>OX453257.1:17420312-19820312 GCA_949709985.1 Luffia ferchaultella
CGTATAAATAAATAACGTATACATGACAACAACGTCTAGGCCCCAAACTAAGCATTAGCTTGTGTTTTGGGTACCAAGCGAAGACAACACATACATATAACAGCCAAGAGCCGGTACCAGTATCAATATTCATCATATAAATACTGACCCGACCTGGGATTCGAACCCGGGATCTCCAGCTTCGTAGGCAGGGTCGCTACCCACTAGGCTAAGCGGTCGTCAAAACGTATGATTTAATGGTATATATAATTTATAAATTACGTATTTTAAAACAATCATCTTAGAGTTATTTAAAGAACAGTTATTTACACATCTTGTATAAAGAAATACAATTTCCAGTGAATATTTTTCAAATAAGATCATTGCCATCCTGTTTTCTGTAGGTCGTAGAAATACCCAGTACAGGTAGTTTAAAACCATGTGTCGTTGAGATCTAGGAGCTATGCTGGTCTTCAGGGCTAACATGCACACTGCTGTCAACGCATTATCTCGTGTCGACACGAGATATCTCTGTATGTCCTTATAATGTATTTGCTTTTGACACAAGATAAAACATAGCGGTGTTGCATGTTAGCCCTGCTGGTTCTTTACTATTATCCATTAAAAAGGAACACGTATAAATGATGATAATACGCCAAAGTCATATTGACTACTATTAAATTTATTATACCTATTCATCAAGAGGTCGTGATAGCCCAGAGCGCAACGAATCTGTCTCAAATTTATAAGGCCTGAGGCCATGGTTCGAATCCGGGCGTGTACCAATGAGTGTTTCTGACTTAAGTACATTAACTATCACTGACTCTGTGCCTCGGAAAGCACGTTAAGCAGTCGGTCCCGGATGATGTCAATAGATGGCGGTCGTTGCAATCTCCAACCCGCAGTGGAGTAGCGTGGTGGATTTAAGCTCCAAACCCCCTCTTCACCCTGGGGGAGGCCTAAGCCTCTGCAGTGGGGTAAAATGGGCTGATGATGATGATACATCAAGAAAATATAAAAATATTTAGACTTTATAAGATAAAATTTATAAACAAATTTATATTCCGTTGAAGAATGTGGACATTATAAGCTTATAAAATTTTATATCTAGTTTTTTCTTGCAAAACGATATTTAACATTATTTTAAATTGCCTGACGCCACACATAGGTTCGCCGTGCGGTAATGCACTCTCTAACAGAACTTTTTGTACATTCATTTGAAACCTTGTTAATTTTGATTTATTCTTTAAGTTCGTTCGTTTTAATTCGTTCACTTTCATATGTCTAGAAAACTCTTTTATATAAAATAAAAGTCAATTTGCGTATTGTCGTTATCACCATCGTAAATAAAGAAAACTTTAATATAAGCTCTAAATAAATAAATATTACTATAAATAATTACTATTAATGATTTACAAAATCAGATAGACGTACTATAACAATGAAAAGAGTAACAAAATAATTTTGCAATACGATCTGTACATGGCGCACAGTCATATACAAGTGTAGCCTTTTCCTTGTATGACGAAATGCTTGTTGGGTATGTTCGGGGTGGCGAAGTATATATGAGCGACAACACGATACAGTTGCCATTAAATTAATTTTAAGTTTCATATTCGGGTTCAAATTTGTCGCTCGTTTTATCTCACCGAAAAGAATCCATTTTTCTATAACATGGTTTTACATTTAATAGTCTATGGGATCTTTACCCATATATAAAACTATTCATTTATTATGTAGGTTAAGTGTTTTGTATATTTTAGCATGTTATTTGTTTAACATAAAATAAGTTGCTATGATTTTAGATAAAAGGGAAGCGAAACTTGAAACGCTGTTTATTATTATTTCTAAACAACTGGACCAAAATAATAGATCGCGTATCGATTCAGCGTAAATTGAGAATAGATTATGAAATTGAGCCTTGTGTCTCGAACTTCTCAAACCCAAACTGACGACCGCTTAGCCTAGTGGGTAGCGCCCTGCCTACGAAGTTGGAGGTCCCGGGTTCGAATCCCAAGTCGGGTCAATATTTATACGATGAATATTGATAATAATTACATTTAGTCACTTTGAGGATTACTTCTCTTCTGAACCGGAGTCGTCATTACTCCTTCATCGCCTATCCAGGTGTTAGGTTTGTTCCAATTAAAGTCATTCTACGTTATATTAATAACGATAATCTTTACCGGGGGCCCGCGCCTCTGGCATTATTTCGCCTCGAGTAACCCATAGGGGTTACCCGACAACTTCGCGCCGGTGACACCCTAGTGTGCCACCTGACCGCTCCGATGAAGTCGTAAGAGCTTTCGGGCTAACGACACTCGTCCTTATTCTACTTCAGGCGGTTGTTTAGTTGGTGCAACACCCACATACCCCGCGCGTTCGGGCGCGCGGAAGCTGAAGAGTTTAATCCGCCTTCCCATCTCAAGGGTAAAACAAAATAATGAAGAAAAAAAACTGGTACCGAGTCTTATACGTATGTGGTGTCTTAGATTGGTACCCAAAATGCAATTTGATGCTTAGTTTGGGGCCTAGACGTTGTAGTGATGTATACCTTATAAAAAAAACTAATTCTTCGAATTCCCTTAAATGGAAAGTTAATAGATAGAAAATTAGATGGATAGGTACGTAATAATTTCTTGACATACACAAATTTTACTCCACTCACTGAACTACACAGTGAACTCGCTCACTTTTAAGTATGCTATTACTATAATAAATAATTTTTCGTGACAAAGTTTTCGTGCGGCACTCGCTATGGAAGAAGCGTGAAATGAGTTCTATGAAGTCGAACAAAAGACTTTGACTCTCTCAGTTATAAAGTTTTATGACACTGACATTTTATTGTTGCATCTGAACGCATACTCAGCCTCCGTGGAGATTGACAATCGTGTTTTTATATATATTCAAGGCTGCCTCCAGACGATACGGCACGAAAACTGTCATAGCTCCATAATTAAAGTAAGCGTATAGGGTTGTTGCATGATCAGCAGTACGGCTTCACAAGGGGCCGCTCAACGGCAGATGCTGGTGTCGCCTTAATGCGACATATTATTGCTGCTTGGGAGGGGTCGCGGAATGCTATTGGTGTTTTTTGCGATTTGTCCAAGGCTTTCGACTGCGTTGATCGTGCAACTCTACTTGTAAAGCTTGAACATTACGGTCTGGTTGGGATGGCGCTTGGTTTGATATCATCATATTTGGAGAACAGGATACAGAAGGTACATATAAATGGAGTGAACTCTATGGGTTCGCGAGTTGGAATGGGCGTCCCTCAAGGTTCTATTTTGGGTCCGTTCTTATTTTTAGTATACATTAATGACCTACCATATATGTTGCAGAATATGTGTGATATTGTGTTGTTTGCCGATGACACATCTTTGATTTTTAAAGTGGATAGAGATAAGCAAGATTATGATGATATCAATAATTCATTATCACTGGTTCATAATTGGTTTGCGGCAAATAACTTGGTCCTTAATGCTAAAAAGACAAAATGTGTAAAATTTGTATTGCCAAACGTAATTGAGACGAAAAGCTTTATTTGTCTTAATAATGAAGTCTTAAATTTTGTTAACAGCGTGGTGTTTTTGGGCATAACTATGGACAGTAGGCTTCAGTGGGGACCTCATTTAGATAAGTTGGCCGGAAAGTTAAGTTCAGCTGCTTATGCAGTCAGAAAAATCAGGCATATGAGTGATACGGATACCGCTAGGATCGTGTATTTCGGCTATTTCCACAGCCTGTTATCTTATGGAATTTTGTTGTGGGGAGCAGCAGCTGACGTGAACTCAATATTTATTCTCCAAAAAAGGGCTGTTCGAAGCATATATAACCTTAAAAGTCGAGACTCCCTGCGAGAGCTCTTTAAAACTACTGGCATTATGACTGTACCTAGTCAGTACATCTACGAAAATATTGTTTACGTTCACAAAAATAAAGAAAATTTTGGAAAAAATAGTGACATTCATTGTCATAACACAAGAAGCAAAAACAAGTTATCCATCCCCAAGTTCCGGCTAAGTAAAACGAGTAAATCTTTTGTGGGGCTCTGTTTAAGGTTTTACAACAAGTTGCCTGAAAGCATTATTGGTCTTTCAGGCAAAAAATTTAAAAATACTGTCAGAAAGGCTTTGAGTGATCGGGCTTACTACAGAATTAATGATTATTTAAATGATGACATAATGTGGGAAAGTTTTATATAGGCAGACGTTGTCTAATGTTATTATGTACGTATTAATATTATTTTAATTGACATACAATGTGTATTATTGTTATAATTTATTGTTGTTTCTCTGTCATATATTATTTTGCCGTATATTACTGTTGTAATTATGGTGTATTATGTAATATAATTATGTGTTTTAATTTTGCAAACTATATCCAAAATGTAATTATGTTAGTGGTAATTTTTTTTTTGTTTTTGTATTAAGTTTATAACGTTTTTCAAGAGACTCATGTAAGGTCCTACGAAAAAAAAAATAAAGTTATTTGCTTTGATTATTTGATATTTGTAACTATTAAATTTTACTTGATTTGTGTACGATTATCGAAAGCTCGCCAAACGTCGCTTGTTTAGGTATAGCTACTGAGCATTTCTCATAATGGTGGAATCTTTAGCTTTGATACCTAGGTAGATTTTCACTTACAACCAAAGGGAAAAATTCCCCAACTTCGTAAATATAAATAAGATCCCTCAAAAACATAAATGTGAAAAATAACGATAAGTTCCTATCGAGAAAGCTTGCCCATTAACCAACATTTGAAAAGACTGTTTCTTAAAATTCCTTCGTTTGTACCATGGATGTTCATAAAGATATAGCGTTGAGACAACAAACACGTGAGCAAAAAATAATATCACGAACCTACATCAAATATACACTAGTTGAGGTTTTAAAATGTTCGCTGTGCTGTGAAATAAAATTTTGTGAGACCCACTTGTAATTACCATACACGAATTACTATGAAATAACCATAGAGTAAACTTGACAGCAGCGTTTGGTTTTAATAGATACAGAAATCTTCACAGTATCGTCTGTCAAACGCTATTTCGCAGGGGTGAAGGCTGGTGCGCGAGCAGCTTGCAGACTGAAATCGAACTGAAACTCGCCAACTCGCCATCTCGAACGGTTACACCAGCTAGCTAGAGTATGAGTGGTAAAGAGAAAGAAACCTAAGCGCAGAAGAGGGCTTCTAGTCAATACGTGCTTTTATGGAAACCATAATGCACAGTCTATAGAACTCGTAACTTTTTGAAAACCTTTTATTGGCTATCTGATATTTTAATCCATTGTTACTCCAGAATAAGATAGTTGTTGGTTTTCTTAATAAATAAATAAATAAATAAAACCACCTCACAATGCGTTTTATCTATTTACTCAACAAAAACGAAAACTTTTAATTTCATTAAAATCTTTTCTCTCCAATAACGTGACTATTTTCTCGGTTTCGCTATGCACCAAAATGAACTTAAAAACACCACCGGCAGGTTTTGTGCAGTGATATTTATTATTCATTATTTTATTGTTTTACGTCCTACTCTTCGTCTTTATGTATTTTTGGGCAGATAGCCATTAAAAGCAGCGATAACCTCAAGACAATGGTTTTAACCGGAAGAATGGAGTTGAAAAGCCCGAGGGGCGCAGTCCGAAACGGTGCGGTGGTCGGATCAGGTGACCGAACATCTGGATGTTACGATCAGCACAGCCCTCCACTATGCGCTAGACCGAAACAAGTAGAGGAGGATTGTGGACAAAATGCGCCGGCGGGGTCACGATCCTCAACCCTGAGGAAACGACCAAGAAGAAGGAGACGTTCTACTAACGACGAACATATAGCGACGCGACTCTTCGCATGGCTTTCATGATTCCTACAGTTTTTACAATTTAAAAAGTTAAGCAAAAAACTCAATATTTCCGGAATGTAAAGAATATATGGTTCAACCGTTACAGAGATTAGCCTGACAAACAGACAAAAGGTATCCTATGTCACTCCTGACAACATCCTTTTCATGTCTGTTTGTGTCACTAAATTCGATTCAGCTGTTGTTATGGAGATTAGCCTGAATAGACAGATAGACAATACGATTTTATAGATATAAATTACAATACTTTAGACGGTACCTGTGTAAAAAAATAAAATATGTTTGTTCCTCAATAGAATACAGCGATGTCGCCACACTAAGAAATTTTACTACTTCTACCATTATTCAAATGAATGTTTAATAATATTCTAATAACGTATACATGACTACAACGTCTAGGCTCCAGACTAAGCATTAGCTTGTGTTTTGTGTACCAAGCGAAGACACCACCACATACATATAATAACCAAGACCCGGTACCAGTATCGATATTCATCATATAAATACTGACCCGACCTGGGATTCGAACCCGGGATCTCCTTCGAGCTTCTTAGGCAGAGTCACTACCCACTAAGCAGTCGTCAATCTTTGATTTGTTCAATATTTTTTTTAACTTCAAACGACTTGCAAAATGGGTGATTATTTTTTTTTAGGATATGATTGATTTAGAAAAAAATAAAATAGATCGATTTTGATTTGCTTGCAACTTTAGGTTTCATGCTTTGGAATATTGTCCCAGGCCTAATAAATACTACGACATGAATATTTGAAGAGAATTTTAAAAATACGGGATAAACAGACATCTTCATACACACAAATATTTATTCCGGGCGGGAATCGAACCCGCGACCTTCGACTCTGTAGTTAGAATCTCTAACCACTCGGCCCATCGGTCAGTCAAAGCTACGTCAGTATGATAATTCAGTATTTTTTATAATGTTATCGCAATGCAAATCGCAGCAATAAAAACGTAATTATACTATTATTAAGAATAAAGTTAATCCAAATAAATCGGTAATGTCCTTATCGATCCTTAGAATATAATCGTTATCATAAGCCCACTTCTCCTTCACTGGAGATAGATATATATAGATGAAAATGCATATAATAATAGAAATAATATTAATAATAATCGTCACCACAATAATGAAATAATAGACATGTCATACTCATCTAGTCCCAAAGTCCTTAAATATTTTTATAATGCATACATTTATACATATTTTAACATCCAGAGACGTAAAAAATAGACATATTCATGCACGCAAATATTTGTCCCATTCGGGAATCGAACCCACGAGCTTCAGGCCTGCAGTCGTTTCCAACCACTCTACCAACCGGTCAGTTGTATGATGATTTTTTCTAGCTATCTAGTTCTGTACTAAATACACTTAAGTGTATTTAGTGTTGGCAGAGTGGTTGGAAACGACTGCAGGCCTGAAGCTCGTGGGTTCGATTCCCGAATGGGACAAATATTTGCGTGCATGAATATATACAGAACAAGCTGCAAAAACCTTCCATACCATACAATACCATACCATCAGCTCATTAATGCCCCATTGCAGGGGTTTAAGCCTCCCATCGGGATTAGGGGGCTTGTACCTGAATCCACTACGCTGCTCCAATGCGTGTTAGTGGATTGGAACGACTGCCATCTATTGACAGCAACAGGGACCGACGGCTTACCGTGCTCTCCGAGGTACAAAGTCTTATACATAAGTTAGAAAAAAACTCATAGGTACATGCCCTGGGATTCGAACTAAGGCCTTCTAAACAAGAAGCGCGTTCGCTACCACTCGGTTATCACGACACAAAAACCTACGCTTTCGCCATTACAACTCCGGTGTTTACCCCTTTCAGTCCTTCAAATGGCTGGAGAAAGGCACTAATGATAATGGAGATGAAGTCTTGGTACCAAGGGCGGGTGCCGTAATTTTTGGTTTAAAAAAAATTTATTACGATTTTTTTTTTGTTTTGAATTCAACGCTATTAGTCAATAAATATTGGGTTGTCCACTTATTAGTACGGGACAACCACCGAACTTTGTATATAGCAGAAGAGATGACGCACGGTTGCGACAATTTTCTTCAACTTTATTTACTTTTAAAATGTTTTACCGGATTCCGTTTTTCATTCAATAGTACATAACTAGTTGTGACGGGTAATACATAAAGGCCCGGACACAACATAGCATGTAGGTTACCTACCAATCGTGTGGGCCATAAGCTCGTCCCGCCCATCTCCCATCCTCATCCCATGATGGCTGAAGATAACTTTGGTTCTCGAACTAAACGGTCAGCAGTACTCTTCTATTAAACAAATTCAAATCTCGGTGGGCACAAATCGTGAAATAACCTTACTTAAATAATTAAGCTTGTATTTACTATTGATTTTGATTTATTTACAAATTACGAGTGTATATTTAATGTGTTCAAAATAAAAAAAAAGTATAATAATAATAATAACTGGGACAACTCTAAAGTATTATGCTTGTATTATAGGGTACTAGACAACTGGTAAACATACTTAATTATATTTTTTTTAATTATATATACATATATAGATTTTTTTTAACACCCAGACACGAAACAAATAGACGTGTTCATGCACGCAAATATTTGTGCCGGGCGGGAATCGAAACCGCGACCCTTGACTCCGCAGTTGGGATCTGTAACCACTCGACTCGGCGTAAGTATTCAATTTGCTCAAAATTTATAAAAAGTATGATCTCAATAAATGACTGCTTACGCATTATTGGTTATTTGATCATGTAGACTGTTTGTGATCTGTGCTGCGATTGGCTGGCGTAATATGTTTCATCACGTGCCAACGTCAACAAAACGTACAGGATGTTACTATTTTCATTTTCGCTTTAATAAACATTCACTCATAAGTAATTGTGTATTTATGACATAGGAAATGAATGTAGTAAACATTATGTTTGGTACATATACTAAATAACGACTCGATTCCTAAAATAAGGGAAGTATGTTTTGGCGAATTTCCATAGAAAGTGTTAATGGTTGTACCCCATTAAACCTTAACCGAATACCGCAAAACAATTATATGTTATTCAGATCAGCAAAAACTAGGTTTAATTTATTTAATTTTTTAATTAATTTGATTCATCGAAAGAACTTAAATTCGCAGATTTTTTTTATTTTTTTATTTTTTACAATAAGTTCAATATGAAAATAATTGCATTTTCACAACATCTTAAATTAACAATCGGTTAAGGTTTAATGGGGTGCAACTATTAAGGCAGTCTGTATGGAAATTTGCCAGTACACTCGTCTTAATCTATTTCCATGTCATTATTCCATGCCTAACCTATCTACTTCGAGTCCATTTATAGAGCATTATCATGGAATTACAGAATCGATGTAATAATCGTGCTGTAACTTTTGAAAATTGTTTCCATTTTGTCTCGGCCGACCAGACAGAGGGTCCAATCTTTAATTAATTTTGCAAATGATTTCGGAATTTTGTGCGCCTCAGATGACCCCTTTGAAGTACGAGAACCGAAAACGTCGCTTTATAGCGGCCTTGTACTGTGGAAACGGGGCCAAAATAAATCTATACTAATATTATAAAGCTGAAGAGTTTGTTTGTTTGTTTGTTTGTTTGTTTGTTTGAACGCGCAAATCTTAGGAACTACTAGTTCGAATTGAAAAATTATTTTTTTGTTGGATAGTCCATTTATCGAGGAAGGCTATAGGCTATACTACATCACGCTACGACCAATAGGAGTGGAGCATCAATGAAAAATGTTGCAAAAACGGGAAAAATTATTCCTTTTGAGAGCTTCCGTCGCGCGCGCTGCGTAAACGGTTGATGTTAAGCAAAAATCATGTATTACGGAATTGTACCCCTTTAAAAGTTCTAACCAAAAGTCCGCGACAGCATATGTGTATCTTTTAAGGTTAACTTACTATAACCTTTTTTATGACAATCAAATTTGTTCAACATAATGTACTAATTGCGAAGATGTTTTTTAAACGTGATATTAATCCTTATCAAATTAAATACGTTAGTTTTCTTAAGCATTTCATGCATATTATAATTATCCTTTACATCATACAATTTAAATTAATATCTTAACAGTTTTTATTGAAATTTAAAAACTATAGCGGGAGAAAATAAATTCGCTGTCTGCCTCTGTTCGTTAACTTTTTACTTCCAAACCAATAGACTTTGATACGGTTTTTAGTAATATCTTATTTTCTTTTTATCTTATAATCTATTAATCTATATAATAGAAATACTTATTATAAAGCTGAAGAGTTTGTTTGTTTGTTTGATAGATTGATTGTTTGATTGATTGTTTGTTTGTTTGTTTGTTTGTTTGTTTGTTTGTTAGTTGGTTGGTTGGTTGGTTGGTTCGTTCGTTTGTTTGTTTAAACGCGCAAATCTCAGGAACTACTGGTTCAAACTGAAAAATTATTTTTGTGTTGGATAGTCCATTTATCGAGGAAGGCTATAGGTTATACTACATCACGCTACGACCAATAGGAGTGGAGCATCAATGAAAAATGTTGCAAAACGGGAAAAATTATTCCTTTTGAGAGATTCCGTCGCGCGTTCGTCGTTGATTTGATGATCGATTGATTGAATGATCGATTGATTGATTGAATGTTGTTTCTTTGTTTGTTTGTTTGTTTGTTGGTTGGTTGGTTGGTTGGTTGGTTTGTTCGTTTGTTTGTTTGTTTGAATTTGTTAATCTCTGAAACTATCAGTCGGATTTGAAAAATTCTTTTTGCCTTTGATAGCCTGATTCTAGCGGAGAGTTATCTATACTAATATTATAAAGCTGAAGAGTTTGTTTGTTTGTTTGTTTGTTTGTTTGTTTGTTTGTTTGTTTGTTTGTTTGTTTGTTTGTTTGTTTGTTTGTTTGTTTGTTTGTTTGTTTGTTTGTTTGTTTGTTTGTTTGTTTGTTTGTTTGTTTGAACGCGCAAAGCTCAGGAACTACTGGTTCAAATTGAAAGATTATTTTTGTGTTGGATAGTCCATTTATCGAGGAAGGCTATAGGTTAAACTACATCACGCTACAACCAATAGGAGTGGAGCATGAATGAAAAATGTTGCAAAAACGGGAAAAATTATTCCTTTTGAGAGCTTCCGTCGCGCGCGGTGCGTAAACAGTTGATGTTAAGCAAAAATTATGTATTACGGAAATGTTCCCCTTTAAAAGTTCTAACCAAAAGTCCGGGACAGCATATGTGTATCTTTTAAGGTTAACTTACTATAACCTTTTTTATAAAAATCAAATTTGTTCTAACATAATGTACTATTAGCGAACATGTTTTTTAAACGTGATATTAATCCTTATCAAATTAAATACGTTAGTTGTCTTAAGCATTTCATGCATATTATAATTGTTCTTTACACCATACAATTTAAATTGATATCTTAGCAGTTTTTATCGAAATATGAAAACTAAAGCGGAAGAAAATAAATTCGCTGTCTGCCTCTGTTCGTTAACTTTTTATTTCCAAACCACGCAATAGACTTTGATATGGTTTTCAGTAATATCTTATTTTTTTATTATCTTATAATCTATCTATACTTAATATTATAAAGCTGAATAGTTTGTTTGTTTGTTTGTTTGAACGCGCAAATCTCAGGAACTACTAATTCAAATTGAAAAATTATTTTTGTGTTGGATAGTCTATTTGTTGAGGAAGGCTATAGGCTATATGTATAAAATAATACTATCTGTCTGTCTGTCTATTCGAATAAATCTCCAAAACGGCTAAACTGATTTTGATGAAACTTCACAGATGTGGACAGGGAGTGGTCAAAAGTGACATACACTACTTTTTGTATGTCTACTTTTATACGTCCATCTGTCTATTCGAGCTAATCTCCAAAACGGATAAACCGATTTTAATGAAATTTCACGGTTATGAAAAGGAGGTGGTCAAAAGTGACATACGCTACTTTTTGTCCGTTTGTCTGTCTGTACGTCTATGTGTCTATTCGAGCTAATCTCCAAAGCGGTTGAACAGATTTTAATGAAACTTTGCAGACGTGAAAGAAGGTTGTCAAGAGTGACAACAGCTACTTTTTGTGGCTGTCTGTCGTTTGTCCTCACTGATCTATCAGCGTAGATAACGCCGAAACTACTAAGTTAGTTACAAACATACAAATTAAGTTAAGTTAGAAACATACAAATTTTAACATAAATAAATAAAGACGTGTTCCAGGGTTTTTGGATTTCCACATTTTAAGGATGGGAAATGGGAGGTTAAAAGTATGGTAGTATCGGTTTTCTTAAAGAAGTGGGGAGAATGAAGATTATAAGTTTGAATGGGTGTACCTAATATTAGTTTCAGCAAAAAGTACGTATAAACCATTTCGAATGTTAATACTACCTAAAACAGGAATGTGTAGTCTACGCAAGCGAAGCTGCGGGCGGTCGCTAGTCCATATTAAAAGTATTTTTAAGGTATAAGTATTTATTGATGGACCACATTGAAACAAATAACAGAACGTCGATACATTATGAACCTAGGAATACCCGGACGTAGTATTGCAAACAATTGATGCACCCCTAGTAAGCCAGCTTACGTCGTACGCGTCGACTTAAACACACTCATACCTACTACCAGTACATTAAGAGGTTCCACTTACAGATGCATACCCCAGGGAGTCTAGAGTTTTATTACGTCTATGCAATTAACAAATAAAATATTATAATTTTTTTTAATCATCATCATCATCAGCCCGTGTCTCTCCACTGCAGGATATAGGCCTCTCTCAAGATTCGCCACCACACACGGTCCTCCGCCTTTCGCATACAACTACCCCCAGTATGGTGCTTCAGGTCATCTGTCCACCTGGCCGGGGGGCGTCCAATGCTTCGCTTTCGCTATAAATTTTTTTTAATGCCACATAATTATTATTGAATTTTTTTAGTATGACAACTATTGACGGTTAATTTGCTTATATACGGCGGCGGTTAGCTAGCACGGTTATAACGTAAACGTTGTTGTGAACCTGTTTTAAAAAGCATATAATAATTCACTGCTGAAAGCTGTTTTTTACGTAAACAACATTAAAGCCACCCGAAAATAACGTCGCGAATAGGCGAAATCGAGGATTTTAAGTATCTTATTTATTTCTGAAACAACTAACCATCTTACCAATAATAACGAATGTGGTCCAATTAGAACGAATTTGGGTACCTCAAGTATTTTGTGAGACGTGATTGTTCGCTTGAAAATGTACCTACTCGTGTTGGCTATAGGGTTTCATTCTTGTGTTTTCACATCATTAATAAGCTCCAGTCAAAAGCTCTCATTATATAGTACCTGTTATATTACAAGAAATTTGATATGCTGTGTAAATTTTATTTCTAAAACAAAAATATTTAGTATTTTGACTAAACGTCTTGCCTACGTGATCATAGACTAAGTACATAGATAAATTTTAAGATTTCTGTAAAATGAGTTTTGTAATCAAAGTATTTATTTTTATTGTTTTAGAATTATATGAGGTATACAATAACAAAAAAGTTAAGAGATAAGGCTCCAGGTTTATGAGAAATAATATGATTATATGTAAGTTAAGTAAAACACTGTTTGCTTTAATAAATAAAAATAAAAAATATATTTAAGAAATAGTGAGCCTTACACTCGGGTATCCAAACATGTACAGTTTCGATCATTGAAGTAAAAATCCAAAAATATAATGAAGTCAAATATAATACTGACATAAAAAGAAAAAAAGTTAACAAAGAAGACCTTTCACTTAGTTCGTTTCAACGATCTTCCTTCGTTTGAAAACGAAACAATAATTGGTACTTTTAGTTGTGCTTTCTACCGGAAAACTTCTTTTATTCTATGAAATGTAGTATTCCAAGAAAGGGTAAAGGTATTTGGAACTTTTTTTATACCATTCGCTAATAAGATTTGAACAACCCATCAGGCGTGAACCTATTGCGATGTCATATAAGAAAGGGCGATTTTGGACAATCAAAAATATAGCATTATCCTATGATTATTAGACGGTATTGTTGTCCTTGTAAGTACTGTTAGGGTGAATTAGAGATATCCTCAGAGATGGCTTCAAACAAATAAGTACGATTTGACTAGAAGCCCCCTTCTGCGTTTACTGTCTAACCACTCATACTCTAGCTACCTGGTGCAAGATGGCGAGTTTCAGTCTGGAGGCCCCCGAGCGCCAGTCTTCACACTCACGAAATTGAGTTTGTCATTTTCGATACTGTGAAATGACATTCATGATTATTAAAACGAAACGCTACGGTCAAATTTATGTACTTACTCTATGGCTTCAAAGCTATTCTATGTAAAACGATCTGTGCGGTTCTGAATTTTGTCCCAAAAACGTAGCAGCAACTTATGTAAAATGATTTCATGAAAAACTCGACGACCGCTTAGTCTAGTGGACAGCGACCCTGCTTACGAAGCTGAAGGTCCCAGGTTCGAATCCCAAGTCGGGTCAGTCATTATATGATGAATATTGATATTGGTAACCGGTCTTGGTTGTGATATGTATGTGGTGTCTTCGCTTGGTACCCAAAACACAAGCTAATGCTTAGTTTGGGGCCTAGACGTTGTTGTGATATACGTTATTATTATTTAATAGATATTTCATAAAAACGTATTGCGGTAGGTAGTACGGTGGATCCGCACAATGGGCATGGGCACTATACTAGCGGCCGTCGAAACGAACTCCTTGAGTAATTATTTCCTTCTTTGTCGCACTTGCCAAATGAAAACGAAACGTTTATCTGCATCGATTTCGATAGGGAACCAGTGAAACGGACGCTTTATTTATTTTTTCTTTGTTCACAGTTCTACGTCTGTTACCCTTACCCTCCTGAATGGGGCAGCAGTTATCCTCGAATGATGGTGATGCTACGATTTCTAATATACTACTCGCTACCGTTGGCCGTCATCGCACTTTTCTACGTGCTAATGGCACGACATCTTGTGTTGAGTGCAAGAAACGTGCCCGGAGAGATGCAAGGAACGCAGCGGCAGGTGAGTGTATTTTGAAAATTTATTATTTTTAATTTTCGTTTACCTATATTCTAGTGCTTACATAAAATCGTTTGATTGGACAATGTGGTACGTTGGGTTGTGTTTTAAGTTTCAACAACATCGTCATCATGTCAGCCATAGGATGTCCACTGCTGGACATAGGCTTCCTTCATTGATTTCTAAAAGTACTGCTGGTAGCCGCCTGCATCCACGTTCCTCCCGCAGCTTTTACAAGGCCATATTTCTACCTGCTTGGACGTCATACGCTGCGCTTGCCTTAGCGTGGTCTTTTACTCCAGACTTTTCCGGCCTCATCGACCATTACTTCTGAGTGCTAGGTGACCTGCCCACTGCCACTTGTATTTGCTAATCCTTGTTAGGTTTAATTTAGTAAATTAATTTGAACTTGAATAAATATAAACAAATATTCAAAACAGTTGTTCTCCAAATATATGGGTAGTGGTAGCGCTGGTTTTTTTGTACAAATAGAGCTTTTTTGTAATATCTAAATGTGTACAGAAAAAAATTGAACCTGAAACTACGAGGAAGTAGAAATACGAGGAATGGCAAAGAGTAAAATTATATTATGTTGGTATTACGTATTTCTTCTCTCGCGCATAATTTAATAAATTATGGCGATACGTTTTATCAAACACTGAGCCTTATAGAATTTTCGACAGGCTGTACTTTATCCTGTATGTTTTATTGATCAAGACAAATTGCTCTAAATTAAGGTTTAAAGCGATGGAATACGTTTCAATAATTTCAAGATATTTCATCCATTAAGCCCTCAAAACAGACACAAGTCTTATAATTATCTAATAATAAGTCTTATATAGTCTTGTAATAAGTCTTATAATTATTTTGAAATAATATAACGTTAAATTACTATAATTGTAAATGTTGGCTTAACGCTGGAAGACAGTGGCGGCTTGCTGTCATAATATATGTAATAGCTTCTTATGTTTGATTGAATTGAATTTTGAATTAAAAACATAAACATACGTATACATGACAACAACGTCTTGGCCCCAAACTAACCATTAGCTTGTATTTTGGGTACCAAGCGAAGACACCACATACATATAACAACCAAAACCCGGTACCTGTATTAATATTCAACATATAAATACTGACACGACCTGGGATTCGAACCTGGAACCTCCAGCTTCGTAAGCAGGGTCGCTATCCACTAGGCTAAGTGGTCATCTAATTGATAGATATACTTTGATCAGAACCGTGATTACTACTGTCTGCACTTTATTGTACCAGCAATGGAAGTCATCATAGTTCCAGTCAAAGTGTAGCTCTCAGTTTTTAATTTATGCAATATACGTTTACGTAATCTCTTTTGGTGCAACTCTCTGATAAAGTTTCAAAACATAGTTACAACTAAAGCCCGCGATAAGGATATGCGACGGGTGCGACGTCCTTATGGGGTGTTCGGTTGGATGTAGTCCAAACTTATAGAGCGTATGAAACTTACCAAACTAAACAAAAAGTTTCAAGTGAACAGATGGTGCAAACTAACAGTTACCGAGAAATGTTTAAAGTCTCATATTTTATCACTTGTCTTATTTTTTTTAAACTTTTCGTTTAGTTCGGTGACCTCTATATGTTCTATAAGTTTGGACTACGTTCAGCCAAACACGCCGTATATAATATACAGCGTGTTCGGTTGAATGTACTTTAAACTTATAAAGCATAATAGAGCTTACCATACTAATCAAAAAGTTTCAAGTGAGCAGATGGCAAAAACTAACGATTACCGAGAAAAACTTGTTTACAGTTTAAATTTTATATCACTTATCTTTTTGAAACTTTTTGGTTAGCTCGGTATGCCCTACGCGCTCTATAAGTTTAGACTACGTTCATCTGAACACTCCCTATAAACATTTTCTGTCCCAGTAAAGTGTAATATTTTTGGTTATTGTTCGAACAATGTTCTTTTGCGACAGCCAATATGGGGAGGAATTGTAATAGATAAAAATTCTCATTTAAGAAAATAAGTTATTTAAAGTCACAACGTATCTTGATTGTGTTTACCAAATTTCAATAAAATTTTCATTAATTTTGTTCGTTTAATACGTTGGCTCGTTTCGTTCTTTAATAAATATACTAAAAAAATAATTTAATAGTCATGAATAAACGGAGACCAACTTCAATGAAAGTGTACTAGAGAATTTCGTCTAAAAATTACGGGATAAATAATTCCTTTGACATATTCGCTTTGGATTGGATTGGAGGACTATTGCGCTTCAACTTATCGAGTAGCCATGGACCTCCCGAGTAGTCCCGAGTAGTCCCGAGTTGTGAGAATATAATTACAGCGTGTGCTTTTTAAAACACTTAAGTTGCTTTTCGCTGATGCACTTTTCAATCTGTGAAAAGTAATCAAAATATCATTATTAAATATATATTATTATAGAACTATATTGGCCGAATGGTTAATCTAATGGCTTTTTAATTTATAAAAGGAATTAAGTTATCACAAATTTCCTGATCTCGTTACTTCTATGAAGATGGAGGTTAATCTTTTTCAACCTGCACTGCACCAGCGTTGTGGGCTACTTGTGACCATATATATTATTCTTGAAGACGTAATGACAATCTATCGGTATCAATATGTATATAATGAAAGTATGAGTCATATAAGTTAACAATAGTAAATAAATAAAAAATCTCAAAAATTTAATCACAAACAACAATCCACCATCTATCTTAAAATCGTTGTAATCATTGTTTCGACACTGTGTACAAATGTCACTTGTTGACCTGTTAGGTACGATATTTAGCTACATTTTATTTACCAGATAAAAATGGACGTGCTTTGTCTTGTTTATTGCCTTGTGTATCTGTAACGTCGAATTTCTTATGAATGCCATCGTTGTGCTAAAAGTTACGGTAGGCGCTACAAAAGCCGCTATAGCCGTGTACAAAAGCCTAAGTAGATAGATTCAGAATATATTTTTGTAGGCAAAATCAACAAAAAAATAAAAAAATCTAACGGTAATAATAAACTTGGATATAACTTGCGAAGGCATCAAGCACCATAAGTCCATGTCAGAGAAAGGACTATTGTAGGTCTGACAGAGCCGGCGGAGCGTAGCGCAGCTCGCTCTCTTGATTTAGTACGACTTATGCTAAGCTGCCAGGTGTGTCCGGACGGCGACTGTCGTGTTTTTGTGCGTTTTGCATTAGATAAATAGTTTATATTAAATTTCAGACATATTTCGGCGACGAGTTCAGTAGAAGACGCCGTAAGAACACCATTTATGGAAAATTTAATGACATTTCCCAAACCGATTTACTAACACAGACGATTATTTATTACTATCATGTTATGGATTCTATGTATAGGCCAATATATGAATGTTTTAAATGTAACCGTTTTAAACAATGTACGGATGTTGATTCCAACTTCAATGTCCATTGCTTAGAAAAAGGTAGTATTGAAAAACCAATTCTTAGTATCAGTTGTTTTTGTGTTGTTTTTATAGAACAAGAATAATTATGAGTGTTTTAGTTTGATTCTGGTTCTTTTCCAAAATGAAATTCATTAATGTTTGTAGTAAAAAAAAACAAAGAAAGAAAAAAATTGACGCCCTTAAACGAGAAAAAAAAAATACAAAACAACAATAATCAAAAGCAATAGTGTTGGTATAAAAGACAGTGGCATGATTATTGCGCGCTAGAATTGTCTTGAAGTTGATTACAATTGCTATTGCATGATGAAAACACTAATTAGACTCTAGATTTCGAATTGCAAATCTGATTTTAATGTTAGTAGTACAAGTGTCTATATATTCCTTTATTTTGCGATAGCAATTGTATGAACGAATGACTCGATAAAATTGACAATTCAGCTGTTGTTTAATTTTTGTTTAAGTAACGTTTCGGAATCCCGATCAAAATAAAAAATTAATCGTCGTCAATAAAACAACAATTTCATCAGCGTTTCAGAAGTCGAGCGTAAGGCTAACAGCGGGCCTTTGTTATTAATCGACTGAACATTTTGGTGAATAATTACGATATTATCGTTTGCATTTCGATTTACATTCGAAATCGGAGTTATATAAAGGTATTCGGGAACAGCTTTGGGGAGTTTCGAAAGTTTTTTTCAATCGCATAACAACGTTCACTGGCTACAATTCTCCAATCTGAAAGATGAGTAGGCCTTGCGTATGGTCAGCTTGCAGTATGCCATGGAACTACGTGGTACCGAACACTCGAAACGATACAGTACATCCTCGCAAGTGGTGTCTTTGCTCAGGTTGTACAAGCGAATGCTGGTTGTATGCGGCGGTGCGGCACGCAGATTTCCGGATGTGGCACCTGTACCACGAACAGGTACTGAAGGGCGGTGATGTGTACTCCATCTTCCACGCTTGTTTCCAGATTATCGTCCGTAATTTCCTGTTTTTTGTAGATGCATTCTGAACTGGTTCCATAGGACTCCTTACAATTGGAGTTGCAATTGGGTTGTGTTAATGCGCAGCGCAGTCGAAAACTTTGATACATTTAAGACCAGAATTCGAAAACAGTGTTTTTTGGCGTTAGCACTACCTTAGATAACATAATAAAACTCTTTCGCATAATTTTTTTCTGGGAGGTATGACATTTTTGTTTCCATCTAGGTACTATTGGTGTATTTTTCGGTAACTAATTTGTGATAATTTATGAAGGGATAATGAGGTCTAAGGGCAACGCACATTTAATAAGTTTCTTATTGTTTTGAACATGATTTTTCCCTCGCGGCTTATCACTTTATTTTCGTTTTGTTATTTTTTTTTAATTATAATACAGCTGGCATATACTTATAAGTACAATCAATCAACTGAAATTTGAGCTAGTAATGATTGTGCTTAATTTTATCTACATAAAAGTTTTGCGATAATCTATGAGTACATTAACATCATATCAATATCAGTAACTTATTGCTGATATTAACATAATTCCGATTGTTTTTTTAACGGAGATAATTCAACTTAATAGTCGTGCAATCAAGCACTATGAGGAAAATAAATACTAACGCAAAAGTCTTTCAAACAAGACGTTTTTCCCTATTATATCCATATACACGAGTAACTTCCGAGTTCAGTCACGTATATTTCTATTGTGTCAATTTTTTTTGCCAGCCACATCCTCATTTCGTAATAGACTTACAATGTGAACTTTTATATGGATCCCATTTATGTTACTATATCCATTCCCTCTTATATATGTTCGTATCATTAGTAGTTAATTTTTTTCCTGGACAAAGTGAATATTTTTTATTACCCTGACTTGTGATTGTCATCCCTTTCGACAAATAATCTGTTATATTTTTTTCAGCATCCCAACCTGCGGAATTCTCTTGTCTTTTCCAGTTTTTTTCCAAGTCTTTTCCAAGCCATACTTTGCTTTTTAGTTTCAGAGCCAAAATTGTGGACCCAAGTGTCATCCATAGTAACATATCGTAGAAACAAATATCCACAAGTCTTTATTATAGCCAAAATTTCGATTTGAACTTGTTATTTTTTATGGTTGTCTGTTAACATTCTACGTAATTATCGTGCAAAAACCTTTCTGAAGGGTAATTCGTCCGTTAAAATTGAATGAGCACTAACCAAAACGAATGTAAGAGTCTCAGCTGTAAAACGTATAGGTATGTTATTCTTCTATCGTTCAGAACTAGGTCATCAACTTTTTTCATGTCTTCTTTTATTAAAGAAGTGGAATATCTTCCTGCTCTGCACACATCATGATAACTTTTTACACACAAAAAAGCCAAGGTACCGTAAATATGAAACGCAATAGTCCCTTATAGTAGAAAGTAAGTCATATCTAATAAATATTTTTAATAGAATTTTTTGAATAGGTAATATTTAACTATGATCAGTTCTCTCCATTTTTCAAGAAAAAAAAGTGGGATAAATCGAAGCTTAACAGAGCGCTTGAAGCACTATTGTTGAGTAAAAATACGAAATTTCCAAAATATTTTTCACAAAAAAAAGCCGTTTTCGGAGTTTGTTTTGAATTGAAATGTATTCAATGAGATTTTATTTTTTATTTGGTATTTATTGATGAGAGTACATTTTCCATAGGGTTCCATTAATTCTTTTATGTTTTATTTCTCATGTATTTTATATAGGTATTGATTTGTGACATGCAATAAAAATAAATAAATAAATAGTTTTTAATTAAATGCTAGCTCTCAGTAGGTACCCGCTTTGGTATTTTTATTTCATTTTATTTCAGTAATTCGCATTGCTATTACTTTAATAAATATTTTAATATAATTACACTATGTTAAATATTTTCATGTATATATTAAACCTATTTTAAATACTTTAATATCGCTGTCAAAATATTTAAAATAATGCAATCCAAATGAAAAATCGTTCATTTTCTTCGATAAAGCTATTTAGGCTAATATCGTATTTCCAATAGAACAACTTGTTCAATTGCAATAAAAATATCGGAACAGACGTAGCGTTTTATAGCAGTTTTACGATACAACTTACACAAATAGCCCCAAATTTTACATTGAAGTAATACTTGGTTACCTTATATTTATTTCTTAGATAATACATTTAGTGATACTAAACAAACGCATTATTTTGTGCAGATGAAGGGCAAAAAGATAGAATGATCATTTTTTTTTTCGATTTCTGGTTGCCATCTGTAGGGTTCCATCCCTGAAAGAAAAAAGAATCCCTCATAAAAACATTGTCTGTATGTCACGGCCATTTTTCTTTTAGATGTATTTACGCAGAAATTTGTTGTAACTGCATATATCTTAAGGAAACATTATAAGCAACTGGATAACAAATGCTTTACGAAGAGTAGCACTTGGAAGAACTTATCATAATGACATCAGAATAAAGTCCCAATTAGTTAAGTATACAACAAGCGACGGCGTATAATGGGCCAGTCTTCGAACAATCCCGCAAGTTCTGGAATAGTCGGAACGAAGGGGGAGGAGTGAGACGATTACATCCATAGAAAATTCTTGTTCTTAATTGGTTTCTATAGAAGTGGAGCAATCATGACCGATGAAGATTCAGTTATGGAGTCAGTCAATGCTTTCTATAGTTACAATGCGTGCTATTAGGTTTGGCAACGTCGCATTATCTGTCACATGTAGTCCGATTTATTTCGTCAACTGACGATGAGATTTAATAATTGACAATATGGAATTTAAATAAATAAATATGAAATCATAAATAGTATGAAATAGAAATATAAGTACCTATGTTGAGATACAAGTACCTGCCTGCGACTTCGTTCTCGTGTTATAAGTGGATTTTATGAATAGAATAGAATGAATGTTTATTATATCTCATTTCGATTAGTGTTATTATGGGTTTGTACATTTATTATAGGGTACCTATATCTTACAAGCTAGTTTTATTTTATAATGTTTTACGGGGATGTACCGTTCCCTTGCAGTTTCTTCCTCTCCCTGGTTCTACCTAATCAACCTCACCGGACCTACTGGTGGCTAGCATGCTGTTAAAGTGACCATGACAGGTATAAGTATAGTTCTTCGGGATCATCCAGACTCCATATCCTCGAGCCTACTCGAAAAATGATAAATAATTACTGTAATTACCACCCAATGTGTCAAGATTTTGACGTGAACCGAAAAATGATTATGGTGAAAATATCAATTCCCAACAAGTACCTAGTTTTTAACACTGATTTATTATTTTCAATGAATATCTAGTTTACGTAACGTTTAAATGGAAGAAAACGCCAACTAATAGCATGACTGATACCAAGGCTCGGACTACACGCAACGTTGCCAAATTTCAATAGCATGGCTTGTAACTATAGAAGGTTAGTCAAAGGCGTCTAGAAAGCCAATAACTGTGGCACAGTAAACGATAAACAGAACAGAAGAGATGTACATAGTGCGAGAATATTAGACAAGTAGTGTAATTGATGTTACTAGTATTAAGATAAATAAAATCCTTACGTTCCACGTTTCATTTTTCTTTCATCCAGATCCTTGTGCCGGCGTAAAAATAATATAAAATTTTATCATAAGGATACAAAAATACTATGTATTATGTTTTAAATATAGTGATATTTAAAAAAAGGTTATTAAAAAATTTTTCCACCTAAGCTTTTTCAACCCTCAAAAAAGAACAGCTAGGTACTGTCTAAATAAATAAATAACATATTGATATACAGAATTATAGAATAAAACATTATTTCATATATTGGCGGTTGTTTTTCGGTTCATAAGAATTTATGATAATTCAATTTTATGTGTCAAGAGACAATTTCCTCTCGAAACGTTTTTAAGAATTCTGTAGCCAAATGGCAAAAAAAACGGAATTCTTCTATTTTCGTCTTGTCTGTCAGTCTGTCTTTCTGTATGTCTGTCACAACCATCTCACTCAAAGACTATAAGCACTACATAGATGACATTTGGTAGATAGGTGTAATCTATGAACCGCTGTACAATGGTTTAACGAAATTACAATTTTTTGAGTAGGTTGCTTTAGATATAACTCATCACACTACTTCTATTGTATTCCTGCTTTTTTTTTGTTTACTGTGGTGTTTCATATTTTGTCGATCGACCTCTAGTGATTATTAGGTTATACTTTTCTGTATTCAAAATTTAAAGAAGGAACTGACTGCTGTAATAGGGAAAAATGTTAAAATAATAATAATAACACACACAATCACAACAACGTCTAGGTAGCAAACTAAGCATTAGGTTGTATTTTGGGTACCAAGCGAAGACACCACATACATATAACAACCAAGACCCGGTGCCAGTATTAATATTCATCATATAAATACTGACCCGACCTGGGATTCGAAACCGGGACCCCAGCTTCGCAGGCAGGGTCGCTGCACACTAGACTAAGCGGTCGTCAAATTAAGTCTCTGTTTTAAAAATTTAAATATGTAGTCCATTGTAAATTTTATTAACAAGCAGTCCCAATATTTATTTTACTTACAATATTTATTTACTTATTTATTTTACTTGCAGTATCTATAGTCCGATTTGGACAGTGATATTTGGATTTTATTTGGATGATTCTCTTTTTATGGAATGGAGTATGTCTATAAGTGTCTTATTTAAATTTGGAAAAAAAAATTCTGCCCCTAAGGATTGAAAATAAAGGGCCTTGTTACAAAGTAAAACTTTTTATAACTGTTTGGCGCCTACTCGAAATTAGTTTGGAGCTTAGTTATTAAAACTAAAAAGTTTTATTGTTCGCTTTTCACTTTCTTTTTTGGACGTCCATTTAATAATTGTACTTTTTATAGATCCAACGTCGGCTAGTCTTGACGTAGGTACATTTATTAGCTCGAGTCGTCATTCCGTTCATTTGGCACATGCCAGTAAATAAAGCGTTTGAATTCCGGACCGACAGTAAAACCTGAAAACTGTTTGAAGAATATACTTCAAATATTACGTAAACACGTCTTAACATTAATGTTTAAGTGGAAGATCTGCCGAGCAAAGCGTCGTGAATGTGACATGGAAATGTTGTCAGGTGTGAACCGTATTAAAATTTTACATCAGGATTCACGTAAACAAAATAATAAATTAAAATATATTTGTGTTGATTCAGCGTTGCTCACTGCTGTGTTGTTTTGTTCCTTGAATGAACGAATTATTTTAAATTTTTGGTGTATCATTTTTGTTTCAATAATCTAAAAGCACATCTAACAATTTGAAGCAATATCTAAAATCTCGCTAAGAAAAATACGTCAGTTTTCTTTAGATTGTATCATTTGCAGAGACTTTTGGTGAATAAAATATAACAAAACCGTAAACCGTTTTACAGAAAAACCGAGGATATTTTTTCAGGCATTTTTAGCTCGATTTATCTAAAGATTAATTATTAATAAAAAAACTGTTAGTCCAAAAATGGTTTCAGTTATAATAATGTTGTATGAAACTTCGGAGGCATGATAAATTTGTAATAATGTAGCTTAGTCTTTTATCTACCTACATGTACTGTACATTGTTTATTAGAAAACCTATTCAAACAACATCATATAAACAAATAAAAAACCGATGACTCTGACCATTTTTTATTGTTATTGTTTGTAGTCGTTGAGTACCTATTAAATGGGCATATATGGAGTGCCATTTTGTCGTTCCTTTTTTTGATAGTTTTGTTTATAATCTCACCAAGTCATTATATATATTTTTAAATCTACTTGACTTCGTTTTTCATATTTAGTGTAAATAATCTTTAATTCGATTTGTTTATCGAAAACAGATGCGCGCACGCCGCAAAGTAGCTCTTACTGTATTGGCGTTCGTGTTGGTGTTTGCCGCTTGCTTCCTGCCATCGCATGTATTCACGCTCTGGTTTTACTACAAGTAAGTAACTATTGTTCTTCGATTAATAATAGTTATAATATAGCCTTGACTTAACACTTAAGACACATTGTACTATACTGTAAAGTTAAGCTAAGCTCGGTGTACTTCGGATTTACAAAGTGGGAATAAAAAAAGCTTATTAAGTCATATGACAAAATTGTAGTAAATTGGTGTATATATTTTAGAATGTATTCCATTAAAATTGATATTTTAAATTATTTCGGTTGTCTTCGAGAATTTCCAAATATTTTCGATGTGACATATTAAGATCGTAGGCCATAAGACCGACATCAAACCTTTGCAAGCAAGAATTTACCAGGTGTTGTGTACATTGTAGTACACATGTACATAACACCCAGCACATTATACATTTATTTGTATGTTTGGTTCGTTCCGTAAGGAAACAGAAAAAAACCGGCCAAGTGTGAGTCGGACTCGTGCACCGAGGTTTCCTGACCATGATGTGAATTTAAATTTAACCTCTACGCGTTCATGAGGAACGTGGTAGTAACTTTAACATTAAGAAAAATATTTTTATTATATGATGTAACTGAAAATTTATGTTTTTCGCAATTTTTTCTTTATCCGTGCCGTAAGACGTTGCTTCGTACCAAATTTCAAGATTCTGAGTTTACGGGAAGTACCCTGTAGGTTTTGATTCCCTTGCGAGTATAGAAAATTAGCAGCACAAACGGCTGTATCCTTTGATTGCGTTGACTTAGAAGTATGATTTTTTCACATATCCAAGGAACAGGAGACTTGAGTATTTGATATGAATTTCAGATTGACCTCCACGCGTTCCTGAGAAAAAGGGTTTTGACAGACAGACAGACGCGGCGCGGGACTTTATTTTATAATATGTAGTGTTGAGCATGGGACGAGCAGTGAGCACATTACTTTATAATTTAAAAAATAATATTTATTTTAAATATTAATTATATTTCAAAAATAAATTTCTAGTTTTGACTGAATTTATTTAGTTCTTAAACGCATAGGTTAATACATTCGCATTGAAGTTCAGCGGAAATGACAACAGGCAAAAATGCTTAACATAACTGTACATATTTGATTCAATTCGTGGCAATGATATTTTATGTTATAGACTTCTCGGGAATATAAAACCAAAGTTGAAAATAAACTAATTCTATAAAGTCGAAATCGAAAGTAAACACGATGGTGGGATTTTGAACGAAACCGAGAAAAAATAAAACAAAACTATATAGTGTTCTTGATCAAATATATCTGGAAGCACATTCTAAAAAAAATAGTATTTGTATGTATATGCTATTTAGTAAATGCAATTGAATCATGACCCACTATCGTTCTTACTTTAATTTATACGCATGGATTTTAATAAGAACATTTTTTGACAGCTCATCTGCTGAAGAAGATTACAACGGCTGGTGGCATGCTCTTCGCATCATTGGCTTCTGCTTGTCCTTTCTGAACAGCTGCGTGAATCCTATAGCCTTGTACTGTACGAGTGGTATATTCAGGAAATATTTCAATAGGTAAGTTTATTTAAAAATAAAAGTCAAAACTTATTGAAAGTTTCCCTGATTCCACTCGAATTCAGTATTAATATAGTTATCTTGGAAAACTTCGAGGTCTGACTGTTCTGCCTGAGCTGTGCCTTCCGGTGTAGGTTAGATATTTAAGTTCAAAACAGCCATAATTTAAAATAAAATTTATCAAAAATTTATTCACGTTTATTTTGGCGTATACTTTATTGTATTTAGTATTTTATTTTTAGTTATTCAGTTTAGTTTTAGTTATTTGGAATCTAAAGCGTATAATGTATTAAAAATTTATTATTAATGATTTAATAATCATTTTACTTAACGTAAACTCAAAAAAAGGTAAGTAGATATTTGTTTAGAAAAATATAGTTGTGCTTGTAAATTTTATTAACTAAATACGCTTGTAATTTAAGGAGTTCATCACATATAGTTTCAATATATAAATTTAAAATTAAATTTAAATTAGATGCAGGTGTGATTAAAGTATACGCTTCCCTATGAAGACCGCAAAAAAGCGAAAAAGGAAGAAAGATAAATCCCCATCTCTATTTTCGTATGAGTATCTGCAGTGTTATATGGTCTGTAAGTGTTTTATTATATTATCCTGTGTACAGTGTCGTGATAGCCCAAAGCGCAATGAACCTGTCTCAAATTTATAAGGCCACAGGGCCATGATTCGAATCCGGGCGTATACCAATGAGTTTTTCTGACTTAAATACATTAACTATCACTGACTCCGTGCCTCGGAGAGCACGTTAAGCAGTCAGTCCAGGACGCTGCCAATATATGGTGGTCGTTACAATGCCCAACCCGCAGTGGAGTAGCGTGGTGGATTTAAGCTCCAAGCCCCTGCAGTGGGGTAAAATGGGCTGATGACGATGATGATGATGATCTTGTGTACGCTGTGAAAATTATATTTCTAGACAATAAAATTATTTAATGTATACACCATTTTACAATAAAAAGGGAGAGTGTTGTTATATATTTAAAATTTTGACATTTTACAGTATTCATAACGATCCCGTTTATTAAATACGGTAGATTTTTTAATAGAAATTTTCCTAAAAATGCCTAAGAATATTTTCTGAACCGATTGCTTGATGTAATTTTTTAATAAAAGAAACACGATTCCTCATCTCCCCCGTTTGGACATTAAATAAATAACAAAATTTGCGTTTGAGCACAACAAAATGGAACGCGAAAAACATAAATTAAAGCCCAGGGGTCCATGGAAAGAGCCAATTTGATTTGTATCCCATAAGGGTTTCACGAGAAAGGTTTTTTAATGTAGATAAAATCGGCAGTTGCCTACGAATCTGTGTTTTAAAAGCACTTTTATACGTAACAACATTACTAATGCATCAGATATTAAAAGTAATAGGACGCTAAACAATGAAGCTAAAGGCATGATTGAGTAACGTAATTTGGGTCGGATGAAATAAAAAATAAATTTAAGAATATAGATAATGACAATAAGCAAAGTCATACACAAAAGAAAGTTTACTAAAGTAAAACATTTTTCGAATAACGACTAATATATTAAAATATCGGAATAGTTAGTAATGTACCAACCGTTCCTCTAAATTAAAATCTAATAAAATTCTAATAAAAAAACTAATTTTATCTACAATAATACCTATAGATAATTATTTATGGTAATATTTGACTTGGAACAAAAATATAAGCATTTATGTTATTTTTCTTGTACTGGATGTCTATTTCTCCCCAGAATCATCCGATATTCGACATGAGCGAGTTTAAATTTTGTCAATCGACTCGTGCGTGCAAACTGATACTATGGGGCTGTCGTACTTGAGTATCCCCACCAGCAGGTGATGCTAATGAGATGTGTGGTAGGAAATATCACATATCGTCGATCAAATGTCATTGGACATTTTCATACTGACTTCAGTACGATTGCTGAAATTTAAAGCATAAAAACTTGGTTCTTGCCTAACTGAAGATAGCATGATAGACAACATAACCTATGACAGTCGACCTCACTGTGTGAGTGGCGCCGTCTAGTGAGCCTTATTTGTTTGCCTGAAAAAAGCTGAGCAGAAGATGTAATGCGAAATTCATTGATAGTTTACGTACCTACTTTACGTATGAAGGTATAGACTGGTCAGGTTTTGTTTTGATTGACGGAGTAAGTTGGATTCAAAAACAGCTTTTCTCTGACGTCATGAAAGTGATGATGATTCAAGATGATTTGTCCTTTAATGAAAAACACACGATCTTAGACTTTTTCGATATTAGTATCTAATAGCGTATTTTATCATAATGTTCCGAAAGGGTGTTTGAATTGAAATTACTTTATGAATACTTCACACCATACGTATATCAGCCCACTGCAGAGGCTTAGGCCTCCCCTTGGCATGAGGAGGCTTAAAGCTTATCCACCACGTTGCTCTAATGTGAGCTAGTGGATTTTAACTACTATATACCAGATATTGATGGCAACCGGGACCGACGGCTTAACGTGCTTTCCGAGGCACAGAGTCAGTTATGTACAGAAATTAGAAAAAAACTCATTGGTACATGCCTTGGAATTCAAACTAGTACCTTCTATACAAGACGCGGACTCGCTACCACTCGGCTATCACTTCGAATAAAATACTTCCTACACTTCGAATGAAATGGAGTATAGACCGAAAAAGAAACTGAGAAAATATGCTGTACAAAAAATCGAGCTACCTTATTATGTAACGACATAAACACTACTTGGTCATGAAAGTTATGACGACACACTACGTGACGTTGTAGTTTATGTGAAAAAGCGTTCTTTCTAACAGATAGGCTTTAAAAGATGTCTTCCCGCAGGTACCTGTTGTGCAAAAGGGTTCCGTCCCACGGGACCAGAGGCTCCATGTCCCTCTCTACATCAAGACGTCTTCACTCAAGCAGAAAGACAAATATCAGTATGGTGCCTAGAACGTAAGTGAAACTATTTTTATATATTATTGCTGAAATTTCCACCAACCATCAGTTTTGAAAGTAAGGACTAAAGCTGTTTCTATCCAATATTTGTTGGATAGGTAAAAAGCTTAAATTAAATGTCTTTTTTAACGTGGCATACAATACGCGCCACCTATATAAAAGACCATCGGCTGCACACTCTCGCCAATCGGAGGCGAGTTCAGAATTCAAAATTCAAAAATGCCAAATCCTAGCGCTATGCGAGTAAAAGAGAAGTGTACAGCCGGCGGCCTTTTACATTGGTGGCGCGTATTGTATATTGTACAGCAATGCTTTTAGGTATTATATATCTACACAAATATTGAAACAATCTATGATACTCAAAATCGAAATACTGTGTAGACTTAATTAACCGTACCTCAGCTGTACGGATTCGTAATTTATTACACGAATACAAACCGCTCTTGTTATTATATTTGATATAGTATTTCATATAACCCGTGCGTGTCAAAAACTAAATATTACACAAAATAAGATTTTAGCAACTTCAATGTATATTTTATTCTTTTAATATACACTTAACATGTGGACTTAACACTTGGGTCTTTTTCGTAAAACGTTTAGCCAAATTTTTTAATATCCGAAGAATTAAAAGAGCCATTGAATTTTTTATGCTGACAAGAAAGAAATCGAAGACTTAGGTACTCGTAGCATTTGATACCTATAGATTTCAACTTCATACCTCTAAAGGATCTATAGAGACAAACAGGTGGACGTACAACAAAGGTTTCGTTTTTTGAGCTACGTAATCCTAAAAAAACATAAAAACGCCTGACAGTAAATTTATATCCATAATATTTATATGACAGACCCTAACTGCGGAGCCAAGGGTTGCGGGTTCGATTCCCGCTCGGGACAAATATTTGTGTGCAATAACATGTCTATTTGTGTCGTGTCTTGGTGTGAAATATCTATATATGTATATATCATAAAAAAATATTTATGTATTTATATTAGCTGTCTGGTATCCATAGTACAAGCTTTCCTTAGTTTGGAACTAGATTGCGGTGTGTGGAATGTCCGAAGTATTATTATTATTATATATTATTAACTAACAATTAGAAGCAGTTTTTAATATATTACATTCATTTCATAAAAACGGTCAAGTGCGAGTCGGCCTCATGTAGAGAGGGTTTCGTACATAATCATTACAATACAAATCTTTAGGATATGTTTAGTAGGATTGCTTCGTGTAGGTAGACTAACATTGTAACTACTAAATCAATTCAAGTTATTAATTCTCACTAAAATTATACTATACATTTTATACGCGATTTGTTTTCACGAATATTTTCAGTTTTTCCCAAGAAAATAACGACAAGAATTTCGTTGAAAATTTTCTCTATACTATTTGTGAGGAAGACCATGCCGTATTTTTATTAAAATATTAGGTTCAGCAGTTTCAGAGACAAGGGGACAAAAGTAGATATTCTTATATTTTCTTTAACGTCTAACATATTAATATTATGTAAGGAAAATATTTGTATTCCCCAAAACGAGCACGCTCATGTGTTATGTCACATGCCGTGCTTGAGAAAAGTGGTTTTTTGAAGTGAAAACTTCTTTAGCATCTTTGTGATTTGCGATGAAACGAAAAAGCGACAGTAAAAAGTGACAGACACATAAATTAATAAGATTTAATGTAGGAGAAAATGAGATAGGAAGCATTATACAGTGTTTTTATTTTCTAATTTGCTCCCCAAAATGAACTAATAAAATGAGAACTTTAATTGGACCACTTAACTTTATACAATATATGTACCAAGTTTCAACTTTTACAGTCCAGCACTATTGAAAAAAACAGGCTGTGACAGTCGGACAGACTGACAGACAGACATACATACAGGCCAAAAGACACCGAAGTGATCGTATAAGAGTTCCTTTTTTTCATCACGGATGTACAATCCCTTCAGTATGGAATGCTTTATACGTAGTTGAAAACTTTTGTAGGTGAATCAATTTCATTTTAATCAATGTTAAAAATTATTAATTATCTGATTAAAATTTGCTGACAAATTAATTACGCTTACTACTATTAAATTTATCATAAAAGTACGAATTGACTAGAAGCTCTCTTCTGCGTTTACCTTCCAACCACTCATACTCTAGCTAGCTAGTGTCAGATAGCGAGTTTCAGTCCGCGAGGTCCCCGCGCGCCGGTTTTCACCCCCGCGAAATTGCGTTTGACATTTTCGATACTGTGAATGACATTTATGACTCTATTAAAACCAAACGCTGCTGTCAAATTTATTTCCTCTATGCTGTTTATATCTATATACATAAAAAAATTTAAGCAGTAAGGTTGAACAATAAGTTTAAACACTTTGGATATTTTAACGTCACTTCAATCATGACTGACAAAATGCTTTTTGTAGTTATGATGAAATTTGATTTGCCGCTAAAAGCAATGAAACATTTTTAGCAATCGGCTAAGAAGTAAAATATTCGCCTTCAAAAAAATTCCGACCGAGCTGAATTTTCATGGAAACCTTTACTTTGATATCCTTAACATACTTGAAAACTATCCTCACTTTGAAACTGTAGAATTTTTTTAGAGGGTGAAAGGGGTTCAATTTTACACAAAAAGGTGCGTAAATTCTTTTGTAGTGACAATAGTTTCACATATATAAACCGAATTGTGTCCTGAAAGAAATTTCACGCACCACTACATTACTACTTTCCTTTGTAAACTGAATAATTTATATCGCGTACTGTTACAATTCACACTTGTCACCAGTTGATATAATATGTCCTCTTGAGGTCACATGGAAGCCGCGCGGAATAGTCTGAAGGCAAAAATAATCTCTAAATAGTATGAACGAGTGGTTAGAGACCCTTACTGCAGAACCAAAGGTAACGGGTTCAATTCCCGCACAGGACAAATATTTATGTGCGTGAATTTGTCTATTTGTTCCGTGTCTGGGTATAAAATATCTATATATGACTATAAAATGTATATATTATGAAGAATAATTAAGTATGTGTATCAGTTGTCTAGTATCCCACAATACAAGCTTAATATTTGCTTACCTTGGGAGTAGATGGCTCTGTGTGGGATGTACCAGGTATTATTATAAATATCCAGCTTAATCGGGATAATTCATTTTTTTAACTCTGTATTTTCTGTTTCTGTACAGTAAGCCACTATGTATATGCATTGATACTAAAAGCTTCTGAACTTAGCAAATATTCTAAAGCTCATTTTATTAATTTTGTCCAAAATAATACCGCACATTTGCATATTTTATTAATCTATATTTCTCAACATGTACACATGATATTCTTCTTTCTTTCAATATTCTTTCAATCTTTTTCATAGTTATACAAATATTTGTAAAACTATGAAAAAGATTGAAACAAAAATGATAAAACAATTTATTTACCTTTAGGTAATCGCTTAGCGTCAACTTAACAAACTCTAAGTTGCGCGATCTTTATTTGGGAGTGGGGCATAAATCACAATTCAAGACGTATCCCTCAACCTAGACTTGTCACACGCAGGAAGACCGATTGAGCCTATAACAATATGTCAATGTCTTCTATGTCTCCCTAAAAAACAATATTTACTATCTTAGACGTCTAGGTAATCAATAAAATGTATACAAAAAAAACAAGCTTTTATTTAAAAATTGATGAATATTAAATGAATTTTTTAAACATGTTTTTTTTACCAGTTTAAAATGCAAAATTTATTTTTTGGCTTATAAGCAAAAGCTCGGAGCGCTCAGGTTTGTGTAATTTATTAAACATTTATTTTTACGCATACCATATGTAATTATTGATTTATTTTGCATTCTTGTTATACATTAAACATTTAAACCTGAGTATCCGAAATGCATTTTCTACGTTTTAGTGCATCTGATAAGCGAATGATTAGAAAAAAAAATTTTTGATTATTTCTTTTTTAAATAAAAACTTATTTTTAAAATGGTTTTTGTATATGTTTTATTATAGGCATGTGTGTTTAATGCCCAAAGGGTAGTACGTTAGTGGCATCAGTAGCATGCATGTTTGCTACCCCTAGACACCTTTCAATTCCGTCATCACAGCCTTGTCACTGTAAGCTATGAAAAGTTCTCGTGACCACAAATTCAATGAGCTCAACCTCGTAAATAAGATCTTTGTCACCAGATTATTCTTTTGTCATCATATTATGCTAAATTTCAACTTCGTACCTCAAGAGGAAGCTGTTGTAAATTAGTTTACACGATTTCATAGAGGAGAAGTTCAATAAAAGCTCGTAAAGAAAATACACAAAAAAAATTCCGATGATCCTAATGTTGTAAACGCAAAAGTGTGTTTGTCCTTTCTTCACGCCGTGATCAAACATTATTTTTTTACAAATGACGGGAGAGAGTTACTGTTTATATTGGTCATATTTCTCATGGAATCCGTAACTAGCTTTGCGTTATGAAATGGAATACCACCATATAGTTGAAGTTGGAATACCACAACTTTATAACGGATAAAAGTAGAAATACCTAAATCAAAAAATACAAGTGTAATAACAAATCAAGATTTATTAAAACCTTGTTTTAGATTACCTAATGAATGAAAAAAAAAAACAAATCTCCCTTTTACTCGTATGTTTGTGAGTAAAAAAACAGTGATAAATTCAAAGTTATTTTTTTAGTAATCATAAACTGGTAATTTCAGATGATTTTAGATTTATTTTTATATTTTGGACAGCAGATTTATTAATAATATTAAAATTAAATATACTCTACGTAAAAATATACGTCTCGCTGTCAAACCCACATCTCAATGCGCAGGTTTCGTTTTCTATATTATCCCTTATCATAAGACTTCCTATTTTCGACGTAAATTACATTTTTCTTATTGTTTATATTAGGGAAATGGAAAACTTCATTAATAATAATAACTTATTTTCATAATTGTTATTTACCCACACGAATAGCATTATTTTATTATTTGTTTTCACTATAACATCATAATGCATTTTTATACTAATAAATCTATATATATATATGATTTTTTCACTAACAGACGGACAAAATACGGTTTTATTTCATCAATATATAAGAAAGACACTGCTCTACTAATAAAATTCTAGCTGCGTCCATTTGTTTCGCTAGCGGAATATTTATATTGGTTTAGCCCATCTATTCGTCATGCCCTTCAGTCAAAATTAAATATTTTGTGGACATTAGCCGCTCCTTCATTTTTGTTATGGCTATATTCATATCAGTTATAAATAGTTTGGCACCTTTTGGAACTAGCGTGAAAATAAGTTCAGAACGGTCTTGGGAGAGTTAAATTTGACTCTTGAGTTATACATGAAGTTCTATGAAGCTATCTCGATATGTTTATTTTAAATGAATAAGTTATATAAAGATATAAAAAAATTTTTATTAGAATCCTAAAATCGGGACGTTGCGTAAAAATCGGGACGTCTGGGAATACTGAATCCACCTCCTAATTAGCTAATTTCTATTATTGTAGTGCCACTAATTATTGTTTTTATTTAACTAAATACAAAAATGTAAACAAAGTAACGCCATCTAATGTCGAATTGATGTGCTTAGCTAGTTTATACGGATACCCTTTAACATGTTACAAGAAATAAAATCAGTCTGTTCGAAGCCATTTGCAGCTAACCGTTTTTCATTTTATTAGGTTATGGGCCCAGTCTTTAAATTCGCGTAAAAAACTGAAATATTGACTTTCTGGTGGTAGTTAGTGCGTAATTATATAAAATAACTGAAATTATAAACTGTTTGTGCGGTCGTCGCGTGAATGAGTAACGTATCGATCGAACATTATTTTTTAAACAATGGCCGCAAGTTACATTGTGAATGTACCCAAACTAAAGCGTCGTGAAAACTATGACGAGTGGGCGTTTGCCGCCGAGAATTTTCTCTTATTGGAAGGTATGGACATAAAAAAGGAAAATATAGCATCCGTTGCTGAAGCTGATGCACAAAAAGCTAAAGCAAAGTTAATTATGACGATAAATCCATCGTTGTATGTTCATATAGGAATGAGAAAACAGTTCAGGATGTATGGAGACGTTTTCGATGATTCCGGTTTTCAAAGAAAAATAAGTTTATTGCGTCATTTAATATCAATTCGACTGGAAGACAGTGAATCTATGACTAACTACGTGACGCAGATTGTAGATTCAGCTCAGAAACTGCGAGGTACGGGTTTTCAAATTTATAATGAATGGGTCGGATGTCTACTGTTGGCGGGATTGCCAGAAAAATTCGCCCCCATGATAATGGCCATTGAACACTCTGGATTGGCCATTAGCACGGACATTATAAAGTCTAAACTATTAGACATGAGTGCTGAGGTTGGCAGCACTGGAAATGCCAGTGCGTTTTTATCTCAATCGAAAGGTAGGCAGCGGCCAAGGCAGCAATACAATAGTTATACTAAGAAAGGTGGTAGTACTGCAGAACTGTCAAAGTCAAAAACGTCAATTTCGAAACCTGTCAAACAAATTCGCTGTTACAAATGTAAACAAGTCGGACACTATAAAAATCAGTGCAATTATAACAAAGAAAGTGCAGTATTTAGTGTATATTTCTTGAACTCAACGTACAAGAATACTGACTGGTATATAGATTCCGGTGCCAGCAGTCATATGATCACTGACCAGAAATATTTATACAACATATCCAGCAATCCACCAATAAAAAGCATAGTAGTGGCAAATAAAATGAAAGTACCAGTGTTATGCTCGGGAAGTACGCAAATAACGACAAAAGTGGATAGTTCAGAATTCAGAATTACTGTACAAAATGTGTTATGCATTCCTAACCTAACTACAAATATTTTGTCAGTAAGTGAGTTGATTCGGAATGGCAATACAGTTTCCTTTGAAGAAAGTGTATGCAAAATACATAATAACATGAATGTATTAGTTGCAATAGCACATTTAGAGAATGGAGTGTATAAATTACACATCGAACAAGACGGTTTGTTCGCCGGTGTAGCAGTAGCAAAAACAACGAGTCTTCTATGGCACAGAAGATTAGGCCATATAAATAGTAAGGATCTGAATTATATGAAGAATGGCGCTGTAGAGGGTATCTCATTCCCTGAGAAGGCAGAAACTGACAAACTCCAGTGTGTCACATGTTGTGAAGGAAAGCTATCGAGACTGCCTTTTTTACACAGAGGTTCCAGGTGTGTGAGTGTATTAGAAGTGGTACATGCGGACGTTTGTGGTCCCATGGAAACAGTTTCAATAGGATCGTCAAGGTATTTTCCCTTTTTTGTTGATGATTACAGCAGAATGGCATTCGTTTATTATAGTGGAAAAGCAGACAGAGAAGAGCATTAAGGTACTACGTATAGACAATGGTGGGGAGTTTTGTTCTATCGAATTTGATAGTTTTTTAAAGAAAAATGGGATTGTGCATCAAAAAACTAACCCCCATACACCGGAGCAAAATGGTCTATGCGAAAAAATGAACAGAACAGTGGTGGAGAGAGCTCGTTGTCTTCTGTTTGATGCCAACATGGACAAAAAGTTTTGGGCTGAGGCGGTCAACACGACAGTCTACTTACGAAACAGAACATTGGCTTCAGGTTTAAAAATTACATCATTTGAACTCTGGACAGGAAGAAAGCCAGATCTTAGTCACATTCGGGTATTTGGGAGTCCTGCCATGGTTCATATTCCTAAAATAAAAAGAACCAAGTGGGACAGAAAGGCTGAAAAATACATCCTTCTCGGTTACCCAGAGAATACTAAAGGTTATAGATTATATAATCCAACGACAGGAAATCTACCAGCAGAGATGTTATAATCATGGAGACCAATAGAGACTCAGACATGATACAAGCTGTGGTGGAAGAAAAAAACGTAAGTGCTCCGAGCATAAAAGAACATTTAGAATAAACTATATTAGACCCGGCAGATACCACATATGTACCAGATGATACCGTGAGTATCTCAACCTCTGATGAAATCTATGAGAGCGTGTCTAATGAGGAAGTGAGTCTCAGGCCTACTAAAAATATTGTATTAGAAAAGCGTGAAAGAAGGCTACCAAAAAGGTATGGGTACAGTAATATATGTGTGACCAACAATATGGGCATGTTTGAAGACAGTCTTACATATGAAGAGGTGATGCAAAGTACAGAGCAACAAGACCGGTGCAAAGCCATGGAAGATGAACTTTAATCGTTCAGTGACAATGAAGCTTGGGAATTGGTAGACAGACCGAGTGATGGTAGTGCAATGCAGGTGGGTGTATAAGAAAAAGTTAAATAGTGATAACACAGTGAGATATAGAGCTAGATTAGTCGCCAAGGGCTTCACCCAAAGACAAGGCATTGACTATAAAGAGACCTTTTCACCAGTGCTTAAAAATACCACTTTAAAGTTGTTATTTGTTATTAGTGTTAACTTAGATTTAAATATAACCGATCTAGATGTCACAACAGCCTTTTTAAATGGCCATCTTGATGAAACTGTTTATATGCAATTACCTAAGAATTTTCAAAGTGAAAATAATGAAAATAAAGTTCTAAAATTAAATAGAGCAATATATGGGCTAAAACAGTCTGCCAGAGCCTGGTATAAAAGAGTGGATGATTGTTTGCAAGATTTAGGATATAAGAAGTCTATGTATGAACATTGTTTATTTATAAAATCATCTGGAAATGTAAAAACATTTGTAGCTCTCTTTGTTGATGATTTTTTCATATTTTCAAATTGCATTGAAGAAATAGAACAGTTAAAAAACCAGCTGAGTATCAAGTTTAAATTAAAAGACTTAGGACAATTAAGAGAGTGCTTAGGCATGGATGTCAAGATAGAGAAAAATAAAATTTGTATTAGTCAGGAATATTTTATCGAAAGATTATTAAATAAATTTAACATGGAAAATTGTAAAAATATAGATACTCCTATGGAGGCTAGTTTAAAACTTGAAAAAGGTGAAAATGTAAATCCTAATTACCCATATCAACAGCTCATAGGCAGCTTGATGTATCTTTCCGTTCTAACAAGACCTGATATATCTTATTGTATTAGTTATTTAAGTCAGTTTAATAATTGTAATACTGAAACAAATTGGAAGCATGCAAAAAGAGTTCTGAAATACTTGAGCTCTACAAAATCCTTTGGTCTAATGTATGTTAAAAATAATTTAGATATAACTGGTTTTGCATATGCGGATTAGGCTTCAGATAGTGTGGATAGAAAATCCTACACTGGATATTGTTTTATATACTCTGGATGTGTAGTATCCCACGAAAGTAGGAAGCAGCAGATCATAGCTTTTTCGAGCACGGAGGCTGAGTATATGGCTGTCTGTGAGGCTAGTAAGGAAGCAATTTTCTTAAGAAATTTACTGTCAGAACTTATCAGTAGAGGCAATATGCCAATTGTATTATATAATGATAATCAAAGTGCTCAGAAACTTTCAGAAAATTGTATGTATCATAGAAGAACTAAGCACATTGATGTGAGATTCCATTTTATACGAGAGGCAGTTATACAAAAATTAGTTAAAATTGTTTACTTGAAAACTTCAGAAATGCCAGCTGATATATTAACTAAAATTCTATGTAAAGTAAAACATTGTAATTTTATGCAGAAAATGGGTATAGTAAACCTGAAATAGTATTTTAAGAAAACAGTAGTGTATTGTTTAGTGAATTTTTGGTGTATTTTGTTAAGTGGTGGTATTGTTTTTATTTAACTAAATACAAAAATGTATACAAAGTAACGCCATCTAGTGTCGAATTGATGTGCTTAGCTAGTTTATACGGATACCCTTAAAACATGTTACAAGAAATAAAATCAGTCTGTTCGAAGCCATTTGCAGCTAACCGTTTTTCATTTTATTACTAATAACTATCTAACTATCCTGTAAAGCCGCATATTTTAATTGTGTCCTTACACTTACATTTTGTAATGTAACTCCACTATTTATGTGATAATGAACGGCATCACATTATAGGATGGCCCTGCCTAGTGATAGACGATACAAATCAAATATTGGCATACTTAAGCAGCGCTGAACAGGCGGAGGAGATAGTAGGCTGGTGATGGCGGTATCGGATTTTGTACCTAATTTACTTTTACGACGTATTCAGGCTAAACGCCAAAAATTAGGTCGGGTCACTGGATAGCTTTTTGTTATTGTATTCATCTCTTTTAATGTATTTTATGTATATTATTGATAATTGTATTTTAAGGCAATAGACGCGTATTTCTTACTGTTGAAAATGCCAGCGTTCAACCGATTTTTCTCAAGCGAAATTATTCTCAAAAATATATTTATAATAACGAAAGCATCAAAAACACACGAACTTAAGTCGATGAGTTACGTGTAATAGGTTCTGTTAGATGTTTAAATTAGATAATAAAGCAAAATTAAAATTGTTTCGGGTTACATTCCTACTGCAAGGGCTAAAGCCTCCCTAAAGCTAAAGGTGAGGAAGCTTGGAGCTTAATCCACCACGCTGCTTCAGTGCGAGTTGGTGGATTTTAACGACTACCATCTATTGAAGCCAATTGCGACCGACGCTTAACGTGCTTTCCGAAGCATAGATTCAGTGATGGTTATGTACATGGGTAAGTCAGAAAAAACTCATTGGTACATACCCTGCGATTCGAACCACGTCCTTCTAAATATGAAGCGGGCTGACTACCACTCGGCTATCACGACATAATTAGTGATTACGATTATATTTTATCAATTTGAAGACAATTTTATAATACACTTAACTTATTAAAATGGTAAAATACTCGTAGATACAATAAGATGTAGTTTTTGTCAAATTTTGTTCAGACTTTTGATCAAATGATGTTTATGTGCAAATCAGCGGTATCATTTAACCTCAATGTTGTTTTTCAATTACGCGCCAAATGAGAATTAACAATTTTCCGTTTTTATATTAATAATGCCTTATGTAAACAAACAATCGATTAAACAAGTTAATTGATAAAATAAAATTCAAAATGAACCTGGAAGTGTTAAAGAATTATCAAAATTTCAAGATAAATTAATGTTGGTGGTTAATTTTATCCATGAGTGCAGATGTATTTACAAAACTTTTTGTTTTCGAATAGGAATATATAAGTTATTGGGTTGTTGTTGGTCATAAGTTTTATGTCAAAAAAATGTATTTCTGTGCTGCAATTAGAGCTAATTCTATGTATGACAACATCTATCAGAACCAACGAAATTAGAAGATATAACACCTGTTTTGTGTGTTTCGAGAAGATACTATAATTCATAAGTAAAAAAATTTGCTGTAAAAAGCATTTTTAAACAATGTAATTTTTATACTACACCTTATAATTAATCCTTATATACGGTCCAATATAATTTTAGTATAAATTGTTTATTATAAACATACACCAAACGAAATACACAAACGAGTGGGATGCATTGTAAAACACCATTGAAAATTCAAATGAGAAAATTGTAATAGAATCGTTTTGTATACAATAATAAAAGTTGTATTCAACGATATCACGCTCAATGGGACGCTTAGAATTTCTTCCAAGTACGGAAAGATTGCATCTATATTTAAAGGAACCTTCTTCGCGAACGGTATCACATGCATAACAATAACAATCTCACGGGTTCCGTGTGTCGAAAAACCCCACATTTTCCTCATGTTTATTGTATACAAATATATACAGTTGACCATTGACCCATCCCTATATCCGAAACTAATATAGGGCCTAAACTGAAACTAATTACGCCAAAAAACATGAATATTTTTCATTATAAAATCTGCACGTCAATCTTAACAACCACGTGATAGCTACTTTATTTATCTTCTTGACTTTGACTTTCCACCACTAGTTAATAAAAAGTTCGGTCGCTCAAGGATAAAAGTGATGAGAAAATTTACTAGGAATATTAATAATAACAATACCTGGGACATTTCGCACAGCGGCATCTAGTCCCAAACTAAGCAAAGCTTGTATCATGGGTACCTGACATATAATATACATCTTATTTATACCTTATAACATATACATATTTTTTTTATATTTCACACCCAAACACTGAACAAATATACACATGTACTCACTCATGTACACATACTCATGTACACAAATATTTGAATCGAACCGTCGACCCTTGGATCCGCAGTTAGGGTCTAACCACTCAGCTGAGTAGTAATACTGACAGTAACATCGACAAACGATAATGAGGATGTGGTCGTAATAATTTTAGGTAAATATATATTGTGTTTAATAAGATAAAACGATGTGTAAAAGTAACAAAAGTGTTCCAGATTTTTTGTTGTCATAACCTATAAAGTTATTTTGTGTGGATGGGTACTACGTTAGTTTTGATGATTATTTTATACGAGAAAGATTATTATTTTATGTTTATATTCTATTGCCTGTATCAAAGACCACAAATATAACAAAATAGAAACTCAAGTCAATTTGTACGAGAATCGATATAGATATTTTGATTTGCGATTTTTTTGTTGACACTACCACAATATCACATTAACACCAAAAAAAGATCACTGTACAAAAACGAATATATAATTGACTTCATTTGAATAAATAAAAGTTTTTTCTTAGGGGGGGTGACATACAAGTTTTGAAACACATTCTATACACTCTTAAACCTTTTTTGACGACCTTAATCTATAAGTAATGATTAATCGATAATCTATTCTTATCTATTATGTAATAATAACACCACGAACCGCGAGCTTTTAATGGCTTGTTGCATGAAATAACACACGTATCAAAAGTTTGCCTTTTAAGTTTTAAACGTTATTATTAAACGTTAATATTATTATGAACGGAAAAACGATATATTATAAATATTATAAAATAACACACCAAAAGCTGTGGGCGAAAGATAATATATTATAATAATGCAAGATCATCTTACCTCACTCAGGAAATATGTCGTCATGATGATAGAATAAACGTTATCATATTACCATCCTCGATGAGGAAAAAACGAATGCTTTTATTAAATTACTAGCTTTCCTTCCGCGGCTTTGCTTGCGTGGACAACACAGTTGTAGCCTATGTCAGTCTTCAGCTTAGAAACTATATCCAAGCAGAAACGTATGGCGATCCCGGTACAACTGGGTACTCAACACGAGCAGAGCCGCGGGCGGAAGCCTGATTTGAAAATAAAATGTAACCCATGTTCCATTCCATTCCATCAGCCCATTATACCCCGCTGCAGATGCCTAGGCCTCCCCCCAGGGTGAGGAGGCTTGGAGCTTAAATCCACCACGCTGCACCAGTGCGGGTTCATGGATGCATGCATACTTGCATGTTGGATGTTACATGTAACCCATGTTACTTGTTAATAATTTAACTTTCTATTCGAGAAAAAAATAATTTAAATCAGTTATGTACTTTATGAGCTAATCGGTATCTGTAATAAACAAACAAATAATCAAACTTCCTATTTATAATATTAGTATAGATAGTACATAACAAAGATTTTTGCGGAAATGACACAACTTATACAATAATTATATATGGTTTTACCAGATGTGTATTTCCCACAAAAATAAAAACAGATTACAAATGTCGTGTACGTTGAAGACGCATGCTCTCAAATGCGATCGGACGTGTCATGCGCACAGTTGCCTGCACTCGGTAGAACGGGACGACATCGTCCTATTTTCGTTGGCAGATGTATCCCTGCAGTTAATTTACTTCGTAAATCTAACATGTTGAAACTTCTGTCTTTGGTACATACTTAGATTTTAACTTACGACCAACGAGAAAATTAGAAAAATCCCTAACTTAGAAAAAAAAAATAAGACCATCAAAAATTATGTAGGAAGCTGGCCACATAAATCAACATTTTAAAGGACTGTTTCTTAAAATATTTTCTTGAAGGGTGGACTTTTTATTTTTAAACAAATAATTAATAGTGTGGGTCAATACTGAATTTTCTCCTTCATGTTTTTGAGGGTTATATATATAACCATATTCCAATGACATCTGATAGGCGCTAAGCCATTTTTCTTTATTATGCCTGGGATATCTCATACAAGGCCATTTAGTCTCAAATTAGGCAGAGCTTGGCCTAAGGTACTGGACAACTGATATACATACTTAGATATTTTTGTATTTATTTATTTTTTATTATTTAGATATTTTTGTAACATGTACCCAAACATATACATTCTATACCCAAGAATAGATACACGTATGTTCATGTACGAAGTGTTTGTTCACTGCTGGAATCAAACCCGCTACCTTTACTTCTGTAGTAAGCGTCTTCAATCACTCGACCAATCAGTCAATCAACGGTGGAGTTTGAGACCATTCCAAACACGCATTGTTTTTTTAACATCCCATATACCAGGTGTTCAGTTGAACGTAGTCCAAACTAATAGAGCGTTTAGAGCGTAGCGAACTAAACAAAAAAAAAAACGAAACATAAAACATATTTCCTTGATAACCCTTAGTTTGCGCCAGCTGCTCACTCGAAGCTTTTTGTTTAGTTTGGAAAGTTCTCCACGCTCTATAATTTTGGACTACGTTCAGCCGAACATGCGGTATATTATAGTATAGTACGGGTCGTTCGACTGGACGTAGTTCAACTTTTAACATGTTCTTCTCGGTAACTGTTAGTTTGCGCCATCTGCTCACTTGAAACTTTTTATTTAGTTTCGTAAGCTCTACATGTTCTTTAAGTGTGTACTACGTTCAGTCGAACGCTCTGTATAGCGGGGGCATTCGTCGGCGTATATTCCAATTAACTGTGGTTGCTATAAACTGAAAAATATTCGCAGGACGAGCGTCGGCCGTGATAGCAGCCTACGTCTACTTAGCAACGGCACAAGCAGACTCTGAGAGAGGTCGAGGCGCTCAACAAGCGCTCCGATCCGCAGCAATAGGCCTTCGGACCAAAGAAGTTTGTCGCACCATAGCGCATCGACACACCACCTCATGGCACCCTTCCCTAAATGCTGCGAAACCGAGAACGGTGTTAAATATGATATGTCGCCGGATGAGAGTCTTTTTGTTCCTTTGCAGTGTTCGTCTAGTCGACGTTCTAGGTAATTCTGGTAGGCCCTAAATCAGAAATATTTATGTATCGATAGGAAAAGCGATTTTTCTGGATTTTATGTGACACATATATTTTTATTTACCTTCGATAAATTCATTAACATCTCTAAGCTTAGAATATTCTCTTCTAAGAATATTATCTTATATGGTTCGAGCATGAAAATTTAAGCAGCACGACATAGACACAATCAATAATTTAGCAAACTAGCAATTTTTGTCAGTTATAAAAAATTACTGTTCTTTTTTTATATTTATTTAATTTAATAAATTATAATATATCTATATACATATAGTATACTCGAATTTGAAAGTTGGTCAGCTGCAAATATTTTGTAACAGTTTTTTAACACTTAAAGATTTTTCCTAATAGATAACAATGTGGTAACTATAATAAATAATAGTCTAAGAGATGGTGATCTGGTGAAGTTTTTACAGACGTGTTCCCTATCAAAAACAGATTTGAGCGTCCTGTTATACACAGTTGAAATGGATAAGCACTTCTCAAATTGTTTTGTTATTTTAAAAAAAAATTCAATTCACGTATTCAAATAAATCACATTGTTTTCATTGATTTTTTTTAAATCGATTGCTCGAATAACAACAAAGTTTCATTATTAATGATGGTTTCATTTACGTTGGGAAATTCTTATCCTTTCAATGTAATATATTGCAATTAAGCGTAATGTCTTACGGGTATTCAAGTAATTCAATTCACATAAACTTTCTTAATACATTAGAACACAAGTTCTTGGACTATTATTATTAATAATAATAACGTATACACATCACAACAACGTCTAGGCCTCAAACTAAGCATTAGCTTGTATTTTGGGTACCAAGCGAAGACCACATAGGTACATATAACAACCAAGACCCGGTACCAGTATCAATATTCATCATTTAAATACTGACCCGACCTGGGATTCGAACCCGGGACCTCTAGCTTCGTAGGCAAGGTCACTGCCCACTAGGCTAAACGGTCGTCAAATATTATATGTATATTGTTGTTAAACCCGTGATTTAAAAATTGTTTGAGAAAGTAATTGTATGTAAAATGTAATATGTTATTATAAGAACGAGATTGTTTTTTTTTTATACATAATTTTCAATTGTATCGGTATATTTTACTATGTTACTTTGAAACGAGCTTTCAAAGCTTTATATCTTAACATGTAAATACAGTTAAGTGCGTATTTTTCTGTAATAAATGTAAAAATAAATCACAATATTTTTTTAGGTATTGTATTTCATAGTAAATTAATTTATCTTATTAATACAATAATTATTATTTACATTAATAACGGAAATATTGTCATTTATTTTTTGTCGTTTGATATATTTAAATTACATGTATTTTTAATGTTGGAGACAAACAATCACAGAACGGTACCTAAAAAAAAAACTAATACACAGGACATATAAACCGAGTTATTCAAAACTGGAATCGAACCCTGAAAGAAGGTCTTTTTCTAAAATTTGTAAAGCAAAAGATTTTTCTATAGTATTTAATAAAGTTTATTCCATGAAAGTATTGCAAGGGTAGTGAGATATAAAAATTCATTCGTAACTTTATCTTAAGCTTGTATTTTTCATCTTAAACTTGTTTATTTTAATAACAGACGAAAAAAAAGAAGTTCCCAATTTGTCTGTGTATATTTGTAATGTACGATAGTCTAAGAGACCTCGCCCTTCCATGTGAACATTATTTTTACCAAATATGTATAAACAAATATGTTGTGGATATATTGCCTATTAAAAGGATTTTTAGTAGTCCACTCGCTTGTATCCATTTAGTTTTTTATATCTGTAAGCCCGGTAATAGGGGACAGGAATAAGTAATATCCCATCAAAAACAATACTTGTCAAAAAAAACCAAGTCTCGCAACTCAGTTGTTCTGCGGTAAAAAGTTGTGAGATCCATGTAATACCAAGTCGGTTATTAATTTATTCGGTTATAAATATATTGAGACTTGGCCATCGCCTGAAAACACGTGTAAATTCAATCGCCTGAAAACACATGTAAATTCAATTATTTAGTGCGATGGCCAAGTCTCAATATATTTATAACCGAATAAATTAATAACCGACTTGGTATTACATGGATCTCACAACTTTTTACCGCAGAACAACTGAGTTGCGAGACTTGGTTTTTTTTGACAAGTATTGTTTTTGATGGGATCTCATTTCTTTTGTATTTTGTAGACAGTTCTATTTTTTTCCTTTTCGGTACCTTCTACTTATTGTATATATGTATATCTATATGTATATAGTTTTTCTAAGATATACCTATTATACAACCTTACGCACTCGTAATAAGTACGAATACGCACGTAGGTACGTTTTTTGCATTAATAAATAATTTAATACACGTGTTTTCATGACGGGAATACCCATTTTTTGCTCGATTTGGCAAGGGCACTACCATGCACCTATATTTATATGGGACTAGCTTAAACCCGCGGCTTCGCACGCAATATAATAATAACTGCCGTAATAAAACATCGTTACGAATAAAGCCAATATTGAAAAATTTAACTGAAGACTTGGCTGTATGGGCTTAATTTTTTTTTTGCGGTCTTTTCTAGATTTTTTAGTTTTTCCTTGATTCATACACCAAACACTACTTATATTCCAAATTTGAAGCTTCTAGGTCTGCTAGAAGTGCCTTAGAATTTTGATGATCGGTGAGTGAGTGAGTGACAAAATGAAGAAATTTGACCCGTTATAATTTCTTAAAAATACTGGTTCCAATTGAATGAAATTTGAAAATATGCTTATATAATATGCCTGCATGGTTACTGAAAATTTCAGTCTTCTAGTTTTATCCACAACGAAGTTACAGGGGGTCGAAAATGGTCTGAATTGCTTCGAGAAAAGGATGGTACGGCCGTGACGCTTTTTCGCTCGACTTGGTGGGGGCACGGCCGTGCCCCCAGATTTGCTTTTGTTTAAAAAAAAAACTTGTATCTCGAAAACCGTCCATTTTTTAATAAAGTGTTGCGGTCAAAAAGAGGGCTCTTTGTACCCCCTCCAGGTTAGAGACGTGAATTTTAGCATGTACCATAAGCTTTAAACTTTCGATTTGTATTAAATTTGTTTGGTAAGCAAGAAAGTGAATTGTAGAAAATTTTTAACTACAGTTTTTTTTTTAATTAAGGATAGCTATAAACATATTTTTATAGGCAATATATTCGCGGTACATTTGTTTATATATAATACTCGATAAAAATTGTTTTCATCTGATAAATAAATGGGTGAGATCAAATTCTTTTTCTATCCTGTATTTAAGTTCCAAACTCACGTCAGTCACAAGTAAAGTGTGGTTATATATATACAACAATATAACAGTTTTTCTAAATACTAAAAATTTTGTATAAGATTTTTGTATACTTTTTTATCCTTCCGGACCACGGTGTTGAATTTTCTAATTGTTGATTTCCCAAAATTTTGAATTCTTATTTTGTAAAAACTGGACTAGGCTAGCCTAGTGTCACATGAATAGATATCCGTACAGAAGCTAAGCTACATAGAAACGGCCCGTTGTAGGTACACTTAGTGAGTGTACCTACTATTGTTGACGAATTATAATAATTAATAGGGTTAATAATTTGTAACTAATTTTATTTTAGGATGTGTCAAATTACACTAATTATTACTTTTTTAAATTTTTATTATGTATTTACCTAATTTTATTTTTCTCGCTATTTTTTTTAACGTGTAACAGTCGTCAACCCTAGGAGAATAGATATGAATTTTGTACGTTGTTAAAGAGCTTGGACTCTGTATGGACATATTTTCTACGTAGTGTTTCGCAAAAAGGCTTCCGCGTTATTCTGTTTTTAGGGCTTTGATTATGTAATGCCTGGATGGACCCAATACAATGTCAACAAAAATTACAAACTAACTTTTGCATACTTGTGTGTATGACTTAACGGATCACATGCTTTTGTTACGCCATACTCAACCATGTACAAACCGTTTCTGAGTGCATATATCAAAACCGAACTATTAGGGAATATTTTTATGTACGTTTTTTGATGCCGTCTCTCTATCCAGACAATGTATATTTGTATAATCAAAGTCTTAAATAACTCAAAAGGAAAAAAAACAGGAATCTTATAAGATCGGTCTTGTGTCCGTTGTTTGACTATTGTAACAGGGAGTTATCTCTGAAATTATCTCTAAAAACTGCACAAAATGAATTCTTTATATTTGATATAATTGTGTTTAATAAAGTGCATATTTTTAATACATAAAAGTTTATAAAATATTTTTATTTCATTTTTGATTCAGGATGTTAAAGTTTTTCATATCAAAATATAAAACTGTACCTATAGGTTTAGGTATGAATTTGCCGTTCTGACTATGGTCATTTCGAATGGAAATAGAACCTGTATGGTGTTAGTTTGTGTTGCAGAACTTTTTTTTTCAAATAAGAGTTTTCACAGTTGCGTCTATACTCAAACTTGTGTAACATCTAAGAAATCTGTAAAGTTGACCATAACAAGTAAAATCAAATAGTCTATGTTCGAGGACTTTTTTAAATCTCATAAAACAATTAAGATTTAAATTTGAAACATGGGCACGTAGAAAGTTCGATTAATTTATAAATACGAGTTCCGTCGTGGCACCGTACAACAGATACAACTCGTGACATCAATGCTCTCTTTGGAGGAAACATAACTAGTGAACGCAACATGCGTTTTTGGTTTAGTCCTTTTTGCAGTGGAAATTTTAACTCGTAAAATGAATCAGCAGGCAGGCCCGTCATTAAAGTCAATAATGGAAAATTGCAAGCCATAGAAAAGCTGAACTTTATCAGTCAACTGCTTATTTAGCAACATTGTTGAGGTTAGGATACCCACAATATTGACCCATTTACGCCAAACTGAGCAAATTAAAAACAAAAAGAACAGCGAACGTATCATTACCGTTATTGCTTTACACTAGTGCAAGAACTCAATTCAAATCTGCTTTCCTCCTTAGGCAGCAAAAACACATTTTGCTCCGCAGGTCACTAATGAAATTCTTCAGAAAAATATGGCACGAGTGTTGAAACAAATCTTGTTTAACGAATCTATAAAGTAAACCATTACAAATAAGATAAAATAATGAAATTATGTATGTTTGAGGATTTTTTGTTCCTATGTCCTATCTGTAATTTCCTCGAAACTTTGATGAAAATAATTAATAACATGATAGGTTCACATGAGGATCTGTAAAACCATTAAAAAAAAAATAACCCTAATTTAGATTCAGTCGAAAATCACACACATAATGGATTTCTTTGCATCGTGTATTTATAAATATTTTATTCGCTCTCCATTTAAATCTTAATTTTGTTTAAAAAAATTTTCATAATGCATTTACATTTATTCCTCCTATTATATTAAAATTCTAAAATGTGAAATATATAATTTGTACCCTTTTTTGGGCATATTGCGCTCATGGAGGAGTGTAAAATTTGTTATCCTTAAAGTTTAAATGGAGAAGGAATTCAGAAAGCTAAAATCTATGTATAATAAATGTTACAAATACTGTAAGGCATATTATGACTGCTGTTTGTTTACGTTCATACTGTCAATACCAAATATGTATTTATTTGTCCGTCATTTTTTGCAATTTATACTGACTTACTCAAAAAAGTGAGTACGGTCGAATTCCGACCGCTGGACGACCGCTAGTTGTATTTAATAGGTCAGCGGAATATATTCTATAACTTTTGAGAGTTAATTGTTCTATCTATCATTTAGATTGTCAACTACAAGGCAGATAATTATAATTTTTAATTAAAGGAAATAGTTTTGTAAATTTTTTTACTAATTCAATGAAATGATCCTCAAAATCTGTCTTCTCTTTAAATGTAAGTTATATATTAAAATATAATAACGTGTAAAATATTTAGAACTAAATAAAATCTTGTTCAAAGTTTGGGTTTGTAAATAATTAAATTTATTTATTGGTTTTTGTGTATTTCATTTATTGCCTTTTTCATAATAATAATAACGACTACCTAATAGATATTAAGTGTCGACTGTTTTTTTTTTATGTTAATAAGTTATTAATTTTAAATCATAATAGCTATTGCTGGTGTTGTAAGTGGTTGAAATATGGAATTTCCAATATTTTATAGTAGTAATTTTCATAAAGCTGCATTTAAAAGATTTTAAATATTTGGAAGCATTTTGTTGGACGTTACAATATTCTAAATTTTATTTTTATTTTCTGTATGTAAATCCATGTAAACGTCTGTTTTTGTTTCCTGAATAAATTAAAAAAAAAACTGAGCCCACATTTCCTCCCGATATTGTTAATCATTATATGATAAAATATTTTAAAAAAATGCATAATCTTCATCCACTAGCAATATAGATTTTTATTTAGATACCAAATTCGTTTCTTATGGCAGAATTATGTGTTATTTTGATAGTCTATGATTTTTAAAGTTATCTTACATTAGGAAATTCATTTTTAGTTGATGTACATTATAGAGCCCGCATAAATATTTGCAAATGGTAACTTAACATCGCAAATATTACGCACGAGAACAGGTCAAGCACAGGTGTAACGAGAAGGGGTTTCGACGGCGGACGCTGACCAACGCAATTATCAGTCGTCCGCGCATCTCTACGGCAATACGGTAACTTAATGGTACCATGACTTAATACTTAGTACTGAGTGATGCTAAAAAAAATACACGTATTTTAATATTTTCACCAAATTAAAATGTTGAAACCTACGACTGAAAATTTCGTCAGTTTGGATCAAATATTACATTTTTCTACATCAGAAAACAATTTGGTAAGTTCACATTGATTTATTTCTAAGAATACAAGTAGCTGTTTCGAATTTTGATTGGCGAATGTCGATGGCGAAATGGCGAAGGTCCAAAAAATACTGCTTTCTCCATAGCAGGAAAGAAACATCTACGGTTCACGAGGAATAATATTGTACAATTTAGTAATCATAAAGTGCGCTATCCCTTTTCGGAGGCAAAAAAAGTTAAAATGTGTACAAAGTTGTGTCTATCTCTCATCGCCTTGAAACTTGAAATGAGTTCGGAGCCAAACTTGATTCTCGTACTTGAATCATTTGAACGGATTCAATTAATTTCTTTGAGGAGAAATCTGTTTCCTATAATGAAAAACAACTTAGTAACGGGAACAGTAACAAGTTTTAAGGCATGTATATATTCACATTCGACGATTGTATTATTAAAGCTCTCAAACTTTTCAAAGTTTCATACTTATTAGGACACAGAAGATCTTCTTGTCCGTTTATATATCGTAACCAGACACGTGCCCTGCCTGTAAGCTAAATCACCTTAAGTAAAGTATACCTATCCATTATTTTAACCCACATCCTTTGGACGCCGCCCAAGCACTTAGACAAAGATCCACAAAGAAAATCGCCGCACGTACTGGCCGTCACAAAGAAACCGACGGTATGCGCGTGCGGCGTACAGTTTCAGCGAAAATTTATCAGTTTATATCGACGCTTCACGGAGTAAGTAAAAGACAAAATAGAACGTTTTATTACACAGGTTGTGATTCGAGGGATGATACGTCGAGTGATGAAGAATGTGATTAGTTATTGTTTCCTCTAAATAAATATATTTTAATTTGTCTATTTCGTTCCTGCTTTGCCTTTCGGTGTACTGAGGTCTAATATAACGGATAGACTTTACGTTAAATTTTTCAAAAAATAATGAAAAAAAAACTCAAATTTCCCGCTCAATCATGCACCAATACAAATTTCCGCGCTTTTTATGTCCTATCCTCTCACTGGATTTCAAAAATTTTTGTCCTATCTGCTGTACCTGTAATTAACAAATACATAAGCTTTAGCCTATTTACGACTATTATTTTATTTTACAAATATTTTTGCTCCATTCATTTTTCTCTACATCCAATGAAAGCGATTTTTGAAAAGATGATTATTGAGAAGATGATGATTGATTTTTTTAGCATCATGATCGAAATACAGTCAAGCTGTACAGACTGCGGAAAAAAGCGGGTGAACCCACAATAAAGTGATGTCGAGTGCGTGTTATGATTGGAAGGGCACCGTTCATTGTGAGTTTTTACCGCTGGGTTCAATCATCGATTTAAATGTTAATTGCCAACAGCATACAATTGAGAAAAAACAGCCAGATTTGATCAGATGATAGGTAGAAAGGGTGCAATCTTTCATATTGATAATGCCACACACATATTTGACCACTTAGGTTAAGTAACATAGTTTAGCTGGGAAGTGATAATGCATTCATCATATAGCAATGACCTTGCAATCTTAGATTTCCAATTGTTTTGGTCTCTTTTGAATTCTTTGTGTAGTGTAATGTTAACATCAAGAAAAGATTGGCAGAACTACTTGTCGCTTTTTTCTCCCAAAATTTCTATAGCAACTGGTATCATGTCACCACCTACAAGATAGCAACAACTTATCGAACAAAACGGCTCATATATAATTTAATTAAATGCAAATTGAATGATGAAAACAAAAAGGCGTTGAATTTATATATAAAATACGAAGCGACTTTTTTCTCAACCCGATGTGTCCATGAGCAGAGGAACGACAAAAAAAAAATATCACGAGCGTCGAGTCGCAAATAAACGTACGTGACAAACCTATATTTACTTTATTGGAATAAAAATTCAAAAGCTTCGGGAAACATTTAAATGGCGACTGAAAGCTTTTGCCTTAAATTATCAAAGGCATCAAATGACGTAACGACGACGTGCCAAGTTGATGTCATTTTCCTGTTACAGCTTAGTGATACAAGTCAAAGAAAACGAATGAGGCTCACCAAAGCCAACATGTCAGTACCTTGCAGGTGCGTCGTATAAAGTGATAAATCATTTTACCTGTAGGTACTGGCCTCATGAGAAAGAAATCGGTAAAAGAATTTGTCGGTCAGGCATGATAGGAGTTTTTTTTTTTTTGTGAAAAGAAAAGAAAAATAAATGCTAACATGTAATAACTGAACGATTGCTGAAACTGTTCCTTATTTTAAAATTAATGTTTTTTGCAAAATCACTAATATTTTTATGGAATTTTCTTTGCTTTTTAGTTCCAACTAATAGAAGGATATTGAAATGGTTTGTTGATACATTTCCTATGGGAACGAATTTCGCCGGTTCCAAACCAATATAAATTAATTGATACAAATAAAAGTAACAGCGTGGTGTAAATAAATACGCTTTAAGCTTAAAAATAATTTAGTCTATTTAAACGCTAAAATTTCGTTAATATCGGTTCATAAATGTACCTAAAGATACCGCGTCGTGCCCACAATAAGCGAGCAATAAACAAGCTACATATTAAATATACACCACTAAATGTTTCTATATATACGGCACACGTAAAAAATTAAAATTACTAAAAAATAAATTCTTTTCAAAAAACGTGACGTAAAAAACTCTTTTTAATCTTAATAACAAAGCTTCTAACTATTTTAAATTATTCGAATGAGGCAAAATGTGTCTTATCCGTCTGTCTGTCTATTCGTCCGTCTATCACAACCATTTTGCTTAAGAAACTATTCATTATTCAGATAAAATTTGGAGCGTCGCGTCGGTCTAATCTATGAACCTTTTGATATGAAATTGTAAAAATAAAATTGTGGTAGGCTGCCATACATATAACAAAGAGATGAAAAAATTCTAGCTCACTTTAACGTTTGGGATCGATTGTGTGTGGAAGACCTATTGATAGTTTCTTAAAAATTGTATAGACATATCAAAGCGAATTTTTTTATTCAAATCATTAGTTGTTGAAAGTGCTCCTAAAGTCCTGGATAAAAAAAAGTGTCCTGGATAAAAAATTATAATTTTGCACCTACAACTTTTAAAATACTTTCAGCGAAAATGGTTTTGAATAAGATATATTGAATAGTTTTTGAGATTGCCGATTGGCCGAGTGATTAGATACTCTAACTGCAGAAGCACAAGTTGCGCGTTCGATTCCCGTTTTACCGCCAAGCACAGCCATCGATTTTAAGGAATCGAGTTTAAAGAATTTTTTTTTTGTGGTATCAAGGAAAGCAAGCAAGTTTTCATAATAATAGTAATACCTTGGACATCCCACACACCGCCATCTAGGCCCAAACTAAACAAAGTTTGTACTATGGATACTAGACAACTAGTATACATACTTAAATATTCTTTTTTTATGTAATGATATACATATATTGTAATAATATACATATATATAAATTTTTTATATTATAATTATAATAATTTTGCGCACATGGACTTACACCATCACTCTTTCAATTCCTTCAAAAATTCTATATAAATTTTATTAAATATTGTTGTTGCTAACACTTTTTTCGTTTTTCGTTTGTTATTTTTATTAGTTTTAGTTATATTAAGTGATTTTGTTCATTTATTTTTTGTTTAATTTTCTCTTTTCTCGTGTGTTTTCTTGTGTGAATGTAGCGATAATAGATTATAAATATTTGGAGAAGCATTTTGTTGGTCGTGACAATGTTCTAAACTTTATTATTATTATTTTTTTAATGTGTAATCCATGTAACGACTGTTTTTGTTTCCTGAATAAATTAAAAAAATATATATATATATATATATATATATATAGATATTTCACACCGAGACGCGGAACAAATAGACATGTTCATGCACACAAATATTTGTCCCAGGTGGGAATCGAAGCCGCGACCCTTGGCTCCGCAGTTAGGGTCTCTAAGCATTCGGCCAATCGATCAGTGAATCATGTATGTTTTTGTTTGATCATCAAACTCGTCGTCCGGCATTATATAGTCGAAAAAATGGAATTTTCAGGGCCGTTATAATAAATCACTCTATGAGATATCTATTAGGTACGACACAAACTATATATATTAAAAACAAATAATTTTGTACAACAATGTACAATTTATAAAACCAACATAAACCGCTGCTTTTAGTTTAACGCTAAAAGGTTGTCGTAGGAAGTGGGCATAGCTTTGTGAAATATGTATACCTATATAGCGAGGTAACATGCAAATTAATACTGAGTGTTATTTTCAAAGTTTTATGCTTCACCGTCCCGTCCGACCGAAATTAAATTCCAGAAACTTATCAAGAGACGCTTAGGTTTGACTTCACAGCCATTTTTTATTCAAAAGAGCCGGCTAATGAAAACGTTTCCTAGAGGAACGTGGGCGAACTTTCCACGTACTCAATTACAGTAAAGGATACGTTCGTTGGTCGTGGAAATTAATTTCGAAATTATATAAAAACATTTAAGCAATCGTATTAAATTGAAAGGTTAGAAATTAATTTTTTGAACTTATTGATTTTGACACCAATACATTGAGACTTTAGTACATAAATAAAGTACGTTTACATTAACTGGATTAAAATGAAAGGTTAAGCAATCAATTTTAGGGTTCCGTGCCCAAAAGGTACCAACGGGTACCTACTTTATTATTAAAGCTCCGCTGTCCGTCCGTCCATCCGTCCGTCTCTCACAGGGCTACTATATCTTTTGAACTACTACTAATAAAGTTAAAATAAAATTGAAAATTAAAGAGGTTTCCATTAAAGAAACGTGTTTTTATCGACGGTTTTGGTGATTGGTGGTTATGAGGTCGTTGCTTACACTTGAAATTTTCAAGAAGAATGTATTACTATGTATAATAACAAATATTAAAAATAAAATAAAGTTTAAAATTAAAGGGGATCCCCATACAAGAAACGCGTTTTTTTACCGTTGTTGGTAATTGGTAATTGTGAGAGCATTGCTTACACATGAAATTTTTATGGAGTGTGTACCACTATGGTCGCCATAACAATAAAATTAGTACAAGGAACCTGTTTTTTTTTTATTATTATTATTATTTGTACGGTGGTACGGAACGGTTTTTTAAATTAGTAGTATGAAATTATTTTATAAGCACAGTCGTGGAGGTATCCTACGTTACGACGTCTAGTTCGTGATCGCCACACGAGGACTTTTCGTCTCATTTCCAAGGATTATCGCTTCTCAGAGCTATAGGGCCAGCTTATTGCTATTCCGAATTGCCAATTCTGGCGGTCACTCCAATCCTTTTGTTGATATCTTCATTACGAATTCTATTCCGCAGAGCAACTCTAAGCAAAGCTCTTCTCATATCACGTCGAGTGGCTCTGAGCTTGTTAACGTAGCCTAAATGACCTATTCGGAAAGTTTGACTTCGTTAGGTATACAGATGTTTTGCTAACACTTTGGAGCCCCTGTTTTGCTTAATTTCCTCTTCAATATGCTCTGTAATGAAGCGGCGTATATTGTATCGTACTTTAGAGATCTTTGTGTATTCCATGTATCCATCCATATCAGCCCATTATGCCCTAATGTAGGGCCTTAGGCCTCCCCTCGTCATGAGGGTGCTTGTAGCTTAATCCACCACGCTGCTCTCATGCGAGTTAGTGGCTTTTAACAACTGGCATCCGTTGACGGTAACCGGGACCAACTGCTTAACGTGCTCTCCGAGACACGAAGTCACTGATAGTTATTATGTATTTGAGTTAGATAAAACTCATTGGTATATACCTGTTTCTATAATTGGAATCACGACAATATCATTGATCACGACCTTTTCAGCAAGCGGGCCCGCCACCACTTGGCTTTCATATCTATTCATTGGTCTATAATCTGAAATCTCTTCTGAAGACTGCCATCTCATCTCCGTTGTTGTACCATAAATTTTATAGTCTGGTCGGAGTATTTTTGACTTCTACTATGGTGTTTGATTTTGAAAAACTTTGACTTGACCGAAATCAGTTAAGAAGGGGCTGCGCGCATGAAGTTTTAAGTCGTAATCGTTTAAGAGCGTTTGTATTTTACTAGGATGTTAATATAAATTTCCACATTTTGACTTTATATGTACCTAGTTATAACACAAATCAGACAATAATTCAAAACAAACCACGATTAAAACACTTATTAAAGTCGTAATCGCTTAAGAGCATTTGTATAGGCGATTGCGCGTCCAGCCCGTTCTTCAGGACACGAAATTTCATCAAATACTAGATTCCCACCCGCGCCGCGTCTATGTCCGTGTGCTCTACGCATTGGTGTCATTTCGGTTACAAATTAGATACTGCTCGATAGTACTTGCCCATGGTTTTGTTCCTTTTACAAGTCAAACTTTCGCACACGTAACTAGACGTTTACACTATTTTGGCTTTAGGTAGGCCTAAAGCCGATATAAAACGTAATAAGGCCGTGCACATAATATGGGTTACACATTCGACATTTTTTTTTTAACAAAAAACGTAATGTGGCCTAGGTCTCTATGAAGACAAAGGGTTAACGCATACTTGTTACATCCACAATTAGTTTTTGTTATTTTGCTGGTATGTTTCTTCTCTATCCTTTTCTCTTTTTCGCCTCCTCAAAAAGCATCATAGTAGTAGTGTGAGGCCCTTAACAACTTCACTTGACATTTTTAAATCGATTTTATTAGTTGATGATAATAATGAACTATTTAATATTAAAAAGCGTTTTGGATCCTTACAATACGTAAAATACGTAAGTAGAGACTTACTGGCAACTTATCTAATTAATCTACTTTACAAGGAGGTAAATTTATACCAGTTTACCTAGTCCAATAAATCAGCCGATAGTTACTAAGCTACCCAAAAACAAAAGTTCCATTCGTTAGATCATGTGTATTTTGGACACGTAAAAATTAATAATTTTCCCGTAGTACCGCGGTACATTTGACGACCGCTTAGCCTAGTGGGTAGCGAGCCTGCCTACGAAACTAGAGGTCCCGGGTTCGATTCCCAGGTCGGGTCAGTAGTTATATGATGAATATCGATACTGGTACCGGGTCTTGGTTGTTAAATGTATGTGGTGTGTTCGCTTGGTACCCAAAACACAAGCTAATGCTTAGTTTGGGGCGTAGACGTTGTTGTCATGTGTACGTTATTATTATTATTATTTATTGCCCTTAGTACTACACTACCATGTAGGTACTAATGTAAGGAATGGATTGATTGTTGATTGAATGGTGTAAAAGAGAAGAATGCATCTAAAATGTGTATGAAAGAAAGAGAAAACTGATGTGTTGATTAAATGTGCAAGCGAGAGAGTAAATTAGTATTGTTACGAACGGACAGAGTAATGACCGCCATCTAGCGTCAACTAGTAAAACCACTTTGTAGAAGGGTTTACAATAAGGACACACGAAACCCCTACTCAATACTAGATGGCGTTGGAGGAAAGAACCGCGGGGCTTTCTGGACCTATTTAGTGATTTCTGGAATGTTCTCGAGTTCCTTACGACTCATATAAATAGCCGCAGGAGCGTGAGCGATCTCAGTTCATTTTTGGGCTACTTTCGACGCGACTAAGAGCGAAACTAGTGCTACAAGTGAAACCTACGACTTGGCTACGACCTAATACATCGTGAGTGCTTAGTGTTTGGACTTAGTGCTTAGTGTTTGTGTTAGTGTTAGTGTAGTGCTAGTGTTAGTGAATAAAGTCTTCAAAAGAGTCAGCAGGTCTTTCTCTCCGAATACTCGAACCTTAACACGTAACAACTGGTGTCGGAAGTGAAATTTGGAGATGCCATTGACTCCGAGAGAGGACTTCCAGGAGGGCGTCAGGACAAGGGCACGAGCTGCGGAGGCCACGCCCACTGAGGACCAAGCTCCGCCCACTGTGGGCGGAGCCACACTCACTGGCCCCACCCACCAGGCCCCGCCTACTGACCACGCCCCTCAGGCTCCGCCCACTTTAGCTAAAGCTCCGCCCACTGTGGGTGGAGCCACACTCACTGGCCCCGCCCACCAGGACACGCCCACTCAGGCCACGCCCACTGGCCCCGCCTACTAGGCCACGCCCACCGGGCAAGCCACGCCCATCAGCGACACCGTACCATCTACAGCATCTCAAGTGGCTCTTCAATTGGGAAGTCTAATTGAATTGATGCAGGCAATGAAGGAATCACAAGAGCAACAAAAAGACCTCCAAGAAAAAGCGTTTCAGGCTATAAACGATGTTAGTGACATGGTGATTAAGCTTCGAAAAGATGTCGACTCAATGGAAGAACGAGTCACCGGGTTAGGATTGGATGTCGAAAATGTGAAAGCCGGCCTCGCTGAACTACAGAAGAAAGTAGTGCGCCTTGAAACCACGGGTGTTGCGATGTCTAGTGGAACTACCGGAGTGGTGCAAGGACCGAGAGTGAAGGTGCCGCCATACGACGCCACTACTTCTTGGAACGCTTATCGTCAGCAATTCCAAACTGTTGCTACTGCCAACGGATGGACGGAAGAACAATGCTTGACCGCTCTCACTGTTGCGCTCAGAGGACAAGCTTTGTCGGTACTGGAAGCACTGCCACATACAGGAAATGGGTTCCAAGACCTAATGGAGGCACTTGAATCCAGATACGGGGAGCGACACCTGGAGCACGTGTTCCGTGCCCAACTGCGTGACCGAGTCCAACGCTCAGGAGAAGGACTACAACAATGGGCGTTGGAAATCCAAAAACTCGTCAGGAATGCACACCCAGGAGCTGACGCCAGGATGGTAGACACAAATACTGTTCAAGCGTTTGTCGACGGAATCAAAGACCTAGAGGTCAGGGCTGCAGTGAGGCTTCGTCGCCATACCTCGCTAAAGGAAGCATTGGCCCATGCTTTGGAGGTCGAGGCTGTTCGCCATGACATACGGCAGACTCATAAGATCCGCGCGGTCTCTGAGGAAGTCAAGGAGGTTAAGGCTTCTACGAAGAAAAGTTCTGGAGCCAGGTGCTACAAGTGCGGCGAGAGGGGCCATCTTCAGCTCAACTGTCCGCAGAAGATGACCCAGATGTCAAGAATGAAAAGGATCGAGGAACAAATAGAGGAGCTAAAGAAGCAAGGGGCTTCGTCTCCTGCTCGGGTGCTGGTGAAACTGCCACCAGCTGGAAAGAAAACGTGTAGTTCGATGACAGGCGCAGACTCAGCAAACAGCAACAACTACGGATTCGTGACTGAGCTACTCGATGACTGCAAGAATAATCTGACTTATTCGCAGAGCATGAAAGCTAAGAGGTTTTTACAGCGCTACGCGAATATCTTCTCCAGTCAAGAAGGGGACCTTGGAAGAACGTCGATGGTTCAGCACAGGATAGATACCGGAAACGAGAGACCAATTCGTCAACGAGCAAGACGGATACCAATTGCAAAGGAAAAAGAAGTTGAAGGTCTTTTGGAGGACATGAGAAAGAACAAGATTATTGAACCGTCTGCAAGTCCGTGGTGCTCACCTGTTGTATAAGTGAAGAAGAAAGATGGTAGCACAAGATTTTGTGTGGACTATAGGCGTCTCAATGATGTCACTAAGAAGGACAGTTACCCGTTACCTCGAATCGACGACACCTTGGATACCTTGAGTGGCATGAAATGGTTCTCGACCCTAGACCTAAAATCTGGATACTGGCAGGTGGAAATTCATCCAAAAGACAAGGAGAAGACAGCTTTCTCGACCGGTAAAGGGTTATGGCAGTTTAACGTCATGCCCTTCGGATTGTGCAACTCACCTGCCACGTTTGAGCGACTCATGGAGTGTGTACTGGCAGGCTTAGTTGGAGAGGCTTGCTTAGTCTATTTGGATGACGTCATCATTGTCGGCCGCGACTTCGAGGACCATTTGCGAAACTTGGAGCGAGTTTTCGCCAAAATAGAGGGAGCCAAATTAAAGTTGAACCCGAAAAAGTGCCGTTTATTCAGGAGTGAGGTCAATTATCTCGGCCATGTTATCTCTAGTGATGGAATCCAAACAGACCCAGAGAAACTGGAAGCAGTTCAAAAATGGCCTACCCCTAAGGACAAAACCGAAGTGCGGGCATTTCTCGGCCTATGCTTATACTACCGTTTTGTTAAGGGATTCTCAGAGATAGCCAAGCCATTACATCGGCTGACAGAAGATAAACGACAATTTAGTTGGGATGAGACTTGTGAAGATTCTTTTCAGAAACTGAAGAAACATCTGTGTGAGACACCAATCCTGGGGTATCCACAAACTGAAGGCCTGTTTATAGACACGGATGCAAGTAACACGGCCATTGGGGGGGTGTTATCTCAAAAACAGGGCGAGAGAGAAATTGTTATCGCATATTTCAGCAAATCTTTATCTAGGCCAGAGAGAAACTACTGTGTGACAAGAAGAGAACTCTTGGCTGTTGTAAAGACGCTACAACATTTCAACAAATACCTCATCGGGAGACAGTTTTTACTGCGAACTGATCACGCAGCCTTGAAGTGGCTACTGCAATTCAAGAACCCGGAAGATCAAGTGGCTCGATGGATTGAACGGCTCCAAGAGTATGACTTCAAGACGGAACACCGCAGCGGAAAGACGCATGGGAATGCCGACGCACTCTCACGAAGACCGTGTTCGGAAGACTGCAAACATTGTGTTAAACAGGAATCTAAGGAAGTAACATTAAAGCTTACGAGAACAAGTCCTTTGGGTCTCTGGGAGAATGATGCCATGAGGGAGGCTCAAGAAAGAGATGACGACCTTCGGCACATCATCACATGGAAGAAACGGGGTGACGTCAAACCGACCTGGAGTGAGGTTGCACCCACTGGCGCTGTCACTAAAGCGTACTGGGCGCAATGGGACAGTCTGATACTCCAAAACGGAATACTCTACCGGAAATGGGAGAAGACTAACGGCAGAGAGTTCCATCTTCAGATAGTCGTCCCACGAGCGAGAGTACCAGACGTTCTCCGCGAGATACATGATGGCATATCAGGAGGTCATCTAGGTGTCAAGAGGACGTTAACAAAAGTGCGAGAACGATTCTACTGGTTGCATTGTCGAGATGATGTACAGGATTGGTGCCGCAAATGTACTACGTGCGCTGCTGTAAAAGGACCACAGACCAGGAGCCGTGGAAACCTGCAGTTGTATAACGTCGGTGCACCGTGGGAACGAATTGCAGTTGACGTAGCTGGGCCATTTCCTGTAACGGAATCGGGAAACAAGTACTTTATGGTCGTTATTGACTACTTCACCAAATGGCCCGAAGTGTTCGCCATACCAAACCAAGAAGCTACAACAGTCGCTTCTAAGTTAGTCGAAGAAGTGATATGTCGCTTTGGTGTGCCTCTAGAAATCCATTCTGATCAGGGCAGGAACTTCGAATCGCAAGTATTCCAGGAAGTGTGCAGAATTTTGGGCATGCATAAGACGAGGACTACCGCGTACCATCCACAGTCTGATGGAATGGTTGAGAGGATTAACCAGACCCTTGAGAGGCATTTGGCGAAACTGGTAGACGACAAACAAAAGGATTGGGACAAGTATATACCACTCTTCCTTCTGTCGTACCGAACCGCCGAGCACGAGAGCATAAAAGCTACCCCGGCGTATGTCAATTACGGTAGAGAACTACGAATACCAGTAGACCTATTGACAGGAGGGTCACCGGAGGAACCAAAGATGGTACAAGACTATGTCTGCGATTTAAGGGAAAAAATGCGATATATACACGCATTGGTTCGGGAAAATGGGTTACAGTCAAGTGAGAACATGAAAACCAGATACGACCGGAAATCGAACACGAGCGGCTTCGAGGAAGGGTCACTGGTGTGGCTGCATAACCCAACTCGCCGGAAAGGAAAATCTCCAAAGTTGCAGACCAAGTGGGACGGTCCATACAGAGTGGTTACCCGACTGAATGATGTGACTTATAGGATTCAAAAGCAACCTAGAGGGACATTCAAAGTGGTACACATAGACCGTCTGGCGCGCTACCATGGCAGTAACAACGATGCTCGGGACGAGCATCTCTAAAAGGGGAGTAGTGTTACGAACGGACAGAGTAATGACCGCCATCTAGCGTCAACTAGTAAAACCACTTTGTAGAAGGGTTTACAATAAGGACACACGAAACCCCTACTCAATACTAGATGGCGTTGGAGGAAAGAACCGCGGGGCTTTCTGGAACTATTTAGTGATTTCTGGAATGTTCTCGAGTTCCTTACGACTCATATAAATAGCCGCAGGAGCGTGAGCGATCTCAGTTCATTTTTGGGCTACTTTCGACGCGACTAAGAGCGAAACTAGTGATACAAATGAAACCTACGACTTGGCTACGACCTAATACATCGTGAGTGCTTAGTGTTTGGACTTAGTGCTTAGTGTTTGTGTTAGTGTTAGTGTAGTGCTAGTGTTAGTGAATAAAGTCTTCAAAAGAGTCAGCAGGTCTTTCTCTCCGAATACTCGAACCTTAACACGTAACAGTATTTTTTGAATGTAAGAGCGAGAACAATAAAAGTTGCAATGGCAAACAGGTCTTTCATTTACACGAATATAATTCCTTCTATGAGAAAATTAGGTATGTTGCACTTATTCTACTATGCCCATGGTAGTAGGAATCAAATTTTAATATATTGATATTTCGTAAAAAACCGATGACTGTCTTGTTCCTTTTTAGTATTGTTCAATAGAAAAATATTAAAATATGATTATTGACTACACAAAGCTTTCCCAAAAAAATGAATAACTCTAGTCTCCATTCACGGCGGCTGCACGCTCCACCGCGTTTCGGTCTCAAGGTCTCGGGCGCGTCGTGAAAAAGAAGGCAACCAAACGTTATAAAATAACACTGTAGATAAAATAATTTGTTATGAAAATGTAACCTATATTTATTATTTACGTAATGAGGTCTATTGGTGATAACTAAGATCAAGATTTTTTTTGGATATATGTTAAAATTCCACCTATATGGTATATGACTATGCCCAAAAATATATTTGTTTACCTTGGAGGGTTAATAGATAAAGATATTTATGTACATATAAATTATTATAATCCTTATTTAATAATATATTACATTATATTATAGCGTTTCCTTGTTTTGTGACATACTGTATTTACAATATTGTGGTATATATAAGTTAATTTTTTGTTTATGAAACAAATTTATTGAAAGACAACAATTTCTTTTAAGCTGGTAGACACGACATATAAATACTATAATTCTTATACTAATGAGATAGTCAAAATGTTTTTGATCAATCGCATTTCAGGGCACGTGTGCAATGCCTGTTTATACACGCCCACGACATTTTCAACCTATTCCCTACTGACCTCATCTCAAATGAGTGAATAGTAAAACACGTTTCACGTTATACTGATAACGTAAATCTTAACCCGAGGGCCGCCCCAATGGAATTATTTCGCATCGAGTAACTTTTAGGGGTTTCTCGATATCTGCGCGCCGGTGACACCCTAGTGTGCCTCCTGGCCGCTTCGATGAAGTCGTTGGAGCTTTCGGGCTAACGACATGCGTCCTTATTCTGCTTCAGGCGATTGTTTAGTGGGTGCAACTCCCACATACCCCACGCGCTCGGGCGCGCGGAAACTGTAGAGTTTAATCCGCCTTCCCACCGCAAGGGTAAAACAAAAACATAAAAAATAAAAAAAATCAATATTGAGCACTAAATAGATACGTACAAAAGTATATGTTATTTGTAATTTGTAATTTTTACAAAAATTAGAACGTGTAAACAAAATAAGTGGGTGATTTTTTTATAATTATGCGATTCAATTAAGATATAATTCTGTATCCAAGTTAATATTAGATCTATAGGCAACCCAAATAGATTTCTAGTTTATTTTTGGGGCAAAGAGAAAACCGTTATACGTATAAATAGAGCATAAAAGTAATAGATAAAGTTGTAGTCGTAATTGTCATAATAATAAAATAACGAAATTTAACACACAGAAAAGCTAGACTATAAAATGCCCTAACTTTTAAGCACTAGAAGTGAGGCATGCATTAGCACTAGGCGTGTGAGAGCATGTTTTAGCCGCTGTTCGCGGTAGGTTTATTATGAAATTCAAGATTATTTGTTGGATAAAAGTGTTTCCACTACAAAATAAGGAATTATAAGTAGACGTGCAATTTTTGTGATTGAAATATATTGTTTGTTAACCTTTTAAGTTTTTAAAAAGACAATAAGTCACAGTTATTGTATTTTGTATACCTATCTACATATAATCTTAACTTTGATGGAATTATTACATGATTTTTCAAGAGTTCAAAAAATACGCCAAATGTTATTTCGAACAAATTTGGATTTGTTTTCTTAAGTATTACAAAACTGTAACGAAGAGGTGTCTATGTCGCAACCACTTAATTAAATCACCCACTCAATTGTACGGATAGCCTGTTCATTAAATGCCGGCATTCAATTAGACGCCTATAGGCCGTTCGTTGAATGAATCAAAGTAGAATGAAACAAAGAAAAACGTCAACATGTTGGCTAAATGAAAGCTAAGCATTAGGATAAAAATGAACCAAACCATACCTGACCATAATACGACCGCTTACGACGACCGCTTAGCCTAGTGAGTAGCGACCCTGCCTACGAAGCTGGAGGTCCCGGGTTCGAATCTCAGGTCGGATCAGTATTCATATGATAAATATTGATACTGGAACCGGGTCTTGGTTATTACATGTAAGTGGTGTCTCAGCTTGGTACCCAAAATACAAGCTAATGCTTAGTTTGGGGCCTAGACGTTGTTGTGATGTATACGTCATTATTTATTATTATTATAATGTTTCACAAAATGTGTTTTGTACAAAAACCTGTTTATAGATATAATAAATGTACCTAAGTCAATATTTATGTACATTAAAAAGTAAATAATGCAAATTCTGAAAATTATAGAAGCGAAATTGCGAGCAATGTATTTTTATTTATATTAGCTTACTTATGCTACTGAATTAGCTACTACTCGCTGCACAAAATGTCGCTGGTTTCCTTTGGATAGACGTATGAAGGCAAGAATCTAAACTCCTTCTCAATCTTGAGGAAGATTTGAACTATTGGAGTTCAAATCTTCCAGCCAGCCTTTTGGAAGTTGTCTTCTATTTTAATTGTCATCATCTAGCACGACATCTGAAGGACATAAAAAAATAATTGGAGTACTCGTAACGTGAATGTTATCTGTAATGTATGAACACACAGATCTCGTGTTATGTAAATATGGATTAATCAGAATAATTATGACACAAAACAGAATAAAATACAATATTTTTGTCTACAAATTACACAACTTTGTTTTACGTTTCAACTAAATTTTTCTACGACTTCTACTAAACATTGCCCGGAACGACAGTTTCAAACAATGTAATGGAGTCTAGAAAGAAATATATCGCTCGTACATTTTTCTTAAATTATAATAATAATAATAACGTATACAACACAAAAACGTCTAAGCCCCAAACTAAGAATTAGCTTGTGTTTTGGGTACCAAGCGAAGACACCACATACATATAACAACCAAGACCCGGTACCAGTATTAATATTCATCATATAAATACTGATCCGACCTGGGATTCGAACTCGAGACCTCCAGCTTCGTAGGTAGGGTCACTATCCACTAAACTAAGCGGTCGTCAAAGTCGTTTACTTCAATATGAATATTTTTAAATGTTTGCATCCCCTTAGCGAGATAAATATTGTGACGTCTATGCAGAGAAGCAGGTCGGTGTGTTATAGAAACTACTCGAATGAACAGGTGACTTCACAAACACATCGACCGAATACAGAAATTCAAGATCAAAATAAATTGTAAATGAATTCAATTTTAGAGACGGAATCACTTAAAGGAATTTGCGCGCTCGTAAATTCTATTTTTGAGACAGAACTATGTACGCTCTAAGATGTAGCGCCGGCGCCGTTGATATTTCTACGCAAAATTGTAATTAGAATTTTAAAATCGAATGTTTGTAGACAGAATTTTTGAGATGCTGCGGGGTGGAGATTTCGTCGTCTATATAAGGAGGCAAACACTACGCCGCCGGTCAGTTTTTTTGGAAAGTCAAGTGCGAACTGCGAGTGCAATAAAAGTGATTTCTTACAATTTGTGATTTTGTTTCGTAATAAAGTATCTTCACTTCACTTCACTTCATCAGCGCATTTTTATCCCACTGCAGGAGCTTAGCCTCACCCAGGGTGAGGGGGGCCTTGGAGCTTAAATCCACCACGCTTCTCCACTGCGGGTTGGGGATTGTAACGACCGCCATCTATTGACAGCGTCCGGGACCGACTGCTTAACGTTCTCTCCGAGGCACGGAGTCAGTGATAGTTATGTACTTAAGTCAGAAAAACTCATTGGTACACGCCCGGATTTGAACCCTGGCCCTAGGGTCTTATAAATTTGAGACAGATTCCTTGCGCTTTGGGCTATCACTACGAATTTAATAAAGTATAAGTACAACTTAAATCCCTGTTTTCGCGCATTGTAAATATCTGGACCTATAGCCCGTAATAAAATTTTTGGTAGATTTCACATTTCTATAATTATATACACAAATATATTCTTCTGATACTGTAGATCATAGGACAGGTCCGAAAACTGTTTATAGGTATGAGTAAGCACAGGAGAATAAGTCCGTATCGAAAAATCTAATAGCAATTCCGTAGTCTTCCACAAAATAATATTACAGTTTTAGTTCTTTGTTACATCAAGCTGATAATATGCCATATAATAAATACAACTGGAATCAGAATAGGTTATAATGTCATACAGGCGTGACTTGTTATTAAAATTAAAAAGCTTATGTTGCACAATTGTGTTTATAGGTACGATAGTTTACATTGGTGTGAAACCAGTGATATTAGTTTTCACATCTATAAATAATTATATTACCTAAACATACCACACATCGCTGTCTAGTCCCAAATCAAGCAGAGCTTGTATTATGGATACTCAACATATATTCGACCACGAATTCATGTTACAATAGGGTAACGGTGAACGGTGTACTGTACTGCGTTTTATTAGTTTTTCACGAAACGGTCATTCGATGAAGGACTTGTGTATAATAATTACATTGATGGAATGTTAAGTCACATTAAGCGGCCGATTTAACGACTGGTTTGTAAGCACCCTTAGCTTAATAATTACAGACATTAATGTCGTAATGCCCAAGAACAAAGTTTCATTAACCAAACTTAATGACGTAGCTTGGTACGCTAAAAAATAAAACTTAGATTGGAAGGATTTCTTTTCTGTCGTGTATCGATTGTTTACAAATTGTGTCTTATTAAAACCTAGTAAGTTAATACTCATATGAACGCTAAAGAAACGTTCCATATATTTCTCTCTCCCAATATCGTTTATCTGAAACGCTACGTAATCGCAGTGTTCAACTCGCCCGCCTGACATCGTCTCTGTCAAAACTTAGGTTTCGCCGGAAAGCCGTTCCAAATACTAATTCCTAGATGCTTCGAATTTGCGAATTGAAATTGGAGTATTTGATTACTTCTTTCGAATTGATTGGTGGTCGCCTTGTGAGCGACCAGCTCTACAGTACCAAACTAGGTGAGCCTGCACAGAAAAAAAAAACATTGAACCAAGAAAATATTATTTCATATATAAATATAATATTTTCTCAAAGTAAGCAAATATTTCTTCCAAATTCGACCAAGCAAAATGTGTTGCAACAACAATATATTTTCTTTAAGAAAAGTATCATTTTCGTTATATATGAAATAACATTTTTTTTATTCACGAAATATTTTTTTCAGTGTGTATTATGTAAACTAAACAACTGATATAACATACATACTTAGATAATAATAATTCTACCATTTCCACTTCCACTAGCTCGTTATGCCGCACTGCAGGGGCTTACGCTTCTCCCAGGGTGAGGGGATTGGAGCTTAATCTACCACGCTGCTCCAGTGCGGGTTGGTGGTAATAATAATTAATTAAACTATATTTTTTACGACATTTATAATAGTGATAACATTTATTTCAGACAAAGTCGATATTGTGTTAGTAAGACACGCGGTAATTTTCGTTTATAAATACCTACTTTACACAATTTAAATTTTACCAGAAATTTTAATAAATTTTAGATATGTTTTCCTTTTGGCGGACAAACGTTTCTGTATATTAATTACATCTCCCTGGCTGGTTTAAATAATAACACGCCATATTTGTTTATATAGTATGGGCAAAATTCACGTCTCAAACCTGGAGGGGGTACAAAGAGCCCTCTTTTTGACCGCAACACTTTATTAAAAAATGGACGGTTTTCGAGATACAAGTTTTTGTCATTGAAAATGACTATCATATCCATTTCACGGGAGACACATTTTTGGCCATAACTCCGAGAGTATGGGGTTTAGCCAAAATTTTAAGATTTTAAAAGATTAATAATATAGTTGTGCATTATATGACATAAAAATTTTGGAAATCGGTTAAGTGGTTTTTGAAAAAAAATTGGATAATGTAAAAAAATCAGGATTTTTTCCGAATTTTTTTTTACTAAATCCAAAATATTTCAAGAACGGGGACCGATATCGAAAATAAAAAAAAATTGTATCTCGGCCATTAACGTAGCTACGATTTGAAACCAAGTTTTTGGAAATCGGTTAGTAATTGTAATAGAAATTATTTCCGAAAGATGAGATTTTTTGGTCGTACGTTTGTGTTTGTGGATATAAGTTACTATATTTCAGAGGGTATTCGTCGGATTGCTTCAAAGTGTTATTTCAAAGGTTAGAAGGCGTCGGTAGCTACAGTTTGAGACCAAAATTTTGGAAATCGGTTGGAAATTGAACAAGAAATTTGACATCACATGTTAGATTTTATGGACGTTCGGGAACTTGTTAACATTACGGTCATCGTCTTTCGGCCTGTATTCGTTCGAATGCTTAATTATCGAATTCAAAACGTTTAATGTTGAACTAGCGACCCGCCCCGGCTTCGCACGGGTAGCAGAGAATTTTTTCGTTGATTTATTTCTGAGTTTAAAGAGTTGAAAAGAATAGTGCCACGTTTTCGTGGCAATAAAATAAAATAATCTGTGAAAATCGGGTTTGGGTAGGTTCATTTTCAATGAAACCGATGGTTGCGGGGACTGCAAGATCTGTGGATTTTTTTTTTAACAAAGGCAAATATCTATATTTGCAACTAGCTAAAAGTCAAGTCGTATAAAATTACTTTATTTTAAATAATTATATTATATCAATATACCGTTCAGTAAGTTTAATATTGTATTAAAAAGAAGAAATTATGAAAAAATATTCGAATTTTTTTAAGATATTCCCGGAAATCGTGAATTTTAGTGCTTCGTGCTTGATTTTCCAACATCTTTTCTTATAACTAGACAATATTCTGCACTGTGGCTACATATTTATCTCATGTGCAATTTAATGAAGTGTTAACACACAAGCAACGATAATGACGTATGATCTGTATAAGACTGTCATTTTGCTTGGATTTTCGTCTGTTTCAAAGCATAAATCGCTTCATCTTGATGTTTCTGCTATCTAAACCTTAAAGATAATAAATTGATACAGAAGATTAGTATGATACGCCCTATCTATATGTATCGAAGTATAGAATTGTCAGTATTCTAAAAAAAATTTGCTTGTTCCTATCAAGCTTTGTTATAATTTGCATTGCAATCAGCAAATTGTTATAATCGAGCGTTTGTTTCCATACGAACCTTACAAGACATCAGTTAATTGAATTAAGTCGAAGTTTATTTATTTATTTATTTGTTTATTTATTAATTTGGAGAATGAACAGTTACAGTTAAAGCAATAGAGTAAATTAATTTGATGGCAGATTTTAATAGAGTCATAAATGTCAGTTCACAGTATCGAAGTGACATTTCGCATTTACGGGGGGTTGAAACCGGTGTGCGGAGATTTGTCGGGGGTGAAGAGCGCCGCGCGGGGACCTTGCGAACTGAAATTCGGACTAAAACTCCCCATCATAAACCGGCTATCTATAGTATGAGTGGTTAGACGGTAATCGCAGAAAATGGCTTCTAGTCAATTCTTACTTTTATGAACGCACGCGTGGGTGATAATTGTCACCCAGCACTATAAAAATAGGTATATTTTGGAAACGCATCGTGACAATTGCAAACGCGCTCGTGTATTCCTCAAGGACATGACGCCCCCCCCCCCTTGCTGCGCAGCGCACGGACGTCTGAGAGGGAGCTTTCAAAGTTGAGGGGTGACAATAATCACCCGTGCGTGTATTCTTGCGCCATTTCTTTAACAGTGATTTATATAAAATGTGCCGTAACGTAACCAGAAATAGTCGCCGGTGGCCTCTCACACTATTTTATAATTTCATCAATATGGCTGGTATAAATGGTTTAGTCATTTATGAGATCAATAATCTTCAAGCAAAAGTGGTTCGTCGAAAATATTTGCAGGAAGTTGGTTTTCAACTTATACGACCGCTGATAGAGCGTAGAATATCGCAGCATACTTAGCCAAAGGCGATAAAACTAAGAGCTAGGCAGCTTTTAGGTATTGAGGACTATCCTTCTGAACAATCGATGCCTGTAAGGGTAGGCAGGGGTCGGTGTTTTTTTTGTAACAGAGCTCGAGACCGTACTACTCGTATAGTTTGTAACGAGTGCAAAAGGCGCATTTGCCCTGATAATGAAACCAGTTTCTGCCCTGACTGTATATAAAAGTTTACGGAAGTAATTTTCACACAATACTCAATCTTTCAAAAGGTGTGATAGCTTTTATTAATTTGGGTCGTGATCTTTCTTGAAAAACCGAGGTTTAATCTCACTGCAAATACCACAGTGCTCAACTTAATTAATTTTGTATCTATATTTTTTTAACTTGATATTTCTAGAATATAAATGTGTTAAAATTACTTACCTAAACTTTTATATTTTAGAATAAAAATGTTTTGATTTCGAAGTAAATTTTTTTTCTGTCATTTTTCAAGGAGATTTGTTTTTGTTTTTAATTATAAGGAAAGAAGGAAAGTTTTGTTTTTCTAATCTTATTATATGATAAAAATAAAGGTATCGATTAATAATTTGTAGTTGTTTTATTAAAATTTCTAATATTTACCAAAATACGTAGTGTACAAAAGGGTGACACCTTTCACCTGTGCGTGCACTCATGTACCATTCTGAGGCGCGTGTATTCTAGTGTTAACTACAACCTCAACATTTCTCACTATACGGCCGTCGATAGTTTGCGATCCTGACACATGTGATTTATAGCTATAACATCATGTCTGTTGTGAGTTGACATGACAGTGTAATTTTTAATTTAATTTTGTGTCATTCTTGCATGTTTAACGATAATAATGTTTGTAAACGGGAATCGTGCAACAACGGTACAAATCAACCATTCGATTACTATGCCAGTTACGACCTGTCAGGAACGCAAACTCTCGACGGGCGATGTATAAAAAATCTAATGCAAAAAAAGCACACACACTGATGCCATTGGCGTAAGATCAACAACATAAAGGTCAACCAACTAAAGTGTTTTTTTGTGATTGTCGTTTATGATTGTTAAAATAACTATGACCATAGATTTATTATTAATTTAACGCTAAGTTAGTGGAAATTCCTTGCAGGTGGTTCGTATTTTCAAAATAATATACGAGCTTCGCGTGTTACAGATTAGTAGTTACATATCGGGGCTTGGAAGATTCAGTTCGACGACGGAGTGGTGAGATAACATCTTTTCCATACAGGTAAAGCAGTGGAAATATAAAACCACCTACTGGACTTACTGACAAAAAGAAAGGTAAGTCCTGTAGATACCGAAAGGGGCTTATGATGGTAATGAAAGGGAAAAGCCGTATCTATAGTTTTTCTATATCAATGCCCTAGAAGAAAATAGGTTTTATTGTGACCCAAGAAAGCAATGTGTTTACTGTTATATTTGTGCGTGAAAATATCATGCAACCGTTGAAATGTCCTCAAGATGAATCGATGGAAATTAAATGCAAAATTGAAGTAATATTACTTGTATTTTTCCACGTCACTGCCACGGCACCTGACACGTTATCTTGGCAAATAGGCAGAATGTTTGTTTTTCTTATGAGAAAAAAGATAAGTAATTATGTGACCTTCTTCAATTCGAGGGAAGTAACATTTACTTAATTATTTTTCCTCGCCTCGTCTATTCGTTAACTAAAGTGTTTTGATATTAGCACTATGTTTTCTTCGTAATCAAAAAATGAATCAAGAAAACATTTTTTTACCAAACGTAAATAACAAACCTATCAATTCTAACGTGTTAGTTCAAATTCGATGCTGGGAGCATGGGAGCTATTACTAGCAAATTAGTGTGTTTTAAATTCTAGGTATATTAAGCTGAAAGCTCCAATATCGATGCTGGAAACATTAGAGCTATTACAAGCTGATCGGCGTGTTTTGAATTAGCAAATAGGTAATATGAAATATGCCTAAGGGCGGTTATTTTTATCTATATTTTTCTGAATAATACTTGCTCGGGATTACTTTTAAGGAAAAGTTTTATTATCTTAGGTATTCTATTAATCAATGACATTTCATATAAATCAATATTTATATTATAAATACATAAATCCATAACATAAATGTCACATAAAAATATTATTTCTCTTGCATCAGCGATGAACGTCCTTTAAACTGCTATATTCACGTAATATCTTTTATATGTCACTGATGTCAGCGATGTCTAAATAAATAAAATAAAAACGCTATCGAATAAAACGACATGTCAAAGAGTTTTAGTTTTGTAAAACTTTTCTTAAGTTTGTCACTTCTAACTTTAGACTTTATCTATTTTATGTGAATGCTTTGTAAAAGGAACAAAATGAAAATGTGAAAAAAACCACGCACATATACATGTCATCAAATGGGTTAATAACACCGAAGTTTGAATGTAAGTAGCAGACTAGAAGGCGCACGCTTGCTAATCTCAACGACTCGCCGATAAACTCCGATGCGCCTTGTGAAGCCGTTCACGGTGGTTATTATGGTGGGTAATATCCGTTATTGGTTAATTGTGTATACACCTGTGATGGGTATATGCAAAGACGAAAATCGCTGACCGCTTAGCCTAGTGGCTAGCGACCCTGCCTACGAAGCTAGGGGTCCCGGGCTCGAATTCCAGGTCTGATCAGTATTTATATGATGGATATTAATACTAGTACCGCGTCTTGGTTGTTATATGTAAGTGGTGTTTTCACTTGGTACCCAAAACATAAGCTAATGCTTAGTTTGGGGCCTAGACGTTGTTGTTCATGTATACATTATTATTATTATTATCTAGGTAACCAATCGCTCGTTTCCCTTCCGCATCCTATCGCTTAAATGTGACAACTTTGTTTCTCTAGGCAAAACGGCCAGCATTAACTAGATATTATCCATTGTTAACTAATAGACATTGATTAAAAATTTTAACATTGCATTTGAACACTTTTTGTATGAAAAAATAAACTACCTGCTGTATTTTAGTATTATTTATTTAATTTTACGTAGGTATTGATTTTCAAGGAATAATCGATTGTTAAAAATTGATAGATGATGACCTCACCACTACTAATTTATAGCTACGATATTCTACGTATAGCACTTGTTCGTATGGCATTCAACCGCTGCTTGTAGTAGGGACTACACATTAATGTTTCACGTTTTCTTTTTATATATATGTCATTACGCCTCCAAAAAATATAATATTGTCTCCGTTGAATAAGGGCACCTATTCTTATAAATACAAAGATTTTGGAACATGTTGTAAAATTTTGAACAATACCCATTCAAAGCTTTTTAAGTTTTTTTTTTGTTTACACGATCGAGTTGTGTTACTTGATTAAGTATTTTCAAATGATGTTGAAGTTCTTTACAAAACTCTGTAAATACGTAAAATTCTTCAAGCAATTTTCAATAGAAAAAAAGGTCTAAACAAAACTTTAGTTATTCTGAAATAATTTAACACAGGACACAAAATTGAGACAGAATTGTGATAGAGTGGCAAATCCATTCGGAACCGGAACCAGTTATTGGGTTTGATTCGATATCCATCTCGGGCATGGTTGGTTACGCACGGATAATTTAATCGAAACTAGTACTTGTATACCTTATTTTTCACAGTGATACAATAAGATGTAATTTAGGAATCAGACATAATGTAATGGTTACGCTCAAGTGAAAAGATAGTTCAAGAGTGATCTGTAAACGTCTATACCCATCTTCGATAATGAAGCACGTTCGAGCTCGCCCAAAGTGGTTACTATAAGGCTTCATAGAAGCAACGTTTGAACGTCACGAAATATGCCAAATATATATATTAGTCACGTTGAACAGAAACAAGGTTTCAAAGTCTCTTCTAAACCGAAACATTCGGAAGTTATAGAGTTGAATATAATATAATATCCTAACACTTTCAAGATGAATAAATAGATACGTAATCGTCTCAGTCCGAAACTTTCTTCATTATTTGCATTTATAGTAACGTTTGGTTTTAAATTTTGAGTAAATCCTTAATAATAATAAAAATCTGGAACATCCCTCACAACGCCATCTAGTCCTAAACTAAGCAAAGCTTGCATTATGGGTACCAGACAACTGCTATACTTAAATATCCTTTATAATATATACATGTATAGATATTTCACACCCAGATACGGAACAAATAGACATGTTCATGCAGACAAATATTTGTCCCAGGCGGCAATCGAACCCTTGTCACCTTGAAGATATATTTTTCATACGTTCGGATCCTCTTATGGTATAAGTAACAAGTTGAGTCAAGCGATATTTTCGAAGTGTGAATCTTTTTTAAGCTAATATTCAAAAGTTATGGATACTGACAATACATACATACGTGCCTTGTATGGAACTTGATACGCGCTCCTACAATCTTAACTATACGAAAAAAAGGTGATACAGAAGAAAGCAAACATAGAGTTTGTATGCTTTGTTCGTAAAGTTTAGTCGAGCTCTCTCCAAAGTGCACGTTTTTAAATAAGTTTTTCAAAAATAAAACTTGATTTAAAAAAAAAACCCGGTGAAGATTTACTACGCATCAGTTTTTTAACTAATCATTTAGGTCGTTTAAAATTTTATGTATTTAATTTCATCCCAAATAATGCTTAAAGCGAGGCGGTAGATAAAACATAATAAAAATTCATTTTTAAACGCATGTCAGTTTTATATCAACGAAATAATTTTATATCATTAAAGATATGTTTCTGAATAAATCATCAAAACGTTGAAATCAATATTTTGATTCTTATAAAAGAAACAAAAATAAAATTATTATAAATAAAACTATGGTTTTTCAATACTAAACGTAGACGCGTCGTTATCGGTCAATCCATTTCTTCTTTATTAGGTTCTTTTCGACTGTAAGTGAGCGCAATTCGGCCAAGGACCTGGCTTCAAAGAGTAACAAATAATAAAAAATGCAAAATCCAGCTAACGTCGTTGCTACAGACATTCGTCTCCAAAATTCTACATTTTAATCATGGAGTCACTCCTGTACGTATTTACAACGAGACTCGACAGAGGCCATCTATTTAGAGAGGCACTTTATTTAATTCGTTCAAACTGTTTCAACAGTTTCATCTTGAAAAGAGCAACTAGAATGCCTGAGTGCATCATTTGTATAGTAAGAATTAGCTTCAGTCTTGGATTTGTCTGTGGACTTTGTATTCACATTTTTAAAGTCAATTCATAGTCAATGTATAAACCTCGTTACACAAATATATTGTGTGGGCTAGGTGCAAGAATCCGACTCGCATTTGATCGGTTTTGAATATAATATAATAATACATGAGACTTCCCACACAGCGTCATCAAGTCCCAAAGTAAGCAAGTATTATGCTTGTGTTATGGGTTACTAGACAACTAATATACATACTTAAATATTCTTTATAATATATACATATATAAATATTTTTGCGAAGACACCGCACACATATAACAACCAAGACCCGGTACCAGAATCAATATTCATCATATTAATACTGAGACCTGGGATTCGAACCCGGAACCTCCAGCTTCGTAGGCAGGGTCGCTAACCACTAGGCTAAGCGGTCGTCAATATAATACAATACAAAACCTGGAACATCCCAGACAGCGCCATCTAGTGAAAAACTAAGCTAAGCTTGTGTTATGGGTACCAAACCACTGATATACATACATAAAAACTATTTTCAATCTATACACATGTAGATACAAAGATATATAGATACACCCATTCACGGAACAAATAGCACACAATTATTTGTCCCGGGCGGGAATTGAACCCGTGACCCCTGCCTCCGTAGTTAGTGTGTCTATCCACTCGGTCTTATCGTTTTCTATTATTTCATATCTTATTCGTCATTTTTACCATTTTCAAACATATTCTACTATTCTAAAATTTTCTACCATTTCTACCAATTTATATTACTACTATTTCAATTTATTTCATATTGACAACTTTTCGTCACTAATTTCTAGTGTAGTTTCTAATGCGTTACACACCATGTTCTTAAAGGTTGTTTTGTTTGTTGTTTTGTTAAACCTCTTTCGTTATATAGAAAAAAAACATACTACCTCGCCATGTCTCATTAGATAGAAAACAAATGGTTTTGTACATAGAAGTTTCACTTCTGCACAGGAGCATGCTCGTCGCTAAGGTCAGCAGATGTTAGAAGCACGCCGACTCCAAGAGGAGCAGGCACAGCGTATGGAGAAGCTGCTAGGAGAATCTTTGGGCAAGATAAACCCAAGCACCGAGATATGCTAGTCAGCTACGGAGACAAATAATCAATGTGAAGTACCGTTGCGACTCGCTTCAAAAAAAAGTGTAGCATCTGAAGCTAGTGTGGCCTAGCGGAACAAGCTACTCCGGCCCTCGGGTTTAGGTGCCGCCATACGATGGCACCACCTCGTGAAATACCTGCAAATGTCAATCCTGACAGTGGCGTCGTCAAATGGGTGGACAGATGAACACCGCAACCCAAACCGTCTGATAATCATGGTCATCTCGACTATTTAAAGATTTTCAGTAAACCGTGCTATGATATCGAAATAAATTAAACATATTGAATAAACGTATACATCACTTATGTTACAGCAATTTTATTTTTTAAAAGATGCCAAGATAAGATTAAGAAGTTAAGAACATAAGAAGTGTAATCCATGTAAACGACTGTTTTTGTTTCCTGAATAAATTAAAAAAAAAAAAATACTAAATCGCTTGTGCGTAGAGTGATATACCCAATAAGAGAAATGTTCAAAAAATACCAATATCAGGAAAATAAATCTCCTCTCAATTACTAACTTTCTATTTAAATATATGGACTCAAGGCTACACGATGATGTGATACTCACAGATTTCAACTATGGTTTATAATCTTTTGCTTACATTTTTGTGGTCTCTACGTGCTATCTTTAATGTTCTCACCCATAGTACATGGAAGATTATTTGGAAAGTAAGTTTTTCGACAATATTAATAATAAAAGTCATAGAATATGTACCTAAAATTGTCTAAAGAATATGTACCTAATTGTCATAGAATATGTACCTAAAATTGAAGATAGATGTAGCTAGTGAAGTTTTTATTTTCTTTATTATGACAATAAATGTTCTTTCTTTCTTCTTTGAATGTAAAATGAGCTTGCTAACACTATAAGAAATATTTATATTTTAAAACATTATTTATTTATTTTCCTCGCATAGTCGTGAAAAGCAGAACAAAATTATTTTCCTAGAAGGTGGCATTGAATCCTTCGCTGCATTTAAGATTGTATCCTTCACTCTAGATTTAATACTTCAACCTCGCCTGCACTATACTTTACCCGCTAGTTTAGCAATTTACTATTTCCGTATCGCCGAAGTTTTGTTAGCAGTTTTGTGTCGAACTATGTTATTCCGATTTCACCTCATAGAAATTTCCTTCAACTAAACATTTTAATAGCATTACAAGTTTTGGTGTAGGTACAACATATCCCAAAAATCAACCCTCGGAGGGTTGCTATACCTAACAACATAAAAGATATAAAAAAAGTACTTCGGAAATTTCTTTATTATAAACTTAAACCATATATTTTTACTTTAAAGAAAATAGCATTAAGATGGCGCTGCGTGCGTGAACGTCCATTCAAAAGCTCGTAAATGATTATGACGTTAATACGCAGGTGATCGTAGTATTTTATTTTATATAGAACTAAAACTACGTGCAAAGTTTTAATAAAAGCGGTTAACGGAAAGTGGGTGAGGGTCAGAAGTAAAAAAAGTTGTAAAGAACAATACAAAATTGAGTATATAAAAAGGGTGTTCTTATTAGTGGGTCTTCAAAGGCAACGACATCTCTTTACTTAAAGTGGGCCTTTGAAAACCCATTAGATTGGACTTGTTTATTGGATTTGATAAAATCTCTTTATTACGCAAGATACCAAGGGTCTCATGATAGAGCCAAAAGATGGATACTGGAACTCCTTAATGTCTGCTACTGTACATGTCTAGTATAAGTTCCATATATGCCATACAATATATCAGCTCAGAATGTCCCATCCCAGGGGAATAGGCTTCCCCTCGGAATGAGGGAGCTTCTAGCTTAATCCACCACGCTGCTCCAGTACAGGTTGGTTTATTTTAACGACTGCCATCTTGTGATGGCAACAAAGAACGACGGTTTAACGTCCTCTCCGAGGCACGGAGTCAGTGACAGTAATGTACTTAATTCAGTAATACTCATTAGTACATGCCCTGGGAATCGAACCACAACCTTCTGAACAAGAAGCGGGCTAGCCACCACAACGCTATCACGACACTAGCACATAGTAGTATAGGTGCAATTATTTTTAATGATTACATTCAAATGGAAATTTTAAGAAACTTGACTTTAAAGTCAAGTTATTAAAATAAGGTTTAAGGTATACACGTATAATATTTAATTATGGCGTCTCCAGATCAAAAAAGAATTTAATAGTTTTAAGATGATTTTAATAATTTTTTTTCCGTTTTTGTAGACCAATGTGGATAAATAAATCTATGTAATAAATAACCAGTTCCAAGAGTAAGTGTGTATATATACGTATACATATATAGATAATATTCATATAATATTACACTTAATATTACCATTTTCACACAAACTACAATACAAAGTACCACACTGGATTAACCCGATGAATATATTAGCTCACATATCTTTGAAAGAATCAGTCTTGTATAGCTCTAAAGCAAGAAAAATACAAGAGAATTTTAGTTTCTCAGTTAAAAAAAACAGTGATGCAAAAAAATTGAAAATCCAACTCCGTAAGTAAATTATAATTAACAGAAAAGAAAAAAAAAGCTCTATATGTTATAGAATATGAAGCAAAAACACTGTCATGACTAGAATGGTATAAAAAGTAGGTATTGCAGATGTGTACATTTAAAAAATAAATGTTTAGGGTTATAATGAAAAATTTAAAAAACCCAATTACATTTTTGTTGTAAAAATTTAAATAGACTTTCACTTAAAGTCCACCACCAATATTTTGGTAATTGATTATCCCCTGTCCGTAATACCTAATAATATCCAAGTCATATTTATACAATAATATACTTTATTAAAATTCTATAGTTCGTTTTTTTTTCAGTTAATTATTTTCCGTCACAATTTGTAGCCGTGTCTTGGTATATTGATGTACATCATGAAAATATGATATTCAAACAAATTTTTAATTACCGAGATTTAAAAAAAATAAATTTATATTTAATACAACACACAACAATGTCATAAGTTACTTTAATAAAAAATTTGTTTTGATTGTATGGGATCGTTTTTGTATTTATTAGTGAGTCGTTTTTTATTTAATAATTAATAAGAAATTATTATTTTGGAAAACAGCTACTTAAACCAATGAAAAATTTATAGATTTTTGTACCAGCTTTTCTCTATGGTATGGTTCAATTTTATTCAAATACCTAAGATATTTTATAAAGCGGTTTTTCTGCGTCTTATCCGAGCTTCTATATTTATCTTGAATACGTTCCCAATATTATATTTCATTGAATGTCGACTGATTTATTTCGTGCAAATAAACGCGTTTCCTTTTTATACGGTGACTCAAAGGTTCGTCCTGGCTTTCACCATCCTGTCTTTTGATTAGGTTATATTTATTTGTACATAACACTTTACATCACACTAGTAATTATAAATACGCATGGAAAAAGCAAATGTTAAAAACGTAAATATTATTTGTTTGACTATTACAAAGAGATTAAAATACTGGAGCCGTTATCCAGATATATTTTATATACAAACGTTGTGACAGAATTTTCAAAAGCACACCTATCGGAAAAAAGCATTTCTGTAAAAACATGTAATTTCTAGGTACAGGTATTCACTAAGAAGTGCTGGCATATTTGTTACTACTACTGTGAAGCATTTCACTGTTAAGCAATCGATTTATTTTCCTCTCGCTAACGTATGGTGTATTCATCATCATCATCATCAGCTCGTATCTCTCCACTGTAGGATATAGACCTCTCTCAAGACTCGCCACACACACCGTCGTCCGCCTTTCGCATCCAACTAACCCCGGCATGGAGCTTCAGGTCATCTTTTCACCTGGCCGGGGGCGTCCAACACTTCGCTTCCCGGTACGTGACCTCCACTCGAGAACTCGTCTACCCCATCGGTTATCGGTTCTACGGCAAATGTGACCGTTCCATCGCCACTTCAGTTTACTGATCGCTTTGGCTATGTCGACAACCTTCGACGAATTTCAGTGTTTCTGATTTTATCCATCAAAGAAATACCGAGCATAGCAAGCTCCATAGCTAATTTTTATCTAATACCTGACCCTTGACATAGTGAAGAACGTAAGTCAGCAAACCAGCAAACAATATAATCGACCAAGTGCACTGATAATTCTCTGGATAAGACAACACGGAGTAAAACACGCTGTGGTATTTAACCCAAAATCTTACAATAAAAAATTTACTGAATGTCTCTTCTTGTATTCTGTATAGTTTTACTGTCTTTGGATTATCGAGATCGAAATGAAGTATATGCACAGACTCCGTAGCAATCCACGTAAACAAAATACATACCTTTTCAGATTTACCTATTTTAATTTGTCCTGCGTAATACTCGAATAACAAGCAGTAAACTCGGAGCTTTACGACTAAATGGCCGCGACTTGTGAATTAATTAAAAGTTACGTCTACGTCGCACCACTTTTACTACCTACTGAAAAAGAATGAAATGCTGCTTTTCTCAGATTTCTCGGTGGAATTTTCTTCATCTATAATTTTTGTGAACAAAACCAAAATATAGGTTGGTATACCTGGTGTTTGGCTAAACGTATTCCAAGCTTATAGACCGTGTAAAGCTTACCAAACTAAACAAGAAGTTTAAAAAAAAAAATGATAAAAGGAGTGAATAAAAAATGAAACTTTAAACATGTCTATCTCGGTAACCGTTAGTTTGCGCCACTGCTCACTTGAAACTTTTTGTTTATTTCGGTAAGCTCTACACGCTCTATAAGTTTGGACTACGATCAGCCGAATAATATTTCCGCCGGGATAGTTTTTATAGTTTTTTTTTTGGTCTTTTTTTTGACCTGTCTAAATGTTTATTATTGGATTCGTTTTCACTAACCAAAAGAAAACTTTTGTAACTTCTTGTTATTTTTCTTCAATTTGAGAGGAAGATAACATTTCTTAACATTTTACTGCATATATTGCGTTATTTTCTTAAGTAAATAAAAAATGTCATATCTTTTAAGAATTCTCTTCCTGGTTTTATATCTATTTAAATTAATTATCACTTCAATTGCAAATACTTCGATATCAGAAGTTGTATCAATGTTCTATGAAAATTTATAATGAAATTGTTATCATCATTCTTGTTAAGTAAATTCTAAAGAGCCCAAGTACTTTAAGTAATGTATATGGATGTTATGAAACGTATATCATCGTTGAAATTAATTTAGACGAACCATATGTACCCATACAAAACCGTTTAAATCTTAATTACTGTTTCACATCAGATGGTGTTCGTGACTTTGGTCCCAACATGTTGGTAAAACAAAATTATGTTTTCATATGACCGTCCAATTCGATTTCCAGTATTTAACATCGTACCAGGAGTTCGTACCGAGTCTGTACGTTTGTCTGTATGTCATAGATTCAAATTTCATTTATTTGAAGAGACAGAAATGAAAACAACTAACCGAAGGGAATATCTTTGAATGGGTCGTTTCAAACATACTACGACAGTTATGCTGTGTGATAATTTTCATTTAACTTCCAAAATCGGGAAATATAATTTTCAGGCAATTCTCTGCTTACGGGTTTAAAAACATTAGAAAAAATGTCAGTTAAATAAACGTTTATTCCACTTATTACAGTAAAACATATAAAACACAGTAGTAATTATTTAAAAACACAAATTCATTATTAAATAAACATAATAAAGTTTCATATATAAAACCGGCAAAGAGCGATTCGGACTTGCTCATCAAAAGTTTCAGCACCACACGATATATTTGTGTCACGTATTTACAAAAAAAAGTTCCTAAACGCAAAAAAATGTCAACTTACTTTTTATTTTTACTTTTTTAATACTTGTGCTGTGAGACCTTGCTTTATGTAATATTTCATATTCTAGGTGAACAGGAAGTACTTTATACACCTACTTATAGGTAGGTACATATAGGTATGCCGGTGACTTTATATGTTTTGATTTATTTGCGAGTATATTATGTGGCATAAACGTGATTTTTCGATAGATTCAGGGTCCCTAGACTACAATATTTCATATTAATTTCAACATGATACTTTCATTGATATTAGCTAAAGCATTCCACAGAAAAAGAGTCTTGACAGACAGACACACGGACGAACAACGAAGTGATTCTTATAAGGGTTCATTTTAAGGTATGAAACACTAAAAAGGGACTGCAGTAGGCATATGCCTATTTAATTTGTTTGACTGTGAAATAGCAACACAACATTGCTTTAATACATGTTTTTTTTTTCGCCATCGTGTATGATATTGTCTCTACGTTATTTATAAATTACCCTTCGCTTTTTTTAGGTTACTTGAGATAAGACACCTTGCAGCTAAGAAGAGACGTATATACATCTTATTAAACAGGTTTTCTTTGTAAATTTTTATGGTTATAATATTATGTGCCTCGCGAGGCGCATGATAGATGGAATGCGTGCCGGAGGCTGCGAGCGTTTCTCTCTTCACAGATACAGCTATCTATATATGAACCCCATTGGTGGGAGCAATGGATATAGTTAATCTTTTTGACATGAGTGCACTCGATTGGGACATATTTATATGTAGTAATGCGCGCCTGGTATTCGAATGTAAGAAAGTGCTAGAACGACGCATCTAAGTTTTGTCCCATTATTTTCTTAATTTATTTTTCCATATTATTATAATAATTAAATAAAGTAAATACAGACGGTATTATGGTCTTCCTATTCGAATTATATATAGCCTTCCTTTTAGAAATTACTGCCGTAACATGAAATATATTAAATTACAGATAGAATACGAGAAAATGGCATGGAAATCTTCTTTCTCTCAGCGCTACGTAAATAACACTGGACGGATTTTAATGAAACTTTTACTTTCAAGTTGATGGAATCGCGTTTCAACATAAAAGCAGGGCTTTACGGAATGAATGTTTGAACGCTTAATAACTGAAGTACCACTAAACCGATTTTGATAAAACTTTTACATTTGAATAGATGAAATCGTGGGTTAACATTCAGTTGTAATTATGCTGTTATGTCCAAGAATAAAATGGTGAAGAAAAGTATAACCACAAGGACGAATCAGGACAACAACTATCTAATAAACAAGAAATTCATTACGCCTGGAATAACTTCGGATTTATGTGCTTAATATATGCCCTACGTTGCTTATAATGAGTAGTATCAATTGCGATTTATTTATTTACATATTATTTATTTTATTTATTTATTTATATATTTTATACACACACATGTCAGACGGGACGTCACACCAGTAGAATAGTTGATCAGTTGGCAAATGTTGATAAATTGCATCTAATATTGGTCTTTCGTCGTGGTTACGACTTTGTGGCTACAAATTACACTCTGCATCATGGCTGTTCATAGAAATATGTGAGCAATAAAAATATTATACACTTACCAAATATACACCAGTTGATGTTTTTAGATATACCCCGTGGAGTAGAATTTTGTGTGAACTGCATGTAAAACTCATAGGTACTGAAAAATATAATAAAGAATCTGAAATTATATTTCATGTGTAATTTAACAAAATGTTTGTTTGTAACACTGATAATGACGTATGATGTGTGTTATTATCCAGCAACCCGCACTGGAGCAGCTTGGTGAATTAAGCTCCGAGCCTCCTCATCCCAAGCGAAGGCCCCCTGTGATGCCCACCGCAGTGGGGCATTAAGCATTAGTTTTAAGCAAAACTGTGTATTAGTGGCTGTTTGTTATGAGATGTCTAATTAATGAGCCTGATATTTTGCTCATGTTTTCGATCGTTTCGAAGTAGAGCTGCTGCATCCTAATTATTACACTATTTCAAGCTGACATATAGATAGGAGACGAATGGCATTTTGTGCTCCTATATATGCAATATTCCACTGAAAAAAGTGAATAACAAAACTAGTTGCGTTACCATAAAAATAGCAAAACTTGGATAATTTTTAAACAAAGTTAATTAAAATGCAAGCTACTGATTGGTAAGCTGGTCTAAGTTTGATTACTTATAGCAGTAATGTTGTCACTATTTTTAGTTAACTGGGCTGCATATCTTTCGTGATAATTGATCGTAATTTGATAATATTTTTTTTAAACAGTTGTACATAATTGAACCTACCTAAGAAAAGTTATAACTGTAATTTAGTTAGAACGCGAAGGAATAACCAACAGAGAGATATATTAATTGCTTTTATTATTTATTAAGAAGCTGTTAATGAAGGTGTAGTCAATCACTTAAACCGCGCCTTACATTTTGTATGAGTTTGAACTGATTTATAAATCAGGATAGAGTCTAGGGTAGTTTAACTGTTGAATCCGTAATTATTATTGATTAACGTCATGGGATTATATCATTATTAAATAGTTATCAAACTGTATTTACAAAGTTAATTTTGAACTAACTCGCCTTTTTCAACATTCACTTGGCATTTAAGGCGTAACAATATTTTTAGAGACATTAGCAGATGGTTTCAACTGTACTCATTTATATAAATTATTATCTACAAATTGAGTCAAATCGGTCTATGTTCTAGTTACTCAATTCGATTAATTCTTCCAGAGTTTTTGTATTTTCTATAATTTCATGCTCATACTTATATGTGAGATTTTGTACACTAATTTGCTAAATACTTATATTAAAACAAAAAAAAAATTGTTACAACAGCATCCTGAAAATGATCGCTGCCAGACCAGACTGTCCCTTCAAAAAATACTGGGTGGGGATAGCTATTGGGTCTGATTAAATAATATTAGGCAATTTGTTTTATTTTGTGACATCAGATAATTTTATTTCATTGTGTGTTTATTTAGCTTTAAGATCATAGTTGTTAACCAACTATGAACCCTAGTATAAAATAAATGTTTTTTTATTTTTTTATTTATTTTTCCTAATAATTTAATTTTACATTAAACATTTTTTTTTTATTATGACTGAAGTCATATACAGGAATGCAATAGTACTTTTTCACGTCTACACTATTTTTCTGAATTCTAAGAGGCTTTCTTTATTCAACTTCGTTATTTTAATTTAAGAAATCATTTCCACGATCTAAACAAAAGAATTAATATTGTCTCCAATACTAAAATGAAAAGCTCAAATGTAAATTTTAATCAGAATTTTCTCAGTTACTTTCCTCGGATTTTTCATTTAAATAAACGCTCAATTTCTTCTAAGTTTATTTAGCTATTATTAATGTGTAAAGAATTCTATATAAAAGTTTCCAACGTCGAAATATTATTTCTGTCTTGGGTTTGCATACTTTAAGTTTAAATAACTCAAAAGTAATATTGACTTCTATGTATTGAAATGAATTCTAAAGTCGGACAGGACTATTTCAGAGGAGGTTGGAATGAACTGTAGGACTAAGGATAATATAATGTTACAATATCGGATTCTGCGACGCTCTGTGAAGCACCGGTCAGTGTTTTTTTTTTTTTTTTTTGATATATTTTGCGTTTGAACACTAATACAGTAAAATAAATTTGTGTATTCTCTACATCTACTCTTTTAAAATTTATACGTCACATCCGAAAAACATTCCACAAAAGACTTCTAAAATTTATTGTTTTATTTGTGTATTTGTCGTTTCTGGAACAAAATTCGTCATGGGCAAGTGTAGATAAATATGACGCTTCATAAAATTGATAAGTTTTGAATTTATGTGAGTTACCGAAGCGATAAAAGCACTACATATTAATATGTCATAACTGTCGTAGCGCCTTTACGTAGAAAATACACGGAGTGGGATTTAGTATCTTTAGGCGAATATTGTAAAGACGCGTTAGGCTTACTGCGGATTTCCTTTACGACCATGTTTACTTTTGAGTGAATCACAAAGAAAAATATTAATGTTTTTCCATCCTACTAATATTATAAGTGTGAAACTTTGTAAATTTGGATGTTTGGCAGTCAATCACGTAGCAACGGAGCAACAGATCGCTGTTTTTGACGTGATTATTTGCATAGAAAGATATAATTTATGAGCTGGAGAGTACAGACACAAGCTGTCTTTATCCTTCAAAAAGGCACCTTTGGGCAACTATTCTTCTTCCTAAAACGGTCAAACGGATTTTGATGAAAATTAGTATGAAGGTGTCTTAAGGCTTGGAGTTACACACAGGATAAAATTCATCCCGATCAAATACACAGTTCCTGTGGGATAGCCATTCTTCATTTTAAAATGGCTACACGGATTCTGATGAAATGGTATTAGAATTTCATAAGTGGTTATGTTTCAGGATTTTTCAAAAAGTCTCACATTTTATATTCACATTCAGATAAAAATCTATGGCTAGGTCAAAGGAAGAATGGATATAATAAATGCTTTGAAATACATTTTCGATTAAAATATCCTTTTGAAAAATGGCTTCGTAGAAAAAGTCAAAGTCGTTGAATACTATATAAATATGAATTGTTTTGAGTCATCTCTTGTCGAGTTTTGAGATTAAATTCAAATATAAATATATATACAGGGCGATTTATTCACCGTTGTTTTATTTCTTCTGAGACCATGAACGCTTTGAATGCCTTAAATCGAAAAATTGGCCCATCAACGTTTAAGAGAAAAGAATCACACTGAACCGTAGAGTAAATAATAAAAATATTAAACCATAGAGTACTTTTATGCACGAAGCCTTGAAAATAAGATAAGAATATAAATAAATAATAACCAGAAATATGAGAAAAGCACGAATAAAATACCCAGAATAGAGAGTTGTTAAAATAGAGGCATATTTGGAAAAACACGTGTTACAAACAAAATAGAAATAGCAAACAATAATCGTTTAATCCAAACTGAAAATAACTTCAGTATTTCCAAACTGTATGGAGCTTTTTCAAAACACTCATTTATTATTATAGACAAATACAGGCTTACAAATACACGACTGAATTAGAAAATAAAATTCTTGTATTGAATTCAATAACTAGCTGTGCCCACGACTTCGTCTGCGTAGAATTAAATCTATCTCAGCCGGTTATAAAACGCAACGTGATTCTGTATGTGCCTTAGTATGATTAAACAATTTACAGGATTGTTTTCATTTTTGTTAATTGGGCAGATAATAGATTTGATTCGATAGTGACCGACATAAAGCTCACCCATATAAGGCACGCTCTCCAGCAACATAATATATATGTTCACGCGTGTCGCGGCGCGGTGGCGTCTAAACACAGCGTCTAAACTTCGTAATTGAATATCTTTTGATTCTTTAGGCCCATTTTGATGAAACAAACACTAAGTTATACTCAGGATATAAAGCTTCATATTTAACAGTTATGGATTTTGAATCCATTAAATGACTTTTACGTGATGCGCGTGCCAACGAACAAATAAACCGACGAACAGACAAAAATTTCTAAAATTGGTTTTCTAGGTTTTTTTTTTCTTTCGTTTCGTTTCGTTTTGTCGCCAGTAATGTTTTACAAAAATTTTATGTACAGACACCATAAAAGTACGAATTGACTAGATACCCTTTTCTGCGGTTACCGTATTATCTAGCTTAATCTAGCTAGCTCTTAATCTAGCTAGCTGGTGTACCCGTTCGGCTAAATGGCGAGTTTCAATCCAATTTCAGTTCGCGAGGTCCTCGGGCGCCAGCTTTCATCCCCGCAAAATTGCTTTCGACAGTTCCGATGCTGTGAAGTGACATTTCTGACTCTATTAAAACCAAACGCTGCTGTCATTTACTCTGTGACAGATACGGCTAGTCTTCGATTTCATTACTTATATGTAGGTGAGTTGTGAGTATGTAACTAAATTTTATTACTTCATATTTTTACTATTATAAATTACTAATGGATCCGAGATCTTTTACGACGGACTGAGGAATGGACAGCCAAGAAGACATGACGAACTTATTAGTGTTCCGTTTTTGCCATTTGACAATGGAAGAAGTAAAAGTGAAGAAGTCTGTATAATGCAAACACACTAAACAAAAGTTTACTTGTTTTTATAAAGCAGTATTTTGCAGTGCATTTAAAATTACATTTGCAAAAATCCATGGATTCATATAACTTTACAATAATTACGTACAAGAAATATGAAATCTCTCTTCCACGTTTTAACGATAAAATATAACAACAATTGTTACAATTTGTCGCGTTTATTCTTTTAATACATAAAACTAATATATAAGACTTCGAATTGAATACTCTTCTGCGTTTACCGTCTATCCACTCATACTCTAGCTATCTGGTGTAAGATGGCGAATTTCAGTCCGTGAGGTCTCCGCGCGCCGGTCTTCGCCCCGGCCAAATTGCGTTTGACATTTTCGATATTGTGAAGTGACATTTATGACTCAATTAAAACAAATTAAAACCAAACGCGGCTGTCAAATTTATTTACTCAATGTAAAACTGTAACGCATACTGTAAAGATATTTGTTTGTTTTATAATGATGGTAGCCGCTCAAGTGAGTTAATAAAAATAACAAGGAAATATCCCATACAAAAGGCGCAATACTTGTATCGCAATAGGTGAATAATTGGAAATATTAAAAAAAAAACATGCAAAATATAACGACAGATCTCGAATGGAAGATTTATTTCAATAAGAACATAATCAGATTTTTTAACGAAATTCAAGGAATGTTTTTCTTTTCACAAAAACAATTTTTCTAAGAGGATCAAGAATGAAATATCTAAAAAGAATTTTGATATCTTTGGACGGCTTTCAATTAATAGGATTTGCTACAAAAAACTTTTTCTCTTATTTTATTACTTTTTAAAGGCACGGAAGAAAAGGAAATTCCCGCCAACCATTGAAACAAAATTTATCGTTATGATATAGGATGTTTTACATATCTAGTACTTAATCCACATAAGCAGTCTCCATGAAAACAAAACAATGCTTGAATTTTACAGCATAACAGTAGCAAACGCAATTATATATTTATTACCTTTTGGCCATGTAAAGCGGAATGCTAAGTAATTATATCCGTAATGCTATTCCCAGACCTGCGTAACAAAATTTCGTACAAACAAAACGTGTAAAAAGGATCGTGCTAAGATATCGTGAAACATCCAAAGTTAACACGTTAGTTTAAGATCTCGCACTTGCGAATTAAATCAATGAAGCTTATTCATAACATGTCGGATGTCTTCGACGCCGTGACAATAAGTTTCAATGCTTTTGTTATTGTATGAACCCTGGAAAATACATGAAAAGAGAAAAATAATTTCACGTTCGTCTAAAACTGCACTTTCATTATAATAAACGATGTAGGTGTGGGAACAAGAAGCAACGATATAGGTAAGTTACTGACTTACTGACCATGTAAGCTGCCGCAATAAAATCACAATATCTTTAACAGTAAGATCCCAGTTGACACTCAAGATTTACCCCTTAAAATTAGTTTAAAACTGCAATAAAGCGAAAGCTTTATGCAAAAGCTTGTGTATCGGACTACATAGATGATAAAAATCCATGGGTGTAGGCTCCTCGCCTATAGTATCACTTTGTTTCAATAATATAACTTAAAGCACTTATTGCTTAAACAATTTGTTTATTGGATTTATACGCTTGTAATGAGAGTTGTCATGCTTGAGTTCACCGCCAGAGGTGCTAGTGAGTGATGTTATCAAGAGATGAACGATTTAACTGCCGTCTATAGATACAGAAACGAACCGTTTTGCAGTTTTTTACGTGTGATGTTTTTTTAATGCGTCCCGCAGTTTCTTGTGTACGCTTCTGAGAGGAACCAGCATTTTTTTGAATGCGCCTTTGTAAAGAAGTTTTCCCACAAAGTAATAAGTTCACCTTTTAGTCGTATTTTAAGATCATAATCTTAAAATAACTAATAACTACGAAATAAAGATATATTTTCTTGGTTAATGATTAGAACGCAACCAATGTTAGCGCTCTGACTTCGGTGTAGCGTCCAATAATTTTCCTTGACGTGTAGAAAAAACCGCCGAACGAACGATAATGTTGCGTTTATCGTCACGCAAGGCAAATTAATCGAAACGCATGCCGATAATGGCTCCGCACATCTGTGTTTATAGCGACAATAGACAAAGCTTCGTAACGCTACACGCAGGTGTGGGAGTAGCATAATAGTGACTGGGACTTGTCACGAACTAGACGTGTGACAAGACCCAGATATTATTATTATTATTATTAATAACTCATTCTAAATTAGGCAAAGCCTATGGGTACTAGCCAGACACCAAACATATATACATGTTCCTGCACACAAATATTCATCCTAGACGGGAATCAAATCCAAGTCTTTTATTTCTGCAGTCTATGTCTACTCACTCGACGAACAGACACTAAAAATAGGTTACAGGTTACATGTTTCTTAAACTACGAACCAAATCTTAATGTTCCAGAAAAGCTTTTTCAAATTTTTCTCACACATTAATGAAAAATTTTATTGTGCCTATATAACATGTCATACACGTAATTTTCTATACGTTTATTCAGCTACGTTGCTATAATCCTTTCCGTTTATTTCCAGAAAAGGGACAGCAAGTGATACGTTTTGTTCACTACATAATAGATTCGATAACAAGTAATCGACAACGATTTATCAAACACAGATAAGACCCTCAAAATCCTTGTACGGCGATACACAGAAACTCCTTCAATAAATCGAAAAAGGCGCGCGATATCTAACGCAGTATGATATATAGGGTTCGTTAAGCGTTCAAGAAATCGAAATAAAGGGATTGTAACATTTCTCATGTAAGGTAGGCGTCGCGACATTTCAAAATAGATACGCTAACGACGCGTCGTTAACGTTCTATTTTTTAAATGGCGGCTTCTGATGTAAAATATTAAATTCAAAATTAGATATATTCTCTAACCAAAACTGTTATTTAACAAAACATTCTAAATAGTTATTACGGACTAATTTGAAAATAAATTGTTGGCTTAATTTTTTTTTCTTAAAAAAGCTATACAGGTTCAGGTTTTAATGACCAGCAAAATTTTAATACAATAATCTTTGATAAAAATACGTTGGCCGTCTTGTTCCTTTTTAGTATCGTTCAATAGGAAAATACTCAGTTAAGACTACGTAAACCTTTCTCAAAACTACCAATTTTACTAGTCACCGTTCACGAGTGCGCCAGTGCACATGCAAACGCCCCGCCCACATGTCCCATGCCCTGCCCTTTCGTATGTAAGTAGAAGGTAGCCAAATTTTGTTAAGAAATATTCAGGATATAATTATTGATTATGAATATTTGACCTATATTTTAATTTACATAATGAAGTCTATTGGTGATACCTAACATCTAGAAAATTTTTGGCTCGTAACTAAAATCTCATCCTGTATATACTACCCAATTATATTTATAATAGCTTATTGTGTGTATTATATCCTAAGATTATATATAAAAATATTACTACCGAGAAAGAGCATCGTTATCGGAACATTATATACAAATATCTCGGCAACGTGCCACTTTATCACATTTTATCGTAAAACGTTTCATGTTAACAAAAATATCTGCTATCGCGACATATAAGATAATTCTTTAAAATACAACGGATAAGGATACCAAAACGTTACAACCTGTTTACATAATAAAATATAAAATCGTTATAGGTGGCATTTTTTTCTATATTTAAGAAAAGGATATTAATTCCTTTTCGTTTTCGTCATTTCTTTTGCGTAGGTATATGATACTAAAGTGCGTTTTATACTGACTTTTGATCATAATTTCTTTCCCAGTCTGATCGCTGCATGAAAAGTAAATATTATTGATAAAATTTATTAAATATTTATAACAAAAACCAAATAGTGCCAGCTTTGTAAGACTTTTTAATAATATCGTCGCTGTCATTTCAAAAAGTCGTGTTTTAAATTCGTAACTTTTCATATTAGTTTTATGCGTAGTACTAAACGTGATTTTTCATGTGTCAAAATGTCACAGTAAATGGTGTTATAATAGACTTTATTTTAATGCCAATAAGGTTTTATTATTGTAAATAGTCTCAGAAAAAAACTGTTTTTTGTGTTTTCTATTAGTAGTCCGTTTTACACATGGTTTTACATACGACTTTTTGAAATGACAGCGACGAATATGTATCACGGTTTTTGTTTAACATTTTTTATTCATATTTGATGTAATTTACACACACACAAACACAAGTTAAGATTAATTTACTATCCGTTCGAATATATAAGGAGACGATCGAGCAAGAAACTCCTAACGCTTTTTAAGTCAGTTAGTTAAAAGCATTTTATTTCGCGATCATGTCAAGCGTGTTTGCAAAACAGCCAAATTCTACTTGGTTCGTTTATCCAGTATGATTGGTAGCCGCAGTAAGCTATCGATGCGCAACAAGCGCACTCTTTACGTAATGGCCATCAGACCTGTCATGACTTATGCATGCCCGGTCTTTGCATACGCCAATCAAATGATACTTAGGCCGCTACAAATCATAAAGAACAAATTCTGTAGAAGAGCCGTAGGTTCTCCATGGTACGTTCGAAACAGTCTGCTTCACAGCGATTTCGACTTACCAACCATCTCCAAATACATGAACGACGCGTCAGAGCGTTTCTTCACCGCCACGATCGCACATCCCAACCCGTTACTTTCGGCAGCGGCCTCATACGAGCCCCCGCCCGCCCACCACTTTCTCCGACGCCCACGGAATGCACTTACAGATCCACCTGACGATCTCACCACCGAGGTAGAGATTCTCAGGGCCCTAGGCAGATCAGACCTTCAGTCTGACGTAGGAGAGCAGTACCTACCACCCGATATCACCTAGCTAACGTAATAAATCTGCTCGAATGGCATCTGAGCCTTGTTTGTTCACAGTCGGGCCGTGCAGCTCGAACTGCCCTCCCCTGCCGAGGGATCGACACGTGTCGGCCCTCATCTCTAGATTAATCACACGCCGATGAGGCGGCGCCCTTAAGACACCGGCCATCAATGGCAGAAACGCACCGAAGCATTCTCAATGCGTCCGGTCGTCGTTCATGTCAAATCCTATACGCTCTCCGGAGTATAGGTTGAGGAGTCGTTTAGCCGGTCGGGCTACACCTTCTGTGTAGAAATCCCAACCCGGCACTATCTGCGCGGTAGGTCGGGCGCGCAGATGTCTGTAAGCAGATTCGGCCCTCACAAAACAAAAAAGAAAAAAAGCATTTTATAATATTTTTTTTTTAATTTCAACAATTGTACTGAAGTCAATATAAAAATGTTGAATATTTCGATTGACGGAATTTGATATTTCCTTGACCACGCTTGATATTAACATCGACCACTTGGTTGTGAACTCATATATGTTACCCACATTCTATTCCAACCTACATATATCTCAATGTTCCAATCCTTCCTTTGAAACTCTATGACAAACAAAACTAATATAGTTGTCGATGAAGGGTTATTAACCCTTGATAGTCTGAACATTGTAAATGCAAGTATTGCTTACTTTTCAGTATATATACGTATATTGAAGCGACACTGTAAACACCAGATAATACCTTCGACTTGTGATGTTTTTGAATGAGTGATCGCAAATTCATTGGACGCATTGCTTTCGAGAAGACCTCACGTTCTGTTTGTGTATTGCGAGCGGTGGCTTTAATAGAATTACATATTGGTTTGGATTTTACTCGTTCGTGTGTAGCCGTACTGAAAGTGATTCTGGGTGGAGTTCGGTAATTGGATGCGGTTCTGTCATCTACTATCATCACGTAATTGGTTGCAATTTACTAAAAGTTTACCATACCATCAGCCTATTAATACTCCAATAATACCCCACCCCACCCCAAGGCTTAGGCCTCCCCCAGGGTGAAAGGGCATGGAGCTTAATCCACCACGCTGCTCCGGTGACGGTTGGTAGATTTTATCGATTGCCATCTATTGATGGCACCCGGGAGCGATGGCTTAACGTGCTTTCCGTGACACGGAGTCAGTGATGTGTATAGTTCCCCTCAAACTTTATGGCGGATCGGAATACAACGCTATAAGCGTGCTTGCGTAGGTACAATCATATACCCCCCGCTCTATTGCGTCGCGCTACACCTAAAACTGGTAACTGCGACGCGACTTGTGCCTATGTTCACATCCGCTATAAAATTTGATTGGAACTATACTTAAGTCAGAAAAAAACTCTTTCATACCCACCCGGATTTGAACCACTGCCGCACGACACTATACCATCAGCTCATTAATACATACCTCATTGCGGGGCTTTAGGCCGCTCCTCGGGATGAGGGTTCCGCTCCTCGGGATAAGGGTTCTTGTAGATTAATCCACCACGCTGCTCCAGTGCGGGTCGGTGGATTTTAATCGGTTAAAATTTTAACTTTTTTTATTTCTGGCGTATTTATTACGTATCATTTGTACACAGTAAATATTATGTTGTATGTATCAATCAAAACATGTATTACATAAACAGACTTAAGTGTTAAGTATTGATAACTTTGTTGTTATTTTATTTTTTACCAATCTAAACATTGAACTGTTACATAACTTGTCTTTACGAGGTAGAGGTGTTTACATCATCTGTAATACAATCAGAAAGCCTCTCAGCTCGCGCTTTTTGTCGTACAATCGCTATCCCGTAGATTTATTACCATTTTATTGCGCTGCGAATTGTAAGTAAATGGCTGATTGAATCCATTATTTTATTTAAGCACTTTGATGTATTCCGCTCCTGAAGCAGCGTGTAAAAATGTACATTTATATCCAGATGTAATCTTGTTTCTACTGTTGTCGTTGAGGCTTAGTTTAAATTTATTATCTTAATAATAAACAAGGCAATTAGAGTTTACCTGTTCTTCAAGTCACCTTTTTAATCAATTTCACATCATCAGATTGCAAACAGTTCAGAAGAAATTTATAAAATCTGTAACTTTTACTGAGGACACTTGCAATTATAAATTTTTTTGCAATAAGTTTAATCAGGATCAGTTATCATACAGAAGGGACGTATTAAATATTTTTTACTTACATAAATGTACATAAAATCCCTTTTTTATATTAAACCTGTTCTTTTTATGTGAGCAATAATTGTCTGCGGCGTGTAGACTAAATGTATACACGTCGTGTGTATATAATGATACACTGGCAGATGTCGATATGTTTGGCTTAAAATGCTTAGATTAAGGTGGTGGTGTGGTGATAGACGAGTAGTAGCAAGCCCGTTTCTTGTTTAGAAGGTCGTCGTTCGAATCCCAGAATCTGGCATGTATCAATGACATTTTTTTTACTTAAGTACGTAACTATCACTGACCAACTCGCATTGGAGCACCGTGGTGGGTTAAGCTACAAGTACTCTCATCCGGAGTGGAGGCCTAAACCTCTGCAGTGGGGCATAATGGGCTGATAAGGATGGATGGATATGGACGTTTTTAATAAATAACGCTATGTCTCAGTCGTAAAATTAATAATATTAATTGATTTCAATTATTAACATACTATTTTTGTTTAATGCAAAAATTTTGCTGTTAAAGCCTTTAAAATATTTAGGTTTGTTTAATGTTTTTTTTGTAATGACTGTTTGTTTCTATATAAATAAAATAAAATAAAAGAATAAATAGGTAGGATCCATAATGATCGGGAGGAGTATGAGAAACCCAACACTCAGGAGGGATCTTTGGGATTTGTGGTAGTATGTATGCCCAACAACGTCATTGCCAATTTTGACCGCATGAGAACATCCAATGGTCATAGTTCTTCCTTTCTCTCCCTTTCTCCAACTTTCGTATTTGGCGACATTTTGAATTTTTGTTGTATGTACAGGAAGTATCTTTCCTTAAGAGAAAATCTACAAGTAAACTGTCTAATAACCATTTAAATATTTTACTTTTTTTTCGTCCTCTCTTTCAACAAACGTCAACTGCTGGAAATAAACTATCTCCTAGGTCATGGGTGAACTGTAACCCTAATAGGTATAACCTAAAAGTTCAATATGAGTTATGGTACAATAATTTGATTTCACTTTTATATTGAAGTACAATCTAGTGTAACCAATAGTAGGTACGTAGTAGGACCACGGGTAAAAAAATCCTCCGTGGACCAACTGATTGTACAACTTTGGCAGTACTACGGGCAAGCCTAGTTCCAAGCTTTCTTTGTGCATATTTTGACTGGACTAATTACCAAAATTGAAATCAGGACCTTCCGCATTACAGGCACGATGTTTTTCCACCGCACCGCATAAACAGTCATTTATGCATTTAATTATGTAATTTCATCTCTTTTATTATTTCCTATCTCATTCAAATAACCTGCAGGTTAAAATACCGATGCACCTTTTTTACATGTGTCTCCAATGTACGTATGGTATATCTATTGCTCCCATATTTTCCTTGGTTGGTTTTTGTTTCCAACAGTTTGAAATATATTTCTTCAAGTTTACAATTCACGTAAAAATCCATAATAAACGTAAAATAACTCATAATTTTATGTTTATGTGTAAAACAAATACGTTTTACCTTTTGCCATTCGATTTTATATTTTTGTCGATTTTCCTAAGGAGTAAACAAAATGCTAACAGCAATTTTCGTCAGCACTAACAGTCAGGTTGCCTGCTTGTAACTTTTTTTATTTAGTAAGTTCTAAGCATTCCAAAACTTTTCACATGGCTTAGACAGAGTGCATTATGTGAGTTTGTATGAAAATATACATAGAAATATTTATGGTGGAATATATTTGAAACAAGAAAATCATTTATAATATTTATTAAGTAACACGATTCCCTTTTTCCTATCCATTATAACCAAAAATGTGTTGCAAAATGACATTATGTTTACATCCTTTTTCGTTGGAATACTTTCATGTACTAATTAGTTTTTATATTGATGAATTTTCATATTTTTAACCCCCGACGAAAAAAGAGGGGTGTTATAAGTTTTACACTATGTGTTTCTCCATCGATTGCCTTTATTTACAAAGCACTTATTGGAATTAATTTTTAACTAATTTTTTTTTGTCTTATTTATTTAAATATATTGTATCAAAAACTTAAAACTTGTCATGTATACTAGGGTTTGTCTGTAGGTAGATCGACACCTTAAATAACAATAATTAAACGATATTATTTAAATTGTGTAGTTATAGTAATAACTGTTTGTTTATTGTTTATACAAAAAAAAAAATTCTGTTATCAAGAAATATAGTCTTCAAAATATACAAATACCGCATATTCTTAGATAAATGTAATTTGCATTGATTTATTAAGATTTCTCGCGCCGTCACACACAATATCATGCAACTGCATAAAATGGCATTACTTTTTTTTCATGATTCCACACACACTTTTACAATGTATCTAATATTGATCTAATAATAAAGACTGAAATATAGATATAGAAATATTAAAATAGGCCGAGTAGTTAAAGACTCTGACGACTCTGAGTGACGACCGCTTAGCCTAGTGGGCAGCGACCCTGCCTGCGAAGCTGGAGGTCCCGGGTTCGAATCCCAAGTCGGGTCAGTATTTATATGATGAATATTAATACGGGCACCGGGTCTTGGTTGTTATATGTACGTGGTATGTCTTCGCTTGGTACCCAAAATACAAGCTAATGCTTAGTTTGGGACCCAGACGTTGTTGTGATTGTGTGTGTTATTATTATTATTATTATTATTACTCTAACTGCGGTGCTAAGGAAATATTTGCGTGCATGAACATGTCTATTGTCTATTTGTTCTGTGTCTGGCTGTAAAAAGTATCTATTTATATGTATTACAAAACAGAATATTTAAGTATGTATATCAGTTGTCTAGTAACCAATAATACAAGCATGATACTTTCATACTTTGGTGCTAGATGGCGCTGTGTGGGATGTCTCCGGTATTATTATTGTGGATTTATTAACCCTTTGCAGTTTTATATTTTATATATTGTTGGACACAAAACCTCGCTCTGCTTGACAAAAATGTTGGCGACGGAACCAGGCGTAACAAAGTAAGTGGAACGGGCTGGATGAAAGTTTGCCGTTGGAAGGTTTTTTCTACAAACGTGGTTTGTATTTCACAAGTTTGTCTTAAGTGGTGTTTCGACCACTACAAAATCAAGGCAAGTTGACAAAGTTTGACTGACCCATTGACCAAGTGGTTAGAGACCCTGACCGCGGAGCCAAGGGTCACGGGTTCGATCCCCACCTGGGACAAATATTTGTGTGCATTAACATGTGGATTTCTTCCTTGTCTGGATGTAAAAGTATATATAATGTAAAAAGTACATATATATGTTCATATAATATTAATAAAAGAATATTTAAATATGTATATCAGCTGTCTAGTACCCCTCCTGTCATAATACAAGCATATGGGATGTCCCAGATTTTATTATTATTAAGAGCGCCTGATACCGACTTCAATGAATAACGCCATAGAGAAGAAAATTAAATATGGCCGGTGTTTTATTCCAAAAGAGATGTAAGGCATATTGAATCACAGAGCGAATCGGAACAAATAAAATTCAACGTCCATATTTGTCAAGTTGCATATTAAAATCCACTGCTATGCCCCTCTTCTCTCTCTACTGCAATATGCAGTTATTGTATATAGTTCATCCTCTAGTATTTGTGATAATTATTGGACTAGACTTATATTCGGGTTTTGAAATACTTGCTTCTTGCTGCAACTTCGCTTGTCTTGTCAGTAGGGTACCGGAGCCGAAAGGAAAAAAAAACAGCCCAGTGCGAGTCAGACTCGCACACGAAGGGTTCTTCCGTACCACCGTACAATATAAAAGAACACAAAGAAATGTTAATTTTTAACTTTATTTTATTTTTATTATTTATTATTAAAGCGCCTAAGTAATACAGATTCTGGGCAAATTTCCTATGACGATTGAGACGATAGAGCCCTGTGACAGATGGACGGACGGATGGACAGCGGAGGCATAGTAATATGGTGCCTATTGGTACCAATTGGGTATGGAACCCTAAAAAACACGTTTCTTGTATGGGTGTACCGACTTAATTTTTTGCTTCATTTTATTTTTATTATTTGTTGTTATTGCGGCCATCAATACACATTCTGTAAAAATGTCAAGTGCCTATAAACCTATTGCGGTTCATACAATACAGTCCTGTGACAGACGAACGAACGAACGGACGGACAGCGGAGCCCGTTGCTCCCGTCGGTACCCTTTGGGTACGAAATCCTAACAAAGGAACTTTCAGTTTCTTCGTGTTCGTCCGTAAGTCTATCCTTTGTGTCAAACCGTCCTGGTTTCTACATTTATAGACATCGGTGAATGTTTTGCATGCACAATAAATATAAAAAACTAAATCATCAAAAATTATATTTTAATATTTTTGTACGTACCACAAGTAATAATTTCGTATATTAGTAAAGATACATATAGATAGTATGTATATCAGTCGTCTTGTAACTATAATACAAGCTTTGCTTAGTTTGCGACTAGATGGCGTTGTGTAAGATTTCCAAGGCATTATTATTACATCTCTCAGTGTAATCATGAAGACGCGATTCCACGAGGATGTGGTGCATATCACATCCCTTCAATTTCCGCCAAGTAAAGCCTTGTCACATAAAGAGCGGCCAACGCTATCTTCGGCTAAATTATGATTATTTCCGACAACATCCTGTGCGAGTCAATGATTAAACGTCCATTTAGCTTTAACTTGATGGAATATTATAATGCTTTCTGGTGCTATACAAAGTGCTTTATTTTTAAATTCCTTGGTTTAAAATTTACATAAAATTACATTTGGTTGGAAATATATACTTAATTTCAAACATATGTTAATCAATAAATACATAAACAAATAACTTCGGAATCGTGTATATCTGAATCGTCTTACAGGCATGATTATACACACTTTTTTTTCTCTATAGCACAATTTGTCTAATCAACTTCAAACGAAAGAATCATTTTGTCAGTCTAAAATCTAACATTAGGTCGTCCCGTATCTTTGTCCCGCATAAAAACAATCAAAAGAAATTTAAATATATTATATATTCCCTTCCATTCCATAAACCCTTTTTATATACCACTGCAGGGGCTTAGGCCTCCACTCAAGATGAAAGCGCTTGGATCTTAAATCCACCACGCTGCTCCAATGAGGGTTGGCGAATTGTAACGACCGCTATCTATTGACAGCAATCGGGACCGACAGCTTAACGTGCTCTCCGAGGCACGGAGTCAGTAATAATTAATGTACTTAAGTCAGAAAAAACTCATTGGTAGACGCCCGGATTCGAACTACGGCCGCACGGCCTTATAAATTTGAAACAGGTTCGCTGCGTTGAGGCTATCGCGACATTTAAGTATAATTTAATTCTGAATCCTTGGGATTCAGAATTGTAGATCTCAAGATCTATTAGATTTCTTTTGACAGAATTAACACGAAAAAGTAGCTAAGCGGTGCGAAGAAATTTTTTCGTAGACGTGCAATGCGTGATGACATGAAAAAACTTGGAATTGTTGGCACCCGTAACCGTACAGTACGGTTTTATAACTAGTTTTTTTTTTTTTTGCTACTGTTTTTTTACTATATTATTATGTAAAAACGTATGAACTGCCCAGTAGGCATAGATCGCGGAAAAAAAAGATTACTAAGAACAACTACTATTTTTTGGATCGATCCAAAAAGATATTAAAGAAAGAAAATACATTTAATCACAGGCATGGATACTTAATACATAAAGACAACCACAAAAATAAAATACATATTTTATTATGTTCTTTTATTTTCAAGTTTCTAGAGACCAATTTATAAGCGAATCTCATTCTCTACCATGTGAAGGCGGTGTAGATGGCTATGCGACTTCTAAAATTGGTAAAGGTAGGTTTGCTGTTTCTATGTACACTGTGGAGTATTTTCTAGATCCATGATAAGGCTTCACTACATGCTTATATTGAAACAGGCTTTTCGACTTTGAGATCCGGATCATGTCAAAAGTAATTTATGTTGTTTTTAGCGACCTTTACCGATTACATTTCTCACTAACAACTAACTTTTATTGAATTGGGAAGCTCGGATCCAATTTCGAGCTTAAGTAATAAATAAGTAATTTTCGAGATGTTTTCTTGTTCAAGTTTTTTTTTTTAAATCAATATATTTTAATATAACATTCTTAAAATTACCATTGCAGTGGTGGTTAATCTATCTATCTATACTGTTATAAATCTCATGTTTTGTCTATACATGTCATTTTTAACAAAATTTTTAGACGAATATCTATTTTATGATATCTGTTCCTATACTTACCATTTTTAAGATTTTGACATGTCTGCTTGTCTGTTTGTTCTAATTTATATCTGTTTTTATAACTCACTAGCAGTTCAACCAGTTTTGATAAAATTCGGGTTGCCCAAGAAAGTCATCATAGTGCAAAAAATAGGCTATGTACATATACCATTTAAAAAAATGATTAGCATTTGTATGTCTTGTTATACACAACTCGTCAACGGCTCAAACAATTTCGATATTTGTTATGCATAAAGAAACTCATCGCGTAAAACGTAAACTATATATCATGCCAGTAAAACTATCCACATCAAGACATTGTGCCCTATTGCAGAGGCTAAAGCCTCCCCTCGAGATGAGGGTGCACGGAGTTTAATTTTAATGCACCCAGCTGCTCCAGTGCGGGTTGGTGGATTTTAACGACTACCATCTGGTGAGAACAACCGGGACCCACGGCTTAACGTACTCTCCGAGACACGGAGACACTGATAGTTCTGTACTTAAGTCAGAAAAAACTCATTGGTAAATGGTCGTTTTTCTGAGATTCAAACCACGACCTATTTCTAACAAAAGGCGGGCTCGTCACCAACACGGCTATCACGACATATATATTAACACTGGCGGTGATTTTACTATATGTCTATAATGTATATACTACAAGAAATTAATTCCAGTTTTGACATATACACTTAGATTAAAGCTGGAAGGATTTTTTTGTCTATAAATTTTTTCAGCTGGAACTGTAAAACATAGTTATAATAACGTTAATAATGTCCACGCGGACGGAGCTGTATATAAAAGTTAGTAATTTATAAGTATATATTAATTTAAATTCTTTAAAACCATAGTTTATCATATTACCTTAGAAAATCCACATGAAGCGAGAATGAAGGTAAAATTTATAGGTATTCCCATACTTACCATATTTAAAAAAAAACCACTACCTTCACAATATTATAAATACATAAAATAACCACGCTTGGTTGAGTTGTTGAATATCAATAAACCATTAAAGAGATTCGTCTCTAAGAACTAAAGAATGACTTCCTTAAAACCTCTGTCTAAGGCAATGTGGGGTAATAAATAACAATGATATATTTTGTCCGAACACGAACAAACTAAAATAACCTGAAAGTCGAAAATACAAATGGTTCGCTTTATGCAAAATGTAACTAGATCTTTCAGTTCATTTCGGTCTATAAGGCTATGATAAAAGTACGACGTGGCGTGCAAAAGGGCACACATACTTCAAAAGACAATTTTAAAAATTACGAGGATCGTTTCATAAATAGATACAGCAAATACGGTACCCCTTTGGGTCTGGCCGCAGGTGTAGACCCTTGGCGTGTTGAGCGAGGTTACCTACTTAATGCGTCACCGCGAAGTTCATTTGCAGAGTTGTTTGTTTACAGGGATTCTGAAGACATTTCCAATACCCGTTGATGGTTGCGCAGAACGCAGAATCTGTAATTTTTATGGTTCCGTACATTTGAAGTGAGAAAGGAACCCTTGTAGGATCACTTTAGTGTCTGTCTGTCTGTCCGACCGTGAACTTTTATTTTGTAGATAATTATGGTACACAATAAAAAAAAAATAAAAAAACTTTTCTCAGAGGCATCATGTGATATCTAAAATGAAAGCGCTTATTATGAGAAATACATGTATATATTTTTAAAATGTGTGGCTCAAAAGATTTTAAAGAAAATCTACGAAACTTGACGATTTCCTTCCTCCCCCTTAAATTACATTACAGAGGCTAATATTTGAAAAAAAAATACTTATATGAATTTTACTATATATGTTTACTATATATATATTTTTTAATATAAAGATTTTACTTATATTTTACTGAAAAATGTAAGCAATGAACAAATTATTATTTTAAAAGTTCATTCGGGAGACAATTATGAAATTACAAAAAAAGCTTTTCTTAAATCCATTATCATACATATCAAATAAATAGGCTTGTTTTAGTAGACACTAATTTAATTTTTTATAATTTAAGAATGCAAAGTTTAAAATATATTTAAAAAATTATACATTTCCTTCCCCACCCTTACTGGCAAAACTGGCGGGCGTAAAATTTTGAAAAAAGTACGGAATGCAGAACTTCATTTACAATCATTTTCGGAAGTTTGAAAATTACTACCATCATTTAACGTATTAGATGAAAGTGCTCGTTATGAGTAAATACATTTATATTTATTTTTGGTAATTTTAAAATGCATTGTATAATAGATATAAAAAAATATATATATATAAATCGAACATGACCCCCTTATTGACTTGAGAAATGAGAAAAGGAAAATATTCCCCAAGAGAAAATGCTTAATTTCACTGAGAACTGAAAAGTTTAATTGTTGTAGTGGTTTCGTTTTCTATTGATTTAGTCTAAAAAAACATATTAGGTAAGCAATTTGATGATTTATAGCACGGAATCTTTTTACGGGTGTCTGACTCACACTAAACCGTTTTCCTTAAATAAAATCACGAGGCTCTTTTATTCCAGTACTTTTAACGCAAGAGATTGAGCCATGAAACACATGTTGAAACTAATGTACTTATCGTAAATTATTTTCAAAATATGTGAAATTTATGCTCCATCATAAATATAATAAATTTGTAATTTCCTCTAAACAACTTAAAAAAAAAAAATACGTCAGTTAAATCCTTCTTGCATGACACCGTTCAAATGGATCTACTGAAAACCTGTAAAAAAGGGTAGGGATTCTCTAGGGCGATTGTAGTACCAAATGTTTCCAAGACTTTAGGCGAAGTTTCCAGAAAGTTAAAATCCAATTCACTTGGCCTTTCGCATTCTAAAAACGGATACAAGACGAAAATAGCTTACATATTTAATTGGTGATATAAATAAAGTTATCTTTCTGCCAAATTACAAGTCGATATCACTAACCATTTAAATGTTAGAGAACTGCGCACCTGTCGAATAGATCCCTCCGGACCATGTTGTCATTATTACACAGTTTAATATTAAATGGTTGAATATAAAAGGTCGTCTTCATATTAAATATATCTTTTATTACGTGTTAAAATCATTAAGAATGTTAATAACACATGATTAATCTGTAAGTGGCCAATTCCTAGGTCTTTGTCTTTCAAAGTGGTTATTGAATGTCTGGGACTTAATAGTTTGATTAGGTAGGTACCATAAAATGGTAGTAACATCTAGGTATCTTGATAGCCGAGTAGTAGCGAGCCCGCGTTTTGTTTAGAAGGTCGTGGTTCGAATCCCAGGGCATATTATACCAATGAGTTTTTTCCTAATTTATGTACATAACTATTGCTGGCTCTGTGACCCGGAGAGCACGTTAAGCCGTCGGTCCCAGTTGCCATCAATAAATGGCAGTCAATAAAAATCCATTGACCCGCATTGGAGCAGCGTGGTGGATTAAGCTCCAAGCCCCGTCATCATAATCCCAGCTATCCCAGGGGAAGCCTAAGCTTCTGTAGTGAGGCATTAATGGGCTGATGGTATGGTAACATTTAGGTAATAGAAACACGCAAATTACTGTATTATCACCAAAATTACTAGAAAAAGAACAATTTGTTTATGGCACTAGCCAGTCATTGTCGCTGCATGTTCCATATGCGCATAATTTTTTAAATATTTTTTTATTGTGGCAAATCTAAACTGATATTAGACATAGGTACTATTACAGAATTTCGCTAAAGCCCTACATTCATTTATGATATAAAAGCGCGTCCCTGTACAAGGGCAATTTCGAGCACTTGCGCCGGATACGAAAGTAGGTCATATAATATAATGTTTAATTTGCTTTATTACGTAACGTCCGGATTGTATTGCGTCTTTCGATATAAGGGAATCCCTAAGGATTCTTTTCTGTCGTGATTTTAACAATAAGAAATTAATTAATGAATACTCGAAGCTTCACGAAGGATGGCGTTATAAATGAGAATAGGGCTTAACAGTTACAAAAATTTATTTCAATTCTTTCAGATAAAAAAGGCACAATTGGACCGCATATCGACAATCTCGTATTGGTACTTCTCGGCATAAAAGTCGATATCCTTTGTCCAGGAAAAAACTTCGTGAACACGATTTACTGGTAGTGTAACATTGCACAAGAAAGCTATTCATTTTCTGTCCTTTTAGAAAGAATTGGTTTTGTTGCAATGCTAATTTTTTGTGAGACAAAGTTCAAAGGAACTCATCGTTTTTAGCATCTACACAATATTGATGTCGTGGTAGCCGAGAGATGGCGTGCCCGCTTCTTTTTTAAAAGGTTGTGGTTCAAACCCTAGAAACAGGCCACTAATACCAATAGCATACCACCAATACCAATAGCACCGATACCAAATATAAATGGGTTCTTTGAGTTAAGTACTTAACCGACTTGCTTAATTACATAATTAACAATGACTCCTAATTACATGCCTCACAAAGCACTCGGTCCCGATTGCCATCGTCACATGACAGTTGTAAAAATCCACTACCCTGCACTGGAGTAGCGTAGTGGATAAAACTTTAGCACCCTCATTCCGGGGCAGGCTTAAGCCGTTGCAGTAAAAATTAAAATCAAAACTAAAAATTAAACTTCCACTCTGATTAGATTGAATAGAATCCAGTAGAACAACGTTTCCGAAACCATGAATTCTTGCGGGGATAGTGCGTGCAGCGTTGGCCAAAAGAAGCGTGCTGAAACCAGTGATGCGCCAATAGAATGAAATAGAATGAATTACAGTCTTTGCTCTAACCGAGCTTATCTCGCAAATATTGTACAATCGGTCTGTCCAAAAGCTTCTTTAACACAACGCTATCCAAGAGTTGGCATGAAAAAGCATTTTTAAACACGCAAGCGCCAGGGACTACGTTGTTAGTATTGTAATTTTTTACAGTATATAAACTCAAAATTAGCCCCTAAAGTAATAGTATCTCATTAATTAGAGAAAATCTTTTTTTTCGTATGTATGAAAACTATTAGATTTTCTTAGGCTATTACTAATAGCAGAGTTATTCTAATATCGCGTTAAAAAATCAAAACCTTAGAATATCAATGCTTGTCTCGAAATTCTTAAAACTGCCAATATCTCGAAAACTAACACACTTTTACTAAGATTTTACTCAGTTATTCTGGTTAGGTTAGCTATGAGCTAGTATATCAGCTCTCCATGGGATATCGTTGACTTTTGGGACATGTATAATCGTCGTAGAACTATTTATAGATTTCACAGATTTTACAGATATATGGTGTTTCTTAATAAAACCGATAGACTATACCGATAGACTAGACCGACATACCTCTAGCAAATAAACAAAAACAAAACAGGACAGACTGTCCAGTTAGGCAAACACATAATCATAATCATAATCTTTATTGCATGTCACAATGTATGGCAGGTACTACGATTGTTACAGTTTGAACCACAGGTTTGAAAAATTCCGTAGGTACACAATATGTGTCGCCCTGCAAGGGCGTAGCAATTTCAACATGTTTTTTTTTCTTTATATATATATCGGTCAATGATTTCCAAAATTATTACTGTACACTTAAATTAAACTATAAAATATTAAATTAAACAAAACGGAATTATTAGAGTACTTACAAAATAATAATAGTTTTATTCATTGTCACATTAAGTCAAAGTTAATTAAATTTATATTACATTTATTCATAAAGGTGAGTATATTTATATTTATATGATATTTATTAGAATGTAATAATTATTTTATTTTATCTTCCAAAAATTCACTTATACGATAATATTATATATTTTAATCACCATGGAATGAGGAGCGGATGTATATAGTTTTAATTTCGAGAATGGATTGTTAAGTTTGTTCAAATTACGATCATTACGTCTTATCGTTTTAACTGGTGAGTATAGGTCAGTGTGTTTTTTAACAAATTTACTGGCTTCAAAAATGTATATACCTGTAAGTGTTAATATGCTATATTGTTTAAAGTAGGGTTTACAGGAGTCTGTCTGGTCAATGTTCATGAGTATTCTTATACATTTTTTTTGGAGGACGAAAATATCTTAGATTGCATAGCAATTTCCCAATAAGATAATGCCGTAGAAAAGCCTCGAGTGAGCGTATGCGTAATATGCTGACAGGGCGGTTTTAAAATTCTCTTTAATTGACGTAGAGCGTAAACTAACGATGATAATTTCCTTGACAGCTTTTGAATGTAGGGTTTCCAGTTTATATGTGTATCTATTTTTATACCTAATAATGTGGCAGAATTGACGGGTTCTACCACGGTGGACTTACATTTGTAATTTATTTGTAAAGCAGTTTTTTGGTATGGTTTAAATTGGATGAAATTTGTTTTTTTAAGTTTGAATTGAAGATTATTTTGATCAAGCCAGTTTACAGTTTTGTCTAAAACTGCGTTTATTTTATCTTTTAATTCAATTGTGTCTGTACAAGAAACAATAACAGAAAGGTCATCCGCAAAGCAGACACAGGAAATATTGTCTTGCTCTAACAACTGGGGAAGGTCATTTATGTAGATCAGGAAGAAAATACATCCCAAGACACTTCCTTGTGGAATCGACCCCGAGACAGAGACTTCTTCCGATCGTATATTCACAACTTCAACAAAGAGGCCGACCCAAGAATTCAGCTGGGCTGGGCAGCGTTCGGGAAGCTCCGTCGTCTGTTCTCGTCGCCACTACCGCAATGTCTGAAGACCAAGGTCTTCAACCAATGCGTCCTGCCAACAATGACATACGGTGCCGAAACATGGCCTCTCACGGCAGGACTGATCCACAAATTTAAAGTCGCTCAGCGCGCTATGGAGCGGGCTATGCTCGGTATTTCCTTGATAGACAAAATCAGGAATACTGAAATCCGTCAAAAAACTAAAGTTGTCGACATAGCCGAAGGGATTAGCAAGCTGAAATGGCAACGGGCGGGTCACATTTGACGTAGAACCGACAACCGATGGGGTAGACGGGTTCTCGAGTGGAGGCCACGTATTGGGAAGCGAAGTGTTGGACGACCCCCGGCCAGGTGGACTGATGACCTGAAGCATCATACCGGGGGTAATTGGATGCGGAAGGCGGAGGACCGTGTGTGGTGGCGAGCCTTGGGAGAGGCCTATATCCTGCAGTGGAGAGACACGGGCTGATGATGATGAAATAAACAAATTAGAAAAAGAAAAACACAGATACATTTTTCTGGCGTTTATTGTGAAAATGGCGCAGAAAGTTATGCGGGAAATGGATATGTCGTAAAATTTTGATTCGTCTTAAACTTTTAGGTCAAACCCTAATTTGTCAGACACATAATGGTCATGCATTCGGTGGCGTGACGTGAGGGTCGCCTCAAATATGGTTGAATAGAGCGCACCGGACCCTTCTGTCGTGCTCATGAGCGGATGTTGTGTGTGGAAACTTAGGCTTGTTCAGGCCTTGACTTGTAATATATTGCGGTAGATTTTAATAATATAGAAGCAACTTATGAACCCAAAAAAGTAGCAATTAAAATTATAAAACGTAAAATTATATGTAAAACGGACTTACAACTTATACCAACACAGAAAAAAAAATTCTTGAATCAAGAAAATATGATTTCATATATAACGAAACCACCACCACTTCACCACCCCGCACTGGAGCAGCGTGGTGGATTAAGCTCCAAACCCTTTCACTCAGAAGGGAGGCCTAAGCCCCTGCAGTGAAGCATAATAGGCTGGCGGAATGGAATGGAATATACCGTAAAGAATATTCTCTCCAAACAAGTAAATATATTGTTGTTGCATATTTTTTGTTGGTCTGAAGAAATCTTTAGGTACGTATTTTAAGAGAATACTCTTTTCGTTATATATGATATCATATTTTCTTGGTTTAGGAAATATTTTTATCCGTGAACTGTGATAATATAACGGAGTTAGAAGAGTTTTCTTTAAGGTTCGGTCTCAGTAGATGCTGGAGCTTACAACCTTACAAATCGCATATAAATAAATAAACACTATTTCAAATATTTGTTTTATCGAAAGCAAAAGTACATAAATTATAATGGGAAATATTTCCCAAAGTAATAAAATATAATTTAGTAACATTTTGCGTCTTGTTATTTTATTCCCTACAATTTCGGTGTGGCCCGCTATCAGGTTCTCTTCCTAATCCTCATAATTCATCTAGTATTGATAGGTAAATGTAATTGCTCGATCACTACCTTCTTTAGTAAAACTTTTCGCCACAGATTTAATCGGATAACTTTCCAAACTTTCCATTCCTAATTATAAATTGAATGCGACACGTGGAATCTTAAAGAGCGCGCTATCTGTCACGTGAGACATAATGTCACCGTTTAAATACGTGTCGATGTTGCTGACGAGTCCTTGAAAAGAAATAACGGCTTACTTACTTACGGAGGACGTCCCCTAACCAGTTGGACGAATGGCTTGTAAAACCTGGATAGAAGTGGCTGGATAATGAGGCAGTAACCTGGGTGTGGTGAAGCTCATCTCCAGCAGTGGGCAGAAACTTACACAAAGTAAACAGGTAAACTTACACAAAGAGTAGGTAATATATACTGACCAATTGGCCGAATGGCTAGAGACCCTGACTACGGAGCCAATGGTCGCGGGTTCGATTCCCGCCCGGGACAAATATTTGTGTGCATGAACATGTCTATTTTTTCCGTGTTTGGATGCAAAATATATACGTTAGTATTATTAAATCAGTTTTCTGGTAACTCATAACACAAGAATAATACTTACTTGCTTACTTTGGGACTAGATGGCGCTGTGTGGGTTGTCCCATGTATTTATTATTACATACTAAATCCCGCGACAGTAGGCTGGGAAATCGGGAAATTAGGGGGGAGGGGATTTAAATGTCACTGAAACTAGTTTTAAAATTGAAATTATAAATTGTTTGATTACTATATAAATTAGTTATGAAATATTACCAATCTAAATTGATTAAGAACTAAAGCTTAATTAATGATTTATTTTATGTTTACATTATACTATGAATAACATACAAATTCACGACAACACGGGAACTGTCATATATTTTGCAAATAAAAAGAAATGTGACCAGTCTACCGGGGAACCGAGCTATGGAATACCTTAGAAGGGATTAATATACACATCGCGACAGGAAATTTATCTCGTACCACAAGGAGAACTACCAGAGTTGTACAGTTTGTCGTACTTCGTACAACTAACTGGTTGTACAACGGGATATTTTTTACTTGCTCGTGGTACTACGAAGTCTTAAATTAGTTAAAAAATTTAACAGGAAACTGATTCAATACAATCTTCAGTTAAATTCAATTCAGTTCAATTCAGTACAAAACTGGTTGTACCACGTACCAGTCATGCTTAAAAAGCTATCTCGTTACAGGACGAGATACATTTTTTGTCACGGTGCGCACGTGACTGATATTCCATAACAATCGTGACAAATGTCGTATTTCTCGTATTAAAGCTCCAAACAGAATGCCTACAAGCGCTTGCTCCCAATTCCAAGTAATTGAAAACAAAATTATATCAAGGACTTTATGCAGTGTATTTTCAGTCAATAATATTTTCAATATTTTTCAAACGATGCTACTAAAATTCAAACTGTTTATAAATATGACAAATATTGTAGCAACCCCCTTTTACGGCTACATAAGCTCTTACCTGAATTTAGGGATGTAACTCAGAGGTTGAAAGTAATATTTTCTTTATTTATTGGCTGATTACAATTATAATTGTTATGCCATCCCTTGACTATACTTCGTATTGAACACACATGTCATGTTATTCAAAACGCTCTCTCATGGCCGCAATTCAATTTGTTCTCTCAATATCGTTTATCTGCAACGCCACGTAATTGCAGTGTTCAACCTGGTTAAACTCTGAAGTTCAACTCACAGAGTATATTTTGTATTACTAGTTTCGTTCAACTCCCTCACTTGATATCGTTTCTGTGTGGTTTCTATTAAAACTTCGTTGTGCCGGAAATCCGTTCCAAATACAAATTCAAACAGGCTTTCAGTTTTCGAAACGAAATGGGAACATGTATTTATTTTTTTCGAATTGATTGGTCATCGTCTTGTGAGCGACCAGCTTTACATAGTGTTTACATAATTTCGTATTTGACTTACTATCAAATACATTATATTTATTAAGAAAATATAAAAATGGACTTTATACTATAACAAAATTTATAAACAAAATTATATTCCGTTGAAGAATATGGAAATAATTGGAATTATTATTAATTAAGTTATTAAATTTTTATATCTCTCTCTTTCTTGTAAAACGATCGTCATCATCAGCCCATTTTTACCCCACTGCAGGGGCTTAGACCTCCCCCAGGGTGAGGATGGAGGCTTAGACCTCTCCCAGGGTGAGGAGGGGGGCTTAGACCTCCCCCAGGGTGAGGAGGGGGCTTGGAGCTTAAGTCCACCACGCTGCTCCACTGCGGGTTGGGAACTGGAACGACCGCCATCTATTGACAGCATCCGGGACCAACTGCTTAACGTGCCCTCCGAAGCACGGTGTTAGTGATATTGTGTACTTAAGTCAGAAAAACTCATTGGTACACGCCCGGATTCGAACCATGGCCCCTTGGGGCCTTATAAATTTGAGACAGGTTCGTTGCGCTCTGGGCTATCACGACATACATAGACATTGTAAAACGACATTTAACATTATTTTAAATGGCCTAACACATAGATAGGTATGCAGTGGGGCCCTCTCTGTCTAACAGGACATTTTAAAAACTCATAACTTTGTTATCAATTACTAATTTTTTGAATTTTTCCAATGTTATATGTTATGATATGATAATTTTATAGACATATATGATTTACTACTTCTTTTTAACACTGATAAAATTTCAAAGTTCACATTTTGTACATCGGTGTTGTTCATGTATATAGTAAAGTTTCATTCTTACATGTCAGTGATTCTTATACCAAAACCTGTTTAATTCGAAAGAGCGAAATAAAGGCCCAATATCCTGAGTTTGGCTTCAACCCTCTCTGGAGTAAATCGATTCACATTACAATAACGTATAAAAAGTTATTTCACAGTTTTTCTATAAAAACCCTATAGACTGAATATTATATCGCTCGGACATTCGTAAGTCGACGCGAAGTCACCAAAATGGCAATGTCATTGACCCAAGTTACGTGACTATAAGTTGCCTCAAAATGAAACATACTTATATCATTGTAAAGATCGTCTTTTTTGAAATTGTTAGGAGAATATGTTATTTTAAAGAAATCGGCGGTTTTAGTTATCATATATTAAAAATACCTACATGTGGCGCCATCTTTATATGTTACACAGTTGCATTCGAATGTTTTATCCAAAGTAATACATGGTACGTGTTTGAAAATTTATAATTTTTGTTAAAGATTGAATAATTAAGGTTTGTTCAAGACAACTCTCTTAATAGCGCTATCTGTTGTAAAGTAAACAAATAAACCAGTTGGATAGCACCATCTATTGTCAACTATAGCAACTGATTCCAGTTCAGTTTATTTCGCCGCGTTTTAGATGTTTTATCTACCCGTGGAATAGAAAATCATAAAATCGAAATTAAAGGTATTTTAGCGTAACTTTATTTTTGATATTGATTTTCTTAAGGGGTACCTACCTAGTCTTTTTTTAAACAAATAATCAATAGAATGGGTCAGTACTAAACTTTTAAGTAATTTAAAAATTCTAATATATGACTCGTATCTATACTAATATTATAAAGCTGAAGAGTTTGTTTGTTTTTTTGTTTGTTTGAACGCGCAAAGCTCAGGAACTACTGGTTCAAATTGAAAAATTATTATTGTATTGGATAGTCCATTTATCGAGGAAGGCTATAGGCTATACTACATCACGCTACGATTAATAGGAGTGGAGCATCAATGAAAAATGTTGCAAAAACAGGAAAAATTGTTCCTTTTGGGAGCTTCTTTCCCGCGCGCTGCGTAAACGGTTGATGTTAACCAAAAACCATGTATTACGGAATTGTTCCCCTTTAAAAGTTCTAACTAAAAGTCCGGGACAGCATTTGTGTATCTTTTAAGGTTAACTTACTATAACCTTTTTTATGACAATCAAATTTTTTCTGACATAATGTACTATTTGCGAAGATGTCTTTTAAACGTAATATTAATCCTTATCAAATTAAATACGTTAGTTGTCTTAAGCATTTCATGCATATTATAATTGCCCTGTACACCACACAATTTCAATTAATATGTTAGCAGTTTTTATCGAAATATGAAAACTATAGCGGGAGAAAATAAATTCGCTGTCTGTCTCTGTTCGTTAACTTTTTACTTCCAAACCACGCAATAGACTTTGATACGGTTTTCAGTATTATTTTATAATCTATTAATCTATATAATAGAAATGCTTATTATAAAGCTGAAGAGTTTGTTTGTTTGTTTGTTTGAATGCGTTAATCTCTGAAACTACCAGTCGGATTTGGAAAATTATTTTTGCCTTTGATAGCCTGAATCTAGCGGAGGGTTATATAGGCTATATATATATCAAGACGAACTGTCTGTCTATTCGAGCAAATCGGCTTCGGGCAAAACGGCTTAAACGATTTTGATGAAACTTTACACATATGGAAAGGATGTAGTCAACTTTTTGTATGTCCATCTGTCTAAACCGATTTAAATGAAACATCACAAGTATGAAAAAAATGTCATCAAAACTAACAAATAATACTTTTTCTCCATCTGTCTATCTGTACGTGTACCTGTCTGTTTGAGCTAATCTCCAATACGGCTGAACATATTTTAATGAAACTTTGCAGACGTGAAAGAAGGTTGTCAAGAGTGTCATAAGCTACTTTTTGTGTTTGTTTGTCTGTCTATCTGTCTGTCGTTTGTCCACACTGATCTATCAACGTACAGCCAAAACTACTAAGTCTAGGAAGCTTAAATTTGGAACATAGGTTTATTTTATAACGTGAACACGAAGAAAAGCTTTTTTAGAAATTTCAACTTAAGGATGGGAATGGAGTAACTTAAATAATGACGTGTTTCAGAGTTTTTAGATTTCCACCTTTTAAGGGTGGGAAACGGGAGATGAAAAATTGTATCGGTTTTTTTAAAGGGTGGAAGGGGAATGAAGATTGAAAGTTTGAATGGGTGTAACCAAAATTGGTTCCAGCAAAAACTATGTATAAACCATCTCGAACATTAATAGTACCTATAACAGGAATTTGTAGTCTACGCAAGCGAAGCTGCGGGCGGTCGCTAGTTAATAAATAAGAGTAATATATTAATGCTAGCTTCCGCCGGCGGCTTCGCCCGCGCGGGCAGACGTTACACCCTAGTCAGCGTCGTAGCTAGGGGCTGGCCAGGTGGGCGTGTGCCAGAGGCGCAACCTTCCGGGGGCATAATTAGCAGACAGAGCCACAGCCTGCAGTTCGCTAGGGTATAGAGACACAAAATTAAAACATTATGCTAACCCACATAAAGAAAATGCGATGGATTACGATGCGCCCCCACTAGCACAGATTAGAAATTGCACCCTTAATTATCCTAAACAAAGTTTAAAAAAATATTTTACACAGGAACAGTCTGCGTGTCAACGCTAAACCGGCTGTGTCGGCTATGGTTGCCAACTTTTTTTAAAGAAAATACAGTTTAATTAGGCCGGAGGAAAGAAATGAACATTATTTAGAAGAAACAAACAGTCTTTATTTTTTATTTGTTTTAAATACATTTTATTTTTTTATTTTTTAAGTTAACTTATAAAAGCAACAATTTCCAAAGGTACGTGAAACACGGCACATTTGTAATCAAAACTATATAAATGAGAAGTTCATTCTTATTTAAACTCAATATATTTCTGTTGTTAACCCGATCTGCTTTCATTTACTGAAAAAGTGCACTTCTTCAGTAAATGCGGTAGCTGGGATAGACAGCAAATATGACGCAATTATAAATTCAGCTGCAGTATTTCCTAAAATATGTTTCCATTTTTCACACATACTCCTTTCAAGAAAGTGTTTGGTTTCAATTCAAAACATTAAAAAAATACATTGGTCTGAAAACAGGTTATTTATAAGAGCATACAGAACACCAGTCACAAGTTACGACTATGTTACGACAATAGTGTAGTAAATATTGGCATTGTCAAATTAACGTTAAAAGATTCATTCGAGTTCGTTCAGAAACTCAACGACTGCTTTGCGTTGCAACTTTCTCTGTAGTTTAGATGATTTTGGCTTTCGACACTAGTATTTGAGTGTTGTGAAAACAGCATTTTGGATACTTTATTTTTAGTGAACAGTAAACAGTATTAAAAGCCAAGAACAAGCACAATACTGTTTTTAACAGTATGGTTGGTAACCATAGTGTCGGCTGACCATACTCTGTGAGATCGATCAGCGAGCGTAACAAAACCCTGTGGGGGGGACCCCCACAATTTATTCGTTCTGTTTCTTTTTTGCCATTTGTAAATAAATCTATTACGAAAGTTGAAGCTAGAAGCTACCAAAAACTCTAGCGATAGAACTAGCTATAGATCCGGAATTTCCTAAATCGCGAAAAAGAAAGGTTAAAAAATTATAATAATAATAATAATAATAATAATAATAATAATAATAATAATAAATGTTTATTCCGGCATCAGATTACACCATAATGTTAAAAAAAAACAATAGAAAGAGAGAAAAAAAAAGAATCAAAAAAATGTCTTTATGTTCCTCCATGTCATCCTCAGTGCGGAGGCGGTGCGTGCAGTTGCCTCCATTCCTGATTAATCGGACTATGATCCCACTCTGCCGCATTGCGTACCACTCCGTTATTAGCATTGAGGAGATGCTTACGCGCACTCGCAGTGCGCACGCGCATTACTGCGTCAAACGTGGGCACCCGGCCCGCTGCAAACATACCGCTGGCGCTGCAGTAACGCGGCAATCCAAACAAGATACGGTATGCGTTGTTATATTGCACACGCATGGCCGCCATGGCCCTGCGCGTATACCGTGCCCACAGCTCAACCGTGTACACGCTTGAGCAATACGTTTGGAAGAGCAATTTTTTCACATGGGCACTGCATCGATGAAACCGACGCGCAATCATGTTAGCCTGCACGCTGGTTGCGCGGCGCTGTCTCTCGATATCCGCGTCATCCGAGAGGTCAGCACGCAGCATATGCCCTAGATATTTGATCTCATCTACACGCTGCAGTGATTTTCCCTCCAACAAAAGAGGTGGGACTCGCACAGGACTGCGAGTCGAGCTGGTCACCATATACACCGACTTGTCCGTATTGTACGTCAGTTTGTGTTTACGGGCGTAATTTTCGCAAATCAGAAGTAGTTGCCGCATGGCTGATACAGACGGGGCCAGTAATACCATGTCATCCGCATAACTGACATTGTTGATCATGGCTCCGTTGAGGGAACAGCCGACACCTGAGCCTGATAATTGGGTGCAAAGATCGTCCATGTATACATTAAAAAGTACTGGTGACATAGATCCGCCCTGCCTCACGCCGCATTCGAGTGGAGTCGTTTTTGACTGCTCATCTTTCCAGCGTACGAAACTCTCCTGCTGTTCGTACCACGTCTTCAGTAATTCTATAATTGGACCACTGACTCCTCTGCTTTGTAATTTCACCCAAAGCAAGTCATGCGCCACTCTGTCGAATGCTTTTCTTAAGTCCAGAAAACAAGCATATACTGATGTATTCCGGGCTGCATAGTAGCCGCTTACTTGTTTCACTGTATATATAGCAGACGTCGTTGACAGGCCGGATTTGAAGCCCATTTGTTCGTCGGAACTATATAATTTATCCGACATCATGCGCAGAAGCAAGTTCTCTAAAATTCTGGCAGTTATCGTTGCTAATGATATCGGCCGATAGTTCTTCGAATCACATTGATACACCTTTTTGTTTTTGGGAATCGGCGTGACTAGCGTTCGGGTGAGTGCAGAAGGCATATATGCAGTGCGCAATACTGCCGAGAATAAACGTGCTAAATGTGGAATAATGTGTGGCCCACAGTGTTCTATATACTCTTGGCACGATGACACGATGGGCTTAGTCTTGACTAAGCCCATCGTGTCCTGGTGATTTTCCGCGTGACATTTACCTAAGCACGTTTGTCACAGTCTGTTCGTCAACCTTTGGACATTCTGTATTCTGTTGTGACATATACTCGAAACGACACGTGCTTGACGAACGCAACAGCTTATCACAGAATAAATCTGCTATTTCCTTGGCATTTGTAACCCCATCAATATGTGTCGGACTGCCCTTTTTGGTACACATCATCCTTTTGGTGTGTTGCCAGAACTGAATGAATTTCCCCGTGCTGACACTTGTAGCAATCTTGTCTGCTGCAACTTGTTCCGCATTTCTCCGACAGTCTCTCAGCTCCCGCTGAAACACCTTCCGACACTGTCGCCGATGTTCTGCAACGGGACCACACTTAGGTCGACCCTGCTCATGCCAAATAGTCATGGCTCGTCGAGAATCAGCATAAAGAGATGCAAGATGCTCATTCCACCCGGGTACGGTTTTATAGCGCTGTTTACGTTGCTCTCTTGGCTTAAAAGCAGTCAAGGCTTTACATTTACATTATACATTATACATTTTATGATTGTATATATAGTGTAACATTTTTATTTTATGTTCAATTGCTAAGCTATCTGCTTAGTAACAAAAATAATTAAGATCAATTTAATTCATAAAATAATATTATAAATTTATTTACAGCTGAGTCTCAAGAATAATTGAGTTCAACTTTAGCATACGTACAATATTCGGCTGGAAAAGAAAAAAGTAATACACCCAACATTCCGCTAGCGCTGCTCACAGCGGACCATCAGCAGACTGAAACACAATATCGTGTTTGCTTGTCAATGAACTGTCAGCTCATACAAATAAATATAGCGAAATTTTGGTGAAATTGCATATTAATAATTTTTTTTCTGCCACTTTACCGTTTGTTATCAAAATTTCCTCTAACAGAATGAAAAAATAAAGTAGTAACAATACTTAAATGATTTTTTAATCTCAATAAACTTTGTGATGATGGTGTAATATGTACCGAAAAATGTTCATTTTCCTAAATTTCGGCAAAAGTAGGTTAAAATTTTTTTTTTCAGTGTGAAAGAGTGAAAAATATGCAAATGTTTTTTAACACAATTTTAAATTAAGAAATATTCTTTATTTCAGAATTAGGTTCATAATGACATACTTTTCCAAACTTTCTATAAATAAACATGCCGTTATTTTGTAATTGCGCCATCCCCCTATTTTACCCTCTTAGGGGTTTTATTTTGGAAAACGTTGAAATACATAACTCATTATTTTTGCCGTACTCAATTCATACGAAATTTATTAAATTTAGTCCAAGGAATAAAAAGTTTCATACTAACTTTTACATTTGATTTAAAAAGTTTTATACAAATGTTATTACTCTACACCTTTTTATAGCGGTTCTTGGATTACAGTTTACAGTAGGTATCTTCTCTATGTAGTGCCCAATACTCTTGTAGTAAAATGGCTGTATCAGACGGACAGGACACAATTACAATGGTTCCGGTTTTTGCCATTTCCGTATCCAAATGGCAACGCAACCCTAAAAACGAGCACCATACAATTTTCGTAATTAATAAATTAACATCTTTATCATTATCATCACTTTACTTATTCAATGTCCTTAGTAATCGCCCGCCTCTATTTAAGTACCTACTATTTGGTCAGAAATTGAGCACACAAGTCACGCACCCAGGGACCGAATTATTAACCTCACGATCCATAATTGACACCGTTTCGCAGGCCTTCAGGGGGCAACTGAGAATTCCGCAATTTATTGGAAATAAGTGACGGCTAGTAGGTAATCGCATTTTCTTGTACAGATGTTTATTATTCAACTCCACCGTCATAGATATTTCCACAGATCGATATTTCTTTACATTAGGTTCATAACTTCTTGTTATTTTAAACTTAAACTTTCCAATCATCATCATCATCATCAGCCCGTGTCTCTCCACTGCAGGATATAGGCCTCTCCCAAGGCTCGCCACCAAACTTTCCAATACCAAGTTGTAAATAATTACGTAGGTATACCTATTCAAAATGAATTTTTAAAAAATTTAAAATTCTGTTCATCAAGGAACAATATGTTTGCTTAGCAAGCGAAAGGGCCTTCACGCTCTGATTACACATGATTGTTTATCAGTCTGGTTGACTTTTTCTTTAAAACGTGTTGCCATTGGCCGATACCTATCATACCTAGTGTAGTGACTATACCAAACAAGAACATATATGAAAAACGTACTTGCTGCCAAATTAGACAAAACATCAATATTGATGATGTGATGTACTTAATATGAAAATGATAACATATTAATACCTTAAATTGTTTTTATTGTGAAAGTTTTTTTTGTGATACCTCCATTTACAATACCTAAATACAAATAATGTTAGGTTTTAGATTAAAGAACAAAAGGCAGATATAGCGATCGGGTGTGAGAACAATGTGGGAACGACGTGTCGTAGGAACAAGTGCTTTATAGTAGATAGTATAGATTACTGCCGCGGCCAAGGCTTGTACAGTACTTTTCTCAAAGATGTGTGTAAATCAATAAAAAATTTATACGTTTTCATGTATCTGTCCTTCGATTTCGGTAGTAAACAATTTTCAATAATAGCTTTTGCAGCTTCTTGTATTTCAGGTGGTGATAAAACGTCTTCATCACTCGTAGAACTCATTTTGAATAATTATAGGAGGTGAAGTTAAATTAAACTAATTATATTAACAATTCTATTATAATAAGAAAAATAGTTTAGTTATTTTACCGCCAATTCGCCGCGTTCCAATGTCGATTTCTATTCTTTAACTTTTTTAAATTCATTTAATAGCGCATTCTTTTTGTCGTGCCAGTTTGAAATTTAATTAGTTATCAATGTTCGAGTTTAAAGTCGCCAAATTGGCGACTTGCGTTTTGGCTCGGAATAGCAAGAGCCCAAAAAGGGACGATTTCTAATACGGTTTTTGGGTGCTTGCGCTTCGAGCATTTTGAAATGCCAATGTCATTGTAGATGTTACAGAATGGTTTTAATAGAAGGTATGATAAAATACTAGCCATATCAAAGAAAAAAAAATGTAAAAAATTGAATAGTTATTTCAGGAGGACCGTCGACATTTTTTTTTTAATTGCTTCTTTATTGCTTTTTTTTTCTTGTAACAAAATTGTGTGAATACTTTCTATTGCTTCCTGTTTTATGTTTTTATATGTAAAAACATAGCTAATACTACAAATATAACACAATTCCGACGGTAAAATTATTTATAGTTTTTTTTTTGCGAATTTCGCCTATTTTTCGTCTATTTTTTTTTTAATAAACAGCGGCGTATTTGTTTCTGGGCCAAACGATGTGAAATATAGATAACTTTTTAGCAAATTTCATCTAGTTTTCAGCAATATATAACACTCAATAACGTTTCATACATTAAAATTCAGAAAATAGGTTAAGAAGCACGCGCGCCCCACCCCCCCTTTGGGGCCCCACACGAAAATCGCTTGCTATTTCGCGGAAGTTCGCGGTTTCGCTTTGCGACTTCACGCTCGCGCTTAGTACCTACCTAATACTTTTCTTTAATGAATATTTAATGTTCCTGTTTTTACAATAGTACCTACGTGATGATACATGTAGGTACATGATACGTGCTGATTCAAATTGATTTTTTTTAAAGTCAGAGCTATAGTTCCAATCAACCTTTAAGGCGGATGTGAACATAGGCACAAGTCGCATCGCAGTAACCAGTTTTAGGTGTAGCGGGACGCAGTGGAGCGAGGGGCATATGACTGAACCTGCACAAGCATGCCTATAGCGTTGTATTTCAATCCGCCATAAAGTTTGATTGGAACTATACCTCACAAACAAATTTTTAAATGCGAAGTTTTAGAATCTTAGCCACATCTTTTACGTGTTCGTACTCAAACCACATATTTTGGCGAGATTTATGTGACCACATAGGGCCGTATTTTTAAAAGCTAGTAATTTCGAAAATATTACCTACCCACAGACTTAACGTGTTGACCATAGAAATAGAAAAGAGTTCTGGAACGCCCATCTCCATACAAAGTGTGGGCCGAATGCGTCCACGGCTGACTCAAGGGATGATACTGAACTATATACTAGTAGAACCGACGCCGCGACGCAAAAGTCTGCGCTAAACGTTGTTGCCGACCGGCAACAAATCGCATTCAGTAACTCGCCTATCTTCATCGCGACCGCGTGCCAAAAACGTGATTAAACAACAATTCAAAATGCCGTCGTGGTTGTAAAAAACGTGTAAAAATCAATCAACTGCTAAGAAAAAAAAAACGGTGGCATAACTTACTGTCGATAATTAAACAAAACTAAACTAAAACCATCCTAAACAAATTTTTATACCCACATTATTTTTTACCTTTGCTGCCATACTTGCCGCCATACTTGTTTTAACTACAAGTAATGTCACGACATGTATAATACCTACTAAATATTTGTATGATCCTTGCGATTCTGTGTATTCTAGTGGAAACGAACGATACGAGACATGTATAATACAGTGTATTATAGTTGGTAGAAAAATCAATGTGGTAGAAACAAGGTGATAGTGCCGCGTGCACAGATTTTGTTCCTACCGTCTGTTCATGGTCTGTTCTACTAGTAGTTCAGTGAGGGATGCGCGTTCTTTTTCACTCTAGCCCGTAAGTCCGTCTCACTCGAGCGCGCGAACTGCCGTTGAAGGTATGCTATCGTGGCGTACCTAATGAAATACGTGTCTTGCTTACACTTGGTCACTCCATATATTTTTTTTTTACGTTAATGGTTGGTACTCAAACGTCATGTTTCAGCGCTCGAGCTATACGTGACCATGTGACCAGATGATATACTGCCGATATTTTGCGTGTTTTGTGCGCATTGGCATTATCGCGTGTCCATTTTATACAAATAACACGAAACGGCATTATTCCATAAAAATATCTAAACCACCCGTGACGTGCTACCGACAAGACACGTTGTCTAATACCAATTCTAATTGGAGTTTGTTTGTGTTCGCTTTTGAATTTTTATTTGCTTTGGTGGTCGCAATCCCGCATTTTACTGCCTTTTGTTTTGTTATCTGAGTTTTAGACACAATTATTACGGATCGATTGAATCGTGATAGGTAGCGCCATACGGAGAAATGTATAATTTCCGATACAATAAGGTATATCCATAGAGATTATACATAGAGTAGGCAAGGCAGTAGAAATGCGGGCTTCAACAGAAAGAGACAAAGAATAAGAATATCTTGATTTATACAGAAATACACTAAGTCTATCTTTTTGAAGTGAAAATAATTCTATGTAAATACGAATAAAATGTAAAATAATTATCTACCTTTGTATCACTATGGTCATTACTAAAACCTACAAAATATCCACTTCCCGAAATTTTACATTCGTGTCATTATCTCCAAATTCTACCACGTGTGAATTGCACAGATGTTTTTTTTTAATATTTTATGTATCCGCAGTTAATAGTTCTTTGGTTGATAGCTGTAACCTCTGTGACTGTCAAATGAGCGTCCTAAGCACTGTGGCTTGAAAGTAAAATAAGGATACAACTACGGTAGAAGTAAAATAAGGATACATGTACGGTTATTTTCCATCCTTTTTCTCCCTTGCCCAACCGTTGCATACAAGGCTTTATGGAGTTTGCCTACTATAAATATATTATCTACATGGGTGTATCACTGTTCTTTTCTCTCGCCAGGTAGCGCATGAGCGACGATACTTAATCAATTGTCAGTTTCATACAAAAGTCGGATTTTTTGCAAACATACCTATATTAGGCATACATACATATAAATTAATATAAATATATATAAATAGGTATTCACAAAATATAAGCATCACGTTAAGGAAAGAAGGTATGTACCTTTACCAAGAGTGTGGACTCAATTTTCGTTTTTTTACCTTTGTTATCAATATTACGACTATATATGTCATACAAAAAGTTTTGATAAAACTATTAGGTGTAAAGGTAGAATCGTTAATACGATTTTTACACAGTTCCAATTAAGCTTTATGGCGGATGTGAACAATGAACATAAGCACAAGTTGCGTCTCAGTAACCAGTTTTAGGTGTAGCGGAACGCAGTGGACCGAGAGGTATATGACTGTACCTGCCCAAGCACGCTTATAGCGTTGACTTTAATAAAGCTTATGACTAGTTTGGACTAATCCTCGCAGTATTGCCAATGCCTTGTCCTTTATGTTACCTAAGACTGCTTAAAAAGTAAAGTTTTCACAAAAAAATAACGTTATTTTTAAAAATTTTACATTTCTATACAATATCAAATATTATACAATTTTAATGTAATTTACGACAGAGCGATGTGATTTATGAGATTTGTGAGTCTCCTGACATATACTACACCCGATTGTTGAATGTAAGTACATAGTACTTTGATACTTACCTACCTAGGTACCTACCCTATAATATCAAGGGGAAAAAAGCTCTTTGCTTTGTATTTTTGGTTTTTAACTAAACCGCAACCAAACTTGCATGCATGAACAAACAGAGAATGAACAGAGGCCACCTCAGATCAATTATCACAACGGTTGCCTTGTTGCTTGTTGCTTTGTTGCTTGTTGCCTGCCTTGCACCTCAATAAGACAAGACTATAAACATTATCCTCAGCATGTGCTCAGCTCATTCTAGCAACCAGTATGCTCATTGATTGACATATAGGTATGATAGACAAAAAAAATAGGCATGTCACACTCTAAGCAAATTGGTTAAGATCTCAAGATAGTACTGCCTACCTGTTGTGAAAGAAAGAAATAGATGTAGTACAAGTGGCAAATGTGTAAAAGAAATAAAAGATGAAATGTAGGCAGCGCTATTACGACCTCGGAGATCTCGACTAAAAAGTTCGGCTAGGTTTTCTGATAGTTTTCTGTCTAAATTGGTAATTGTTCTGTAAAATTAGAACGCAAGATACTCGCATGTGTTTGTGTTCCGTTTCACATAGGTTTCTGATTCAACTATAATTTTAATTGAATTCTAAAATGTAAGGCAAAAGTAACTGTTGTATTTATTATTATTTGAATAAATCAATTATGTAATATATTTGTAATATTTTATTTCAATACCCGTAATTCTGACAATGTCATAATATCGTTTTTACAATCGCTTGTATTCAACCTATCTCTAACACTCCCCCAAGTCATTTATAAAATAATTTTGAAAATTATTTACATGAAACCGAGCCGAATTTAAAACTATAGGTTTAAACGATTAGGTGCTCTTCGCTGCCTAGTCGAACTTCGTAGTTGAGGAGTAATTTTAACTGGAGTTGGTACTGCTGCTTCTGCTACAGTTTGTTCCTGTTCACCTGGCGTATCACCATCTGTAGGGTTCTCTTTGGGTGTAAAATTTTCTGTGGGCTTTGTTCTTGGAGATTGTTGGGTAGGTGTAATTTCGAACGGTATATATTTAAAACTAGTATTTGGGCCTGTACAATCTGTCTTCTTAATTTGATCTACGTGCCTCACAAATATTTGATTGTCAACCGCAACTTCATAATGTAATTCACCCTTTTGAGCTGAAATTTTTCCAAATTTCCATTTTGTTAAACCATCATAACATCTGATTTGAACTGTATCCCCAATGTTGAATTTCTTGTTCGTTGAACTTTGATCTATAGCTTGCTTATTATTCATTTTGGTCGTAAGATCTCTTTTCACCAAATCAATACGTGTTCTGTAGATTCTTTTGAACATAAGCTCACTTGGACTCACGCCAGTAGTGTTATTTGGTGTTTTCCTATGTTGCATAAGTAATTTTGACAATTTCTCTTCTACTGTACCTTTTTCATTCATCATAGCTCTCAATTTTTGTTTCAAGATCTGTACATAGCGTTCAGCTTGTCCATTTATTGCTGGATGGTATGGCGCTGTAAATTTTGAAGCTATTCCATTATATCTAAGGAAATCTTCCATTTCTTTAGATCGAAATTGTCTTCCGTTGTCTGATACAATCAACGTAGGCAAACCATATGTAGTAAACAATTTTTGTAAAATTTTGATGGTAGTAGCGGATGTTATTTTTGTGGTAGGTATAGCTTCAAACCATTTTGTGTATGCATCGACCACTATTAGAAAATAATGATTGTAGAAAGGTCCAGCGTAGTCAATATGTAATCTGGTCCATGGTTCAGTTGGAAATTCCCACGTATGTATAGGAACCTTGGTAGGCTCCTTTTGTATAACGCAACAGTTCCTACATGAATTTGCTGTTCGTTCGATATCTTTGTCATAACCATTCCACCAGACATAGCTTCGGGCAATTGCTTTCATTTTTGTAATACCTGTATGAGCCGTGTGTAATTCAGCCATAATCTGCGGTTTTAGTTTCTTTGGAATGACAACTCGTATACCCTTGAAAATACATCCATCTTGAAATGAATATTCTTGAAGTGTATTATGATTTCCCGTAACCGACTGTAATTTGTTGTATAATTCTCTGCATTCTGGATCTTTGGCTGTAGCCTTCTTAATGTCTTCTCTCGTAACAGGTAATATTTGCAATTGATTTAGGTAGAATTTATCATCCATTGTAGATTCATTGTACTCACTAGTTAACTTACTAGGGCATCTCGATAGAAAATCTGCATTTGCATGTTCATGTGTACGTCTCACTTTTATATCGTAATTAAAACCAGCTAAAAAATTTGCGTAATGAATCAGCCGTAATGACGTAGTTACCGGCAAATTCTTATCTGGATTGAGTATTCTAGCTACTGGTTGATTATCAATAATTAGTGTTATTTTCCTTCCGTAACAAAACGAAAAGAATTTCTTTAGACCCCAAATTAGTGCTGCGGCCTCCTTGTCTAGTTGACTATATCCTTGTTCTGCTTTAGTCAATGATTTTGACGCAAAAGCCACTGGCCTTTCAGAACCATCAGACATGATGTTTGACAAGACTGCGCCAAAACCTGTAGGTGATGCATCAGTAGCTAGCGTGACAGGTAATTCTACATGAAATGGAACTAGTACCTTATCACTACAAATCTCAGATTTCAGTTTTTGAAAAGCTGTTTCACACTTTGGTGTCCATATAAATTTGGAAGTTTTCTTTAATAGTTCGTACAACGGATGTAACTTTGTAGACAAGTTCGGAATATACTGTTGATAATAATTGATGAGACCAAGAAATTGACGTAATGTTGTAACATCATGTGGTCTCGGACAGTTTTGAATATCTTGAATTTTCTCCTTAGTTGGGTGTAGACCATTTTTATCGATTGTGTGACCCAAGTAATTGATTGAATCTTTGAAAAATTGACACTTTTTTTTGTTAATATGTAACCCGTTTTTCTTCAGTATCTCAAATACAATTTTAAGCCTATCCAAAAGTACTGGATATGACGTCCCTTGAATAGCAATATCATCAAAAAAAACATACTACTCCTGGTATATCTTGTAGTATTTCATCCATGTACCTCTGCCATTGATTCGGTGCAATTTTCGTACCAAACATTAGTCTATTTACTTGATACGTACCTTTGCTTGTACTTATTGCTTGCATTCGAGCTGTTTGATCGTCCACTTTCATGTGTAGATAAGCTTGGTTAATATCAATGGTACAAAAATACTTTCCATTTCTTAGTTTAGCGAAAACTTCTTCTATCCTTGGAATAGGATAATTATCATCCTGAAGATTTTTGTTTAAAGTTGAACGATAGTCTGCACACAATCTTATGCGACCATCTGGTTTAATGACTGGTACTACGGGAGTTCCCCACTCTGAAAAAGCTATTTTCTTTATAATATTTTGTTTTTCCAATCTATCTATTTCCGCTTCGACTTTATCTTTCAACGCGAAAGGAATCGGTCTTGGTCTCAAGAACACAGGTTTGTAATTTTTTATAAGTTTGAATGAGCATACGTAATTCTTTATTTCTCCAATTTTCTCATTGAACAAATCTTCATTTTCGTTTATCAAATTCGTTAATTGTAATTTGTAATTAGTATCAACTGTATTTAAAGAATTTATTTCTGAAAAGTCACATTGTGCTTCCCGAATCCATTCACGACCCATGACTGGTTCTACATTCTTTTTAATTATGAATAATTTCCCTTTGAAAGTTTTGCTTTTGTATGTAATGTTTACGTTACAAACTCCTATTGGTTGTATTATTTCTCCGGTGTAAGTTTTTAGTTTTGTATTTGTATTCTCTAATTTTGTATTCATATTAGAATTTTTATAGAATTTGTATGAGCAAGTACTTACGGCTGCTCCCGTATCTAATTCAAACTTTAATGGTTTATTGTTGATCTTCAATTCAATCAAAAATTTATCATTCTTCACATTTTGGTTTAACGAATATATCTCATATATCTCATTTACATCATCTTCAGTCGTTTCAGCTAATACCAGTTGCTGCTGTTTCTTGAAGCATACTGTCGCTAAGTGTCCTTTACGGTTACAATTTTTGCAGAATAAGTTCTTACAACGACATTCATTTGCTTTATGATTTATTTTACCACATCTGTAACAGTAAGGTTGTTGAGTTTCTTCTGACGTGTGGATAAACTATTCTTTGTTTGTAAAGTATTTCTCATAGGTGTCATTTTCTTTGTATTTTGATCTGTATTTTTCTTCTTCTCTGAATTTGTAGTGATTTTATTTATTATATTATTTGAAGTAGATGGCGTTTCGGACATGAGTTTTGATTCAGATTTTGACATTTCAATAGCAGTAGCAACTTGAACTATTTCTTCAAACTTTGTGATTTTTGTATCTTGTAATAATCGTTCCTTAGTTTCTTTACAACGTAAGCCTCTTATAAATTGAACTCTCAAATGTGTATCTAAGGTTGATTTCTTGCATTCGTTGCATGTGAAATCACAACGACCACCAACTTTCTTTAGGTCAGCTACATAGTTTGCAATTGATTCCCCTTCGTTTTGCGTTCGTAAACAAAATTTGTGCTGTTGAGCAATCTCACTAGGTTTTGGTGAAATATGCTGTTTAAGTAACCTTACCAGTTCTTTGTATTCGGTACTTTCCGGTCTTTGTGGAGCTGTTAAGTTTTTCAGAACTTCGTAGTGTTTAGGACCTAAGCAGTTTAGAAATATTTGTCTACATTTGTCTTCATGTTCTGGTTCTTCTATAGATAATCCTCGAAGTTGTATATAATTTTGTAGCCTTTGTATGTAGGAATCAAAACTTTCATTTTCTTCATCATATGGTTGAAGATTTGTATTAATTTGAGTGCTCAATTGTTTTTGTTCATTTTGCATAATTTTTAGAGTAGTAATTAATTATTTTAATAGATTTTCCATTATGATTATTTTGGATTAGCTTTGTGCGTCCTAGTCTCCGTATTTTATTTATTAATGAGTTTTTTTTTATATAAATTTTAAATTATGTATTTTTATTACTATTCGATTTTTATCCTCGTCGCCATTCTGTTGTATTTATTATTATTTGAATAAATCAATTATGTAATATATTTGTAATATTTTATTTCAATACCCGTAATTCTGACAATGTCATAATATCGTTTTTACAATCGCTTGTATTCAACCTATCTCTAACAGTAACGTCCTGGCAACGCTGAATTCTCGACTAATTAGACTGCTATCTGTGGTGTTGACATCATAATCATATTACATTGTTCTGTAATCTGTGATGGTCTGTGACAAGCATATGACAAGTGTGGTAGTACCAGTGTCGCCAAACGTAGTATTTTCAATACTAGCGTAGTATTTTTTGCTCTAATTTTGAGGTTGCTGGTATATTTTGAAATTGTAGTATATTCGTGGTATTTTTTATGTGAAGAGTATAAAAAGTATAAAAACACACAAATCAGAGAAAGAAAATGCTAATGCTAATGGCTAAGGGTTTACCTAAGCTCATGGTGGCCAAATCAGAGAAAGAAAATGCACCGAATGTACGGTATGCAAGTACCTTAATCACACTAAAAACGGACAAATGACTAGGTACTCAACGTGCCTCTCACTTGGCTCTTTTTTTCTGTTAGCAGGACCATGACTGATGTACTTATGCTACATTTTTTAAATATGGCTTGGATGTTTGCACTCAGCTTGGCAGGAAACTACTTACTCTAAGCCACCTCTAAGCAAATTAACTTATTAATTTCTCATAGACGGATTCGTGTCTTTTCAGTAATCGTACTTACTGAATTATAAAGTCACATCATTTAAGATGAACAGTTTTGTAATTTGACCATTTACTTTTTGTACGGTTATTACTAAAATACGAAACTGCCAATGAAAAGTGATTGAGGCCATTTGAGTAGATCAGCAGGTCGTTTTGTAAGTGTTGCGAAAATAGAAAACTTCGTAATTGCAGGGAGTACCGAAGAATTAAAGAATTAAATAATTACTTTCGTCTGACCAAAAAATATTTTGTAGGTGTTATTTTCAACCCATTCCTGTAGTATATTTGTATTTCAAAATCTGGCAACACTGGATAGCAGTGACCTTAAAACTGACACTGATATTTTATTGTTAGTCGAGCCGTGAACACTTCTTACAGATTTTTTGTCGAGATACGGTGCCTACGTCAGGCGTCTCATTCTTTCATACATAAACACTTTCACTAATATGTAAGAGAGATAGTCGCCTAACGTAGTGAACTTTTTGCGACAAAAACTTTGTGTAGAGTAGGTTTTCTGTCTAACTGACTCGGGTTTTGGGGTTCATAAACTGTGTTAAACTTGTTATTTAATACACAACTCTAAAACGCAGATTACTATAGTTCTCTAAAATATTTTCCTTATACCTACTGATTAAAGCCTTACAGTAAATATGGAAGAAAAAACATTTTTTGGACCATTAACTCTACACCAGAAAGAGGAAAAATGTACAATTTTCAAGATTAGAGAACCCCAGGAGTGTAGTTGTGTGTTATGTGACAATAAATACACATTACCAGAAAATGAACAGGCATTGTTGACACATTTTTTCATGGAACACAGATTGGTTATAGCTGATGTGAACCAAATTGCTGACTTGAACGCCTATGTTAGTTATTGGAGGTTAAGGTTTCGTGGTAAGTCTTTATTCATATAATAATGAACTACCAAATTCTTGAAAAGAACTTTAGCATTGTTTGACTTCCTGTGTATATTGGTGCTATGAACCTAGGAATACCCATTGCGAACTAACCACCGATGCACTCCTAGTAAGTCAGCTGCCTATTTACGCACGCGTTAACTTTAACGCATTCAACCATAGTAAGTCTACCATCCGACAGTATGCTGCGAAGTTCCACTAACACATAGGTACTTGCGCGGATGCCATCGCAGTGCTTCATTAGTTGTTCATTGACAGGAAGTCTAGAGTTTTTATTTCGTCTGTGATTAGTGGTGAAACTTAAGTAGGTATGTGTGTCTATTAGCATTTTTATTTTGGGCTGATTTTCCAGAACTACCACCCTTTCAATATCTGTTTAAATATCTATTGTTTAGAGTGTGAGTGTGAAAGTGACAAGCAACCCAGAAGCTATTTGATCCTGTTAGTTTCAAATGTTTTAATAAAAGTAATATACCTTTGTTACAAGTTAATTTTATTTTATTATTTTTTTTTTGTATTCAATACACTTTTTTGAATGTTAGTCTTATGTCCTCGCCCCACCTTCTTCTAAATTATTTTTAATGTACGGTGGTAGTTTTGGAAACACATACCATAATTACATTTTTGTAAATTAGATATAAATTTTAAAAATGTGACATTCTCACATCGTTATAGATCACTTAATTATAAATTATTATTATACTTCAATATCTTTATTTGAAATTTTTAACAATTTGTATTTTACAATTTACAGATGAAAGTCTCCCTTATTTCTGTACAACAATGTTGTTAGATGATAAACCTGATGGAACTAAGTCAAAAGATGAAAAATATTATCTTCTAAGTGATGTTCTGCCAGAGGACAAAAAACTACGGTCAAATCTACAACAAACAAGATTAGAAAATTTATTAAAAATACATGAATTTGAACGGGAAGACCAAAATTATGAAAAAGAGTGCCTATTCTGTCGGCACACATGTAAAGATACAAGAGTTAATTACTTGCAACATTTATTTGAAAAACACAACTTTCATATAGCAAGACCAGAAAATTTAATATTGATCGATGAACTTATCAACACTATTGCTCAGAAACTGGAAAAACTGCAGTGCATATATTGTGAAAAATATTTTAAAGACAGAACCATTTTGAAAGAGCATATGCGGAAGAAAGGACATAAAAGAATAAATCCTGATAACAAAGAGTATGACAAATTCTTTCTAGTCAATTATTTAGGTGAGAAGCAGTATAAAAATTATAAAAAGTATAATCATAAATACAACAAAAATAATTATAATACACCAAAAACTGCAAAAGAAAACCAAAAAAGAGATTACGATTCGAACGTAGACAGTGACCCAGATTGGTCGGAATGGACCGAAGAAAATGGCCCTATGATAACATGTCTTTTATGTGATCATTCCGAAATGGAATACGACAATATTGTAGACCACATGGAGAAAGTTCATAAATTCTCATTTACAGATGCGACTATGGGCTTAAATTTTTATCATAAAATCAAGATCGTTAACTTTATTAGACGTCAAATTCATTTGAAACAGTGCTTCAATTGCGACTTGAAATTTGATAATGTGAAAAATGTCGAAAAACATATGAAGGAATCCAAACATTTTGCATTGTGTAAAGCTAAATGGGATCAACCAGAATATTATTTCCCTACATACGAAGATGATCTGTTTTTGTGTTTTATTCAAGATCAGGATGAAAGTTGGTGGTCAGGGGATGAAAAAGAGTTGGAAGAAGCAAATTTGACTGATAATATATCTAAGGAAATGGCGTTGGCTGTTCTTAATGATGATACATGATTTTAATAATTTATTGATTATATATTTTATTTAAATTTTTCTACCTATGTATAATATCACTAAAATAGTACAATGAAATTATTTATGTATCAGTTTTGTGATTACTTGAATTTTATTTAATCAACATTTAGACGAAAATTTATTGCTCAATATTTTCTGCCAAAAAATATTAGTTTTTTGTGGCACTATTTGGGAAACTACCAGTAGGTATTTAAAATGATATTATGCAACGCTAAAGTTGTTTCTATACCTAATTATAATATTTGCAACAAAATTGATAATTCATATGCAATTAGGTTAGTTATATACACAGACAAGTCAACCATAGAGACCACGCTTTGACAGGGAGTAGCATTCGCCAAGGGTATGTAGTGACACTAAATAACTACGTCTCTTGTGAGCGGTCAGTTGGAAGCACGTCGGAAGCTATTAAATTGTCAATTTTGAACGAGCCAATGAAAACTAGCCGACCTCTCCTCGCACCCCGCCACTTTTTGGCGATTTCGTTTTCGTACTGACGTTTATTAAAGCGTGGTCTATAGGTTGACTGGTCTGTGGTTATATAGTACTAGCGGGACCGATTCCAAAATATGGGTATCGGATAAGAATAGAAATACTCTTTAAAAATAGCTGAATGTTAGGCAAATAATAAAATCTGGTCTGATATATCGTAACTTGTAACATTTATATTTATACTATATATTTATTAAATTGAAAATAATAAAACCACCTTTGTGGAATTTTTCACATTAAGGTGGGACGACGCCTGTCTAGTACAGCTATCTAAAAATAGATGTAGCCACCATACAAAGAAATTGTTTTCTTTTTTTCATAATCACATTTATAGGTTTCTGTCGATAAAACATAACATGCGACTATAAAAAATATTATTATTTAAAGTTTTCAACTGACAGTATTGATCGTTTCAACAGTTTCGAAACATTTGTACAGAAACCTAAAATTGGTGTAAAATAAAGTTTTTTCAACTGACTTCTATTAGACAGGCGTCGTCCAACCTTAAATATTCTATAAAAAGTTTGAAGTTTTAGAAAAAAATCCATATAGGAGTCATTTTGTTGCTTGTCTGTCTGACAAGACTCTTTTTCCCAGGGGCGCATGGAAGTATCAAGTTGAAATTAATACAAATACAAAGGTTTACGGTTCCTTGGATGTTTACACCTTTTTAGTTCACTTCAGAAAATGAAGCTTCTAAGTCAGCCCTATAGAAAAATATGACCATTTATACCGCATATTTTGACACTCAAATCAAAACCTTTAATTAAGGTGCTTCTCGCTGACATGGAATTATGAAATTTGGCAACTAGCAAGGTCTCGCAATACAAGTAAAAGGAAAAATCCAAAAATCGTTAATTTATGGTTATATCACCTAAACATTTCTTTAATGCTTTTTATTTGAAATATGCGTTCACGTGCCATCTAGCGGCAAGTAGCGTTAACTACATTATAGGACAGTACGGAAACGACGAAGCGCGAGGACTCGCACTTGTCCAGTTTTTTTTTTAAATCCGTCTTATGTTTAGTGAAAAACTAATTTATCTAAAAATAACTTGTCAAATGACAAAATTTTGAGGTAGCAGATATTTTGTAAAAAGTTTTAATCCATCAGATGAATTTAACTAGAGAGAGGGATAACAACAGAAATTTTCCCATCTTTGCATATTAAATTTTTTATAGAAAATTGTAAAATAAATTATACTAGCCAATACAAACTGTCCAGTGTTCTATTTTTAAATTTAAATTTTCAATGTACATAAATTATGGGTTTTTTTTGACATTGTTTCATTAGTACTATACCTATGCTGAACTGAAATGTTCCAAATATTCCAGTTTTCTGTGTTTCACAATAATAATACATGGCGCAATATAGTCCCAAAGTAAGAAAGTATTATGTTTGTGTTATGGGTTACTGGACAACTGATATACATACTTAAATATTTTTTTTTATAATATAGACACATAGATATTTTACACCCAGAAACGGAAGAAATAGACAGGTTCATGCACACAAATATTTCTCCCGGGCGGGATTCGAACCTGCGACCCATGGCTCTGCAGTTAATTTTCCTAACCACTCGGCTAATCGGTTAGTCATTGTTAACTTCAATCTCCGCATCTTTGAAAATATGACCCCATCTTCACTATTTTTTTTTTTTTTTTTTTATTTATTACACATTTCCATAGGCGCGAAGCCCATGTCTTTAGAAGAGCTTTGACTTTACATAAATTTTTATATCTATTTATTATTTCTACCGCATCTGCTCTACGTTTTGCTTACTGCTATCCTATAATGAGTTTGCCACAATACTACTAACTTTTTTTTTTTATATTAATTTCCCATCTTCACTATACTAAAGATAGAAATGTTCCAACTAAATTTTTCATCTGAAAAGGTTTGTGCTTTCTGCAGTTTCTTGGTCCATCCATTCTGTAGTAAATATTTGGTGTTTAGTTTGATGTGCTCTGCTTGTGAAGAAGAAGTCTCCATCATTTGGCAAGTAGGTAAGCATGATCACTTACCTACTAGATAAGCTTTCGTCAAATTACGAATTTGTGAATTTTTCAAGTTTTCTCTATTAAGGCAGAGAGGACAATATGAGGCCGTCACTTCGTGCGCAAGTACAGCTATTTGAAGTAGGTTCATGTAAACCTTTGAAATTCATTGATTGTTTATCAACCGACTTAGATTTTGTTTTTGGATTGTATTTATATAAAGTACCTACCTAAGTCTACTTTTAAAATTTTTAAAACTTACAATTTTCAAAATCAATCTATTACCCTTATGTAGATAGGTAAATATGTTTTTCTGATACAAATGCATTAAAAATAAGATTTTTTTTTACTTTTTCAGTAAGTAGTTGCGAAAGAAATTTTTCCATTTCTTTAATGCTCATCTAAATGAAATGACCATGTCTTAAAGATGAGTTTTGTGATTCAATAGAAAACTATCAGATTGAAAATTTTAAAGTTTTACCAAAACTTATATATTTTATAATTTTTTGGGATATCTTGATTTGCCTAATATGCATATACATATATAATTAACATATTTTATTATTTATTTGTAGTCTTATATTTATATTCGCATAGTAACAAATAGATTAACAGAGCTGTACATTGTTCACTAATCAACATTACAATTCAACCACTGTAATTAGACTATAGCATGGATTATGGTATTTTGCAATATCCTTGCTATTATTCCTGCCAATAATTAATACAGCAATAATGTCACGTTTCCTCCGGCGTAATTAGCACAGTTAATTGAAATACCTGTAATATGTGCTTCAGATATTAGTAGGTAATAATAAATATTCCAAATAAATTCTTTAGTGCTATTTATAATAATTATGTGAAAATGGTTTACTCATTTTTAGTGTGAAACATTCAAAATAAGCGTTATTAAAATTATTACTCTATAACTACTTAAACGTGAAAAAGTGTCGTGATAGCCCAGAGCGCAACGAACCTGTCTAAAATTTATAAGGCCATAGGGCCATGGTTCGAATCCTGGCGTGTACCAATGAGTTTTTCTGACTTAAGTACATTAACTATCACTGACTCCGTGCCTCGGAGAGCACGTTAAGCAGTCGGTCCCGGACGCTGTCAATAGATGGCGGTCGTTACAATCCCCAACCCGCAGTGGAGTAGCGTGGTGGATTTAAGCTCCAAACCCCCTCCTCACCCTGGGGGAGGCCTAAGCCCCTGCAGTGGGGTAAAACGAGCTGATGATGATGAACTACTTAAACGTAAAACTTACATTAGGTAGGTATAACTTCCATAACCTTTCTGTCTTGTAAAAAACAATTACGTGATTTAATTTTTAAAATTTAATATTAAGCAAATCGAGATCCTAAGCTTTCATATAACTACAAATCTCTTATATAGGATATTACTAATATTAATTAATAGTATTAATAAAGTGTACTCAAGTTTGAAATCGATCTTACAAAATAAATGCAAAAAAGAGGGTTCGGCCCGTGTCTAATCCTCGCTGTATTTATTTATGAATATTTACAGAAATCAAAAAATATATACAGGTGAGATTTTAGTAACCAGCCAAAATTTTTCTAGATGTTAGGTGACACCAATAGGCCTCATTACGTAAATAAAAATATAGGTCAAATATTCATAATCAATAATTATATCTTAAATATTTTTTAACAAAATTTGGCTACCTTCTACTTACGTAGAGCGAAAAGGCGCGGCATGGGGCATGTGGTTGGAGCGCGTGTACGTGCACTGGCGCCCTCGTGAGCGGTGACTAGTGTATTGGTAGTTTTTTTTAAAATTTGGCTGGTCAGTAAAACCTCATCCTGTATAATAGGAGAAATACTGTCACATGGCGGTATGTTTTTGTTTTTTTCTTTTTTTGATATCTTGTTTAGTTATTTTAGAATAAACTCCTGAAAAACATGTTTTCCGTCGCATCTTCGTTTTTGAAATGTGAATTAAAAAACAAATTACGAAGGAATCATATTACTATTAACGAATTAAACGAATTAAAAAAAAACGTAGGTACCACCCTAGGGACATCCTTTCTTAATTACCAAAATCTTAATGAATAATGGCATATTTTGGTTCCAATTCATACACATTTCAGGGCTGGAAACAGTCATGTTTCGAAGCTGTTTCGACGGGTTTATATGTATTTTTGGGAATTTGTTCTGGTCATCTCTGTCACGCAGGAATAGGTCGGGAAAGAGGGATTGAAACGGAAATTGCGATGTCAATTCGAAGCCGTGGAGAGAAAGACTATGCCATTTTTGAACACGCACTCAGCTTACACCTTTCTTAAGATAGTCATAAGTGTGATTTATTAACACCAATCTAAGGATCAAATTACGTTAAAAAAAACTGGTCAAGTGCGAGTCGAACTCACGTCCAAGGATTTCCCACCATCTTCATTCCTCTTTTTTTTTAAATAAATATGGCGGTATGCTTTGTAATAATACTAATAAATAATAATAACATATAGGGTAAGGTAGCGATCTTTGGACCGTCTCTTTCATTGGACCAGGTAAGTATTTCCGAAGCCGATTAGTTTAAATGTCAACCGACTCTGCCATTATTATGCTATAGACCCTCCCTCTATTTCTTGCAACTCTCAGTGGCGCGTGAGCGGCGACTTAGTTAGGACGAGTGCTAACGTTGTTTTCCTGCTTTGAATAGAAAACACACGTGTCGTTAATTCGCATGTAAGTACCAGAAATTTCAATATTATAATTAGATATTTGCTTCTAGGAAACGTACATCTATATGTTTGTGTCTAATGATTCATCATATTGTTTTAGTTAATTTTTTTTCCACATCTTTTTATAACACAAGGAAAGTTGCTACCAACGAACCTTTGTCAGGTTCTTTGTTTGAACCAATCCAGTCATAGCAACCATTTGATTATGAATACTTTCAACTAACTATGCCTATATTTATTTGTTTTAGCATGTCAACAAAACGAAAATACTATGAGTGGAATGAGACAAGTATGAAACTTGCAATAACAGCTTTAAAAAATAAGGAGTGCGGCTTAAATGAAGCTAGTAAACTGTATGGTGTACCTAAAGCCACTTTAAAGCGAAGGGATGAACGAGCAAATAAAATTGCTAAAGATGAAAAGCAAATACCCGGATCTACTGGTGATTTAACTCCAGAATTAGAAAGTAAATTATTCCAGTACATTTTGGAAATGGAGGCATGCTTGTACGGTATAACTCCAAACGACGTTAGAAGCTTGGCATTCAAAATAGCTGAGCACAACAATATAAGACATAGATTTAATAAAGAAAAAAAGGAAGCCGGAAAATAATGGTATTATGCGTTTCTAAAGAGACACAGACGATTAAGTTTACGACAGTCACGAGCCACATCATTTAATCGAGCCACAGCTTTTAATAAACCAACCATACAGGATTTTTTTGCCAAGCTAGAGGAAAATATGGATAAGCAAAACATTCGTGATCCTAGACAAATCTACAACGTTGATGAAACCGGCCTTTCCACAGTACAGAGAAAAACGAGTAAAAAAGTACTGGCACTTAAGGGGAAACATCAAGTAGGTGCTATAACGAACGTGGAACAACTACAACAGCTGTTTGTTGTGCCAGTGCAGGTGGCTCATTTGTTCCTCCGTTGATAATTTTTAAGAGGAAAAGAGCTAGAGATATGAACTACGAGATGGCGCACCACCAGGTTCAATATTTGCGTTTAACCCAGAAAGTGGATATATTAATAAAGAAATCTTCTTTGTGTGGATGCAGCACTTAGTAGATAATGTGAAACCGACAAGAAACAACAAAGTGCTCTTGATACTTGGTGGTCATACAACACATACGAAAAATTATGAAGCCATTAATTACGCCAAAGAACATAATGTTGTGTTGCTGTCACTACCTGCACACACATCCAATAAACTTCAACCACTTGATGTTTCATTTTTTGAGCCTTTAAGCTGCTATTACATCGATGAAACCGAAAAATGGTTGCGAGCGAATCCAGGTAGATGTGTTACGGCATTTCAGGTATCTATGTTATTTAGAAAACCTTATGCACGAGCAGCGTCGGTTGGAACTGCAGCCAATGGTTTCGAGAAGAGCGGTATTTGGCCATTAAATAAGGATGTTTTCCACGATTACGAATTCATAACTCTCTCTCCAGAAATCACAAGCAATATCGCGTTGGATCAATCTGAAAATGAAATTAGTCAAGCAGATCCATCAGATCCTCTCGGACTACAAACTCCCGCTACCAAACCGACACTGGAACAAAATTCAAACTTGTGTACAACCCCGTCTCCTTCTAAGGAACAACGAGTTGGTTTTGTTACACCCCCAAAAATGAGAAATGTTTCAACTGACTACTCACCGCCATTGAAGATACCTGCAAGGTCAGTTTTGCACGATGATGTTCAAATGCCAAGTACTAGCTCGGCTTTTGATATCAGTAACATTTCCCCTGGTGCTAAGCAAATCATTAAGAAATTGAAAGAAAGAAGTCGGCAACCACAGAAAGCAACTGAATTGACATCAACACCCTATAAAAATGTATTGGAGGAAACCAAAAATAAAGTGCGAAAACCTAAAATAAAGATTAAGGGATCAAAAAAGACAGCAAAAAGATCTTCAATACCTGAAGTGTCGTATTAAACGAGTGGTTTTGCAAAATTTGCCTTGTCTCTTCTATGGAAGATATGATTCAGTGTTTGAGATATAAATCTTGGGTACACGAAGAATGTGCTTGTGTAAAAAAGGACGAAAAACAAATTTTTGTCCAACATGTAGTACATAGCCCGGTATAGGTATTGTGTCATATTGTATAACTACTTTTTCAGGAGTCTTGATTTTTGTAAGTGTTGATTTATTTCTAACTAATCAAATAATTATCACGAGTGGATTAAAGAAAGTTTCCACCATGTAAGCTTGTGATTTTCAATGAGCATTTGTAGTGTTATGGGTATGTTGATTGCGTGTAAGAGAATTTTGAAATTTATGTTTTTCTTTTGCTTTTTGAAGAAATGCCCTGTCTTATGCAAACTGATTATTTATTTTAAGTTGTGGATTGGGATCACTAAAGGTCTTATTTACTTATTTGATTTATAAGTACCTATATACCTCAGTATTTAATGTTTAAAAATTTGTTAAGATTCCTAAAAGATATCACACATATATTTTAAGCTAGTTAAGATGAATATACTCATATATTTTAAATTTAAAAAGTTATAATTTAATTTAGTTGAGTACTTTTAATGTTGCTTTAAAGTACCTCATCATGAAATGTAAAGACTAATGTGTATGCCTATTTGTTTTAATAAATGAAAATTATATTTTGTCATAAATTATATTTTATTTCAATTACTTAGTCACGTTTTTTAGTTTCCCTTTAATTGGACCACAGAGTCAATTTCGTCGAAGTCCAATCATAGGAACTCTAAGGTCCAATGAAGGCCACCTTGGTCCAAAGAAAGCATCCATTAAAAAAATGGTTTTCCTTATATTTCTCTGTAATATCATTATATTTTAATCTGATATAAAGAAACCGTAAAAGAAAACCCTAAATCTATATCTTGAATCAAGAAATTTACAAGTATGATACATGCTTTTTGATTTATACCTGTTCAAATTTAAGTGGTCCCATTATCGCAACCTTACCCTACATTACAACAACGTCTAGGCCCCAAACTAAGCATTAACTTGTGTTTTCCAAGCGAAGACACCACATACATATAACAACCAAGACCCGGTACCAGTATCATTATTCATCATATAAATACTGACCCGACCTGGGATTCGAACCCGGGACCTCCAGCTTCGTAGGCAGTGTCGCTACCCTTGCGAACCTACCTCTAGCGAAAGCCTTGTGATAATGAAGTGTTCTTTTCACGTTGTTTATGACTGGTTTGAGTAAATGAAAATTGTAGACAAAACATCGCCCAACTGAAAATAGAAAAAGCAAGAAAAATTTCCCCGGAGATGTACAAAAATTCGATCGATAGCTACGATTCTTCTGTAAAACACAGATAAAATTACATCAATTTAAATTCTTTCAGATTATAATTGATTAGTCATATAGGATAGTTTTTTTACACAAAAAAAAGTGATAGGTACTTAACACGATCTCTTCCTAAAACTTTGGTACTAACAGGTTGTGTAGGCAGGCATCTTGTTCACAAGTTTCTCAAAAAACATGAAAATGATAAATAAATCAAATTAGCTCTAGCGTTATCGTGATGAAAGACCGCACCCTTTCTATTGATTGATTCCCGCCGTTTTCTCTCAATTTCTTGCTTTAATCTCATCAGTTGTTAGCAGTTGAGATCCGAATCGATGGTTCTGTCCGGCGTTAAAATCTCATAATGAACAATACCCTTCCAATCTCACCATACACGCAGCATCACCTTATTGCGAGTTAGCCCGGGGTTCAAACTCATTCCCCTTTTTGTTAAATTATTTATCCTAATTTTTGGTTTTTGTATAAAAAAAGTAAGTCCACACATAAAGGAAAATATAACTGACCAATTTACAGAAAAGATTGGGTTTAAGGTGCCGGGTATAGTAAGTATACTCAGTATATTTCACTCTTTCGAGATAATAATAATAATAATACCTGGGACATCCCACACAGCGCCACCTAGTCCCAAACTAAGCAAAGCTTGTATTATGGTTACCAGACAATTGATATACATACTTAAATATCCTTTTTTTTATAATATATACAATATAGATATTTTACACCCAAAAACGGAACAAATAGACATGTTCATGCTCACAAATATTTGTCCCGAGCGGGAATCGAATCCGCGACCATTGGCTCCGCAGTTAGGGCCTCTAACCACTCGGCCAAGCGGTTATCAGAAAATAAGTTTTGGTTTGTTAGAAAGATAGTCGTGAAAGTCGAGTGGTTAAAAAGTAGCCCGCTTCTTGTTTAGAAAGTCGTGGTTCGAATACAGAAACCGGCACACACAAATTCGTTTTTTTTTCTATTTCTTAAGCACATATAATATTGCCTCCATAACTCGGAGAGCACGCTAAGCCGTCGCTCCCGGTTGCCGTCACCAGATGGCAGTCGTTCAAATCCACTAACCCACACTGAAGCAGCGTCGTGGATTAAGCTCCAATTTCCCTTATCCCGAGGGAAGGCCCAAACTCCTGCATTGGAGCATAATGGGCTGGTATGAATGTTAGAAAGAAATACATTAAGTTTAAAATTCGGATTTCAATATAATATGATGTAGTATTTATATCAAGTAACGAAATAGTAATTCAATAATATATTTACCATACGTGGTTTGACGATCCTCACGACGCGTGACCGTTTTCTTTCGCGTTTCGGTGCGTAAAAATCCTGTGGTAAAAAATCTCACATTTTTTTTTCACACGCTTCGTCGATTTAAGGAGTTGTGATGAATACTTGATTTATATATCGACATGACCCTTTTAACTTTCGGATGCAAGTATTAAATAAAAATGTACATTTGAGACCCTCATAGGTCTTGGTGTGTATTTACAGACATATTCAACATGACTTTATATCCAGCTATTAAGAAGTTCAAAATTATTACGTATGATAAAAAACTTATTTTGAATCCTCAATCATTTGTGTTTGAAAAATAATTCGATTTGATAAAGTTACTTACATCATATTTTCAAGACAGATATTCGGACAAAGAACTGAGGAGTACAAAATTTTTTTAAAGAATAGTTTTAATTTATGAAAAAAATATTTAAAAGACATGCAGTTTCCTGGCCTTAAATAGTTGAATAATTTTATTATTATTTGTTTTATTAAATATTGTTGAATTTATATTTAAGTTGTTTATACTCATTAATATGGTTCAAATCAACCTTTATGACGGATCCGAACATAGGCACAAGTCGCGTCGCAGTAACCAGTTTTAGGTGTAGCAGGACGCAGTGGAGCGAGGGGTATATGACTGTACCTGTGCAAGAACACTTAAAGCGTTGTTTTCCGATCCGCCATAAAGTTTGAGGCAAACTATACAACACTATTAGGTAACCCCATAGAAGTAAAAATAATATTATAATAAGACTAGAACGAGCGCTATTCAACCGAACTATTGCAACGTCGTAAGTCGCGCACGCGCTCCGAAATATGGTATAGGTTATTACGAACATCGACAGTAAGTCACGGGAAGGAAAAATAGGGACGTCAGAGTTAAAATTAATATCGTACCGGACCTTTGACAAACGCTATTGCCAAACGTATACGCCAGCTGGCGCGTTAACTACACTTAAGTGTACCTAGTTCCGGTATAGCAACGTAAGCGTATTGTGTGTTCTAGAGTCGATCTTATATTAGGTTATCGACTTCTATGGGTTACCGACGGTACAGTTCCAATCAACCTTTATGGCGGATGTGAACATAGGCACAAGTCGCGTCGCAGGAAACAGTTTTAGGTGTAGCGGGATGCAGTGGAGCGAGGGGCATATATGACTGAACCTGCGCAAGCATGCATTAAGCGTTGCATTCCGATCCGCCATAAAGTTTGATTAGAACTATACGTCCGCACTACTTGGTATATTCTAAAGAATAAGAAATGATACTTTACTATCTTTTCACAATACGTATTTATTTCCTTTAGTTTTTATATTTACAGTGCTTACGACAGTGCCGTATGAATTCCGCACATTCCCTTCTTAAATAAGAATAAACATTACCACAAACATTACGTAGGCATTACGAATAAAAACAGTTTAAAAAAACGGATTCACTTTTTACACTTAGGGTTTAATTCATACAAAATCTATACATATCTTTATTTCGTTGTTTCATGAAATAGGTACTACGTCACAAGAGTATTTGAATGAAACAGAAAGTCCCAACAAAGGCGCATCCAAAAAGTGCTAATTCCTCTCAGAAGAAACTGAAAGATGCTCTTTAATAAAATAAGGAAACCATCGTTGTTACAAAAAGTGCTTAAGACTTAATATTTTGGAACTGACGGGCGAGCGGTCTACGTATATACATGAATTATATCGTCTATGCAGTGCGACACTTTATAATAAGCTTTTGTATAAAGCTTTCGTTTTATTATTGTTTTAAACTTGTTAGGAGGTAAATTTTAAATGTCAATTAGGATTTGATTTTAAAAGCGTAGTATATTTTGCCCTTTAAAAGATTTGGTGATTTTATTGAATCGGCTAACATGATCAGCAAGTTTTTATTTACTTCATAGGTATGTGTGCGGCGCGGAGGGAGGCAGACCTGCTCTGTTAGTCCGTCGTCAACGTTTAGGAGCTGCCTTCCCTCCTCGCCGCGCACATACCTAAGGCGCGGTACAACGGTTTCGGTCGAACTATAATCGAAAAGTGCGTTTTTTTGGGGAAATGCAAGTCCAGTCAAGTCAAGAATTTCATGAATTTTTGTGTCATTTATTAACAAAAAAAAGGAAAAAAACATGCTCAGATTTTGGCAATCACTCAAGAACTATAAGCGAACCGCCTTTAGTAGTAAATAGCAATTTAAAAATTTAATAAATTATGGTGTCATTTGAAAGAATAAACTTCCGTCATTGCAACTTTTTGTTAACTTTAAAACTTTATAGAAAATATAATTGTTATTCCCATTTATTTTTTCCAAGATACTTACTTCTCGAGTAAACTGTGTACTGTGGTCACTGGACAACTGATATACAACTTAAGTATCTTTATATTATAATGCAAACATATGTAATTATTTTACACCCAGACACGGGACAAACATACATGTTCATTCATGCATACAAATATTTGTCTCGGGCGAAGATAGATAGAACCCGCAACCTTATGGTACGCAGTCTGCGTCTCCGACACCTAGACCAGTCGATTACTCAATTCTGTGGTCGAAAACGTATTAACCCTTTGATCGCCGAGATAAGATGACATTTATATAGACGCCTAAATTTCAGCATGCTATGGAGCTGGCATCGATAATTATATATCATGTATGCAAAATGTTCAAATACACGGAATATACGAGATTATATAACATTAAAAACAGATGTTTCAGTAAAATGCTCTATTTCACAGAAGATAATTTTTTGGATGAAAATATTCGTGAAATCCAATACACGGCAAGAGTTTATGTATATTGCATTACATACGGCGTATTAGGCTGAACATAATTCAAACTTTAAACAAGTTTTTCTCGGTAACCGTTAATTTGCGCAATCTGCTCCCTTTAAACTTTTTATTTAGTTCGGTAAGCTCTACACGCTTTATAAGTTAGGACTACGTTCAGCCAAACACGGTGTATTGTCTGCTGCCAAAGGGTTAAAAATAGAACTTAGATTAAAACCTATGCCTAGGTCAATCTGAGCTCTATGATGAAACTGTAAAAAATTGTCATTCGTTTTTACAAGAAACGTTCGTGTCCGCATACAATACATTGTAAGGTACAGCGAATATTTTCGTAGAAGCCGTCACTTGAATGGCATACTTTCGACCCGGCCGTAATCCTGTTATCTTTTGTATTATTACTCTGGACCTGAAATAATAAAAAAAATATGTCAGTTTGTTTAGGATAATGAAAAAGGAATATTTTCAATACTGATATAAGTTTTTTTATTCAGTATATAAATAAGGACGTCGCATACCTAAAATATCCACTATGAATAAAAAATATTCTATTTTATGGTAATTCTTTCAATTAATATTTTTTTATAATTAGCATTCGTTAAGACGTTGATAACTTAAATATTTTTGTAACTATTTTGTTATTTTTTCTTTGGAAAAATTAAACTTATTATATTTTAAAATTAATTTAATATTGATTTACCTACTAGGTTGCGCTTGATTTATACAGTATGTTTTGTTTACAGCTCGCTTTGCAGAATTACAAGCGAAATTTTTCCCGAGGTTCTCTCTGGCAGTTACACAGTATCTGGAATATAAATTCCGAATTATTGTCAGTAATTAAGTCTGTAAAACCATTCAAATATAAAGGCCTGTCACTTTTGTTATTTGCTTTCTCTGTAATACTGTTTTAACAATTCAAACATTAGTGAAGTAAATAAATAGCGATTTCCTCATGGTTCATGACCTCATGAGTTTTCATGAAAAATGAATGAAAATTTTTCATGTAATTTTTTATATTTAATAAAAAAAAATTTAAGTTATATAAAGTTGACATTATTCGGCGTTGAATCTTTAGTTTAGCGAGCGTGCGCCTTCTAGTCTGCTACATTGAAAGTTCGGTGATTACAATCGCACTCCTTTACGAAAATACCCTGTTATAACTATACGTAATCTAACCTTATAAAATATGGTTTTTTAGTGCACCATACCTTATGCTATTGGCTGTATGATGAGTCGCCGGTAGAAAAGCGACTTGCAACGATTTACACGACCTATGTGGTCTGATCTCACGTACAGTGGCGCCATCTGCTGGTGCCAACTCGGGTGTGTTGCCACCCCACCGGTCCAAGGATACCAGTAACTGAATATGAAGTTCTATTTATTTACATATCCTACCGGTGAGTTGCAAGAAGGCTACTTAAAGTTAAGCTAACCATTTACTAAACATATCACGTGAATTAGTACTTCAAGGCCAAATACTTTTAAAGGGGTGATCGACCAGCGAGCATTACCGCGATTTTAAGGCTCGTCGGCCTAGAAGTAGGGTTAATACATTATATAATAGTAAAACAAAAACAATCGCTATTCATCTGGACTTTTAAACTCTGACGCTCTATTTCCTCTTCCCGTCACACTATCACTCACTCTTCACCGTATACCTTTCCCCGCATTCGCAGCTTAAGGGGTTTAAAAGTCCAGTTGAATAGCACTTATCCTAGTCTATAATAATATTATTCTTACTTCTATGCCGATGAGCTTTAGAACTGCGGTCAAGCTCGCTTGTCGATCACCCCCTTTAGGGCAGCGGAGGGTATTGCCATAGGTATTACCGTGCATGAGAGTAAACTCGTAGTATCGTACAATTTTTTTTTAACAATAATCACAAGGCTATGTTAACTAATCTTGCAACAACACTCTATCTTACTCTAATGTAACCTATAAATTAAGAACATAATCGACTGATAATAGACTCGAACGTATATGTCAGTCAGTGGCGTGATGCCGGAACGAGAGGACGTTATAGTGCTAATCGCTGTAAAATAAAGTTCACGAAAAAGTAGATGTCATTTAGTTTTTATTTAGTAATTTTACTCGGCATTCTTATAATTGTATCCTTAGCATCTTAAAGGTTAAATTTTTTAAATAATTTACTCCTATATTAATCTTACATCGGTAAGTTTTTTTTTTAATATGTTAGGGTAATTATCATAAATTTCCGTATTATCCGACACTCCACTGTGGTATTCGACTGTATTTCAAATTAAATGATTTATTATAAATGAATATAAACAGAAAAATAGAATTTCACGTGTATATAATTAAAATGAAATACAAATTAAATCTAATTAACATTATTGAATATCTAATTTAAAATGATTTTAAGTAATGTTCAGGATTCTAGGTATAGGAAGGACAGTACACGTATAACCCGTGGTAATGACCCTAAAATTTATTTAAAGTTTATTTTCTAGCATGATTACCCGATCTAAAGTACAGTATCATCAGAACTAATCGGCTGATATTCGTATATTAGACGTTTTACAAAATTATCTCTTACACTTTTTTGATGACTACAGCAATATGTCGATGGCTACGTCATTTAAGTTCTTAAGCATACGTTGCCTTTTATATACCGTGTTCGGCTGAACATAGTCCACACTTATAAAACATAAAGAGCTTACCAAAATGTTTCAAGTGAGCAGATATCGCAAAATTACGGTTACCGAGAAAAAAAGTGTTTAAAGTTTATTTTCTTTATCACTTTTGTTTTAAAACTAGTTAAGTTCGGTAAGCTCTACACGCTCTATAAGTTTAGACCAAGTTCAGCCAAAGCCGTACAAGTCTCTTCGAAATATTGTTTACCAGGAATTTATATCCGCACTTAAGTGTATGCCAATACACTACGCTCCCCTATATACCTAGATTTGGTTAGGCAATGATTATGTTAAGGTAAGACACCAACTTTTTGCAGCCTTTGGCAACAAGCTGTATTTCTTGTAGACGCGTTCTGTATATTTTTCATGTACTGATCGCTGACCGACATTTTCCACCTTAGTCATACGAAGGGCGTATGAAAAATTTTCCAGAGTGTTTTCGTGATTTAAACTTAAATTTTTTACATCCGGTATGCAATTTGAATACACAGAAATCCCTTGTACTATATTTTCTCATTTTTACGTAACCCTTTGAGCCCTTTTGACCACTGGAAATTGTATGCCTTCAATTTAGACCTTCAATTTGTTTATACTACTTTATGTTACGAAGGCAGGCAATTTAATATCACGCACAAAATAAAAGGAAAAGCGATTTTCTTTATGGCCTGAAAGCGTGCAGCGGCCGAGAATCCTTCTATCTTTCATATCTTATCATACCCTTAAAATGGTATGCGGTATTAAATATGAGAACGTCATCTGTCTATTATGTAGATAACTAACCAAAGTATGAAAGCTTCAAATTTTCTATTAGAAAGCAGTGACGAGATGGCACTGGTGCGGTCACTAAAAATATACGTCAAACTAAGTTTTGTCAGAAATACACAAAAAAATCTTTCGTTAGTTTATAAATCTTTTATTTTAAAATTAATTTTGATTTTCTAAGATTTTCCTATTTCATAACATTAAATTAATCCATTTTTTATACTTGCCTGCTTGCTTTTATACATCCTGGAGAAACGTGTAAACTAAAATTTTAATCACATGGAAATACCTCTAATCGTATGCCATTTTCGGTTTCATCTCGCCAGTTCGGCGAAACCTTGATGACGTATCGGACCCTCGATTCTTCTGAACTGGAGTCGAACTGAACGGAATCCTCATTGCTGATCTCTTGACCTGATGACATCATCCCCGATGCTGGCACGAAGAATTTATTATATGGACCTTGTGATGGAGAAAAAATGATTAATAGCTACTAGTTTTTCCCCGTGTGGACACAATGCTCCTACTATATTTTCCTGTTACTATTCTAGCAACCATATCACTTCTTCTTCACTTCTAAAGTTTTATTCCACTCTTACTTCTCGCAACTGGGAGGGTCTGGTCATTCGTTTCGAATCTTAACTAATTTTGTATCACAGTGCTTTCGATCCGTAAAAACTTCGCATGTTATTGGCTATTCCTTACTACATGGAAAACAAATAAACCGACAAACACACTTTTACAGGTATAACATGACATAAAAATAAGTTGTAATGGGGAAATTGTAGTTTTAGCTTCCTAATACAATTACTAAATACTACTTGTATCTTAGAAATAGAAAGAACTAGATTTATTTATCTATTAGCATTTTTCACATGGATCTTATAACCTACGCTATGGTTACATACGTATTGAAGTCACTTTAACGGGAAACATATCGAGAACGTTCGGGTATTTTCGGAAAACATGATTTTCGCATCCGAAATTGCACTTTCTAATTTTATTGTAATTGCGTCGTCTTCAATTAGATACAAAATTTAAGCTAGCGTATGGTATAGCAGATTGCGTAAGCCAGTTTTATGTGGTTAGATGGAAAGTCATTCTACCTCTGTTGAACTTTACTAGGTAATCACACTATAATATGCGATTAGAAACTTAGGGATTTGTGATTCAAAAATCATGGTTTTAGAAAGTTGCTGAGTATTTTCGGTGGGAAAATTTTTGGTGAAAAATCTGTGGGTAGCTCTTTTGCCAAATAGTATATTCTACTTATTTCTCATACTGATCAGTATCCAGACATTACAGTGTAATAATGTTGCACAAACGTTGTTTATAAATGAAAGTTTGTTTTGATTTTTTTTTAGTTTTTCCAATACAATGTAGCGAACGTAAACCCCGAAGGAAAATATAGTTAAATGAACTGTAATAAAGCATCCCCTATAGAAACCATTGTCTTTTATGGAATGACATCCGTCTCCTGAGGTACTTGGCTCTAGATAGAGCCCATTCATGTTATCTGTAAAGGTTAGATTTAAATTGTCATTGTTTAAAAGAATAATTCAACTAACTTGATTAGACTTGATTGGATATATTCATAATTTTATTAATCAAAGTTGATAGTATAACAACAGTAACTAACTATATTAAACATTGTATACCTACTTTAAAAAGCAAAAAAATATGTAGTGGCATACATAGAGGGCAGATAGACAAATAACTTTATATAGAAAATACCTATATTTTTTTTTTTGTTTTAAATGGTTCTTTTCAATTCACATGTGAAAAGGTTTCATCATAACATAAGGTGAGACTTATTAGGATTTTTTTTAAGTAAAGTGAATTTTAAAGCTATATTTTCCAGGCAAAATTATTTAGTGAATTTAACTGCAATTCTCTTTGTTAAGGATCAATCACCAAGGATTCTCAAAATGTTATAGACCACTGCATAGAATACCTATGTTCTTGTATAGAGCAAGTCGTTTTCCTCGTACTAAAACTTCGACGTCAACCGTTCCACCGCACGTCGACACGGCCAGCCATAATCCTCCCCCAGCACTGACTGCAGCCTGAAAATTTTATTCAAGTATATACACTGCTTTTTATTTCGCTGGAGACCAGATTTATAATTATTATATCGTTAATTAATAAAATGAAGACCATAGATCGATTATATAATTACAGACGAGTCACGACAAATACTTAAATTACTGACAAAAACGCTGTTTCAAAGGTATTAGTGACTTCGGGAAAAAATCGATACATTTTTCCGAACCTGCACAACAAATTTTTTATATTATAATTACATAGAGAACATTAAAAGAATTATTAATGAATTAAGTCTTTTTTGTCTGTGACGAATTCTCACATAGGTAGATAGAAATTGAGAACTGATATGGGTATAGGTAAGTCAAACGTCCCCTGTGGAGGATCTATATGACCCTATGGAACGCCCATAAATTTTGCTGTCTGGGACTTAAAAAAATATCGATAGAACCGATCGATTCGTATTTGGCCCAAATTCTAGTCGGACACCGACTCACTTTTACTACATACCTTGTAGTAAAACACTATCCGTCCCTTCAAATCGGTCCTGTGTGGTTGATCTTGTTTTAGACGTTTCGCCGAGGTGGTTCTGGGACGTAAAGTACCGTGGGCTAGTAAAGACCCAGCTCGCCTGTCGTTGCCGACTCCAAATAAACTTACAAAGTAACTCTGAAAAGAATTAACTATTTGTATAGTATTTCCACAACACGACAATAAGAAGTTATGCATAAGCATGATTTAAAAAAATATATCAAATTACTGGTGACTTTTTACTACGGTCATGTTTTATGCATATTTTGATATTCTGAGCATAAATTGTGACGCAAACTGTAAAACCTTATACATAATATAATCGACAAAATATAAATATAACAAAGTAATAATGTTCCTTTATTTTTTTTGAATGAAATTTAGTTAAGGACCAGTTCTTAATTTTGACACAGTTTGCCTTGCTGCAGCCTTGAATCCAAAGGTTTCCAAGCTTTTGTTTTTGATAATACATTTAGGAAAAAAAAAGTATGTGTTTACTAAAGATCGTCGAAAAGCGATGAATAACAGTTGAATAACAAAAAATAATTTAAATATTGATATAAATTGTATATTCCATATAAGACTTTTATGTACCACAGCAGGGGCTTAGATCTCGAGATGATGGTACTTGAAGCTTAATGCCTCTTGCTGTTCCAGTATGGGTTAGTGGATGTTGGAGACGGCCATCTGTTGATGGCAACCGGGACCGGCGTATTAACATGCTCTCTAAGTCACGGAGTCGGTGATAGTTATATACTTAAGTCAGAAAAAACTCATTGGTACATGCCGGTTTCTGCAATTCGAATGATGACCTTGTAACAAATATTTGTTACAAAAAACTTTATTTTAAAATGTAGAGAAGCAAGCGACAAATTCTTCATAATAATATTGTTCTCTTTCTTTCTTTCGGGTACCGGATAGTGTCTCTCTCTCTAATTTTAACTGAAACTTAGTCGAACACGTTATCATGATTTTTCTTCTTCACCTACCTTAGTCAAGTCTAAATTCTCTATTAAGTGATGGCTTCGATCGCCTACGCAGACTATGAGTGGATCTTCGTCAGTCACTTTCGTACTACGACCTGCTTGAAAATAAATATTATTTAATTTAGCTCAAAAATATAATCCGAATTTATAGAGCGTGTAGAGCTTACCGAACTAAACAAAAAGTTTCAAGTGAGCAGAAAGTGCAAGCTAACGGTTACCGAGAAAAGCATGTTTCAAATTTTTATTTTTAAAATTTTTAATTTTTTTTTTAAACTTTTTGTTTAGTCTGGTAAGCTCTACACGCTCTATAGGTTTGGATTACGTTCAACCGAACACTAAATATATTAAATATTTAGCTAAGAAGAAAACTGTACTTAAATGATTTAACAAAAAAAAAAATATATTGAAATATATAAAAGAAAAAGTCGCCGATTTTTAAGTGAGTGGATACCAGATTACGTATTTTCACATTAAAGTTATTCACACACAATCACAATCTAAGTTATTGATATATCTAACCATTATTCGTAAGCACAACACATATCAAGATCATAGGTAACCATTTCGTTATGCGTTTCGTTACTTTGAGGATTTCAGTTTTAATTTGGTATTAATGTCATATTTTAAAGTCGCTCAGCGCGCTATGAAGCGGGCTATGCTCGGCATTTCCTTGATGGACAAAATCAGGAATACTGAAATCCGTCGAAGAACTAAAGTAGTCGACATAGCCGAGGTGATTAGCAAGCTGAAGTGGCAATGGGCCGGTCACATTTGCCGTAGAACCGACAACCGATAGGGTAGACGGGTTCTCAAGTGGAGGCCACGTATTGGGAAGCGAAGCGTTGGACGCCCTCCGGCAAGGTGGACTGATGACTGCACCATTGGATGCGAATTGGATGCGGAAGGCGGAGGACCGTGTGTGGTGGCGAGCCTTGGGAGAGGCCTGTATCCTGCAGTGGAGAGACACGGGCTGATGATGATGATGTCATACTTTATCTAATGAGCGGATTAACTAAATAAAAACACTTTGCTACGCTATTAGATAGCGGTTCATATATTAGGTACACCTATTTTCCGATGTAGTGCTAATAATCTTCCAGTAAAGTCGTTGGGACAGAATCACAAGGCGAAATTATTACGACGATCTTTTTTGCCCTTTGGCCACGGAAATCTAAAAAAATTATTGCCTTCTTTCACATTAATAAATAATAGTAATATATGGCACATCTCACACAGCGCCATCTACTCTCAAAGTAAGTATCATGTTTGTATTATGGGGTGCTAGAAAACTGGTATAATAATAATAATAATAATACATGGGACTTCCCACACAGCGCCATCTAGTCCCAAAGTAAGCAAGTATTATGCTTGTGTTATGGGTTACTAGACAACTGATATACATACGAAAATATTCTTTATAATATATACATATATACATATATAAATATTTTTTTTTTGTTTTTTTTTTTATATATATAACAACCAAGACCCGGTACCAGTATCAATATTCATCATATTAATACGATTCGAACCCGGGACCTCTAGCTTCGTAGGCAGGGTCGCTACCCACTAGGCTAAGCGGTCGTCATACACACTTAAATATTATATACACTTAAATATGGTATACACACTTAAATATTTTTTTGTAATAAATACATATATACCTAAATACTTTCTGCACTCCGACACGAAACAAATAGACATGTTCATGCACACAAATATTTTTCCGGGACGGAAATCGAACCCGTGATCCTCGGCTCCGCAGTTAGGTTCTCTAGCCACTCGGCCAATCGCTCAGTCGATTAATCACAATACCTGGAAATCTATTTTTAGGTCATGGGCGATCCGCCAACGGATCAGGTTTTCAATGGGATTCCGCCGCGCGAGTCACTATTGTCTATGATATTTAATTGTCATGATGAATAGTTTGTATATTTTATTATTTGTCAATTAAAATCTAAAAAATAGACTGTTGTGGTTTGTTTTGTTTAAGTTAGTCTGAATGTCAATACGTCAGCTAATAATTAAAAAATGTATAATATTAAAGTTATATGACAATGGTCAACGGTGATTCTCATAACAAAAAAGTTAATAAGCACGCAAAATGCGAAAAGATATGTTTCTTCATCAGCCCATTTTTACCCTACTGCAGGGGCTTAGGCCTCCCCCAGGGTGAGAGGGGGCTTGGAGCTTAAATCCGCCACGCTGCTCAACTGCGGGTTGGGGATTGTAACGACCGCCATCTATTGACAGCGTCCGGGACCGACTGCTTAACGTGCTCTCCGAGGCACGGAGTCAGTGATAGTTATATGCTTAAGTCAGAAAAACTCATTGGTACACGCCCGGACTCGAACCATGGCCCTATGGCCTTATAGATTTGAGACAGGTTCGTTGTGCTTTGGGCTATCTCGACACAGTCACGACACGAAACGGAGATATGTTTAATAACATTTATTTATACCAAACAAATACTTACTGTACTTTTTCTTTCTATAAAAGCTTTTAAAGCTGCCTTCGAACATATCGAACAGACTTTCTTTGTATATTACATTATCGTTTTCTTCGCTTCTAACTTTTGTTCGCGCGTTGTAATCTAATCTAGGGAGGTTATCGGTTACTCCTTGGTCCATTTTACTATTGAATTTGCTTAATTTGACGTCGTTTTGTGCCGCGCATAATGACGTATATTTTTCCCTCTGTGACGCCACCAAACAGTAGATCGTCGCTTGCGGATCTATAGGGCTGTGAACAAAGTAAATTTTAGTAATTTAGTTACATTACAAACATTACTTTACACTATAATGTACGATAACCGGGTATGACAACTCAAAGACGATATGTATCAATAGGAAATTTTAAACATTAGGTACCTAACTTTATTTTTTGGAATTTTTTATTCACAAAACAGTCTATTAGACAAGTTCTCGGAGTTGGTTCCATACGTTTTCGCTGTTTAATTTTTCAATTCTTAATTTTTCTGTCCTCCATACCCATTCCACTGTTCTTCCTTCTTCACTTTCCTCCAATTACCTTTTCTCTCAACCACCCTACACGCTCAATCCTTAAATTCTCCTTTCTCTCGCATATTTTGCATTTCCTATCCTCATCCGTCATCCAATACTTTTTCCCTTCTTAGATTCCCTCATCTTAATCTTGCCACCACCTTCTGACTTCCTCGTTCCCCCCTTTTTTCAGGTATATTGACCTCTTGTTAAGCGTTAACACCTTAAACCTGTCATTAATTTTGTTTTCATTATCGTTCCGTGTTCCCGAAACCCTTGTCTCTTTACTTCGCGCCTTTCTGTTTTGTTCTTCTTGTTTACACTTCCTCTTGGTTGTAGCCGTTTTCCCTGTAGAATGTTTCCCTATAACTTGATTTTTCCCTTCTATTTTCTTTTCCCCCCAAACATTTATCTAATAACGATTTTTTTTTTCAGATTTGGTTTGATCCTCAAATCCTGCTACTCTTTTTTTTACGAATACTCGAATTGTGTTCTTTTCTGTTTCTCTATGAACTATATAGTCTAGGGTCCATCTATCAAGTCCCAACATCTACTTTATATATTTCAGATATACTTTTTCTATTTCTATCCATTGTTTAATTGGGTAATTACAATACATAAATTTTGCAACTGGTTATGATGCTCAAATAACAGGCAAAAAGAGCATTCATTATAGAAAGATGTAACGGCTGTGAAACATCCGACAATGGGCGGGTATCTCGACTCCAGCAGAACTATTTTGCCTTGTGAGAGATTAACCGCTGAGCTGAGCTGACCGCTAATCTTCGATAATTTGAGAGGCACCCAAATAACAAAAAATTCAGAGTATATTACATCTTATGATATTTAGGTAACGTATTCTATGTTTTAAACCCCTTGCGATGGGAAGGCGGATTAAACTCTACAGCTTCCGCGCTCCCGAGCGCGCGGGGTATGTGGGGGTTGCACCCACTAAACAACCGCCTGAAGCAGAATAAGGACGCGTGTCGTTAGCCCGAAAGCTTTAACGACTTCATCGGAGGGGCCAGGCGGCACACTAGGGTGTTGTAATCTATGTGCACATAAAACATCATTAGAATGTTATAAGCTTCGAAAAAAATCGCTTACAATCGCACGTATATATAAGCGTTTATATCCGAAGTTAGATTCAAAACCCACAAATAAGATTTGAGTTTTACGATTCACGTTTGACGTGTACGATCGCTTCTCCGATAGTTGATAGGCACGTTTATCTTTACGCCTTGAAATGGTTATAAAAAGGCCATCACAAGGTTTTACTGCTGGGCGGGCTTTGAATTTACAACCCGCCAAAACGTTCGCGTTACATAAATCTAGATTTGGCAATACGAGACAATACGAGTATGCGCGCTTCGATAGTAATTTATTACTTTAGAAATATTTAATAATTGGTACAGTACAATTAATTATAACAATTGAGTTTTGTTGGTCGGTTTTGGAGGATGGGGGATAAAAAAATAAAATAATCATTAATATATATATATTTTTTATTGTTATTGTGTAAAGTTTATATATGAAGCTTGCGCAAGATTTGAGAAGTATTCATAAAGTACGTAATCTCAAAGATGGTTAGGTAGAAAGCTATGCAGGGCGATGTAAGGACAGGCTCTTCCCCCTCAAAGTTCACGTTACTCAAGAAAATTACGGGACTGGCTAATATCGCCATTTGTGTCAAAATATTTATATTTATAAAAATATAAACCATAATACATATTACTTTTGTGTCCAATATTAAAAAAAAATCATTTAAATAGGTGAACCATAAAGTATCTTTCAGAATAATAAATTTGGTCATTGTGGCCAATGTAAAGCCACGATAGATTACATAACTGGAGGTAAAAGTTCAGAAGAAGCTAAAATTAACAAGTAGTTTATTTACGCTCTATCTACGATTTAAATAGTGAAAGAAAAATATTGACCTTGTGTTACATTGTGTTACTTATTGTTAACTTTGTTTTGTGACGGCGAGTTAACTACCTAAACCCAAAGTTCTACAAGTTTTTTTCATAGCTTTCCTTTCTTTTTATTTGAATAAAATTTGGCCCACATTTAGTCTACATGGTGGCAACCCACTTAAACGTAATAATGTGTATCTATGCAACGAAGTGATTCCATAAGATTAGTACTTTGGATATGTATAAAAGAAATAACTAAAATTCAAACCCGTCGCGAGAGAAATCAGGTCGGGCGACGACGTGTGATAAATATCGTGGTCACACGCCACTGGTGACCATAAAAAATAATATACCTTGATGATATAATGACAAGTGTACCAACAAACGTCCCGTTATACGGTACTGTACGCGTTTCGCCGTAAAAGGTCTCCATCATAAATTCATACGTCCAAGAAGTGATCGAGTGGGATTTATAGCGAGCGGTATTAACACGTGACAAGTCAACGGAGCTGTCGTTTTTTCTATCGCGCTTGGCAGTAGAAATCTATGCCAATTTCTGCTATATTATACCACATCTGTACATATAATAAAGTCGTAGACTTATCGTGTCTGTACATTACGATTTTTGCAAAAAATAACTGAGAGACGAAAGAAATAAGTAGGTATTATCACGTAAAACTTTCTAAGTTCCACACAGTCTATAAGTTTGGACTCCGTTCAGCCAATCACGCTGTATATTACATACGGGGTGTTCGACTGAACGTAGTCATAAAAAAATAAATCTTTAAATATGTTTTTCTCGGTAACCCTTAGTTTGCGCCAGCTGTTCACTTGAAATGGTTTGTTTAGAATAGTAAACGCTATACGTTTTATAACATTGGACTACGTTCACCCGAACGCTTCGCATATATATTTTTTATTTAAGATAGTATTCGAAGTTACGTTGCTATTACTCGATCTTCCAATAAACAGAGGTCAACTAATGGTTCATATGTATATCATTAATCATACATTTCACTGATTAGTTGAATAATCACTTGTCAATCTTCGATGAAACTTTTTAGTTTGAAAATCGTCAATTGGCAGGAAAGAGGCAGCGTCTAGCAAAAATTATTCACAAATATGTAACATAAATTGCAATATTTTATTGGCATACAACTTAGATGGCAAATTTGACGAATTTTAAAAATCTGTTGTTAATACTACAAAACAAATAAACACATGTAAAACAAAAAGTATTTTCAAATTAAAAAATACTATGTAAATTATGATAAATGACAAAATTTTAAAGAGACGATGGGTTCAGGGTACCGAGGATGCTTGCCGCGTTGCCGCGCTGTATTGCGACACTGATCCTCTGAACAAAGTATTCCTTGCAAAGTATTAAAGTATTATTGGCATTATTATTTCATGTTTTAAATTTTAAACATTATTACCATTCCAAATAATATGAAACATTCGATATTTCACTGACAACATTTCCCTATTCTCAATTCCGAAGCTTTCCGCTTTAGCGTGACGTCAGTTCCGACGTTTCTATTCAGATGGCACATCTTATAAGGAAGGTAAATCTCACGTTTCAGAGCCCCGGCGACTTTGAGAATGCTAAACCCTCGTCTCACCGCCCTCATCGAATCGCTTGTAGAATATTAAGGAAGTAAGACGTCTTAAGGAATTAAGTGAATTTCATTATATTATAAACCCTTTCAAAATACACCGATAAATTATCGATACCCTGGTAGTGAAACAGTTCGTTTGGAATGGATTTAAACAACTCTCCAAAGCTAAACGGCGTAGAGTAGAACTAATAAACTATCGCAAACTAGCAATAAAATAAATCATAATTTATTTGTTACCTGGGATCCCAGTTAGCAGCTAATTTCCGTTTGGATCGTGCCCTCAGACGCAATCGGACTGGCTGGGTGGCCTCTCCTCGCGCACTCACTGCCGCTGCACCACCATTTTTTGAAGACAACTGAAAATTCCGCAAAGCTATAAGTTTGTTATATATGCATGCGTAAGCTTACGCCCGTTTTCCAAAGTGGTAGGCATAGATCTGAACTTTTGGTTGTATCCGGTTTGTACCGACATTTACAAATCCTTTTCTCACACATTTCCGCTGTAAAAACGCGTACTTGTCGACTGACTGATTGACTGACCGATTGATCGACTGATTAGAGACCAACTGGGAAGCCGAGTGTCTGTATTCAGATAGAATCTTTTTCCGCAACAAAATCTTTTGAACTAGTTTTTCGTACTTTTTAGACAATTATTGTAATCGTAATGAGTTTCCTTCGATCAAAAGGTTTATGTGGCGTATAATTTATTTTTGTTCATCTCATGCATTTTTTTTAGCTATATATCAGGAATTTTTTGTTTAACCAATAGACACTGTCTTTTAGCGACCTCTTATTAAATACATTAATTGAACAAGCACATAAATTCAATTTATATTAAAAAATTTCAGTGTAAAAGCGTGAGACACTTATCTATTGAGATCTAGGGAATACTTAATTCTCCTAGCCTAGTATCATATATACATTATGTGTCGTTACACTTTTGGAATCTCATCGACATTTTGTCTTTCTGTTGCACATACAATTTATTAGCAATTGATAATATATAGTATACAACGTACTTGCAATACATATCTGTCGTGTTTTGAAACGATCGCGGAGAAAGTGTTCGCGTCCTCCCTGTTGTATTCGTAGAGCAGCTTCAACTGGTCTGCCAAGAAAACGGTAACATAAAATCTTAGAGATACTGCGATGTGACTGCAAAAAAGTGTGCAAAATACCGTTTGACGTTTTGAAATATACGCTATGAAGCAGAATTTTGTGTGACCCACATATAAATATTGGAAAAGAGACAAAAGATTCCGAAATTATATTTCATGGTTAATTATTACATTTCATTAGTAATTAAACAAATGTTTGTTTAAAACAATGATAATTACATATGTTCTATCTAATTAATGAGTTGAATAAGTTTGAAATGCTCTATCTTCATTATAGTGCTATCTAAGCATAAAATGTACGAGAAACGTCAACACTACAAACATAACGCACACATGTACAAGAAAAGTAATAAGAATCGGTTAACATCGGAAGCGCAGGTTTGTCCGAAGTTATCCAATGAAATAATTTTAATAAGAGAAAGTCATAAAATACAATGAAAATACTGTAAAAACAACTTTCTTACTAATGTCATTCGGTTCAAATTGTCTTGCAAATTGCAAGTACTTCCAGTCACATTACTTTTCTAATATATCTGTAACGTACGTTTCGTTGTAATACACGTACAAGCTAAAATAATAATATAATTATTGAGCATTTAAGCAGAGATTCGGGTGTTTTCATCATTGAATGTACTGCGCTTTCGTGAAGTATGGAATAAATTCGTTATAAATTCATTGGATAGCTTTTGGGAATAACGAAAAGATTAAAATTAAATTAATTAAAATTATTATTATTTAGATAATCAAATATATAATTTATATATAAAAAAAAAACAGAATAACGATTTTGCAATTTCATCGGTAGAGAACTGGTTAGGTATAACTTAACTATGAAATTTAAAAAAATTCATATTGTTTCAACTAGTTTGTTTTTTGTAAGGTTGTCTTGCCTAATTTTGGTTGATGTTATTTTTGTTTAAATTTCTGTTTATACTTTTATTATCACAAAAAATATTTTTTTATCAATTAAAAATTATTTCATCATGTTTTATGAAAAAAAAAATAATTAATAACTAATTTATTTCATACTTTACGAAAGCACTGTAGATGAGTAATTAAAATCAGTTGAATTTTACTAATGTTTAAGTAAATAAAATTATATGTTTAGTAACACGAAACCAGTGGATCCTTTATCGCTCAGATTACAAGACCATGTGTCTACGTAACATTCGCTTTAAAGGCGTACATACGCCACCTGTCCTGTACCCCTAAATCTTAATTATTAGTAAGGGGAAGCAATGTAATATTATGATTTTACTGCAATAAATATATACCATCCTCACAATGTGACGTCCCTTTGAACACCGCCCAGCTAATATCTCGAGTACACGGACTCACTGTGATGTATACTGGAGTTTCAGGTATTTGTGAAGTGTTCAGCTCTATCCTGAAACAATACAAGCTGTCAAATATCTTACGACCTATGTCTTCTCATATATATAAAACGATTTGGTCGGTTGGAACACGTGCCTATGTGTCAATTACAAACCCAGTCAATACCATGTATTTTTTACATCAAAAATTCTAATGTATCCGTCTATTCCAAAAAATTCGAATAAAAACACACCCTCACGCACTTTCACACACGCACGCACAAACGCATTTTGGTGATATTTTTTATAATTTTTGAATTTCTACTTCCTGATTGGCTGTCTTAAAAATTCTGATTTTCTGTAAAATGTAAATCTATTATTGGCCTTAAGTTTTGTATTATAATGAACATAAAAATTATGTTAGTTTTAAGTGCTGCGGATTTTGTATTAAATAAATAATTTTAGTTAAAAAAAAATTCTAATGAAAATTTTAAAAATTCACGTATGTAGGTACTTACCGCACATTTATAGGAAGTTATATTTCGAAATTGTTGACTTTTCGTATCTATACATTAAAGATTTTGGCAAAAAATGTCTTGGATACGCGAAAAATAAATAATATAGAACATACAATACGGACGCGACAAGATGCCACCCAACTCGAAACTCGATCTTCCTCCCGCTTCCTCGTGCCGAGCCCCGCTGTCGTCTTGCGAGTAGCGATAGCATAACAACTGTTTATTTATTTATTTTATTTATTAGAGACAGACAATCTTTTACTTAGCTGACACTAGCGATCCGCCTCGGCTTCGCACGGGTAGCAGAGCATGTAAGCTGTAATGTTTTTATGTCGTATAGACCTATCAGCTTGTTGGGTTGAACATGTGGATTAGATTTAATTATGTTTAAGTTCATCTTACTTGGAGTATTTTTATTGTATTTTATTTCCTATTCTATAAATATTTGATAAAGTAAAGAATAAATAAATAAAAACAAACTACAATATTTCTTTGTATACAACATTGATAATTTCGGCCTAATTTTACATCACGCGAATCACGTCGGGGCATAGGGCGCGGAACCCCCAGCCCGGCATATCCGACGCCCGGCCCGGCTCGGACGCATATCACTTGTGGCGCTATGGTTTTTATTTCGCGATATTTCCGAAGATATTAATTTAAATTTTATGGTGTAAAGGCATTAATAATGTACATGAAATTTTAAAGGTAAATAACGTATTTAATTTGATCAGGATTAATACTGTATCCGTATAAATTGCTTTCCAATCACCATTTTTTTAAACATAAAAATGTTTTAAAAAAATTGTGTCATATGATATGACACGTTGAAGTATTAAAATATCCATAAAAATTAAAAATATGTCATCACAGACTTTTCTTTAGTCCTATAAAAGAGAAATAATTCCCCCGTACATTATAATAAATTATTATTGTCTCTATTATTATTGTATTGTGTTATTATTGTATACGATTAATTTACTAACAAAGCTACTGACACATAAATTGCATCTGGAACCGTATTAAATATCAAATGTCAAAATACCGTGTGAAATGCAAAAATCTTAGCTGTTCTAAACGCAATTAACGCCGAAAAAGAACCATCTGAAACGCATGACACGGATAGTTAAATCGCCACACGTGAACGATTATAGCGATAAAACAGACAAAAGTGTCCTTTGTGACTGTTATTTGATGCAATTGAATGGTTGCTGTAACCTGCTTAGACGGGTGTCAACTTTCATAAAAATATATACTTTTCATAAAAAAAATTTAACACATACTTTTAATATTTTTCCCGAAAATATGGCTCAATTTATACCTTCCCCTCAAAATTAAAAAAAAGAAGTCTTATCCAAAAAAATATTAATAAAATGTCCTTGTGACGTCAACTGGACAGATGACTACCAATTTATTTATTTATTCAGGAAACAACATATAGAACATACAGAAAATAGTTTACACAATTAAATTATTTATAACTACAATAGCATTATTTTAGAGCAAAATCATAATATTTTCATTGTTTCGTGAGGATTTCACTTTCCCTCCATACTTTTTGTTTAGTTGTAACTTCGATTTTTTACCGTGCTAAGCAGCGCAATAAGATAAACCGCCTTCACAGGGCCAACTTTATTGTCAGATCAGATGTATTTTCAAAAACATCTGGGAAATTCATCAATATTTTTTTTTTGAGAGGTTATTTTAGAACCTTGTGCCTTTTAATTTTAATAACCACGTTTGAACATGTTTGTTGAAACTGTTGAGTTTTTCTTAACAAATTATTTGTTTTTGTTTTATTTTCATCAAAAATTAATTGTTCAGTATTGTTCACTTTATTTAACATATGATATCATATGGACTTATGTAGGTACCAAAATTAAATCCATAAATTTCTAAAAAAATCTATTTTTTTTTTGCACACTATACATTTCAGAAACGTCAGCTGAGCTGGGTGTCATGTTAACTCGTACTTATAATAAAATACCAATTATAGATTTTTTTATTTTGTTTGTCGTTTGTTTGTACATCAATCATATAAAAGCTACTCATTGGAATCAAAACCTAATACCTACTGTAAAATAAGAAACTTTATTCTGAGTCACAATTATTGTTTGTTTCCTCAAAGTTTACATACATATTCGGAAGATATTCAATTTTTAGCTTTAGTTAGAAACCTATAGCATTACGCTGCTACGCCGCATCCACAAAATATTAATGGTAATAATAATTGATATAAAAGTATTTTACTTATAATTAAAAATAATCTATTAAAATTATATAAGAAACCATTACACTGAAAGTAACAAAAGAAATTTAAAAAAAAAATAATTATATTAAAAAATCTGATACATAAATATTCACTTTTGTAATATGTATATAGCGTGTAATGTAATAAACGCATACCCCAAAAGTTGTTTGCTCAGTTGTTTGTTAAGAATCTGCTACTGAATCAATAGTAAGAGAAGTAATTTTTTATTCTAAAAATTATTAAAGTCAATCATAGTGGTCCCTTTATCGAATAATATTAACAAGTAAATAAATTTGACAGCAGCGTGTGGTTTTAAAAGAGTCATAAATGTTACTTTACAGTATCGAAAATGTCAAACGCAATTTCGCGGCGATGAAGACCGGCGCGCGGGGACCTCGCGAACCGAAACTCGGTATCTTGCACCAACTAGCTATAGTATGAGTGGTTAGTGGGTGAACGCAGAAGAGGGCTTCCATAGTCAAATCGTACTTTTATGGTCTTAACTAAAGAAAATGAGACGTAAGTGGTGTTTGAAATTGTGCGTCATTACTAATACACCTCGCATATATTACATACATATTTTATTAGAAAATATTGTTTTTAGTGATAATTTCAGCATTTCCGATATTAAAAACACTTATTTGTTTTTGACTGGTCATAATAATACACACTCGAAAATAAAATACGGGTTTATTCTTTGCATTATTCGTAATTTTTATGGAATATTTAGGGCCGGTATTTCAGTTTTCACTTATCCTAGAAAGAACGTGAAGTGAAGCTTAATTGTATTGGATAACGTTTAAGTGAGAATTAAAATACCGGCCCTTAATTAAATAAACGACCGTTATGACGTTTTACTAGAATTTTCATACAAATTGCGAAAAACGCAAACTTGCATTAAGCTTTCCATAGTCAGTATAGAGAAGAATTTCGCCATCAAACCGTCAGCGTTTCTCTTTCGCAACTATTACAGCAGTTCAAAGTTAACTAAACTTAAGTTCAGGATTCCAGAAGATAGTTTGATTAGATTTTGATCAGAGTTCTAAGGGTCATCAAAAACGAACAAATAATTAAATGTATTTTTACTATTAAGACGCTGTTAACTGTAAAATTAATTGTTTTTTAATTACTGAAGCGAAAAAAGTGCTATTATGTACCGTATTTTTAAAAAGTTTACCGATTCTAAAACACGTTTCACTAAGATTATATCGATGAAAAAGAATTACAAATTCACCTCTTTAAAGTAAACTTTCAAGCATTATATCTTTGTTAAGTTTTATAGTGATTTGCTTAGCTAAAGCTAATTTACATATACGTACAAAGTTAAAAACTTTTCCGATTGTTTTTTTTAACCCAGACACTACATTTGGGTTAGATCCAAGGTCACTAACATTTGAATGACAGGGACAATTGATTGATAATGATTGATGAGAAGTTAACAGGTTCCTTTAATCTATTCACTACTCATTAACCATATTTGATCAGATTTAAAGTCACGACCCATTTAATTAACAGAGACAATTGATTGATAATGATTGATGACAAGTTAACAGGTTCCTTTAACCTATTCACTACTCATTAACCATATTTGATCAGATTTAAAGTCACGACCCATTTAATTAACAGAGACAATTGATTGATAATGATTGATGACAAGTTAACAGGTTCCTTTTACCTATTCACTACTCATTAACCATATTTGATCAGATTTAAAGTCACGACCCATTTAATTAACAGAGACAATTGATTGATAATGATTGATGACTAGTTAGAACGTTAACTACGGCATTTTTTGGTATTTTTCAAGGTGATTCAACGGCGCGCCTACTCAAGTTCAAATTGACAGCGATAATTGAAGCGCGCTGCTAATCAATCTATCAAGGTCTTTAGCTATTGTCAGCGTCTTAACAGCTAGCGAAGAAATTCAGAACGTGTTCGTATTGTTTTATGAGCGACAATTTCGCTCTACTACTTTATTTGTTGAAAAGTCACACTAGTATTTCTAGTGTGACTTTTCTTGTCACACTAGAAATAAATATGTGGTGGTCTGGTGACTTTTAGAATTTAAGATTAATTATTTTTTAGTTCGAATCTTACTTAAACTAACTTTATCCGGGGATAGAACTAGCATAAGCATAGAGATAATATAAATATAGTAGGCAAACTTCATAAAACCCCGTATGTAACGGTGGGCATCGGTGGAGCATAGGAGAAAAGAGGATGGAAAATAAATGTACCTAGTTGTATCATCATTTTGCTTGTACGCCGCAGTTCTTACGACACTCATTTGACAGTCACAGCGGTCCCAGATATCAAAGAGTTATTGACTGCAGATACAGCCCGTTCGATATAATGCTCAAAATAAAAGGAGATAGACTTAGTATATTTCTGTATAAATCAAAGTATTCTTATTCTTTGTCTCTTTCTGTTGTGGCCTGTATTTCGGACTGGCTTAATTGTCTACTTATTCTATTCTATTATGTCTATGTGCGTAAGAGGCCGACCATGAGGTGACAAGTTTTTAACATGGATTTAAGTGAGGTTATTCTAAGTCATGTAGGAAATAGTAAACGTGATACTTCAATATTTTTAAAAAGAGCAGAACCTCTCGCTTATATGTGGAATCTGCATTGTACATAATTTCTATAAAAAAATTAATTCAGGGCAAAATTAATTTTCTTTATATTGCCAACCCTACCGCGTCGTAGCGAGCGAGAACGTGACTACATACCCACTAGACTATTTAAGGGATGTGCTTTAGATACCTCTATTTATTCTTTATTAAAAGCTGAAATATTTAAAAATACAATTCATAGACAACTTTCTCGAAAACGGTAGACACGACCAAAAAAAAAAATTATTTGTAAAACATGTGTTTTATGAGTGATTACGAACTTGATTCAATCGGTACAGAATAAGCGAGTCTTGTCATTTTCGCATTTTATAGAAATACGTAATATTTACTAACAAAAATTAATAAGTGAAAGAATTTTATCTATATACATGCCGAAGATAAGTACAAATATATAAAGTAATTCGTACCATGACGTCACTCGGTTACATTACTATGAGCATGCGTGGATAATTTGTACGTAGTGGCACCGAGTGACGTCATGAGCGGATCGTAAAAACACAAACTTTGATTTGTTATATCTCCGGTAATAACCGGTATTTTTTCAAAATTCAAAGTGTAGTAGGTACCTATTCAGTTTGTTATACTCTAGCATGTGAAATAGCGTATGATAATTTTGTTGAAGAGGACGTGCTAATTGTGGGATATCTCTTACCTCTGTACCTCTCCTGGGTTAAGTCTATAGACAAACTGGCTATCAGTTGGTAGCCAGGCGATTGTGGATCCACCTGCTGCCTGTAGTACTAAAATCGCTGCTGCATGTACGCTGCAAAAAATGTATTACAAATTATATTTCTTGACCTTACTACCTTGAGAAAAGAGTTCATCACCAGTCGAGCAATGGATGACAATGAACGTTATTATTACACCGGGTAATTTATAAATTCATAGAGTGTCACTTATCACGATCCTGACATACATCTTGGGCTTTGGATATATTAATTTGATAATTAATGTAATTATGTTAAATTATTTAAAACGAAAACAAAAGTCTGACTGCACAGTATTTAACTACAAAAGATTTGTTAACTAAAAAGTGAAAAACTAGCTGTATTCTATAAAATTTTGTTTGAACAACATAAAATGCATCATGCAATGTTTTTTGTTCAATCCCTACATAAGCAGATACACTACCATATAAATAAGACAGGAGTCCTTTCGAAATATCGAACGGGCTGTATACTAGCTTTCATTTGATACCCATATTGTTGTAATAACAAAAAAATATCCTCCCTCTCTTTTTTGATTTGCAGACAGCATATTGAAATATGATATAAACGTACACTATGTCACTCTCACAATCAAAGATAAACCCGACGACACCTTGTAAGTTCGAACGCATCAAGCCGTTTAGGCTACAGGGCGTGCCAAAGAAATATACACTCGAAAAACATTACCCTCCACAGTCGATTAAAAAATATTAAAAAAGAGATGGGCCTATAAAGATTTCGAAACGATTACCATCTTGATTCGCCTGTCTCTCCTACAGGACCTGCTGCAAATAAGTTCATTTCGCACTTTACCGGTTTTTTATAGATGTCCTCTTTAGGTTTTAAGTGAGGTGGAATAAAAAGTATTAAAACCGATGGGAAGAAACTATTAATCGATATACCTACCTATATTAACGGCGCCATAATTCCTTTTCATTTCCATACTCTTTAGCGTTTCTCGGTAAGTGTTAATTGTTGACGATCGTCTATTTATTTTTATTAGAGTAAGTTTAGGTCTTTAAATAAAGCGTACGTATTTTTCTTAAAATAAATAGAAGTTTAAAGATTTTGTCGATTTTCGATGAGATATTTATCATTTTGTTTTTCTTTTTTTTAACGATACCTATTATTAATGAAAAAAATTGAGTTTATTGTTATTATATGAAATTAGATATTATTATTAACTTAATTCACGGTAATAGGTGATTCAGTAAAACTCACGGCACATACTTTTTTGTTTATTTCGCGTCCCTTCAGTTTATAGCGAAATTAATATATCTACAATGTTATCGTCAGCTGTTAGTTTTTAATTTATACATTAATTTAACATGGGCAGTTTGTTTACTTCTTCTTTGGTATTTACAATACTTCATTGTCGTAACTCATTATGACAATTCACTGGCTTTCATTGTGGAGTTGATTTGACAGACTTCTGTTATATGTATAAAGCAACTAGCGGTCGTACCTGGCTTCGACCGGGTGGACTACGGAAACGTTCCTCTTCCCGTTCCACGCATTAGTACATTGCACTCGTGCGAAGTCGGGGTTGGTCGCTAGTCCAACCACATAGTATCATTACACTATAGTATCATCGTCATCATCCAAACAAAGAAATTCTCTGGCGCATCTAGCAGCAATTCTTTGAGGACGCAAACAAAACAATTTAAACCTTATATTCATAACAGTAGAGTTGGAAATATTTTAGAAACAATAACATGGCAAGGCGCGGCGCGTGTACATTTATGCATTTGTCAGAGAGCTCATAGGCGAGGATGAACACGCCAACAAAACAATTAAAACCTTATGTTTCTACAGATAGAATGGGAAATATTTTTAGGTTTTTGTTAATAGTTCAAATTTGGCAAATTTGTAAATTTAAGTATTCAAATACACTTGGATTTACATGTATAAGATTTTGAAATGTGACGTCACAAAACTTACGACCCCTCCCACCCAATGTAACACAATGTCACACTTAATCGACCCCCTCCCGCCCCTTTAACGTGTGAAGTACTTTATGGATAGTCCTTTAGTTAAAAAATAATTGAAAAAAAATATAGAAATTGTCAAAAACAAAACTTATTACTTACTAACTTATTTATTTAAAAAGTATTATTAATTTTATACTTACTTAAATACTTAAATAAGAAAAAAAAAAACGTTAAAAGAATTAGCAAAAAAAATTCCCATAGGAAAATTACTACAAAATCAAATTATATACTTAGATAAACATAGAAATTAACAAAAATAAAACTTATTACTAATTTATTTATTTAAATAGCATTATAGTTATAAACACAAAATTTACTCAATGATAGCTTTTTCTATTACCTATTACTGAAAACCGTATCAAAGTCCATTGCGTGGTTTAGAAGTAAGAAGATAACAAACGAAGGCAGACAGCGAATTTATTTTGTCGCGCTATAGTTTTAGTATTTCGGTAACTGCTTAAAAATTAATTTAAATTGTATGGTGTAAAGGGCAATTATAATATGCATGAAATGCCTCGGATAACTAACGTATTTAATTTGATAAGGATTAATGTCATGTTTAAAAAACTTCTTCGCAAATGGTGCATGATGTTAAACAAACTTGATTACCATGAAAAAGTTATAGTAAATCAACCCTAAAAGATACACATATGCTGTCGCGGACTTTTGGTTAGAACTTTTAAAGGGGACAATTTTGTAATACATGATTTTTGCTTAACATCAACCGTTTACGCAGCGCGCGCAACGAAAGCTCTCAAAAGGAATACTTTTTCCCGTTTTTGCAACATTTTTCATTGATGCTCTGCTCATTGGTCGTAGAGTGATGTAATAATAGTCTATAGCTATTCTCGATAAATGGACTATCCAAAGCAAAAAGATTTTTTAAATTCGAACCAGTAGTTCCTGAGATTAGCGCATTCAAACAGACAAACAAAAAATATAACCTATAGGTTTTCTCAATAAATAGACTATCCAACACAAAAAGAATTCTTCAATTCGAACCAGTAGTTCCTGAGATTTGCGCGTTCAAACAAACAAGCTTTTCAGCTTTATAATATTAGTATAGATATATATTCGTGGGCTCAAACGTTTTAGCTCTTTACAGAAAAACTTCCATCAAATATACTCGATCGTGTCTGCTTAGTTTAGGGACGATAATTGACGTCGAGGATGCTAATAATGGATGTGACTGATATAAAAGACAAAAAATCACGAAATATTTTATTCGTTATTGGTAACTTTTTGTATCTACTATCAGCGTATACTCACACGAACTAAAAGCGCAGTTCTCGCTTTTTTGTCCATACGATCTTTGAGTTGCAGAAGCTTTACTTACGTATTTCGTGGCGGAAGTGGTGTCAAAAGAGGTTGTATTAAATCACGACAGATGTCTGCACGGGAAACAAATATAAAATAATATGAAAAAAATCATGAAACGAATGCATGAAAACCGTTTCGCAATTCAGATCTATTTTTTAAGGGAGATTCTTCTAGCTATCCAATTAGCGTTTCCCAGTCGAAGGGAAAGGGCATAAAAGTGTTATCAACAAAATATAGTATGGACATCAATTTCTAGACGTAAGCAGCAATAAAAACGATAATATTTGCATAGTTTACCACATAAATCTTGTAACTGACTAATATACGACATTTATATCTCTAAGGGTGACAAATGTCTCAAACCAAGAGTATTCCTATAGCTTAAAGCCATAAAAAGCTGTTGTTTCACGCGCAAGATGTCGGCCCGCTTTAGTCATTGTCGCTTGATTTATTTCCCTCAATTAACTACGGGTCCATTTCTCATAAATTTCATATTTATTACCCGTAAAGTCGCGAGTGTTAGTCGTAAAAACTAGAAATACTTTGAGAATGTTTTATTTGTGCGTATTGTTTTAAGGCGAATCTCTGAACATTCGCGTTGGCGTCGAAAGCTCGATACTACGGATAGGAAAATGCAAGATTTTGTCTACATATTGTCGAAAAAAAATTATCTGGAATGGTCAATTCAAAAAGATTGTTTCTTCAAAGTTTGTGTTTGCGTAGCGCGTGTCTGACACGTATCACAATAGGATTCCATAGTATTTTTAGACTGTCAACCGTGAGGCTTTATATCAAAGTATGTTTGACATTGATATATACATAAGTATATTTAACTGACCGGTTGGCCGAGTGGTTAGAGACCCTAACTGCGAAGCCGAGGGTCGCGGGTTCGATTCCTGCCCTGGAAAAATATTTGTGTGCATGAACATGTCTATTGTTTGTTCCGTGTCTGAGTGTAAAAGTATTTATATACTTATACATATGTATGTATATCAGTCGTCTAGTACCCTATAATACAAGCATAATACTTGTTTACTTTAGGACAAGATGGCGATGTGTGGGACGTCACAGTTATTATTATTATATGGAACGCAAAATTAACTTCGTTGGTCACTGTTAGCTGATATAAAAAAAATATTCTGTTCAAAATATTGTTTAGGTACTCAAAATATGGGATTCTAAGTACCAATATCACAGAATCTCATATTTTTTACATATTTGAATTGTGCTATTAAAAAGCTAGATCAGAGACGCACTAATTACTTTAGGAGCTCATATTTCATTAACCTGTTTGCTAGTCATTAACCATATTTGGGAAGATTGAAGGTCACATCCCATTTAGTTAACAGAGACAATATATTAATAATGACTGCTGACTAGTTATGTATAACTAGTTATGTAAATATTATGTTTTAAATATCTAAAAAACCTAGAATTTTCAAATATCTGTCGAAGGATACCAAATGCGATGGCATATGCAAAAAGTTTCATGTTTTAGTTCAGTGTGCCTAAAAATCATCCTAAATAATTTAGTTTTCATATTTTCACTTCATAAACTGTATGGCGGTTTACATAACACAATCGACTGATCAGAATCAATGTAATATTATGTTGACGACCGCTTGGCCTAGTGGGTAGCGACCTTGCCTACGAAGCTGGGTGTCCCGGGTTCGAATCCCAGGTCGGGTCAGTATTCATATGATGAGTATTGATACTGGTACCTTGTCTTTGTTGTTATATTTATGTGGTGTCTTCGCTTGGCACCCAGAACAGTGGCTAATGCTTAGTCTAGAGCCGAGATGTCGTTGTGACGTGTACACTATTATTATTATTATTATTAACGAAAAGATAACGGAAATATGACCTGTGACCTATGCCTGTGACATACGGACGGACAAACGACCAGACGAACATGATAACATAATAGGAGTTATAAATATTTTAAAAACTATTTTAGAAATTGAATCCCCTACATTTTTTAAATATAATAGGAGTTTAAGTATTTTGTTCGAACGAATGTTCACACGTAGGGGAGACTGGGGATACTTGATCCGTGTGGGACACATAGTACATTCAATTTACGAAAATTTTACTTAATTTATTTTTATTTAAGCTGACAGAAATTTTTGTTAGAATTTTTGCAAACTTTTTATTAGAATCAGATGTGTTAATTATTTGACGTTCAAAAGTAGTAAGTCTTCATAGGTTCTGTGGCGGGGCAAGATATTTTTGGTGAGTTTTTGCAGGCTATTATTTATTACTGAATAGTGCAGATTGGCACCCTCCTCCCTGGATCAAGTCATGCAACTAGGTGGATCATGTCTCCCTTACGTGTGTGACACTTGGTACAAACACCTTTCACCAGTTTTAGCTGAATAGCTTTTACGTATGTGGTATAATCCAAATTATCTTTATATAGTTGGTAGATGGCATAATTATGCATTGTTTAGTCAGGAAATAAGTTATTTCTATTAAAAAATATACATAAGGTCACCAAATTAAAGTGGGGGATCAAGTGTCCCCAGTCTCTCTACGCTAGTATTTAACAGTTCTCTGCTTGCGCTTTGTTTAAAATAAAACCCACTGTGTTCTAAACTCAAAATAAATAACACAATTTTATTGTTTTTCAATTGTTTTCACAATCACGTTTGCCTTCTATACGTCGAAAATTCGATTATTATTATGAATAAGAATTCTGCAGTATCACTAACACGGAAGATACAGCTCTTAACATCAAAGCCGTGTATGGAGGAAACATGACTAATTTACGCAACGTGCGCTTTTGGTTTAATCTCTTTCATAGTGGAATTTTTGACTTCCAAAATTAACCCAGGGATAGGTTAGGCACTAAAGTCAATAATAAAAGATTACAAGCTAGGTTGGAAGCTGATAATCTACTGTAATACTGCGCATATTAAGATAGGCAGCATTTTGGACATTTACCGTAACATATAAATTATTTTCTTCTAATACTCACCCCTTCAATTCACAAATGTTTCAGTTTAACATCCAGTGATAATTTGATTTCTTCCTTTATACTTAACTTTATTACTTCGAAATAACTGACATTCCACATCGATCTTTCACTTTTGACAACATAAGACATTCTTATCAAACACGACCTGTGTTATAAATTCGAAAGTTCGGTCGTTCTATGGCTTTTCCGACAAGTATGATCATATATAATTAACCGGTATTTCTTTTCGCTAATCCTTCTGACACAAAATTAGTGATGGTGAACTGTCTATAATCAATATCCAAAATTCCGAAAAATACACACAAGGCGTCGTTAAAAAGGGATGAGAAAAAAAATTAACTTGAATACGAGGGTCACAAGTTTACCTTGAACGTACGCCACGGGTTTTTTTTGTAATTCTCCGAAACTACACTATGCCGCGGTCTTATGGGGAACAACACGAAATAATTTGGATAGATTGCTATGCGAAATTAGTGAAGTAAGTTATCGTCGATCGAGGCTAAATAATTATTTCTTTTACTAGTATCAGTTCGAAGAATGATACATGGCAGAACAGATTAAAGGTGATATTCAACGTTGATTGTGTAGCATGGCTTTGCTAAATTAACAAAAAAAAACCTACAGTCACATCACGTGTGTCAAGGCATGCAGGTAGCTACAGTAAACGAAGGAGATATTTGTACGGATAGTCAGTTAGTTAGTATGATACGAAAATTAGGATGTAACGCGATTTCTGATCGATGTTGCACTGCGCACGTGCAAAGCAGCTGTGGAGTCGAAAGCTTTCGATGCCAGGAAGACGGCGAAATGTACCAATTACCAAAAAAAGTTGCTAATCGATGTGTGATTTTAAAATTTGGTAAGACATTAAACTATATATGAAATGAATTTATGCAAGCGATACATTTATATTGTTCAATCCGTATTGTTTACAAAATCCTGTAGAAGAAAGTTTTATATCGACCGTATCGCTATACCAATCAGACTTCAATTGCAAAGCATGGCGTTAGATTTTAAATAAAATCCCTGAAACGCACGTTATGACTAAGTTACGATAAATGATGGTTTGTTCGAGGTATGGCTATTATAAGACGACTAAATCTACAAACAATTAACTGTAAAATGCGAAAACAGAAATGAAATTATACTAATTATTTGAGTTGAAATTTCGAGCTTAGTGGCGACATCTCGTTAGCGAAACCTAATGAGTCAAAATACGGAATTTAGTCACAAACTTTCGGCTTGAGGAATAGGGGTATAAAACTGCGCATATAGGCATAAGGGCGAGGTTAGTACGAACGCGGTAATTTGCGATCTTAGGAGAAGGTTTCATGTTAGACAAAAGATATAGAACGAGAGACGCGAGCGCAGGCGGGGGAGTGGAGTTCCAACCCTTTTGGCGAACGGGCGAGGTTGAGTGACAGAACGAATATAGCAGCTAAGGCGCTAAGGTGGCAGGCGTGTACTCAGGTTCGGTGAGAATTTAAGCTAGTTGAGCTGCTTTGAAGGTAAGCGCAAAGATTTTAGTTTACTAATATATGTTCCCTCTATTTTATAGAGATAACTGTTTCAACTATTGACGCCATTTGGATATTCGATATGTAATTATTTTACTAGCCCGAAACCACGAAAAGAGTAGATTACAACTACGATTCAAATTCATACTAGCACATCTGCCTTAAATTGAGTTTATTCTATCAAAGAGAATCGAAACAATAAATTAACTATAATATACCGATTGAATTGAGAGTGCGTGTGGTTGGATAACCAAATTGATTTATATTCAATTTTATTATGATTGCAAAGAACCTCGGTTACAGGTTTCAGCCGGTTAAATCTAAGGTTTTGTTTATTGTTAATTTTGTCTTGCGGTCTGGTCGAAATCTGATGTAATTATAAAATAGAGAAGTTGCTTATTTAATATTTTAAAAAGTTTAAAAATTTATATTTATATCATGTCGCAGCTTATAATGCCATGAGGTGAATTGTGGTATGCCTCAATCACAGATATCCAATTTTAAATTTACATTCAGTTATACATATAATTCAGAAAATTAGTACTGCGAGGTCATGCTTTTAGAATTAAAGTTAAATGTTTAATTTCGTTTGCCGACTAGAAAGTATAATAATTGATAAGCCTGTATTGTAAAAAGGTAATATGTACCATTAATTTTATTGCTGGTAAATACTGAGAAAGAAATAAATAACTGATGGAGTCAGGGTAGGCCATTTGATTTACAATTAATTATTTATCTTAAAATAACATTAACGAAATAAAGGTAAATTCAATAAATGTAAATACGAAATTAGACTTGCTGGCCGAACTCTGATCGGGGTCAACACAAAAAAAATAATGGTACTGGTTGACACGTGGGGACGCGTGGTTGGGGCGTCTTACCCTTCCATCCACAAAAATGTGTGTATTAAATTCAGTAAAACTACCTTGCCAATAAATACAAAATTTGTGTAATGGATATAATTTCCTATCATATACAAAAGGAAACTATGTAACTAATTCTTTATCACAAGTATAACACAAAAGTGTGTTCAATTAATCTAGAATTAACTCATCACCAGCGCACCTACACGTGTGCGATAATTGATGTTACTAACAAATTTATACAAATAGATTCGAAGTCATATAATCTGACTGGTACTTGCAATACAACAAATTGACGTAGGCTATAAAAACCGACGTAAGAAGCACTCAATAAGTGTGAATTAAATAACAAGTTACCAATTCTTTATATCGACCATCCTACGTGAGCAATGATAGCACCCACAAAGGTGAGACACTGATTTCCAGTTTTGACAGTTTATGACTGGCTTACTAACAAATAGTGCACAATCTGATCTTGAATTTTAATGTGTTAAAAGGGGCTTTGACTTTGTCAAGTCTGTGTATTACACTTGCTTTAGCTATTCATAGTCGATGGTTCTCCTAAACAGAACGTTGGAGTGAGATTACTGGTAATACTTACTTAACAAGTACATGTATTATATATACATTTGCACATACATTATATCTTCTTGATTGTACAACGTCTAATATCAACAGAAACCTTAATACCGAGTTAGACGACAAAGTAAATGGTTTATAGATAGTGGAGCCTTCGAGAGTGAGAATTCGAATAAAATGATTTAATACAGGACTACAAGTAGTCATTGTTCTATTGCCCAAAGGTCTGGATAATATGTGCACAATATTTTGTATTAGACTAAATACATAAGTGGTAATAATTCACAGTTTAAATATTGCTCGATATAATTAGCAGTGTTAACTCCAGCCGCTATCTTGTCCAGAATTGAAATAATAGAGGTTTCTTGCCTCATTTAAATATTAACAAAATAGAGTCAGTCCTCTCATTAATATAGTGCCAGATAAATACTGACGGACAACCGTTACATATAAAAATCAGGCGAGGCAGTCACTGACCCCTTGCAAACAACTATCTACAGCATCGAAATATATGCCAACTTCATAAGATCAAACGAGGCAGCCAACAGCCCCTCGAGAGATATATATATACACGCAGGTAGACGTAATACGCCCTGCATGATCGATTTGCATAAAACGCATATCATGAGGTAGTCGGAATCGACCCCTCCACTCGTATGAAATGTATACCTATTGCGCAAAACAATACTCGGGCAGGTGGATACCACCCCCCGCATGACAAATTGTCAAGGCTGGCCAGCCAAAACACATGTATGCGAATCTATGCTGAACCAATCTTCGAAACCGTCAAATTGTTTTTCCTTCGAGGACTTCGCTGGGTATTCCATTCAAAGTAAGTGCATAGGGAAACCTTTTGAGCGTTGTGAAATCAAGCTCGTTTGCGTGAGACGAGTGTTTGTAGTAAAACATTCGCGGAAAAAGAAGTCTTCAGGTGACAAAACGTAGTTTCGTCCCTTCGAAGAACGGCTGACAGTCTGTCAAAAAAACGCACATCGGCTCAAAGTCGAAATTTTGTTATCAATTTATTAATAAAACCCCGAGGTCCCGTAAGCCTTATAGCCAAGTTTGAGTGGATTGCTAGGCGAATCAGTTTTCGATCGGAAATACAATACATATAAGCAACGACTTACTTTCATAAATTTATCCCTGATCAATACAAGAAACTCGAATTTAAAAACACTAAATCAAATGTAACAAAATAATTTGAAAAAAAATAAAAACCGACTTCAAAAACATAAACTAAAAAGTTAAAAATAAAATTTTCACTTTAAAGACAGGAGCATTAACAGGCGGCATATAGTTAATGAAGTCGGTGCCTACTCATTCAGATACTTTAAATTGTGTTCTATATTTATTATAGTTATAAATATATCATTGTTGTAATTGTTATTACCTGGTAAGTACCCATTTAAAGTGTCTGAGTTGGCATCGACTTCATTACCTATATGCCGCCTGTTAATGCTCCTGTCTTTAAAGTGAAAATTTTATTTTTAACTTTTTAGTTTATGTTTTTGAAGTCGGTTTTTAATTTTTTTTCAAATTATTTTATTTTTCAATTTTTGGTGGAACGCATCTGTAACTTATTTGTATTTAGTATAAATGAGGCTTCTAAACGCGCTACTCAAATGAGACAGCACCGCGATTACGCAACGTAAATTCAGTGTCAAATTGACGCATCAGCATGTCTAGTAGGTAGTGGTATTCCTATTAATTATTATTTTTGTGCAAACTGAACATTTTGGCATATTGAACCGTATGAAATAACCCCAACAAAATATAACTGCTGTAAATCGTCGAGGAATTCCCTCGACTGTTTATCGTCTTCATCATCAGACCTGTAATGGCACTTATAACCCATATAGGTGCAAAGTTCTCATTAATAGAAATGAATTAAGTCCAAACACCAGGTAATTGCTGTAAATCGTTAAGGAGTTCTTTCGACTGTGTATGGTCTCCATCATCAGACCTGTAATGGTACTTATAACCCATATGGGTGCAAAGTTCTCATTAATAGAAATGAATTAAGTCTAAACACCAGGTAATTGCTGTAAATCGTTGAGGAGTTCCCTCGATTGTGTATGTTCTCCATCATCAGACCTGTAATGGTACTTATAACCTTTATAGGTGCAAAGTTCTCATTAACAGAAATGAATTAAGTCCAAACACCAGGTAATTGCTGTAAATCGTTGAGGAGTTCCCTCGATTGTGCATGATCTCCATCATCAGATCTGTAATGGCACTTATAATCCATATAGGTGCAAAGATCTCATCAATCGAAATTAATTAAGTCCAAACACCAGGTAATTGCTGTAAATCGTTGAGGAGTTCCCTCGATTGTGCATGGTCTCCATCATCAGACCTGTAATGGCACTTATAATCCATATGGGTGCAAAGATCTCATCAATAGAAATGAATTAAGTCCAAACACCAGGTAATTGCTGTAAATCGTTGAGGAGTTCCCTCGATTGTGTATGGTCTCCATCATCAGACCTGTAATGGCACTTATAATCCATATGGGTGCAAAGATCTCATCAATAGAAATGAATCAAGTCCAAACACCAGGTAATTGCTGTAAGTCGTTGAGGTGTTCCCTCGACTGTCTTTCAGCTCCATCATCAGATCGACTCCCGACCTTCATTAAATAGTACTAGTACTTTATCAAAATACTTAAAATACGATACTTTAAAATACGATTTTCGAAGGTTGCCCTCGATTTCTCTGGGATGCCATCATCAGATCCTGGTTTCCTTATCATGGTACCACTTCGGAGATATCTCCCTTTCATAAAAAAAAAAATCATCCAATTCGGTTCAAAAACAACGAAGTTATCCCTGAACACACATAAAAAAAAAACATATACGGTCGAATTGAGTAACCTCCTTCTTTTTTGAAGTCGTTTAAAAAGGAAAGAGTGATGACCTTATTCATTACAATAACAAAAGTTACCCCAAAACATCGGTGTTTGTTATACAACATTCTGATAGTTCGCTGTTCTATTTTTGCGCCCATATAACTGTAAATAATTTGCCGAAAACGAAAGTACAATGTAAATAGGGCGTAACTATTCGTATCCGAATACTCGCTAAGTATCATCGAGTTATCATTATTTTACTCTCAAATCAATTTAGTAATTTTATAGACGATCACAGGCCATAAAAATACCTCAATTTATACGTAAACAGTGCACGCATACTTACATGAATACGTCACGGCTGACGTAATTGTGGTTACAATAATTTATAACACACTTATTCATGCATAATGAATAAATATACTTATATTTGTGAATACACTCACAAAGCAACTCAGGCACAATTAAAGACATCTCATATGCTTACCGTGAGAACAGGTGTGTTATATCGCAGACCTAAGTGTGGTTAATAATCTGCTATAGCGATGACTAGCTAAGGTAGTCTGGACAGATGCGCGCACAAACTATGGGCTTCTTCAAAGCACCTAACAAATAAGGGTACGTTATCCATCTGCTCGGAGTGCTAAGCGGACGCCATCGGATAAAGGGAAGAAAAGATCTCGCTACGCCGTCGCTCGGCCCGTGTGACTATTTGTGAGAGCATTATCTATAACTATAGGCAGTCGCATTGGTGTTTGCTTGCACTGTTATGGCTGTATTCTAATTTGCATGTAAAAATAAATAAAATAAATAAATAACTATATTCTACCAGACGCGAGAAACAGTTTTGAAAACAGCTATTTTTTTGTGAATGTCATCATCTTCTTTTTGTTTAGGTGTTTGTGAATATAATCACTAGTAAAAAAATATTATTATTTGAAATATTCATTAAACGTAACAGCTTCGTAGGGAATACTATTTTTTTAAATTTTCTTACTGTGTATTTGTGTCGACAATAACCGTCCAAACTTTGGAAAAAAAAGATGAATTCATAAACTTTAAGCGCTTATTAAAAAAAAATTGAAAAACGTAACATTACTTCACCAACAGCCATGGGACTTTGTATGGACCCACATGCGAACTGGCCCTCCTTGAAGTTTTCCGGGTTTTCATCGAATGTTAGACATTTATATAACATGCGCTGAATCTGTAACGTAACGACCAGACAGACAAACAAATGGACGTCATCCATCTTATATATTACTATCATAACCAATAACACTTGATCGAACCGGTGATATATTTATGCAAAGCGTACGAGTAGAATAACTGACACCGACAAAAAGAATAAATAAATCGTTTATTTTAGTATGTACAGTCAAACTAAATTTTAATTTAGATAAATGATGTAAGCATCTAAAATAATTTTGTTACAAAACTTTAAAAGCTTTTTAGTCGATTTAGAAATGAACATCATTTTGTTATATTTAATGGATTAGATCAAAATAAGGTAAAATATTCACCGACTACGTCCTTTTGGGGGATTAATTGCGTCTGACTTTTGCTCTTTTTATCCGATTGGGGAGGGTAATGTACTTCGAGTGTATATGTGTATGCATCCTGGATTTAAAAAAAGCGGTCAAGTGCAAGTTGGACTCGCACACGAAAGGTTCCGTACCACCTACAATTTAAAAAAAAAAAACACGTTTCTTGTAAAGGGATTTCATTTTATTTCTATTATTTGTTGTTATAGCGGCTATAGTGGTACACCCTCCATAAAAATTAAAAGTGTAATGATCTCACAACCACCAATCACCAAAAATGTCGAAAAAAACGCCTCTCTTGTCTGGGGACCCCTTTTAATTTTTAACTTTATTTTATTTTTATTATTTATGTATTTATAAATTTATATATTTATACACACCCTGTGAAATTTTTTAGTGTTGACCTATCACGGTTCAGACAATACGGCCCTCTGACAGACGGACGGACGGACGGACGGACATCTGAGTCTTAGTAATAAGGTTTCTTATAGGTATCCTTTAGGTACGGAAATTTAACTTTAAAATGTAGAAACCAGCAAGTGGATTCATTTCATAGTGATCTAATGTTTAGCAAAGCAAACGTGGAACAAATATGCCGTCATTTTTCCTGAAATTTACACTGAACTCCGGGTCAAATAACAAACCAACTAGCATACAAACTTTAGAAAATGATAAGAACGGTATAATGGTTATATGACTGCTGAAGAAACTCCAAATGTGACAAAGCATCCAGCATTCGTTATTATAATTGATGTAAGTTGTAGTATAAGAAAGGGTCTGTCCAGTAAAGACAGTGGCTGAAAGTAGCTGAAGAAGTTAGTTGTCACAAACTCTATTTTCGAAAAGTACTTTATGGCTCTAACACTTTTCTAAAACGATTACAATGACAATAATAATAATACCTTGGACATCCCACATAGCAATATCTAGTCCCAAAGTAAGCAAGTATTATGCTTGTATTATGGGGTACTAAACAACTGGTATACATATTTAAAAAAAAAAATTTTGTAATATATACATATAAGGTATACTTTTACACCCAGAGACGGATCAAATAGACATATTTAAGCACACAAATATTCGTCCCAGGCGGGAATCGAACCCGCGACCTTTGGCTCCACAGTTAGGGTCTCGAACCACTCAGGCGATAAGTCAGTCAAATATAAATATAATTATATAAATAAAATAGCTTCACAATTGACCATACTCAAATTTTTAACTAAATTCTGTAATTCTTTTTTTAAAATAAGCAATTTTAAGACCCTAATGTAGAAATTTTTATTTTTAGGTCGTTATTTATGAAATTATAATTTTAGCGATCACCGATATTTAAAAAAAAAATATCAGTGTCGGAACTGTCAGTGGTAATAATGTCATCTGTCATTGTCATTCACTGATTGGCTGGAATGACAGAAAGTGACAGATGACATACGACTATTGACAGTTCTGCGACTGATATTGTTTTTTTAATTATTCAACGGCAATGAGTAAAATGACAATTCTGGTCAGTGTCACATTATGCTATAAAAAATTTCTTAAACATTTATATTCATGTAAATAAACTAAAAAATAAATTAAAAAAAAAACAATTTTACATTAGGTTCTAAAAATTGTCTATTCTTTTGGAAAAATATGTCTAACCTTAGGAAAATTTTAGGATGTCAAATGGGGCTATTTTGGATTTACTCAGCAGTTCTACAGCCATTAAGCTGTTTTTAGCTGTTGTTTATACACCTTGTGTTCTAGTTGGGACAGTATAAAAACTGTAAAAAAAAAAACTGAGAGATGGATCTGCTGCTAAATGTAAAGCTATTGTAAAGCTGCAGAGTGATTAAAATATGCGGTTTTTGTTGTCATAACAACTACCGTTCAAGATCTGTATATCTGATTATACAGCCAATAAATAGCTCTTAGCTGTTAACACAGCTCTAATCGCTATTACTATTCTAACTGTACTTCACACTGAAATATTTCTGAATGTCGTCCCGTTGGTGTCTCGCGAAAATCTTTTTAATAGCCTATAAATACGCGGTGTCTGCCAGTCCGTCTGTTGCGGCCACTTTTGTTTTACTGTCTGACTGCTCTCAGCGTTCTCTATTTTTACTCCACGCCGAACGAAAGAAATCTCGCTGATCTTATACCGTTTACACGTAGCTACTTAGTCACGTTTAAAAAGTAAACGAAGATAAAAACTGATAAAGTGCGTGGCGGTTCACCCAAAACATAGGGTTCCGAGCCAATAAAAAATCACTTGTTGAAATTTGATCGAAAAAGACTGTTCAGAGTTGAATTACTCTTTAACTTGGTAGAGAAGAGTTGGATCCCAGATTGTCGTGGTAACTTTCTTTCAAAAGCGCTATTAGTACTAGAGGATAAATACTAAAAAATTTAAAAATCTTTGCCTTCAGATTTGTCGACGCACAGTACAATAAATTTTTTCCTAATTTTAATACACACATGAATAAATTGTTACAAATAAATATATATGACAGATTTCAATTTTGTAGCACTTGTAGTCTGCCAGTAAAATGGATGTGACACATGAACGGACCGACTTAATACTAACTAAAAAAAATTAAATTATCACAATTTTATACTTAAAAACACTTAAAATTAAACATTAATATATTAGCAGCGGCAACCCTTTTCTATCAACTTTTTTCGCATTTGTCCAGAATTTTTTGGCTCTTTTTAGCCAACCTTGTCCAAACAAAAACTTCAAGCAAACACAATAAAATCATATATATTTTTTGTTTGTTTTCTAATTCTGTCGTACATAAGAATCAAAGTTTACAATTCCTCTAGCTTGTATAAAAGGGTTGACTCGCGAAGATTCCAACTGTTCTGTCACTTTAATGCCATAATAGCAGGTTTCCATATCTAGCTGGAACAAAACATCTTCTCTATTGTAATTGGCTTCTATAAACGATATTAATAGTTTTTTAATACATTTCATTAATACTCTTGTATTTGGGTAGGCCTAAATCGGATCGGTTTAAATCAGTTTAAATACCCAATTCGCCACATTCAATTATTTTTACAGTAAATTTTGATATCTCCATAAAAGTACGAATTAACTAGAAGCACTGTGTTTACCGTCAAACCACTCATACTCTAGCTAGCTGACGCAAGATGGCAATTTTCAGTTCGAGTTTCAGTGCGCGAAGTCTTTTCACCCCCGTGAAAACCCCGCGCGTCGGTATTAAACCCCGCAAAATTGCGTAAGTCACTTCGATATTGTGAAGTGACGATGATAGTGTGAAGTCGAAGTTTATGACTCTAGTAAAACCATAGAACTAATAATTAAAACCAAACGCTGCTGTCAAATTAATTTACTCTATGGATATCTCCAACTTTTTGTCTGCAAATCATACTAAACGTGACGGAACTCACGGATTTGATTTATTTACTTAATCGATAATTAATCGATTCTTCGATAATTAATCTTAATCGATTTATCGTTAATTGTAATTTTTGTATTATGACATCATGTACGTGTATATTTTATCTTTAATTTTCTATGAATTATTGTATTCTTTAATTTGTTTTTTTAGAGATCTATTTCAGAAGTAAGAGACATTTTTAATGAAACAGATTTTTTTTTAATAAAACATATATTAGATATTTTTTTAAATAATATGATCAACAAACATTGGAAACTCTAAATAAAGTAAGTGAAAACAGAAAAGCAAGCTCTTAAATAATCTATAGAATTTGGGTTGGGTATTGTACAATGCACCATATTATGTTATTTCGTTCGATAATTAAGCTAGTAATAAAGTGAACTAATCGTGTAATCATTATAACGAATATTATAAAAAGATTTGAAAACGGGGAAGAATGAATAGCCGAAATATGTTTGGTGGTAAACTTAAAATTGGTGGTGAAACGATTAAGTGACAATGTATTTAAATGTTTGCAACAAATATATATTTGTCATACACTCAAAAAACATTTCCTATAATTTTTTTTATTCGTATAACGTATATGCATCACAAGAACGTCTAGGCCCCAAACTAAGCATTAGATTGTGTTTTGGGTACCAAGCGAAGACACCACATACATATAACAACTAAGACCTGGTACCAGTATCAATCAAATCAAATCAAATCAAAATATCTTTATTTCGTAGTTATGTAACATAATCTTGAAATACGTCATAAGAGTGAATTTTATTACTTTGTGGAAGGACGTCACCACAAAGGCGCATTCAAAAATGCTGGTTCCTCTCAGAAAAATACGCAAGAAACTGAGGGACGCTCTTTTTAACAAAATTATAAAAAAAAATTTTAACAATAAGTGCTTAAAGAATAATATTATTGAAACAAACTGGTAGGCGAGCGGCTTACACCCATTGATTTTTCTCATCTAAGTAGTCTGATACTTTATAATAAGCTTTTGCATAAAGCTTTCGTTTTATTGTAGTTTTAAACTTGTTAAGGGGTAGATCTTGAATAATATTCATCATATAAATACTGACCCGACCTGGGATTCGAACCCAGGACCTCCAGCTTCGTAGGCAGGGTCGCTACCCACTAGGATAAGCGGTCGTCATTAAAATCCAATGGTAGGTATGCTACAGGTAAACACATTGCAAACTAGTTCGGAGGTTTTTACTAAGGCGACAATTTTTTTTAAATAATCATGTAATACGTTTAATTAAAGCGTAAAAGCCCCCTTCAATGATACCTCACTCAAATAAGATATTTTTTAGTATCCTATTTTCATTTATAGAGAGAAACTATAAAAGATAACGTTTGTCTTATTTTCTACCTTTGCAATTATAATAAAATACACTTTCCATCGACTTGACGGCTGATTATTTTTAGATAAATTAAAAATAATTTAAAATTTAAATTTGAATACGATACCATCAGCCCATTCCTAATCAGTTCATGTTGACCTATAATAAGCGTGTGTAAACATTATAAACTGAATAATTTTTTTTTTATTTTCATTGAAGTTAATTAAAATTTCCATTTTTTTTTGAAATTTGAAATTTGAAAGAATTTTGAAAATTGTGTCGTGATAGCCCAGAGCGCAACGAGTTTTTCTGACTTAAGTACACAATATCACTGACACCAAGCTTCGGAGGGCACGTTAAGCAGTCGGTCCCGGGCGCTGTCAATAGATGGCGGTCGTTACAGTTCCCAACCCGCAGTGGAGCAGCGTGGTGGACTTAAGCTCCAAGCCCCCCTCCTCACCCTGGGGGAGGCCTAAGCCCCTGCAGTGGGGTAAAAATGGGCTAATGATGATGATGAAGAATTAAAATTAGAATTGAATTAAATTTGATAATTTTTTAATTATTTGTGCATGTTTTTTAAACATATTATACAAACATGTAAAGCATTAGTAATACACTATAACTTACAATCTATTCCTCGTATGAGCAGAGGGGTACTGATTAAATATTAGACTCATGCGGACACAGACAAGTCAACCTTATAGACCACGCTTTGACAGGGAGTAGCATTCGCCAAAGCTATGTAGTGACACTACATAACTACGTCTCTTGTGAGCGGTCAGCTGGAAGCACGTCGGAAGCCATTAAATTGTCAATTTTGAACGAGCCAATGAAAACTAGGCGACCTCTCCCCGCACCCCGCCACTTTTTGGCGATTTCGTTTTCGTACTGACGTTTATTAAAGCGTGGTCTATAGGTTGACTGGTCTGTGCATGCGGATTACCATAGTTGCATAATGGTCCGCTAATTTGTGTGACGAATCGTCATGTAACTCCATAGTTCTAGTAGTCTTGTTCATAGTCTTTCTTTGTTTTTGTTTGAATGAAATTTGGCCCATATCTAGCTATGGTGACAATCGATCTATACGTAGTTATTTATATCTATGATATCGACCCTTTTCTATGAATATACTTCACTACGTACCAGATCGGTTGTCATCATAGCAAGGTATGGGCGAAATGTACACAAAAAAAGGGTTATGAATACTGTTTGGAGTATGAACTTATGGTAGCAATCCATATTGGATGCATTTTTTTCTATATAAAGAACACCATGCCGAAAAATTCGTAACAGCGACGCAAAACTGAAAACAATTTTTACTTGTATTTCAGAACAATTAAACATCAGCATTGAACATCAACAGCATATCGTCCTTTTAAGTTCAAAGTTCTGGAAAGTTTGTGACAAAAACATAAAAGCTAGTAAAGCTTAATGACAACAAAGCTTAATGATTTACAGAGAAACCAATAGGACAATCAATGTTATTTAACAGGATGTTAATCATGAAAAACATTGTTTGCCCGCTGATCCATTTAACGGCCGCCGTGTACTACATGAACATGTTTCAGTCGAAATTTACCTATTGCTTCATCATCAACATCATCATCAGCCTATTTTTACCCCACTGCAGGGGCTTAGGCCTCCCCCAGGGTGAGGAGGGGGGCTTGGAGCTTAAGTCCACCACGCTGCTCCACTGCGGGTTGGGAACTGTAACGACCGCCATCTATTGACAGCGTCCGGGACCGACTGCTTAACGTGCCCTCCGAAGCACGGTGTCAGTGATCTTGTGTACTTAAGTCAGAAAAACTCATTGGTACACGCCCGGATTCGAACCATGGCCCGATGGGGCCAAATTTGAGACAGGCTCGTTGCGCTCTGGGCTATCACGAAATTTATTGCTTACGGCCACTGAAAACCTGAATCGAACAAAAGGAAGTACCTACATCGTATAAATAGAGTTTTTAATTATTTATAGTAATAATTCTGATTATTTTGGTTTTTTCCTGGCAAAGGTGGTCAAACAAAACGTGTCCTGATATCTCTTACATATGAAAGTCTATTTCTACTTTCTTATTCGACCCATATACAAGATGTTTTACTTTTTGTATTCATTCATTCGATATAAAAATATATCATTCATTGATTAGTTTTGTATCACGTGAGAAGCTTCCATTCGTATATACAGTAGTCTGCATTAGTATAGAGGGTACTAAACCAAATTATCATGAAAATCCATTCAGCGGCTTTCGCTTGAGGCACCAACAACCAGCCCATATACAAACACGAATAAACATCCAGACAAAGCTACTTAACATTGCTAAAAAAAAATTTGACTTTAAAAGGCAAACTATAGTACTTACACTATTTTTTGCGCTCACGCACTGCAGATATGCATTGAATTTTTACCCGATTGCGCAGGGTCATTTATCGAGAGTATCTATGCAACTACTTTGATGTATATATGCATCCTAGATATTTAAACACGCACTGTAGCCTAAACGGCTTGATGAATTTGAACGGACTGACATAGGCTGTATCATATTTCATTACGACGTCTGGGAATCAAAATAGAAAGGGAGAGTAAAAATTTTTTTAATATCTTTTCCTACATATAATATCGCAAGCAATACCAAAACATCTTTCAAACCTTAACATAACAATGGGTGGTAATTATAAAAGAGGCTGCGGGACTGACGAAAGTGTGGATTGATATAAATTTATAAAATTGCCTAAAACCACAGAACCCTAAGAACAGTATGAACGTATTTGCGGTAATAAAACCTCGTATAGTAATAAACACAACATTGTATGTTTAAATGAAATTTTAATAGCTCGGCGGTCATGGATTACGCATTCTTTTTATACAGTATATTTTTATATTATACTAGCGGTCGTACCCGGCTCCGCCCGGGTGGACTACAGAAATGTTTCCCCTCCCATTCCCTCCACCACCCCTCCCCCCTTCCAGCCACATACATTCCCCTGCCCTCCCTTATCCCTCTTAACCCCTATAAACTCACCCTCTATACTCACTAAATAGTCCTATTTTTGCTAATGAAAGTCCCATAAAAATTGGTTCAACCATTGCGGAGATTACCCCGGAAGCAAACAGACAAATTTTACATTTTTAAATTATATTCGGTTGAAGAATATGGAAATTATAAGCTAAAACGTTCCTTTTCCCGTTCCACGCATTAGTACATTGCACTCGTGCGAAGTCGGGGTGGGTCGCTAGTCCAACCATATAGTATCATTACACTATGGTATCATCGTCATCATCCAAACAAAGAAATTCTCTGGCGCGTCTAGCCACAAATTTAATTGGCATAAAAAAGGTTAAAGTAAGTCAATCGTAAAAGATACACATATGCTGTTGCGGACTTTTGGTTAGAATTTTTGAAGGGGAACAATTCCGTAGTACATCATTTTTGCTTAACATCAACCATTTACGCAGCGCGTGTAACAGAAGCTCTCAAAAGGAATAATTTTTCCCGTTTTTGCAACATTTTTCATTGATGCTCCCCTCCTATCGGTCGTAGCGTAATGTAATAATAGCCTATAGCCTTCCTCGATAAATGGACTAGAAATGTTAACCTTGGAAAATGATATTTTACAATTCGCTGGTAAATCACTCACATACCTTATGACATCCGAACAAAAAAAAAGTGTTTTGAATGTTTTCTAAGCAAAACATGCAGGTAAAATTCTCCATAACGAGTATATCTATTTATATTTATACGCACACACGAAGCGTTCCGTGCGGACGACGCGACGACGTAGAATTAAAAAAAAATACGTTTCTTGTTTAGGGACTCGCTTTAATTTTATTTTTACTATTTGTTGTTAAAGCAGCCATAGTAGTACATACTTCATGAAAATTTCAAGGGTAAGCAATGATTTCACAACTACCAATCATCAAAAACATCGAAATAAACACGTTTCTTATATGGGGCCCTTTATAATTTTTACCTTAATTTTATATTTATTATTTGTCGTCATACCGGCTATCGTAATATATATTTTAGGAAACTTTCAATTGTCTTCCTATTACGGTTCAGACCTGTGACGGACGGACGGACGACGGCCAGATGGACAGCAGAACCTTAGTAATAGGATTACCGTCTGTACCCTTTGGGCATGAAACCCTAAAATTATTATTAATACAGGGTAAGTCAGAATGTAACGCAGGTTTTCAAAAATTTATTATGTGAAATAAAATGAACATATAATATTGTGAGATACACTGTGTGAAAGGTAAACTCTCAAAGTTTAGTTCCCTGAAACTGTTTCCGCGTTCGCCCGCAAGATGTCAGCAGAAGAGCAGTTAAAGAAAATGGCGTTGACTGGCGAGCAGAAGTCGTTCTGTGTGCTTGATTACCATGTTAACAACTCCGTGATTACGGTTCAACGACATTTTCGTATCAAATATCAGAGAGACCCGCCAGATGGGAGGTCCATTCGTAAGTGGTACACACAATTTACGGATGCAGGCTGCATCTGTAAACGAAAATCAACTGGCCGTCCGTCGACTAGTCTCTCGTTCACCCGATCTAACCCCGTGTGATTTCTTCATGTGGGGTTTTGTAAAGGATCGTGTTTACGTACCACCACTTCCAACAACACTGGATGAACTGCGTGCTCGCATCACAGAAGCCATTGCTGATATCGACCGCGATATGCAGCAGAAAGTTTGGCAGGAGATTGAATATCGGCTTGATGTCTGTCGTGTAACAAAAGGCGCTCACATAGAACACCTGTGATGTGTTTTTTTTTAAAACTACACTAAACTAAACTTTGAGAGTTTACCTTTCACACAGTATATCTCACAATATTATATTTTCATTATATTTCACATAATAAATTTTTGAAAACCTGCGTAACATTCTGACTTACCCTGTATATTTATTATTTAGTACGGCCTTGCTACGTCATTCTTGACAACTTCCTTTTTATGTACGTCAAATTTATTAGAATTGCTTTATCGTTTTGGAGATTAGCCCGAACAGATGGACGAAGTGACAGACACTACGATTTTATAGTTATAGGTACGATTACGTATAGGTAGATATATGTACGATTTAATAGGATTTTATATGTTGAAACGAAAAGTTGCTCGAAGGACACAACTTTCTTAAATTTTTATCGATTTGTCTTTGAAATATCAAAAAATGTTTTGTTTTCAAAACATGCAGATTTTACGTACAACTTTGTGTTCAAAGCAATTTATTTCGTTTTACAAGAGTTGAAGTCAAGTACGTTTATACTTTAAAACTTAATGGACCACAGTCGATGGTGGATTACACATTTGCCGCCCGTAGGGTATTCAAATTTTCCCGCCCCTACCGTATCTATAATTAGATACCCTAGTTCACAATCATAGTAATTAAACTTTTTTATTCATGGAGTTGTAACTTTGTGATTGGTGCCCTATAGATCGTCCTAATTAAACCACTTTTTTCCTGTAATTAGTATGATCGTCAACTAGGGGATCGATGTATCAGATCCTAGATTATTTTTACAACCCAACGGTTTAGTTAAGAGTGTACAAGAAATAATTTTTAGGTATATTTCTAAGCCGAAAAAAAAAATCGGCCCCAGCCGCCCCTGAAATTTGCTGCCATAGGCCTACTCAGCCTGCTGCCAATTCCACCACTGACCACAATAACACCCTAAATATAATAATAATATTTTTTTTATTCTTATACAACATACAATGGATTGTGAGTTACAATGTAGATACAATTTGGTCAGTCGTTAAAAATCAGTTCATCACCGACTCCTAATCCGCATTGTTTGCCTGTATGAAATACAGCCTAAATATAGCGCTCAAATGAAACGTTCCCTTCATATAAAAATATTTTTTTACTTTGATACATTATACTAAGTAGTTATTGTAAAGTATAACATTATAGAATTTAACAGGCTTCATGTATCGAATATCACCGGGGTGAGTGTGGAAATTGAATCATTTGTGAAATTTCGCCCTCGATAATCCGGAAACGACATATGACTCGGCCAACAAAGGTTCGATTCATGGATTTTCATGACATAGGTTTCTTTTTTTAACCTACTACGGTGAAACTAAAAGGTAGGTAATGTATTTCGCTAGTATGTAATGTTTAGGTATAGGTTTAGTATACATCACAGAGTAAATAAATTTGAAAGCGGCGTTTGGTTTTAATAGAGTCAAAAATGTGTCTTCATAGTATCGAAAATGTCAAACACAATTTTGCGGGGGTGGAGGCCGGCGCGCAGGGACCTCGCGGTTGAAACTCGAACTGAAACAGGCCATCTTGCTACGGGTACACACCAGCTAGCAGAGTATGAGTGGTTAGATGGCAAGCGCAGAAGAGGGCTTTTATTCAATTCGTATTTTTATGCCATTTATGTTTTTCATTATAAAAAATAATAATTTACTTATGTATGTATATATACATAGATGTTAAAAGAGATACCGCGTTGTGACAATAATAATGTGAGTAAAAAAATATACCACATAGAACCAGTTTGACGACCGTTTGACCTAGTGGGTAGCGTCCCTGCCTACGAAGCTGGGGGTCCCGGGTTCGAATCCCGATCGGGTCAGTATTTATATGATGAATGTTGATACTGGTACTCGGTCTTGGTTGTTATATGTATGTGGTGTTTTCGCTTGGTACCCAAAACATTAGTTTGGAGCCTAGACGTTGCTGTGATGCATTAGTATTATTATTGAGTATTCGCCAGTTGATGTCTTGAAATATTTGCTGTGAATTAGAATTTTATATGACCCACATGTGAAATATTTATTTCAATGTATAGATTTTGAAATTCCATTTCATGTGTAATTTAACAAAATGTTTATTTAATACATTGATGAAAACTTATGGTCTGTCTAAAAACTGGGCCTGGTATTTTGTTCACGTTTTCGATCGTTTTGAAGTATGGAACCATAGAGTTAATTAATTTGACAGCTACGTTTAGTTTTAATAGAGTCATAAATGCCAAATCACAATATCGAAGTCACATTACGCAATTTTACGGGGTTGAGACCGGCGCGAGGGGATTTCTCGGGGGTGAAGAACGGCGCGCAGGGAAACGCGGACTAAAACTTGTCATCTTCCACCAGCTAGCTAGAGTATGAGTGGTTGGACGGTAAACGCAGAAGAGGGCTTCTAGTCAATTCGTAGTTTTATGTATGAAACACTTGATTTTGATTATTATTCTATCTACTTACGTATATTAGTATAGATATCTATATTTATATGAATGCAGGATGCAGGATATTTCGCGCATGTGCATTGTCTAAATTAGGGTGAGGTATTATAAGATTATTATAAGATTGTAATACAATGTAAAACAGTGAAGTAAAATAAAAATATTGACAAAAAGCCAACACCATATAGTTGCTGAAATATCGACCTACCTATATTTTTTAACCTTTTTTTGTATTTGGTGTGAGATCGTGAACGAGTTTATTTGTGATTTTGCATTAAAACTCATTGAAATATTTGTAGTTATGGTATCGTGCTAAACTGTGGAAAATTTACAATATGCTTTTACAACTTTTCATGCTACGCTTCGTCTCATTTCATTACAGACAGTTAAATAACTTGGAATTTTGCATTTTGTTTGTTAATAATTTTATTTTTTCAGTAATATGCGATGTCTTAAACTGAAACTAAAACATTACTTTCTTTGGTGATGCTGATCCAATTTCTTCATTGACATTTCAAATTTATAATGACTAATTTTTATTGCTTTAACATATAGAACCCTTACTTATTTTCGGTATAATAACATATTCACGTTGTTTTAGCGAATTTAAAAGTTGCTTATCTGAAAGCTCATAACATTTAACAAATGACTAATTTGTGTCAATTTTTGCGTAGTTTATGCATTTGCTGTATGCAAAAAAAAAAATTAAACGTTTTACTTGTAACGTTTGGTTTATATGAAACTTTAATAGGACTTTATCAAACTTTCTAATACTTTTATATTGGGAAACGTTCAACTCGGATATTTATGAAAATGCCTTTTTATTCATAAACTATTGAAAATTTTATAAGACTCATATATTTATACCTGGCGTTAGACTAAACGTAAACTAAACTAATGGAGCATGTAGAGGTTATCATACTAAACATAAAGTTTCAAGTGAGCAGAAGGCGCAAACTAACGGTTACAGAGAAAAACATGTTTGAAATTGAACTATGTTCAGCCGAACTATTCGTGTGTAATAATAATAATAACAACAACAATAAAAGCCATTGTAAGAACATAGAAAGTACGTATATAATAATATTTAATATACCTAGTGTTACGCTGAACGTAGTCGAAAATTATAGAGCCTGAAGAGCTTATCGAAATTAACAAAATTTAAATTCACCTTTTTGTTTGAAACCTTTGGTTTAATTCGGTAAGCTCTACACGCCCTATAAATTTGGGTATGGATATCTACAATATTTGCTTCAAAAAACCTTCAATCGAATTTTTTTTTTCATTTTTTTAGAAAATATGAAATTTTGCCAATTAGGTAAATAATATAATACATACAGTTCCGAAATACCTTTCCATGTCTGTATACATATAATTACGAAAGTTACAACCAAATTTTTAATCTACATACAATATATTTAATGTGCTTTTTCCAATGAACACATAAGAATTTATTGTATTGATATTAGTTATAGGTACTGTATTCTAGTCTGAAATCAGATCCGTATGTGTGTGTAGTATTCAAAAATAAAAATTCAACTCTAGTTAAAAATTAAGAATTAACATGTTAAATCGTGTGTAAATATGCGAAAACATTGTAAATCGTAAGTGCGTAATAATTTGAGTACTAAGCCGGAAATAAATTTTAAAAACAATGGGATCAGTTCAATTTTAAATATAAATCGCTTCTGGTATAACCAAAAACAACGATTAAACTAAGATTCAAACAATGATTAATACAAGATTGATACCTGTGCCTGTCTAATGAACAGATTTCTGCACAAGAAATATTAAGTTTCTTAAATATTTGTTTTGTATCAGAACATTATTACAAATCAATTTTCACTGTTAAACAAAAAAAAATTATTATATAAGTATTAACAAAAACAAAGGATAAAAATAATACGTTAAAAATTTTCTAATTTAAATAACAATTTAAATAAAATAAAATTTTTTTTTGTTGAAAACAGTTATTTTAAAAACACTCACCAGATTTCAATATTTTTCAGCGTCATCCTTTGATTTTACGTAAAAGAAATATATAACACGTGCTGAAGTGTACGCTTGCGCTAAAACACTCATGAAAATCCGGTACCTCCGCGATTATAAGGTGTGCTATTTGAAATTCATTGACCGCAAGAAAATTGTTACTGAATCCGCGTCTAAAATACGGTCTAATACTGAATATCAAATACGCATACATAAACAAATGTGCAAAGGTTGTACTTTGTCAACGACATGTCGTATATATTCCATTTTTGATGATACCTGTTACAAGAGCACGTGAAACAAAATCGGGTTTAGAATTTCGCGTTCACTTCGATTTGGATTTAAAAAAAAATTTATTACGAACGCAATTTTGAACTATTTCATTTCTTTGTTCGTATGATAAATCGAATACGATTTAGAAAGTAATTTTAATTGATATGAAATGTAGAACTGAAAAGTATAAAAATGTAAAACATTTAGAAAGTAAATATTTCATTAATCTATAAGTTCAAAATTTAAAATGCATTCTATTTTTCCAAATTAAATTCTTTGATTAGTGATTCAAACTCATGGAAGTTGCAAGTCGCGAGCTTTCGCGTCGTCCGTACGTTCGCGCGCGCTTCGTAAGCTCGCCGGCGCAAGTGCGTGACGCACGCGCCGCGCAGCGACTGCGTGTACTAGCTATCGGCACAATGAACTAAGGGCTGTCTTGTTCTAAAATTATATATTGCTTCGAGGTTTGAATTTATGAGGGTAGGTAAGTAACAAACATACTAATCCCTTAAATATAATATGTAATTATAGAATCATTTACCTATGTTTTATCGTAACATATACCTATATTTGTAGTGGGTCATCCATAGACATTATAAATTACTGCGTATAGATAAGTTATTAACATAGGTGTATGCAAAATAAAAACGAATAAAAGCTTCTTAGCTTTTATTCGTTTTTAGACTACGTTTAGACTACGAGATAATTACGGAGGTTATATACGTGACGATTCGTCACATGACTACAAAAATTGGCGGACCATTTGTGAACATATTGAAGCCGCATCCATGTAATAATAGGTATACCATCTCAATAAAAATAAAAAAATAAACATGTAGTTATTTCTTATTGTTATAAATATCAAACAACAAACATATATCAGCCAGGCAACGCAGGAGCTTAGAACTTCCCTCGGAATGAGGGTGCTTGGAACTTCATCCACCACGACACTCCAATGCGTGGTACGAGTTACGTATATATGCATGAATTGAGTGTGAATATAAAATGCTATGCGCTATAAATTGATGTAAGATTTTCTACTTATATTTTCCAAGTTAGGTTAAGTAAGTACATCTACAATTTTTCTTTAATATTTTTAATTCTTTAATATTTATTTATTTATAAGTAAAAAACTGTATTCGTCATTACAATTCCTTTCATTCGATATGTTACATGATTCACTTGATAAGAGATTTTTTTTTTATTTTAAGTCGAAATTAACCCCAACACCAGAATTTGTTTATTTATACTATGCCTGCGTCCGTAATTAGGCTGTGGCATTCGCACTGACACCGGTGTCCCATTCCACCAGATGAACTATAAATTACGTATAGACGTTATAGGGAATGACGTGTCGTGATAGCCCGAGCGCAGCGAACCTGTTTCAAATTTATGAGACCATGTGGCCGTGGTTCGAATCTGGGCGTGTACCAATAAGTTTTATCTGACTTGAGTACATTAACTACTCCACTGACTCCGTGCCTCGGAGAGCACGTTAGGCAGTTGGTCCCGGTTGCTATCAATAGATGACGGTCGTTACAATCCGTCAACCCGCATTGAAGCAGCATGATGGGTTTAAGTCCTTACCTTGAGGGGAGGCCTAAGCCCCTGCAGTGGGGTATAAAAAGGCCTGATAAAAGTGAAAGTTATAGGATATGTCTACGTCACCAAGTTACTATTTCACGCGGTCGAAATAGCGGACAAAAGTTAGTTTAATATACGGCGCCTTCAGCTGAACGTAATCCAAATTTATAGAGCGTGTAGAGCTTACCGAATTACACAAAAAATTTTAAAAAATATATGTGATAAGAAAATGAAAGTTCAAGCGGATTTTTCTCGGTAACCGTTAGTTTGCGGCATTTGAACACTCAAAACTTTTTGTTTAGTTTAGTAACCACTACACGGTCTAAAAGTTTGGAAGACGTTCAGCCGAACACGGTGTATATTTCTTTACGATTTTATAGTTACCTACCTTGTTTGTAATTTGTAAAGCTTCGGATTTAAGCGGATTTTGACTCGCAGTTCAACAAATTATTTAAATATTTTGTTGAGTGAAAAAATGTCAATTCGAATCAATTATTTTTGTGTTCGTGCATCATTTTTTTTAATAATAATTATAATACCTGGGACCACGGCGCCATCTCGTCTCAAAAGTAAGCGACTATTATCCTTGTATTATGGATACCAGACAACTGATATACATACTTAAAAATTCTTTATATTATATACATATATAGACATTTTATACCCAACACCAAACAAATAGACGTGTTCATGCACACAAATATTTGTCCTGTCTATGAAGAATTGTTTTTTTTATTTTAAGAATTATTGTCTTGATTCGGATAAATATACCAAAATAACCGGTATTCACACACAAAAAAAAATTGGTTTACTTGATCTAAAAAAATATTATTGTTTCACTTATTTTTAGGTAATATAACTTTTGTGTTTTCTTCTTTGGAAAAATCCTTTGTTTCCGTGTGGGAAATGGCTGACATTTTCAAATGTATTATCTAAATTAGTTAGTTGATTTTATCATACATTTAATTAAATTATTGAATTGTCCTATAAACCTCAGCAAACTATATTATTTGTTAAGACATAGTAATATAATAATATAAATACATGGGGCATAATACATTGGACTTCCCACACAGCGTTATCTAGTCCCAAAGTAAGCAAGTATTATGCTTGTGTTATGGGGTCACTAGACAACTGATATATTCACGCCCAGACACGGAACGAAATGTTCATGCACACAAATATTTGTCTTGGGCGGGAATCGAACCCGTGACCTTCAGCTCCGCAGCTAAGGTCTTTAACTACTCGGCCAATCGGTCAATCATATATGTAAATATGCAAACTGTACATGGTATAATATACAAAATTATCGACATGAAATAGTTTTCTGCCAACCCTATCAACGTGGGGTCATCATCGTACACTTAATTACTCAAAAATCGCACTCTAGTGTGCAATTGTATTTAATCGAAAACGATTGCAAAAAAATTATAGATATATATAGTACCGTACTAGAGCGTCCGGAACGCTATTCTGTTATAAATAGAGACTATGACAATGCGACTTACTCACCTAAGTACAAATCCTTGCATTCTATCTTCACTACCAGAATTATTTTATATATTTCTAGTTAATAGCCATTGCTTTTCAGATGAAGCTCTTCCGTGACAGAGTGGCACCTAAATTAATACTAATTACAATTTACAAAACTGAAAATTTATTAACCTTGGTTTTGGAGGTCGTTGAAGGGTCAGATAGTAACATATATTTCTGTTTATCCTGATCAGAGGGTTGGATATTTCTAATCAAGATCCAAGATTTAAAAATGAAAACATCGAGTTGTAAATTTAATTTTTATTACATATAACTTAGTTTTTGTCTAGACCCCATCAAGTGTTATCTAGTGTCCTTTTTGTATATTAGATTAAGTACATTTATGTTGGACTTATATTATTATTAGTCAGTCTACACTGTACGCATCATCGGCAACACTTTTGGACATTTGTCCAGATATACATACTTAAAACTGCATAATTATTACAATTTTAGCAGCATCCAAATTTGTTTACAACACGATGTTTTTGTTTTTTTAATTTGTTTCGAAAAACTTATCAAAGAACTTGACCTCTCTATAAAACATAATATCGGACATATATTTTTATAAAAGTATCAAAATACGAACATGACTAATAAATATATCAAAAATAAAAATCGAATACCGTATGCATTTCGGAGCAGCTAACATTTCACCACGATCCCATAAAAGTGAAGCTACGTGTAGAGATTAATTGGAGATGGAGCAATCGATCTGGTTCTCTATAAATATTGAGCGAGGCCGAAGTGTTGAAATAACTTTAAATTATCATCACAAACACATTATTTTCCTTCGAGTTCAGTTAGAAAATAATGCCATAACAGCGTATTACCAACATTTTATAAGTTAAAATGAATTAACTTATGAAATATTTCTCACTAGTAGTGTAAACGATGTAATGAATAGAATAGTCGTAAGTGACGGTTTTTATTTCAATTAAAGAGTTTACTGAATATAAAGTACATAATGCTAAAATATATTTTTTAATAGCACATCAAGCTTTGGAATTATGGGCTTTTGAAATAATCTGGCACTTCATTTTACAAGTACAGAAAATTATCTTCGCCAGCTTATAAATTATTTATTTTGGAACCGAGTTTGACATTACTATCTCATGAACTATATTCTTATATACATTTATATTAATATATAAAATATTAAAATTATAAAAAACATTTAAAAAAAATTACGACATCCACCTTATATAATAGTATTTCCTAAAAATGATAAGTGTAACCAGTCAGCCAGTATGAAAAACTATAAGTATGTATTATCTACTTTCTACAATAAGTAGTTTTGTTTTTGATAACTATGTTTCATATTTTAGATTCTATAACTGAGTTCATTAGAAACAGTTTGGTTGGACAAGAAATAGTCTAAGAGCCCACTTCAAAAAAAGTAACTTTCTTACGGTCATTTGTCAGTATATCTACGAAGATATAATGCATGTAACATTGAAATATAGAAGTTTTTAGGATGGCTGACGACCGCAATTCAAATAGTTACTCGATAAATATAGTATGTTAGCGATTTCCAAGTTCAGACTGTCAAAGTTTTCAAATACATTCATAAGCAATGTTACAAAATTCAGCGTTTACAAAGTCTTACTGTTTCTGGTCACTGACTCCCGGCCTACTCGCATAAGTAACCAGTCGAGTCGCTAGGCGCCACTCGTATCTCATTTCGTCCGTTTTGCGATAAACGAACGGCCAATCAAAAGGTGCAAATTGCTAACTACGCCCCTAATTTAGCGGTTTTGTAATTGGAAATGATCGTTTGCCGGCGATTTCGTATTATGCGAATTTTAGGTTTAACCGTAGGTAAGTGCCGTTATGGAGGAATTTCTTGACCGTGTTCTAATAAGTAATTTGCTTCATAAAAATTATAGTTGAATTCATTTTGAAGGTTCAGTACTTTATTATTTAATAGTTATTTATTAAATTATTAATTTATTAAAAAGTAAAGAAATAATTGGATTTCCAAGTACTTTAACTTGATAATGTTGTAAGGTTATTAATATAATTAACCTAGGCGCTACACATTAACCCATTTGAGTTAGATCCAAGGTCACGAGCATTTGAATGACAGGAACAACTGATTGATAATGATTGATGGCATGTTAATTAACTTACACGTTTTAATATAGTTGTAAATTTGAGATTATTTTCAGTTCATTTGTCCCAAAAAAGAAGTCCTACCAAGAGGTAAGACATTATATCCTTGATTACTAAAATAGTAATTTAATGATGGTATAGTGAATAATATTAACTTTGAAAAACTATTTGGTATATGTAAATAGGAAAACTTAAAAAAATAAATAAATGCATTCTCTTCACTTTGTATTTAAAATAATTAATATATATAAAATATCTTATTTACGTCTTATAACTGGGAACACACCAAAAACGTACGTAATATTTTCTTTTTACATAATGTTACAATTTAATAATGAATAACATGTATTATTAATAATATGTTTATAGCTATTTAACTTTTGGAAATAATTATAATTTAAAGGTGAATTTTATACATACCAACTAAAATCACAAGAGCAATAAATATTAAGGACGACAAGCGTAAGCTCGATCGAGATCACCCTATTAACATTTTAAAGCTTCATTCATACCGAGAACGAAAAAAATATTTTAAAAATGTATTCCGATTATCAACATAAACATGTACAAATACAATAAAAACCTTATTCGTGTACATAATAGTACATTATGACGCAAGTACGGTAAGTCAGATATTTTAGTCGACGTGTTTATTTATAGGCACGAGATGAAGCTGAGTGCCTCCATAATAAACCGATTACTATAATAGCCAGCTTACTGAGTACGAGAATCATACGACGTTTTTCAATATATTTGCGATTAAAATTAGGTAGATACTTCAAATGTAATAATGGCGGGAGCTAAGGGCGCGAGCGGGCCGCTTTTCGCGGTTTACGCATGCGTCACAAAGAGAATGCTTGTTTGTGATTGGTGTTAAGTAAAAAGGCATAGTACTGTAAAATACAACATTACGGTACAAGTTTTAATGTCATAAAGACCGTATTAATAGCAAATGTACCTATTGAAAAATTATTCACGTATAAAATATTTTATAAAAAACTCATTTTGTCTACACATGAAATACTTCTCATTTATTTTATGATGGGTATACTCAAGTAAATCAAAATGTGTTGACGAATGTAATGAAAAGCGAACCTGCCAATTGATTCATTTCGTACCAGCTTTCTGCCCGCGGCTCCGCTCGCGTGGACTGTACAATTGCAGCTGAACCCCTTTTTCTGGGACAAAAGTAGCCTAGGTCACTTTTCAGCATATACCCTACTTTATATATGCGAAAATTATAGCGGTTCTGGTACAACTGTGTAGTCTATTTAGTTTTTAGATTGAAAATAAAACATCACCCTAGTTACTAGCTAGTAATATAACTTTCTATAGGTGAAATAATTTTCAAAACCACTTAGGTATAGTTTGACCGAAACCGATGTACCGCGCTTTAGGTATACTTATGTGCGGCGCGGAGGGAAGCAAATCTGCTTTCAGTCCTCCGTCAAGGCTTAGGAGTTGCCTTTCCTCCTCGCCGCGCATATACCTAAGGCGCGGTACAGCAGTTTCGGTCAAACCATAAGTAGTTTTTGAGTTTATCCGTAACAAACAAAGAATCAAATCGTTCCTTTTCATAGATAATGTTAAGGATAAGTATCAATTAGTGGTACTGACCTGGAATCCTGGAATCGTCTGACGGCCACCACGTTAAATTGACCGCTAATACAGTTTGCACATGGCGTCCGTGGTCACTCGTTGAAAAAGTATTCGCCGAGTCGGGGCAAGACCCGCTGGTGTTTACACCACAATTATCAGTAGGTACTCATGATAGCCCGCACTGAGAGAATGTTCCGCTGATAACCAAGCGTCTGGTGGATGTACACCCGCTTAAATTTGTTTTATTTCTTAGCACACATATTCGTTCCGCATCATATCGTGACATTATCCTAATGGCGGCGACGAGTGCGCGTCGCCCGCGCTTCTTCCCCGACGCCGGTCACCCCACCACTCGACCAATCAAAGGCCATATTGGATAACCGGAGTCAGGCCAGTGTCTGTTTGTTGCTTATTTGGGGATTAGCAAATTAAAATACAGGAAATAAAGAAACCGTGTAAACAGATAATTTTCATATAGATGGAAACAATAAGTAATAGTTTGTAGTTTGCATTGACGTGACACCACTGAAGTTAGTTTCCATACAAATACATATGCCAATGTAATATTTAAAGCCTGTCGACCACAAAATTACGAATTGACTAGAAGCTCTCTTATGGTCTAACCACCCATAGTCTTGCTAGCTGGTGCAAGACGGCGATTTTCAGTCTGCGAGGTTCCCACACGCTGATATTCACCCCCGCGATATTGCGTTTGACATTTGGATACTGTGAAGTGACATTTATGACTCTATTAAAACCAAAGGCTGCTGTTAACTTTATTTACTCTAAATGTTTAATAATAACCAATAAATGTTTAAGGGGTTGATCGACGAGCGAGCTTTACTGCGGTTTCAAGGCTCGTCAGCATAAAAGTAGTTATAATATATTGTAATAGTAAAAACAGAACAAGGGCTATTCAACTGGACTTTTGAACGCTTTAAGCTGCGAATGTGGGGAAAAGTATACGGCGAAGTGTGGAAACGGTCGACACATATTAAACGACAGTAAGTTACGGGAAGAGGAAATAGAACGTCAGAGTTTAAAAGTCAAGTTGAATAGCGCGTCAATGCCGACGGGCCTTAAAACTGCAGTAAAGCTCAGTGGTCGATCACCCCTTTTACTGTATCAACTTTGGTCCCAACAAAAAGCCGGCTCAGTGCGTGTCCATGCATTGTGAACGGTTCCGTAGTCGGGACAGTCGTTCGATTCATAGTCAAAATTCTAATAATAAAAGTATAACATCTCTAAAACTATTCAAACGATCATATTCAAACTAATTCATTAAAAGTGATTTTTAAGTCGTACTAACTTTTTTTTTAAATATCTGCCCTTAGATGAAAAGTTAAAGGAATGGAGACACTTTTTAGGACTTCAGAAGCGCGTACTTATACAACTATTGTTGCCAACAACATGACAGTCCACATTAAAACGTGAAGCACTTACTTGTATGTACCCCACGGGCTAGATTTTTTTCCATCCATCAGTTAAATGTATGGCGATTAACATAAAATTATTACCTATTTTTTCCGGATTTCACTACACCGTTGCTGTACGCGATTAATAGATTGTATCTACCTTCCTTTAGCAGTTATATAGTTTTTATAATCTATGGGTAAAATAACTGTATCAGACGGACCGACAGAAAAATTGTAAAAGTTCCGTTTTTGCGATTTGATTCCAGAACCCTAAAAATACAGTTTCTTTAGTCAATCAGCAAAATATATTTATTTGCGAGAACATAAAGTAAATAAATTTGATAGCAGATTTTGGTTTTAATACAGTCATAAATGTCACTTCACAGTATCGCATATGTCAAACGCAATTTCGCAGCGGTGAAAATCGGCGCGCGGGGACGTCCAGGATTGAAACTCGCCATCTTGCACCAGCTAACTAGAGTATGAGTGGAAGACGGTAAACGGTTCGGACTTCTAGTCGATTCGTACTTTTATGGCGGGAAGTTAAACTTCATATACAGAGATGTGCACCCGAAGAAGGCAATCCACGTCTCCGCTGGATGCAGCGAACGGAAGATCGCGTCGGGTGGCGTGTTATGTAGGAGGCTTATGTTCGGCAGTGGACATGCAGGTATAGGTTAAAATGTGGTGATAATGATGATACAGTTGTACATGAAAGTTATTGAGGTGATGAGTTTTTTATATAAAAATAAAAATATAAAGTAAATATTAAGATTCTATTTAGTATGAAATAATTATATTAAATTACAACTAAAATATATATTTAAATTATAAGTACAAATGTTTTTGATACGGATACAGATTATTATGATGCTTTGCAAGGGCACACCTACATCAAAGGACTCACTAAATAACGCCTTTTTCACTTTGAAAAGACTTTACACGTATAACCATAATGGGAATAATACAATATTGATAAAATGTTATGTACTTAAACTTATTTATAATAAAAAATAAAATAAAAGAAAATCTTTAAGATTAATTAACACTAGCGATCGCTCATAGCTTATCCCATGTGGATCACATCTTTTTATACATATCACATCGTATTCAAACTTAAACCCTTTCTATTAGGGTAAGGGGGCATCCATTCCCTATTATCCTCTTATATTTATCACTTTATTTTCTGCTCTTTGCTTGTCATTTTAAAACTTAAATGAGAATCCTACGATAAATAAGTTCATATATATTTAGAAAAATCGTTTATTTTTTAATTTATAAACACAGATAGTTCAATTTTAATCATATATATTTATAGATAAAAAGTAACTCATGTTATTCACCAAGAAGTTCTCTATCTGCCAATAGAAGTCCCACCCAAATCGGTTCTGTTGTTCCAAAGTTTAGCTCGGACAAACAAACACAGGTACGCAATAGTGCATAGTCTAAGGCCGTACTGAACATTCTAAATATTAGTGAAAGAATTTCTGGAACTGGATGAAGTACCTACCTAGTTCAGAAAATCACCTCCTACATCTAAACAAACTTACGAACTTTACTTCATTGAACTAAAGTTATCACATTTGCGCCATTGGATGAGGATTGGAGACAGACGAGACGTGCGTCTGGCCCACGCGATTGGTTACCTAGATTGTGTCGTGTGTAGGTCTTTCTGTGTTACTTGTTACAGCTTACTATTGAATGAAAGGCAGATCCCGACAAAATAGTTTAAGTTACCTTTTTATAATATTAGTATATTTTTTTTTAATACTTTCAATTGTTTATTAAACAAAAGAAATTGATGAACGTTTTTTTTGTTTAGTTTTGGGATATATTTATCTATTTTAATTATAATGGAATGAAGACAAGATGACATTTATATTAATAAAAAAAAACACTTTTCTTATTCTAATAATAAAAATTTTATCCATTACATAGTTGATTATTTATTATTATTTATTCTAAAATGTCTTGTAATTAGGAGTGCATATTGGTAAAGACTTCCTCCAAGCTTTTCCATTGCAAGAGGCGTACTGTTACTCTTCTACAAAAAGGAACTGCTGTCAACTTGCATTCGTCTCCCTATCTTCTGTCTGGCCTACCACGATTCCTCTCCGTTTCTTTGATACCAGTTAGTGAGTTTGTTTCCTCTTTATAATATTAGTATTATAATTAGTATTTTGTTACAGATAAACTCAAAAACTACTCAACTGATTTTGAAAATTCTTTCACTGACAGAAAGCTACATTATCAGCGAGTAACATGGGCTATATTTTATTTTAAACTGGCTTTCCACCCGCGGCTCCGTTCAAGTGGACTACACAATTTTACCGGGACCTAGCTTTCCACCCGCGGCTCTACTCGCGTAGACTTCACAGTTGTACCGGGACCGCCTAATCTTTTACATATAGTTTATAATCTGAAGTGTAACAAAGGTTACTTTTTGTACCAAAAAAAAGGGGTCCTGGTACAACTGTGAAGTCTATACGAGCTGGTAAACTGGGAAGCTGGTAAGTAATAAAACAATTACCATAATTTGTAATAATATTTATTGTATTTACTTCTCTTCCAGTATTCATATATAAAAGACGCGTCCCCTAATAACTTTCGCGTATAACTTACGACGTGTAGTGTAGCTTCCGATAAATGAACCAGATATGGTCGAAATTTAAACATGGGTCTGACGTGCTGATTGCACATTTCGGACCGAACAAACCCCCAATCGGCGCGTTAATGAAATAATTTCACGCGTAATTTAAGGCTGTTTAAGACGTCAAACTTTAAATTGGATGTGCGAAAACAATAATTAAGCTTTGAGCGCGTTTCGATCATATTCGGCATTTGTTTTTTTTTTTCATTCCAGTTAAACAAAGGCCTTTTTAAACTAAAACCAAACAGTGTAAATAAGTTTGTGTTTATGATGTGATTTTACGTGATTTTGAACTGATGCTTTGTACTATACAAATGCATAGTTTATTATTTATTAATTTATTTATATGTTTATTTATAATATAATAATTATAATTAATTTACTGATATAACTACTTATATAATTGAACTAAGAAATAAAATAAATATTACTATTTATATTATCAAAAAATTATTATGTACTTATAAAAAAAATATTAATGATGGGTGCAAAGTGTCGAGAACGCTAGCAGCGTTCCCGCGCTGAATGGCTAGGCTGATCCTTTGAACAAAATATTTTTGGCTCATAGGATCATCCGACGCCAATCGAAGCCTTGCGCCAATTTCACACAAGAACGCAATAGGTTCCCCGGACCAGACCCATCGTTTCTGCTGCGAACACTCAAAATTTATATTTGTCCATTATGCCCTTTTATTTAGAACGTTTCAAACGCATTATGTAATATTTATTGAGTATTAATATCTATGATGGGGTAGACGAGTTCTCGAGTGGAGGCCACGTATTGGGAAGCGAAGCGTTGGACGCCCCCCCGGCAAGGTGGACTGATGACCTAAAGCACCATACCGGGGGTAATTGGATGCGGAAGGCGGAGGACCGTGTGTGGTGGCGAGCCTTGGGGCGGCCTATATCCTGCAGTGAAGAGACACGGGCTGATGATGATGATTATTATTAATATTTAGCGATATTATTTATTTAGCTCTCTTATGGCGACACGCCCACTCTCCGCCGCCTCTCTCATTTCAGAAGTCGACTACCATCGTGTGAACATGGTGTGAACAGAAAGAACAAAAACTAAGACGACCCAGTTTTATTGTGTTTCAAGCAAATTTAAATTTTATATTTCAACAATGTTTTATTGGTGCCATCAACAGGTAAAAATACCAACACAACATATCTCAACAAATATTGATCTAAATATTATAAAAAGGTAAAAGTTTGAAAACTATTGGTACTTCTCAAGTTGATTTGCGGTGGAATTTTTGTCATTCCTGAGGGACATCTATGGAAACTATATTTTTTAATGTTATAAATATATATATATATATAAAAATATTTTTTTCTTTAACATTACATATATATATATATATATGTATATATATATATAAAATTAAAGAAAAAAATATTTTTGGACAAAATTCCCAGTAACAATAAGCAGTAGAGCCAGTTGGTCTTCAGAATTAATTTTTTTTTTTAATATCCCGAAAAGTATTGGAATTTTGTATTTCTAGTTCATAACCTTTTATGTAAGAGTATAAACAGGACTTTCGAATGACGTTAAAAAAATTACCTCTTAGGTGGGAAAAAAGTTCAGTTTTGTTTTGGTATCTTTATTCAAGTATTTTTTTAGATACACCTTTTTTAGCGAAACGTTGTCTAGTAGCAATACCAGTTTGATTTTTTAAAATAACTTTATTAGTTACAGGATAATCGGCTGGTCATACTTTTCTGTATAACATAGCGTCCGACCAATAAATATCAGATGTAAATCTCATAATCCGCAGAAATCACACAATCGAACTGGTTTTACGACGGCAATATAAAGTAACACTTAATCATCCCAGACGGATATTGATACCTGTGAAGATGGACAAATAATCGAGTATTTGTTACATTGTTGCAATACGGCAAACTGGTTTCAATTGCCCTGCATTATATCGAGCAATAAGATAACTCGAATGATTCCATCTTGATAGTCTATCGTAATCGAAAATCTTACACCTCCAACCTTATAAGCTTATTACTATAATTTACTATTACTTTATAATTCGTGTAATAACTATAAAAAAAAAATACATCCCCACCTCAAAATAGTGCCTTAATAAAAACGTTTAAAATAATTACGCAACAATTTATTTAAGCCGTCGTTTTCGTGCTGCGTTTTGGATTTTTTCTGTTTACCGCACCTAAATTGACGAAATAACGCATTAATAAAATCACATGTTAAGTAGTTAGATGAAGATGTTAAAAATAAATAAAAACAATTCTAAGAAATTGTATTGAGGTGGAAATTTATATTTCTTTATATAAATATTAAATTGTAACATAAATATTAAATTTTGTAACTTTAAAGTTATTTTTATGAGTAAAACTAATTGATTTTTTAAATTTATTTCTCAAGTTCTCAGCGTATGATATTTTAATGAAAGCTGTTGTAAAAAATCTTTTCAATATTAAACTTATAGAAAAAATATAAGTGTTTGCTATATGTCGTGGAGAAACGCAAAAGTAACAAAAAGTAAACATCGATAAAAATTTTAATTAAAAATAGATTTTATTGTGACCTCAACAGCACTATAAGATGCGCAATAAAATTAACTAGCCCTCGATAGTTTTATTATCGATTTAACTGGAATTTATTAAACATTTTTTTACCAGAAACCCTATTTTAAATGGATAAAAGTTAGCGACAGATATTCCAATGTTATTCTCTTTCTTTCCTTTGGGTTACTGCCACGTAGTATGTCTCCCTCTAATTTTAGCGAGAACCGGACCATAAGATATTTAAGTTTAGGCCTTTCTTTGTCCGTGTGCGTTTCGTATAATAAAAAAGTCACTAACATACACATAAAAAAAAACTTCTATCCGAAATTCCATCAAAAGTCTTTTCGGATTTTAAAAAATCTTACGAATATTGGTATCAAGTCCAAAATTAAATATGACGTCCTAAATAGTGCACTGAAGCAAACATATGTGATTTGATTCAAATAATCTACTAATAAATGCAAAAAATAACTTAATTCATTAAAATATATTTTCAGATTTAGGGGCCGTGTGATACATGCTATTTTACTAATTAACCACAAAGAATAATGACGTGGTAAAATCGTTGTGGAAAGTATAAGTGCTTGTTTATGATTAGTGGCGCACGCGATCGCGGGCTATGTCACAGTAGAACTCGCGATTGAATTGGCGAACAGCGCACGCGACGAGCTCGCGGTAATATCAAACTCTTATTGCCTCTTGTGTGCCATCGAATTACTACGCAGAACGCGGTTCACGGTCGCCGCGTTCCCGCCATGAAAGATCGATCAGTTTAAACGTTCGTCTTGAAATATGCCTACGACTACGTTCCGACATTTCCGCACGAACGCTAACATGGCGGTCCACTACGAACACCCAGCGCGACCCGCAACTGCGCCCGCTACCGCGCCCGCACCCGCCAGTTCACTGTAAACAAGCACTAAGCGACAAAATAATTTGTAACCGTCAAAATATAACCTAAAAATATATATTAGGTGTACTAGGCGTTCTATTTATTTAAAAAAAAATTATGCGAACCATGACGTCGTAATAAACCTCATTATGTTCGAAAATTTGAAAAATCGAAAGTTCGACAATTTATCCGCAATAATAAGGGTGAGGGAAGGGGTTGAGGGAAGAGGGAAAGGGATTTTTCCTTTTTATGTTATTTCTATCAGTGGAAACCTGTAAATGGTTGATCCTTAACCACTCACTGCTATTTTAATTTGTGGATAGCTAGGCAAGTTCTTCATATTATAAATAAATATATAAATAATTAAATGATATGCAAAGTATATATACCATACTATACCATACCATAAGTTTATACTTTGTGTGAAATATGGTACGAAATATATACAAAAAGAGAAAACTATCTTTAATAATTTATGCTTGAAATACTCTTAGTCAACATACATAAGGATGAAAAACCAATATGCAACTAAATCAAATTACTACAATTCTAGCAAATTTAGCTGCTTGTTTTCAATCTAGTGTACCACATCTACTTCCTTTAGTAGATATAAATTGAATGTAGGTATACAATAGAAAAAAAACCTACTTATAAGTTTTCCAATAAAAATATTAAAGTATTTCTTTTTATTTTGTTGAAGTGTTAAAATTTTACGGATGATACAATATTAATTCATAAACGTATAACATTTCAAAACGAATAACTGCTGAGTTTTTTAATGTCGGTTCTTCTTAATAGGAGCTACTTTGAAGATTGAAACGTGCTCAGGAATGGATGACTAAATAAAAATATTTTTAGTTTGACTTTGAATATATTTAGGTCAGTTAGGCAGTTTTTTTTATTATTTGGATTTTGGATAACCCTAGAAGTTTTTATGGTTTTGAAGGTTTGATATATCTTAAATTTTATTGCCACAATTATCGCGTTTTAATATTAAAAAATATTACGATAATCTTGAATTATAAAAGTCACGGTTAAAGCTTGATGTTGTTTAACTAATTAATTTTATAATTAAGTAGGTAATATGAAATGAAAAAGAAAAATTATGTGGTCTACACATTCTGAAAGCATTGGAGCACTGCCTTGTATAGTTACAAGCCATGCTATTAGATTTGGCAATGTTGCATTATCTGTCACTTGTAGGCCGATTTACTTCGTTAGCTGACAAGATGTCATGATTTAATAATTGAAAATATGGGATTTAAATAACTAAATATGAAATTATAGATAGTATGTAGTAGAAAATATAAATAAGAGTACATATTATATGATACAAGCACCTGCCCGCAACTTCGTTCGCGTGTTATAAGTGGCTTTTATGAATATAATGAATGTGTTTTATATCTCATTTCGGTTAGTGTTATTATGGTTTTGTACATTTATCACAGGCTACCTATATCTTACAAGCTAGTTTTATTTTATAGCTAGCGACCCGCCCCGGCTTCGCACGGGTAACAGAGCATATAAGCCGTAGTGTTTCTTCTATCATATCCTACCAAGAGGTAAGACATTATATCCTTGATTACTAAAATAGTAATTTAATGATGGTATAGTGAATAATATTAACTTTGAAAAACTATTTGGTATATGTAAATAGGAAAACTTAAAAAAATAAATAAATGCATTCTCTTCACTTTGTATTTAAAATAATTAATATATATAAAATATCTTATTTACGTCTTATAACTGGGAACACACCAAAAACGTACGTAATATTTTCTTTTTACATAATGTTACAATTTAATAATGAATAACATGTATTATTAATAATATGTTTATAGCTATTTAACTTTTGGAAATAATTATAATTTAAAGGTGAATTTTATACATACCAACTAAAATCACAAGAGCAATAAATATTAAGGACGACAAGCGTAAGCTCGATCGAGATCACCCTATTAACATTTTAAAGCTTCATTCATACCGAGAACGAAAAAAATATTTTAAAAATGTATTCCGATTATCAACATAAACATGTACAAATACAATAAAAACCTTATTCGTGTACATAATAGTACATTATGACGCAAGTACGGTAAGTCAGATATTTTAGTCGACGTGTTTATTTATAGGCACGAGATGAAGCTGAGTGCCTCCATAATAAACCGATTACTATAATAGCCAGCTTACTGAGTACGAGAATCATACGACGTTTTTCAATATATTTGCGATTAAAATTAGGTAGATACTTCAAATGTAATAATGGCGGGAGCTAAGGGCGCGAGCGGGCCGCTTTTCGCGGTTTACGCATGCGTCACAAAGAGAATGCTTGTTTGTGATTGGTGTTAAGTAAAAAGGCATAGTACTGTAAAATACAACATTACGGTACAAGTTTTAATGTCATAAAGACCGTATTAATAGCAAATGTACCTATTGAAAAATTATTCACGTATAAAATATTTTATAAAAAACTCATTTTGTCTACACATGAAATACTTCTCATTTATTTTATGATGGGTATACTCAAGTAAATCAAAATGTGTTGACGAATGTAATGAAAAGCGAACCTGCCAATTGATTCATTTCGTACCAGCTTTCTGCCCGCGGCTCCGCTCGCGTGGACTGTACAATTGCAGCTGAACCCCTTTTTCTGGGACAAAAGTAGCCTAGGTCACTTTTCAGCATATACCCTACTTTATATATGCGAAAATTATAGCGGTTCTGGTACAACTGTGTAGTCTATTTAGTTTTTAGATTGAAAATAAAACATCACCCTAGTTACTAGCTAGTAATATAACTTTCTATAGGTGAAATAATTTTCAAAACCACTTAGGTATAGTTTGACCGAAACCGATGTACCGCGCTTTAGGTATACTTATGTGCGGCGCGGAGGGAAGCAAATCTGCTTTCAGTCCTCCGTCAAGGCTTAGGAGTTGCCTTTCCTCCTCGCCGCGCATATACCTAAGGCGCGGTACAGCAGTTTCGGTCAAACCATAAGTAGTTTTTGAGTTTATCCGTAACAAACAAAGAATCAAATCGTTCCTTTTCATAGATAATGTTAAGGATAAGTATCAATTAGTGGTACTGACCTGGAATCCTGGAATCGTCTGACGGCCACCACGTTAAATTGACCGCTAATACAGTTTGCACATGGCGTCCGTGGTCACTCGTTGAAAAAGTATTCGCCGAGTCGGGGCAAGACCCGCTGGTGTTTACACCACAATTATCAGTAGGTACTCATGATAGCCCGCACTGAGAGAATGTTCCGCTGATAACCAAGCGTCTGGTGGATGTACACCCGCTTAAATTTGTTTTATTTCTTAGCACACATATTCGTTCCGCATCATATCGTGACATTATCCTAATGGCGGCGACGAGTGCGCGTCGCCCGCGCTTCTTCCCCGACGCCGGTCACCCCACCACTCGACCAATCAAAGGCCATATTGGATAACCGGAGTCAGGCCAGTGTCTGTTTGTTGCTTATTTGGGGATTAGCAAATTAAAATACAGGAAATAAAGAAACCGTGTAAACAGATAATTTTCATATAGATGGAAACAATAAGTAATAGTTTGTAGTTTGCATTGACGTGACACCACTGAAGTTAGTTTCCATACAAATACATATGCCAATGTAATATTTAAAGCCTGTCGACCACAAAATTACGAATTGACTAGAAGCTCTCTTATGGTCTAACCACCCATAGTCTTGCTAGCTGGTGCAAGACGGCGATTTTCAGTCTGCGAGGTTCCCACACGCTGATATTCACCCCCGCGATATTGCGTTTGACATTTGGATACTGTGAAGTGACATTTATGACTCTATTAAAACCAAAGGCTGCTGTTAACTTTATTTACTCTAAATGTTTAATAATAACCAATAAATGTTTAAGGGGTTGATCGACGAGCGAGCTTTACTGCGGTTTCAAGGCTCGTCAGCATAAAAGTAGTTATAATATATTGTAATAGTAAAAACAGAACAAGGGCTATTCATGTGTGAACATGGTGTGAACAGAAAGAACAAAAACTAAGACGACCCAGTTTTATTGTGTTTCAAGCAAATTTAAATTTTATATTTCAACAATGTTTTATTGGTGCCATCAACAGGTAAAAATACCAACACAACATATCTCAACAAATATTGATCTAAATATTATAAAAAGGTAAAAGTTTGAAAACTATTGGTACTTCTCAAGTTGATTTGCGGTGGAATTTTTGTCATTCCTGAGGGACATCTATGGAAACTATATTTTTTAATGTTATAAATATATATATATATATAAAAATATTTTTTTCTTTAACATTACATATATATATATATATATGTATATATATATATAAAATTAAAGAAAAAAATATTTTTGGACAAAATTCCCAGTAACAATAAGCAGTAGAGCCAGTTGGTCTTCAGAATTAATTTTTTTTTTTAATATCCCGAAAAGTATTGGAATTTTGTATTTCTAGTTCATAACCTTTTATGTAAGAGTATAAACAGGACTTTCGAATGACGTTAAAAAAATTACCTCTTAGGTGGGAAAAAAGTTCAGTTTTGTTTTGGTATCTTTATTCAAGTATTTTTTTAGATACACCTTTTTTAGCGAAACGTTGTCTAGTAGCAATACCAGTTTGATTTTTTAAAATAACTTTATTAGTTACAGGATAATCGGCTGGTCATACTTTTCTGTATAACATAGCGTCCGACCAATAAATATCAGATGTAAATCTCATAATCCGCAGAAATCACACAATCGAACTGGTTTTACGACGGCAATATAAAGTAACACTTAATCATCCCAGACGGATATTGATACCTGTGAAGATGGACAAATAATCGAGTATTTGTTACATTGTTGCAATACGGCAAACTGGTTTCAATTGCCCTGCATTATATCGAGCAATAAGATAACTCGAATGATTCCATCTTGATAGTCTATCGTAATCGAAAATCTTACACCTCCAACCTTATAAGCTTATTACTATAATTTACTATTACTTTATAATTCGTGTAATAACTATAAAAAAAAAATACATCCCCACCTCAAAATAGTGCCTTAATAAAAACGTTTAAAATAATTACGCAACAATTTATTTAAGCCGTCGTTTTCGTGCTGCGTTTTGGATTTTTTCTGTTTACCGCACCTAAATTGACGAAATAACGCATTAATAAAATCACATGTTAAGTAGTTAGATGAAGATGTTAAAAATAAATAAAAACAATTCTAAGAAATTGTATTGAGGTGGAAATTTATATTTCTTTATATAAATATTAAATTGTAACATAAATATTAAATTTTGTAACTTTAAAGTTATTTTTATGAGTAAAACTAATTGATTTTTTAAATTTATTTCTCAAGTTCTCAGCGTATGATATTTTAATGAAAGCTGTTGTAAAAAATCTTTTCAATATTAAACTTATAGAAAAAATATAAGTGTTTGCTATATGTCGTGGAGAAACGCAAAAGTAACAAAAAGTAAACATCGATAAAAATTTTAATTAAAAATAGATTTTATTGTGACCTCAACAGCACTATAAGATGCGCAATAAAATTAACTAGCCCTCGATAGTTTTATTATCGATTTAACTGGAATTTATTAAACATTTTTTTACCAGAAACCCTATTTTAAATGGATAAAAGTTAGCGACAGATATTCCAATGTTATTCTCTTTCTTTCCTTTGGGTTACTGCCACGTAGTATGTCTCCCTCTAATTTTAGCGAGAACCGGACCATAAGATATTTAAGTTTAGGCCTTTCTTTGTCCGTGTGCGTTTCGTATAATAAAAAAGTCACTAACATACACATAAAAAAAAACTTCTATCCGAAATTCCATCAAAAGTCTTTTCGGATTTTAAAAAATCTTACGAATATTGGTATCAAGTCCAAAATTAAATATGACGTCCTAAATAGTGCACTGAAGCAAACATATGTGATTTGATTCAAATAATCTACTAATAAATGCAAAAAATAACTTAATTCATTAAAATATATTTTCAGATTTAGGGGCCGTGTGATACATGCTATTTTACTAATTAACCACAAAGAATAATGACGTGGTAAAATCGTTGTGGAAAGTATAAGTGCTTGTTTATGATTAGTGGCGCACGCGATCGCGGGCTATGTCACAGTAGAACTCGCGATTGAATTGGCGAACAGCGCACGCGACGAGCTCGCGGTAATATCAAACTCTTATTGCCTCTTGTGTGCCATCGAATTACTACGCAGAACGCGGTTCACGGTCGCCGCGTTCCCGCCATGAAAGATCGATCAGTTTAAACGTTCGTCTTGAAATATGCCTACGACTACGTTCCGACATTTCCGCACGAACGCTAACATGGCGGTCCACTACGAACACCCAGCGCGACCCGCAACTGCGCCCGCTACCGCGCCCGCACCCGCCAGTTCACTGTAAACAAGCACTAAGCGACAAAATAATTTGTAACCGTCAAAATATAACCTAAAAATATATATTAGGTGTACTAGGCGTTCTATTTATTTAAAAAAAAATTATGCGAACCATGACGTCGTAATAAACCTCATTATGTTCGAAAATTTGAAAAATCGAAAGTTCGACAATTTATCCGCAATAATAAGGGTGAGGGAAGGGGTTGAGGGAAGAGGGAAAGGGATTTTTCCTTTTTATGTTATTTCTATCAGTGGAAACCTGTAAATGGTTGATCCTTAACCACTCACTGCTATTTTAATTTGTGGATAGCTAGGCAAGTTCTTCATATTATAAATAAATATATAAATAATTAAATGATATGCAAAGTATATATACCATACTATACCATACCATAAGTTTATACTTTGTGTGAAATATGGTACGAAATATATACAAAAAGAGAAAACTATCTTTAATAATTTATGCTTGAAATACTCTTAGTCAACATACATAAGGATGAAAAACCAATATGCAACTAAATCAAATTACTACAATTCTAGCAAATTTAGCTGCTTGTTTTCAATCTAGTGTACCACATCTACTTCCTTTAGTAGATATAAATTGAATGTAGGTATACAATAGAAAAAAAACCTACTTATAAGTTTTCCAATAAAAATATTAAAGTATTTCTTTTTATTTTGTTGAAGTGTTAAAATTTTACGGATGATACAATATTAATTCATAAACGTATAACATTTCAAAACGAATAACTGCTGAGTTTTTTAATGTCGGTTCTTCTTAATAGGAGCTACTTTGAAGATTGAAACGTGCTCAGGAATGGATGACTAAATAAAAATATTTTTAGTTTGACTTTGAATATATTTAGGTCAGTTAGGCAGTTTTTTTTATTATTTGGATTTTGGATAACCCTAGAAGTTTTTATGGTTTTGAAGGTTTGATATATCTTAAATTTTATTGCCACAATTATCGCGTTTTAATATTAAAAAATATTACGATAATCTTGAATTATAAAAGTCACGGTTAAAGCTTGATGTTGTTTAACTAATTAATTTTATAATTAAGTAGGTAATATGAAATGAAAAAGAAAAATTATGTGGTCTACACATTCTGAAAGCATTGGAGCACTGCCTTGTATAGTTACAAGCCATGCTATTAGATTTGGCAATGTTGCATTATCTGTCACTTGTAGGCCGATTTACTTCGTTAGCTGACAAGATGTCATGATTTAATAATTGAAAATATGGGATTTAAATAACTAAATATGAAATTATAGATAGTATGTAGTAGAAAATATAAATAAGAGTACATATTATATGATACAAGCACCTGCCCGCAACTTCGTTCGCGTGTTATAAGTGGCTTTTATGAATATAATGAATGTGTTTTATATCTCATTTCGGTTAGTGTTATTATGGTTTTGTACATTTATCACAGGCTACCTATATCTTACAAGCTAGTTTTATTTTATAGCTAGCGACCCGCCCCGGCTTCGCACGGGTAACAGAGCATATAAGCCGTAGTGTTTCTTCTATCATAGTGTCATATCAGATTGGATTTAATAGTAAGTTCATCCTACTTGGAGTATTTTTAATGTATTTTATTTCCTATTCTTTAATATTTAATAGCGTATGCCACTTTTGACCGCCTCCTTTTCATACTTGTGAAATTTCATTAAAATCGGTTTAGCCGTTTAGGAGATTAGCTCGAATAGACAGATGGACGTACATACCGACATACAAAAAGTAGTGTATGTCACTTTTGACCACTTCCTTTCCATATCTGTGAAGTTTCATCAAAATCAGTTTAGCTGTTTTGGAGATTTGCTCGAATAGACAGACAGATAGTATGATTTTATATATATAGCCTATCCTTCCTCGATAAATGGACTATCTAAGACAGAAAAAAAAATCTATTACAACCTGTAGTTTCTGAGATTAGCGCGTTCAAACAAACAAACAAACTCTTCAGCTTTATAATATTAGTGTAGATGTTCGACGGGGATATATGTTCCCTTGCAGCATCTTCCTCTTCTTGGGTTCTACGTAATCAATCTCGCCGGACCTGCTGATGGCTAGCATGCGGTTAAAAGGATCATGACAGGTATACGTATAGTTCCCCGGGATACTCCAGACTCTATATCCTCAAACCTACTCGAAAAAATAATCAAAATTTACTGTAATATACACCCAAACGTGTCAAGATTGTGACGTGAAACGAAAAACGATTATATGGTGAAAATATCAACTTACTTTGCTGATTACATGGCTTATAACTATTGAAGGCAGTGATTGGAGTTATTTTTGACGTCATTGCACGCATTTTATTAACGTTATCAATTTTTTTTTTTGCATTTTATAGACTGTACTTAATAGATGGCGTTGGCGATGGTAATAGATGGTGTCGTGATAGCTCAAAGCGCAACGAACCTGTCTCAAAATAAGGACCATGGTTTGAATCCGGGCGTGTACCAATGAGTTTTTCAGATTTAAATACATAACTATTACTGACTCCGTGCTTCGGAGAGCACGTTAAGCAGACGGTCCCGGGCGCTATCAATAGATGGCGGTCGTTACAATCCCCAACCCGCAGTGGAGCAGCGTGGTGGATTTAAGCTCCAAGTTCCTCTCACCCTGGGGGAGGCCTAAGCCCCTGCAGTGGAGTAAAAATGAGCTGATGAAGAATAGATGGCGTTAAAAATAAATACGATGAATTATAAATATTTTGCAATGGTAATAAAACTTACACTAGCAATTTTAAATAACGCCAAAACATTGGTTTTCTTGTAGCTGTGATGGTTTTTGTAGCGGTTCTTGGTACGTTTGCTAAAATTTCTATCTCGTGATACTTCGTGTTGGCTTCTAAACAATTTTCTTCTCGAATTAAAAATTCATGGTCCTTAATGCACGAGGCTTTTAACATTTTATATTTTCATTCGTGGTAAATAATGAACGTCGAGTGGCGCTCAGTAGATTAGTTAAATCTTGACCTTTTTGTAGCTTTTACGTCTATAACTCTATAAGTTGAACTGTTGTGTTATAGAGTTGAATTGAAGTACTGCAGACAAAAAGATACTTAAATTTTATGAAATAGCTTATCAAGAAGTCTTTTTACATGGCAGAAAAGGACACACAAAGCAAGTATTTAAAATGTTTAAATTTATATTTCATTTGAAACAGATTTGCCAAAGTGGAAGAATATAGTTTAAATAATTTTTGTCTATAATGCACTTTCAATAAATGAAACTAAAATATAAGGGTACGGCTACAATTTTTTTATTTATTTCACAGTCAGCAACTTACCAGTAAGCCCAGCCAATCACATTTCGCCATGTCGTTTCTGACTGTCTTCTATTAATGTAATTCAAAATCCAAATCGCCATGAAAATATATAGACATGGGCGTCACGCCGCTGACTTGTGTGGCGTTGACTGAGCTCAATGTGACCTTGTCTAATAAACAACTTAAAACATTTTTATTTGTCGCATTTGTGATATTTGTTTACTTCCAAAATTGACGATTTTCAACATAAATGAGCACTATGCAAAATTCTAAGTCTAATTTTCTATAATATAAAGCAAACTTAATCAATAATCAACTGTGAGTACGTGATTAGATATCAGATGTCTAATTAGAAGTCTTTGCCTATATATAGATTCTTGAGATATTAAATAATTTGCTTCTTTGCGTGACTTTGCGCGTAGGTAGTAAAGAGGATTTGTGCAGCCTTGATGTTATTGTACGCATATATTATTATATAAATTCACTCTTGCTTCTCATAAAGGTTATCCAGAGAATATCTCTACTCGGTAAAGGTACTAAGAAGTTTCTCCAGCCCACGATTTGCCATTCTACTTTGGTCTTATTATCATGAATAAACGAATTGTGTGAAAACGGCATATCGTCGTCGGTGATATCCCAATGAGGCGTATCTGCAATTTGTAATGTCGCGCAACTTCAATAGTAGCGAATTTAAGTTTTCGCGAGATTACATTCTATGCTACCATTCGCATGTTTTTATGCAAAGACATATTTTTGAATTGACCAACAGAACAGATTGTATTTTCTTCGAAGCAATAGCTCGTAACAAAATCCTGGATGTTATTGGGTGTAATACCGCGGAACTGAACGCAGAACGAACTCAAGTCGTGTTCGCAAACGTTCAATTATAGGTTTCTTATATTTTTAGAGAGATTTTGTATTAAGTAATGGAAGGTTTAAGAAATTAGTCGGGTGATAGAGGACGGAAGGGAAGAAAGAGATGTTCTGTAGAATCAATAAAAATTAATAGGTCAGAACAGACTATAAAAAGAAGTCTGTATTGAATTTCCTTCGTGCGTTATCAAAGCTACCTTCACATTATTCTCGAAAATCTAGTCAAAAACTGTATTGGTAATTATTATTCAAATATAAAGGCCAGTTATATCTAATATATAAAATTCTCGTGTCACAGTTTTCGTTGCCATACTCCTCCGAAACGGCTTGACCGATTTCGATGAAATTTTTTGTGCTTATCCGGTATCTATGAGAATCGGCCAACATCTATTTCTCATCCCCCTAAATGTTAGGGGTAGTCCACCCCTAATTTTTTTTTTTTTTAGACAAAATTTTTAATTTCTATTTTTTTATGATACAACATACAAAAATACATACAATCCTCAATTTTCACCCTTCTACGATCAACCGTTATTTTTTAATAGCCATTTTAGTAATTTAATAATTGCATAACTAAATATTATTTCGCAAAAGTGTAATTTATTTAATTAAGACTGACAGAAATTGTTGAAACGATAAATATTTGTGTTACGGGAACGAAAACGGGAAAGGGAAGAACGGGAAAGAGTTAAGACTGAAATAAAAAAGTTGTACTTGATGAGAATGGAAACAAAAAGGAAATGAGACCAGGGCCAGGAACGGAAACGATAAAATATTTATGCGATGGGAACAAAAACGGGAAAGGGAAGAACGGGAATGAGTTAAGACGGAGATAAAAAAGTTATTTTTGATGAGAATGGAAACGAAAACGAAGCTACACTAGGGCCAAGAACAGAAATAATAAAGTATTTTTGCGATGGGAACGAAAAAATGAAAGGAAGAACGGGAATGAGACAAGACTGAGATAAAAAAAGTGATTCTTAAGAGAAACGAATACTACCCGTGCGAAGCCGGGACGGGCCGCTAGTCAATTATATAAAAATCATGCGAATACCGTCTCTACATTTGTTGCTTGCAGGAAACTTTTTGAAGATATACTTTCGCAAATAAACATTGCTCTTTTCCAGCCAAAAAAAGATGAGTGGAACACCTGCTGTGCCTATTAAGTTGGTAACATATCCGAAGATATTTATAAAAGAGACATTGCCCTAAAAGAAGCTGTTTCATTGGAAACGAAGAAAGGAAGCAGCCATCAAAGGTGAAATCCATGCGGGTCGGTGGATTTTAAAGGACCTCAGTGCAACGATTTCGAGTTTAGTTTGTTGATCGGTTGATAATAGTCAGTCAGTTATGTCTTTGACAAAACAGACCTCCAATGTACTGACCGAAATGAAAACTTACCAGTTACTAATTAATTTAAGTAATCTATGTTTATAAATAAAATTTTTTTAGGCGAACATATTTCACTCGAATAACTCATACAAATTAAAATAAGTCGCAAAGAAGCTAAAGCTTAAGTGTTGAACTCTTTAGACGCGTATAAAATATAATCAAGTTTGCAAAAATTGCTGGTTTGAAAATCCGTCCGAACGGGAATGTCGTTAAATTTTATGACCTATTTGAGGTGCGGCAAAACGGCACGCACGCAAGCCCATTAGCTCAAATTCACACTGTAAGCTATAATCCAGTTTAATTAATAAAGTTTACATAATGTTTAGCATAGTTAAAAATGTAAACTCGTGAAGGTACATTCAAAAGTAGGGATTCTTATTCTTTTCACAACAAAGCTAATATTTTTTCTTTACTTTATCAAAGATTTAATTTAGATATTTATGTGAATCAAGTACAAATCAAAAATTTACTTTTAATTAGACAAATCTAACTTAAATTTTACATTAGACTAGTTACGTACTTTGAAAATCTTTTACACATTTTTTTGTGTTGTCGACTGTAAAATTACATGAGGTGAGGAGGTGCGTTGCATAGCCTTTAAACATCGATGCTTTTGAAGTTTATTGTTTACCAAAGAATTTAAATAGTATTAAAATTAATTGTTAGTCGAGAAACCTATATTTGATTGACATTTAATTCAAGTCATTTGAATAACTTTTATTAACGCTTTATAAATTGTATGAAATGACAATTCATCCCAGAAAATATTTTGATACTGTAATAAATCTTGTGAGCAAAATCGCCGCAAAATTATTTAAATGAATAGCGACTCTTGGCACGATACAATAAAGAGCAATTCAGCTCGTAAAGCGTTTTGCGTAGAAACTGAATTCCAAGGTGCAGAGTGCACCATGCCTGCCTCAGATCATCTATCTGTTCACATGGTAGGCGCGCGTCTCACACTTCGTTTTCCAGTACATGGTCGCTTACAACCATTTTTCTCTGAATTATTGCTAAAAAATTATTTAATTATATGATTTATTTAGCTTTCAATGGATCGCGTACCTGCAGCGTGTCAACATATTTCTTTTCATGTTTATAGTAATGCAATTCGCCACCCAACCACGTGGGCCGAATACAATACGCCATAACAAACAAATAAAGCTCAATGAGTTCAGAGTTTTGTATTTTTAACACATTTTTACATATTTTTTTGCCATCATTCTCCATAAGTAATAGAGCTATTGTGTGTTAAAATGTAAACGTATGGAAATATCCTTAATTCCTAATAGTTGGTATGATGATTGTTTCTTCAGTGGCAATCACTTTGTATTCACGGCTTAAAAATAATTTAAAAGTTATATACTTAGATAACATTTTTTCCTGAAAAAAACTAAAAACTTTAAATTTTATTTTGATCTATTCATATAATTTTAACCTATACATACTATCACCTATCTAAAAGGCCGTTTGAAGTTGGCTACACGCGAAGTCGCTCAGGTACAGTCGAACGTACCTATCAATTAAATAAAACAAATATACCATTTAATTATTTTGAACTTTAGAAATCGTTTAACTTACCTAATAAGCATACCTTAACTGGTCATAATGAGTCTAATAAATAGAAATACAACATATTAACGAGTAAAGTAAAAAAACTTTTTCTTCGTTGTATATTCTATATTTTTATCCTCGTCGCCATTCTGTTGTATTTATTATTAATTAAATCAAACAATTAAGCGTCACACGTCACGTCACACGTATTCACTACTTAACGACAATAATAAATTCACAACAACAACGCTAACAGAATATTATTAATAATAACTGACGCGGCGCGGGATGAAATTTATTACGAAAATGGGATCGAGAAGTGGGATAGATGTACGTCGACTGTACATAGACAAGAGTCTGCGCGGGGTGCGAGGGACGCAACCCATCTCTCCGCGCCAACTGTTTTTGGTGTTTGCGCAGGTATCTGGTGGTAACTTGTGAGCCTTTTAGTTTGGTGGCGCATCGCGTATAGTATATGTATGTCGTTAAAAAAATCGAAGTATAGTCGCAAATTGCGTAAATAACCAGCGTTTATGCCGTCGAGACTTGGTGATGGTGAACTAAATTTTATTAATAAAACACCGTATAACTGTATTTTTTAACATGCCCAACGATTCTAACTGATTGATTGTTTGATTATCTAACTGATTTATCTAAACAACTGATTGAGTTATGAAAGTAAAATGTACTTACCTTAAACTTTAACCAATTAATTAGAATAGCTCGTAATTGTTGCAGGAGGGCAAAAACACAGTCAAAAACGTTGTTTACCATTGATATGTTGAACGCCCAATCTAGTTTAATACACTATACCATTTTGGTGTCCAGTTAGTCCAGAAAATATATCTAAAAAAACAGTAGGTACGCAATAACAAAATGAGAGACCATTGCAACCAGAAGACGGAATTTTAAATAAACGCCTAAAAAAATCTATATTTAAACATTACTGTGTTTAAAGTGGTTTAGTTAAAACCTCAGTTTAAAACAGTTTAAAATAAGAAGAACAAGACATACACAGCACATAAAATAACAGTGAGCACAGACTAGACGTGAGCGATAAATCGAATGATTTGAATCGATTGAGGAACAAAATCGAGAATTGATTAGAAAAATAAAATATCGATTTTTCGATGAATAAGAATACATTATTTTTGTTTAATTTAATTACATTTTATGGGTTATTTAAGGCCGTTTTAGGTGATTATTATTGATTATCTGAAATACACCGCGTTGCCGATGCTTCCGATTAATCCGTATTACAACCGATTTTTGGAACATTCATTGTAAAGTCGTAGTATATACCATAAATGACCTGAACACAAATTCAATGGTATTTTGCACACGTCGCTAAAGATAAATTCTTATGATTCTAGCATTGAGCATAAACAAAATGAAAAAAATTAGAAAGTCACGACGATGGTAAGTACAAGTTAGTACGTACTTGGTTGAGAATCCCCTTTGTAAAAAACTGAACTGTTATGCTCGAATCGGATAGCATCAGTTTTTCTAACACACAGTTTTTATGTTTTTTTTTCCAAAACGACAGTTCAAAATCAGAATCAAAAGCTAATCTCGTTATTTTAATTAAAAAATATTAGGGTCGATAGGTCAATCACTTTTTTAATAGACTGTGAACGCATCAAACGCTGGTACTTGGATGAACGTAAAATGTATTCCATGTTCTATTCTAGGTGATTCTAGGACCAATTGTCATAATGGACAGAGTCATCTGTTTTTAGGCATGTCCATTTTTTTTTTATAAGTGTTTGTATTATATTACATTTTACATTTGATTTTAATCATTATCTCATACGAATAATATATTTGAGAACTGAAACACATTTTTTTCTGGATAAAGAACTCATTTTACTGTATTAAAAATGATGCCACTTACGTATGAAATGACATATCCGGGTCTTTTGATCCTCCTTTTGTTTTTTTTTTTCTTGACGAACAAGAGACAGCTGAACACGACATTCTTTCAAAATTCAAATACTTTTAGTTAAACAATAAGATTCCGTTATAAAATTCAATAAAATGCTACATTTCATCGCAATGTTTTGACTGACTAGTCGGTCAAGGCCATGTCAAGACTGGACACGATTCATACTGACAGTCCAACGTTGCCATACTTACATCAACTATCTCTTTTACTTTTAGCTAGACTCCGTGGGATGGACAAAGATACACGATTACGCGTTGATACACTGTTACAAAAGCAGCAACGTATTATGACTCTTTCCATTATGATTATTGGCAACACAATCAAGTTTGCCTTTTAATTTATAATACTAATCGCCATTTTGTGTGAGCTCGTACAGTTGAGTGTTGTTGACAAATTATTGAATTTATTTAAATAATATAAAACACAAAAACGACATAGTCCGCAGGGCTTTAATTTCGGCCAATGTTCCGTGCGTGTTGGAGCCTCCTGGTCTTAGCCGATCCGATGGCAAAAGACCCGATGGTATGACTTTGGTGCCGTGGGAGAAGGGTAGGTGTCTACTTTGGGACGCCACGTGTGTCAGCACATTTGCCGCCTCTCACCTTGGTCGTACCGTGGGAACGGCCGGAGCCGCTGCGGAGTCTGCAGCCGCCAGAAAACGAGTCAAATACTTTACTCTGGAGAGTAAATACTTGTTCGTCCCTCTTGCGGTGGAAGATGCTGGCTGTTGGGGGATTGAAGCCAAACGTTTCGTCGCGAGCATCGGCCGTCGTCTAAAAGAAAGGGGACTCGACCCCCGTTCCGGTTCCTTCCTGGTGCAAAGAATTGCCATTGCAATTCAGCGCGGCAATGCGATGAGCGTCATGGGCACATTTGCGTCGGGGGCGACGAGGGGTGGATTATTGGATTAGTTTTATTTTTTATTATTATTATTATTTTTGGTCTTACACTGAGAATTATATAGTCTAGTTCGAAAAGTCCGAATTTTTTTTGAATTTATTAGAAATTACATTTGTTTTTTCATTTCCTTCGCTAAATAAGACGTTTTTTTATTTGTGATTATTATTTTATGAATTCTTTGTATATTTTCTTTAACATGAATTTTGTTGTTCGATAATGGAATCTGTAGCTATATTTTCGATTAATTTTTTTTAACTTAATCCGGCATAATTACATAAATCTTCAATTATTTCAGCTAAATATTTATCAAATAATATAGAAACGATTTCATCGAAATTTACTAAAATCTTTTCTAAATTAGGGAAAATGTTAAAAAAGCCATTAATTGTCCTGATCAAAATAGCCGCTATCGTACATCGTATACAGGTGAGATTTTAGTCACCAGCCAAAATTTTTCTAGATGTTAGGTATCACCAATAATTATAGACCTCATTACGTAAATAAAAATATAGTTCAAATATTCATAATCAATAATTATATCGTAAATATTTTTTAACAATATTTGGCTACCTTCTACTTACATACGAAAGGGCGGGGCATGGGGCATGTGGGCGGGGCGCGTGCACGTGCATTGGCACCCTTGAGAACGGTGACTAATAATATTGGTAGTTTTGTGAAAGGTTTACGCAGTCTTAACTAAATATTTTCTTATTGGACGATACTAAAAAGGAACAAGACGGCCAACGGATTTTTATCAAAAGTCATTACATTAAAATTTAACTGGTCATTAAAACCTCACCCTGTATAATTCGTGGCATAGACTGGATATTATCGTTATTTTTTTTATTAATCTTTGATTATACATATGTAATAACTTCGATGACAATATATTAAAATTGCTAACATTATCCTGATGCTGCAGCCAGGATTGTCTTCTCATGAGGATACTCCTCAACGGTTGGTAGCACGGACATGAAACTTTGTACATACGTCGGAGTGACATAGTTAATCATGATTTCCACTATGACCCTAATGCTGCAGCCAGGAATGTCTTTTCATAAGGATACTCCTCAACGGTTAGTAGCACGGACATGAAATTTTGTATATACTTTTGAGTGACATAGTCAACCATAATATCCGCCATGACCCTGATGCTGCAGCCAGGGTTGTTTTTTCATGAGGATGCTCCTCAACGGTTGGTAGCACGGACATGAAACTTTGTATATACTTTGGAGTGACATAGTTAATCATGATTTCCACTATGACCCTAATGCTGCAGCCAGGATTGTCTTTTCATAAGGATACTCCTCAACGGTTAGTAGCACGGACATGAAATTTTGTATATACTTTTGAGTGACATAGTCAACCATAATATCCGCCATGACCCTGATGCTGCAGCCAGGGTTGTTTTTTCATGAGGATGCTCCTCAACGGTTGGTAGCACGGACATGAAACTTTGTATATACTTTGGAGTGACATAGTTAATCATGATTTCCACTATGACCCTAATGCTGCAGCCAGGATTGTCTTTTCATAAGGATACTCCTCAACGGTTAGTAGCACGGACATGAAATTTTGTATATACTTTTGAGTGACATAGTCAACCATAATATCCGCCATGACCCTGATGCTGCAGCCAGGGTTGTTTTTTCATGAGGATGCTCCTCAACGGTTGGTAGCACGGACATGAAACTTTGTATATACTTTGGAGTGACATAGTTAATCATGATTTCCACTATGACCCTAATGCTGCAGCCAGGATTGTCTTTTCATAAGGATACTCCTCAACGGTTAGTAGCACGGACATGAAATTTTGTATATACGTGGGAGTTACATAGTCAACCCTTTTTTTGTGGCAGTCGGGTAACCTCCAAAATACAATGATTTTCACAGTTACCTAACAATCATTTGTGTTGATTTTAATAAAGGAAGTGTAAAAATTAAAAAAAAGTTATGGAAAGTACATTACCCTCTTTTTGTAGAAGTCGGGTAAACTCCAAAATACAAGATTTTCACATTCAACAATAAATTACATCGATTTTATTAAAAGAAGTGTAAAAATAAAAAAAAGTTATGTAACATTACGCTCCTTTTGCTGAAGTCAAGTGAAATTAAAATTCGATAAAATTAATTATTTAGCATATCCATATCATTGCCAATCATGTCCTATTATCTTTGTATTGAAATATGGACGTGTTCATGAATTATTTTTAAATTTTTTTTTTGTATGTAAACAATTTTAGTATAAAATTCTAATAGGCAATTTCATGTAATTTTAGGTAATATATTTTTATTTTTATAAAAAACAATTATTTTTAATTTATGTTTAAAAATGTAGAATGTATAGTTTTTCTAGTAGTTTGGTTTTTACATTTTAATAATTTTCCTATAATACTTCCAAGTGTTTTTCAATTGTTAAAATAGTTGATGAATTGATGCATATTTAGACGTTTTAACTAAGTTGATAGGTACACTGAATAGAACATTGAAAGAATTTTTTTTATTTTTTTAGGCGCGTGGAATTATAATTTTTTTGAATTACCTGTTTTGAGAAAAAAAAATCTATGTAACCGTTTCTATTCTTTTTTTTGTAATGTATTTGTAATAAGTAAAACTAGAATAAAACACAATTCATAGATAAAATTGAACTTTTGTTTTATTTCTATCAATCAATCAATATTAATTTTTCACTTTCTCCAGCTTTCAACTGCAACTTGCTTTTTTTTCTTGGCCAAATGATCTAAAATATAGATAATTTTTTAGGAAATTTCATCGTGTTGGTTACTGGCGTCGCGTTCGTCTCACACTATGGGTCTCTTTGGTCTCGGGGACGATTTTTATATAACATCATAAAAACGAATAACAAACCATTATCAGCTGTCAGATTTGTTCTATTAGAAGTTATTCTTTTTTTTTATTCGTACACCTTTTAAGTTTGGCTGTTTTTATGCCTACAGCAAATTGACTTACACGACCCGTGGACGAAGTTCGACTTCGACCCACTTTTCCTGTATGTAGTGTAATTGACTAACAAACATACAACTTGGTTTCGTACCTCAAAAGATGTTAACTCTCATAAGATCACTTTCTTGTCTGTTTGTCCACTTCTTTCTTCCCACGAACGGGTATAGGTATCAAGTTACGTTGAAACTAATATTAGAAAAAGGCCTGCGGCTTCATTCATAGTACTGCGAAAAATTCAAGTTTTTGAATTTTTTCAATGCTATAAAATATATGACGACATTTTAAGTCTTTGTTTTAAACACACATTTTTGCACTAAATGTCGCATCGTACTTCTAGTTAATCTGAAAATTATTTTTGACTTCAGATGGATTAAATATTTTGTAATTATGCTGTTTGGTGGGGAGCAGTAATAAAATTCATCAAAATATATTATTTAAACATATACGGAATCTTCAGGGTTCCAGCTCATTGCGCACTGGCTTAATAAGTTTCAACCCTAAAAGTACGGATTGACTAGAAGCCCTCTTCTGCGTTTACCGTCTAACCACTCGTACTCTAGCTAGCTCGTGTAAGATGGCGAATTTCAATTTGAGTTTCAGTGCGCGAGGTCCCCGCGCGCCGGTCTTCACCCCTGAGAAATCTCGACATTAATCTTTTATACTTTCATAATAGAATGACACCTACACTTCGCTGCTCTCTATTTACAATTATACATACCTACTCTATTTACGAAAACAAATTAATAAGAAAAACATAGGCTAGTTTCTGATTGGTCAGCGATAAGTTTTAACGTTTACAGAGTACGTGTCCAGCGACGCAACTTTTTCCTTCACTCGTCGTTTTGCTGCTAACACTGAAGCTACTGAGCCGCTCAGGAGATAGGAGTGGGGGAAAATATGTGAAACCAAAAAATCAAAAATGTTGCGGAGCCTGTGTGGTTCCACGTCCACACTTAAAGGTACAGGCAAGTGTGATCGGGGGAAGAAAGCTAGTTTAAATTATTGGTAGCACAGTGTGTACGCGCACTCAAAATGGTTAAAACCCACTGACTGTTTTGTCTTTGTCGTTTATATGGTATTGCCCATTAAGTGTCGTGATAGCCCAGAGCACAACGAACCTGTCTTAAATTTATAAGGCCCCACAGGGCCATGGTTCGAATCCGGGCGTGTACCAATGAGTTTTTCTGACTTAAGTACACAATATCACTGACACCGTGCTTCGGAGGGCACGTTAAGCAGTCGGTCCCGGACGCTGTCAATAGATGGCGGTCGTTACAGTTCCCAACCCGCAGTGGAGCAGCGTGGTGGACTTAAGCTCCAAGCCCCCCTCCTCACCCTGGGGGAGGCCTAAGCCCCTGCAGTGGGGTAAAAATGGGCTGATGATGATGATGATGATTTATATGGTATTACGTGATAAAGAGAGCCCTATTTAACTTGTCTCCGTAGATAGAGTAAATAGGTCTGAAAACCGTTTAAAACTAACTTACGTACAAAGACGGACGGGTTATATTATGGAATATTCTTGTTATCACATTTGGATGTAGAACTCAAAATTTATATAATATACCATGAGAATCCAAAGCCAAGCTAAAAATAATATACTCTATCTCATAATAATATTTCCATGCATCAAGAATGCTTTCGATACAAGTTTTTTTTTTAACTTGTCAATATAACATTTGTTCGCAATATCTTATAGCTGCTACATAAAACATCATGTAGTTTTTTATACGATTTTGCAGGAAATGCGTCGAAATCAAAAACAGGTTGATTTGTAGCGCTGTTAGCGTTTGCCAACAAAACAATAGGATAGAACGTGGACGAGAAACGTTGGATTAACAACTATAAATATTCTATCTTAAAATCTTATGTCATTAGTCAAATTCAAGTTAAAATTATTTACATAACTAATATTTCCTCTGTACAAGATTATTTTCATTCAGTCAGTCATTTATTTGAATATAATATCTCATATTCGAAATCCTCTAATACGCCATACGTCTTAAAACTGAAAGTGGTAAAACGTCAATATGAACAACTTTTACTGTTGGATCAACTCTACGAAATTAAAAATAAAATCAGCGGTTCCACAAAACAATTAAATACCTGGCTTTCTTAATATATGAAACGACAGATTTTTTTTAGTTTTTGATCCAGTATGTTTCGTCAACGGGCACGAATTTAAAATTTTAATCCGCCGATCGGCTTTGTAATGAGGGCGATCGGCGAGTGACGTTCGGGTTGTACAAAAACGGTTTTTTCTGGCGACTTTCAAAAAGACAATGCCTCGAGTTTCCATCTTGTTATAATTTAGTAACATTACAATATTGAAATTTTACTTCGAGAACGCCAGCATAACTACAGAGCTTTGTAATTTATGTACATCTTCGATATTCCCCAGCTTCGATGAAAGTCGTACCCACTTGTTACTTACAATCAGTTGTGATATAGCTATGAGCTAATGAGCTTCCGAATACTTGATCTGGTAAAAATACCCCAAATCACAATCAGACAACTAAAAAGAAAATGTATTTCACAGATGCGAACCATGTAATATTCTATAGGAACGAAAACACGGGCAAAGAAAGTACATTAATACAAAATATACAATATTATATTACACCTTCAAATTCTACTTTAAAATAGGTCTGAAGCAAAATTTTAAATTAGCCACCATTTCAAATTTAAAATTTTAATTTTCAATAGTGGCTAGTGGTTCTTAAAATTGAAAGGTTACTAGAAGCAACTTCTCGAAATATTTATTTTTTTATTTACGAATTTGTCAGATATTCATGACAATTCACGTGACGTTGAGATGGTCCCTGCAACGTCATCTGTAGGTATAGATAAGCCTATTCTGCTGCTTTCCACAGTCAAAAACAAAATCAAAAGTTAATATAAGATATTTATATGTAAACTTCATGAATTAATCAAAATTATTTGGTTTTTTAGTATTAGTTAACGGAAATAATAAATATCCGTCCAAATGACGTCATAGGGATTTTTTGTTATTGCAATTTTGGGAAAAAATAAGTAAAAAAATTGTAAGCTTAATTATCTTTAACTTTCACAGAAAGGTGTAAGTTTCTTATTAGTTTATATTTTCGAAATAAAAGATGTATATAATATTTTTTTTTTGTCCGAGTCCATTCTAATTCAAATATTCTTGAAAGTACAAAGAACACAAAAAGAAGGTACTTCGCCATGGCAATGTATCACAAACATTAAAATACTCAACGCGAATGCAGATTCCAAGGCGATACGTCTGTCAAACGAATGGTAGACAATGCCTAAATTTGTCAATGTTATATTTTGAAAATTTGGACCTTTGCATAGAGGTTTTCGTCGTACTGAGTAAAATATAAACATCAAGATGAAACGCGTATCAAACTGGCATTCTTCCATTCCATCAGCCCATTATACCCCACTGCCGCGGCTTAGGCCTCCCCCAGGTTGAGAGGCCTTGAAGCCTAAATCCACCACGTTGCTCCAGTGCGGGTTAGTGGATTGTAATGACCGCCATCTATTGACAGCAACCGGTACCGACTGCTTAATATGCTCTCTGAGACACGAAGTCAGTGAAAACTCATTGGTACTCGTCCGGATTCGATCCACGTCCGCACGGTCTTATAAATTGAAACAAGTTCGCTGCGCTCGGGCTATCACGACTTTATCAAACTGGCATAATAGCAACGTGTTATTTTATCTATCAGTCCAGTTGTAATAAGCTTGTAACTTCTAAGCGGTTAGTGGAAGAAAGCAGTAAGTAGTTTAACACCTGAATTACAGATTTCTTACTATATTGCAAAAGTGACGTTGGTTATAAGATTTAATGAATTGTCTAGTAATAATAATACTTGAGACATTCCAAGCGCTCTCTAGTCCAAAACTAGGTAAAGCTTGTATTATGGATACCAGACAACTGATATACATACAGTCAATACATCTAGGGTCAATACAATGAATGTTAAAACAAATTTATTTCTGACCTTCCACCGAAATGCTACATGCATTTCGGTAGAAGGTCACAATAAAAAAAAACCGCCAAAGGCATGTCATATCACGCACAGTGGATGGTTTCGTAGTCGGGATAAAAGTTCAAGGTTAAAATTGAAATCGAAAGAAAAAAACTTAAATGCGCGGGTTTTTCTTGTCGAAATTTCTTTGTTTTTCATACCACGCTCAACATGAAAGTAATTGCATTTTCACAGCATGTGAAAAATAAAAATAAAATCTAAAAAACCCCGAAAGTTTTTTTTTTATGTAACAAAATAATTTAAAAAATAAAAACGTATGAACCTACTTTTTGCTGATCTCAATACCATAATTTTTTTTTGGGGTAGTCGGTTAATGTTTAAATGGGTGCAACCAGTAACGCCGTTTGTATGGAAATTTGCAAGTACACAATCCCTTTAACTGATGACAAGGGAACGTACCCATACTACGTGACCCATTTTTTTTTACAATTTTTTACCCTCTCTGACCACCCGTAGTATATGCCAAGACCCCCCTACCCCCTCGTATTATTCACGTAGTAATTTATACATATGGTTTTACATAATTTTTAGCCGTCGGACTGTTAGACGTAGGACCGTCTTTGCATGCTTCTCTAGGGAACAGGCATGTAACAAAAGTCCAATAATGTCATACAGTAATAGGCTGTTGTGTAAACAGACATTCGATATTTTTTTATTATTACAGAACCTCTGCTGCGTAAGTTCAAATCGCGCTTGATCAAGGATTACCTGTACAGTTAAATGTCACTGCAAGCCGAGGCATAATCTTAATGATTTACATATGTACGTCACAAAAAAAAAAAAAACAATTCAATGTCGCGTTATCACTTCAACGAACTTGGCTGTTATCAGTACAAATTACAAACGTTTCCTGGTCACCTCAAATGCCAAATGACCCACATTTCGTCAACGCTTATCTATAAGGTAAACTATGCGTACTTCCTGGGTGGAGTGAATTAATTCAGTCAAGCCTGAACTTGTTGATAAACATATGTACTTAAATACGTATAGTATTTATTAGTATCGTTCATTCACGAAAATTAATAGGATAGTAAATAGTTATACAGTATGAGTTGTCATATTTATTCTATTTAAAGGGATTCTGCTACAATTATTTTCATCATCATCAGCCCGTGTCTCTCCACTGCAGGATATAGGCCTCTCCCAAGGCTCACCACCACACACGGTTCTCCGCCTTCCGCATTCGATTACCCCATGTTTGGTGCTTTAGGTCATCAGTCCACCTGGCCGGGGGGCGTCCAACGCAGCCGAATCTTATCCGGGGATTCTTCATACCCTCTGCCCTTCCGTTACCATGACCGTTGCTGCAGCCAGGAATAGAAGGGCCGCCGAAGACTGAAAGCCCTTGTGTTTTTGTGTCTATCATTGGAAGGGTTTGCCAATAATCACCGCGCTTGCCAGGCAGGTTGGAGATCGTAGTACGTAGTTTCACAGAGAGATGCTGCTGCCCATCTTCTACTAACCTGGGTTAGTCGCCTCTTACGACGGCGGCGGTGGGAAATTGTATCCTTTGCCGTCCCCACACGGGCGATTATTTTATAATGACACAAAAACAATTGACGGACCGATTGGCCAAGTGGTCAGAGACTTAATTGCGGAGCCAAAGGTCAAGGGTTCAATACCCGCGCAGGATAAATTATAATGCCCATATAAACATATGTATTTGTTCGGTGACTGGGTGTGAAAATTGTATTTTATATATAAGTAAGTATACCAGTTGTATAGTACCCCATAATACAAGCATAATACTTGTTTACTTTGGGACTTGATGGCGCTGTATGAAATGTTCTAAGTAATATTATAATCATTACCCTTATTATTGTTGTTAGTAATAAAAGAATTTAAAATAAAAAAATATAGTAATAAAAGTCTTGTTTATTTTTTCCCTTATTAAAAGAAATGCCATTTACGAATCTTTGGAGTATTACTGATTTATATGAATGAATAAGGAATTAATATAATATATTAATCATTAATCATTGCCCAGTTATTATTATGATTTGAAGATTTAATTTAACCTTTAAATGTTCAAGACCTGAAAGTTATAGTTTGAAATGGAAATTCCTCTGATGTTAGAATTGTCCTGTGACATCATCTGGACAGTTCAACATATTTCGCTGCTTTCTACAGTAAAAAACTAAAGCCAAAAATAAATATAGAATATTAAATTATGTAAAATAAAATTGTAAACTTTATGAATCAATTAAAATACAGACTTTATATTTGTAGATTATAATGTATATTTTTATAAGTACCTAGTTAATTTTAGTTTTTAATTTGATTTTATTTTAATATTAATTCATTGCATTTCCTAACAATTACGATTGACAATAACTTATTAAATAAATGATACACATACAAATTAAAATATTATGACTTTATTTAGTTTAAAATAATGCAAATAATAAATATCTGTTCAGATAAAGTAACAGGGATATTTTAATAATCTGATTCTGTATAAAACTTACTAAAAAAAAAATGAAAACTTGATTTTTTTTATAAAGATATAGATTGGTCTGTATTTTTGTTACAAAATATAAAAATAATATCTTAAATAATTTGTTCTAAGCCCATTCAGTTGACATCCACATATATCCATTACAAATAACCCGTTACTAGCAAGAGATCTTTGTCCATGTCTTTTATTAGAATCGCAAACACCAAACGCGGAGTTCTAAAATTATCATACAAGGTTTAGTTCAATAATGGAAGACAGGAAAAAGGACGCCCGTACGACATACACGTTTGGAATGATAAATGAATGCCTATAAAAGTCGAATATAAAATGCTTGTAGATATGTCGACTTGAAAACGATTATACTTTTAAACAGGTTGATAATATATTTATCTTATAACTGCAATAAGTTAATATACGACACGACAATGAATATAGTAGCATAATATAAATTATCAACCAAAATAATTCAAAAATATTGAAAATTTATAAAATGTTGGAACACAGGCGTACCTACGCTGAGCTGATGTGGGCTGGATCCTGGCTAAAATAGGGCTAAATATTATTTTTGTGCCTGCCCTTTTCGCATTCAAGTTTTTACTTACACTGTTTAGATTTCTCCTCTCATACTTTGCTGGTACGTAAATGATATGCTAGATCTATATGCATTTAAAATGCCATAATTGCGAGTTCAAACACCCAACCCGTTAATAACGAATTTCATGTAATATACATTCATACATTGTAAATATATTCATATAATATACGAATATGAAATCGTATGCTCGTAGGTATTCGATTTACATATAATTTTGGTGACACTGTCTAGGAATATGATAATTTGGCAAAATCATAACGTATCATCTAAAAACTATATCTAGAATTCCTTTCAATTTATAAATTTATTTATTAAAATAAATCTGAATGCAACAAGAAAAACAATTTCGTGAAATCCAACATTTGAATTTCGTTCAGCTAAGAAGCCTATATTTGAAACGGATGAAATATTAGTTATAGTGTCCAAAATTTGCTTCAGTTCTAATAAAATATCTTTCTACGAATGGAAAAATCCTTTAGGAATATTAATAGTTATCAGACACTGGTACCGGGTCTTGGTTGTTATATGTAGGTATGTGGTGTCTTCGCTTGGTGGGTACCAAACAAGTTAATGCTTAATTTGGGGCCTAGACATTGTTGTTATGTATACGTTATTATTATATTATAAATATTATAATCAATATTTAATATAACTTTTCGACCTAATTGAATATTATTTTATTTTTAATTAATTATTATTAATTAATTGGGATATATTCTATTAGATTATTGCGTATATTCTTTGCATATTGTAAAAAACCTAAAATTAAATTATAATTATGGACTTTATAATAAGTTCATAATTATTATTTACAACAAATCGTTTATTTCGGAAAGAATGCAATACAAGTTACATTGAGATTGACCCTCACACCCATAGAGCAAATAAATATAACAGCTCACAGCAGCGTTTGGTTTTAATAGAGTCATAAATCTCACTTCACAGTATCGAAAATGTCAAACGAATATCCGCGGGGGTGAATTCCGGCGCGCGGGGATTTCACGGAGGAAGACTGGCGCGCGGGGACCTCGCCGACTAAAATTTGCCATCTTGCAGCAGCTAGCTAGTGTATGAGTGGTTAGACGGTAAACGCAGAAGAGGGCTTCTAGTCAATTCGTACTGAAAACTTAAAACCGTGCACTATTTCGTTTCAGTGGATTTAGAAGAGAGGTGCCAGCGTATAAATTCCTTAATAGCACAGAACAGTGTTGCCAGCAACATTGTTGTATTAATTACTTCCATCAGTCCTTTTTATACCCCACTGCAGGGGCTTAGGCCTCCCCTCAAGATGAGAGGGCTCAGAGCTTAAATCCACCACGCTGCTCCAATGCGGGTTGGCAGATTGTAACGACCGCCATCTATTGACAGCAACCGGGACCGGCTGCTTAACGTGCTCTCAGAGACACGGAGTTAGGGATAGTTAATGTACTTAACTCAGAAAAAAAACTCATTGGTTCACGCCCGGATTCAAACCATGGCCACAGTCATAGCCTTATAGATTTGAAACAGGTTCGCTGCGCTTGGGCTATCACGACACAATTAATTACTTAACAACATGTAATTCTAGGTTTTATTTATAGCAGTATCAAAACATCAAGTGGCCTCTGTTTAGTCTGCGGCATATATTTTTTGCTTACATTTTCGTGGTGCAGCGCGTTATCTATGTACATCCATGGTTTAACACTAATCTTTACGTAGTAGTCGTAAGCTGCAAAATATTTTCGTTCTTGACCCATAAAATGCAGTAAACTGCAATGATATTGCATTACTGTCAGCTATGCGGCAATGAATGACTGTTCCGTGCTCACTATCGGAGGCTACGCGAACCTGACAATGAAATAGAAATAGTCATGTCTATACAAGTCATTTTCTTTCGATGTCGATAGAAATATTATAGTTAGTAACGTATATTATTTCTGATATAAATTATGGACATAAATAACAATATAGTTACTTTTATTCTGTAACACATTCCCATGATAATATTGTTTTTAATGTTTCACTTACTGTAGACAAATCGTAATATAACGTTTTTTAAATGGAATTAAAAAACATTAAACTTAATATATAGCATACGTGTCAATCCTGAAGATTCATTCTAAATATCGATGAAAGAATTCTTTAAATCGGATGATCCACACTTACCAACTTTACGTCATTATAATATTAGTGTCGATGAAAGCTAAGCAAGCTGAAAAATAAATTGTCGATAAAAATTATGGACTAGTTCCACCTAGGGTTAAAAAATTATAGTCAGATTCAATATTTATAATTGTTATGTAGTCGAGAATTTCTCCCAGTCCATTGTCCCATATATTATACTTTTTATGTGTGATACTTTTAAATTCCTGCCTATATTGGAAAATACCTGGGGTATTTTCTAATCTATATTAATAAAATTGAAGTGTCTGTCTGTCTGTCTGTCTGTCTGTTCCGGCTAATCTCCAAAACGGCTAAACGGATTTCAATGAAACTTTGCAGACGTGCAGAGGACATTACCGCGGGTGACATAGGCTACTTTTTGTCTGTCTGTCTGTCCGTCTGTCTGTCTGTTTGAGTTGATCTTCAAAACGGCTGAACCGATTTCAATGAAACTTGGCAGACGTGCTGAGGGTATTGTTGGGAGTGATATAGGTTGCTTTTTGTCTGTCTGTCTATCCATCTGTCTGTCTGTTTGAGCTGATCTCAGAAACGGCTTAACCGATTTCAATGAAACTTGGCAGACGTGCAGAGAGAATTATTTGGGGTGACATAGGCTGCTTTTTATCTGTCTGTCCGTCGGTCTGTCTGTTCCGGCTAAACTCCGAAACGACTAAAGCGATTTCAATGAAACTTTGCAGACGTATCTACTTATGTGACTACGTGACCAAATTTTAAAAAGCTTATATTTTCGAAACCATCAATCGCAGACCTATCGTGTTGGTACTCAAACTTGATGTTTTGACGAGATCTATGTGACCACGTGATCACATTTTAAAAAGCTTATATTTTCGAAACCATCAATCGCAGACTTATCGTGTTGGTACTCAAATTTGATGTTTTGACGAGATCTGTGTGACCACGTGACCACATTTTTAAATGCTTATATTTTTGAAACCATCAATCGCAGGCCTATCGTGTTTGTACTCAAACTTGATGTTTTGACGAGCTCTATGTGACCACATGACCACATTTTTAAATGCTTATATTTTCGAAATCATCAATCGCAGACCTATCGTGTTTGTACTCAAATTTGATGTTTTGACGAGATCTATGTGATCACATGACCACATTTTTAAATGCTTATATTTTCAAAATCATCAATCGCAGACCTATCGTGTTGGTACTCAAATTTGATGTTTTGACGAGATCTATGTGATCACATGACCACATTTTTAAATGCTTATATTTTCGAAATCATCAATCGCAGACCTATCGTGTTGGTACTCAAACTTGATGTTTTGACGAGATCTATGTGACCACGTGACCACATTTATAAAGCTTATATTTTCGAAACCATCAATCCCAGACCTATCGTGTTGCTACTCAAACTTGATGTTTTGACGAGATCTATGTGACCACATGACCAAATTTTTAAAAGCTGATATTTTCAAAACCATCAATCGCAGACCTATCGTGTTTGTACTCAAACTTGATGTTTTGACGAGATCTATGTGACCACATGGCCAAATTTTTTTATCTGTCTGTCTGTCTGTCTGTCCATTCGAGCTAATCTCCGAAACGGTTAAACCGATTTCAATGAAACTTTCAAAGATGTGAATAAAAGATTGTCTGGAGTCACATACAATACTTTTTGATTGTCTGTCTGGCCGTCTCTCTGTTTTTTGAGCTAAACTCTAAAAAATTTCAACCAATTTTCATGAAACTTCGCAGACGTGAAAAGACGGGTGTAAGAAGTGACATACGCTAATTTCTGTTTGTATGTTTGTTCGTTTGTCTGTCTGTCAGTCTATATAGTTCAAGCTGAACTTTTGAAGATTTAAATGCAACTATACAGACATTAAAAATAGGTTGTCTAGAGTGATACAAGTAACTTTTTGTCCGTGTGGCTGTCTATTTGTCTTTTTGTTCCGGCTTATCTCCAAAACGACTAAACCGTTTCTATGAATCTTCGCAGACATGAAAAGGAGGTTATCAGGAGTGACACAAGTTGGTTTTTGTCTATTTGTTCGTCTGTCTGTTTGTTAGGCCTAATTATCGAAGCAGCTGATCCAATTTTAGTTAAATTTTACAAAAATAAAGAGAGCGTTGTCAGGAGTGAAAAACAATTCTGTTAGTCTGTTTGTCTGTTCCAGTTAATCTCCAAAACGTCTAACTGATTTTGGGACCGACTTTGGGGATAACTATTCTTCAAGCTAAAATAGCTGAACGGATTTTTACGAAATTAGATATAAAGATTTCTCAGGTAGTTCAGTTTCAGAATCTTCTAGAAAGTGCTACAATGTTCTGGAGCGTCGCGTTCCTGTACCTGTCCCGGTACAACTGTGTAGTCCACGCGAGCGAAGCCCGCGGGCGGAAAGCTAGTAATTAATATATTTCGATTACGAATTGGTAACGTTTCTAAATAAACTAAATTAAATAACGTTATAAACGGATAAAGTTTAAAAGAATTTCCTAACATTTCAAATTCGGAATGGTTACTTGACTAACAATATGGGGTTCGTAAAAACCATCAATAGCACTTTTATTGAAATTACTCTATTCTTTAATTTAGCTTTTAAACATTTTTTTTTTAATGTAATGAAACTGACACCGAAAATATAAATACTAGAACGTTGTGAGACAAGACTTTACATACATCTCAATGGTTCAACATAAAGGTATGCATACTGTTTTTTTTTGGCTCAGAACCCAAATAAAATATCGATAATACTGCCCATTAAATATTTCACGACACTACTTATCACGACATAGGGGTCAGACCTTCGAACTGAGGAGGTGGGGCATGTAAAACACATCCGAAACATTTAAATCTGTTATGAAATTTTTCATAGACGTAGTCAGTGTACACGCTCTATGAAACGCGTGTGTTTTGACAGTTCAGAATAATTACTGTGTTTTTGGGTCAAGTTTAAATGATGATGGTGCATCGTCTTATAGTATTATTTTGTATAATGTGTGTTGTCGAGAGGACGTTGTGTTTTATAAATTGTGAGTTTTTCTTAATAATAATAATTTTTAGTATTCATTTATTAGTAGACACAAGCCTATATGCTATGAAAAAAAAAACTAATTATTGTAAATTCTACTCGTTTAAGTTTATATTAATTTATCGGTGCTCTTGTACAGAAATACCATCGTTGAGTTGTAAATCATAAATATGGAAAATAAAGAATGCTACATTTCTCTACATTCAATTATTCAAAACTATTTTTAGTCTTCCACTACTTCTTTTTTATATTCTGAAGTACTTTCCAATAATTAAATTGGTCTTAACAGTTTTTACGACTCCTCTAATTTTTAGTCTAATATAATTTAACTGACATTGATGCTTTTCGTTTATCCATTACATGCAATACAAGAAGAAGATTTTATAATGAATTTTATTGAAATCTCGATTATTGGGTAAGTACCTGAAAATCAAATATAATTGCACATTTTCTTTTAAAACCTCTCTAATGATTATGTTGAAATTCACAAAACTGTCAAAAAAAATTGCAAAAAATTTTTCATTCAAACTTTTCCTTCAAAATGTCTGAATAGATACTAAATAAATTATGTGCGTGATTCTATAATATCTTATATTGAGACATAAAAAGAAAGGGTACAAAAAAAGTGAGGACGATATGTCAGTTGGTATATTATAGTGCGAGGCACTCTACTATAATATACCAACCGACAGAAAATAGCGATAGATTTAGACAGCAAAATGTCACGCTATCGTATCGCTAAGTTTCGGAATACCAAGGTCCGTTACTATGGTACTCGAGGGGATTTCTTTGAAATATTTTTATCGGTGTATCGTACTTTTGTGCCTAGTTACTTGAATTTTATTATAGCAAAAGTTATTTTACAATAAGTCGCTATTGAACTGAGATCTCATTAAATATAAATCATTATTTTAGTATCCGATACAGACTGTGGCACATCCCGCTCTGGAAGAATCGTCGGTGGTGAAATCAGTTTATCAGGCGAACTGCCCTGGACAGCCAGCGTGTGGAGACAGAAAACCCATCAGTGTGGGGCTACAATATTGACTAAACAGTGGTTAATGAGTGCTGGGCACTGTGTGTGCAGGTAGTTCATACAGAACTTTGTGGTATATGTATCGATCAATATCATGGTATTACATTAATTAAGGACAATAAGAAAAAATCCAAATACGTAAGCAAAAATGAAAAACCATAGGAATTCTATTTACGCTTTAGTTCCTTACCTATGACCATGTTAACTTGATTGATATCACTTGGCCATTAAGTTTGAACGATACCGCTAATTTCCATACAATATTTATTTGACCAAAAGTAAGAAACCACACATTGTTATATTTATTTTACCATTTTAATAAGAAAACTGGATCATGAAGTTGTGGTTGAATTTATAAAACCGTGTCGATAACTTTAAAAACTAAAATTAGAGCCATTTTGTTCGTGGTAAATATTTTTACTACAAATTTACTACAAAGTATGTAAAGTTTGCAATTTTCGATTTAATTATGTATGTGTGAGTTTTTAAAAATATATTTCATAAATTTTACGATAATTCTGTCACACGCTTTACTTTCTAGATGGCAAAATAAATATTATAACGTGTAGTTTTTTTCAGTTCTGGTCGAATAAATTTTGTATGGAAATCAGAGGTATCGCTTAATTTTGACTGACTGATTGGTTAGAGCCTCTAACTGCGGAGCCAAGAGCCGCGGGTTCGATTCCCGCCCGGGACAAATATCTATTTGTGTACATGAACATGTCTATTTGTTCCGTTTGTGGGTGTGGAATATCTCTATATGTAACTATATATGATAAAGAATAGTATGTATATCAAATGTCTGGTACCCTTAGTACAAGCTTTGCTTAGTTTGGAACTAGATTGTGTTGTGTGCAATGTCCCAGATATTATTATATTATTATTGTTAAAGTCGACTGCAATCATCGCAATATTAAAGCACGGTTTCGAATCATTTGTATGCGTAATTCATTTCCATAACAGTATAATTAACTTAAATGTTCGATAAAACTTGCGTCTGAGTTCCGTTCCGAAGACATTCCGCTATCAAATTAAATTCACCCTTTGTTACAAACTTTCTATTTCAGTAAGTGACTTTTTTGAGGGGAAACGGAAATAGGCCTGAATATTGAATTTATTTCGGCCAGATGGTATGAAATACCTACTATTACTCAAATGTAGTTGAATCTTATAATCAAGTTCTTCTTTGTTATTTGTCAAAGGGTTCGTATATTTGCCAATGTTTGCTAGGTGCGGATTTTACATACAAGAGTACGGATTGCGCTTGACAACTTTTCCATTTGAAATCAATATTATTGAAAACAAAATTTTATTTAGTAATTAATCACTGACACGTTTTCTTATTTTCAACTTACAACATAAATTTCGCTAAAAACTTTTAGTTACATTTCGCGATGTAAATAAAAAGCTAATGGGATGATCCTCGTACAAAAAAAATACTCTTTTTAGTACTTTAATCTCTGGTAGTAAAAAAAAATTCTTACATGCTACTTGATGTCAAAATAATGAATCTGTAGTAATAATAATATCTGGAATATTCCGCACAGCGCCATCTAGTCCCAAAATAAGCAAATATTATGCTTGTATTATCGGGTACTAGACAACTGATATACATACTTAAATATTCTTTTTTTGTAATATTTACATATACTGGTACTTTTTCACCTAGACACGGAACAAATAGACATGTTCATGTATACAAATGGTTATCCCGGGCGGGAATCGAACACGCGAACCTTGGCTCGGCAGTTAGGGTCTCTAACCACTCGGCCAACTGGTCAATCAATGTGCCAATTTGAAATTCACTGCACTTTCACCAAAAAGGCATTACAAAAGTATAGTTACAGGGAAGCATTCCATTGATATTTTTAAGTATTATCAAATTTACTTTCTTTTTTATAATTTCAGCGTATTCAACGAATTCTACAAGTCACAACAGTTGAGTATTGTCGTTGGAGCAGTTAATATATTAGATTCGGAAGTACAAGAATCAGTGTCACAAATCACACCTCATCCTGATTATAGGTGATATTAAGTGATTTTTTAAATTTTATTATCCTTTATGCTGAAACTCGTGTTTCTTCATATTTCTGTAGTATTTATTATTAACTTATGTGTTACCTTCTTGTAGACAAATAAATCAGTGTTGAACCGGGACTTTCGTTACACATATTATTGTTTTTTTTTTAATTTACTTTAAGTTCCATTATGCTGTATTTTAGAACTTTTTTTAACTAGCTTTTTATTTGTTTGTTCGGTATAAATTTAGTATCAATTATAAAACAACTTAGTTGAGGTGATTGAGTTTGACTTTAAACGTAACTCAGAACTGGATGTTAATAAATTTCACACACAATACTGAAAAGCTGTAAATAATTATTTAAATGAAAAATAATTTAAGGTAGCGCTTTCCAATGTTGCCTGCTGAAAATCCGAATTTCAAATTGTTCGTCGTCTGTGTTTGACCCAACTTATTGAAATAAAACTAGTGATAAGGAAATGTGAAATTACAAGCAACTATTTTAATGATAAGTCTGTTTTATTTAGATGTAACAAGAAAACTAACGACGTGGCTTTACTGAAAACTGTAAGAGAACTGAAATGGAGCAGAGAGTTGAAACCTGCCTGCTTACCTATGTCATCATCTGAAGATTTCAGCGGGAGTGTGGCCACTGTGGCGGGATGGGGTTTCACCAACGAAGACAGGGGTGTAGGTACGTCTAATCTGGTTATATGGTATACAAGCGTTTGCCCATGATTATGTCAGCGTGAACAATAGAACAATCTATAACTATGTTATCTCGTGCTAAGTTTATTAAGTTCAACTTCTACCATATAGACAAAACACCCTACGTACTTACGTACCTAGGGCAGCAAAGCTCAGAAAAATACGCAACCGAAAGAGATTTACGTGTGTCTGCGTGATTATACATATGTTTGCACGACTTTGTTCTTGATAATTTGTTATCAACATGTCATCATTGTAGTAGGAAGTAGGTATAATTAAAATAGACACCACCACCTTATTAAGTGTAGTTGGCGCGCCGGCTAGCAGTGTACGTTTGGCTAAAGCGCTTGTTAAAGGTCCGGTACAATATTATTTTTAACTTTGACGCTCTATTTCTCCTTCCCGTGATTTACTGATATTGAGAAAAAATTGACCGCGACTGAAGCGGTAGAGGCATGTCCCCTTGGTAAGGGAAGCCCCTTACCGAAGGATCGACACGTGTCGGCCATCTAATTGAATCTAACTTATGTGCCGAACGAGGCGGCATCCTTAAGGTACCGTACCGCCCGTTACCGGGAGCCACTAATCGAAGTATCCTCAATGCGTCCGGTCAGTGTTCATATCAAACCTTATAAGCTCCGCAGAGTATAGGTTGACGATGTCATTTTGCCGGTCGGGCTGCACTTTCTGTATTGTCATTCCAACCCGACATTATATGCAAGATAGGTCGGGTGCGCAGGTGTCTGTATGAAGGTTCGTCCCCATTAAAAGAAAATGCCACCGGTGGCCGCCGATTCGTCAGTTGTCCTCGCACTCCCACGTTAATACGACGACTGTGTGGAACCATATTTCAGTATTTTAGTAATCAGTAATAGTAAGTGAAATAACACGTAGGTATTTTATTTTTTACCAGAGGCCGGTAGACCTTACTAATTGACGTTTCTGAGAAAAAGGATCGTAACGAACAGAAACATGGATAACGAAGGGATCCTGTGTTCCTTTTTTTCGTTTTGAGCGTCCGGAACCCTAAAATAATGAGATTCAAGCAAATTTTTAATTAATATTTAACAAGGTGGTATACGTTCTACAGTGTATATGTAACTAAAAATAAAATAAAAAATATAAATTCTTTTTTTTTTCAAATAGGACACTCTGAATGTCACTTTTGGATGTCATAAAGCTAAATCTAAGCAGGTTCGTAACTCAGTTTGTACGCAGCCATTCTAACTCTAAGAACAACCCTGCAAGAAATTTAGAATGGCCTATTTCTTTTTTTATGACGGCCCTACAAACCATTGTCTTAAAAACTTAGTTGATTAGAGCAATTTAATCACAAGCAATTTTATCATTCATACATTCTTTTAAGTTGTAATATATGCTTTAGATATAAGTTGTTGTTTTATATAACTCTTGAATTTATTTATTGACATATCTATGATATTGCTTGGTAGTTTGGTAGTTTTTTATAAAATCTTACACAATAACCTTCGAATGCATAACTCATTTTATAGAGGCTATTAGTACTGGATACTGCGAGTCTATGTTTAATTCTAACATTGTAACAGTGTTAAAATTGTGTATACACCACAGACAAGTCAACCTTATAGACCACGCTTTGACAGGGAGTAGCATTCGCCAAGGCTATGTAGTGACACTACATAACTACGTCTCTTGTGAGCGGTCAGTTGGAAGCACGTCGGAAGCCATTAAAGTGGCAATTTTGAACGAGCCAATGAAAACTAGCCGACCTCTCCCCGCAACCCGCCACTTTTTTGCGATTTCGTTTTCGTACTGACGTTTATTAAAGCGTGGTCTACAGGTTGACTGGTCTGTGGTATACACCTATTCTTTTAAAATGTAGTGTTATTGTTATGAACTCTATATGTAAAAAAATGATTTTATTAAAAGTAACATGATTTAAGGAAAGAAAATCATTAAGGTTTCTTCTTTTTTATTATGTACTTAGTTTTTGTAGTATAGTTTCAATAATAACGTTTAACTATATTGTAAATGATTATTCTATTTGGAAAGTTCTATTAGAATAAAAAATAAACATCCTGAACTGATTTATGAAAAACGCTTAAGTGAAACCTCAGGTAAAAGCTCGGAATACGAAAAAGTTTAAGAATGAATGAGTCCTTCTAATTACGAAGTCAACAACTTAGGAGGGATGTTGCGAAACTCAATCCCTATGTGGTTGCAAATGGTTTTTGCAATTCTCGTGCTACATTTCTTTGAGTTGTGTACATGCAACATTTCAGAAATATATTATGAAAACCCGACCAAGTACGTGTCGGGTCACAACAACATTCATGAGTTTGTTCCAAGTTGACGCAGGATCAGCTACACAACTCTTAAACTAGCTGACCCTGAATTTATACCATGTCAGTAACATTTTTTTTTAAAGTCAACCGTGGTTTTAGAGAGTTAGAAAGAGACATGCACCTCAAGCAAAAAGCTTACTTTAAACGGGACCTAATTTAGCCAAATAAAATTTTGGCATATAACTGGGAACCTGTCTATCCTATAAACGAGATAAAAAAAAATGATAAAATATAAACCTCTATTATTAAAATGTCTATAAAATACATGTTTGTTAGTTCGTTACATTTAAGTTCTTGAATGTTTTTTTTATTAAAAAATATACTTGACTTGACTGACCGGTTGGCCGAGTGGTTAGAGACCCCAACTGTGGAGCCGAGGGTCGCGGGTTCGATTCCCGCCCGGGACAAATATTTGTGTGCATGAACATGTCTATTTGTTCCGTGTCTGGGTGTAAAAGTATCTATATTTGTATATATTATAAAAAAAACCTATTTAAATATGTATATCAGTTGTCTAGTACCCCATAACACAAGCATAATACTTGCTTACTTTGGGACTAGATGGCGTTGTGTAGGATGTCCCAGATATTATTATAATATTATTATTATACTTTAAAATGTTAATCAATTTCACTCAGGGGCAAGACCGAACGTTTTGCACAAGACAGAAGTAACTGTCGTGGCGAATGAAGAATGCAACCGCTGGTACCAATCCCAAGGCAGCAAAATCAAGATTATATCGACTCAAATGTGCGCAGGATATGAAGAAGGAGGAAGAGATTCATGTTGGGTGAGAATAATATTTTTACTATGACGGCAATGATTTTTTTAAATTAATTTTAATCAATTTTGATTTCCTAAAGTTTCATACCAGTACAATTCGACGCAAACTAGAACGCCATCGAGTATCTTCGTAGTCTAAGAAAAAAAGTCGAACAACGCCGAATCATTTATAAGACGATAAACATTTGAAGTACACAGAAAATGATTATCAGCCAGTATTAAATTATTATCAGTAAAAAAAATGTAATGAAATTATGAAGAAAAATTTAAAATTTAACGAACTTCCTGTGTTCGGATTGTTTTGCTCCAGTAAATAAAAAAGGAGTCGATTGGTGTAAAAAATCACAAATTTCACGACTTTTCTCGTAAAGATCGCTTTTGACCAAAAACTAAAAAACAATTTTTATTTGTATCAAATATGAGCTTAAGTTTCTAAATATAGTTTTCTCTACTCCTTTAGGATTCAATATATGTGCCAATACTATTCCATTTAGAAAAAAACCCTATATATCAGCAATATGATAACGACTGCGTCGATTGTGCACTAAACTAACCACGCACAAACAACGTTTGTCGTCTCGGCGTTTTTCGACTTTTACGAAAGTGGGCGATGGCGTTCTTGGTTGCGTCGAACTGTACCCAAGATATGAGATATAAAATACTAGAGAATTAAATCACTTTGATAAACAATTTTTTTTTCCCAAATTTGTCATAAATTATGATTGACATATAGATTCTGCCGTGCTAATCAAAAGTGCAATAACTCGATTTTAGCGCCTAACACACTTATACACATTATCGTGAAAAGCAAAACGAGCTTTTAACTATTTTCTTCTTAGACAGTTTTTACGTATCTATCGCCTATTTAATTATTTCGCTAAGCATAACTGCAATATTTTAGGGCTTTGGTGTATGAAATAAAAACTTTAACCGCGTTTTTCTCTAAAGTAGCTTAGACCTACTTATTGCACTATTGATTAGCACGGCAATATTGTTGATTGCTATTAAAAGTTGGAACTTTATAATGATACTTTAAAAAAATGGTAATTGATAATTCTTAGCATTATCATTATAGTTTCACCGAAACCGCTGTACCGCGCCTTAGGTATGTGCGCGGCGCGGAGGAAGGCAGATCTGCTCTGTCAGTCCAACGTCAACGCTTAGGAGCTGCCTTCCCTCCTCACCGCGCACATACCTTAGGCGCGGTACAGCAGTTTCGGTCAAACTATAGTTAAGGTAGTTACATATATAACTCGTGAAAACAATAGCAAACTGTATAGTAAAGAAACACAATATAATGGTCTCTATATATAAAATGACATGTAAACTATTCTAAACGTAAAACATTGTACAATTTCAAATAATGCCCAAAAGTCTTTTTTTGTACAAGATTATCAAAATAAATCCACGAAATTATTTATTACATTTTTCTTTTAGGCTGACAGCGGAGGTCCACTTATGGTACGCAACGGTAAAGGACACACTATGGTCATTGGCGTAGTTTCTACTGGTAGTGGCTGCGCAAGAGCGAAAATGCCTGGCATTTACACTAGAGTCTCCAGATATGTCGACTGGATCTCTGATACGGTCAGCAGCGACGTAGCTAGAAGTGTACAAAATGGTTTGAGCTGGTACCCTAAATTTGCATGAATGCGGAAACAAAGTACAGTGAGACAATAAAATTAAATGTTTGTAACTCGTAACTTAAGTCTATAAGTAGAGGTGTAACCATATTATTGCTTGTGGTTCGACTACGTCACACTATTTACAGTTACATTCAATGCCGTATTTATTAAATATGGTAATTTAATTCTCTTATAATTTAAAGTTGTTTATACTTTTTATTGAATTTAAACTAGATTCATTTACTATTTGACAATTGATTGTTGTCACGAACATCTATGACCTGTACATTTGTTTCTTAATACTCTACTGTAAAAAAATATAAATTCACAATTATAATAATTTAAATGTATAATATGAATTTGTGTCAAATTTCGTGCTTTCGTCGAGTTGCAAACGTATTGTCGTCACTTTGAGAACGGTTAAATTAATTGTGCCAAAGATAAATAAAAATTAAACCTGTGATAAATCAATTTAATGTTATGTTAGTTAATACAAATGAAATAAATTTTCATAAAACAACTCCTTTTTTCTTACTCAATTCATAAAAATCCTTTTCACTTTTTTTTATGATTAGGTACAATTTGCAACCAGCACTTTCATCGATTTCATCTTTTAAACATATTAGTGCTTCTTCTAAAGCGGCTTTCGCTGTTGATAGCAATTCTTTGATTTTAGAAAAGTTTAGTGGCATCAGTGGCAACTGCATTATATTTATCAGATTTTGCAACCAAAGCCGAATGAAGTTCGTGTTGTAAAACCGCGCTATACAAACTTAATCTTGCGTTTCCTGGATCTAAAATCTTTGTGATCGATATCAGATCATTACACATTTTGATTTTCCTATCCAAAATCTCTTGCGTCATTAAATTTGGTTGTCTTCCGTAAAGTTGGATTAATGAATGTTTAATCGAATATAAATGATAGTGATTGGGATGTAAAAACATTGAGAGTCTAACAAGTAGATTTTCGAGTGCTGATACAGACGGGTTCATCATCTGAACATTTTCAACTTCTTCGCCCATTTGAGAGATTAGCATATTTACTTGTGAATTGTTGATTCTAACTGAACATTTGTCACAAGCCCAATCTGTTTCGTCATCCAAGGGATCTTCTGGTAAGTGTATACCATCACACGGCATAGTTCTATCCCCTAAACATTTCATAGCACTCAAATATGTTCCCAATTCGGTGGGATCTTTGCATCTTTCGCATTTACAAGCGAAGTATTTTGTATCTTTCAAATGTTGTCTTCTGGCTTGAGTACCCCACAGGGCATGGCTATACATTGTAGTGATGTGGCTATCTTTTAAGACTGGAACAACGACTTTTATAGTAATTTTGTATATTTCATTTTTATCTTTATTAGTTGTGTTGAACGTATGTTTAGTATTTGGAATACAACTGTGTTCCATGATACAAGTGGTGGTATATAAAGCCAATAACTCTATTCCTTCGTTAAGTCGTATTTCTAAAGCATTTGTGTCTATTATGCCACATATTTTATGTATTAACTCGGCAGATATTGCTAACACAAATTTTGTATTTAAATTTTTCTCTAGTGTCTCTAATAAGTTTAAAAAATTGGTCATCAAATATTGTACTATGTACTCATCCGCTTCACTGAAAAAAAGACATTTTATAAATAATGTGTATATCATAACGAGCTTTTATCGAAAACTTTGTACTTACCACCCCGACTTTGGTAAATTTCAGATTTTTTTATATTTATTTCTAAGATGCTCAACAATTTAAATTAATTTTTAATTTAATGATTTAATTTTTATTTTTTAATTTAATTTAATTACTTTCAATTTCACAATTTATTACTGTCGTTTTAGTGATAAACAATTTTTCTAAATCTATATACTTGTATACATATACATTCATTTAGTTATATCACTAGTTTTATTTATATTGAACTACAGTAGGGCCTCGCTAATCCGGATTGGTAAAAAACAGACCCTTGGCGGATTATCAAGGTGCCCGGATTGTCGTTAGTAAAATTATGATAGTTGTAAAACTTGAATAAATGAAAGCTTTAAGTGATTGTGTATATGTACTTAGTTACATACTTTGACGGCCGCTTAGCTTAGTGGGTAGCGACCCTGCCTAAGAAGCTAGAGGTCCCGGGTTTGAATCGTAAGTTTGGTCAGTATTTATATGATGAATATCGATACTGGTACCGGGTCTTGGTTGTTATATGTATTTGGTGTCTTCGCTTGGTACCCAAAACACAAGCTAAGGCTTAGTTTGGGGCCTAGACGTTGTTGTCATGTGTACGTTATTATTATTATTATAACTATCGAAAGATACATGTGAGACAGACAAGTTACACTAGTAAAAAACTAACATGTAAAAAGTCTGAGCTTTTGACGTGAGATTAAAAGAAACTAAAGTTTATATAGTAGTAAAAGTTCCCGCGAAGCTCCCACTGCCGCCGCCGCGCCGCCCCGCCCGCATTGTCCGTCCAGATTACCGCGATCACCGAATAAGCGGGGGTTCGGACTAGCGAGGCCCTATTGTATTTTATTTATTTAAACTACTGTTTAAGAGCATCTCTATAAGTATTTTATGTTCATTATAAATACGTAAAATACTAACTCGTAAGCTTGTGTGCCAGGCATCCGACACTCCATATGTGACTGCATTTCCATCAATTTCGACCATTTCTCAGGGTCGGTCTTTTGTAACAACAGACATCTAAGTGGTAGCAACGCATCGTATCTGTAAAATGTAAATGAATTTTATATGAAAACGTCTGTATTAATAATCAAAATTTTGTGTATTGCTCTATTACCATTAAATATTAAAATATGATAACACGATTGAAGTACCTATGAATCTATAACACTAAAAAAAATTTGGTTTTTAATAAATGTCCCATGTTCTCTACGCATTTCTATCATCTCATAAGGTCATAAATATCGTTGCTATAGAACTATAGGGAACAGAATTAAACAAAATTCGTAAACACGATTTTTACTGCTTCTCCGAAATTTTTCTGCCATGGAGAAAATCGTACTGCAGAAAATATAGTGATCGGCAAATAGAACCCAAATCTGAAAAATGCGAAGTTCTCTAAGTATAACTCTTGCATAGTGTTGTGAAGAGTAATATTCAAATGCTATTGATTTTTTTGAACATGAATCGCTTTCATTTGAGGAGTTTTACGTATGTTGTTTCCTTTTTGAGATATGAAAGCAAAGGTAAATGTTTTAATTGAAATTTTCATGTCACGTGAAGGAGCCGAATGATAATAAATAACGGTTTTAAACGCATTACACTCATTTTAGAGCGGGATCCGCTCGTACTGCATAACCGGCTTACATAGAGTATATAAATTTGACAGCAAATTCAAATTCAAAAAGTTTTTATTCAATATAAGATGTTTGCACACACTTATTGAAAGTCGTAAAAATTGATTAGGTACCGGTTCAAAAACTAGGAGGAGAAGGACCGGCAAGAAACTCCTCTCTGTTTATTTTATTTAAATATATGTTTTTCTTAATTGTTTTTTTTTTTAAATTTAAAGTCTTACAACTATTACAATGATGTCCATGCGCACTTATCATTTAAATACTCGGTAATACAATAGTAAGCTTTTTTCATGAGTTGGACTTTAACTCGCTTTATGCCACCAGCCACCCTCATATTATGAGGGTGGCTGGTAAACTGAGCTCTGCTGTTTTTGCAATTAGGCAAATAAGAAAACTAACCGATGTGCCTACAGCGAGGCTGGTTTATTTTAGCTACTTTCATAGCATAATGTCATATGGCATTCTGCTATGGGGAAAAGCCGCTGACATTCAAACAATATTTGTTCTGCAGAAAAGGGCTATTCGAGCTATATATATAAATTAAAATCTAGAGATAGTGTAAAGGCTTATTTTAGAGAAGGTAATATTTTGACAGTCCCTTGTCAGTATATTTATGAAAATATAATTTATGTACATAAAAACATAAATGCTTTCTCTAGGGTGGGTGATGGCCACAACTTAAATACAAGACATAAGCATTTGTTATCAATTCCCAGGTTCAGGCTCTCAAAGGTTAATAATTCTTTCATGGGAAATTGTATCCGTTTTTATAATAAAATTCCAAAAGAAATGTTAGACTTGAATTCTAATTAATTTATAAAGCGAGTTTAAGTCCAACTCATGAAAAAAGCTTACTATTGTATTACCGAGTATTTAAATGATAAGTGCGCATGGACATCATTGTAATAGTTGTAAGACTTTAAATTAAAAAAAAAAACAATTAAGAAAGACATATATTTAAATAAAATAAACAGAGAGGAGTTTCTTGCCGGTTCTTCTCCTCCTAGTTTTTGAACCGGTACCTAATCAATTTTTACGACTTTCAATAAGTGTGTGCAAACATCTTATATTGAATAAAAACTTTTTGAATTTGAATTTGAATCTTTATAAATTGATTAGAATTCAAGTCTAACATTTCTTTTGGAGTTTTATTATCAAAACGGATACAATTTCCCATGAAAAAATTATTAACCTTTGAGAGCCTAAACCTGGGAATTGATAACAAATGCTTATGTCTTGTATTTAAGTTGTGGCCATCACCCACCCTAGAGAAAACATTTATGTTTTTATGTACATAAATTATATTTTCATAAATATACTGACAAGGGACTGTCAAAATATTACCATCTCTAAAATAAGCCTTTACACTATCTCTAGATTTTAATTTATATATAGCTCGAATAGCCCTTTTCTGCAGAACAAATATTGTTTGAATGTCAGCGGCCTTTCCCCATAGCAGAATGCCATATGACGTTATGCTATGAAAGTAGCTAAAATAAACCAGCCTCGCTGTAGGCACATCGGTTAGTTTTCTTATTTGCCTAATTGCAAAAACAGCAGAGCTCAGTTTACCAGCCACCCTCATAATATGAGGACCCCATTGTAGCAGCATTCGGTTTTAATAGAGTTTTAAATGTAACTTTACACTGTCAAAAATTTCAAACGCAATTTCGCGGGGGTGAAGAGCGGCGCGCGTGGACCTCGCGGACTGAAACTGGCCGTCTTGCACCAGCTAGCTAGAGTATGAGTGGTTAGACGGTAAACGCAGAAGAAGGCTTCTAGTCGATTCGTACTTATATGCCGGCTCATGATCGGCGCTACTTTGTCGCTGTGTTTAATAGAGTACGACAGCTAATTTATAAACGGCCCATTTTGGCCTTTAGTCACGGACAAGTCAACCTTATAGACCACGCTTTGACAGGAAGTAGCATTCGCCAAGGCTATGTAGTGACACTACATAACTACGTCACTAGTGAACCGTCAGTTGGAAGCACGTCAGAAGCCATTAAATTGTCAATTTTGAACGAGCCAATGAAAACTAGCCGACCTCTCCCCGCACCCCGCCACTTTTTGGCGATTTCGTTTTCATACTGACGTTTATTAAAGCGTGGTCTATAGGTTGACTGGTCTGTGCCTTTAATAGAGTTTCCTTACGAACAGAATCACACACTTGATTAACGATATTTGAAATCAAATTTTTCACTCTTTTAAATTAATCGCTACAGTTCCATATCTAACAAATTTATTATATATGGAATGCTAAATATCGCTATTATTTAATAGTTCCTTGTTCAGTAGGACCACGCGTACATAGTGGTATACCGTGGTCCTACCAGTAGGTCAAATTGGTGGAACCAGGGGCCCTTCACCTTAGAAACAACGATTGCGAGTAAGTTGACAAAACAAATCTATAGAGTAGATGTGGCTGTGGATGTGGTGTGGCTGAATGGTCGTTAAAGGACTTTAGAAAAATGTATTTCGACCAAATTGGTTACATCTTTAACAAGCAGTACTCAATACTTAAAGCACCTGGAACCGAATCATCATCATCATCATCATCAGCCCATTTTTACCCCACTGCAGGGGCTTAGGCCTCCCCCATGGTGAGGAGGGGGGCTTGGAGCTTAAGTCCACCACGCTGCTCCGCTGCGGGTTGGGAACTGTAACGACCGCCATCTATTGACAGCGTCCGGGACCGACTGCTTAACGTGCCCTCCGAAGCACGGTGTCAGTGATATTGTGTACTTAAGTCAGAAAAACTCATTGGTACACGCCCGGATTCGAGCCATGGCCCTATGGGGCCTTATAAATTTGAGATAGATTCGTTGCGCTCTGGGCTATCACGACACGACACGGAACTGAATAACCAACATCAAACGATCGATGAAACCAAAAAAATATTTAAAAACCGCAGTGCGTGAAACTGCCACCTCTCTGGGAAACAGGAGTAAGTTTATGGATGTACATAATTAACCTATAATAATCCGCTATGTTATTCAAGTCGCAAGTTGGCCTCAAACTCAGTATGGGACACTCTGCGCCATGATGTAGAGGATTCTTCAACCCTGGACAATTCCCTGAACACACTGGCCAGCCGCAACTGCAATTTCAAAGAATTGAAGCTTTAAGAAATGAATTTTGCATTAAATATTGAGAGAAAACAAATGTTATTTAGCTTTACGTTCTCAGAAAAAACTATTCAAATGCTCGAATTGAAGTCCATTTTTTTTAATATAATTTAAAACTGATAATTTATAGACGTATTAGTTACTATAGTTTCACATTTATTTAATATTTAAAGAAACAAGCTTTGTTACAAGCTTTTATTAAATACCCAAAAACTTGAAGTTTTTCCGATCACCATGGTATTTTTCTTATTTAGGAATTATGAAAAAATATATATTTTAACTTACTTTGCACATCTCTCTCCGACGTCGCTGATAAGTTTTTTGTAACAGCCGACGCAAGGTACAAACGCTTCTGGGTCTGCGGTCGCTTTTGGGGCGAAAACTAAAGGCGATTCCGTCAGTATCAAGTCGCCGGGATTTAAATCTCGGACCGCGACCAAATATCTACCGAGTTCTTCTGAAGTTTCCACCTGAAAATTATGAAAATAATACAGGCTTAAACAAAGATGTAATAAAAACTGTAATTTCCCTGTTACTGAACATCCAATAAAGCGTTTCAGTGAGCGCGTCTTGTCGTTTTGGATTTCATAGAAATCTTCACTTCACTTCATCAGCGTATTTTTACCCCACTGCAGGGGCTTAGGCCTCCCCCGGGGTAAGGGTGGCTTGGAGCTTAAATCCACCACGCTGCTCCACTGCGGGTTGGAGATTGTAACGACCGCCATCTATTGACAGCGTCCGGGACCGACTGCTTAACGTGCTCTCTGAGGCACGGAAATTTTATTTTTATAGAAATATATATATTATATGACGACCGCTTAGCCTAGTGGGCAGCGACCCTGCCTGCGAAACTGGAGGTCCCGGGTTCGAATCCCAGGTCGGGTCAGTATTTATATGATGAATATTGATACTGGTACCGGGTCTTGGTTGTTATTTATATGTGGTGTCTTCGCTTGGTACCCAAAATACAAGCTAATGCTTAGTTTGGGACCTAGACGTTGTTGTGATTGTGTGTGTTATTATTATTATTATTTATTAAGAAAAGCTATATAGTGAAAGAATTTTATTGATATCTACAAAATTGCCGATGATACAAGTTTTTAAAGTAAATCCTGCCATGACGTCACTCGGTTACATTACTATGGGCTAACGTAGATAATTTGTACGTAGCGGCACCGAGTGACGTCACGAGCGGGTCGTAAAAACACAAACTTTGATTTGTGATATCTCCGGTAATAATCGGTATTTTTTCAAAATTCAAAAATTATAATCAGCAGTTTGTAATACTAGCGTGTGAAATAGCATATAATACATAATTTTGTTGAAGAAAGGACGCACTCGTTGCGCGTAAGCATCTATGTATGGGAATGAAATTTCACGGCAGTGTAGTGACTATCGGTCGACTTACTATGGTATGAGTGTGATCAATTTAACACGTGCGTATATATCCAGCTGACTTGCCCAGGGGTGCATTGGTAATTAGTTATCGATGCTACGTCGGGGTATTCCTAGGTTTATGAATTTACATATTAAGTAGCCGTTCTAGCTACTGGCTGAGTAGCTAGAAGGTTTAAGTTTTTAATTTGCGCTTTTTTCGAAATAAAAACTAGCGTGTTCAATAAAGTCAATGAAACATTTTTTTAATTGGTGTTCAATTTCTTTCACAATCGTATCTGCAATCAACACAGACCAGTCAACCTTCTTTCACAATCGTATCTGCAATCAACACAGACCAGTCAACCTATAGACCACGCTTTAATAAACGTCAGTATGAAAATGAAATCGCCAAAAAATGGCGGGGTGCGAGGAGAAGTCGGCTAGTTTTCATTGGCTCGTTCAAAATTGACAATTTAATGGCTTCCGACGTGCTTCCAACTGACGGCTCACTAGTGACGTAGTTATGTAGTGTCACTACATAGCCTTGGCGAATGCTACTCCCTGTCAAAGCGTGGTCTATAAGGTTGACTTGTCTGTGGCAATCAATCATGTACAAGTTGAAAATTAGAATAAATTTTGAATGCCGATTGCCGAATTTTCATTTAGAGGAGGAGAATAGAAAAAAAAAAACTTTCCTACTGTATCGTGTGACGTATCAAATGGAACTGTTTGCTAAGAGAAATACACAAACATATTTTTTTTATATTTCATTAAAAAAAAATTAATTTAGCGCGGGAAACGGGTAATATTCGTGAAGATAAAATGTGTATAAAAGGAATGCTTCATTTGTTTCAAAATTTCTAACCTAAACCTAGATTTAACCAAAATTTCTAACCTAAATTTGATCTGATTTAAAAAAAATCATGCTAGATAATATGATGATTAATAGTACGGAACCCTTTCCACACAAATACGACTCGCATTTGACCGGTTTCTTTCTTGGTAATTTCTAATTTAATAATTAATTCACAATTCAACGGTTAAACCCCTTATTTTGGAACAAACTTTTAATGTTACGTACCTACCTATATTTTTGGGCGCATTATTCAGAACATTTTCTAACTTTGCTGCCAGTTCGCAGGCAGAGCCAAAAGGATATGGATCAGGATGTAAGTGTCGTAGATTTATTTAGTGGCTGATATTGTATTCGATTTATCGTTGAATTTGTCTCTGTTGAGATCATTCACAGTTGAGATACTAGAAATTCAATACAATACCTTCTTATGCGGTAAAATAATGTATTAAATATTTACCTGCTTCTCTTCTGAATGAATAAAGAGGTACGGTATAATCTAGAAATAGGCACATCTGTTGCAAATTTGATGTTGACAGTGAAACGTTCTTAGGGATTTAAATAGATAGGTACCTATCACTTCGACAACTGACATCACTTGGCAGGTAGCCAAGCGATCTGTAGTTAATTATGGTATTGACATTTGAGGCGTATTATTATTTTGAGATATACCTATATATTTTGACACAATTAACGCACAACGGCGTACCTATAACTTATGTGTGTATATCATTTTGCAAGAAAGAGACAGAGATGAATTTTAATACCTTAATATAACTTCCTCTTCAAACGAATATTTTTGTACAATATAAATTTTCTAGATAAATAAAATATATTTAATAGTAACCAAGTACCATATTATGTACCTAAGTGAAATGACTTGCTAGTTCAACTATAGACAATTACGTCTTTTAAACAAAATAAGAGATAGGTATATGCATGTATTTATTTAAAAACGATTGAATCATTGTAAAAAGCAACTAATCAGGTCCTTATGTCCTTAAGGCTCGGTTCTCGCTAAAATTAGAGGGACTCTAAGCGGCGGTATCCAAAGAAATTTAAAGAAATATACCAATCATATTGTGAAATATTTGTCGCTCTCTTTTATTTAAAAATAATAATAATAAATAATTTTGTTTTATATCTTATGGTGTTATTTATTTTTACACAATATATAGAGATGTTACAGTTGAAATAACAGTAAAGGTCATTTTTATATAAAATTTTTATCGATATTTTATTTATTTTTTCTTATTTTTGCTTCTCTATGATTTATTAGTTAACAAATATTTCTTTTCTTTAGTGTAAGTAATGTTGAAAACAAACTCAATGTGTAATTCAAGGCGTAGCCATAAACTTTGGCATAGCGAAAATCGAGAAAGAGGCCTTCAAGACAATATATAACTTAATTAAATTTTTCCTCTACTTTATTTGCTTATTTTAGTTAATTTCATTTCAAACTTACATGCTTGTAGTTCACATTATTTGTTTTAATGCACCTCATTTTTAATAATTATTATAATAAATAAATAATTTCTATTCATCACATTACACAATGAAAACTTAACCAAAAGAACTTTGAACTATTTAACGTATTCTTTCCTAGTTTCTACGTTTTTATAGTTAATGCCATCTAGCGGTAAGCAACGAAACGTGATCCCTCAAATTGACAATTTTAACTTTTACCATTAGCTAATAGATGTCGCAACAAAATAATATTAAAATTGGTTTTGTTTAGTTAGGAACTCGTTAAGATTTCGTTAACATAAATAATATTTTAAACATAATGAAATGAGTTATGTATTTCAAAATGTTTGATTTATTTACCTTGTATGGAACAGCGACATTTTCACTGGTACCATTTTCTTGTCCCATGACTGAAAAAACCATTAAGTACACTTTATTCACTTTAGATGTCGCTATTTAATGATATTTTTGATGAAGTAAAAAAAAATATATTTTGGTATTTATTTAGATATTTCTTAACATGTAATGGAATTGAAATAAATAATAAACACAAATTGTTCACATGAGATTAAATATTTTATTATTGGTGGTAAATAGGTAAAAAAATGTTTTGCTTGCTGATATAGTAGGTAAATTAAGTACCTACTTAGGTAGGTACTTTGTTGTGAATTAGTTTATATCTTTAATGTACTTTTCGATAAATAAAATGTTCTATGGTAATTTCCCAATATATTGTGAGCATTTCGCGCTAAAACATGCAAGTACACTGCAATCCTATAGGTATATATGTATCTACAACAATGAAAATCACGGTAATTAATACCTAATAAAAAAATGTATATGTTCACGCTTGTTTTTTTCGAACTCGTTATGGTTTCATGCATCAAAATAATTTGATGCATTGGAGTTTATTTCTGAACCACTGTCAAAAACCTAATTGCCATTGTAATAATGTAAGAGGCTGTTGACTGCTCCCTTACTTGGGAAGTTCACACGAAACTATTATATATAGTACAAAATGATGATCAGTATTTAAAATTCATAAGAATAGCTTTCAAAATAATAAATATATATTTTAAAGCTTTATTTTAAGTAGTAACTTTCAACCCGGACGCTGTCAATAGATGGCGGTCGTTACACTCCCCAACCCGCAGTGGAGCAGCGTGGTGGATTTAAGCTCCAAGCCCCCCCTCCTCAACCTGGGGGAGGCCTAAGCCCCTGCAGTGGGGTAAAAATGGGCTGATGAAGAACTTTCAAATTAAATAAAAGTTTTTTTTGGGGTTTAGAACGTTGTTGTTTATGCTATTCGGTAGGTACTTCGTCATGAGTCCATGATGCGAAACATAAAGCTTCGTGTCCGGGCTGAACCGTTGAAGAGTTACTGACTCATTTGATCATTACAGACTCCATCATTGCAGCTCTTGATGGTGATCGTGTATTAATATCTTTTCATTCCATTCCATCAGCCCTTTTTATACCCCACTGCAAAGCTTGTAATTTCAATCCACCACGCTGCTCCAATGCGGTTTGGCGGATTGTAACGACCGCCATCTATTGACAGCAACCGCAACCGACTGCTTAACGTGCTCTCCGAGGCACGGAGTCAGTGATAGTTAAAGTACTTAGGTCAGAAAAACTCGTTGGTTCACGCCCGGATTCGAACCACGGCCACATGGCCTTATAGATTTGAAACAGGTTCGCTGCGTTCGGGCTATCACGACTTCGAAGACGTTTAAATATCTTAGTTGAACGTTACTATAAAATTTCGTTTTCAGGCTGTTAACTATTGAGTAGTTTTTTAGGGTCTTAGCTGCGGCATCAGATTCAATCTATGAAATAGCATTATCATCCGAACTGAATAAGTGTGTAAAACTTCAACTCCATAGGTCAACAGGGAGTGAGCCAAAATTAGCTTACAAGATTTGAACCGGAAGAACATACATATCATATATACATGCATACCTACACGCGAACGGTCCAAGTTAAATAAAAGCTTGTAAAATATACAAGGTAAGATTTTATTAACCGGCCAAAATTTTTCTTGGTGTTAGGTATCACTAATAGACATCATTGCGTAAATAAAAAATATGGGTTACATTTTCAAAATAAATTATTTTATCTACAGTTTATTTTATAACGTTTGGTTGCCTTCTTAACGCTATAGTAAACGTACGCGCCCGAGGCCTTTGAAACGGAATGATGCGGCGGGCAAGAATGGTAACTAGAGTTTTTTGTTTTTTCGGGAAAGGTTTATGTAGTCATATCTCAATATTTTTCTATAGAACGATACTAAAAGAAAACAAGACGGCTATAGGTTTTCTACCAAAAATCATTATATTAAAATTTGGCTGGTCATAAAAATCTCACCCTGTATAGGTAAGTACGCCGTATTCGGCTGAACTTAGTCCACACTTATAGAGCGTATAGAGCTTACCGAACTAATCAAAAAGTTAAAATCAAAATAAGGTAAGTGATAAAAAATTAAACTTTAAACATGTTATTCTCGGTAACTGTTAGTTTGCGCCATCTGCTCACTTGAAACTTTTTGCTTAGTACGGTAAGCTCTAAACGCTATAAGTTTTTCTACGTTACACGCGGTAGATTATATGCGGCGTGTTTTGCTGAACGTAGTCTATACTTTTAAAGTGTATGGAGAGCTTACCGAACTAAGCAAAAAGTTTAAAAAAATATTTTATAAGATAAGTGACAGAAAAAAACTTTAAACATGATTTTCTTGGTAACCGTTAGTTTGCGCCATTTGCTCACTTGAAACTTTTTGCTTAGTATGGTAAGTTTAACAGGCTCTATAATTTTGGACCCCGTATGTGTTGGATCAAGATTCGGTTTAGTGATTACGGTGCCTATATGAAATAAATATACGTTAATACTGTAATATTTATATACCTATTTTAATCTTTATTCCGTGAATGAAACACGTTGCGATTCATTATAAATAAAATCTTGTAGTGTAAACCGAGAGTTGGCATAGCATCAATAATTTTCTCTACTACACGCTTCTCTGTGTCAAGGTGTATATTGACGGTCCATTGACAATACGAGGTCGTTGCAAATGCATAACGAGCGAATCTGACAAATTGAGGGGTAATGGTCGAATTTAATTGTGGAACTACTTAAATCATAGAGTAAATCAATTGGACTGCAGCGTTTGGTTTGAATGGAGTCATAAATTTCACTTCACAGTATCGAAGTGACGTTACGCATTCTGCGGGGTCGCAGATCTCGCGTACTGTAACACGGACTGAAACTCGCCATCTTACACGAGCTAGCTAGAGTATGAATGATTAGACCTATAAACGCAGAAGAGAGCTTCTAGTCAATTCGTACTTTTATGACTTAAACACTGGTTTAAGTAAATAAATAGTATTTTATAAATTAATTAAATTAATAAAACCTCGTTTTAGGGTACCGTACCAAGGCTCTGCGGTCCGTCCGTCCGTCCGTCTGTCAAGGGCTGTGTCGTCTGAACCGTGATAGGTAGATACTTGAAATTTTTAGTGTGTATTGCTAAGGTCGCTTTAACCACAAATAATAAAAATAAAGTTAAAAATCAAAGGTGGCCCCCATAGAAGAAATCTGTTTTTTTTTTTAATTTTGTACGGTAGTACGGAACCCTTCGTGGTACTTGCGATTTCGACTCGCACGTAGCCGGTTTTTTAATTTTATTTGATCGTGTTTTTTTTTTAATATACAATGAGTCTGACAAAAGAACAGGCAGATTTCCTGTTCTCAATTAATTACCTTCAGACCATAAAAATTAGTTTTACTTAATTTATGCTACTAACTTTTACAAAATAAAAATAATATATTTAATCTTAGAAGTTAATTTTTTTGCGTTTTTTTAACGGTAACTGAACATATTTTCTTGCCACATTTTAAAATGTGCAGTGATCAATTTTTAATTTTATCGTTAATTAATTTATCATTATTTTTTTCAATTTATACTTCACACAAAATAAATAATAATTTATTTTTTGAGGGGGTCCAGCTTATTTAAAATTTGAAAAAAAACCTCATAATCTATAATTGGAGAAATATGTGTAGTTTAAATTCGGAAAGATTATTATACACTTTTTGAGGATTTAATTATTGACATTTATATCTATTTATTAATTTTGTATGAATATATTTAAAAAAAAAATACACTACACTTCACGTACTCAATAACTTCTTGCTCACTGTAAACAGTTATATATACTTTTAAAATATAATCTATCATTGAAACAATCACTTATGACGCACCACTGGAGAATTAACTTTTACGTAATTTTCTCAGTTTTCCATGGGAAAACGTTCACAGCCAACGCCCAAATTAAATGTGTACACGCGTTCGCTCGCCACACGCGTTTGGTTTCCGAGAGTGGAAATTTTAAAGCAATATTGAACTGTTATGATGTATTAATATGCTGGATTATTTTTATCTCACTATTATATAGAAAGTTTGAGAGAGTTTTCATGAAAAGTCTCCATGTTGGACATTTCTATTGAAGAATATTTAAATTTAATATTTGATGTTTTAATTTAGTTTATTTCATCCCCCTAGAAAATCACTTCTTTATCGGATTTAGATTTACTTAACCACTTAGTTCGACAACTTGTGCAAAGTATCGACACATACTACACCGTGTTTCCAATGACCGTGTGGTCGGCTCTATCAGCATTCAACTTATCTTTGGTTTTGTCCACATTACCCACCTATAGAAAAATGTAGATCAGAACGACAAGCATATGATCCTAATCGTAGAGCAACGATATACAAAGAATAATTAATTATATACACACATAACCGACTACACACTTGGGTCAAAAAAAAACAATATACATAAAATTTCAACATTAGGTGCTTTATTACTGTCATTATGACACACAAGAAAAAGAATCGACAAGATATTTTATTACAAGAGAGTTTATAATGTATATAAAAGAGTTTTTAATCGACACGTCGAAAAAATATATTTCATGTCTAGGTGGTACGCCTTATTATCAAAATTAATCGAAATGATTAAACAGGCTTAGGTGGCCGTGTGTCTATAAGCCGCCCACTTTCAATACAAGGGTCGTGGGTTCGAATCCCGCTGTAGGAGTAATATCCACTGAGCTTTTAATTATAAAAACTTAAATCAAATATATCTTGTAAACTTCACCGATGTTGTCACTTCTCTGACCATGGAAGGTAGGAGCCCTCACCCACACTAAACCAGTATGGTGGGCTTATGGTACAAACTTAATGTTATGGAATTTGTTGTACTTCAGCAGTGAACGCATAAAAAAGTTTGGTGATGATGATCATGGCTATATTAGTTTATATTATTGTGTTTAATATTATTGTTCAGAGTCAGTCAACTATAGGTAAAGACACATACATGCCATGTTGTATGAGCGACAAAATATATTTAAAAAAAGTTTTAATATATTTATACGCATGGGTAGTAAATTGCTAAACACTTGTTAGGTACACAAAATAGTGCATAGTACATTTATTAACGTGGAAAAATGATTGTGAGTGCAGTAGATAAGCAAAAAAAGGTTTATGGCCTTTAAAGGTTAAAGGCCTTTTTAATTTTAAGGTTGATACATAATGTTACTTAAACATCCTTGACGTGTATCATCAGCACATTTTCATCACTAGTTTTGTTCCAGAAAATACAATCACGAACTAGAGACGAACAAATAAATTTGGTGGGCGTTATCTGGAAAAGGCTGGAACATTTGGATTCCCATATCAATCGCAGTCGACAATTGAAAGTGAAGGTTAACTATAGAGGAGAAATAAACAACTTGAAAGTGGCAAAGTTAATAATAATGCCTGGGACATCCCACAGAACGCTATTTAGGCTCAAAGCGACCAAGTGTTATGCTTGTATTATGGGTACTACACAACTGAACATTCTTAAATATACTTTGTAATATATACAAAAATAGATATGTGAAACCCAGATAAGGAACAAATAGACATGTTCATGCACATGTTCATTTGTCCCGGGCTGGAGTCGAACCCGCTACCTTTAGTTCTACAGTTGGAGTCTCTAACCACTCGGGCAATCGGTCCTTCGGCCAAAAGGACATGCGAAAATTTTATAAGGATGGCCGTAAATTATTTTATGAAACATGTTATTATTCGTATCTATAGAATAGTGAATTCATTACGATGTAAAATGTTGGGCAGTGAAATAGCATGAAAAAACTTAAAATCCATGCCTTATTAATATTTATTTTTTAACTCATTATTTTGTTCTCTTCGACTTACTATCTCTCTGAACCTCATGTTTCCTGGTAGTTACAACATGTGCAATATGCGAGTGACCTAATTTCACAGTCGTTTTATGTTTGATTTCGAAATAATTGGCAAACTTCGTGTGATAAAATTATTTATGGGTCAAGATTAACAGTTATTTATTACCGACATAAGTATACAACGAAGTTTACATGTTATGTTTTTAAAGCTCAAACTCACAAGAATCTTATATAGGTGAAATGATAAGAAAACTAGATATTTTTAAAAACTATTATTTCATTTCAAATTAATTATTGAACATTTTTTATGAACAATAAAAATATTAATAAATTAACTATTTTAAATTTGAGTTAATTATAACAAATTATAATAACTTAATAAACTCTAGTTACACATTATACAATTTAATTAAAATTATTTTTATAATTTTTTTTAAATAATAATTCAACACTTTATTAGTAGATAAAAATATAACAATGGTTATTTTTTGATTTTTGTACTTGTTTTAGCTTTGACAAATCATACGTATCACACACATTCTTTCTTAAAGTAATTAATAGTAACATTTAAGCACAAAAGTACAAACTTTGTAGGTACAAGGATTTTGAATTAAAGCGAATTTTACCAAACTAAACTGAAGACAATTTGCTTAGTACATTTATTGGATATTCTATGTATTAACAATAAAACGGAAATATCTATGGGAATGAGATTTGGACGAAAACCAAAAATGTAATGGAGACTAGGTAGCGAAAAAAGGATAATACGTAGAGATATTGTGACGCAAGTAACACGGAATGGTCGTGAGTGTAGCCAAAACGAAGCAATATCACATTAAGAACATGGTTTCACTTTCAATAACTAAATAGATAGACGGGGGAGATTGGCAGGTCATGTCGAAACAAGGTACAGACAAACACACAAAAGAAAATAACGAACAACACAGGAAAACAGAAAACAACGGACGATTTGTCGGTACGCCTCCATCAATGGTGACAATTTTTAATACTAAGCCCAATTCGATGGGTAACATTAACACCATGGGCAAGACCCAGATCATGACTGGATGAGCTCATAAATATTTTTGTTCCGAATCCAATACCGCCGTGACATTACACTGTACATGATGGTTATTACAGAGTAACGAGTTGGCACTCTACCCAACTCGCTCTTAACCCAGCTCGTTTTAATTATGCGTGTCTATTTCAGTCGAGTATTGTGTTGAAAACCAGGCGAAACAGCCGCATGCTGTTCGACACGCAAACTATTTATTAACGTGATCATTTTAAAAAAAATATGGAATATCCCACTAGAGAAATACCTACCTGTGAGGTTTGCCAAAAGCCTGCCAATCAAACGTGTGGCGGGTGCAAAATTGTGTATTATTGTTCGCGTGCTCATCAAAAACTAGGATGGCGAGAAGGACACAAACTCAAATGTTGCGCTTTTAAAGTACAATATTCGGACACTTTAGGAAGGCATATGATCGCCACAAGGGATATTAAGCAAGGTGAGATGATATTAAAAGAAAAACCTGCAGTTTTAGGACCAAGAATGGCTTCACCACCATATTGTTTAGGTTGCAATAGAAAATTAGAACCGCAGAAAATTAATGATAAGAAATGGGATTTTTATAAATGTTTTTCTTGCCAATGGCCTATGTGCGGACCGGAATGTGAGCAATCCGAATATCATAAAACAGAATGTAAGCTTATGAAGGAAAGTAAATTCCAGTGCACTATTAAATATGAAGAAGCAGATAAAAACGAGGCTGCATATTGTGTGATAGCGCCTCTAAGAGTATTGCTAATGAAAGAATCAAATCCTTTACAATATGAAAATATAATGAATCTAGAATCTCATTTAGATGAAAGACTGTCAACACCTTTATATGTTATTTTGAAGGCCAATCTAGTTACGTTCATAGTTCAAGTTCTAGGCTTGAAATTTGATGAAGAGACGATATTAAAAGTTGCATCAATATTTGATACGAATTCTTTTGACGTGAGATCTCCGGACGGCTCACAAAGGTTTAGAGCTATTTACGTCACAGCTGCGATGATGAACCATTGTTGTAGACCTAATACTAGGCACATATATATAGGTGATGATTTCAATTTTGCTTTAATTGCTACTGTCCCTATAGCAAAGGGTGAAATGATAACAGCGTCCTATACTCATACTCTATGGGGTACTTTGGATAGACGACGTCATTTGAAAACTACTAAATGTTTTGATTGCGAATGCGACAGATGCAAAGATCCAACTGAGTTTGATACCTATTTGGGTAGTATATATTGTTCAATTTGCAATGGTCCCGGCAGTGAACACAGCCTATCGGGAGGAGCAATGATGGTATCCACAAATCCTTTAGACGAAGCAGCCCCTTGGAAATGTGAAAAATGTGATCACACTATACTTAGTAAACAGATGTTTTGGGGTAACAACGCCTTGAAGCAAGACTTGAATAAATTAGACAAAACAAGTCCACGTTGTTTCGAGGAGTTCATTGAAAAATATAAACAAACTTTACATCCTAACAACCATTTGGTTATACAGGCAAAGCTGTCGCTGGTAAAAATATATGGAAATATTAAGGGCTATATTATGACAGGTACAGTTTTTTTTTCAAACATGTTTTCATATAGCAGCATCAACGGTTAAAATAAAAAGTTAAAAAGAAACATTAACAGTTTATTTACTCCTATCTTTTTAAAATGCTTTTAGATATTATTTGTTTATTTTGTAACTGTAAATTACTAAAAATAAAATTGTATTTGTTGTATTGTACTTAAAAGACATATAATTATCCTTTGTACATATTTCCAGAATTATCTGAAAATCTAATACAAAGAAAAATAGATATTTGTCAAGAACTTTTGGATGTAGCTGAAAAAATAGATCCTGGTTGGACAAGGTTCAGAGGAACTCTTTTATTAGATCTTCAAGCCGCGATGACTATGCAAATAAAAAGAGAATTTGAAACACAAAAATTGACAAGAGCTGGAGTACAGGTAGTATAGATATTTGTGGATAGTTTTTAGTATCAACTTATATTTCTAAAAGTACCTTAATCCCTAATATGATATCAAACAAAATATTCGTGTAGAACAGATTGTTTTGTTGTTAATACATAAGTCCTAACTCACAAAAGACGTAACCTTAAATTAGTCTAGGTAGAAAAAATTCAAAAAAATTAAAAGTAATAAAGCAACAGTATCATCTATTGTAAATCATTTGATGACCGCTTAGCCTAGTGGGCAGCCCCCGTGCCTACGAAGCTGGAGGTCCCGGGTTCGAATCCCAGGTCGGGTCAGTATTTATATGATTGATACTGGTACCGGGTCTTGGTTGTTATGTGTATGTGGTGTCTTCGCTTGGTACCCAAAGCACAAGCTAACGCTTAGTTTGGGCCTAGATGTTGTTGTGATGTAAACGTTATTATTATTATATTATTATTATATAATTTGCATCGAATCCCTCGTAAAAAATGAGGGTCGATATTTTTTGAAGCTCTATGTTCGAAAATACATAAATAATATTTTAAGTATGTCAGATATCAATCGTCACGCTTTTGAGTTCAGTTACGTTAAACTATGGGATGAATTTAGAACTATCCTCAATAGTTGGTCCAGTGCCAAACAAACTAGTTTGCTCGAGTTAAAATTTTTGCTGAAAGAAAGTGTATAAGGAGTAGGATATATTTTATCGCTCGTAAAAAATTATGAATGGAGTGACAGAAGATTTAGATTTTTCTACAAATAAAATAATTTATTATTATGATAAAAAAATATATTTGTAACTAACTTGTAATATTTACCGTTTTTTTTTTTTCGATTTCAGGAAGGCTTAATGGAAAGCATGGTGTTACTTCAAGAGGCTGCTAATATACTGAAAGTTGAACCGTATATGCGCGATGTACTCGAAATGAAAATAGAAGAGCTGACTACTCTACTTGAAGATCCAAATGAAAAAATAGAAACTGACCTTAATGAAGTAGATTTAAAAGTATCCATGATCAAAGTTAGGTTATAAAAATAAAATAAAATATACAAAAACTCGGTTATTAATAAATTTTTAATTTAAATTACAATCAAAAATGCAACATACCTATAGCCTTATTACTATTATAATATTTAAAATCTGTACATAAAAGATGTTACTGAGTTAATTGTAATTGAATAATTAGTTAATAGATAGCATAAATTAATGAGGTGTCTCTACGTACATCCATAACTTAGTTGAACTTGACACCAAACTACTATTTTTTTATCTGTTTGTTTATTTTTAGTTTGAACGCTTATAAATCAAGAAAAACTAAACCAAATACAAGAAACATTCACATTTGGAAAGACGAATTCATAATTAAACTTATTTCTTAAGGTAAGTGCTGTCTTTTATTAGCAACAGTAAGAAAAAACTAATTTACGATAACGTGGTGTTTCACAAATAGTTCAGTATGCAAAAACTTCATTCAGTAAATATTTTGATATGTAACAAATATGTCTTAGTATCTATTATATGTACAATATTGTACATTATAGTTGTGTCTACTATATGGGCTACCTGGCAATGAAAAAAAATTATGCATCGTGTTCCTCGCACGATTTACTTTTTCAACGCTCAACAATGAAGTTTTCATTGTTATTTTTAATTCATTTTAAATATACATTATTAAATTATCAGTTATCTACTTTCAGTGGTGTCACTTTTGTTGGTTTATTTGTAAGCTCATCAGCATTTGGCACTTCTAAATCGATGCGCTCTTTATGTATATGCATAATGTTTTTCATTATACGACTGAACTTTTTATTAGGTACAGGTGTATGTTCTATAACGAATATTTTCTCTGTTGTCTTGTTATCTTCATGCATTTTCTTTTTACACTGAAAATAATAATTCTATTATTAGTGTGAAGTTATTTATCGTATCTATAATTCAAACTACACGTAAGCCGTTGAGTTTTTTTTTTTTTAATAAAAAAAGCGCGAATCACTGACTAAGCGTAATGGATAGGTACACAGGTGGATACACAACTGTTTTGTAGTTTAAGTTTAAATATAATAAAACGCTAAAGAAAATTGTGTTAATTCGTAATTGGTACAGCATAATAATAATGTAAAATTATCTAACAGTAATAAGTTAATAATATGTGTATGTACTGTGAATCATCCAAATAAAAAAAAACTTAAATAAGTAAAACAAACTAGGTACGTTATTTAATATTTTGAATAATTAAACAAAGGTACAAAATATATGATTTGACTTAATACATTTTAGCTTCAATTAAAATTCTTGGAAAATGGTACAAGCATAGGGCCACACGAACACACATACCATTTGCTTCGATAAATAATAGTAGATAATCAAGGGATTCAGCGTCTCAAATTAGTTATTTTATATTTTTATTCTTAAAAATTATATTAAATTTTTGTTTGTACGAGATGCATACCTATTAAATAATGAGATGCGTACTACGAAATGAACTACAGACCGAATAAATACTTTAATTTCAGGCAGCTATTTTTAAACGGACGTCATCCTAGCGTGAGAAAAACTCCCATTATATACCCAGAGGTGGCAAACGGATTGACTAAACTATCGTTATGATGGCTGATTCTGTATAAATAACGTGTATATTACTTATGTGAACAGAATGGAGTCGGTCTGCCGGCATGACCTTGGTGCGTTTGGTAGGTACAGCCGTTGAAAGACGTGTTACCTATTGTTCAGTCAACTAAAAGGACGGCTGATTAACAATAGCTTACACTTGTTTCAACGGCTATACCTACTAAACGCACCAATGAATTATGTCAGTTTTTGTACTGTGCGTATAGCTAGTGTGTATAGTATCATATTATCCTTGAATCAGCCATCCTAATGATAGTTTAGTTGACTAAACAATAACACGTTTTTCAACGGCTGTACCTACCAAACGCACCAAGGCCATGCCGGCAGACCGACTCCATTCTGTTCACATAAGTGATCTACACTTTATTTATACTGAATCAGCTATCCTAACGATAGCCACCTCTTATACTATTAGATGGACTGACGATCATCTGTCAATCCGTGAATGGTGATAGTGGCGGGGCGCCGTTGGGTACGGCGTGATGGATATCTTGGTGTACGCTATTATCAGCAATGGACTTCTAGCGGCTGGGACTTGAACAATAACTTGGTGGTCGAAAATTAATATTTAAATATTTGTGAATGTTCCTCACCTTATTAAATACACAGCACCAAGATCCAAATCTGCACCATGCGATGCCAGGAGTTCTGTCCATAGCTCGTCTGAAGCGCTCGTTTGTGAATCCGTAAATCAATGGATTGAGAGCGCAATTCAAATACATCAGGAAGTTCGACACAAACCATATTATCTCGAACGGGCCAGAGGCCTGGGAAAAAATATCCTAACGTTTATAACAATAAAATAATACGATATGTTAGCAGAGAAACGGATGAACAAAAATAATAAATACCATCTACCTAGATCTGGTACTATGCGGAAATCTAAAAATAAAGACATTCTTGCGTGAATAATTTTCGTACCTACAACTAAGTATTTCAGTATTAGAAAGTCAAACAATGAACTTGTGAACATTTAATTGATAATTTAACAATTATATTAATAACTTCGCACGGATAACAGAGCATACAAGCCGTAGTGTTTTTTCTATCGTAGTGCCCTATCAGCTTATTGCGTCGAACAAATGGATTAAATTTAAATGTAACGTAAGATAATCCTACTTGCGAATATTTTTAATGTATTTCTTTTCCAATTTGCAAATATTTGAAAAGTAAAGAATATATACATAAACACTAACAAAAAATTATTTTATACATACAACATTGATAATTTCTGTTTTACCACACGTGTCGCATTGTTAGTGGTATGGGGATGGCGCCGCCCGGCCGTTTAAATTGTCGCGAGATAGTTTTATTTCGCGATAATTTCTAAGATATTAATTTAAGTTGTATGGTGTACAAAGCAATCATAATGTGCATGAAATGCTGAAGGTAAATAACGTATTTTTTTTGATGAGGATCTATATTGTATCCGTATAAATTACTTTCCAATCACCATATCATATGACACCATTTTTTTAAACATAAAAATAGGTATAGTAAGCTATCCATAAAAGTTAGACACATGTCATCATTGTCTTTTCTTTAGTCCTATGAAAGAGGAACAATTTCTCAGTACATTATTTTGTTATATCTCAAAGGGATTAAGCAGCGATTTCGATAAAAACTCCCAGCCGGTTTGGTTTTTTTCCGACTTCTTCAACAATAATCGTCATATTTCAACAAATTTCCACAAAACATTAATAAATTATACACGTAAACCTTCCTCTTGAATGACTCTGTCCATTGGCGGCAATAATATTCCAATCCGTTAGGTAGTTCTTGAGTTTATTGCGTTCAGACAGACAGACGCGGCGGGGGATTTTATTTTATAATATGTAGTGATAATAAATTAATTAATTCACCCATTTAATAGCAGCTGAAGAACTAAAATTAAGACAAAATTGAATTTAGTCGCCTTAGGCGTCTTATTAAATCTAGAATAAAATACATCAATGTTTCAAGAAAAAAATAATGAAAATCTATTATGTAAATACGTGGAGGAAAAACTTTAGACCCTTTTTTAAGCATACTCCGAGCACGGAGGAATGTGATATTCGGCATAGTGACCGTTTATGTGGAGCAGGAGTTAAAGCTAAAATCTATATACAGGGTAAGTTTTTGAAATGGGACTGTATTATGGCCAAATCCTAAACTATGAGAAATAGCAAAAAGTGGTCAAAGGATTCGTAATATCGATTTATGAGGAAAAAACTGCATATTCACATTTTCGAAAAATTTGGTATTTTGACAAGGAATCAAACTACTTAATTTGATTATCTGTATATTAATACGTGAAGAGAAAACTTTGTACCCCTTTTAAAGCGTATTACGTGTACAGAGGAGTGTGAGATTTGACATAGGTAAAGTTTATATGGAAAAGGAGTTGCCAAAAGCTAAAATCGCCAAAACTAGAATTGACTTACTCTCGCCTATTTATTGTTGGTGGTTTCATAAAAGTGAGTACGGTCGAACTTCGACCGCTGCGCGACCACTGGTATAGTTAAAACACAAAAGAAAGAAATGTTAGACTTCAATTCTAATCTTTTTATAAAGCGAGTTAAAGGCCAACTCATGAAAAAAGCTTACATACTATTGTATTAGCGAGTATTTAAATGATAAGCACGCACTTTCATCATTGTAATAGTTGTAAGCACTTTAAATTAAAAAAATAATAATTAAGAAAAACATATATTTAAATAAAATAAACAGGGAGGAGTTTCTTGCCGGTTCTTCTCCTTCTAGTTTTTGAACCGGTACCTAATCAATTTATTTTGACTTTCAATAAGTGTGTGTAAACATATTTAATAAAAACTTTTTGAATTTGAATTTGAAGAAAACATTTGACGCTGGGGCTTTGCGGGGCATTGATCGGTCACAAAATAGTGTTAAAGTTTTTCGTATGGACTTTTTTCAGATTCATGGATTTGGATTAATTCTTACGATATTTTTGGTTTAGGTATAAAAATGTTATGACTGGTTTAGACGATCACTATCATCATTCACATCCAGATTTATAATCTATGTATAACTTAGATGGCATAATAAACAAGATGGAGCGTCTCAAACTTTGAAACGAACATTTTGTTAAAGTGCGCATGAAATATTATTTTAGAATCTTATTTTCTTTTCCAGTACGAATTTTACATGTGGGTCAAAGAACACGTTATCTCTACGAACATCTAAAGATGTAAATATATATGTCTCAATTGCGCGGAGTTTGACGACCGCTCAGCCTAGTGGGTAGCGACCCTGCCTACGAAGCTGGAGGTCCCGAGTTCGAATCCCAGGTCGGGTCAGTATTTATATGATGAATATTGATTGATACTGGTACCGAGTCTTGGTTTTTACGTGTATGTGGTGTCTTCGCAAAAATATTTATATATGTATATATTATGAAGAATATTTAAGTGTGTATATCCGTTGTCTAGTAACCCATAACACAAGCATAATACTTGCTTACTTTGGGACTAGATGGCGCTGTGTGGAAAGTCCCATGTATTATTATTATTATTGTATTATCAATTATTTCTTAAATTTGTGGAACATAAAATTAAGAATCGTGATACCTTTCATTATATAATGTCTGTATAGAGAGTGAGCGTCAAAAAACGTAGATTAAAACATCGCCTAACTGTTCGGTTATAATTCACGCACGCAGAGACGGTTTGTACATGTTTAATATGGCGTGGTGAGAGCATGTGGTGTGTTGAGTCACACACCTGTCATGTTTGTTGACATTTATAATCAAAGGATGATTCCATGTATTCATAGATTCACAAGTTATGTACAAATAAAATAATTACGTACCTCGAACTAAGATACTAACAACATATGACATTTATTAATATTTAATTAGAAATATTGTCTAATTGCATTACTTACTGAATTTATCTGAGCCTGTCTGAACATCTCGTTTCTCCAATAATTCATTATAGTAAAAGGTATTCGACAAATTGCCGCTGCTAACAAAACGCACGCTGCTACTTTGAAAGCTCTAGTTTTGGCCCTCGAAACTGAATTTCCACTACCTCTAGCCGTCAATTTCTTAGCACAACGTCTTAACTGCCACAGTATTGCGCCATACTAGAATGAAAATCAAAACCCTAATATACTTCATGCAATTCAACTAAAAATAAAATGTATTAATAATAAAATAAATAGAACAGTATATCTTGTTATATCTAATTATTTGTATAATCGTAGTATCAGTCAGTTTGATTGGGCTAATCTCCAAAACGGCTGAACTGATTTTCATTGAAATTCGCAGATCTAAAAAGGAGTTTGTCAGGAGTGAAATAGATTGATTTTTTGTCGGTATGTATGTATGTTTGCTGTCTACGAGTTTTAAGGAGTGACATAGGTTTCCTTTTGTCGGTATGTATGTATGTATGTCTGTCTATTCGGGCTAATCTCCAATACAGCTTAACCTATTTTAATGAAGCTTCTCAGATATGAAAACTAGATTATAGTTTCATAAGATATTTTTGTCTGTCTGTCTGTCTGTTCGGGTTAAGCTCCAATACGGCTGAACCGATTTTAATGAAACTTCGCAACAATGAAAAGGACGTAAGAGTTCCGCATTATATTCCGATTAATAGCACGAATAGTAATCAATTAAAAACATATATTAGAAAAAATAAATTCAAAACACTTTACAAGCGCAGAAAAATGTGCAAAGGAAGGGGTGCATACTTCGCTGACTTCGCTTGTAGAAAGAAATTTGTAACTTTTGCTTCACTGCTAAATGTTAAAATATTTTAAATCCGTAAAAAAATTCAAACACTCTCTACTTTGCATTTAAAAACGTTATGTCTATATTGTAGTCATGTTTGAGAAGAAAATAAGTCGTGATAGCCGAGTTATCACGAGCTCACCTCTTGTTTAGAAGGCCGTGGTTCGAATCCCAGGACATGTACCAAACAGTATATAACTATTACTGACTGTGCCTCGGAGAGCACGTTAAGCCGTCGGTCACGGTTGCCATCTAAAATCTACCAACCCGCACTGGAGCAGCGTGGTGGATTAAGCTCCAAGTCCATTCATCTCGACGGGAGGCCTAAGTCTCTGCAGTAGGACTTTATTGGGCTGATGGTATGGTATGGTTGAGAAGTAAATAAAGTATTACGAAAATACGTTTACTTACTGTTACAATCATGAGACCGAGTGGAATCCAAACAAGTATGCACGTGATAATATGCCAGTACACCGTTAACATCAACGGACTTTCCGCACAATATGTTTCTAAATAGTTCAACCACGGGCGTTCCTGTAAATTGAAAACTGAAATGTAAAAAAATCGGTTTGTTCCTTTAAGGACAGATTCCGTTTAGGACAGATTCCCTTTAAAACAGATTTTGTACAGGCAGGAGAAAAGGTTTCGATTTGTCCCGTTAAGGACAGAAATGTTTTTAAACAACGTCCTCTAAATACGCGTTTACGAATAAGAGACTTATTTATGAGCTATTATTATTAAATTGTGGAAAACTCCATTCAATTTCTGCTGACGTGGTACTATGCTCATGCTATGCAGAATTTTGTTACCTATGCGTATTAATAGAGCGTTGGTTGGTAGTTGCTGCATATTTCATTGATAGTTAAGTACCTAGTCAAAACAGGAAAATGACCCCCTTCTTCCTGTTGTCCTAATTTAATTTGAACCCAGTGTGTCATAATGAGCCAGTAGAACGATTTGGATTTTTGTTCATATTGTTCTACCGTAAAGCAAACTTCCTATTCGTAAGCACGTATTCATATGACGTTGGTTAAAAACGTTTTCGTCCTTAATGGAACAAATCGAAACTTTTTCTCTTGCCTGTACAAAATCTGTCTTAAAGGGAATCTGTCCTAAACAGAATCTGTCCTTAAAGGAACAAACCAAAAAATCACTTAAGTTAAACGGATTTACGGAAAACGGAGGCTCCCGTTATATTTCTGATGACTGACCGATTGACTGAATGGTTAGATGTCCTATATAACCGCGGAGCCAAGAATCGCAGGTTCGATTCCCACAAATATTTGTGTGCATGAACATGTTTATTTCGTTCCGGGTTCCGGGGGGTTCTGAGTGTCAAATATTTATATATGTATATATTGTTAAAAAAAACAATATCATTTTGTATGTATATCAAATATGTGAAACCCATAACACTAGCATTATATAGCACACAGCATGCTTACTTTGGGACTTTGTGAATTTTTTTTTACTTATAACCATTATTTTAAATTTGAATACATGAAACATTATTTTTTAAAATACGTATTACATATCACATATTTTTAATAAATTGTGTTGTCGATTTTCAGTAATAAATATGTCCATGTTAATCAAATCACACTTTTTTATTGTTTCACTGTACTGGACTCGTATAACATGATACATGCGAATGGTTCCAGTCGACCAAAGAAAAATAGTGAAGTAGATAGAATCCCAGGCCTCAATTTTGAGCGGAGCCTTGACCACTCAGACGCAGGTCTCTTGTTCTAAGCTTTAACATTCATCTGCGTTTAGTTTAACATCTATATTGTAAACGTATCAAGCTTTCATGTTGCAATAAACCAACCAATTATTAAGGTTCCGTACTCTAAAGTTACCAACGGAACCTCATAAAGGCTCCTCTGTCCGTCCGTCTGTCCGTCACAGAGTTGTATCGTCTGAGTGTGTATTACTATAGTGGCTATAATAACAAATAATAAAAATTAAATTAAATTAAAAATTAAAGGGGTTCCCATGCAAGATACGTGCTTTTTATATTGTATGGTGGTAGGGAACCCTACGTGTGCGAGAGCAACATGCACTTTGCAGTTTTTTTTTTAGTTTAACAAAATAGATCCAATTATTGTGAATATATAAATTGACAAATAGAGAGACAAATAAAGTTAATCCTTTATCATTTTAATACAAAAGTGATTCATCGCTATATTTTAGCTAACATAAGATATAACCAGGCAATGATCAGTGCCGATAGAGAACGTTAAAAAATACCACATATTCTCTACATATGATCCAAGGTATAGATAAGCCAGCAGGTATAACCCAACTGACTAAAATTAATTTAGGTGCGGCTTTCTTAGTGATCTTGGCTTCAGAAGTCAAAGCAGCTGCAGCCAAGCGGTCGTAGGATACCAACATGATTGCGCTCACTCCAGCTAACAGTAGAGTCGCTGAAAATAAAAATTATCTATAAGTTATTTCAAAAATAACACGAAATACTTATAAAAGAAATAAAAACAGCTTAGAATTTCGTAGACTTGGAATATGTGCCTCAAATGTGTTCGTATGCTTTAGTGGGCTTGGACGAAAATTTTGAAGTTGTGCTGAATATAAATTGTCTGACCGGTTGGCCGGGTGGTTAGAGTTCCTAACTGCGGAGCCTAGGGTCGCGGGTTTGATTCCCGCCCGAGACATATATTTGTGTGCATGAACATGTCTACTTGTTCCGTGTCTGGGTGTAAAAGTATCTATATATGTATATATTATAAAAAAAAATTATTTAAGTATGTATATCAATTGTCTAGTACCCCATAATGCAAGCATAATACTTGCTTACTTTGAGACTAGATAGCGCTGCGTGGGATGTCCCAGGTATTATTTTTATACGTTTATAGAGACTTCTGATTAAAAACAGGTTAATAAATTAGAAAATTATTTAATAACTAGCGACCGCCCGCAGCTTCGCTTGCGTAGACTACACATTTTTGTTTTAGGTAGTATTAACATTCGAAATGGTTTATATGTAGGTACTTTTTGCTGAAACTAATATTGGGTACCCATTCAAACTTTCAATCTTCCTTCTCCCCACTCCTTTAAGAAAACCGATACTCCCATACTGTTCACCTCCCATTTCCTACCCTTAAAATGTAAAAATCCAAAAACCCTGAAACACGTCATTATTTATTTATGTTAAAATTTTTATGTTTCTAACTTTAAAGAAAAAAGACTCTCATACAAAGGCCCTCCATCCCTTCCTCCTTAAATTTGAAATTTCCATATATTCCTTTCTTCAAAAATAATACTCACGTTATAAAATAAACCACTGTTCCAAATTTCGGCTTCCTAGTGTGTCATGATCAGTGAGGACAAACGACAGACAGCCACAAAAAGTAACTGATGTCACTCTTTACAACCTTCTCTTACGTCTGCAAGGTTTCATTAAAATCTGTTCAGCCGTTTTGGAGATTAGCTCGAATAGACACATAGACGTACAGACAGACAGACGGACAAAAAGTAGCGTATGTCACTTTTGACCACCTCCTTTTCACACCCTTAAAATTTCATAAAAATCGGTTTAGCCGTTTTAGAGATTAGCTTGAATAGACAGATAGACGTACATACAGACATACAAAAAGTAGTGTATGTCATTTTTGACCACATTTTTTCCACACCTGTGAAGTTTCATCCAAATCAGTTTAGCCGTTTTGGAGATTTGCTCGAATAGACAAACAGACAGATAGTATTATTTTATTTATATAGCCTATAGCTTTTCTCAATAAATAAATTATCCAACACAAAAAGAATTTTTCAATTCGAACCAGTAGTTCCTGAGATTTGCGCGTTCAAACAAACAAACAAACTCTTCAGCTTTATAATATTAGTATAGATAATAACAATAACATATACATCATGTTTAATTTTATAATTTAAAATTATTTTTTAAAACTGAACCAAAAAATTAGCATTATTAAAAGTCAATTTACCTTGCAAAAAGCCTTCGAATCTGCAACCAAAATTTTTCAACACGTATTGTTGATAGAAATCTCTGACCAACATGAACCAAGGGCATAGCAGTAGAGTGCACAGATCGACAAGTGTCAAATTGGCGATAAGGTAGTTACTCGAATTCCTCAACCATTTGTTTTTTATTAGTATTAATAAAATTATACTGTTCAAAATGATTCCTCCGACGCCGACGAAAACCATCAAACTTGATTTCAGTGCTATTTCATTAGCAGGCTTCACATGCCACAGTACGTTTGGAAATAGGTGTTCCGATGTATCTAACTGAAAAAAATAAATTGTTAAAGATGGGCCACTGCCTTAGTAAAAATGCTCGAGAAATAAACCCGAAAATTTTGAAGCGCGCACCAAAGTACTTGGAACGCGCGGCCCCGAGTAAGTAAATCTTTAGTACTTTAGTACTAAAGATTTAGTACCACGTGTAGGGATGTCAACATTGCGTAGATACAAATAAATATATTTTTTGTTCGTAGCTTTGCATATATCAAATCTATTAGACACACGTAAAATTCTGTGACATTATAATAATTTTTTTTTTAAATTAACTAAACCTTTTTTGTCTGCTCTTTCGACAGTCATCGCCGGGAAACGTCCTTTGCCCCACCGCACCGCTTCTTCCCACTTGCGTCGCCTATTTATCGCAAAGATATGCTACTCATAGAATAACCTACTTTGTGCGCACTATGTTTTCCGGTTTATTTTTGGAAACCGCAATGAACACAGTGCACCCCGCTTTTATTCGAGGTGATAACAGAACCATCAATGTACCATTTTATTAAAAAATTACCATCATACAATATTTTAAGTCAATCAAAAATAATCTGATTCTCAGGAGAAATTGAAACTTTAAACATCGATGGTTACAAACACCTTTTTTTAGTTTCTTCATTTGCCACTCGAGGACGACTGAATCGATTTTGATGAAACTTTCGTTGAATGTAGCTTAGAAACTAAAGCATTTAGATTTGCACCACGTCGGAAAATTTCTACGACGAGGCAAATGGAGTGGTGTCAAATGGTTACTTATTGGATTTAATAACTTGTCAGATTTATCAATATACGTTTCAATTCGAAAAGTCAAGTAAATTTAAAAATATTGTTTTTATTTTTTTAAACATTGTCAAAAAATTCGAATAGTTTTGAGGAAAATTTTTATTTCAAAATAGAAAAGGCCTAAAATGATATGACAAAAAAATAAATAATTCAGCACTGTGTCTCAAATCGAAATATTAACATAGAACTTTATCTCAGATTTTTGATATGATAATGTGATATTATAATAATAAAAAAAAAATCACTCACATCCGCCAAATCATTGTTAGACAAACTCGCACTTGTCGATTGGTATTCGTACGTGTAATCTGAATATGAGATATTCATTTTTAACAATTCACGTATTCTAAAACGGTAAACATTTGATTCATTATTATTTTTATTCGCGCATTAGAACGAATACAGCCGAACGTTTTCAACGATTCACTGGATGAAAATCCATAAAACTGTTATCCTGACGCGGATAAGGTACTCGAGATATAGCCATGTGTAGCTTTCGCTAAAAAAAAAAAAATACGGTAGTTCATACCATTAGCATAAAAGCATTTTTATCTAGAAAAATCATACGGCATATCACTTTATCATTTACATGATAAACCGTTGAGTTCACAATCAAGGCCATAACATTGAATAATATACTGAGCAGAAATATTAATTTGTTGGAATAAAATTTAGTTATTAATAGGTAATTAATAACACACAAATTCTTTGGTTTAAATTATCATCATCATCATCAGCCCGTGTCTCTCCACTGCAGGATATAGGCCTCTCCCAAGATTTTCCATCAGACACGGTACTCCGCCTTTCGCATCCAACTAACCCCGATATGGTGGTTCATGTCATCTGTCCACATGGCCGAGACGCGAGTAACGCTTCGCCTCCCGGTACGTGGCCTCCACTCGAGAACTCGCCTACCACTTCGGTTATCGGTTCTATGGCAAATGTGATTAATATTATATTAAAAACTAAAATTAACTACTTATAAAAATAATAATATTATTATTAATAAGTGGTTTCCACCAATTGATGGCATTCGTTGAAATCAACCAATTCTCACTGGAGCAGCGTCGTTGAATAAGCTTCAAGCCCCCTCATCCCAAAGAGAGGCCTAAGACCCTGCAGTGGTGTGTTAATAGGTCGATGGCGTGATATGGTACATTTTTATTTAGATGGTTAAAGCCTTAAATATTTTTTTCAAATATCCTATGGTACTATATCAAAAATAATATCTGTATTTATAAATATTCTAGAAATAAAATATGATGACTTCACTTTAAACAATGGTATTTAAAAAAAATATTTATTATTAAATAGAGTGAAAAAAATATACACGTTGAGGGTTTTTGTGCCATATGGAAAAGATGAAAGAGAGACAGAAAGAATCTATATATAGATAAAGCGGGTCTATTCGTTAAAAGGGGTCGGTAAGGGGCGTCTAAAAAAGACTTATTTCGACCAAATAAAGAGATGTAAAGACTGAAAATTTATAGTACCTATCTACATGACACTGTGTGCAACAGGAGCAAATGTACGTATGTATGTGAATTGGAATAATATCACACCATCACAAAAAACAAATCCAAAAATATCCCATCTGTTGTCAGAGGAAAAATATGTTAAAGTGCAGCTATGTTATTCCAGACAAAATCTGTTGCACAAATACAGCATCAAATCACTAGTTTTTTTAAACACTGCCAATTTTACGTTACATATATGTAAAATTTTACATTATGATAAAAAAAAATCCTTAGTGGCTAAATACCCGTATTTGGGATTCGAACTGAGGCCTTGTAAACAAGAGGCTGACTCGCCATCACAAGGCTATTATGACTTCATAAATATAATAATAATAATACTTGGAATATCATATACAGCGCCATCTACTCCCAAAGTAAGCAAAGCTTGTATTATGGTTACCAGACAACTGATATACAAACTTAAATATTCTTTTTTTTTATAATATATACATATTATAAATATGTTACACCCAGTCACGGAACAAATAGACATACATGTTCATATCACACAATTTTTTGTCGCGGGGGAAATCGAACCCGCGACCATTGGCTCTGCAGGTAGAATCTCTAACCACTCTTCCAAACGGTCATCAATATAAACTTTAATATGATATTGGGAATTAATGCTGTATTTGTGCAGCTTAAATTAAAGTAAAAAACAAATACCTATAATAATGTAAAGTCGATGATATAGATATAAAAATGACCAGACAGACGAATAGACTATCATCATCATCATCATCATCAGCCCATTATTACCCCACTGCAGGGGCTTAGGCCTCCCCCAGGGTGAGGAGGGGGGCTCGGAGCTTAAGTCCACCACGCTGCTCCACTGCGGGTTGGGAATTGTAACGACCGCCATCTATTGACAGCGCCCGGGACCGACTGCTTAACGTGCTCTCCGAAACACGGTGTCAGTGATCTTTTGTGTACTTAAGTCAGAAAAACTCATTGGTACACGCCCAGATTCGAACCATGGCCCTATGGGGCCTTATAAATTTGAGACAGGTTCGTTGCGCTCTGGGCTATCACGACATCACGTATAGACTATCAACGTGACAAAATGATAAATTGTCACACAAAACGAGTCATATCTCGCCACCACATAAAACAAGTATAACGTGAAAAAATATTTGAAATCATCACATAGATATGACCAAATCTCCGGCTTAATATGATACCGTGTCACGCGATACATAAATCTCTATTTTCTAAAATATCGTTCACTAAATAACACCATGTGAATCCCAAACAATAGGGGTACATATATTAAAATGTAGTTAGAAACCATTCGAGAATATCTTTGAAGCGATCTTAGATATGTGTAATGTAATGTTTTAGTCATTTGCCATAAAAGTAACCTTCTCGTGTATTTCTTTGATACTTATGTTGTTCTAGAAGATTTTTTATAGCTCTTAGGTACATACAGATCGCGTCAAACTTTATGGCGGATCGGAATACAACGCTATACGCGTGCTTGCGCGGGTACAGTCATATACCCCTCGCTACACTGCGTCCCGGTACACCTAAAACTGGTTACTGCGACGCGACTTGTGCCTACGTTCGGATCCGCCATGAAGTTTAATTGTGACTGTACCATAGAATAAACTGAGACCTAGCCGGGTGGATTACTTTTCTTACTGTTCTGTTATCAGCGACGAATGGGACAGCCTTTATATGTCGAAAGACGATATATTATACCCATAGCATAACATATCATCAGCACATTAATACTCCACTGAAGCGCTTAGGCCTCCCCTAGGGATGAGGAGCTTGGAGCTTGATTCGTCACGCTGCTCCAGTGAAGGTTGGATTGTAACGATTGCCATCTAATTGATATTATAAATAATGTATATTTTTTCTCTCTGTACTAATATTTGTGTGATTAATTAAAGTTTTGGATTTAAGTCATAAAAACTTAATATTAAAAATAGATATTATTGATTGAAGTTTAATGTATGAAAAGAGGTAATTTTCCGTTAAATGATTTAATAAATGTGAATCATTTGTATTTGGAATCATTAAATTACTTCACGTAAGTGCACATAAGTGTAAATACGTTCAGATGTGTTTTATTGCATTTAATACGAAAAATTGTCTATAATTTTTTTTTAATCTAACATATTTCAATTAAATAAATAATTAATTGAAATATTTAAAAAAAATTATTTGATTAATTAATAATAAATTTATTTAATTAATCAAATAAAATCATATCAAAATATTTTTTATTCAAATATTTTTAAATCGTCGAGATTTACCGTTACAGTTTCTCTCTTACTATATTTTTTTAAGTTAATTTCATTTCCGAATGTAGTACGTGCAAAGAAGTACTGAAAAGAAACTCAACAGTTACTTTTTTAAAAATATTCTAAGTATTAACAATAAATAAATACATACAAATAGCAAAACTTTAACACTTTTTAACACATGAAAATACTGAAAAGCTTTTGCTATATAGCCTTCTCGGTCACTAAACTCAATTAATGACTTTATTTATTTCCCAATGATTACTAACTCTAACATAATTTAAGCACATTCAAACTATAAAACGGTGAGATTATACAGTACTCAAGTAAGTACGAACAACTTTCCTTGTATTTAGAAATAACCGCAAGACCCTTTCATCTGCGTAACAAGAAAGTACCGATAATAAGTCTCCCTTGGGAGTATTTTAACAAAGAGCTAGATGTCGTCCAATCACATATTATCGGAGCTGGTACAGACAGCAAAAAGACGAGTGTAGTGTCTGTCGTCTGAAGGAGCCTGCTTAGGGCTGTTACGTACTACGAATATAAAAATTTTCAAATTGTAGATAATTATGGTTTCATACCAAAATCAGTTTAATACGATAGCCATAAATCGATGAATAAGTATTTAAAATATAATCAGATTTTATACATTTATATTTATTAATTTGGTATTTTAATTTAGATTTTGTAAATAAGTGCTTAAACAAAAAGGTGAGAATTAAGCTATGAAGTATAAAATTTAAACTTATTAATTACCAATGCATTTTTGATACATGAAAGCGTCGGGGACCGCTAAGTAACTTTACTAACTAATAACTTTATTACTTCAGTTTTTTACTTTTTATTATATTACATCATATCACTACAAAATATAAGCGCTTGCTTAGTTACAACTTATTGGTTCACAACGTCTATAAACATCTAAATTATTCGAAAAATAATAGACCTGTATTATTTTAGATTTTAAATGTTAGTTTTTTGTATATAGGTTATTAAAATAAATAATTTTTATTCAATTTTTCAACTTAACTAGGTATATCTAACTATTCGATGATTATAAAATTTTAATAAAAAAAAATAGGTACTTAAAGATCTTTTAGATGATTTCAACCTTTAAACCGAATTGAAATCGTTCATCTATCAGGAGTTACGATGCCGCAGGCAGACAAGCAGACACACAAATCAATATTAAGCTAAAAACTATCTCGATGAATCCAGATTTCTGTTTAAAAAAACGTTAAATTCGGTGCTCGTTTGAAGCTACGATGCTACAGATAGACGCATAGATGGACAGACAGATAGACTGAAATATAGCCAAAAAAATTCCGACATATTCATCATATAACTACTAACTCAACCTGGGATTCGAACCCGGGACCTCTAGTTTCGTAGGCAGAGTCACTACCCACTAGGCTAAGCCGTCGTCTTATTATACTATATTAAGGTAAACTTATAGATACACTGTCATGGACTAAAGTATTATTTTCCTAATAAACTGTCGTATCTTATAGTGTGTGAAAGCCCTAATTCCGTCTGCGAATATGATAAAAGGTTCATTGAACATTAATGCTTCCACGAGCCGTATGAATGTTTCAAATGTGCTCGATGCGACCGATAATATGTTGAAATATTTGAACCGTGTAGCGGCGGCGCTTGTGGTGTGAAAACGTAGGATCTATTTTTAACATGCTCTAAAGCTTCACCTTGTAACTACGAGTATGTAAACAAATATTAGAAGTGGATTCTAAACTAGTTCTAGTTATCGTATTGATTTGAAACTTTGCAAGTATATGTTATTCAGAAGACAATACAATAATCTGGTACCATCGAGCTGGTCTATTGAAGGCACCAGGAGGTGGATAGTTGAACTCTTCAATGGTAGCTAGTAAACCCCTCGAATTTGGGCTCATTTGATTTATTTCAACGAGTCCTATACAATAAACTTGGTGATGAAGGTCTGATGATAGAGCCAGGAGGCTGACAGTGGAACTCTTCCATTGTCACTAGTAAACATTTCGAGTTTGGGCTCATTTGATTTGTTTTAACGAATCCCTTATAAAAAACATGGTGACAAAGGTCTGACTATGGAGCCAGGAAGTGGACAGTGACAGTAGAAGTTTTCCATTGTCTCTAGTAAATCTTTTGGGTTTGGCCTCATTTGCTTTCTTTTAACGAATCCCTTATAAAAAATGTGGTGACGAAGGTCTGACAATAGAGCCAGGAAGTGGACAGTGACAGTGGAACTCTTCCATTATCACTAGTAAATATTTCGAGTTTGGGCTCATTTGATTTATTTCAACGAGTCCTATACAATAAACTTGGTGATGAGAGTCTGACGATAGAGCCAGGAGGCGGACAGTGGAACTCTTCAATTGTCACTAATAAACCTTTCGAGTTTGGGCTCATTTGATTTGTTTCGAGTCCTATATAATAAACTTAGTGACGAAAGTCTAACGATGGAGACAGGAAATCTCTGCAATGGCTACTATTAAAGCATTTGAGTTTGTATTTATCTGCAACATTATAGTAAAGCTATTCTAATACTAAAAAGTAAATTAATTTAATAAACTAGAAAACAAGCTTACATCACTTACACATAAAAAGTTTATATAACTAACGGATTAAAGTTAGTACTAAATAATTTTATCTAATTTACGTAAAATCTTTGTAACTTTTATATGCATTTTATCCTTGACATTAGTATATTTCGTTGTAAATTAAATGACTAAATTAAAGAGAATGGGGCGCTGTGTTCAAATTAACTAGAAGTAAGAAAGATAAAAAAATTCGAACTATGTTCTCAAAAACCAAAAATCATCCCACGCTTTTCATACCAACCCCACTTAAAAAGTGAACGTGGTTATAGTGGCGTACATTATCTGTATACTCAAAAGACGCAAGCGAAAGCTAATATTAAGGCGACGTCTGCCGTTTAAGCTTCCATATAAAAGTAATTGATAACCATTTACTGTAGGTTTTAAATTTAAATGAGTCATTTATCGGGATAATAATCCATGTTACGTAGACTTACTTTTAAAGTAGTCGCTTTTACGTAGAAGTTATTAGTTCCTTGACGATTTTATATTTAGTTGACACATAAAAATTTTATTGAAATCTTTAGATATTTTGATGTAGATTACTTTCTCATTTTTTTTGTACCATAGAAGAGTAACTAATCAAAAAAGAAAGATACATATTTGTGTTAACTATTATGGCAAAAAAATGTACTGACCGTTTTTGGCTCGATTCACAACTATGGATGAAACATAGTTTCACCATTACGATCTTGAAAAAAAAAAACCAACAGCCCATGACCATCGGGACCGATCCTCATCTTTAACTCCTAAGGAGTTCAAGGCAACTCTATCCGACCGTATGTTCAAGGGCTAGTTTTTCTGGGATAGATAGTCTGGGATAGATTTATATGCGAAACATATAGAAAAGTTACGGTATCAAAATACACAAAAAACGAAAACACAAACTCAGTTTTGTTATGCTTTGCCGATAGAACTCTTACAATGCACAAGTCTAAGTCCAGAATTGCGATGTTGTACCATTGAACAAACTTTGCTTCGAAATAATGTAACATCTTTAAAAGATTTAAGGTCATGATACAGTAGTACCCACAGTCGAGGATATTTTAGGTGACCAGTAAAAAACGTTTTTTAGGAAAGATCTTTTAAGGTTCGATAAACGTTACCTATATTATATGCATAAACATAATGTTGAAAAATATTTAAAAAAAAACATTGAATGGAAATTTACTGTGTTATACTCACCCAGACTTAATTTTGAATATTCCTCTTAGATAATGTTCTACAGTGTATTTGTCTAATATTAAATATATTTTATTTGTCAAGAAAATGAAAAAATTGATTTTATATATTAACATAATTTTAAAGAAAATTATTTTTGGTTGAAGAATAAAAAATTATAAGCTATAGAAATTTAAAAAAAAAAACAAAATTTACTACCATTTTAAATGGCTTGACGTCACAGGCTAGTACACCTTGTGGTATTGCCCTCTCTCTCTAACAAGACGTTTTAAACATTCATAACTTTGTTATCAATGATTTTTTTTAAATTCTTTCGCTGTTAGAAAACTCTTTAAAAAAATTAGTTTAACTAGATATTATAGATATATTATTATAGACTTCAAAATTAGCTGAAATTTGTTAAATTTTGACTCTATTAACTGTTTTACTAAAATTTCCGAATTTTTCATTCCGAAAGAGCACAGACATAGTTCTCACGATAATAAATATTCAATAAATTCACAATTTAAGTTCAATGTATACTCAAAAACAATCAAAAGCCTATACGAGAATTCGTATGGAGATAAATTTCTCGATGAGGCGCATTTAAGTAAATACACTATAGTCTACAGTTGTCTTCATATAAAATCGCATTATTATTCGTCTGTCTGTACTTACCTCCATCATCGGTGTCCTCGCTTGCATTCGATAAGAAATGCACACATTAAAACGTCTTGGCGTACTGCAGTTGCAAGGTGTCTGAACACTGCTAGAATATATGGAACAGGTAAGTATGTTTAGATGAAGGCTACGATATTTGTACACGTTCATATTGATCATTGTCATATTAATTTTAATGACTGAGCGATTGGCCGTGTGGTTAGAGACCGTAACTGAAGGACCCTACGGGTTCTTTTCCCGCCCGGGACAAATATTCCTATGCATGAATAAGTCTTTTGTTCCGTGTCTGGGTGTATAGTATTTGTATATGTAAATATCATAAAGAATATTTACGTGTATTAGTTGTCTTGTACCCATATAACAAGCATAATACTTGATTACTTTGGGACTAGATGGCGCTGTGTTATATGTCCCACGTTTTATTATTTACATAAAGTTTAGCAGTTTTTTAATAATTAATATTTATAAATATATTTTACAAATACCAATGGTGATAAAACACTACATTGTCTGCCATTACTACTTAGCTTTAACCCCCCATTCTACTGAGACAGAAGTAGGGTGTAAGGGGGTGCACGCGGTCTGTAAGACCCCACATCATTTCACATTCTATTTCGCTTAATTTCTCATACTTGGATTCCGCGATTTCTTTTTTCTTTGAGATCCGATGAATTTATTGAATTTCATCCAGTCTGTGGCACCGACGGGTATGTTTAAGGTAATGAAAGATTGTAGCTACATTACAGTTATAGCAAATTTATATAAGTTAAAAAAAAATGTTTAACTACCAAGCAACAATACTAGACGATAATTTGTTAAACTAAAATTAAATAAATATCTTTATTCTTAAAATATCGTTATTTTTATTTTGTAAATATAATAAAAATATTGGGACATTTCACACAGTGCCGTGTAGTCTCAAACTAAGCAAAGCTTGTGTCATGGGAACTAGACAACTGATATACATAATTATTAGTAAACATTCTTTATAATACATATATTTTATAAAAATATTTTACACGGAACAAATAGACATGTTCATGCACACAATTATTTGTCCAGGGCGGGAATCGAATCCGCTACCTTTAGTTTTTCTGTTAGAGTTTCTAACCACTCGGCCAACCGGGCAGTCATTGAAGAATTATAGTTCAGTTTGATCAGCTTGAGAATCCAATTTTACTATTGTATTTTTATAGCTGTATTTTTATATTATACTGTTATTGTAAAAACTTCATTGATGGCGATACAAAATACACATATACCTAACTATTTAAAAGTAATACTTAGATACCTATTTATATAATCTGTTATTAGAAGTTTTCACGCCTTGACTTTTCCTCTAATTTTCCGGTTTTATTTACTTAGGTTTAAAAGTATACTGTATTATCTTAATTATAAAACCTATTTTTTGTATTTATTTTTCTTAATAATACAAGCATGATAGTTGCTTATTTTAGGACTAGATGGCACTGTGTGGGATGTCCCAAGTATTATAATTATTATGTGTTATGAATAAACGGTGTTAGCTTGCGTTTATTCAAAGTAAAATAACATATTAAAGAAATCAAATGCTAATTGTCATTTTTTATCTAAATATCATTTTTGTAATACCTCATCTATACTAATATTATAAAGCTTTATATTATAACGCTCTAGGCAGACTGTTTCGACACGGCAATTTTTTTGTAAAATATTTACAACCTCTTTTTCTTTGTCAATTTTCTTTGTTGTATAATGTAATGAAACGATTTTATTTAAAAAAAAAGTTCGTTCACAGTAATTCCTTAGATTTAGTTTATGTATTTAAACGAGTTTTAATTTATATATGAAGCAAAACATATGAATTATATTTTATAGACTTCTGATATAAATAAACTTAGTTATACACCACATTCCGTTCTTTGTGTCGTATAATGTCACAAGATTTTAATTTGTTGCGACACACGGCCGACACCGCATATCGTAGGTACAAAAAGTTTAGCGCGTAAAATTGCACTGCGGTTTCCAAGAGTCAATTACGTTTTACTCAACAGCGGCGAAATAAAAAGAGGTTATGCTTTTGACTCGTAGAGTCATCAACCTATCGCTTCTTTAGGTGAAATCTATCCGACTATTACTTCGTAGCTCATGAAAATCTTCTCTTAAATATATATATATATATATATATATATATATATATATATATATATATATGTATATATATATATATATATATATATATATATATTCACGCAATTTCCTCTGTACCTATTACCCGATTTCCCAATCTTTTGTAATACTTACTTTTGTAAAACTTAGTACTTCTGTAAAACTTTTGTAAAACTTAGATCACAAATCTACTTCTTGCCATGGGACGATAACTAACAGAATTTTGGTAACGACACACGCTCGTCGCGAACCAACGGCGCTCGGTGAGATAGAAGCGAACATCGAAAGCACTACACGGCCAGCAATTGGTCGTGCCATTTCACGCTGGTTACAGTCGAGAACGAACCACACAGAAGCCAGCGGGCCGCTCTCAGAGCGAAATCATGTTTCATCGTTTAGATAGTATGCGAGACTTCAAGACCTATTTTCGACTTTTGTCGGGGTGGGTTGTGTATAACAGTTTAAGACTATCAATATACTCGACACGGGTTAAAAGTTGATTCGACATAATTTATAGGCAGGATTTCCTTATGCAACAATTTTCCTTATTATCAAAGTGTGAGCTGGCTGAAGCATTTTTTCAAACTTGGTGTACCCCATCAAAACATATATACATACATGCGGAACTGAACTTGGCTATTATAAATAAAATCAGTAAATTTACACAGCGGTATCATCACAACGGTGAACAAGTCCAAACGCCATTACACAGCCATTTGCAACCATATTCGTATACATGCCGCGATAACTACACTATTATCACATATAATACCTACCACGCAGAGGCACACTAAGTCGCGAGAAGTTGTTCTTCATAGTAATATGAAAGGAATTGCCAAAATGTGTTGTTTTTTCACTTACAATCTATTCGTGTCCTTCCGAATGTGATTATTGAAATTACCTAGACATCTCAAAAAGAGCTAATTTGAAAAATGCCCACAAAGTCTTTACATGAACTATAAGAACAAAAAAATTAATAAATACGTCCCTTTGAATACTAGACAAATAAGACGACGCGGTGTATGCGATTTCGCGTAAATTAGCGCCAAGTAAATTGCTTTTGTGAGGTAGTTGTCCTGACTGCACAGTGGTTGCTTATTTTAAGAAATGTGTACAAAATACCGTATTGTCACAACGTGAACTTTTACAGGTATTATTAGATTCAATTACCTGTGAAATATAATTGCAACATATGCATGAACGAAATAACATAAAAGTCACAAATAAGAAGTGTCCAGTGAAGCAATACCCATTGCCAAGTGCAGGTCGAGTTTAAAAAAGAAAGAAACTAATTGTAAATGTCTGACTGACTAGAAGGATAATCATAATAAGTTTATTGCATGCCACAGAATTATACTAGGCCCAGGATATCCTAATAAAATTTAGAGTAGGTACAATGTGCTAAATGGAGTGCATACATGCAGCTAGGTTGATAACAAAGTCACTTTTATTATCATACTCGTAGAATTACAAACTTCTGGCTGCTCTTATGTTGACAGAAACATCACATATCTCGTCGGGGCTACCTAGGGGCTACCACTCACACACGAATTTATCAGGTATAACTTGCCGGGAATAGGCAATGACGATAGCTGTCGTAACGCTACAACAGGTACAACGAAAATTACTAAGAAACCACAGCTAAGTTATTACTGTCGTGAGACGCTATCCAAAGCCGAGTCCTTTTGGTTAGACAGTAAAACAACCATTGATGTATTTATTACATGGATAAGTCATCATCATAGTTGCATATGGTCCACAATTTTTTACTGATTAACTCCATAGTTATACTAGTCTCGTTCATAGTCTTTCCTGTATTTGTTTGAAAGAAAGGCCCTTAAATAGCTGTGGGGACAACCGACCCATACGTCGTTATGTATATCTATAAATAGAACAGAAACCATCACCTCTAGTAAATCATTGTGTCTAGGTGTAAAAATATCTATATATGTATATACCATAAAGAATAGTTAAGTCCGTGTGGGGACGGCAAAGAATAAAATTCCCCACCGCCACCGGGAAGCGTGTCGTAAGAGGCGACAGAAGCAGAAGACAGAGCAGAAGATGGGCAGCAGCATCTCCCTGTGAAACTACATACTGCGATCACCATTCCGGTTCCTGGGAGTTCCGTGCTCCGGGTTTTTGACGTGCATTCACTCAGTAACTCCATAACTTCTATTCATTTACAACCACGTAATAATGATTTAAAATTTGTTATTATAATAATTACATTTAATCACTTCAGGGATTACTTCCCTCCTGAACCGGAATCGTCATTACTCCTTCATCACCTATTCAGGTGTTAGGTCTCTCCCAATTAAAGTCATTCCACGTTATATTAATAACGATAATCTTTACCGGGGGCCCGCGCCTCTGGCATTATTTCGCCTCGAGTAACCCTTAGGGGTTACCCGACAACTTCGCGCCGGTGACACCCTAGTGTGCCACCTGGCCGCTCCAATGTAGTCGTAAGAGCTTTCGAGCTAACGACATGCGTCCTTATTCTGCTTCAGCCGGTTGTTTAGTTGGTGCAACTCCCACATACCCCGCGCGCTCGGGCGCGCGGAAGCTGTAGAGTTTAATCCGCCTTTCTATCGCAAGGGTAAAACAAAAAAAAGAATATTTAAATATGTTTCTAAATAAATCAGTTGTCTAGTATCAATAATACAAGCATAATAATTGCTTACTTTGGGACTAGATGGCGTTGTGTGGGATGTCCTATGTATTATTATTACACGGTAACGCTGCCATCTAGTTTATTACTCTACGATTTTCAAAAAAAAAAAAAAAATGTTGACGTTGTCACACTGTTATCGCTAGTAAAAATTTTAATAATTTGAATAGTTTTAATATATAAAATGTTTTTTGATATTTTGGATCATTTTCGGATACAGTTTTCAATAAAAAATTCAAATTTATCAATTTGAACGAATTATAAACAAAACATTAATATACATTACAGATGCACGATTGTCAAAATGACGTCTAGAGTAGTAAAGTGTGCCAATTGTAATATTGTAATATGCGAGGTATTGGCTTTCATTCAAAACAAATTGGATGTGATGTCAGAAGACTCATTGGTGAAAATATGTTCTACTTCATTCTCTGAAGCAGATATAGAAAATGCAAAATGTTTCTTGTTTGAATCCTTGACGACCACAAAGCGAAGGGTATCCCGCAAAAGAAGCGGTCGATCGCAGAAAAGCTTGTATGATGTAATTAGTGTTTTTAAAGAAACAGATCCAGAAGAAACGCCTATATTTGTAGCCAGAGAATTGCAAAAACTACCGCCGATTACTTTTGATCACATCGATGCGACGAGGCTGTTGAAAGACGTACTTGTAATACAAAAAGAGCTCAAGACAATAAAAGAAACGTATGTATCGACTGAGGAACTCGATGTAATAAAAAATGAAATCCATGACTTAAAACAAATACCTATGAAAAATAATTTTAGTTGTTATACAAATGAAAATCGCGACGGTGACGATATTTCGAACAATTACCTTATGGCCTGAGGGCCTATCGCTTCAACACATGTAGAAGAAACTGGTATCCATGTACATAATCGCACAGCTGAAAATACACCATCAGAAGCGTTAACAATACAAACTGGTGGCACTATACCTAGTCCACCTCAAATACCAACTTGTAGTAAGAATTGGCGTTGCTTAGCAGATAATAAAAACAATGAGCCTATGGTACAGAAAACTGGTATCCTGACTGCGTTACCTGCAACGCCTGAGTTATCTTCGCCACTTGCGTTACCTACACCGCTTGCGTTACATAAGCCACCTACGTCTATGTTGCAGCAAAATATTTCACAAGAAGGCCTTGTCTACATAAGTGGGCGTAATAATCAACATCATGTGGCATCTACTCATGTGACATCTACTCCAGTTACTGAGAGAACATTAGCAAAAATTGTAAGTTCCGAAGGGATTTGGAAGGAAAAACGGCCAAACGAGGACTGGGTTTTAGTAAAGAAGAAAAGACCTAGAAATAGGTTTAGTACTTTGGAAGGAAAAGCATCTACAAAACCTAATGAAAAGTTTAAGGCTGCTGATGTAAGAGTGTCACTTTTTATTAACAACGTAGATAAATGTACATCAGAGAGTGACATCGTCGAATATATACATCAAAAAACGCAGGTTACGGTATCTCTGCATAAAATAAACAGTAAGGTGCAGAAAGGGTATAATTCCTTTAAAATTTATGTCCCTAATACAAAATTATCACTTTTTTTAGAAAATAGTCTCTGGCCTGAAGGAATCTCTTTTAGAAGATTTGTTGAATTCAAACCCAAATTATTATGATAGACAAAATAAGTAAGAAATCGAATAACACAAAATTTATCAGCTACAACTGTCGTTCAGTCACGAGATCTGTTGACTGTGTTAAGTCTCTGTGTCTAACAGCTGATATAGTGGCATTGCAAGAAACTTGGCTTCTACCGCATGATATTCCGTACCTTGATACTGTTCATCAAGATTTTGCATATACTGGAAAGTCAGCAATAGATACCTCTACTGGAATACTGCGAGGTCGACCATTTGGTGGTGTCGCCATATTGTGGCGTAAGAGTGTGTTTCAGTCGGTTCAGGTAGTATCATGTACAAGTGTACGTATCATAGCTATTAAAGTAGTGATGGAAAATTGTAAATTCCTAGTGTTTTCGGTATATATGCCAACAGATGCACCAGACAATTTAATTGAGTTTACTGACTGTTTGGGTGAGATCAGCGCGGTGATTGACAGCTGTGACGTTGATACGGTTTTTATTCTGGGTGATTACAACGCTCATCCGAGCGCATCGTTTGGAAATGAACTTTTGAACTTCTGTATTGAGCAAAAATGGATATGTGCAGATATAAACTATTTAGGTGTGACATCAGACTCATATACCTACATTAGTGAGGTACATGGTATTAGGTCATGGTTGGACCACGTGATCGTAACGGATATTGCTAATCAAACTATTGAAGAAATTAAAATCAATTACAATATTTCATGGTCCGACCACTTTCCCTTAGAACTTGTATGTAATTTAAGTTTTATAAAACCTAAAGTACCAGATACAGTGCCTTGTAATAATACTGTTTTGTGGGGGCAAAGGGACAAAGCACAGACTATTAGGTACTGGGAACTATGTACAGAAAAATTAAGAGAGGTAGACTTTCCTTCAGAATTTACTAATTGTGCAGATGTTACTTGTCAAAATGTAGATCATAAAAAAACAATAGATAAAATGTACAACCAAATTATAAACATACTTAGAGATTCTGCGACGGTCACACATTATACCTCGAGTCAAAGCTCTTTAAAAAGGAAGCAGAAAAACATGTCATTGGATGGAATAAATATGTAAGAGAAGCCCATGACGATGCGTGGCTTTGGTTCCAAAAGTGGGTATTTAACGGTAAGTCTTCTTCGGGTCCAATCTATGAGCAAATGCGAAACTCACGAAAATATTTTAAGGCTAAACTTAAATGGTGCCAAAACAATCAACAACAAATAAAAATGGATAATTTAGCGACACAACACACAAATAAAAATTTTAGTAATTTCTGGAAGGAAACTAAAAAACTTAATCCAAGACCGTGCATCCCAGTTGGTGTCGAGGGAGTTAGTGATCCCGTCCAGATTGCCAATATTTTTAAGGATCATTTTAGAGTACAGTCGTCATCACAAAATGTCCTTGGGGGGACAGAGAGAAATGAAATACAGAAAAGAGAAAAGCATTTAATTATTACTGCAAAAGAAGTTGTTCGGATTATGAAGAAAATGAAGCGAGGAAAATCACCAGGCCATGATTCAATAAGCATTGAGCATCTGCAATATGCGGGTGTTCACTTGCCAAGGGTGCTCGCAATGTTGTTTACATTCATAGGAATGGTGATGCATCCAGCGTAAACAACTACAGACCTATATCACTCGCAACTGTAATAGCAAAGTTGTTGGATGGTGTGATTGATAGCTACTTAGGAAACCATTTGAACCTGCATGATGCCCAGTTTGGTTTTAGATCGGGTCTATCTACCGAAGCTGCAATATTTAGTCTCAAGCATACCGTCCAGTACTACACTAGTAGGAACACCCCTGTGTACGCTTGCTTTCTGGATCTATCAAAGGCCTTTGACCTCGTAGCTTACGATCGGCTGTGGAAAAAACTTGCAGATGAAAGTAATCTTCCTCGTGAGTTGATTGCACTACTTAAGTACTGGTATGGTACTCAAAAGAATTGTGTTAGATGGTCGGGTTCGCTGTCGGATGAATACAGTCTGGAGTGTGGCGTGAGACAGGGAGGACTAACATCCCCTAAACTCTTTAATTTGTACATAGATAGACTGATCCGTGAGCTTAGCAGCGCCCAGATCGGATGTTCGATTGATGGAGTTTTTATTAACAACATAAGTTACGCTGACGATATGGTGCTGCTGAGCCCATCGATAAGTGCCCTCAGAAAACTATTGAAAATATGTGAGTGCTATGCGGAAACCCATAGCCTCAGGTACAATGCTAGTAAAAGCGAGATAATGGTTTTTAAAGCTGGTACAAAAACTTATAATATTGTACCATCCGTTAAACTGAATGGCATTGAACTGAAGAAAGTATCACAGTTCAAATATCTGGGTCATTGGGTGACTGAGTCATTCAGAGATGATGTGGATATAGAAAGGGAACGCAGGGCATTGTCAGTCAGGGCGAATATGTTGGCCCGTAGATTTGCGCGTTGCACTACGCAAGTAAAAATTACATTATTTAGAGCGTTTTGCCAATCATTCTATACGTGCAGTCTATGGGTTAAACACACACAAAAGGCTTGGAAGGCCCTGGAAGTCCAATACAACAATGCGTTCAGGGTGATGGTGGGGTTGCCGCGCTTCTGTAGTGCATCAGGAATGTTTGCTGATGCAAGAGTAGACAGTTACTCGGCGATACTGCGTAAAAGAATAGCGTCTCTTATGCACAGAGTTCGTGCCAGCACTAACATCTACCTACAGTTACTTGGTAATAGAATGGACTATGATTCACAGATCATGCAATATTGCACAAAAACACATTTAAATGTGCTTGCAAAAAAAAAACCTTTTAAATCCTAAATAATTGTAATTCTAATAATGTATATAGTGTATATAATATTGTGTATTTCCTATATGGACTGTAAAGTCTGAAATAAACAATTATTATTATAATTATTATTATTATTATATTTTTTACAATGATTGATGTGCATTGCACCTTACTGCATGACTCGATCCTTCGTCTGCGGAGTTTCTTTTGTTTCCCGCAATCTCGGTCGCTAAATAAGAGAGTGCGTCTCCACTGATTACATATTATGCGACATGTCGGAGTCTGTCTTGCGCATTTATTTGTACTAATGTAGAAAGCGGTTACTGTTACCAAGGAAGCAGAAAGTTTCATGGCTTTAATAATATTTCCTATTTTCTTTACCAAAACTAATGAAATTAATTTGATGTCTGCCTGTGTTTTATGTCATTTTTCCTGCAAATCATTTTGACTTTTAATAAAAAACTAATTTTGACTTTATAATGGTAATTTGGACTCTATTTAATTTCCTCTTTTATTGTATATATTTAGATGTAATTGAAGCAATGGTTCTATACTTCGTTAAGTCAATCATTAAGCTTAAACGAAAAGTTGCTTTATTGAGTATTTTAATGTTTAAGTATTGTAATAAATTGAATCCTTTGGAAATAATTTTTAAGTGTATTTCTTCGGTAAATTCCTAAATCACACATTTATGTAGATGGTAAGTTCTTAATTACTACTTTATAAAGATCAGTACGCCTCCAACAACGTAAACTGATGTTGCAGCGCCCTCTGTCGACTTTTTACTGTAGACTAATCAATGAACTCGCTATGAAGTATATAATTAATATCAATGTATTGAAAAAATCGCATCATATTCGGTCTAGCCATTTCAATTAAACAGATCTACTGCAGCGCACCCTAGTCAATAATCGTAAAACTTATGTGATAACCTGCTCTAAGCTAATATCTATGTAATGTACGGAACCGCATCAAAATCGGCGCAAACGTAAAACTTAATCTATGTTACTTCTAAAATCATAGAATTTTTTTTTAATTTACAATAAAATCAGTCAAATTATTTTTTTAGTTTAGCCGTCACAAAATCAAATACACATCAAATCACATACAAAAAAATTTTGTATAATAATATATGTGAATCTTATATAATAGTTTCAAAATTTCAGAATTAAAATGAGTTATTTCCATGTTTATAGCTCAGTGTTTATAGTAACTACAGTGCAATAAATCTACTAAACTCTACAGTCTGGGCATCTTCTCCAAATTTGTACGTCACCTTGACACTGACACAAATCCAACTATTGGTTAATTTCACTCTTTTACTCGTCGGCTGTCAATGTGTTGTACAATAGAGAGTTCAATCGTTCTAGCATTTTCCTGCAAAAAAACCCCGTCAAATTTAATTCTTCGTCCCTATTTTTAACCGAAATTTCTGGAAAACAGCTGGTGCTGGAGAAGTATCAACAATCGACGAAAACATGTCATTGTCTAGACCGTTATCAATTGATTTTTTTCCTTATCAGGACGTCATGCAGTACCTATTCATATCTTTGTCTGATTGCAATTTTGGTTTATTCGAAATTTTTTTATAGGAAAGAGAGATATTGTAAAGTTTTAATTTGCTTTAATAATTATTACCTGTCTGTTTTTAGCAAACGGTCACTTAAATCTATGCTTATTTTAAATTTAATTTTAAATTGAATTTAAAGAGAAAAAGATTCTCTTTTTAAACTCAATTATACTTGTTTAGATTGATATGCAAAGAAAAGTGATATCTATTCTTGTTTTTGTGAGAAATACAATTTGAAAACGAAATTAAAGAAAAACCGTGCTTCAGTGCGGGTTGGTGGATGGTAGGTAGTTACTAAAAAAATTGTGTATACAATATATATATACGTATGTTATTTGTTTGTCGATAGTCTATTATTTGTATCAATATGGTCCTAAATGAACGGCCCAAACGCCCTAACGTGTGAATCTTCATATATTAGTAATCGTGGATTCATTTGTAATTGGCTTAACTGATTCAATTGATGTTTGATAAGATTGGGTACGATATTATATTTGTGTCGGTATATTTTTTGAAAATCCAAACCAATACAAAATGATAACCGTAGAAAATTTTGTATTCTTAACGGCTAACACGCAGTATCTTTGGCCGTGAGTGTATTGTGTAATGTGAAAAATAATTATACATTAAAATTAAAACGGTGCAAAATATTATATATCTTAAGAATAACAAATAACATTGGCCATAATTGTTTTGTTATTTAAAAGAAGATAATACTGCGATTAACCGCCGAAAATAAAATAAAAAGTTTTGTTGCGGCAGTGTAGATAGCTTCGTTATTTTTGAAAAGTATGTAAACCCACATCCGGGGACATTTCAGATTAGTAAACATGGTCAGAGAAATCTGCTCCGCGTCTTGGTCTATGGTAATCATAAAAAATCCAAAATCTAAAGTGTCATATAAAAAAAAAATAGTTTGAAAACGACATCCACCAATACCCAAAGAAACATTTGTCAAAATTGCTACTTTATATAATGTTTAGTTGCAAAGAAAAAGGGATGTAAACATTTTTGGAGATCGATTACAGGTCATTTAAAAAAAAAATATATCAGATAATTAATTAACTAGGAAAATGTCTTGAAGAAAATATAACTATTTTCGTTCGTTCCTTCGTTCGTATTTCGTTTCGTATATATATTTTCCTTCAAAATATACAATTTTTCCAAAAAAAATTATCGCAATAATAAGACTTGGGACATTCCAAACGGCGCCATGATCTAATTCCATAACAAGCAAGTATTATGCTTGCATTATGGGGTACTAGACAACTGGTATACATACTTAAATATATTTTATGGCACCCAGACCTATAATGTTTTACCTAAACACAAAACAAATAGACATGTTAATGCACACAAATATTTATCCCGGCCGGGAATCCAACCCGATTCTTAAACCACACGGCCAATCGGTCAAACATCCGCAATGAATTCTGGGTAGAATGGTTTCTTTAAACTCAAATTTCGAAACTAATCGCTTTAATCGTGTACAGCGTGTAACTTGTATAAACTCCATAAAAATCCAAAACAGGTTAAAACTAAGTCGTATATCACATCAATCTCGTTATATATGCGAATTAATTCACCGAAAGCTTTTTAATTATGATTCGAAGAAAACAGGAACCCGCGGAAGAAGATTAAGTTCGTCGAGTCTATTCGAGAACACCGTGAAGCTCCGAAAATGCTAAATAATGCTTTTGCAATACATTCATTAAGCGTGCCTTTGTTAAGCCAACAAATATATTCTCGAGGCAAAAATTGTAACATACAGGGGCGCTATTGTGATTTAGGGGTCCGCGGGGAGAGCGGGGCGGGGAGTCTCGCGACACGGAATAAGTGGCGAAATATGCGGTTCCGTTTCGAAACTCAGGGTTGCCAAGTTGAATGTGAAAAATTGTGTACTTATCTCCTCAAATTCACCAAATAATGTTTCTTTCTTATTTTAAGTAGCAGCAGGTTTAAGTTAACCTCAAACCATGCTGCTAGTTTGCCCACAGTACTGACCCGTTTATGCTAAACTGACAAATTAAAAACGGAAATTCCGACTGTTCGACCGATCTTCGCAATTATTTCTTTCCAATAATGAAACACATCAAACTGCAGAGCTGATGAAACTATTTCACCGCTACAGGAGTTAGCCTTAGACATCCTCTCTAGCCCTACGTACTCTTAGGACTTGGTTTCTACCGACTACCATTTTTTCTACCATTTAGACAATTTTCTACAAAGAAAAAAATTAATTTCCGAAAAGTAGTAGAAATCGTTGTAACGAACTTTATAGAGTTTTGCTTCTCAGAGTTTTATCGCAAAGGCATTTATGATTGACCTAATTGAAAGCAGTAAAGCGTATAGAAGATATATAAATAAACACTTTTTTCATATTAATATCCAATGTTTTTTTTTTCTGTATCAAACGAAAATTTCATCCTGCAACTCTTATTTCGGAAAATCATGTCACACTCGAGAACCGTGAAGAAAAACAATTGTGACACTGCTGTGTCGTTTCTGGTTTATTCTTTTGAAATATCAATAGCACGCTACAAGCCTATGAAGTAGAAAGCACTGCGTCTCTGTAGTTATCGAAAAAATTGCTAATTTAAATATAAGTTAGTAATATAATTATACAAAATAATGTAAGTAAATGTAATGAATTGAATATAGAAGAAAACAGCATAATTATCAAATTATACTTATGATTACGCCCTTAAAAAATTTATGTGAATTTATATCGATATTTTTTACGAATAAATTAATAGAGATCCCATAGAACTTAAGGGATTTTAGGATATTAGAAATTTTATTCGAAATATGGAACAATTTAGAAGTTTGATAATACATACACTTAACGTTTACGAAGCGAAAAGCGAAAATTCATATGTGGCGCCACCAAATTCTCATTCTATGAAATCCGTACATAATAGTATATGTCGTAGGATAGTTGGGACATCGGAAGAAATTTTGCAATTATCCTAGCTATTTTAAGGATATATGTAAAGATCCGACTTCATTTTAGGTTGGTCGTAATAACTGATCGCGTTTCGTAAATCAGGCGCGCTGACTAACTGATATGAAGTTTTAAAAATGACGGCTATAGAAAGGATATGACAGTAAACAGTTCGATTTAATAAGACCTTCCTAATTTAAAACTTTTGTTTCATAACACTATTAACAATTTTCAAGCGCCCATGCAATCTAACTAACCTAACCCAATTCATGTATTCATATTAACTTTTATGTATTTTAAGGACGGATTCGGGAACTAAAGCTAGTGTGTATAGGTAATTACAAATATTTTAAAACGTTGCCAACCCTAACACATGGACGGGATTCGCGAGGCGTCGCGCGCCTACCCCGGGATAATGTTAAGAAAACACGACTCCCTACAGGACGCTTCCAGTTTCACACGCTTATATATATTTTTCCATACACCCGCCACATAATTCATATTAATAAAAATATTTCTCGAAAGCTTTGTGGGATATAAAGCTTATTCGGGTTTTTAGGGTTCCGAGGCTAAAAGCTAAAAACGTATAGTTTTGTCATGTCGTCTGTCCATCAGTCGCTTTATCCGTTCGTCTGCATGGTCCTACCTGTCACATTCTTTAGTGACAGACAAATGGACAGAGAAAATTTCATTCACCTGTTTCTACATTTGTAGACGTAAGTATAAACAAGAAGAGTTGACTATTTCATTAGTTGTCAAAAAAATATTATTTTTATTTTTATAAATTTAAGGTTAAAGTGAAAATTGCTGTATGTATTTAAATTAATGGTTTGCGCTGTCTGTTTTGTACCAATATTTCATAATAAATAGACCTATCCTATATTGATATTATTTTAATTATTTTATGGCCACATTTTATTTATCAGTTGATAAATCATAACCACGCAACATAAAAATTAGTAATACTTTTTAAAGTTGTTACGTGACATTATTGATTCTTTCAGCATTTTAGAAATATTTATACCTATAATCTGAAAAAAAAACGAAGTTTTTTGGCTGATAATACTATAATTGTTGAGAAACCATATTTTCTCAAAAAAAATGGTTTTGTACAAATGCTTTACAACTGTTGAATCAAGCAATGATGTCAGTTAAAAATATTAAAGAGGATTATTTATAATATGTTATCAACTGAAACGTAAAAATTGTACCACAAAAAATATAAATATTTTTTAGTATGGTAGCTTTTTCTATCAGATTATTAAATAGCCGTACTAAACCTACAACGCACCATCTATAATGTCGTTTTTCACCAGATTGGCCATATAATGTATTAGTTTCACTGGAACGTTACATAGATAAAATTGTAACTAAGTACTTAATCATCCCTAAACTCCAAATATCAAATTTTTTTGGGCGAATGGATTTTAACTGAAAGAAAATAATTTTCATGAATTTTTCGCATACGTTTAAATAGACAAAATTATAATTTAACGTGTAAAGTTTTTGTTCTTCGGGCTTCTAATTTTATAGCAATAGAACAGTAAAATAAAAAATGTAAAGAGAGACTTAACTTCACAAAATCCACCAGAGCTCCAAAAAAAGAGTATATAATGGGATACATATCGTAAAAATCAATAAATTCTGGTAACAAGTATAAATTTGTCTGTCGTTTACAAAATGAATCATTCTGTAAGTGATACGAACACAGGAATACCAGATTTTCATTCGTATTTAAAACGGGTGAACACGCAAATTAACACAATGTAGCACGCACGGGCTCCTATTGTGATGCCTTAGTGTGCACATCCACAGCGACAATTATAACTGAGTTTATTAATTTACACTCCAGAAAGTGTTTTTCCTTTGGTTGATAAGGCAATAACACACATAAGTATATTAAAGTGTCTTAGCAAGTTGTTCGGCGTATGCCTACGTAGCGAGTGTTTTTGAAAGGAAAGGAATTCTTAGAATTGAATAAGAGTGTGTTTGTTTCATCTCATTAATTCGCTTAATTGTTTGTTAACCGAACGTAATATATGGTGCTGCGGTTCCTAAGGATATTATGCGAGAGGTTTATTATTTAAGGAAAATCTTAATTAAGTTTGAACGTATTTTAAATATATCTTGGATTGAAATTTTGTACTATTGTAGTAAAGTCACTGAAGAAGAAACCGTACTGACCGATTTTAAAGTGCGTTGGAGTGGGATACTCGGGACAGATATATAGGTAAGTATTACATACATTCATAAAAGTACAAATTGACTAGAAGCTCTCTTCTGCGTTTAACGGCTATCCACTCATACTATAGCTAGCTGGTGTAAGATGGCGAGTTTTATTCCGATAATGTCACACGATACAGTAGTGTGAACTGACATTTATGGCTCTATTAATACCAAACGCTGTTGTTAAATTTATTTACTCTATGCATACACTCGTCCACCTAACCACCTCTTAGTGTATTAATTAGAGACAAAGAACTTACACAAGCTTCGCATATGTTGAAAGTATCATAACGTTTTTATGTTTAAAATTAAATCTCTATAATTAACAATCAAGGTAACTTGTTTATCAGTATATATTATTTATACCTCTGTCGTTCTGCTGCTTTTTCATGGCTAAACCGGTGAATCGATTTTGATGAAATCTAATATAGAAATAACTTGAGTTAGAGACTGGACAAACATAGGCGAAATGTGCCTGTATGTTTGTTACTCTTTCACGGCTAAATTGGTGAACTGAATTTGATGAAATTTGATATAGGAATAGCTTGAACCCTGAGACAGGATATAAACTACTATTTATTGCGGAAATGTGTCTGTATGTTTGTTACCCTTTCACGACTAGACTGGTGAACTAAATTTGGTGAAATTTGACATAGGAATAGCTTGAACATTGAGAAGAAACATAGGATACTTTTATTGTGGAAATATGTCGTTAAGTTTGTTACCCTTTCACAACTAAATCGGTGAATTGATCTTTATATATTTTGGTACGAATATAGTGGGCATCCAATAGACTGACAAAGTTTACTTATGACCACAGAAATGTGTCTGAATGTTTGTTATTCTTCACAGGTAAACCGCAAGACCGATTTTGATGGCACTTGATATTTCGCTGCTCAAAATGTTTGTGTGTTTTTCACCCTTTTATGACTAAACCAGAATGTCCCTTTTGCAGTCTCGATACAAACGTGAGGTCTACGCGTACCTAGCCGCGGTAGGAAACTATATTTTATACTAGGTTTTGTAAGTGGCTCCGTTCACGTGGAAATATAGAACGTCTTTATTATATTTTCCTATTCCATTTCCCGCAGCTATGCCGCTTCTATTTCACTTTTTGGTTTTGATCAATATTCCATCTTGTAACTCCAAGCGTTGTTCATTATTAAGGCGCCATTAGTTCTGTATCAAATCAAACTATTACCTGACTGACAAGATGACCAAATGAACGGGGTCATAAATCTGAAATTGCCTTGGCAGGTTTCGAGTATATTTGAGCTCGTGCGCGATTTCATCTAGAAAATAACGTTTTTTTAAATGATTTTATGAAAATTGAGATACAGTTTCAAAAAGTAAATGTATTGCAAAAGCATATACTGAACTTCAATTATAAATGTGTTATATTTATAATGTCTTCATAATTATGTTTAAATATTATTTTTTTACAATTTCAGTAATGTATGTATTCGTTATAGTATCTAAATTTCCCCTATTTCAGCTTAAGTTTGATTGAACATTATCAAATACTTTATCATAGAGTAATGCCACTAAACCGAACACCGAACAACCAACTGAAAAATTTTAGACTTCGAAATTTTTCCAAGCTAATGCTATTTCTACCGGCGCGGAGTTTTCCTGGCGGGTCGCATGAAATAGCAATTGCAGATTGACAAGGTCACGTATTTTGAAAGGTGTCCTTATTTTCACATCTCGATTAGTTTTGTATGTTATGGGAAACTTTGACCAGGAGCTTTTTATCTTATGGGAAACTTTGACTATAAACAATAGCCCAAGTTAAGTCCGCTTCTTCGGCTATCTTTGTTAACAAACACAGTCTCGCATATAGCGGGTGTTCAGGTGAATGTACTCCAAACTTATAGAGCTTACCGAACTAAACAAAAAGTTGAAAGCGAAGCAAACAGATGGTGCAAATAACGGTTACCGACAAAAACATGTTTAAACTTTCATTTTTATGAATTTATTATTATTATTATTTTTTTTTTTAATTTTTTGTTTTAGTCTGTAAGCTCTCTATACACGCTCTATAAGTTTGGACTAACCTTCACCCAAACACCCGGTATATTATTTTTTTTAGATTAGAATGATACTGCAACATGTTGAAGATATAAAGTTTTTGTTACCCATAACATGCTTTGTCAGAATGTTTGGAGACTAACTGCGCGTCGGGAATGTTATGTTCGTAATCCGCTAACGACAGTTTGCATCAGTCGCTTTTCCTCCATCGAAAAAAAGAGCTTCGCATATTATTGCGGTATCTTAATGTAATATTCCAAGGTCAGAGAAAACGAGTCATTGTTTTTTTTTTTCAGGAGGAAAATTATTATTGAAGTGTTCGGTTATGTTTTTATTTTCAGTTTAGGCATTATTTCTACTAATACTGTAATCATATAAACATATTATACAATGTTAATGTATATATATATAATTATTTTAAAGCCTTTTTATGTACATGACTTTTGACTTAAGTAATTCAATGACACTTTTTTTAAATATTCCTTATGATTCTAAAACTTATTATCTAAAATTAAAATCTAGAGATAGCGTAAAGGCTCATTTTAGAGAAGGTAATATTTTGACAGTCCCTTGTCAATATATTTATGAAAAATAATTTATGTACATAAAAACTTAAATGCTTTCTCTAGGGTGGGTGATGGCCACAACTTAAATACAAGACATAAGCATATGTTATCAATTCCCAGGTTCAGACTCTCAAAGGTTAATAATTCTTTCATGGGAAATTGTATCCGTTGTTATAATATAATTCCAAAAGAAATGTTAGACTTGAATTCTAACCAATTTATAAAGCGAGTTAAAGTCCAACACATGAAAAAGCTTACTATTGTATTAGCGAGTATTTAAATGATAAGTGCGCATGGACATCATTGTAATAGTTGTAAGACTTTAAATTAAAAAAAAACAATTAAGAAAAACATATATTTAAATAAAATAAACAGGGAGGAGTTTCTTGCCGGTTCTTCTCCTCCTAGTTTTTGAACCGGTACCTAATCAATTTTTACGACTTTCAATAAGTGTGTGCAAACATCTTATATTGAATAAAAACTTTTTGAATTTGAATTGAAAAAGGTAATGTTTTACGGTTATATGTCACCAGGAAGCGCCACAGTAGATGTGTTATTCTAAACCACCTTAGATGATTTCGATGGGGTTAGTTCGAAGAATATTTAAGTATGTATATCAGTAGTCTAGTATTCCATAATACAAGCGTGATACTTGTTTACTTTGAGACTAGATGGCGCTGTGTGGGATGTCCCAGATATTATTATTTTTTATCATTTTCAGAGCAGGTTCTTAGACAAGTTTTGTGGGCGCTGCAGTAGATGTGTTTCTTTAAAATGGCTAGGCCGATTATGCTGCGATTATTTGTATTACCTACATAGGTGCCACCTCGGAACGGGTTTTAAATATATTTTACGGTTATAGGAGTATGACACCAGAGAACGTTGTAGTAGATGAGATTTTTAGGGGTCCTTACCTCATAAGGAAAAAAGGAACTTCTGTAGGATCACTTTCGCAGTCCATCTATCTGTCTATCAAGATTTTTTTTCTCAGTAGCACGCGGAGTTATCAATTTGATATAAGCTGTAAAAAGTCAAGCTTTTAAGTCAACACAATCAAGAAATAGGACAATTTGTGCCTCATCTTTTGACATTCGCAAGTGAATCAAAACTTATAAGGTACTTACTTCCCGCTGATCTAGAATAATAAAAGACGACAAGCAAAAACTTCTAGCACAAGAATAGGAATTAATCCGAAAATTGTTATTTTGTACCTATACGACAGTAAGGTAGGACGCTGTCTCTCTAGTACAGCTATTTAATAATAGATGGAGCCATCATTAAAGAAAAAAAATTTTATTTTGTCTTGATCACATTACTGCCTTCAATTGATAAAACATAAGATGCGACTATAAAAAATATTTCTCTTTAATGTTTTTACCTGACATAATTGATTTTTTCAACAGTTTCGAAACGTTTGTGCAAAAACTTAAAATTTGTGGAAAATAAGGTTTTTCGACAAACGTTTCGAAACTATTGAAAGAACCATATAAATGAGTCGAAAAAAATTAATTTAAAAAAAAAATTTGGTTTAATTTAATTTTAGGACAAACGCTTCGAAACTGTTGAAACAATCAATGATGTCAAGTAAAAACATTAAAGAGAAGTATTTTTTACAGTCGCAGATAATGTTTTATCAACTGAAACGCAGAAATATGATCAAGAACAAAATTAAAAATCGTAAGTATTTTTAATTGAATAATGTGTTTACGTAACGTTCTGGTGACGAGTAGTGATAAACACATCAATAGACGTTTATAACTGAATGGAACCTTTAGAACGCTAGTTCGACTCGCACTTGGCTGATATTTTACTAAACGGTTGGTCTGGTTTTGATGCGCATTTAGCATTACATGGTAATATGGTATTACTTCGGAGCAAGTTCTTAAATCAGTTTGCAATTAGTCGATGTTTCCTCAACACGACTTTTCATTATTACCAAACTATATCGTTGAGCATAAACTTATTGACCTTTAAAAAGTAATAGGTATTAAATGGTGAAATTCAAAATGTTTAAGATCCCACAAGGAAAAATCGATAAGTGAAAAAATAATACATTGTCTTTGAAATCTCAAAATTTCCAGTGAGCTCCTGAATGTCATTTTAGTTGTCCTGGTACAAACGTGTAGTCCACGCGGGCAAAGCCGCGAGCGGATAGCTATTGTATTAAAAATGAGTGTCGTGAGAAACTCATTTCCCTACTCGTTAACAGATGGCGGCAATAGTGTTTCACTCACTTTGAAGTTTATGAAACTAAACAATTTGACTTTGTTATACTTGTTATTTCAATATAATTATTATTACATCGATGTCATCAAATATTGTATAAAATACGAAATAATATTTTATGGCTGTTGCGTTTAGGACATTTTTTTCCTACTGCATCACAGATGGCGCTACTAGTTACAAATCCAAAAAATAAAATGACAGGTAGACGCCCAGTACAGACGATTTCGAAATATTTATCAAGTTCCGAAAAGATAAAACTTTGTTGACCGAGTATATTAATTACTTCGGATATTTTTTTGGCGTCAATAAACTTAAAATCCAATTTGTATCGATATATATAAATGTTCCTTGATAACGCTAAAATTAAAACGATACAATCGGTCTATAAAGTTTTTTATCGAAACGATAAATATATCGTAGTAGTTTGTACATAATCTTCAGTGTATTTTTTAAATATTTCTCAGGTAAATAACATAAACTTATATAAATGCTGTCACTAATAAAGAATATCCTGTAATTATAACTGACCCACGTAAAAAAAAATACAAGGGATTAGCACATGTTTTTAAATTTACGATTTACTATTATTATATCAGTTTATTATAATATTTTATAATAAAAATATGTTACTTGGTTTGACGTACATTAAACTCTTTTATACTTATTTAAATTCTTCTCTGTTTTTAACAGTCTAAAATAGTTTTCAAATTTATTGCAATATATGAATAGAACCGATCTTATTTATTCTTATTTCAAGTAAATTCATTTAGGTTTTAGCTATGGTCCACAGTAATTAAAAAAATATAATCAGTTTATATTGTTTAGAAATGGTCTAAAAAATAAACTTAGTAACTTTTATTGGCACTTATTTATTGTAAAACATGAATTTTCAGACTGTCTGGCCCTTTGATTACGTTGGAAAATATAATTATTTTTTTTTTTAAATCCATTGATTTTCGAGTAGTCTGCTCTCACTTTTGGAAGTAATAGAACTAATTTTACGCAAGTTCAAACGTGACCAACCCTAAGAAGAACAGAGTGGCTTATTTTTTTTTTAGTGACGGCAGCGCTACGATAGCGTTATGTACAAAACTAAATCGATTAGACCAATTTAATCTCAAGCATTTTTATCATACTTATGTATTTTTAAATTGTAATATGCTTTAGACATATTTGTCATTTTTTAATTCTTGAATATATTTCTTGAGAAGTCTACAATATTGCTTGGAAGTTTAATATGAAACCTAACACAATTACCTTTGAATGAATTATTTATTTTATGGAGCCTAATCGTGGGTGCTGTGAATTCATGTTTATTCCTAGTATTAACATTGTGTATATCACAGTAGGTACTTTGTAAATTTTATTTTATTTTCATGAGCTTAAAATATATTTTCATAAATTTACTCACAAAATACACTGATAACTTAACTATCACTGACTCCGTGCCGTGCACGTTAAGCAGTCGGTTTCGGTTGCTGTCAATAGATGGCGGTCGTAACAATCCGCCTACCCGCATCGGAGCAGCGTGGTGAACTTAAACTCCAAGCCCCCTCATCTTGAGAGTAGTCCTAAGCCCCTGAAATGGGGTATAAAAAGTTCTGTTGGAATGGAATGGAACACTGATATTATATTATTTTCTTTAATTTTATCTTTCAGTGAATCTCTAGGTCCCATTTTATATATAGCACTAATTTCAATACTTTCATTCTGGTGTGCGTTTAACAAAATTATTTCGAATCATTCTCGACGAGGATCTGATAAAGAGGTACTTAACTAAGATAATAGTTGTTAAAACATGTGTATACAAACAGAAGGATAGCACATCCGCTTTATAACATCGATTAATAAGACGTCAACCCGTCAAAATATCATTATCTCCATCTATTGTTCTCTTCGGATGCATTACAGATATTTTTAATTTGATACGTCAACAGCTTGTCTATAAGGGATTATAGAGCTATTCAAACATAATTATAGTCCCACCGCGCATCAACGAAAAGAAACTTTTGTAGGCAATACATCTGAGGGTCAATATAAAGAGTTTTTCTTTGGATTCGTATATAGATAGCAATGTATTATTATTCATATATAATTAACAGTTCGTTTACGTAAATAGAGAATTATGTATAAGTTAAAAATTTAAATAATAAAACATTATTGAATAATTAAATGAAAGTATAAAAAAAAAATTAACTTCATATACGAATAAAAATTCTATATTGATTTAAATTAAAAAGGTATACTTAATCTAAAGTTATTAAACATTTGGGAAGCACAAAAAAAATTTGTTAATTACCTAATTTTGTATTGTATATCATAAAACAAACAAGGCACTTAAAGCAGCAAGTTGTCTCTCTATTCCGTTTATTTTATAAAATTGAAAATTGGCTAGTGGTGGGCCACCAAAAACACAAAAATTGATTTTGGTGGTTTTTAAAATCTGTGGGTTCTAGGAATGATAGTTGGGATTTAAATAGATCACCACAAACGATTGTTTATATTAAAATTGCAAATAATTTTTTTTTGTTTTTGTTTGGCGCATTTTTTTTACGTTTTTGAAAAATAAAGATAAATTTGATCAATGTACTTATATGAAATATTATTAGCTTTGCGGATTTTTTCATCATAATACGTACAAAAACAACACAAAATATACTGCAATATAATAATAATAATAATACCTGGGAAATCCACACACAGCGCCATCTAGTACAAAAATAAGCGAGTATTTTGCTTGTATTATGGGTTACTAGACTACTGATATACATGACATACTTAAATATTCTTTATAATACATCATCATCATCATCATCATCATCGGCACATTTTTACCCCACTGCAGGGGCTTAAGCCTCCCCCAGGGTGAGGAGGGGGGCTTGGAGCTTAAGTCCACCACGCTGCTCCACTGCGGGTTGGGAACTGTAACGACCGCCATTCATTGACAACGTCCGGGACCGACTGCTTAACGTGCCCTCCGAAGCACGGTGTCAGTGGTATTGTGTACTTAAGTCAGAAAAACTCATTGGTACACGCCCGGATTCGAACCATGGCCCTATGGGGCCTTATAAATTTGAGACAGGTTCGTTGCTCTCTGGGCTATCACGACATTTATAATACACTAGCGACCGCCCGCAGCTTCGCTTGCGTAGACTACACATTCTTGTTTTAGGTACTATTAACATTCGAAATGGTTTATACGTACTTTTTGCTGAACCTAATATTGGGTACATCCATTCAAACTTTCAATCTTCATTCTCCCCACTCCTTTAAGAAAACCGATACTCCCATACTTTTCACCTCCCGTTTCCCACCCTTAAAATGTGGAAATCCAAATACCCCGAAACACGTCATTATTTATTTATGTTAAAATTTTTATGTTTCTAACTTTAAAGAACAAAGACTCTCATACAAAGCCCCTTCATTCCTCCCTCCTTAAATTTGAAATTTCCAAATATTCCTTTCTTAAAAAATTTATACACACGTTGTAAAAAAAACCACAGTTCCAAATTTAGACTTCCTAGACTTAGTAGTTTTGGCTTTATCTACGCTGATAGATCAGTGAGGACGACAGACAGCCACAAAAAGTAGTTGATGTCACTCTTGACAACCTTCTTTCACGTCTGCAAAGTCTCATTAAAGTCTGTTCAGCCGTTTTCAAGATTAGCTCGAATAGACACATAGACTTACAGACAGACAGACGGACAAAAAGTAGCGTATGCCACTTTTGACCACCTCCTTTTTATACCCGTGAAATTTTATTAAAGTCGGTTTAGCTGTTTTGGAGATTAGCTCGAATAGACAGACGGACGTACATACAGACATACAAAAAGTAGTGTTTGTCACTTTTGACTACTTTCTTTCCAAATCTGTGAAGTTTCATCAAAATCGGTGTAGCCGTTTTGAAGATTTGCTCGAATAGACAGACAGACAGATAGTATTATTTTATACATATAGCCTATAGCCTTCCTCAATATATAGACTATCCAACACAAAAAGAATTTTTCAATTCGAACCAGTAGTTCCTGAGATTTGCGCGTTCAAACAAACAAACAAACAAACAAACAAACAAACAAACAAACAAACAAACAAACAAACAAACAAACAAACAAACAAACAAACAAACAAACTCTTCAGCTTTATAATATTAGTATAGATAAATTATTTATACCCAGACACGGAACCAATAGACATGTTCATGCACACAAATATTTGTCCCGGGCATAAATCGAACCCCTATTAACGTCTTTAACCACTCGGCCAATCGGTCAATCGAATATTTTTCATATTTTGTCAAAATACATTTTTTTTAAAATATTTTCTTAATATTTCATACGAAACGCTTTGAAAGCAAGTATTATTTTCACCGATGATTAGTATAGGATGATCGGTCGATATTGACTCTGTGATTGGCGCTAAATGGTCTAGGAGCATAACAATAGGTCCATTATTGGCCTATTGTTTCGTTTTATATAGTTAAAATCTGATAAGCGATATACAGTGCTACTATATAGGTAACTCGTATATGATGAAATACCTAATCAGGACAATATTTGTAATGAATTATATGCATAATGAAGTCGTGATAGCTGAGTGGCGGCGAGCCAATTACTTGTTTAGAAGGTTATGGTTCGAATTCCAGAAACAGGTATGTACCAGTGAGTTTTTTCTGACTTAAATGCTTAACTATCGCTGGCTCAGAGAGCATATTAAGCCGTCCACCCACTCGCACTGGATCTGCGTGATGGATTAAGTTCCAAGCACCCTCATCCTGAAGTAAGGCTTTAAGTCCTTGCAGTGGGGCATAATGGGCTGATATGGTATACTTATGTATTAATAATATAATTAAATAAAATAGTAGAATTTTAGATGATAATTTATAACATCGCCCGGTCATTATTAATGCTGCTACAATTTGGTTGGATATTTTATTATTTGCAGGATATTTATGTTAGTTATTACCTTTTTAAATAAAATTAGTAGGTTAAGTTAAGTTTGATCATGTCGTCGATGCGATGCGAGGAGCAAAGCGGGGAAGAAGTGACCAGCCGCTCAGTTCGCAAACAAATTTCTCATACATTTCCTACACTGAAAAAAGTACTATAGTGAATTTACATTTTATTATGATGGTCTCACTATCAGTAGAGCAATTCATAATTGGAATCATCATAAAATACGAGAAAAAGGAAGACGAACTAAGCGTCATACTAATTAGGTTACAGGAACCATAATTTATATTCCTCGTTTTTTATTATGGAGGTCATCCATTGCTTGACTGGTGATGAACACTTTTCTTAGGGTATGGACTGAATTTTTAAAACTTCAGAATTTTAAAGAATGAGAGCCACTACTACGTTTGCCTTGTCAAAATGATGCAATGGTTTGTGAAGGCGATGGACGACCTGATGCGTATGAAAAACTTGGTTCTTAAATAGAAATAATATAATTATAATAACAATATATCATGTGGGTTTTTATAGATATTTTTAAAAACAAATTAAAATATAATTTTCTTTTGCCTACATAAAAAAACGGTACGTCAAATAATACTGATTGATACTGTATTGCACTGATTGAATCTGTGATTGATTGCACTTAAGTCGTATCAGCTGTATCATTCATTGTTGACAGTTGTTGACGTAAATCAACCATGAATGTGACGAGCAAAGCAAAGGCATATAATTAACTTAATACACTTAAATGTTTACAAAAATATCAAAAAAACCCCATTGTACAAATCAAAATTGTAATTGTACTATTTAATGATACAACGTATATAACAAATTTACCAAAAAGTAAGCATCGCCGTGATAACCCATTTTATACTTAATTTTACTAGGCAGATTTGGCGCTCATTCTTTGGCGATTTCAAGTATTTCTAGTACTCTAATTACAATTAGTCCGATAGAATGTTTTAAAAATAAAACCTGAGAATTGTCCTTTTTCTTATTGACTGTGAAATTTTTCAATAAAGGGGAATGTAGATGGAAATTATTTCGAAAGTTAAAACCTATCTCTTAACAAATTTACTTGTATATATAATGGTTTACCTTACCTATTATTAGAACTATATGTGAAAAAGTTTTGTAATATCGGACACTGAAGTTGGTCTCACAAGTCCAACTTTGCTGTATATAGAGTGTTGAGGAGCGAAATAAACATGAAAAGAACTCACAGTGCGTTACATTTCTCGTATCGAGAATCCGCAAGACTTCATAATTTTATTTTTGTATACGATAAACATATTATATTTCATTGAATCGTGACTTAACTGTATTACTTTAAAGTATCAAAACACGATCTGTCCGAGTCCGTTCTCGTGGATTTAGCATTTTCTATTCCGTTACCCCCTCCGCCATCTCAATCCCCTCCACCTCTAATATTGATATCTCTCAGATAACTAATTGCTACATTTTAACAAGACAAGGCTTACTATTTTACGGCCGGATTTCGTGATCCTTTATATACAAAAATACAATTTATATTGTTTTAAGTGCGTAGTCTTCGGCGAGAAATACCGAATACTACATTTTGTTTTCGATTTGATCCGAGTTTTTTTCACGATTTATGTGATTTAATATAATATAAATAGAGAGCAAATATGACTGAGTGCGGGCGTAAAGACGACAAGTAGTTCAATGACACAGAGCAAGCGCGAACGCGATTCGTACCGACGACGAAAACCGTTACTTAAAGATTAATTATTATATGACGTACGAATTAAATCGGTCGCTCTGTCCGTGTTTGCCAACGTTATTCGAATTACGTATAAATCATTCTTACCTGAATGAGTATATATACGTATTTTAGTATCACAAATACACACGCCGAGATCAGTACGGAATAAATATTTCTGGTTACGGATCGCTAAATGATCAAATCCGCGATGTTCCTAAAAATTTATAGTTAACTAACTTTTATGTAATTAACGACCTTTATAGAGAAACAATACCAGGTAAGGAAGACGCACTTAAGATAATCTTAATTGTACTTCAAAATGCTTGTTGAATCGTGCTTTACTAAAATTATAAGAAACAACGATGGTTTTCGTTCGTGAATCCTAGAACATTTATATGCAATTGTGATGTAGAATATAACTAAACATAGATGCATGCATACGTGTTATATTATGGTAGGTACATGGTATTTTTTTTTTTAAATATTTTAAATATAAAAGTTTTCTAAATATGTATATCATAACTAAATAAGTGAATAAATAACGCAGGATGTATTAGCCTCTGACGTCAGGCCATTTAAAATAATGTTTTTCGTTTTTCAAGATAGAGACAGAGATAAAAATTTAATAGCTTATAAGTTCTTCTTCCGAATGGAATTTTGTATATTTTTGCTCTCGTATAAAGTAAATTTTTATATATTCTTGATGAATATACATTTTTTTAAATATTAGTCAAAATACCCTATCGTGTGGAACTGCTTGTGTGTATTTTATTATTATAAAAGCCAAAATCTCTTGCACTTTACATTCTAGGTGAAGAGATAGTGGTACACTCATAGTAATATGATATCTAACCAACTTTAATAATAAATATTTCTTAATCCATTTCCACCAGCCCATATGTCCCACTGCAAGCGCTTAAGCCTCCCCTCAGGGTGAGGGGATTGGAGCTTAATCCACCATGCTGCTCCAGTGCGGGTCGGTGGATTTTAACAACTGCCATCTGTTGATGGCGACCGAAGTCGACAGCTTAATGTGCTCTCCGAGGTACGGAGTCAATGATCGTTATGTATATAAGACGCAAAAAACTCATTGGTACACGTCCGGATTTGAACCATGGCCGCACGGTCTTCTAAACCAGAATTAGGTTCGCTGCGCTCGGGCTATCGCGACACATATTTCTTAATAGGTACCAAGAATTCATCAATTATTAATCAATGTCTGTGTATTCGTTACCAATAAAAATAAACGGTCAAGTGTGAATCAAACTCGCGTGGCAAGGGTTCCGCATCATAGATCATATCATTTCCTACTGTGTTAGGCTCAATTGTTTCAGAGATAAAAAGGAGCCAATTAAAAATAAATTTTTGTATAGTTTTTAAATATATATTACGCTATGCATTATAAAATTATAAAAAAACATATATTTATTATTTGATATGTCACTTGATGCACTTGATTTTTAATATTCTGTAATTTGCCCCCCAAAACCATTATTGATTTATCGCTTACGTTTTATTGTAAAATATAAGTTACGATCTAAATTTATATGATATTTTTTTCAAACTTCGATCATTTGATACCTATTGTTAGGTTATTTGTGATGACAGTTTAGTGGGTTGGGGTTAATTTAAGAAAAGGAAATATGGACTGTATACTCGACCAAGGTAAACTATTCAAGAAACTGGATTCTTCGATTTTTACGTTACTGAATGAAAGTATGAACTCACTGCTTTTGCTGATTCCTCCTTAGGCTGGCTTTGATGTCAGGGCGGGGCTTGAGCATCCGTTGATTCGTCGCCTTACCTTCGAAATACCTTTACCCTTTCATGCACCCTGACCAGCGATATTTTGCGAAGTATGAAATCCTTTTTTATCGAGTCACACACGCATTCGCAACACAATTCCAAATTCCCGGTTTCTATTACGTTACGACAGTGACTCCGATAGTTATTTAGCGACAAATTCATATATCGGTGATGAACTCGACAGGTAGTACTATATCATCAAATATACGACAAGACGACAAAACAATATGACGATAGCTACTTCATTACGAGAATACTAAAACGACACAACGAAATTTTCTTAGTCCTTCGAATAAATTATAAAACTTTTATTGTTCTTATTTATCCGCGAAATATTTGAATTTAAGAACTAAACACCTATGTGACACGATTCACCTAAGTTTTTTTTTCCTAATTTATCCCCAAAATAAACACCAATTATAAAACAGTAGACCTAAAACACCTAATTTTTTTTTAATTTACCCCCAAAATAAACACCTTTAACAAGTTTTTTAATTTCTTTTTATAATTTATCGAATTTAATTGTTTTTTCGTAAAGTACGTTCGAAGAGAATAGGACACGGAAAGACAGATACGGGAGTGATTTTATAGGGGTTGTTTTTTTTTCATTTTTATAGTACAGAACCCGAAAAGCAGCAATACAAAATAACCAAGAAACTCGACTGTGTAAAATAATTACTTAAAAGTGAAAAAAAGGCTCTATAATCTACAGAATTTTCTTTGAGTATTGTGGAATGCACCATTAATTGTTTTCACTTTAGTTCAATACCTTCGTAAGCAAATAATACAATTCTGCCTGGAATACTTTCTAGCATTCTAGTTTATTCAAATTTTTATTATTTGCTTAGGTTAGATATCGAACAATTTTAAACGCTTTGTATTTTAATGTGTTGTTCAAATTAAAAAATCCCATAAAATTATACAACCAGCTATTGTAAAATTAAAACAACATCAATATTGGGATTATGAATTATTTTGGGTGGTGCATGGCTACTCGGTAAGCCGGTATTGGCAAGGGGCCGCTCTAATTCCTTGCCAACAGATATGTTGAAGCGCATTAAGTAATCACATATGGTAAATATTGTCAAATATATCAAAGAGAAAAAAATATTGGTTCACGTGGACTAACACCTCAGAACTAACACATACATATATGCACTAAGCTGTCTATAAAGAAATGACATTCAAGGAAGCTTTTATAGATCGCTAGGTATAGTGCTTTAAAGTATCATAAACTATTTTAAAATTCATAATTTTAGTGTTCCCCAGTACATTATTGCTTGTATTATATAAAAAATAGACGTATTTATGAATAACTGGGTCGAAATTACCACCCTGGTCAAGGCAACAAATAAAGATTAAAAAAAATTAAATATTATGATAATAATAATAACTATAGGACATTCCACAAGTATGCAAGTATTATGCTTGTGTTATGGGTACTAGACTAATATACGTACTTAAATATTCTTTAGAAAAAATACATGTATAGATATTTTACACCCAGAGACGGAACAAATAAATATGTTCATGCACACAATTATTTATCTTGGGCGGGAATTGAACACGCACCTTTGGCTCTGCAGTTTTGGGTCTCTACCACTCAGCCAATCCGTCTGTCAACATCGATTTTAATAATGTTTGCAATACATTATGCAATAATTTGTAATTTTTAATGGGTTATTAAATCAAGTTTGAACGTTAAGAAAAATGAATTAATTTGTAACTTATGCCGATTGGATTAGTTCCTTTTCCAAATTAAATTCCTCACTATTTTTCTACATCAAATATAGGTCATACACGTATAATTGCTAGAAAAGTACAAAAATATTTTTAAGGCGACTGGATATTGACACTAGCAGTAGATAATACAGTTTCTAATTACAACGTGGTACACCGTATCACGCGTCCGAAGACACGTCGTGCGATAAAAAATCGATCAGATGAACCGAACGGACAAAAGACAGGATGCGATCGTCTCGTTTGAACGCGTAAGCCGCCCTCCAGTCGCGTGCGTGCAAATCGATTAATCGAGGATAATCGATTTTTATATGATAGATATTGTACAATAGATATGTCTTACGATATATGTGTTTAAAATGTTAAATAAGAAACAACTTAAATTGACCATTCGCAAAAGAGGACGCCCATCTCCCATACAAACATGGGCTAGGAAAAAAATTATGGGTACTTTGAATTTTGTGCATATCGTTTGATTCGCATAGGTACATGAAGCCTTATGATATAGACATATATTTTTAAAAGCTGGGAATTGACTGGCATTAAGCTATGAAAGGTTAAATAAATGCAACTCCTCTATTCATGCACATCGAAGATAAAAATTAACATAAATAACCGTAATAAATGTAATTGGATTAATAGGAAAGCAATCAATATGTGTAAAAAGAGAGACGAACTACTGGCAATTTGGCTTAAAGATCAAAGTAACACCAAAAATAGGTTATTGTATAATAAGTATAGAAACAATACCAATAAGTATATCTATTCTTTAAAAAATAAACAGATAAAAGAGGAGATAAGTTATAATTTTCGAAATCAGAAAAAGGTGTGGGAAATTGTTAATAGAGTTTGTGGTAAAATAAGCAAAAGTATCGATGAGATTATTACGAATGCCTTTAGCAAAATAAAAACGAAGGATCTGGTAAATAATATTGCATATGAATTTAGAAATAACGTTAAAAATATATGTTCTCCTTGTGACGTCCCTCTTCTTAATGAATGTGACTATACAAATAGCCCCAACGTAACCGCTAGATTAAAAAAAGCTAGTGATGATGTCATTTTCACTATTATAAAAAAATTAAATGATAAAAAAAGCCCCGGAATCGATGGTATTCGAGCCTCAGATATAAAGAGTGTTATACAACATATCACTCCGCTGATAACTCATTTAATAAACAAATGTATTGAAACGTCTCTTTATCCCAACGAATTAAAAATAGGTATCATCAGACCTGTACATAAAAAAGGGAGCTTTGATAATGTGAATAACTACAGGCCTATTACTATATTGTCATCTATCAATAAGATAGTTGAAAAATACTTTGGTGACGAAATAAAAAAATTCCTAAAAACTTATAGCATAATTAACAGCCAACAATATGGCTTTCAAAAACAAAAAAATACTTCCCAATTACTAAGTAAATTCACGAATGAGGTAAATAAGTGCCTACACGAAAAAAAACATGTACTTACTATTTTTATCGATTTCAGTAAAGCTTTCGATACTCTAAATTATGTCACATTATATTCTAAATTAACAAGAAGTGGTATACAGGGCCCCCTCTTGCGTCTTTTACAAAATTATCACAACAACCGATACACCACCGTTAAAATAGAGGATGAGTATAGTAATATGATTCCTACTGAGGAGGGCACAGCCCAGGGGTCAATTATAGGACCAACTGAGTATTTATTGTATGTTAATGATATGTGTAACATATTTGAGAAGGGTTCTGTATATCAGTTCGCCGACGATACATGCCTACTGGTCGCTCACGAAAACATCTGCGTGGCGGAGGCAATAATGCAACAAAACTTTGATCTTCTTTGTAAATGGGCCCATGATGTGGGTTTAGTCATTAACTTTAAAAAAACCAAAGTTGTTCATATTCATTCAGCTCGTAAGAAGATCTCAATAAAGCCAAAAATTATATCACATAAACACGATTGTTTGCATTTAAATAATGTTGTTAATTGCATGTGCGAGTCATTAGAAATAGTTAAGAAACATACCTATCTAGGTCTAATTATAGACGAAAATATGAACTGGAGATCGCACGTGGACTATATTTGCAATAAACTTAGAGCTGTATTGTCCAAGTTGTCTATATTAAAATCTAAGTTGCCCTTCAATATTCTAAGAATGCTGTATATGTCATTGGCTGACACTATAATTAACTATAGTCTAAGTAGCTATGGGAGAACATACCAAACATATTTAAATGATATTTATAGATTACAAGTTAGAATATTAAAAACCATAGTTCCCACAAACATTAGAAACAAATGTCATAATAATGAAGTTGAATTGTTTAAGTACTGTAATGTAATTTGTATTAATAATAAATTTAAAATGTCTTTGGTTTGTGATGAAATTGACAACATTAATATACTCGCAAGGAGGTCAAGGCCTAAAACGTTTCGTAATCTAAGTTATTTACCTAAATATGTTTTACCTAAAACAATGAATGTATATGGGAAAAGAACCTGGGAGTATTTGTTGCCATTTATATTAAACGAAATACCTAGCGAAACGTATGATATTTTATGCCAAACCCCAAATAAGTGTAAACAAATTTTAAAAAAACATTTTTTGCCACAAAGAAAAGGGTGCCCATTGCCCTCGGAAGGGGCGTTGAGTGACTTCGAGGACAATGGCCATCCTAGTAGATAATAAATAATATATAAGTAAATATAATTTAGTATAAATAAATTGTAATGCAAAGCGACGACAGCGACGGATAAACCTAACAGGGTTTTTGTTCGCTTGTGTTAAGTGCTGAACTTTATGTATATATTTCTTTTTATATTAAATAAACTAAAAAAAAAAAAAAAAATTAAATGATAAAGAGATAATAACGAGTTAGAAGTTCGGTTTTATTTAAAATAACACACATAGAATTATTTCTGGCGTCATTTTAAAATAAAAACTCTGTAAATCCTACATACAACTTTTTGAATGCAAATGAGTAATATAGTACAACATGACACTGGCAAAACTGTCTAGAACACAAGATAGTTAAGAAAAACTCAACAGTTTGAACTAAAAATGTTCAAAAGTACATGTAAACGTAAATTTATTCTCTTTACGAATTTGCCAGATATTTATGAAAATTCACCTGACGATGAAATTGCCCTATGCCGTCGTCTAGGTGGTTGATCTTATTGCGCTGCTTTCCGCAAAGATCCTTTCAAAGGATCGAGTGCCTTCTAAATAACTAACGAATTAAAAATGAAATATGTTTATACAATAATTCTTAAGTTACATAATAATAACGATTAATGGTTAAGTTCGACTAACGTTGCACTCGTTTTTTTTTATTGTATGGTGTGTTTATATTTATGTTTTTTATACCTCGGTTTCCTCATATTTGTAATGGTCTTGATCATGGATGGGCTTGCACCAAATTTTTAAACACATAGGTATTTTTTCCGTAAATACAATTTATACCTTTCCCTTAAAATAAAATTAATTAAGTCAGTAATTTTTCAGTTATTTTTTTTCCAAAAATTGATTATTAAATTATCTATGTGACGTCAACTGGACCGATGCATACTAAATGCATTTATTTAAGATTAAAATAATATTTTTATACAATATTTATGAAGATTACAATTTCATATGACGTAGTGGCCTCAATATTTTTTATTTGGTTTGAGCTTTGGTTTTTTACTGTAGAAAGCAGCGCAACAAGCTCAACCGCCCAGATTGAATATGATTTTAACTAGTCATAATATTAATAATAATATCTGGGACATCCCACACAGCGCCATCTAGTCTCAAAGTAAGCAAGTATTACGCTTGTATATTGGGTGTACATTGTGTAACTGATGTACATACTTAAATATTTTTTTTTATATATACATATATAGATACTTTTATACCCAGACACGGTACAAATAGACATGTTCATGCACTAGATATACACACAAATAGACATGTTAAATATTTGTTCCGGGTGGGAATCGAACCTGCGACCTTCGGCTCCGCAGTTAGGGTCTCGAACCATTCGGCTAACCGGTCCGTTAATTAATAACTATCAGCGCAACTTAAAAATTTTGGTCCAAGCCCATTGTCGTACTGATGATGAAGGATCATATTTTTTGATGAACAAGTTTCTGAATGTTCTCAGTTAAGTAGAAAAATAGAAAACCTACAGACTCATATGTCAATAGTTTCCGTACATTTCGAATTTTCTTAGTTCCCACGGTTCTGTCTATCGAAATTCAACCATCGATCTGCTCCTCAACGATGACCTAACTAAACAGAAAGTTCTCGCCATTTGAAAATAAACTCTAACTGCAAAGTCATAAAACCTATAATAGTTTTCTTACGATCATAGTCAACTAATATTTAACATAATCGGATTGTAAAACGTAAAAAAAGTCACTACATTTAACGAAATTGAATTTTAAGTTTTATTCCCTCTATTTAAAGTTTAATTTCGTATATCAATTACGAAATGTATGCTAGAGTATGCAAATATTTCGTGAATCGTGTCCAGTCGTGTGTATAATTACGTTTTACCAGGGTTTAGCAGGGATGGGCAATATTATTTCTTGTAATAATATGACCCCTTTTTTATGACCTTGTTTATTATATAGGTATCGAATACCTAAATATATTTATTATTGATTTTATTTAAGCCTGACCAAATGGCTAGAGACCCTAACTGCGGGCCAAAGGTGCGGTTTCAATTCCCGCCCGGGACAAATATTTGTGTGCATGAACATGTTTATTTCGTTCTGTGTCTGAGTGTAAAATATTTATATATGTTTAAATATGTAGATCAGTTGTCTAGTAACCCATAATACAAGCATAATACTTGCTTACTTTGGCACTAGATGGTACTACGTGGAATGTCTCATGTATTATTATTTATTATTATTGTTTCTTTAATTTCTCGTTAAGTTTATTTCAGAGTGGACAAAAAAAAAACTGGCCAAATGTGTGTTAAACACGCATCAAGTTAAAAGGTTCTGTAGCATGTACTAAAATCAATTTACCAATTTGCTTGGCTTGGATCAATCTTTCAAACACATGGTTTCTATATTTCTTTCCGTAAATCTACACTACACTATCTAATTAAAATAAAAAAAATAAAGTCTTTAATCTTCTTAGTCACATTTTCCAAAAAAATAATTAAATTAATATCCCTGTGACGTCATCTAGACAGACGTTTACTACTTACATGGTTTTGAGCTAAAAGAATTCATAAAATTTTAATAATTTTTTTTTACTTTTTGACTTAGTTTTTTACTGTTAAAAGAAGCACAATGAGCTCAACCGTCCAGATTACGTCACAGGGACAATTTCCACATCGGAATTGATTCTCAGAACGCTTGACTTTAAGTCTCATCAGACAATTTCCGTTTACAATGAAAAATGTCACATGATCACGATTTTACCTGTTCTCAGTGTCACGTACTTGACAATTTGTCAAACGAACGTCCTGTGACATGCATCACGTGGTCCGTACCATCCGACTTTATATGTCACACGTAAATGATACTTATTTGTGTCTTGAAATAGTAGTCAGTTGGCTTTTAAACAATTTTCTTGTAATCTGAAAAATATAATAGCAAAGGCTAATTTTGAAGATCTTGCATTTATAAATTTTATCGGTGTTGAATAAATAAAAAATGAAACAATACTGAGAAGACGAAGAAATCCATCGATTATTGATTCATTTCATAACTTATTTAAATTAATCATTTAATGTTTCACAAAAATTTACCACAACTATCAATTAGCAGATATTCTGTGGCAGAGGCCCGAAATTACACCTGTGTTCCGTATTTAACCAACTACCATACAAAATTAATATAACTTTGTAGGAAATTTACTTATAAAAGGTTAAATCATTTATATTTTATTTGATTTTTAAATAAATAAAAAAAAATATAATATTAAATCATTAATAATTCTTCTCAACCGAAAAACAAACGAATTGGTTTTTTAATTGCTTTATCGTTTATTTTTAAACGGAACAATAGGCTAACCCTACCATCAATTATATAATCAACACGGTTCTAACTATAGAAAAAATTCATTTTTTATCAGATCTGCTAATGAATTTAACAAGTTGATCAAGTTCCCGGAGCTAGATCTATTTAATACCCGTCCAAATATTTTCAAAAATACCTTAAGCGAAGACTGGTTCAATGGTTCTCTTTTTGCTTAGATTACTTTTTGTTCTCTTTCTTAATTTTTCTTCTTTTTTTTAATAATAATTTAGTCTGTATTTACAAACTAGCATTTTAGCTGTATATATGTGGAAACATTTAAATGGTGATTAGATTTAATTACTGTTATGTATAGTTATATAAGCACTGTATGTTTTCCGAATAAAATAAAATAAAATAAAAATAAATCTCTGCCATTGACTAGCATCTACTAAACCATAGACAAAATGTGTAATTCAATCTGAGTCAATCATATTTCATACGACATTTAATTTTCATGTGACAATATTTCCGTAGGGTCTTGAGAATACAGAATTTCCAGGTCACACGACAAATTATCACATTGTCACCAAATATCGTATGACAAATTGTTGTTTGACAATTCTCTCCTGCTGAAATTGTCAAATGAAACGACAATCGAGCTCCAGGATCAACTTTCATATCTAGCGAATTCGTAAATAGAAAAATTGATATTTTGATATTTTTTTTAAATTTTAATTACCATTAGCGCAACTTTCTTTTTGTCGTGATAGCCCGACCGCAGCGAACCTGTTTCAAATCTACAAGGCCATGTGACCGTGGTTCGAATACGGGCGTATACCTATCACTGACTCCGTGCCTCGCAGAGCACGTCGTTGAGAATAGAATGTGTAGCGGGCTTTATTACATGTGTGTCTGTGACCTTACGTCTCTGTCAGTTTGACTTCTGACATATCGGCGGGATTGATTGACAGTCACTTTTTTGCCTGCTGATATCCCCGAAAGTAGCAAGGCGAAGAAGCGAAAAGTCGCGGAATAGCAAGCAATGTGGCCAATGATTATCGCCAACACACTTTAAGCAGTCGGACCTTAACCGATTTGCTAAAAAAATATGGTATTCAGATCAGCAAGAACTAGGTTTATGAGTTTTTTATTTAATAAAAATATTAAGATACATCGTAAGAAAAAAAAAAAAACTAAAATGCACGGAGTTTTTTTTTCGACATAGTTTCATTATTCACAACAAAAAAAATCATAAGATTATGAATTTCGATGAGATGTTATGAAATTAAATTAGCTAATTATTGAATATGTTGTAAAAAATGAAACAATTTAAAAAAAAAAACATCACGCGCATTTAAATTTTTTTATAACGTATCAAAATATTTATAAAATTATAAACGTATAAACCTAGTTTTTATTTATCTGTAAACCATTTTTTTTGTGCCAACCGGTTAAGGTTTAATAGGGTGGAACCGTTAACGCCGTTTGTATGGAAATTTGCCACTACAAAATATTAAGCTTGTATTATGGGGTAGACAACTTGTATACATATTAAATATCTTTTATACTATCTATAATATACTTTAGTACTATAGTATGTCATCGACTATTTTAAAATCTGCCAACCCTAATAAAAGTGTAGCCATATTGCGTTGCGTAGTACAGAAGCCGATTTGCATGAATTGACTGTTTGATCTCCGACCGTGCAGTGAACTAAGACCTCTCAATGAAATTGGTTTATGAAAATAAAATCGATTTTTTTCTCTTTTTTCCATACAGAGTAAGCAACTAATAAAAAATCATTTCACATGCCTTCGCTGATTTCACACTTCACAAATAGATCATTCATTAAACTCCTAAAAGTACGAATTGACTGTAGAAGCTCTTCTGCGTTTATCATCTAACCACTCACACTGTAGCTAACTGGTGTAAAATGGCGAGTTTAACCCGAGTTCCCGAAATCTCACGCGCCGGTTTATTTTACTCTATAATTAAACTCACGTACGTATAATAACGTTCAAAGACATTTTCATCTGTGTATGACATAGGATAGGCAATAAATATTTTTAAGTCAGTTTAGTACACGTATAAGCGAGTTTCAATACTAGACATTATGATGTATGTAAGTACTTTTTAGTCTTAGATACCAGAATCATCAAGATAGAGCGTAGGTATCATACTTCGAAACAAAATTCGAGCAAAATGACAGATTAGCCAGACCAATACGTCATTGTTAGTGTTTTAAGCATTTTCTTAAATTACACATGAAATGTAATATCAGAATCTTTTTTTGCTTCTTTTGTACGAACTTCACATGGGACACTAAATTGTGTTTCACAGTGTTAAGTCAAAACATCAAGTAGTTTTATTTAGTCTGTGGCGTATATTTGTTTGATCACCTTTTTGTGGTCACGACGCAGTATCTTTTCGAACATACATGCTTTTAGTATACACTGAACCGTATACTAGTAGAACTGAAGGCGCAAACAAAATCTATACGCGCGGCACTATCACCTTGTTTCTACCACATTTATTTTTCTACCAATTAGAACAAACTGTATTATACATGTTATGCTTGGTTCTTTTCCAGTAGTATACACAAAATCGCAAGTGTTATACAAGACTTTAGTAGGTATTATACGTGTCGTGACATTACTTGTAGTTAAAACAAGTATGGCGGCAACGGTAGAAAATAATGTAGGTATAAAAATTAGTTTTGGAGGGTTTTAGTTTTTATTTGATTAATTATCGACGATAAGTTTTGCCACTATCTTTTTTCTTTAGTTGATTGATTTTTACACGTTTTTAACACCCACGACGACATTTTTGAATTGTTATTTAATCACGATTTTGGCACGCGGTCGCGATGAGCATTGGCAAGTGACTGAATGAGTTATTGCCGGGCGGCAACAACGCTTGGCGCCAACATTTGGTTCGCGGTGTCGTTTCTATTATATTAGTTCCGTGTTAGTATATTAGTATTGTTTGTGTGTGCTCACATTATGTTGTAGTTTAATAAATTTTCAAACCAAGATGTTGGATTAAAAATTGTTGTAGGTTTCAATTCTGAAAAAAAAAAGAATTTAATGACATTCTTGAGCGTTAGTAGGTAAATGAAACTAGATTTTTTCGTACCCATCTGAAACAACTCTATTTGTGTTAATTGATATTATAATATATACCTGGCGTTCTGCTGAACGTAGTCCAAACTTATGAAGTGTGTAGAGTTTACCAAATGAAACAAAAATTTCAACAAGTATTTCTTTGGTAATCGTTAGCTTGAGCCATCTGCTTACTTGAAACTTTTTATTTAGTTCAATAAGCTTTACACGCTCTATAATTTTGGACTATGTTCAGCCGAACAAACGGTATATTATATACGGGGTGTACGGCTGAACGTAGTTCAACTTTAAACATGTTTTTCTCAGTAACGGTTAGTTTGAGCCATCTGCTCACTTTAAATTTTTTGTTTAGTTTGATAAGCTTTACATGCTCTATAAGTTTGAACTACGTTCAGCCGTTTTATATTTCTGTTGTCTGTTTTTTTTTGTTATTTTGCACTCAAACTTCAAACTAAATAAAACAATTCTGACTGAACTGACTGCGCCAATCCAATAAAATAATGTTTTAAATCCGACGATTCAGTTGCATCGGTGAGCCAATCTTTGTTTTTTGTATATTTTGTGTCATAAAAGTTCTACCCGTGATTTCTTAAAATCTCTAATAATTTTAATCTACTGCGACATAGCAAAACTTGTACGTTAATAATTATTGTCGTCAAAGGGGCGTGGTTACGAATCAAGTATAGATTGGCCCGTTACATTAAATCGGCAGGTGTGCTCGATAACCCGAGATTTATATAGGCAACGCCTGCACACGCTACAGCCGGTTCAGATAAATGTGTCCAATAAAATAGCAAAACATGTTAGACAGCTATTCCATTTTAGATATTATTTTCTTAGTTTGTGCTGTATAGATGTGTTATTGCTGCCTATTCCAAATTACACACTTATTTATTTTATATAAAGCACAATTAAGGGTTTTTTTTGAATAAGAATTATCTCAGAGATGGTAGAGCGAAAAAATAATTTTAGGGTTTGTTTGTAACAAATTCTGAGTTCACTATATTGCTACAAGTATATGTTAAAGTTTTAAACAGTATTGGTTGGTACGTAGTTATCTAATAAAATTATAGCGATTTGTTTGAGGGTTTCATATTTTCGTTTTGAAGGTTACCGTACCATCGTACAATATAACAGAAACATGTTTCTTCTATTGAGACCTTCTTTAATTATGTATTTTATTTACACTCTGAGGCTTCGAATTGGCCATCTCCGTTTCAATTTCTCTTCCACGACCTATTCCTGAGTGATAGAAATGACGAAAGCACCAAAAATACCTATATAATATCCGTTGAAACAGCTTGCGGGCCGTGACTGTTTCCACTCTTGAATGTGCATAAACTGGAACCAAAATTTGCAGGATCATTACGAAAGGATGTCCCTAAGGCGGTACGTTTTTTTTCTGAAATTCTCATCAATATCGAATTTACGGCTTACTATTTTCAATAACGAAGATCCAACGGATGTCATGTTTTCATAAATTTATTCCGAAACAACTAAATAAGATATCAAAAAACAAATACATACCACCTTGTGACAGTATTTCTCTTATCATATATATTTTTTCTGTAAATATTGATAGAGAAGTACAGCGAAGATTAGACACGGGCCAAACCCTCTTATTTGTATGAAAAGCATAGCCCCATACGATTCAGACCATACAGACCTGTAACAGACGGACGGACAGCGGAGACTTAGTAATAGTGAACCTCAAAAAAGAAGCTTACATAACGGGGGTAAACAATGTATAATAAAGGCTCTATTTCAACACTCTAATCCTCGTCGACTGTCAATATCGCATTTCACAACATATATTCGTTTTAAAGGGTTTAAAAATCTTTCGCTTTTCAGAAAACTTTTATCGCATCTGGTTAATTGGTAATAAAATAGAAAAAAAATATAGAAAATTTAGTAAATTACAGTATTTTTTTAGAATTTCATATACGAAGTTTCAAGGAATAATCGATTGTTAAAAATTTATCGTGTGTGTCATGATAGCCGCGTCGGCCACGGCTTGTTTAGAAGGTCGTGGTTCGAATCTCAGGAATAAGGGCACGTACTAATAAGTTTTTTCTAAGTTAAGTCCATAATAATCACTGACTCCGTGTCTCCGAGAGCACGTTAAAAGCCATCGGTCTCGGTTGAAATCCACCAACCCGCACTTGAGCAGGGTAGTGTATTAAGCTCCAAGCACCCTCATCCTGAGAGGAAGTCTTACCCCAGTAGGTCATAATAGGCTGATATGAATATCGATTGATAATTTTACTACTAACAGTAGCTAAGATGTTTTATTTATTTTGTTTGTATGGCCGTCGACCACTCCATGTCGTAGTGACGTTACATTAATGTTTTACATTTTCGTTTTATATCTCTGTTATACGCTACCATGAAATACACTGTTATGACGTTTCTTGATATTCCATGACTTTGTACAACATCTCGTGAGTTTTTTGATTATGATGATGTGATTTATGACATTTTATGATTTCATGATGAAATTTCACGATTTTTTATGACATTTCATGACTTTTCATGACCTTTCATGTTCTTTATGACATTTCATGAACTTTATGACACATCGTCTTCTAGCATACTCCGACAGACTTACTATATACTTAGTAATTACTTAGAATCTCAAAATAAGGTCTATAAGGTAAGGTAAAGCAAGGTAAGGTATAAGATAAATCTATATATTATATAATATAAAAACTATTTGTGACAATTTTATATCTGATTTAAAAAAAAAACAATGTTCTCAACTTTCAATTTCCATCTACAGTTTTGCTGTGGGGTTTAATTAAATCACGAGGATTTCACAGTATAAACTATCGGGTAGAGAAAGAGAACGAAACTGTACAGATTATCGCGAGAGAAACCAGAAATACGGTGTGACTTAAAAATAAAAATTATTATTTATGATCTCTATGAAATTTATGCCATATCTGAAGATCGATGCGCATGTCCTTTAGCGTAAGATCCGACTTCCAGCCGTAACCGTAAAAGTACGAATTGACTAGAAGCCCTCTTCTGCGCTTACCTTCTAGCTAGCTAGCTGGCGTATTCGTTTGGCGTGATGACAAGTTTCAGTCTGCGAGCCCTCTGCGCGCCGGCCTTCACACCCGTGAAATTGCGTTTGACAGTTTCGATACTGTGAAGTAACATTTCTGACTCTATTAAAGCTAATGTCAAATTTATTTACTCTATTGCCGTAAAGTTTCTATGAAATTATGTTACTTCGACGTTTTAGAGTAGCACCTATGCTGTTTAATATAACTACATCCTATGAACATATAGTTAATTAATTTGACAGCGGCCCTTTGAAACTGTGAAGCTATTAACCACAATTATTTTCACCACACTTTGAAATGTAGGTTATTCATGTACCTTTGTCTTTTAACAAATATAAATATTTTTTTTGGTGGAATTAAAATTATATAGTTTATGATTCACGAAGTTTAAGCGAAAACTAGTTCGTCTCTGGTACTAGGTGTTACATCGGTCGGCGCCCGCGGCAGCCGTGTGTGCTATGATGGGCGCGGGCAGTGTGGAATGTATATTGGATGGCTCAGTGTTATTTCATAACAAACTTAGTTTTATCGAATTACTAATATAAATTCTATTTCCTTAAAGAAGACGACCGCTTCCAATATAGAATTCCAAAGATAAACATCAACTTGTTTACGAAAAAGACAGCTGTAATGACGATTATTTTGAAAAGTGAAATCTAGAAATGGCAGAGAACTCTTTAGAGTTAAAAATAAAGCCATTGAAACAGTAAAACTACTTTCAACAAAAGATAAAGCAAAGATAAAAATAGAAATTTTACCTATCGAATAAATGACACCTTTAACTGAAACTAATTCTAAAATACCTGTTACTGAGTATCCCATGCCAAATATCGCTTTTGATGAAAAGTAAGTATCCGTTGAAGTATTCATTAACAACAAAGTCACAGGATTTAATGCTATTTCAACTGTATTATAGGAAATCTGGAGGTAAAGGCTTGTGTCAATCAAACTTTTTCAATGAAGGGATAGGAAAATACATTCAGTACAATTTTATAAGAACGAGTAATAAATCGATCTAAGTAAACATCAACGTACTATATAATTCAGAACATAAACTTACATTTGGGAAAGGATTTATCAATAAAAGGTAACTTTAGGTCACGAACGTTACATAAATATACAGTATGATTTTGTATTTAAAAAAATCACAGAAATGACAAATACTACACCAGCATAATATCTACAGACTTCTTCAAAAACTAAATGTCTTATTTTGGTTGAGTAAGTGACGAGTTTAAGCTCTAGCTTAGGTAGGCTCTAGGTAGGCGTATTACAAGGCTCTGTTCTGTGCCCCCTTTTTTTGTACTCGTCATTGCAGGTTTAATCTAATGAGAAAAAACAATATTAACATTATTTTTCGATATAGTCTAAACATATCAAATAGCAATTTCAAGAACTATTAAAATGAAGTATATATTATAGCCTTCGAAAATAAACATTACATAAATATTTGAAAAAATAATTAATTACAGTATATTAATTTATATAATTTATTTATTTATGAGAATAGAAACAATATAAATATTAATAAAAACAGGCGAATTATAAACTAAGTTCAAGCTTAAGCTTAAGTTTTAGTTAACTGAACAAAGACTGTGATAAATACATCCCTAAGCCTTAGCGGCCGGTTTAACACTTTAATGCGCGGCACACACAATCAGATATTTGTTTTAAATTATGGTAATAAAATGTCGGCGAGAGTCACGAGCTTTTGAGCGAGCACCTCTCGTCTGGGCGCTAGCTCAGAATGTCCTATGTTCACTTTTCAGTTACATGATAATTTATTGCTTTAACTCATTATTAATATTAACAACATTGCAATAAATTGATTATGTAATTTATTGGATTTAAATTTTATAAGTAATTTCAAATAAAAATGACGATTTTATAGTCTTAACAGTCTCTGTCCCCATATTTTTTTTTACATTAGATTTTTTTTACAAAGCTCATGTATCAAAAATGATCCAAAAATCAGTGTTACATTAACGTGATTTTAAAGTATGAACGCCGTGATATAGTCCCTTGTTGAGTGTTGGACTTGTGAGATAAAATCCTCAATTTTTATATGTAAAAAAACGGCCCAAGTTATTTGTGTCGCTTTTATTTGAAAAAATAGTGAGCGTAGACTTTTATAATGCAAATTACACTTAGAAAGCGAACCTGTTAAAAATATATGTATAAATAACTAGAGCATTATCTAACAAGCAATAATACTAAATTTTTTGTAAGAAGTCAATTGTGCGTCATTCTAACGTATGTATATATTTTATTGATATGTATTTTTAATTACTTTATTGCAGGTCTGCTTGGCTTTGTTCCTGCAGGTTCTGCATTTTCATAAATTACGATTTTACCGTTTTTTTTGTGTTAAAATTTTATAATACAAATAAACTCTATGACCTTGATTCCGTGTTTCACTTATAAATGGTAACAAAACGAAGCATTCCTTAGAACACAACATAGAATTATTAATAGAATATAGAAAAAAGAAAAGATTTTAACACATGAATAAAATTCAGATGCGTTATTTTATTTTTGGCGTCTACTCCAAAGGGAGCAGTGCACAATTCATCTCAGATACCGCGAATTTAGAGCTAGGCAAAACAAAAAGCTCCATGAGGATCACACGCTATATTTTGCACTGGTATGCTTAAATGATTGAGATAAAAACTTCCCTTCATCTTTACGTCATAAGGCGTCATGATAGTTACGACAAACGGAAAACTTATGTATTTTGACCGACAACTTGACGTGTAGAAGAACAAATTGTGAGGTAGTGACGTGTGGGTATTTTATAATGAAAATTTATTTCTTATGAAGTAGGGCACTCTGCCCACGCTGTCACTTTCGGACGTCTTCAACGTATCTTTATACAAATTCGTACGCGGCCACTCTAAGAAGAGCATTGCTAAAAACTTTGAATAGCTATGCATATATATCTTATATAATTACTCTTGAATGGAATAGTTTATTTTATGTGCCTAGGACGAGTATAACGTGGATGTTAGAGCATTCATTTAGTTGTTAACTGTATTTAGCGAAATAAAGGCACAACGAACGTGCAGTGCGTTTACAACTAGAAAGTCAAAGTTATATTCGATTTATAAACTACTTACTTATTTAGACCAAATAACATTTAAATTACTACTTAATTGAAGATTTATTTACTATCAGATTGTTCATTACTATGAACTTTATAAACACGATCAAAACCGAATCACTAGTTGTACCGACGATTTGTACCAGACAAATCTAAAAAATGGAATTCACATCGGAATACTATTGTCTAGCTACTCTTGTAATTTTTCTTTAACTATAGATGTACCTAGTTACTTGAGATTTCATTAACAGTAACAGCTCTAACTCATTAACTTAGTAAACACGTGAATTTAACATACAATATAACAACTTGTACTTGAGGAGCTAATGCTTAGACGAAGTAGGAAATGCTTTGAGAGATAAGCTGAATCGAGAGCGGACTTTGTGATGTCTGGTGTCCAACCGTTTCCATGCATTGTAAACGTAGGGATAACGAATGCCACTAAAAATAAGACAAATAAGTGTCGACCACAAAATAAAGTGGAGTTTTGCGGATGTTTGATGGTAAATAATCATGCCCATATACATATATTGCTTATTCTGTACTGTGTTAGGTTTAGGGCGTTTCTTCTGTATTCTAAAGTGAAACGCTTGGCTATTTACCAGTGACTTTAGTGAGTGTTTTAGTGACTTACTAAGACTAATTATAATCTCTATAATTATTAGGCTTTCATCATGCCTCCACTACTGGAGTACAGCCATTTCTCAACATTCAGTTAAGGAGTTTGGATCTAATGCTCTTATGGAACGGGGGGGTTGGTGCCCACCATGCTAGTTCGGTGCATCGGTTCATCACATCACAGACGTGATGATGTCGACAGAGCGTAATTGATCGATTCGCCTATGGTGGGAATCGAACCCACCACCTTTTTGTCTGAGGCAGGGTGCTTAGCCTCTCGGCCACCACATCTCTCTTTTGAAATACTACTTTAGAACTATGTAAGCCACAGTTGACTAAGTGTCGCCCACTGCAAAGAATTTCACAAGCATTTATTCACGACTGCTGTGTCAAATAAATAAGCGTGTAAAAATACGTGCAAAAGTGTTTTGTCTCCATTGACCACGTATATTCCCAGGCCCTGCCTGGAGTAAGAGTGTTGAAACTGATAAAAATACGGCCATAACGTCATTAATTACTCTGTGCCAAGTCTTCTTGGTTTTACAGCTGGTAAGGTGAACAAATTCTATGGATGGCGGAAATGAGGAAAAACGCGTAGTTTACGCATCCAAGGCTTGTCCGTTTAAGACAGTCGCTGAAAACCCATCCGCAACACTGAGCAGCGGCGGTCGCATTGTTGGAGATTCAGAACGAACGCAGACATCTCGGAACTAACTGGTCCCTTCACGTATTAATTTTCAATAACTCCCTATGATATGTGTATTTGTTTATTACTGCAAGGAATGAAAATAATATATGTGGACGTACACAATACAACTGATCTAATTATGAAAGGTATCACGGGTCTTACGTTCATTTCATTTATAGCTGTGCCCGCGACTTCGTCTGCATGGACTTGGATCTATTTCAGCCAGTTATAAAACACAACGTGACTCTGTCTGTTTGTCCGTTACGTTGTCTTCATTCGATAATAACCTATGTAAGCTCGCTCACTTATATTAGACATGCTTCCCCGCAACACACCTGCAACACCGGCAGTCCTATGACGTGGTGTTATGAGGTTTGTAACTAAATATTAAATTTCAATATCTTTTGATGCTGTGAGTCGATTTTGATAAAATAAACACTGAATGTTACTCAAAACCAAGCTTCATATTTTACAATAATTGTATTTTGAATCCAATTAGTGGTTTCTACGTGATGCATGTACACACGACTAACAACCCGACAAACACAAAAATGTCTAAAATGGCAGTTAGGTACGTTCTATTACTTATTTCTCGCGTCTCACAGGCATTTTTTTTGCAAAAATCATTAGTATACAAATAAGAAAAATCTACGTTATTATGTTATTATATGTATAAATGTAATAAGGCAAAAATCACTTAATCGGAAGAAAACTTAAAATAGTGCATTCTTTGTATTTTTTTTTATCATTCTGATAAGCAACATATCACTAAAAAATAAACTGTCGATATTTGAATTCATTTGCACATAAAAGTTGACTAGAATCTTTCTTCTGCGTTTACCGTCTAACCACTCATATTCTAGCTAGATCGTGTAAGATAACAAGTTTCCGTCCAAGTTTCAGTGCGCGAAGTCCCCGCGCGCCGGTCTCCGCCCATGCGAAATCCCCGTGCACCGGTTTTTAACTCCGCAAAATTGCGTAAAGTCACTTCATCATCATCATCAGCTCGTCTCTCTCCACTGCAGGATATAGGCCTCTCCCAAGACTCGCGACCACACACGGTGCTCCGCCTTTCGCATCCAACTACCCCCGGTATGGTGTTTCAGGTCACCTGTCCACCTGGCCGGGGGGCGTCCAACGCTTCACTTTCCGATATGTGGCCTCCATTCGAGAACTCGTCTACCCCATCGGTTATCAGTTCTACGACATATATGACCGGCCCATTGCCACTTCAGCTTGCTGATCGCTTCGGCTATGTCGACAATTTTGGTTCTTTGACGGATTTCAGTGTTTCTGATTTTATCCATCAAAGAAACATCGAGCATAGCCCGCTCCATAGCACGCTGAGCGACTTTGAATTTGTAAACCAGTCCACGAGTCCACGTTTCGGCACCGTACGTCATTGCAGGTAGGACGTATTGGTTGAAGACCTTGGTCTTCAGACATTGCGGTAGTGGCGATGAGAACAGATGACGAAAGTCACTTCGGTGCTGTGAAATAACATTTATGACTCTATTAAAACCAAACGCTGCTGTCAAATTAATTAATCTATGCATTCGCCTAATATAGTAAGTTTGGTCGTCTCTATCGTTCCAGAAACGTCCGTTCAAATTCAAATTACAGTGATTTCTTTTATTAAAAATTCTGCTATGCTAATATTAATTATTTCTTAGTGACAAGAAACTTGAACAAAATTAGTATCGAAGGCGTGTTACACAAAATTACGAATATTCCACGTAGAAAGAGGTGCTTCGTTTTAACCAGTTGTAGTGCATTTGTAAGTATATTTCTTAACATGATACATGCGTTACTTGTATAGATCGGGTATATACAATACATATTGTTTGTAAAACATCCTTCTCCGGTAACTCGAACGCATTCGAAATCCATTGTCCCATATAAATGAAACTTGCAACAAAACCGATACGAAATTCGAAATATATGTTGTCGTACGGCCGGTTCCGGTCGAGTTTGAATATCCGGCCGAGTTGGACTTCCGGCGGAAACGCGCGCCATCGCCGCCAACATGGCCGACGTCTTTATCTGAAGAATTAACTAGCCGATAGTTATTCAAATGTGAAACTGCGAAGGGGTAGCGTTTTATTACTGGCTTCATATATCGTATTTATAAAGTTTAGAGTATGAAAATAATCGTCTATTGTTTTTACCATAATGACATAATGAAATTAAATTTGGATTATCCGAAATGGCACACCTTATATGATAATTTAATAGTTTCAACCCAAGATTTCGGGTTCGTTTTCCGCCCTGTGCATGACTATGTCTGTTTGTTTCGTGTCTGTGTACAAAATATCTATATATGTATAGTTTTATCGTTAAAAATATATGAAATAAGTATATCAGGTGCGGAGTACCCATAATAAAAACTCTGTTAAGCTCGGGACTTCGCAGATATGAAAAAGAGGTTGTCAAGAATGGTATGGGCTACATTTTCTTTGTGAGTCAGTCAGTCTATCAGCCTGTCTGTTTGTCCGAGTTAATCTCCGCAACAAATGAGGCTTTTATCATTTAATTCCGGAAATATTTATGGTGATTATGTATACTTTCGATATAGTAGAAAAATTAAAAATCATGAAAACCACGTGAACGAAGTCGCAGGCCATCGCTAGTATAGTATATAGTAATAGTATATAACACTATACAATTTAAATTAATATCTTAGGAGCTACCGCGAAATATACCTAAATATCGACATACAGGACGACGCGACACGCGTAGTAAGGTTAGGTTAAGTTGTATGTATTTATTCTTTACTTATTCAAATATTTCTAGGATTTTATAATGAAATACTTTGAAAATACTCCAAGTAGGATGAACTTACGTCACATTTAAAGATAATTAAATCCAATCCACATGTTCGACGCAACAAGCTGATATGACACTACGACAGATTAAAAATTACGGCTTATATGCTCTGCTACCCGTGTGAAGCCGGGGCGGGTCGCTAGTATAGTATAAAGTAGCACCGAGTATTAATCGTTCTTAACAATCCCAAGGGCCAGCACAAAGATGCGCTTCTCGCCAAAGCGGTATCCTTTCTAAAACTAAAATACATTATCCGAACGGGCAGTCGGGCACCTTACCCTAAACTATTCGCAGTAGTCAGATTTATCACTTGATGCCTAGTGCGTTAAATTCTCAAGACGAAAATCAATATATTTTTTTGATATCCATTCAGGATCCATTCGTGGGTTCTTTTTGAACGAAAACTGTATGAATTTTTATTCTGGATATTTTTTTATTTTTATTTTTCATTTTCCACATTCATACGACTCAAAAATTAATACAATTTTTTAATGTTCATTCACAATCCATTTGTGTCTTTATTGGAACAAAAAATCTGGGAATTTTTATTCTGGACATTTTCATTCATTTTTTCATTTTTCACGTTCATAATAAGATGGGGAATGAGGTATTTTCTTTTGTGTATATACTTTATTTTTGTTAGTATGTTTAATTAGTAGATATTACATACGATTCCAAAAAAATGTGATGGACGGTTGAAATCAAGAACTTTTAAGTTTCACATATAACACTACAGGTGCTCTACTAGTACATAAGCACTTTCAAATTTTGTAAAATACAACAAAAAACACAGAAATGTTTAATACTGGCGTTTTGAATTAAATTAGAATTAGATTACTTAAAAAAGAATCAGGATTAGATAGTTTCAAAAACGAACTGCTGTTAATCAAAAACATTAATAAATCTTTTCTAACATTAACCACTGTTAAAGAATTTATTTCTCATAAAACATTGTGTTAATCTACAATGAGATACAAAGTGATAATGTAATTTAAAGGTTTTCACAGAAGCAGGTGAGTACACGAAAAAGCAGCGGTATATTAGTAAGGTGATTTTTTTTTATTGTGATATCCAATTCTAATCACCGATTATCCGATTAAAAGATTCCTTAATTGGCATTGCTCACAGGAGTGAATACTTTAAATTATTGTACTCCTTTACAAGTCTAAAGTAATAAATTTGTGAATACCATCGGTTTTGTCGTATGACCTTCTCAGGTACAAAGTCCTGCAATTCCTCCGATCACCTCCGAAATGGTATTTGCAATAGGTCAAAGGAAAAATAATGAGTTAGTGTGAAACAAGACCGACGGAAGGACAAATTACCATACCAATGATATAGAATACTAACAGATAGTACTTGAGTAATTTGCGCTGTGTAGTGTTAATCCACTACTGTACAAAAAAAAAGTTACAAAAAAATATGCTACATTTTTATAGTTCCGTTTGTCAGCGATACACTGATAAAAGTATTTTTGGAAAATTATGATGGTTCACCATCAGTAGAGCAATTTGATGATCGAGATCATCATAAATGCGTGGAAACCGAGAAAGAAAAATTACACGTCATCATAATATCGTTTCGTGTCGTGATAGCCCAGAGCGCAAAGAACCTGTCTAAAATTTATAAGGCCCCATAGGACCATGGTTCGAATCCAGGCGTGTACCAATGAGTTTTTCTGACTTAAGTACATTAACTATCACTGACTCCGTGCCTCGGAGAGCACGTTAAGCAGTCGGTCCCGGACGCTGTCAGTAGATGGCGGTCGTTACAGTTCCCAACCCGCAGTGGAGCAGCGTGGTGGACTTAAGCTCCAAGCCCCCCTCCTCACCCTGAGGGAGGCCTAAGCCCCTGCAGTGGGGTAAAAATGGGCTGACGATGATGATGATGATGATAATAACGTTAAGGAACCATAATTTCCGCTGATGCATATTCTTTTCCTGTACTCATGTACAGCCTATAAATAATAGGCAATACACGTTGTCATGAGACGCCTACTAGAAACGATTACTACCCAATACTATGGGTTTTATCATGAAAAAACATTCATCAGCTGAACGAACTTGCTTAATAGAGGGTTCTATGTAAATAATTGAGAATTGAAATTGATAATTAAATTATCTAGAACCCATCTACTTCAGAAACTCAGAGCACGACACACAATAATGAAAATTATCGGTTTTCACTCTCTAAATTGAATAATCTGAGATATAAGTAACCACACACATACAACAGTGGCGCAGGGCCGCAAGACATTGATATTCGGTGGTCAAGCGTTGTGCGTCACACAGTGTTTTAAGACGCCCCTCAAATTAATATTCATATGACTGACCGTGCGGGTCGGATTGAAATTCTGTTCAAATATTAAAGTCATTTGACGAATTCAAGATGGAAGGAATTTCGGTATATTCATGGCTGTTTCTGTTAGAGCGTAGACAGCGTTGGGGCGACTTTTTATTTGTAGGCTATTATAACGTAACAGCAGAAGACATTATATTAATGGCTTTCAGTACCAATTTGAAACACATAAAGTAAGATTTTGAAGGTAATAAGAATTTCGACGGCGTTAAAGGCGTCTCATCTCCAATTTGTTTTTTAAAAGAAGCCTATCTAATGCGTTTATAGGTCTATACTCATCCATAGTCTTCCAAATTATCATTTATGTTTACTTTTTTCCTTGGCTTAAGTAGAGAAAAATTCTAAAAATATCTGACAATTGACTTGTACATTTGATTACATCCAAGACAACAGACTGAAGAAGGTTCTTCATCCAAAAATCACCAGTAACTTATAAAATTATTAACAGATAATTAAAATTTTTACTGCTCTTGGTTGAAAAAATGATATAAAAACTTAAAATTAATATTTACGTTAACGTTTAAAACAAACATATATATTCAAATATAAATGTTTAGCTTATATTGTTCGAAATATTATCACGTACATAAAGATAATGAATTTTTAGCTACAAAACTAATCTATGAACACAACTATTTTCTCCTGAAAACTTAACTTTCGTGTTAATATTTTTTTATTATCTTACAGGCAGTGTCAACGGATAGCAAGTGACGAAGGTGGACAAGGGGCGAGATATGGTCGAATTAATATTCATACGAAAGCCCAGGCAGGTGGACGTCACAATCTGAGAAGGGTGGACTTAAGGACTGCCCAGTTGAGAAACGATGACCGACTTTAAAGTCATGTAGACGAGCGTTAGGTTGCCTATGCCGTCGGTGACTCTGAGCGGCAATAATGAACGAATGCAAACATACATTAGTTTTTATTCATTGAATTTTGACATTTGCAAGTTTAAGATATAAGCTTTCGGATGTAACAGTTGGAGAAGAAGCTGAATTATTAGTTAAGAATATAACTCGAAAAATGGAAGTTTTAATGGCAGTGAAAGGTGGAATTACTTTATTGTGTAATCTCCGGTTATTATTGATTTCAATATTTTTCTTTTCGACTTCTGTTAAATAAAAAATTGAAATAAACAAAAAGCAAAGATATTTATCGATAGAGGTTTATTTACTGGTAAATAAAGAGCAAGTAATGAGAACTGAGTGGAGTCATGGGCACATAACAAACGATTGGTGTGGTAATACTCTTCCGGAGGGGATTAGGTATGAAGTTATGGCACAGAATCAGAATATGACTGAATAAATTAAAACAAGACATACCTTCGACTTTACAAAAATGTGGGTCTGACAAGTCTGCGTAGGTTCAATATGGCGTTTGTAACTACAATTAAATTATGTTTTAAACGATTTATTTCAATACAAACCTTTTGTTCAGGAAATCATGCGCCTCAAGGCGAAAATATTTATATTAATGTAATTCAATTATCCCAAGCTACAACATTAGTATACTAGCAGTTTGCTAACTTTGTAGATGATTTATGGTTGTGTATGTATTTATTTGTTATACCTATAAACTGCTATAACCAAACCATAGCACTTAAAACAAAATTTTCTAACACTTTATTTTACAATTTCCAGAACCCAAGCTTTTTCCTGTATTAGTAGGAGCCGGAGCAATTGTTGGATCCGAATTTCAGGTCGTTTGAGCTTGCCTGAAATAGATCTTTCTAAATCCAACACTTGGTTGGTTGGTCCAAGACTACTTTTCATCAACTTTCACACTTAGCAATCATGGCTTTTATATTTTTCCAAAAATACGTTCAGGAAGATAGCTTCTCATCGTGATTAAAAACAAGAAGTCGAGTCACGTAGGTAATAAAACGAACTTTCAAATGTGTTAATCTTCTATTATTGACTGAATTCTATGTCCGAGAGGGTGGCTTTCGCAAGAATAGCGCCGGGCAGCCAAGAACACGGCCCTCGCCTTATCTCGACCCGGACGAGGAGCTGATGGATTAACCTCATTGTTCTAGCCTCTGGCTGGATGGCTCACATTTATAATTATACCGCGTAAAACCGATGAAACCATGGAGCTATTAATGTTACTACCTCTCTACTGAAGGTAGCATAAAATTTCATATCAAAATACGAATCTCCTGGAGACGAAGTATGCGTTCACGTGTCGTGAGAGAACTGTCAAAAACGATACATGAGTAAAATTTGTTTGTCGTTTGAACGCTAAATTAATTTTGTTCTTGGTCGAATAGTGTGGTGTGAATCGCAAATACATCGACAACTCCATAGTCAAACTTACCTATTTCGTATATCAAATTAATTTACTCGTCGAAGATGAATCGCAGCCAAGGCTCAGAAAGTATTTTCCCAGAAAAGCTGACGTTTTAATAAAATTTTATTTCGTGAATTGAGATAATAACGGATTCGGTGTGAAACATTGAATCGGTTTTTCATTCGGATTCCCTCTGTTGTATTTAAAATACCAAACATTAATTTATGTATGACGATGATATTATTTAACTTTTTAATGTTGCTGTTTAAAAAAAAAATTAATAGCATATGATGTTATTTAATATGTAATTTTGTCTTTACACGTAGTTACTAATATGAAAAATTCAAAAATATGGTCATGACCAAACTTGCACTTTACATCACCGAGTGATATAGCTGAGTGTATAAAGTTTTGTGCGTTCGCAAATAATAGAAGTGTGATAGTTTAAAGTATAGATTTAAACTACAGTCCTAATAATTGTTAATAATAATTTTAATGATTATTTTTTTGTTCCATATTTATTGGTCAGTTGCTGTCAATTATATAACCATCTATGGTGGTGTGAACATACTAAAGGCTTTGTATATGTGTCCTGTCAATTCTTGTCGCTCTGCTAGTTCTGTCTATATAGAGGTAGACGCTGCGATAGAATTATGCAACGTGTTCTGTTGAACGAAATCCAAACTTATATAGCGTGTAAAGCTAACCAAACTAAACAAAACGTCTTAAGTGAACAGATGGCGCCATTTAACTGTTACAGAGAAAAACAAGTTATTTTTTGGAACTTTTTTTTTAGTTCGGTAAGTTCTACACGAATTATAAGTTTGGAGTACGTCTGTGTAATATCAAGTAATATTTTTCATCAATTTAAGTATGTTTATCCAATCTTATTTATATGTAGATATAAATTATATAAATATAAAAAAATATAAAGATACGTCCTTATTTACTTCTCTAGTGTAATATCGCCGTGGTCATAAAATTTAGTATATAGTATCTCTGGGACTACCCACACAGCGCCATCTAGTCTCAAAATAAAGAAGAATAATTGTCCTTGTATTGTAGGTACCAAACAACTGATATCCGTAATATTATTCGTAATATATACATATATAGATTGTTTTCACCCGGACACGGAACAAATAGACATGTTCATAGCAGTTACGGCGTGTAACCACTTGGCCAATCGGTCACTCTGCTTTCGGGCCTGTACATCCGAATTAATTCCTCTTAGTATAAAATCTGAGTGATTGGTCGTATAACCACTCAACTACTTAGAGTAGATGAACCTACAGCAGCCTTGAGGTCCAAATAACCTTTCAAAGTACTTAAGCAGAAGGCAACAGGAAGCCACCGCTATTAATTTGCCCATAAGAGTCATGGAATCTGATCCATGACCACGATCACTCTTTCAGGAGTGTACGATTGAGAAGATAGAGTATAAAACATTGTGTTCATAAAATATACTTATATATTACAGTTTGTAGTTTCGATAACTTGATCTGATCATTTACTATGAACGTAATACAAGTATCTTAACCTGTACATTTACTACGTAACCAGCTGATATAACAAAACGTTTTCATCGGCGTAAATCTCGGCCTGCATATACCTAAGCGGACCCTTTTCAAACTGTGTACAAACTAAATTAGTAGCTCAAAACATCTTGACCGAGTTGGCTATTGTTCGAGAGCAATTCGACCGTGCTTCATAGCAAAAACAAACGTCCGAATAAGGCATATGCAAATATGCCCATAAAACCAATTAACCTGGGGGTGTTGGGGGTAGTTTTGCGGGGGGGTTTTGGGGCCCTGTCTTCGTGTTTCTTCGGTTTAAGGGCGCGAGTGTTGCGGACGCACTGACCGCTACCTGCCAAGTTGGATCACAAGGTTTTGATAGTTATATGGAACGTCTGTTGGGTAATCGGATAGTGTCTGTCATAGCAGTTGTTTCCACTAAAACTTACCTCATATTTTAGTAATTTATTATCTCTGTCAGTATTTACCTATTCATCAATTTCATCGTGAGTAAAAACTAATAGCTTTAAAGTTAAACGATACCGCTAATTTTTATACAATATTTATTTGAGGAAAAGTAAAAAACTACATGTTAAATTTTTTTCCATTCCATCAGCCCATTATACCCCTATAGGGTGAGGGGGCTTTGATGCTCCAATGCGAGTGGGCGGATTGTAACGACTGCCATCTATAAAAAGCAATTGGGACCGACTGGAGTATTTATTTATTTTACTATTTCAATAAGTAAAATGGATTATGAAATTTTCGTTAAATTTATAAAAATATGTTCTTTCTAACACAAAATGGTTTTAGTTTTTAAAGTTTACAATTTTAGATTTAAGTATGTGTGAGCGAATTTTTGAGAAAGCTAAAATTATAACTGTTTCCCAAAAACTTATTTTATTTAACGATAATTCTATGACCCGCTTTGCTTATTAAGATGGTAAAATAATGTGTAGTTTTTTTTGTTCTGGTTAAATAAATTTTATATGGAAATCAGAGGTATCGTATAATCTCAACACTGAAAATACTATATCTACGTTAATAGATTAATTCTAATATACTAACATAAATTCAATAAAAAGTTGTTACCGAATAGAAGAAAAATACTATCAATAGAAGAAAAAACGTTAATTAAAGAAAAATTTGCATTTCATAAATACATATAATATTATACGTACTGTAAGATTTATCTTTATTTCTTTTTACTACAACAGAACAGAACAAAACTGACAGTGAATTCACATTCCATTGTCCATGAAAGTTCTGGTTCAAAAGTCTTCAGAAAATACAAAACTATTCAAAATTCCACATTAATGACCAGCAAACTTTCGTGTTGTGAAGAACAGTCAAGAAGTAAAGTATAAAAAAATATAAGGCTGTGGGATTGGAACTGGGTGACATTATTATATAGATGTAGGCAGACCCTTGGGCGAAAACTAGTATGAGTATGATTTTCAGTTACTTTCAAGTATCAAACGCAATTCATCTGAGCACATCAGCGAGTATTCCATCATTAAGACAGCGGGCTAGTTGGTCTTAGGCAAACAGTCCGAACAAAGGTCGGGTGGGCCGTATACGAATGTATTTGATCCTATACTTGAATTATGCGTAGTTTGATTTATATTGTAAACCTACGATGAATCAATAAAACTGGCACTTGCTATGGGCACTTGTAATTGTTTAAAATCAATAGTACGAATTGACTACAAGCCCACTGCTGCGTTTACTGCCTACCACTCATACTCTAGCTAGCTCGTGTATTTTGATGCAAGGTTTTATTACTATTATTTTGTTTAAATGAATCAATAAATAAACGTAATTATCAGATCCAAGATTTTGTAAGTTAGCAACTCAGACCAAAAAAAAATCGCACACTTAAAATGACTGGGTGACTCTGCAAGTCTTCGACGCTTTACATGTGTCTACTGCGTTACGTATATTTATATTTGAAAAGTAATTCCATAAATCTTTTTCACGACAGTGGAATAAAAAAGCAATATGGCATTTTAAACTTTCTTTTCATGCCAGCCACCAAAAAAGTGTAGCTAAAAAGACGCGTTGTTCTAGAAAATTGTGAGACTTTCTAAAAAATTCTCAAAGCTAACTACTTAAGAAATCTCTATACCAAATTTCATCAAAATCCGTTTAGCCATTTTAACACGAAGAACCGCGTATTTTTTCAAAATGAAATATATCGTGTGTGTTATTCCAAGCCTTAAGACAACTTCGTACTAAATTGCATCAAAATCCGTTAGCTGTTTTAGCATGAAAAATAGTTATCCCACAGGAAACGTGAAAATCAAGAAAAAATTAGTAAGAAATGTCACTCACCAGCTCATAAACTATTATGCAAAAAACACGTTGATCCGTTTATCCGCGCTGCGTGATTGACCGCCAAACATCCAAACGAACAAATCTTTCACATTTATAATATTAGTTTGGATCACATTATTTTTACTTTTCAGTTCACAGTTTCTTTTAATAAAACCTCTTTTTAAAGGATTTCTTGATCCGAGGAAATACACACATAAAATGACATCATTTTCCAATGTTAATTCGATACTAACATACAATAAAATGAATATAACAAAAATGAGCAGATAAAGAAAAACTCATTGGAACACTCGAAGAAACCGCGAAGTCACGCACTACCCGCAATTTCCTCCACAATTTGAGAGTCACTGGACACACATGTCGAACGAAATTCAACCTAAATGCTATGTGATAAGGACCTAAGTATACGAGAACGGCTGAGTAAAGGGTAGGGTGTGCTCGGGCATAAATGATCACTCGGGTTGGACTGACGAAGACAAATGACATCTGATGTCGAACTCCGAAGTAGATAAGACAGAACGCCCTACAAATTAGGCGCGTTTACTATACTTTCGACCAGTCAAGTAAAGGGTTTTTGTATTAAAACAACTAGGTACAGGGTCACAGGCTTAACATTAACTTACTGGCGTAGTTTTGTTAACGACCCTTGGGCCTCAATTGAGACAAGTTACAAGTCTTAGTGTTAAAATGCAAATCAACCCTAAAAAATTCGAATGTTTGGTACACAAATTTATTGCTGCAAAACATACATTTTAAAAAGACGTTGCCTTAAGAAAAACTGTTTTCTTTTTTCACATTTGATCTGTTTTTTCAAGCTTAGTGTGCTTAATTTTTTTCTTACTGCTATACTTCTAATAAAAGAATGGCGATAATACATTGCTATCCCATAATAATGTACAATTTAAATCACGATTTCAACTATTCAAACAAAAAAAATATATAAAACAATGATTATATAATATTTGAGTATAGGGTTAACTAATTAATGGATTAAAATACAATGTCATATAAATGCAGACATCATTCCGATACAGTAGCCATTAAAGTATATCTTATAAAGAATAAAAATTTTAAACATTCACGTAAATTTGATTTCAAGTATCCGCCATACCTAATATGATATATAATAGATAGAAGAGACACAGTGTTCATTCTACATCCATTGAAAAACCTACTATGGGTAATAGAAATACTAAATAATAACTAACGCTAGAACGATAATTGGTAAATTAGGTATATAAACGCTGCATATAAATACATTAAGGGAATCTTGTTTACGTAGCTACGTGGCATAAGACAACTCAAATAGAGGAAGGTGGGGCAGGAGGATAAGTCGAGGGCAGCGCGTTTTACAATTTGAAATGGGTGAGTCGAGTGACCGTGACCATAGAGTTACGGATATGCTAGATGTTGCATTCGAAAATTTTAGAAGCAATAAATAAATAATTTGTGGTGGTTTGTTCTCCATGGTCCCTCTCGTAGTCCCTCGACGGGACGACGGGTAATAAAGTGTCCGTGGTCCTTTTATCAAATATAACCGTACCGAAAGGAGATCTCATGCTTTGTAAAGTTAATAATATTAAAAAAAAAAGAAACAGAAAAACAAAACAATAACTCCGACTGCCAAAACAATTAACTGAAAAGAAAAAATATACTATATTCTATAGAAATTGGTTTGAACAATGTAGAATGCACCCTTCAATGTTTATAATAAAATAGATATACTATCAGATAAATATGATTTGAATGATCTTTTGAATATCTGCTTAAGTAGGTAGGATCAGACAAAAAAACATTGTAAGCCTATTTTGTCATAAATAACTATCAAAAAACAACCTTGTTCTTATTGTTACAATCATACAGAGACCTAACAAAAAGGTAATGATAATGGACTTAACCCAAACCTAGTACTATGTTTCTTCAAAAAGGTTTTTACATAGTTATGCACACAAGCTGATTTACTTATTTTTAGCATATTATAAGGAAAATTATTCTAAAATTTGTTTGAGCTTTTACACAACAACAAAAACCATCTTTAATATTTAACCTGCTCGGAAGTGCAACATAATCAAAGTTAGTTTTAAAACAAGATATCACCAATGGAGGAATTGATCTGAGGAAAATGTTAAGGAAATAATTTATGTACTTAACAATATCAATTACATTAATTTTTTAATGTTACAGAACGATGTAGTTTTAATGTCAAAAAGGTTATGTTAAAGTCGCAAAGTGGAAAATATTATTGAAAATAGTGTGACCAAAAAAAATACATATATAGTGTAGATGTGTCTGCTGAAAGGATTAATTAGGAGCGCTCGGAAAAATTGGAAAAGTAATGTAAAGTCCGCGTATAGTTGAAAACAGGCGTATCTTTGTATATAGATCCACGTCTAGTATAAACTATTCACAATTATATTTGTTCGTAAGGTCTAATTGTTCTTAGTACGGAATGAACGGCTGGGCGGCCCAGGCCCGTGTTCCTAAATCTTGCGGCGCCCGCACCTCGGGCTACGCGTCTGAAGACGCCTCAATGCGGTCTGAAAATACAAGGAAGTAACTAAAAATTAGTGTAATGATAAAATTGCTTGAACTGAATTAATGCAATCCACGAGAGTTATCCGGGCATAAAAGATATTATTGAGTTTATTGTAATAATTCACATTTTTATTTGTTTGTTGTCTATGTATTTTCGTTTGAAAACTTATAACCCAAAACCAGTACACAAAAACAGATGTTCGCACTAAATGTTCATAAAGTATAGTGGGGCAAAATCCGAGCTTATTTTGGTCCGTGATTGATTCTTAACTAATTTCGATGAAACTTTAACATTTACGCAGTCGAAGCCATGTTTCAAAGTATAAGGTGATATCGTTACGTTCAGGAGCAGAATGTTAAGAAGTAATATCAAGCGGGAAATCACAAAATAAATCAGTTGTGCATAATAACAGTTATTTTAAGATGAAATAAATACGCTTTTATGTTTGTTTAAATTCAAACAAGAAATTTGATAAAACCAAGCATGCGAATCAATAGGTAAAAAGCTAGTACAGGTATGAACTGGGGCTAGTAACATTATATCTTCACTTAACGTGGTGAGTGTAGTTTGATTTTGAAAACATTTCAGAAGTATTCATTCTCTAACAGATAATAATAATAATAATAACGTATACATGACAACAACGTCTAGGCCCCAAACTAAGCATTAGCTTGTGTTTTGGGTACCAAGCGAGGACACCACATACATATAACAACCATGACCCGGTACCAATATCGATATTCATCATATAAATACTGACCCGACCTGGGATTCGAACCCGGGACCTCCAGCTTCGCAGGCAGGGTCGCTACCCACTAGGCTCAGCGGTCGTCAAGCAGTGTCCAGCAGTGAACAGAGGAGGGGCTATTGTAAAAATAAAATATTTATTGTACGTATGGATATTTAGTAAGAATCTGTATTACATTGTAACACCTCTAACACCATTTTCGAATTCATATTTTGAAAAACCCGTCTTTATTAGATACTTACCTTATTTATCTCCTCTAAACTATAAACTCTAGACTTTCTAAGCCCAGCGGTTGGACTGTCCGTGGACATGACATCAAGTAAGCTTCTAGTTTTATGTACACATAAAATTGTATTTAAAATATACTTTTACTTATTTATAATAAGAAATTTCACTTGCCACTTTCTTCATCACGTTTCACAATACAACCCTTCACCCGCACTGACCACCCCCTTCCTATTCGAGGTCAAGAGGTTCTAAAGGGGGGCACCGAGGGGGTCTTGAGGGGGGGATGGTCAAGGAGTTACCAGCTCATCCCAACTTCCAATACATTTCATATTCCGTTGACAGAGGCGCAATAATAACGGAGTACGTTAAGAGTTGGTACATAGTTGGCATCCTCGGCGGACGTCAGTGGAATTTATGAGGGAAACTGGACTTGCCTATTGTTCGAGAAGTAATTTCAGGTGTTTATGTATTTCACTGTGGGTGCTATGTAGTATTGGATGTTTGTGTGTATTTGATTTTGAATGTTGAATCAACAGAAAGAATAATCACATAAGGAGATCTTATTAATTTCGCCCGTAGGCTGTAAAAGTAAAAAAGTACTAGGGTTTGTCTACGCAACCATAAAGGAGAGTCCCCACAAAGCGATTTAATTAAAAGTTTGCATAAAAAGTATTTACAGCTATAATATCATGCCCATATGTGGGCAAATTATATTTCAAATTATATGTCAATTAAATTATATGTCAAATTAATTAAATGAACTTAAAGCCACGGAATAAATTTTCAAAAGGGTAATGGTGTTATATTTACACAGCCATATACAACTAAGTGATGGAGACTGTTAGGATATAATTATAATTGTCTATTATTGTCTATAATCTATATTTATCTATATATAATCTATATAATCTATAATTATAAGTGTATAATTAAAAAAAAGCAATCCAGTGCGTGTCGGATTACGAATATGAAGGTTTCCATAGCCATAGCCATGTTACTGAAAAAAATATAATACACCACATGAATGTGTTTCGGAGTTGAACTCAAGCTTGAAGGTTGAAGAACTAGCTTGATCGGCTTTGACTCGTGAACTAGTTGACTCTAGATAGTCCTGATTATTCCACTAGTACATTCGTACTACGTACTGGTACTAGTAGATGAAGATGGCCGAGAATAGAGGAGTGTGGCGTGCCCTGAGAGAGGCCTATGTCCAGCAGTGGACGAACGTGGACTGATGGATGGATGGGCGTAATAGTACTATAAAAACCACTTTAGAGCTGGATAATTCGTAAACCGGCTTTAATCAAAACTACCATAAAACCTCAGTAACTATTTTAAATTGACTATTTTACGATACCTCACTCGAAAAGATTATTTTTCACATACACTTTGCATTTGCAGGAGACACCATAGTTTTTTTTTGTAATTTAGATATATAGCGGTTACAATTTCGTGTCACGATGCAGAATTTTCACTATAAAACAGCTATGTAAAAAAAGGCTGTTGCGTACAGACGGACGGACGGACAGACAGACAGGCTAAGCGTTCCTTGTTGGTGTATTGAACTCTAAGAATATACGAAATAGCTGTCTTTATGTTTTTCAGTGACAACAAACTGCATTATTCTTTGATTGTAAGTTACAACCGTTATACAAATGCTTGACAATTTCTAGTTTTATTATGATAAGCAAAAAATTAACTAACTTCAATTCTCAATAGGATAATCACACCTTTTTCGTATCTATGGTTGTACGTCGTAGTAGCCCATTAAAATCCAGTTTAACAGTGCGAAAATTGTCGTTAACTCACGGAATATGCACAGATAGATTTATTAATAACCACGACTCGAAGGTGGCAAGTGGGGGCCAAATAGGCCCGAGGGGTTAGGGGCCCGGGAGGGGTGGCGAAACTTGGCAAACGTAAGGCCCTGTTCTGGACAGGAGTGGTCATAACGAAGATATTTTGACCGCGCCGTTTCTTGGCCGGGACTATCTTTGCATAGGCACCTGACAAAGGATGTCCCGAAGTTATTGTTTCAGCGGATTAATGATGCCTCAGTTGTTAGGTGAAAGTTGGTTATATTAAGTTTACTGTTGGCTATGTTATTGTGTGGATCGACTGTAACGCCAAATATTTTGATTGCGTTTTGCGTCATAGCGTTTTGTAATGAATATTTTTTTTAAATATTTTTTCTTCTACATTACAAACTTTACTATTAGAAGCTGTAAGAATTTGAAACTAATTTCACGTTCTTTGTTACTTATTAAATCGCAATCTTCTAGAGTTTATTGATGACAGAATAAATTGACGTGTTAATGTGTTTATGTTACGAAATTTTTATTCAAGGAAGTGGAAACTCTGTGGCAATTTTCGAGACCGAATACAAATTGTGACGCTAAGTAATAACAATAGAAAAATCGAGACATGCATACAAGTTTAGGTGGCCGGTTTTACCGCAACCGTACATATAAATGTACCGACTTAAATTTATAATAATAATTCAAACTAATACCATAAATTAGTCCATCATGCCACACTGTAAAGACTTAAGCCTCCCTTTGGTATGAGGGTGCTTTAGCTTAAGACGCTGTTCCAGTGTGGGTCGGTGGATTTCAATTTGGGCCAGACGCCTTAACTTGCTCTCCAAGGCACGAGGAACGCACTAAATAATAACGTTACTTTTTTTTAATTTAGACCAGCAAATATTACGATGAAGTCATGACATACTCGAAATAATATCAAAATTATAAAGCTCGCTGTATACCGTCTAGAGAATCAAGGAAGTCCGAGCAACACGATTGTGCCGGTACGTTGGTGTATGCCGCCACTCGCATATTAAATTCCGAATGACCAACTCAATGTATTGCGAACGCGCGCCCTAACAAGATATTCCGCCCTCCCTTGTGTGAATTTAGGGAATCTAACGGATTGTTTCTAACTGAGTTATGTGTGGTCGATGTATGTAGGTACTCTAACAGATATTTGCTGATAAAATATTTTAGACTAATTTCAGGTAAAATATTTGTGGTTAGTAGCTGTTTTTACTTATATACAAAAAATCTTTTTGTAGTAGTACATTTAATTACTTACAAGAAATAATATAACAGCTTACTCAACATTAATACCTAATTCGACACCCTCACACACACACACACACACACACACGCCCTCGCGAACACACAAACACGCACACCCTACCACACTCTCGCATACACATGACACACATTTGACGTGTATAATGGGGCATACAATATTATTTATCTATTTTTAAATTCATATTATCTTTTGTATTATATTTTATCTATTTGCATTTTTTATAATTTTGTTAGACTTAAATACCTAAATTTATTTAACGAAGAACCAGATTCCCTGATACAGGAATTATATTATACCTTAGAGCGCTAATACACGAGTATGAAAAGTAAGCACCGGTATGAACAGCTAGGACAGCGCGAACGCATGCGAGTTGGAACTCTGTGCAAAAAGATTTTGTCATCGTACCAACATTCCAGCTTGCAAACCTCAGTCTTACTTCCTGGACTCGCTTATTACGTTCCACCCGTCCTTGATGCATACATAAAACTAATATTAAACAAACAAAAAACACTGAACAAACTAATTCTTTTCGAAAATCAATAATTTTAAAAGGTCAATTGTATAATAAATAGATTTTAATAATTTAAAAGTGTGTTTTATTATCCATTAATCCATGAAATACATGTATCTACCTAAGAGACAAATTAAATGAAACAATATAAAATTATTAACATAAAAATATTAAATATACATAAATACTTATATGATTTGTTCACTGTTTCGATGTAAAATATATGTATACAAATGTATTATAAACAGATATATAAGAATGTATGTCAGTTACCTGAACCCATAATACAAGCCCATCCTAATATGAGACTAGATGACCGTGTGTCAGACGTCCCAAGTATTATTATTTGAGGATTTCCACTGAATATTTCATCTTGCAGCTAAATACCTTCGCCAAATTTTGAACTAGGCTTAATTGAACTTAAACAACTATAACATACATCTAACCGTAATCGCTGTGGCAAATTAAAGTGCTCTCCAACTAAACGGTCGGGACCAGGCCGAGTAATCGATCTGGCAACTTAACCTTAAATTAAGTAATTTGTTCACTTAACTACAGTTTAGAGATTCTTACATAGGTACGCAGACTCGCTTGCTGCAAGCTCTCAACTTAGGTAAGTGACAGAATTGTCATTGTTTTGATTGATTCATGTGTAATAATTAAAAATGTATTGAAAGCCGAGTGGTGGCGAGAGCTTCTTGCTTAGAAGGTCGTGGTTCGAATCCGAGAAATCGGCATGTACAAATGAGTTTTTTCTGACTTAAGTATACAACTATCACTTACTCCGTGCCCCGTAGAGCACGTTAAGCAGTCGGTTACGGTAGCCATCATCATATGGTAGTCAATAAAATCCACCAACCCGCACTGGACAACATAATAGATTAAGCTCCAAGCACCCCCATCCCAAGGGGAGGCCTAAGCCCTTGCAGTGGGGTATAATGGGCTGATATGGAATTGAAAACATTTTCAAAATTTTAATAATCGTCATTTCATTCGAATTTATTTAGTTAATGTTTTTGTTAATTAATTTATGTAGTTTCTTTTAGTTAATGACTATAATCTAAGTTTATAGTATTGTACAAGATTAAATGAAAAATGTGTTTTTTTTATTCATTTCATAATACACGATTCATTCGATTTCATTTCATTTTTTATTCTGTATGGTAATCTACAACCGTTATTTTCTAAGAGTTAATAAACTTGACAGCAGCGTTTGGTTTCGATAGTCATAAATGTCAGTTCACAGTATCGTAAATTTCAAACGCAATTTAGCAGGGGTGAAGACCGGCGCGCGTGGACCTCGCAGACTGAAACTCTCCATCTTGCACGAGCTAGCTATAGTTTGAGTAGTTAGACAGTAAACACAGAAGAGGGGTTCTAGTCAATTCATACTTTTATGGTAATTTTCCTAGTTCAAAATTCCAAAAATATTTTCTATCGGTTGAAATCGTAAACCTAAAGTCGCCCAAAATTTCATAAAAATCTGTCCAATCATTTAGGAAGAGTTCAGGGTCATACACACGGATAGAAAATATATATATATATATATATTATATATTATGACTTTCAAAGTATTTTGTAAGCGTAAGTCTTTTTACATAGATTCCTAATTCTGTGGTTGGAGTCGATTTTCGGAAGAGTGATGTGGTCGGAAGCCCTCGGAAGGCCTTCACTGCAACTTTGGGCTAACGACTTGAAATTTTCCTTTGGGATCTTAGTATTGAAGTGTTATTACTTAATAGTATGTACTATCTTACAGACATTAAGTAATCTCCAAAGTAATATAATGTGACTAGATTCGTATCTCATATAATTCAATGCAAAGTTTATTCAAATTAGTAAGATTATTTTAGTCTTTATGTAAAAAATAATGTTTTGGCAATTTAATATTTTGCTTGTATAAACAATGTTTACTCGTGTAATATTCAATATTTAGTTAATATATTTAAAAAACTTAATTTTAGTTTTATTTATTAAAAACACCACATAAACAGAGATGTGAGTAAATGATGAAGGTTCATAGAATGTATAGTGAATAGAGAAAGTGATAGTTAATGGCCATGTAACTGGTAGGTATTCGGCTGAAAGTGGTCAAAACTCATAGAGCGTGTAAGTAGAGCTTATGTAAAGCTTACCGAACTGAATAAAAAGATAAAAAATAAAATTATACATTTAAAAGAAATTAAACTTTAAACAAGTTTATCTGGGTAACCGTTAGTTTGTGCCATTTCCTCAATTGAAACTTTTTGTTTAGTTTGGTAAGTTCCACACACTGAGAAAAAAAAACTGCCAAATAAAAAAAATAACCATAGTACGGTTTCTAGGCGGTCGAGCCGAATATTCTACGCATATAAGTCATAGAACTCTACGGAACAACCTCCGAATAACTCTATGGGCTGATTCAATGTAAATTAACTATATGATTCGGTGGACTATAACCGTGTTCTATACGTTTACCGCAGATTATACAGCAGCAATACCACAGCAAAAAGTCACCGACGAGTCCGGTGGGAAATGTGCAGGGTGATGACAATTCTATGGCTATATGCTATCCGTCGCAATCTTTGCTGACGCAAGTTTTGACAAGTTTTAGATTAGATTGTTTTTGGTGTGACCATTGGAGAGGATCGCATAACCGAACCGGTAGATTTTCGTTCGAAATCTGTGTGGATTAGATTAGATTAAATTGATAGATGAATTTCCTTCGGCAGTTTCTATCCTATTCAGCGCTCTAAGCGCAGAGATCTACGGACGGGATTTTCCCTTTGAACTCGACGGTAATTATCTACCCTCGAGGGCCGTTTTTTCCTCTCAGTGTACGCTCTATAAGTTTAGACTATGTTCATAATAATCCGGCATAAAGTGAAAAGGATAAGTAAATGACGAATGGCGTTCATAGACCGGATGTGTGTAACGGAAATGTCAACAAATAGCACCCTAAAACAATTGAATAATACCGATGAAGCCAAAAACTTTTCTGACCCGTACTTTAAATATATCCACGTACATCCAACAGAGCCCATACGTCCACCACCAACATATTTAGGCCGGTGGGCGTATCCATTTGCAACTCGAATTTAACAAAGCGGTCAAACTTGCCAGGGGTGACAGTCTTTCGTTTCGTTAATATTATATTGTTTCACTTTGCCTAGTCCCAAACAATGTTACCTTTTGGGACTATATTTCTATTTCAACATTTTGAATGAAATCGACCTCAGAACAATTACACGCAAACGACGTGAATAAAATATCGGAAGTTTCATAATATTATTTAAATTGAATGATCTTTAAAATATCGTAGTTTATTTATTAAGTAGCTTTCCGTCTGCGGCTCCGCTCGCATGGACTAAGCAATTGTACCCGGACCCTTTTTTTCTAAAAAGTAGCCTATGTACCTTTATAGCTTATAAACTATATCTATACAAAAAATCATAGCGGTCTCGATACAACTGTGCAGTATACGCGTGCGGAGCCGGAAGCGGAAAGCTAATTAGAAAATAAAATATAGCCCATGTTATTCATTATAGTGTGAGCTTTATAAAGGTTAAAGAATTTCTGGAATCAGTTAGGTAGTTTTTGAGTTTATGTTATGAAAGTAATCTACGTGTGTCTTTGGAACGCAACAATCATCCTGCCAAGTTTATCTAAATCAATTCACCGGTCGAGCCGTATAGGGTTACTAACATACGAACACATTGCCGCAGTTAAAAAAATAGCTTATGATTCTGGCTATTTCTTTACCGAATTTCATCAAAAGAGGTTAAACGTTTTAGCCGTAAAAATGTAACAGACAGTATGGACTGAGCTTTTTCTTTAATAGCGAGATAAGACTCAACAAAAGCTACAGAAAAACGAAGTAGAGATATCAACGCATGCTTTTATATACGGGCCGGTAATACTCGTCCGTGGAGCAAGTTAAATTGCGGCGAGGGCACGCGGCCAGATAATTTATTTATTGTTGTTCTAATTCACGCAAAATCGTGTTGTTCCGAGTCGTTACCGCGGCCCGGCCAGCTAGAGATACTGTGTACTTGCTTTAAAATGCTATACTAAAAATTATTAAAACAATATTGTCAGTGGTTTGATATAATGTGTGTAAAAATTATAATGTTTTTATTAATTTATTATTGGTACTCGTATAATAAAATAAGATTTGGCTCATTATTTGTTTATAGTTTTGTTATTAAATAATAATGTCTAGGGTATCCCACGTAACGCAATCTAGACCTAAACTAAGCAGTTTTTATTGTGTGTACTGAACAACTGACTTGTTTTCTTAATTTTTTTCAATAATGCATACGTATATAGATATTTTATACCCAGATACGGCACAAATAGATATATTCATTAACATAAATATTTATCCCGGGCAGGAATAGCGACATTTGGTTATGCAAATAAGTCTCTAATTCTGTAATATTTAAAAGTATAAAGTTCCATGCAATCTCGTTATGAGTATCACAAAACCTTCATTTTCCTACACTATATAACTATAGCAAATACTGAAATCAATCTCTAGATTAATAGAATAAGTATATTTTTCATTAAGCTTATGAGCTTACTTCCGCAGCTTTCCTTAATAGAGAGGCCATTATAGTAATAACGATGTGATTCTTTTATCACTGCGGCAAAATTCATTATTTTAATTTTAATTTCGACTTTAGTGCTTTTTTTCTAACGTCATGTCATTAATACGAACTATTTACTTTACTATTTTCTCGGCATTTCACTTCAGATCTCTTTGAAATTAACTAGTTTTATTTTAAAAATATGGACATAATTTTTTTTTCAAGGGCTTATCTATTTATTTTGGAAAACAATAAGAAATAGACAAAGTTCATTATACAGGTAATATAAAGTAATAAAATTAAATAGCTATTTTTTATCTTATTTCTTATTTTCAGTTTTTCAATTAATTTGCTTATTAATAAATGCATAAGAAATTTTAAATATTAGATCAAAAGTAAAACAGTGATTTGTTTAGATTTTACAAGACCAATTTTAAAGCTACATCGCTATCAATATAAAATATATTAAACACTAATATAAAGCAAAGAAATATAAAATTTAAAAAAAATATATTGAATAGAAAAAAATATTAATTCAAACGGAGTATACGAGAAACTATTGTGAGACTTGATCTCACATCACATCACTCTCCCAGCGCGAGACCTACGCCAGTCTATTTATTTTTATGTTTGCTCGTAATACCAGAGCTTGAGAAAAGTAAATAATCATATTAATTTCATGTGTAATCTAAGTTTTTACCTGTATGCGCTGTGAAACTCTCTCAAAACAAGTAGGTATTTTCTCAAAAATATTGAACAAAGTCGGTAAATTGTAGTTGCAAGACATTTTTTGTTGGTATGAGAAAATTTTCGTTTGTTTTTAAAGAAAAACATTTTCTGTAGATAATAATAATAATAACACACACAATCTAGGTTCCAAACTAAGCATTAGCTTGTGTTTTGGGTACCAAGCGAAGACACCACATACATATAACAACCAAGACCCGGTGCCAGTATTAATGTTCATCATATAAATACTGACCCGACCTGGGATTCGAACCCGTGATCTCCAGCTTCGCAGGCAGGGTCGCTGCCAACTAGGCTAAGCGGTCGTCATGGATGGGGTTATGTTCGAAATCTTCTTGATCATAGATAGATGCGGAAACTTAATAGAAGCATTTAAAAAAGGACTAAAATCTCAGAAGAATTTTAATTCAACTTTCGCTATATTTTTTTCGTTTCGTGCAATACATTTCGCGCAAGTGGCTTTTCTAATATATCGGCGAGTGTGAATTGTAACAATGACTCCGGATGTGGAATAATAATTTTTAGATTTTTCGTGTGTAGCATTCTCACGTTCAGAAGAAAATAATATGGTAAACAATTACTGAATTATTTTATAAAGTACCCGACCGTGGGTTTCAGATAACAGCCCCTACATTCGAACCGAATTTCGTTTGATGGAGTTTACCAGTCTAGAAAAAGATGGTGTCAACTTTGTCTTGCATTAAAGTACGTCACGTATTTTTTTTTAAAGTCGCAAACTACGAACGATCTGTCTATGAATATCCAACTTATAGATTTAAAACTTGTGTCAAAAGTATGTGTTTTAGAAATTATTTTTCCATTCCATCAGCCTTTTTTATACCCCACTGCAGGGGCTTAGACCTTCCCTCAAGGAGGAATACACAAGGAAAACTAACACTAGTAAAAGTTATTGTTACATCTAACCACAATTTTGGTTCGGAAATAGCAGTAATATAAGCTTTATTTCATTTAACATTCTGTGCGCGACTACGAATTTTGCGAACCGTACTAATCACAAAACCCCAGATTATGTATGATTCTGCACATATTCGGCCGTTTTTTTCTCGATTATTAAAAAATTAATGCATTTAACTTACTGAAATCACTCAAAAGTTACTCAAAAATTGCTGAAAAGTTACTTGAATGCTTACATGAGTATTTTCGTAAATTAAAAAATAATAATTTTAACCTTTTCGTTTCAAAATGTCGGGGAGAAATACGCAAACTTAATATTTCCGAAACTAAAGCTTAAAAAAGATTTGCTTTTAGAATTTTCATTCCATTTTAAAATATTTCTAATTATGCTACACGTGGTGAAGTAAGTAGAAAAAAACCGATCAAGCGCAAGTCTGGCACCCTGTAAGTTCCACACAGTAAGAAATCGCTACTTACCACTAGAATGCAGAAATTTTTCGATTAAAAAAAATTATACGACATAACTTTAAATTGACGATTTGTCGATTTATTTCTTTACTTGTATTGTAAGATCTCGCTTCTTGCTGAGTTCCAGGATTCTAGGTCAACGAAAAATTTCTTATAGGTTTGGATTTATTTGCGATGTCAAAATATGCGACATAAATGCCTGTATTTTTTGACTGGGTTGACTTAAAAGCTCGATTGTTTTACAAGTACTTGATAAGCATTTCGAGTTATTATCTCTGTATGTTCCTATGAAAAGGGGCCTTGACAGACAGACAGACAACGAAGTAATCCTATAAGGGTTATTTGTCTTTTTGAGACACGGAACCCTTAAAATCATCCCCCCTTTGTAATTGGTTAAAAAAATATTAATTCATTTTTTGGCTACTAATAAAATTTCAACTCTGTTCGGTCGGTAAACATCCAAAAAGTAAAAACTGCTAGGGTGTGACAGACTGAAGGACATATTACAGAAGGAACAGTAGAAATTTATTGGCAATCGATCTGTTAAACTAACATGGTCTTGCTCTAATATGATTTCATTAAAGCAAATGTCGTCCTCAATCTTCTACAATTTGTTGCACTTATACTTTAGTGTTGTTTATTTTAAGCGATTCCTTCAAACACCATAAATTGTACGTTAGCGTGATATAGCCACCAATCCTTGAGCATTATCTTTAAGTGTCGCAAATGGTTGTCATATCACATGGTAGTATCAAGATCATAAAAGTCACAGGTCGAACTATGATCTTGAAGTGCTTGTCGTAAAGTTTATTTCGTGAAAATAATGTGGAGTTTTTATAGAAATTCGATATACTAAGCTTCATAACATCATCCTGTAGACTCCTGCTTGCACTGCCACTACCCTATATAATAAAAATAAGTCTTAAACTAAGTAAAGCTTGTATTGGCTACTAGAGAACTGATATACTTACACATTATTATTTAAATATTCTTTTTTTTTTTAAATAAACATTTATAAACATTTTACACCGAGACACGGAACAAATAGAGATGTTCATGCATACAAATATTTGTACCGCGTACAGGAATCGAACCCGCGGCCCTTGGCTCCGCAGTTAGGGTATCTAACTACTCAGCCAATCGGTCTAAGGGTATGGTTAAGAACCCGGAACTTTTGTATAGCGTGTCGCGTTTATATTGCATTTATTTAGTTTTTGCAGATTTTTTGGGATTTCGAAGTCCGATGAAGAACCCTAGTTCATAGTTCATAATTTCTTGTCCGTCCATCTGTCAAGCCATTTAATTCAGAGAGCATTAGGACTATATTATAAGGCATTTGTATATATTTGCAACCGCTACATACGTAAAATTTTTCGTTTTTGTCATTATTGTATTTAATAATAATAATACCTAGGACGTTCCACACGACGCCATCTAGTCTCAAAGTAAGTAAGTATTATGCTTGTATTGTAGGGTACTAGACAACTGGTATACAATTTATTTTAATTATATATAGATAGATACTTCTTACACTCAAAAACAGAAAAAAATAGACATGTTATATTTATTAAGACAATTAATCAGTGAAAGAATTTTATTAATATCTACAAAAACGCCGAAGGTACAAATTCTTAAAGTAAATCGTGCAATGACGTCATTCGGTTACATTACTATGGGCTAATGTGGATAATTTTTTGATAAAAGAGATCGCAGTTTGATAGCCTATCACGTGGTACTAGTATGTTTAGATTTGCATAAAATATTTGGGAAAAAAATCAGTTTTTATTCTGTATTTTTAAAACATGACACAACAAACAAAAACAAACCTGAGCCTTTTATAATTATATAATTTTAAAGACGTTTTGATATCTATATTTTTTGTAATTATTAATAACAAACATAAAATGAAATTCTGTAAATAAATAATATTGTTTCATTTCGAAGTAGCAGAAACAAATTTAACCTAACTATAAACGCAATAACGATGTAATATTGACGTAAAGATAAAAGATAATAATCAAAGGAAATTATAAACATATCACCACTATCATTTACCGTACAAGCAAAAATACACGATCGTAACCCTCCAATGCAAACGAGAGCAGGTAATCATACACTGGAGTGACCTTTGACCCGAACGCGGAATGTAAACAGCGCATCTCCGTGGCGCCATCTATAATTTAGACTGCTTCAATCGATACACGCTCGTCCGTATTGCATATTTATCAACCTTTGACATGGATAACTGCTAGGCTTCGTAAAACAAACATACTTTGCCGTGGGTGGTTGTTACTAAGTGTTCCATATATTTCAATAATTTTTAGAATCCAAATTGTATTTTTTTACGGGGATTTTTAAATCTGCTCAGTACATATGCTTTGTTCTTCATTGAATATTAAAATTAATTAATAATAATAATAATACCTGGGACATACCAAACAGCGCCATCTATAGTCCAAAAATGAGCAAGTAATAAGCTTGTTTTATAGGTACTAGACGACAAATATACATACTTAAATATCCCTTGTAGTGGATACATAAATCTATAGATACCTTTACACCCAGAGACGGAACGAATAGACATGTTCAAGCGCGTAAATATTTGTCCAGGCGGGAATCGAACCCGTTGTCTTTAGTTCTGCAGTTAGGGTCTCTAACCACTGGCCGATCGGTCAATCAAAAGTTGTAAACAAATAGAAAACAGCAGCATAGGAAACTAAGGATTTTATTGTACTTAATTTTAATTTAAGCAAGGAACGGATCAGTGGCGTTTGTACGGGTATAAATTTTCTTTAGTATTCTCGATCACCCATGTTGCATTTTAAGCAATATACAATGCATTCGTTATAGTTCAAAAAAATGTTGCCAACTTTAAAAATTTCAAGAATAAAAAAAAATTCACACCAAAATAATTGTAATGTCATAAGATGAGTATTTTTCATTAATCATCACAATATATATACAATGCTTTTTTTTAATTAGCATCTTTTCTTGCAACACACAAGCAGGTATTATTTATATTTATATGAGAACTCTATGAAAATATAAATGAAATTTTCTAAATCCTGTTATTTATGATAAAATATTAATAATTCATTAAAACACTAAAAATTTAATAAAACACTAACAATTTATCCATCGTATGAGCTAGAATAATGTACAATCCACAATTTGCGTTACCCAACTTGCGGCGTGCGTGGCCTTGAAACAAATGAATGAATTTGACTTACTTTAAACATCTAGGGCAAGGGAGTAAGGGACAAAGGCGTACCTGCAATGAAGATGAATGAAGCACACTCACGGTGAATAGAAATTATAGGAAACATGTTCATATTTTAGTACGAAAATAATTTATAAAATAATAAGAATACCACATTGTCAATCTTTTTTTACCTATACCCAATACCGTATTGCAAGAAAATTACGAATTAAATACGACGACGTACGCCTAAAGACTTGAACAAAGTAATGAAGGGTAATCACGTGGAATTAGACAATGTTTGTCTAAACTTGGGCTAACAAACTAGCAGTTTTGTTGTTGTGTATAAATCTAGATAAAAACATTGAAACCTATGTTAGTCCTCAATCTATTATACGATCTAGTCTGTACTGAGACTTTCGTCTTGTCGTGACGGTACGGCGGTGTTGGGCTACACTGTTATAAGACGACTAAAGTATTTTGAACGTTTTCGCATATTAAAAAAAAAATACTTTTTCTTAATATTCGCTGTTGTGGAAAAACCTGATATGGAGGTTATTTGGTATGTTTTTAAATCTAGAAAAGAAACTTCTCAGTTGATTCGTTAACCGCCTCTCATACCTATGTAATGAACGACCTTACGAAATAATTAGTTTTTGGGGTTTTATTACTATTACAAAACGTGGAATAACAAAAAAATAATTTTTCGTTGAATGGGCTCGGTCTGATTTTATACGGTACTCTAAACGGAGAATAGAAATCTTCAGTCAGCCCCTGCGCAGACTCCGCCGCATAAAGCACAAGCACAAAATTAAAAAAAATAATCTTTACTTTGTTTACATTGATATGCGATAGGACAAACTACGAGTGCACATTTTGTGAAAAAGTGTACTTTTGTTACTAGACCTTCAGTGATAATCCGATAATATTAGAAAGACAAAGCTGAATATTATTTGTACGGATTAATGTTCTCTAGACCTTATCACATGATATGTTACCAGTTAGACATATTAATATCCATTTATACGATGTATGAATACAAATATTTAAAAAAAAATTGAAAAATAAATTAGTTTCTTCATTTATTTTATTTCACACAAGTATCAAAGCTGTTCGATTTATCTAAACAAGAGGATTTCATTTTATATAGGTCCAGATTGCGTCAAACTTTATGGCGGATCTGTATACAACGCTTTGAGCGGGCTTGCGCAAGTACAGTCATATACCCCTCACTCCACTGCGTCCTGCTACACAAAAACGGTTTATTGCGATGCGACTTATGCCTACTTTCGGATTCGCAATAAAGCTTGATTGTAACTGTAATATTAATATCATAATTGAATATTACATTATTTTATCCGACCAAAAATTCTAAACTAAGGATCAAAACTATTTAAACCTCGTATCCACAACGATTTGTTCGATGGCGATCTCGCAGATGTATCGTTTCGGGCATTATGTTAACAAGGTCGGATCGATCGCGAAATACCAATGACTTTAAGGTAATGGACCATATGTCCCAACAGAGAAATACAGTATTTACAGTAAATGGCACAACTTCACGTATGCAGTTGTCGTTAAAATACCAGGCGTGAGTTTACTTTAGTCCCCGGTTATTGTAAGTCTGTAAGTATTGTAAAGTAAGTATAATAAGTTTTAAGTTATTATAACAGTTAATAAAATTAATAGAAATTAAAGTTACAGAATAATTACACAAAATATCAATTTTTCCAAAAATTCATCTGACTTTGAAATTGTTCCCGTTTCCTCATAAATCAATAAAAATATTATGACTTTATTTAGTTTAGGACAACGCAAATAGTAAAAATCTGTACAGATAAAGTTATTAGAAATTAATTAATTTACTTATTTATTTAGAAAAAAATTACTTAGTATATTTCAGAATTACATTTATATGAAAAGAAATGTATAGGTTGTTTTATCTTTTTGGAGAAAAATATTTAAAAAAACTAAGTTTAAAAGATTTTTTAATATTCTAATATAGAATTTTCAGTAATTCAATTTTTATTTTCATAAAATTAACACATTTTTACTGTACTATTGCTGGTGGGTTTTAAAGTCAGTAACTTTGAGTGTCAGACACTCAGTAGCGTCGATATGTTGCGGGTTCATATGATGAAATAGAAAATTTGCATTTTTAATAAAATCAATAAAATAATCTTTTTCATGTAAATAAATTTGAAATCTCTTTTTAAATTATTATAAGCATTATTTTGGGAGAAGGGAAAAACCATAAGTACTATAAAAGTAATATTATTGTTTCCAAAAAATACAATGTTAAAAATATTAGAGGTGAACTTATGCTGTAAATTGTTAGGTACAAAGGGTCAAAGGTTAATATTTTTTTCGTGAGAAAATTTAATCATTCTTTTATAAGACTCCAAAAGAAGTATAATTACTTAAATGAAATCCATTTAATGAAAAAGTTTATTATTGCTGTCTAAATAAATATTTAAATAATAATAACCCATAAGCATAATTTATGTATCCAATATTAAAAAAAAGATAATTAAAAAAAGGAGTTTCTTGATGGTTCTCTCAATGTCGTGTTTACAAACCCGTAACAAAATCATTCAATTGAAATTCATAAATTTATTAACATACATAATCTTGTACGATGTATTTATTAAAGACTAGCAACGGGCCGTGGTTTCGCTCGTCAGCTTGTGTTTCAGCGGTTTTGGCTCAGCGGCCCCACTACAGGGGCTTAGGCTTCCTCTCGGGAAGTGGGGGCTTGGAGTTTGATCCACCACGCTGCTCCGTTGCGAGTTGGTGGATTTTAACATGAGTGAGTCAGTTAGTGGTATGTTATGTAAATTTTATAAGTATAGATAAAATAGTTACATCATTTTACTGAGAACGAAGATTTGAAAACGTAAGAAATTGAAATGACTGAATGTGTATGTGTTTGATTGATAGATTTCCATTCAACGATAGAAATTTCAATCACATCGTGGCCGATGACCAAACTACGACACCGAAAAATGTTATGTCGACACTTTTTGACGAGCAATAACGATTTCTTAGAAACTTGAAAAATAGGTCAGAAGTTCAAAGTTGTTATTTATTTATTGTTAGTTATAGAATCAAATATTTATTTTAAACTTTTCGAACTTAACGTAATGAAATTTCAGTAAGTCCGTCAGTTGTTGGGTACAACTGACGGACTTACTAAAATTTCATCGGGAGCAATTGCCGCAGGATAATATTAACAGTCTCATCGATTCTATGAATAATCGGTGCCAGCAAGTTCTCTATAACAGAGGAGGCCACACTTTATATTAATTTATGCAATTTTTGTACAACCATTTAATTTTAGTTTAAGTTTAGTTGATTAGGCACCTTACTTTGTACTACGTACATACAGTACTTACTCGTAATTATTGTTAATTAAGATTATTAAAAAATAAATATAAAAAAACAATTGTTGTTTAATATCAAAAAAGGATTAAAAAATAATATAAATAAGAAAATACTAAGGATTTAATGCGAAAACACGTTGTAAAATTGAAATTTGTATGTGTTGCTTAGATTTTTTTGATGTGTGTACATAGACCTCAAATTTAATACCTCTCGTTTTCAACTTCGCGTCGGGGTTTAAAAAAACACTTTAACTTAAAATCTAACTGATGTTTCACACGTTGTAGAATTCCTTTATCATTGTTTGCGATGATTGGGAAATTCTTGCGTCTTCCAGAAAACTCCCAACAGTGAGGGCTACTAGTGTGTCATCCAGCACTATGCGGCACCACTTGCAATTCAAGTTTTGTTGTCTGTCATATTCATACGATATTGTTATTAATAATATTTTTAAATTATTAAGAAATGTAAAAAGAAAGCAACATCAATTATTAATCAATTATCATTATCATCATCATCAGCCCATTTTACCCCACTGCAGGGGCTTAGGCCTCCCCCAGGGTGAGGAGGGGGTTTGGAGCTTAAATACACCACGCTACTCCACTGCGGATTGGGGATTGTAACGACCGCCCTCTATTGACAGCGTTTGGGAACGACTGCATAACGTGCTCTCCGAGGCACGGAGTCAGTGATAGTTTTATACTTAAGTCAGAAAAACTCATTGGTACACGCCAGGATTCGAACCATGGCCCTATGGCCTTATAAATTTGAGATAGTTTCGTTGCGCTCTGGGCTATCACGACACGTCACAATATTCAATTATATGAGCATATTAAAAAAAAATTGTCTATTTTTGTTTGTCCTTTAGTTAACGATTATAGATGTACAAAACAGCATTGACGCATTATTATTCTTCATGCTAATAACATAATGAGAAAACGCTTTCAACTGGCTTCTTAAAAAGTATGTGTATTCGCATGGTTTTTGCAATTTGGAATGAAAATATACTAATACGTATAAACAGAAGTACAACTCTCACTTCTCTGCCAATCACTTGAGGGTGTACATCGTGATAGAAAAATCTGCATATCCGTGAGTGCATCATGCATTGTCCAGTTACCCAACAAGAGTCGAGCGTGACATAGCCATTCTGTGCCGGCCAATTTAAGGTAATCGCTGTGCAACGTTTACGATCTGATTATTCGATACGTCTGGGAACAGTTTTAGTTGCTGCTGTGTTTGTTTAAATTTTCGGAAATTTAAAAGTTCAAAATATACAAAATAATTATTTGTAATTATTTCAGTTATAATAGTTTTCAAAGGACTTTTGATAATTTTTTTTATTTTCATTTAATGTGTTACCACAGCGTAATATATTATATAGACTGTAGTGTTACTGTATGAGCGAATAATAATAATAAAAACAATAATAATAACACACACAGTCACAACAACGTCTAGGTCCCAGAAGCATTAGCTTGTATTTTGGGTACCAAACGAAGACACCACATACATATAACAACCGAATAATTTATTTACACATTAAAATTTAACAAAAAAAATTTAAAATCCCAGTTAGCGCGGTTACCCCATATTCTCAATTTATAACGCAGGAACCACAGAACCGATTTCCATTAGATCCACATATAAGAAAATGTAATCATGAATCAACATACTGTATATGTATCAATATCTACATCATTGACTTGATTTGATTCGATCATATTTACAGCCGCCAGATATCTCTTACTGAACTTGAAGGCCTGGCTCTCAGATGTCGACAAAACAGTGTTAGGCCACCTGACAATAATAATAATATCTGGGACATTCCACAGGGCACCATCTAGTCCCAAAGTAAGCAAGTATTATGCTTGTATTATGGGGTACTAAACAACTGGTATACATACTTAAATATTATTTTTTATAACATAAATATAGGTATATATATTTACACCCAGAAACAGAACAAATGTTCATGCACACAAATATTAGTCCCGTTCGGGAATCGAACCCGAGACCCTTGGCTCAGCAGTAAGAGTCTCTAACCACTCGGCAAACGGTCTGTCAATTATTAGAAGTATAATAAGTTATTATATATTATGTAGGTTATTGTTTGAGGATAGACTTCGCTGTTAATTACCATATATGGCTAGTGCGAGTTGGTGATCGCATTGGTGTATTACAATTTTTGGTATTCGGGTCGGCTCAACCTTCTGTCTTTCCTATATCCCGACTGCAGCCTACGTACCTACACTCCGTCCTATCTACTATTGCTCATTGGTGTCTCAGACCTCCTCGTCCTTGCAGCAGAACTGCTGACTGGTGAGTCATTGGAACGGAACGGAACGGATAAATGCTCCAAGAGGACTGGGTTATTCGCCTCATACGACACTTCATGGTCAGCAGCGGTGGAGATATTTATTCTTTTTCAATTTCAATGCCGAGTTCGACAGGGAAAGTTTGTTTTTAGTTATTGCATATTCCACTTGTAAATATATGTAACTGTATAGAAATACTACATAATACTGTTAATTTTATGCTATAATAAATATGCGTTATACAAATCGGGACTATTGTACTTTTAAATAAATAAAAAAATGTTTACGTAGGGCAAAATGTCGTGATAGCCCAGAGCGCAATGAGCCTGTCTCAAATTTATAAGGCCCCATCGGGCCATGGTTCGAATCCGGGCGTGTACCAATGAGTTTTTCTGACTTAAGTACACAATATCACTGACACCGTGCTTCGGAGGGCACGTTAAGCAGTCGGTCCCGGACGCTGTCAATAGATGGCGGTCGTTACAATCCCCAACCCGCAGTGGAGCAGCGTGGTGGACTTAAGCTCCAAGCCCCCCTCCTCACCCTGGGGGAGGCCTAAGCCCCTGCAGTGGGGTAAAAATGGGCTGATGATGATGATGTAGGGCATACTAGTATTACCGTGGTAATATTATATTGAATTGACTAAGCTAATGTTTTAAATTAAATTTAAATATTTTTTTTAAATATAGGTATGTTAAGCTCGTGGACAAGCCACATTTTTTTTAATGTAAAGTGTATTTTGCATATTAAATAAAAATAAGTAAATTAATGTTTTAAATCCATACTTTTAGAGGTGGGTCTGTGAACAAACTTTTGTTAAATAATGTGACGTTTGTGCATAAATTTAATTTTCTTTTATCACTAAGAATCATCTGTAACATCTCGAAATTGAATTTTTGTGCTTTGAAGCCGGCTTTCACGGTAAACCAAATTCTAATGCTCAGTTTTATTGTTTGATATTACTCAAGTGAGTAACACTTCTTGTAAATACTGACAATAATAACCGGCATAGAATTCGACTCTCTGGCTCATGAAGCAAGTAAATTTCGATCTTATAACAATGTTTCGGTGAAAATCATAATTTCCATATTTCCTTATGAAAATCACGTTCTGGATGTAAAAAATGTTATGGACGTTTGGATGCCCAAACGATATGAAAATAAAAAGAAATCGAACCTAACTTACTAACAACAAAATGGTGAAAGCATTACCTTACGAATACTTTGACTCAATATGAATCAATGAGAAGGTTTGGCCGTTGTTCCTCTAAACTCTTTTTTTTTTATTAAATGCTTACATTATACACTTTTAATGAAAATCAAGAATGAGAACGTTGTTTTCGTTTACTTTATTTTTTAACGACTTCAAAAAAGAAGGATGTTTCTCAATTCGACCGTATATATGTTTTTTTTTTTATGTGTGTAAAGTGTCTGAGTTGGCACCTACTTCATTAACTATATGCTGCCTGTTAATGCTCCTTTCATTAAAGTAAAAATTTTAGTTTTAACTTTTTGGTTTATGTTTTTGAAGTCGGTTTTTTTCTAATTTACTTAATTAACCTACAAATGAACAAAATACCCAACCAAATTGTAGCACTACCAATGATAACCATTGGTAGTGCTACAATTTGGTGATTAACAATGTGATCAAGCGATATCTATCATCCACTGACCGATTGGCCGAGTGGTGAGAGACCCTAACTGCGGAGCCAAGGGTCGTGGATTCGATTCTCGCTCGGGATAAATGTTTGTGTGTATTAACATGTATATTTATTCCGTCAAGTTTGATTGTAAAAATATCTATATATGTATATATTATAAAGAATATTTAAGTGTGTATATCAGTTGTCTAGTACCCTACACTGCGATCTTAATACTTGTTTACTTTGGGACTAGGTAACGCTGCGTGGAATGGCCCAGATATTATTTCTTTGATTAATATCTTTAATAATAATAATAATACAAATAATAATAATAATAAAATAATAATAATAATAAGAGCTTTAACTTTACGTCTATTACATCGCCCGATTTAACAGGGAATAATAATTTGCCCGGATCACTTAGTCCCATATTATACGTGTATAGATACCCCGAGTTCGTGTAATTTTTTTTAGCGAAACTTTTTACTAATACCAAAACTCGTCAAAAAAAATTTGGCTACTTAACAATTTACATATGCTATAAATTATATGGAGTATTTAACTACAAAAAAGTAAGTCAATCTTGTTTAAAGTGAGATTTGAGTTTAAAAAAATTAACGAATTTAAAGGCGTAGCGATTGTTGAATCCCAGCGGGGTGAGAGCCGCGCGTCACATGCGCGACCTCCGCGAGCTCCTGATTCAATTTATTGTATGAAAAACTATGGAGTGTTATTGCTGAAAAACAAATAAATTTGCTAAAGAGTAATTTATATTTTGTATCATTTAGGCCAGAAACAAACACACCGCTGTTTGTTAAAAAAGAGAAAATAAATCGAGAAAAAAAAAACGATTTTTCTGTCGCGATTGCGTTTTATTTGTAGTTTTAGCTGTATACAATAAGAATTAGAAATATTCCATAAAAAATTTTTACAAAACGAAAAAACAAAATAATCCATTAAATACCCACTTTAAATGTGAATGGTTGACTAAAATAATTATTTAATTTTTAATTTTTTTATAGCAATAATTTTAACTGACTGTTAGTAGAAGAGTGAATTTATTACTCGAAATTGGACAGCGAAATGAACGACAAAAGAACTTGTCGTGCGTTTAACTAAACGTTATACAGAACACATGATAACAATATAAAGTATACGTTCATCTACCTACCTACATCAGTTTCCATGCGTATACATTGATGGCATTATAACTAGTTATTTTGGTAAACGTATCATATCAAGAACAAACGATCTTTGTTGTTACGTAGGCCATTATAATGTTCTTAGAATGGAACACACGATTCTGTTTTTCGAGTGATTTTATTACCATTAGCAACAGACTATGTAATGCCGATCTTCCGCCGCAACTGATATGGGAAATTTTAAATGGAGTACGAGGTCAACGGGCTCAATAATATAATATGAATGCTTCTACACGGCATTTGTACGTACTATACTAGCAATACAATTGATTTCAGCTGTGAACTGTTCCGTTTTGCGGATTGTGCTTCCGTGGTCTTTTTTTTACTTTTTCACTTTAAAAAGAAAAAAGGAACTCATGTAGAATCACTTTGTTGTCCGTCTGTCTATCTATCAGGACCCTTTTCGTAAGCAACGTTTGGAGGTATAAAGCTGAATTTAATACTAAATACTAGGGTCTACGGTTTCTTAGAGCTTTTAAAAATGTAGGTTTCAAATCAACGTAATCCATAAATAAGGTCTAAAAGCTACATAAGCATTATATTTGCTTTCTTTGAGGCTAGATGGTGCCGTATAGGATTTCCCAGATATGATTATTAATATTGTGTTTTGATATTTGGAGGTAAATAAATAACTATAAAGTACTTCCCGTTGACGTAGAGTCATGCAAATTGTCAAGAAGCAAGATCCCAGTACGAGTAAGGGAAAAAAAACCCGAAAAGCGCTAATTTGATGTTACATCACATATTATTTTTTGCGATTGCTTATAAATTTAAATTTGTTTGTATACATAATATAAATATGTAGGTATATCGTTTATATACGGAACTCACGGTGCGCGAGTTCAACTCGCACTTGGCCGGTTATTTCTAATTAAACTTTCGATATTTGTACCAGAAATTAAAGGAAAAACTAAAATGTAAATTAACTTTCATTATTTTTATACAATGTATAACCTCACCCTCATAACGAGAAGAGGCCTAAGCCTCTGCAGTGGGGTATATTGGGCTGATATCGATGGACGGAATTTATAACGTCAGTCGGTCCATTTCACGCACGGCATAAGTTGAAATGATGACACATTTTAAAGAGATATTAGATCTGGAAAAAGAAGCGTCTTACAAGAGGATAAATTAGATAACTTATTGATTATGTATGATGATGATGGGCTGATTTGTGATGTAAAAACAATAATGATATGATCTATAATAAGTGACGAACACTTAGTCTAGTGGGTAGCGACCCTGCCTGCGAAGCTGCAGGTCCCGGGTTCGAATCCCAGTTCGGGTCAGCATTTATATGATGAATATCGATACTGGTACCGGGTCATGGTTGTTATATGTATGTGGTGTCTTCACTTGGTACCCAAAACACAAGCTAATGCTTAGTTTGGGGCCTAGACGTTGTTGTGATATATACGTTATTATTAATATTATAGTCTTTATCACGTTATGTGTCGAAGATACTTAAAAAATACTACAAAACTATACATTATTAAATATCAATTTAGAGGTATAATTATGAAATATTAAATTTTCGTTTTCAACTAAAAGAAGTAATAATAAAAAGGTTATATTTTTGATTTTTCGTTTGATCGTTCGGTTATAAATTTTTATGAAATATTGAAATTTTTATCTTTGAACCGATTTACGCATAACTATCGATTTTGGTGAAATTATCCCATAACATACTCCTTTAAAAAATGTTTATTTTTGTTTTTTCAGAGAACATTGAATTTCTGTATTTAACTGTTTAAGTGTGTTCTGTTAACTCATAAATATATGAATAATAAATTCATTAAATTCTCATATAATTTTCACAGCAGGAACTATGTATATCAATATACGCTATGTTACTATCGTATTAATCCGTTTCTACATTTCTATGGTGAAACTAAGACTCAACACTTTGCGTGGCTCGCCACATAACTATGCCTATTCATCGGGGGGTCACACACGCACCCGCATCGAAATCGACGTATATACGGGATGATTATTTTCACCTTTCTCATTATGTGATTAGATATAATGTTGTAAAACGGCTTTCCGTCGAGCACTCTGCTCTTTGTGCTCAGCCTCTTAAGGTAGGAATCGTAATATTCCTGTCAGATAGTAAAGGTGAAAAATCAAACTAATGATGTTCCAATCTTCCATGTTATAACATACATACACCTGAGAAATGTAATTCTTCATTCCATCAGCCCTTTTATGCTTCACTGCAGGGGCTTAGGCCTCCCCTCACGATGAAGGGGATTGGAGCGTAAATCCACTACGCTGCTCCAATGCGTGTTGGCGGATTGTAACGGCCGCCATCTATTGACAGCAAGTCAGAAAAGTCAGTGGTACACGCCCGGATTCAAACCACGGCCGTATAGACTTACAGATTTGAAACAGGTTCGCTACGTTTGGGGTATCACGACACACGAATCTTCCTTCCTTTAAAATAAAATATAAAATGAAAATCTGTTTACTTTCAAGTAGGTCTCAGCTATCACTATTGAACGGCTTAAAGCTTTATGCAGTTTCGTACGCGACAACTCTATGAAAAATACTGCAAGGAACTTAAAGTAGATTGTTTTCTTTTTTTTTACTGACGACACTACAAACAACTGTATTAAAAATTCAGTGGATTAGACTTATGTGATCCCAAGCAATTTTATCATTTATATATTCTATTAAATTGTAATATGCTTCAGACATAATTTAACATAATTTCTGTATTTATTTATTGACAAGTCTATTATATTGCTTGGAAGTTTATTTTAAAATCTTACACAGTTACCTTTGAATAAATTAGTTATTTTACGAAGCCTAGTAGTGGCTGTCCATCATCACGCTAAATTAGTTCTGTTATGAACAGAGCTTTTAATATGAAAATATTACACAGTTAAAACGTATATTAAGACATGCTGTACAAAAGTAACTAAGTGGAAAGTTCAGAGTTCCTTATCTGGCGGCAATTCAATTGTAGTAACATTTCGGCGGCCGCCCGCTTATAAATTACACTTGTTTCCCGTACAATAGCTTCAAAGTGGAGACGCCACGTATATTTTCTATAAACTAGTCCGTAACACTTGCTCTTTAGTATGTCTTTCTGCTTGTTAGTCCGTGATTTGGATACTGGTAAGCTGGTAAGTCTTATTTTGCGAGACCGTTTAGTCTTAGTCGTTTAGAAATTTTATATTATGAATTTTCACTTCACTTCATCAGCCCATTTTCACCCCACTGCAGGGGCTTAGGCCTCCCCCGGGGTGAGGGAGCTTGGAGCTTAAACCACGCTGATCCACTGCGGGTTGGGGATTGTAACAACCGCCATCTATTGACAGCGTCCGGGACCGATTGCTTAACGTACACTCCGAGACACAGAGTCAGCGATAGTTATGTACTTAAGTCAGAAAAACTCATTGGAACACGCCCGGATTCGAACCATGGCCCTATGGCCTTATAAATTGGATACTGGTTCGTTGCGCTTTAGGCTATCACGACTCACAATATTATGAATTTTTCGTTAAAAAGACAAATATTTTTTTTGTATTTATTACAAACTGTTTCAGAAGAAACGGTAGTTAAAGTTTGTAACTCCTGTTGTATTGTATCAAAATTTCGTGATAATTAAGCTCCAAATAATGACAATATGTTATTCAGAGCTTTTAATCTATGAAATGTTGAAGTAAACTTTATTTGAATCAATGTACAAGCACTAGTAATTTCAAATTTATTACATAGTATATTGCCTAAACCTAGAAATATCCCGACGTAGCATCGCGAAGTAGCTATCGATGCACTCTTAGTATGTCAGCTTGCTATGTTCCACTTAAACACACTCAAGCAATAGTATGTCAACAGGCCACTAATACGCTGCGAAGTTCCACTCACACATACTTACCCGACTGCCATTACAGTTCTTCATTGGTTGTCCGATGAGAGGCAGTCTAGAATTTTTGCATCTATTGTATATTAAGTTAAATTTTCTGTCATAAAATAACTACAAAGTAACGTATTTAAGGTAAAAAAATTATACACTATTATAATTTAAAACTACTATACGGTTAGATCAAAGCGTACACCGATTTGTGATTTTACCTTACCACATTAACATAGACCGTGTGTGTTGGTATCAGACCATCTCGTAGAATGATTGCCGAGTAGCGTGTGTTACCTTGTCGAGTCATTGTTAGAACTATTTGTTTTAATAATAAGCTTCTGATAAGTACTAGGTACCTACACAGTACACTAGGTTCTTTTTTAGTTCATTTGCCAAAACATAAAAAAAAACTGGCCAACAATACAATACCGTCATCATCATCATCAGCCTATTTTTACCCCACTGCAAGGGCTTAGGCCTCCCCAGGGTGAGAAATAGGTTTTGGAACTTAAATCCACCACGCTACTCTACTGCGGGTTGGGGATTGTAACGACCGCCATCTATTGACAGCGTCCGGGACCGACTGCTTAACGTGCTTTCCGAGGCACGGAGTCAGTGATAGTTAATGTACTTAAGTCAGAAAAACTCATTGGTACACGTCCGGATTCGAACCATGGCCCTATGGCCTTATAAATTTGAGACAGGTTCGTTGCGCTCTGGGCTATTACGACACAATACCGTACAATATATAAAAAACACCTTTCTTGTATGGGGACCCTCTTTACCTTTTAACTTTTTTTTTATTATTTGTTGTTATAGCAATCCTGGCAGTAGACACTACATGAAAATTTTAGATGTAAGCAATGATCATACAATTACGTTAAAAATACACGTTTCTTGTGTGGTCAGAAGCGAATATTGTGTGGACATTTTGAGTTTCTTAAAAAGACTGAAGTTCATTCACTTTCGCACATTCGCTTCCCTTCCTTCAGCAGCAATGTGAATTGGCCCTAAGTTAATTAATTGAAATTAAATTAAATACAAATTATACATAAATAATACAATTTATTAACTTACACAGATATTGAGCATTACAATCACACCAAACTGTTTTAACTTAACAATCATATCTTTGTATTGGTTTACAAGAAAAAAGAATTAATCTCTAACACAATGAATCTGAAGTAACAAACTGGTTCACTGTAAATAACTATTGCTATTTAATGAATGAGAAAAATACTAAATGTATTAACCTTTTCGCTACTCATTAACCATATTTGGTCAGATTAAAGATCACGACCCATTTAATTAACAGAATTAACAGTTAATATGAAGAAAAATAATATGAACCTACAGTACCCATTACTAGGTCCCATATCATTATATCTTGATTCAAGGGTAATTGTAAAAAAAAAATTTAATAACTTTCAAGCTATTTGATTGACTTCTCAATAAACAATTTCAAGAATGATGTAAAACAAAAACCTATGTCTAAAGCATATTACAATTTAAAAGAATATGTAACTAACTTTTATGCAGTTGTCTTTATAGTGACCGTGTTCAAAAGAGACAGCAAAGTAATTGAAAATAAATAGATTTTATTTACTTTCTTTAAAATCAGGTATCCACTTTTGAGTGATATCTAATTGCAGCAAATGTGAAAAAAAATGTTTAATACAGACGGTATCACTTCACTGATATAGTGATACCTTCTAACAATGCTATCAGTTTAACCAGGTACCTCCAGGACTCTTTATTACTTCATGTCCAAATGACAAAAAACAAAACCTCTGTATGTCTGTCTATACAACTGTCGGAGCCGTTTTTTAACTCAATACACTCGTCAAAAAAGGGACGGAGATAAGTATTAACATTTTTTGGCTTAGATTCACCATAGTGAAGTCCAACAATGAAGGGTATTTTTTTGTCACTCTGATCTAGAATACATAAAATGGGCCAAAAAGAATAATTACTACTAGAATGTACTGGGAAGCCATCCACATTAACTGTTACAGACAATAAATCCGTATTCATTTATCTTTGATCGCACTTCGAGATTTTGTTTTTTTTGCTACCCCGGAGTAAGAAGAAAAATTAGGTAGTTCTTAATCTGCGATATTCACGTCCTCCGTCGCTGTCCTTAGCGAATCTAAACCAACCTATTAAAATTTCAATAATTTCACGATCAGTTGCTTTCTCAGCAATTTTATTTTTGCGTACTGCATCTGAAATATTAGTAATAATAATAATAACGTTTATTTACCAAAAAATATTATATACATTATTGAAGTACCATAACTCCACCACTAGGCCTAGCCTGTATCGGTGGAGTCATTTACATTTGTGTTTTTTTGTTTTTACATTAACAGTATTACCCAATATAAAATTAAATTAATCACTACTAAATAGATATCACATCGCGTTCGGCAGCAAAAACAGGTAAGAAGTACGACTAATTTATAATTGAAGGTAAACAAAAATAATTTTATTTATCTTAACATAGAATCGTGACAAAGAATATGACATGCGAAATAAACAGTTGAGACACAGAATTGCTGAGGCAACCCACCACAATAAAATAATATTAATTTTTGTTGCAGACCGCTTCCATACAAATGAGAATTTGTATGGAATAATAAGTTTGTTGCTATACATAGCAACAAACCCATTAACAGTAATTTTATAACATTAGTGTAAACCTTGAAATTTGACGTCTGAGTACCTAAGACATCAAATGTATATAAAATATAGAGCCATCCCTACATAAGTTTTTATAATTAGTAAAAAAAGGGTTCCGTACTGTAGGCACACATACAGCAAAATGTATATGTATGACCACTTATGCGATTTACTCACTATTTATGCGAGACGTATTTTTCAAATTGATATATGTACTTATATATATTATTTATATTTGTGTATGTTAATGTATTCCCATTAGTTGACTAATCATGAGTCTTAAGCCACTATCATTTTTAAGATACAGCCTTAGAGAATTGAGGAAAATTCCAAACCTTTGACAGTTTCCAAATTCAATAAAAGTTTGTTGAATAAAAATAATATTTCTTTACAATATATACATAAATAGGTATTATACACCCAGGTACGGGACAAATAGACATGTTCATACACACAAATATTTGTCCAGAGTGGGAATCGAATAGATAGTATTTCTTTATCTATAACACATGCTATCTATCATAGTCTCAACTAATAGTTGTACAATGCCAATATGGATAAAATAAATTTCAGTTGCAAATACCTACCAAGATTTTTTTGTTTTCATTATCTGGTAAACGCTCTGGTATAGAGCAGTAGACGTGGATGATTGCCTTGATAAAATTTTAATTTGTAACTGTTTTATATCTTTTATTTCATATTTTATGTCCCCTAGGTGTGAGGCAATTTGAACTGAAACATTAAAAATTGTCTATCATAGCTGCATTGAGTTTACAATTTATTTTCAATAATATTTCTAAAATAATCTTCATGGATATAATAAATGTATAAAGTGTGTTAGTAATAATATTTACCGAAAGAAGTATTTATTTATTTATTTATTATATATTGATGTCTGTTAGTATTGGTGGCTGACCAGTTGTTGATACAGGACCCGGAAAGTAATAAAATACAATTATTTTAATTTATAATTTGAAAATGAAATGTGTTCCTTTGTTTGCACTGACGGAAGAAGCTTTCTCTAGGTGGGCGATGGGACGGCCGCAATATTAGTATTGGAGGTAAATATATTCTTCCAATTTATTCACACCTTCAATTCAAGCAATTCTTTATGGATTTCCGGCGGAAGTATTACAAAAAAAATAGCAGTTTATGAAATATATAACGGTTCAGCTCATAAGAAAGGTTATTATTTTGTCAAGAGATAGTCAATTCCTAATAATAATTGGTCATTATCGTAACAGTCTTAAGCATTATATTGTTTTAAAAAAATATAGTAAAATTACCAGAGGGAGTTTCTTGTCTGTTTTTCTTCTTCTAGTATTTAAGAATCGCCGGTAAATAAATGCATTTTGACTGTTAATAAATGTGTGAATTACTACTTACATTGAAATAAAATAATTGAATTTTGAGTTTTTGCAAGGATTTTTTTCAAAGATAGTTGTGGTCTAGGCAACTATGATATTGATTCGCATTATTTTAAAGTAAATTTAAAGTCGCTCAGCACAGAGCAGGCTACGCACGGTATCTCTATGATTGATAAAATCAGTACCTAACAGAGAAATCCGTCAAAGAACTAAAAATTATGACATAACCGAAGGTGTTAGCATACTGAAGTGGCAATGTGCCCGTAACATAACATTTGCCTTACAACCGACAACCAAAACCAAATATCGGGGTAGGCGAGTTCTCGAATAGAGGCTACGTACCGGGAAGCCAAACGTTGGACGGCCCACGCCCAGGTGGATATACGATCTGAAGCACCATCCAGTTGTATCCGAAAAGCAAAAGACTGTGAGGTGGCGAGCCAACGTCAAAACTGTAGTGCGGACCCGTAGTTATTACGTCATCAGGTAAACATTTTGAAAATTATATTTTTCTTCATAAGTGTTTTTTTTTTAATAGAGAAAATATCTAGTTTTTTATTAGAAATAATATCTCAAAAGAAGAATTAAATTTAATTTATTGCCGCTCATTGCATCTTCAGCAATAGCTTAAAGGAATTATTTTAGTTTGCTATCCGTTAATTTTTCACGTCTTATAAGATGATAGAGATAAAGTAAGTAAATAACTTTTTTGCACAACTTCATAAGAATGCGAGTGCATAGTTTTGAAAAAAAAATAATTATGTGCTATACAATATCAGTCCTCTATTTTTACTAAAACTAAAAGTATTTTTGCTTCGGTAAGACTATTATGAATAATATATAATTATAAATTAATGTAACAAAATAACTAAAAATTTCGATATTGATTGTAATGAAATTGAAATAAATATATTGTCAACATAATTAAAAATTAGATTGTTCACTGTCTACCACTGTGCCTTAAGTAAACCTCGTGCGAAGAGCGGGGGGAGGGTTGCATTTTTACAAATTGATACAAATTATTTGAGCGCGCTCCCGCTTTGTTCCAACGACGCTTGTTACAACTGCGGAACGGCATTTTATTATTTTATTAGGTCCTGCTCACACTACGGAAAAAAATCATAGTAGCTTGCAGATTACACAGTTAACAAATAATGTACCCATTAATGTACCCAGAACTAAGTGCAAATAGAAATTTGAAAAAAAAAATATGTAAAAAATATATGAACTAAAGCTCTCCACCCGCCCTCCAATTCGCCCCTAAATTATTTGTTACTATTTAAAAATTACACCTAGTCTATCTGCAATTATAAACCAACACGCTGAGTAACTTACAATAACGTATGTGAGTGAGTACATTTATAAGTAGTGACATACTATATATTATTTTATTTGGGGCTAACCGGGAAGCCGTTACAAGTGGATTTAAAAAAAAAACACACTTACTATAATAATAACGTATACATGACAACAACGTCTAGGCCCCAAACTAAGCATCAGCTTGTGTTTTGGGTACCAAACGAAGACACCACATACATATAACAACCATGACTCGGTACCAGTATCGATATTCATCATATAAATGCTGACCCGAACTGGGATTCGACGAACTGGGATTCGAACCCGGGACCTCCAGCTTCTCAGGCAGGGACGCAACCCACTAGACTAAGTGTTCGTCCCTTATTATAGATCATATCATTATTATTTTTACATCATAAATCAGCCCATCATCATACCTCACTGCAAGGGTCTCCCCTAGAGATGAATGTGCTTGGAGCTTAATCCACTATGCTGCTCCAGTGCGGGTAAATGGATGTTAACGATTGCCATCTGTTGATGGCAACCGGGACTGACGACTTAACGTGCTCTTCGAGGCACGGAGTCAGTGATAGTTATGTACTTGTCAGAAAAACTCATTGACCCATACCGGTTCCTGGGATTCGAACCACGACCTTCTAAACGAGAAACGGACTCGCTACCACTCATCAATCACGACACATAAAATAATGTAACCATATTAAAATTAAAATAACGTTATCGGTCGTACAAACCGAGCTTTACCGCTCATTCCATAGACGGAGTCCGAAACATCTTATTCGCGCCCTCATAAAAGTAACTGCTTTGGCTCGTTTTTATTTCTACCTCTGTACCTGTACGGCCACAGTATTTTAATAAACCAGTTGTTTTTCACAAACGAATATGCACCCTAAGGTCGACGCGATTAAATGTAAAATCAAATAAACTTTCACGACAAAAACGTGCTCTTTCCGAGCCATGCCCACTTGTATCTAGGACAGAAGATTCTTATGAGGACGCGAGGAATTCAAATTACTTTATTAAAGTGACAGAAATTTGTGACATTTCATGTGATCCAGTTTTATTCTGATTTCTCTAATTTTCGATTGGAATGAAAATATACTAAGTATGTGTAAGTCAAATAATATTACAAGAACAATTTCGGAATATACTTGATGTTGTTACGTTCATACATCTTTTCAGTTGCCAATTCGTTGACCGACAGATCGGCCGAGTGGTTGTAAACCCTAACTGCAGAACCAAAAGTCGTGGGTTCCTCTGTCTATATCTTAATAAGGCAAGGTATGAAACAAATTGATTGCAGAGATACATATCTTTAACAATCTTGTCATCATGGGCCACAGACCAGTCAACCTATAGACCACGCTTTAATAAACGTCAGTATGAAAACGAAATCGCCAAAAAGTGGCGGGGTGCGGGGAGAAGTCGGCTAGTTTTCATTGGCTCGTTCAAAATTGACAATTTAATGGCTTTCGACGTGCTTCCAACTGACCGCTCACAAGAGACGTAGTTATGTAGTGTCAGTACATAGCCTTGGTGAATGCTACTCCCCGTCAAAGCGTGGTCTATAAGGTTGACTTGTCTGTGTCATGGTCACATATGATCGTGTTTTAGCTCGTCTTTAACGTCCCTGCGTCAAATTTCTGCCCAATTGTGATTTTTGTGTATGAAAAGATCGTACTGTTGCTGTGACCCTGAAACACAGAATATTATATAACTAGCGGTCGTATCCGGCTCCGCCCGGGTGGACTACGGAAACGTTCCCCTCCCATGCCCTAGCTAATATCTTTACAAATAATAACTTATGTATTATTCTGGTATATAAGGTATATTATTGTAAATTTTTTTTAAAAATCCATTTAGTGGTTATTGCGTGAAAGAGTAGAAAACATCCATACATCCATACATACAATCTTTTGCGTTTATATTATTAGTAGGATTGACAAGATCGACTCGAATGCCTATGTCTTATCAATTAAAAGGCGGTCCCACACATGTGGCAAACATGCCATTGACCATTCACGCATGTTTGGGAGGCCATTCGTAACGGTAATTCTTTGTGTGGTAAACATTCGCTATCCGTGATAGCGTGTCGGTTTTCTTGTGCACTTCAAAGTGGCCGTACGGATAAGAAACATTTGCCAGGTTGTATAGGAGGTACTACAATTTCGACAAACCTTTGTCAGTTATTAAGGCGGGGTTACACGGAAAACATTTGCTGATTTTAAAGCCAAATGTTTGTCCATATGTGTGGGACCGGGGTAATAGGTAACAAAGAAAAACGCAACGCAGATGAATTTTTAATTAAGTTATAGCCTACGCGAAGATCGCGCAGTTTATGCAAAGTCCATTGTCGAATTTTATTCAGAATGGGTTTGGACCAAATTTTTTAACACATGACACAACTTATACCTTCTTCCTAAAAAAAATTAAGTCTTTAGAATTATCTTACTTATTTTTTTCTAAAAATAGATTAATAAAATAACCCTGAGACGTTAAAGGGAACAGATGCTTACTTATTGCATTATGTTAGACTTAATAAAGTCATACTATTTTTATTGATCCATGGGGATCACTATGTTATTTGACATAGTGACCTTATCTCAATATTTTTTATTTATTTTTAGCTTTGGTTTTTACTGTGGAAAGCGCCGCAATAAGTTCAACCGCCCAGATGACGTCACAGGGACAATATCAACGTCTGATGAATTTTCATAAATATCTGGGAAATTCGTTAACAAAAAAAAATTAAAATTATTCAAGGTCCTTATACCTTTTCATTTTAATGACCACCAGCGCGCAACTTTAAAATTCTGGTCTAAGCTCATTTCAGTATTTTTACTTTTCTGGAATCTCAATGATAAAGTAGTTAATAATAATTGACTGTAGTAGTTATTCATAATTTATTGTTGACAGCCATAGTGTTAAGAGACAGAAAGCTTCGATATATTAACAGACGTATGTACAAATATTAGAGTCAGAGTAATAAGCCATCTACTTCCAAAGGAAGCAAGCACGGTGCTTGTATTATAGAGTACTATGATATACATACTTAAACGTTTTTTACTACATATACATATACAGATATTTTTACACCAGCCACGAAACAAATAGACATGTTCATGCACACAAATATATGTCCCGGTCTGAAATCGAACCCGCGACCCTTGGCTCCGCGGTTAGGGTCTGTAACAACCCGGCCAAGCGGTCAGTCAAGTTTACAATCGAATCTGTTTCCTTCAATCAGACTTCCGCACAGACGACGCCGCGGCCACGACTTTGCTTTTATTATATACTCCGATATCTCCGACATCCTATAGCCGAGATTCGTCGGCAAATTACTCACCCAAATTACATAGCAACTCGTTACAAAATCCGGATTAAAGAGTTAAAGTAAAAAGGGAAAACGTCACCGTCTCGGCCCGCCGCGAAATTCTTAAGCGCACTGCCGGCGAAATGGGATGATTACTTCATCAAAACACACTTTAAACGCGTTACGTAAATCTAGTACGTCCCCGTTGCCCACCATTGCCCCCCACTCGCTGTGGGGCTAGGAGGGAGTGGGACCCACCCTAGGGGGCAAGACGATATAGGCGAACGTGAGCGCCCGTCAAGAAAACCTTGATTGCTTTTTTAATTAGTTTTTTTGCTTCCCCCCTTTCGCATCTCAACGATCGTGCGGGAAATATGTATTCGACTTATATACGAGTATTCAAGATTATTTTAGATGGACGCCATATTGGTCTTTTGTTTATATTTCATTTTTTTTAATAACATGCTTTTGCAATTCCATTTAGGATCAGTAAAACTCACGGCAAGTTATTTGGCACAGCGCGCAATGAATCCAATTATAGGTACGTATAAATTCATACGATACTTTGCCTGTCATTGACAACTCGTTTATAACTATATTTACACTGACGGTCGTCTTTATTACCCGACTGATTCATTCAACTTCAAATCTGGCATCCCTGATTGAACTGACAATTTCGAGCACCTTTCGAAAAATTCCCTCATGTAAATTATATTATTGCCATTAGCCTATTACATCCCAGCACAGGGGCTTAGGCCTCCCCCCAGGGTGAGGAGGCTTGGAGCTTAGATCCATCACGCTGCTCCAATGCGGGTCGGTGGATTGTAACGACTGCCATCTATTGACAGCAACTGGGACCGACTGCTTAACGTACTCTCAGAGGCACGGAGACAGTGTTATTTATGTATTTAAGTCAGAAAACTCATTGATACACGGCCGGATTCGAGCCACAGCCACACAGCCTTGTAAATTTGAAACAGATTCGCTGCGCTCGGGCTATCACAACACTATTTACTACTAATTATATTATCACACACTCGTAATTGGTCGTTGAGTGCTTCCCCTCCCTCCTCCCCCTAGACCCCTCTCTTTTTGGAATAGAACAGAAAAATAGAAAGTTAAGAAAGGGTTTTCTAGAATTCAATCTCTGAAGGGTGAAATTAATGTTCCAACACACGCGACATAAACCTGACTGACCTATGTAACTGAACTCATGTATTTATAATCATATCACGAGTACTATAACAGCATTTCGTTTTCACCACGCAGGCAAAATCGTGGGCGGAAGCCAGTTTATAATGATAGGGACAATGATAGCGAAGCAAAAATTTGCAATATATGTTTTATAATTTGATTTGGTACTGATTCAATTGTACCTAAAAAAAGGCTGATTGGTAATTTCATTCTTATTTGCGGTGGTGCCTGCAAAATAAAAAAAAATGTTTTAATGACGTAATCGAGAAAATTCTTCTCGACTACGTTGAACTGAAATTGCTGTGTATGCGATCTTGTCCCAGCGCTTCACTATTGAAATAAGTTACAAGCTGTGAAAGGAACCACACCGGTGACGCCTCAATATTTGATTAAAATCGGTTACGATTCGACTACCGCGCGATTCAAACTGTACAACACCCGCTTATACGTGTACCGATTGAAAGACCCTTACGACTGTCAGCGATTTTGTATGTCCTGAAAATTCAAATTTTTCAGAGTTATTCCCCATTAAGAAGAAACTGACTTCGCGGCGACTGCCGTTCATGTTTATCGGACAGGTGCGCTTCTTTGAAGGTTCCAAAGAGATCAGATCAGGTTATAAACGTTTCGGTGAACGTAGACAATAACGTGAAAGTATTTCTCAAGAACAATGACTTTCGCATCAAACGCAAGTTACTGAACAAGAGTTTCTACCTGGTGGGGTGTGTGTAGAAGTATAAGTGAAACAATGATTGCGGATTTATCGTTGAAATGCTGCATAAGAAACACAATATTCAAATAAATCAAGAGTATGGAATCGGAGTTAACGGTGTTGCTGCGGCCGTACTCTGGTGAATTAACACAGCGCCGAAGTAGAACCGAATACGCGTCATTTAATAAATCCCTACTCTCGTCCTTAGTCCTTGCGACCGGATTTTTGAAACGTAGCGTATTAGGCGCTACTTCGGCGTCACGTTATGAGTCAGAGTAGAGCCCCTGATCCTATCGATCATAGAAGCAAACATATGCTTATTAAATAATTAATAATAATACCTAGGATTTACCACACAGCGCCATCTAGTCCCGAACTAATATAGCTTGTACTATGTATACCAGACATCTGATAAACACATCTAAATATTTTAATGAATAATATCAACTTCTTTAGATATTTTACCTGCTATCTATTACAGAACAAATAGACATGTTCATGCTCATAAATATATGTCCCGTGCTGCAATCGAAGCCGCGACCTTTTGTTCTAGTTCTACAGTTAGGGTTCCTAAACACTCGACTAGTCGGTCAGTCGAATTAAAAAATGTTAGGTTACTTAAAGAGGATTGAGCACATCAGGAGAAAAAAATCCGACATTAAAAACTAAAAATGAAAAGTTAAAAAGAATATTTTTACTTCAAAGAAAAGGGCATTATTGGGCGGCATATAGTTTAGGAAGTCGGTGCTAACTCAGTCACTTTAAAGGGGTACTTACCAGGTAATAACAATTACAGCCATAATATATTTATAACTATAACAAATATAGAACATATTATAAAGTGAACGACTTGGCACCGACTTCGTTTGATGCTTTTACCTTTAAAATAAACATATTATTTTAAACTTTTTGGTGTACGTTTTTGAAGTCGATTTATATAATTTTATTATAATTATTTATTTTCAACAGTAGATAAAAAGAAAGCAAGATTTGTCGGTTTTTTTCATTTGTTTAAATATTACAAAACTCCAAAAGTTTTAATGGTGGTTTTAAAAGCGTTTTTAGAACGAACATTATAAATGTATAAAAATTAAATCAAACATTTTTCAAAAGCTATCGTGCTTCCAAAGTTTCTTAAAACATAATTGTCATAACTCGTTTTTGCACTAAAATAGTTTTTTAAAACAATATATGGATGGATCGACCTAAAATTTCCTCAAAGAACCCTATTTGTACATATAACACTTGGTAAAATGTTTGTAAAATGGTACGTACAATAATTTATATTTTTGTTTACCAAAAAGTGTCTAGAAATGATTGAATGTGAAGAAATTAGACGTATTTTTAACCCATACATAATACCTACTTCGCTTTGTGCGGCTTACAATTTGTGTGTAACCTACTATGAGCAAATGCAAAGTATATAACAAATTAATTTTCAATGTCTCTGAAGATTTTTCTTATAAATTATTGAAATGTTTTTTTTTTAATAATTTTGAGGAATTTTTATAGTAAAATTATATACAATAAATAATTAAAATTATGCAAAAGTTCACTTAAATTATTTAATTTCGATACGAAATGAAAAATTCGTCCGATGCTCGAAAACAATTAATAAAGTAAGGAAAAAAATCTGGAGTGAAAGTTCAGAATGTCTATTAGGCGTTCATAGCATTGCAGTCATAATGAGGGGAAAGTGGGGAAATCAGGACATCGGCGTACCATCACGTACAGCCGGGGGAGAAAGGACGAGAGTTGAGAAAAAAAAACGTATACCGAATTGTATGTATAATCACGTTTTTTATCCAAGTGGCCAAAAAGTATTTTTTTTTAAATAATAAATGAAATTTAATATTTGCAGCTTGAAATCAATATATATGTTTTTGAACTATTGCCTTTTAGTATTATTTCAAAATGTAATTAATTGCAAATGTCGTGATGGCCGAGTGGTAGTGAGCTCGCTTCTTGTTTGGAAGGCCGTGGTTTAAATTTTTTTCTAACATATTTATCACTGAGTCTGTGCCTCGGAGAGCACGTTAAGCCGTTGGTCCCGTTTGCTGTCAAATAGAAGGCAGTCTTTACAATCCACCAATCGGCACTAGAGTAGCGTAGTGGATTAAGCCTCCAGCCCCTTCATCCCGAGGGGAGGCCTAAGCTTCTGAAGTGAGATATTAATAGGCTTATTATATAGTATATTATTTCAGAACTAATTGACATGTCACATGTTTCTAGATCGTTCACAAACTATTTAATGACAACCGTCATACATATTATTTAAATACGGAAAAGAAATATAACACTTTAACATTCTTGAATAGTACGTATCTATTTAAATAATTTTACAAAGAACGAAATCTTCTGGCCACGTCCACACTATACCATGTCATGAACTATCTATAGTAGACGTAACGACGGCTGACTGAAAGCCGCTGATTGTGAACTGATGCGACCGTCGTTGCCTAATATTCTAAAACATTACACTCCTTTTGGGCAGTCGTGTAAAAACTTAACTAGCATAAAATTGAAAATAAATCGATAAATGGATTATAGAAAGAACGTATGTGAATGGTCATAAATCTGACCAGGCATACGCCAATTAAATATTCCAATATAAATTTAAAAACATACAAATTAGGCACTACCTAACAAGTTTTCTTACAATCATTTACCACGCTATGAATAATTAAAGATAATAATTAAAGTTGCAAAGTTATGTATCTGTATGTGTGTATGAAAAACATATTTACTATATTATAAATACTTATGACAGGAATTTGTAATTATTTATACTAATTAAAATGCCGACTTAATACTATATTGACTAACTAAAGAACTAAATGTTTCGCTAGCCAGTCGATACTGCCACTACAGACAGTTACTATGTTTTGGGATTTCAGTAAATTATAGAGGGCTGTGCTTTCAAACTCGCAGAAATCAATTTTTGTCATTGGAAATGACTTTCATTTCGTTGGAGTATAGGGGGCCATTTGGGAGTTTTGTGAGACTGGCAGATTGCACAGAGAGTTTTCGAGATATCGGGATGAACGTGGTGTCAAAAGACGCAGCTCGGCGAGCTTTACAAGGTCGCATAACACAATTTGGAAAAAGTTTAAAAACAAAAAAAATATCGGCATAAAACTAAATAAATCGCAACTTTTTTCTCCGATTTCCATTTTGGGAGCGCTATATCTTGAGAACTAGGTAAGAATAAGAAAAAAATAAAAAAAACGGCTCAGGGTGATTAGACGAGGGATCGATTTAGACTAAAATTGTTAGAATTGGACAACCGGAAGTAGTGGTTAAGGGTGCCCTTAGTTGGAAGTCGGATATGCGTCGGTGTTACATTTCGTACTAATTCGGTTTGTTCGATCGAAATGTCGTATAGAATGTTATATTTCGAAGTTTTAAGCTTATTCTGATACAGTTGTGTTATAATTTTTTGCGAAAAAAATTTATTTCGGAAAATTTTATCCAAAATATGTGTGTTTACTTTATTCCGTAAGATTCATTTCCAATGTCGTAAGAAGTTCGTGCGAAAGCAGGAGATCCGTTGATTTTTAATGTATTGTCTTTCAATACAACACAACACAAATTGGGAATTCTAGCTTCACACATTTTGCACAACCCAAAAGTCATACCTACGTGATTGCGTGTTTATTGTCTAATGTGGTCTCTAGTATTTTATAATATAATAAATCAAAAAAATTAAAATCAAAATATTTTCATTTAAGTAGATTTGCGCAAATACTTTTGAATCGTCTTATTTCGTCGTTGTCGTCGATTAAACTATCGGTTGATAATGTAGCTTCTAGAAGAAACTCAAGATTTATTCTATTCAAAATCATATATATAACTTTTAACGTTGTGTATAAACAATTAGGAAAAATTTTAACATTTAGACTAATTAAAAAATACACAAATCAAAAATAACATCCCCCCGAATAAAATTCATTTTTTTAATAATATTAACTCGGTGATTATAAATAGCATATGCAGTGATATTATATTACTTTCGGTTATATGTATACCTACTACTTACACATTTTAACGCCGAGCGTCTTAGCTCGCGACGTCCCCATTAATTTATACGTTCTTTCGCTTTCATTATAATTATTATTCTTGGCAATTTATTTTGCACACGAGGGGGTAGTGCCTCCCTTCGGATGGTTGGGGGTGTTAGGTGGTCTTTTACGATTCCCGTTTTTCGGCGCACCCTTTTCTTGGCCCTTTTTGTTTTTCATTACATTAAGTTTTAAGATGGGCTAATGTGTTGTATGTGTGTGCGTGATTTGTTTATGCCGTGCGTATGATATGGTTTGGGTGTGTATGCTAATTTTTACTACTTTATTTTAATATTACGTAAGTTTTAGTAAAACTAGACTATTGCAAAAGAGACGTAGATTGCATTTATTGGTAGTTATTGTTTTTTATACCATTATTTATAGTAATACTAGCTTTCAGTCCGCAGCTTCGTCTTATTTGACTACACGTTTATACCGGGACCGCTGGAAGGTCGCTAAAAAACCTTTCCCGGACATTGTGGGAGTTTCTATAAAATTATAATAATAATAATAGTAATAGCTGGGACATCCCACGCAGCGCAATCTAGTCCCAGATTAAGCAAGTATTATGCTTGTATTATAGGTACTAGTCAACTGTTAAACGTATTTAAATATTTTCTGTTTCAATAATATATACGTAATATAGATAATTTACGCAATTATGATACTATACGTACTATACTTTTTAAATATATTTTTTACTTGATATTCCTATGTCATAGATTTCTAAAACTTTTAGTTTTACCTCGTTTGTTTACTGCTAGAGATGAAAAGGCTTGTGCCTTACTATATAGACTGATACTCGTAATGATGAAAAAGCCCTTGCAAATAAATATGTAAAATAAGCTTAATTATAGCGCCACCTACCGAATCATATCGAAGCATAGCAATTTATTTATTTATTTATTACATAGATACAGCAACAGTTAACAAACTTAGAAATAGGTAAATATATAAAATACACAATAGAGGCGAGTCTTTTGACCTTTATAGCTATATAAGGCATTGTAAAATAGTACATAGTAACAATCAAGTAATAAACACAAAAACGACCAACATATTTAAAAAGAAAGAAAACATTTATAATTTGGATAAAGCTCTTTTAAATGAGACGTAACTCTGGTGATGTGTATCAAATTCATCGTTCAAGGCATTATATAGACTACAAAACCTATGTATTGGACTATTGTAAGAGACGTTATTATTCGCGACTGGTAATCATTGGTAGCAATGAACCATTGTCTCAACAAATTAAATATACTATAAGGGAAATATGACCTCAATCTTTGAAGTTGTTCAGATGGTATTTGAATATTTTTTTAGAAATATAATATTTCTTAATATTAAATAATCCCTAGTCTAAAAACTTAAGCACTCAACCCTATCGTTATTCAGCAAATTCGAAGCTCAGAACTTTAAAATTCACAATTTACAGGAGTACAGAAACATCGCCATGCGAGCGCCCCGACACCGACGAACTTCCACGAAACAAAAACGATTACGACAGACTTCGAGTACTCGAAAACAAAACGCAATTTTCTCTTAAGAAAATGAGGGAACTCTTTCTCCCCATTGAAAAATCATCAACACTCCCCGCAGCGTGTGTACTCCGAGACGGTGGAGGTTGGCACAGGGTGGGGTGGCGGGTACCGGCGAAGATCTACGCCGTCGACTTGCGTACGCTTTAATTAAAAATAAAACATAAGAACGATGTAACTGGATGAGCCGAGGAGCGAAGGAAAAATGAAAGAGAAAGCCGTCGCGCCCCATTCGACCCCTAGCACCCCCGGAGCGGGGACTTGTGGGATGCTTCGGGGGTGGTTCGCGGGGGCTAACAGCCACCACCCTGTGGCCGCACGTTGCTGCGTTACGACTGAATGACACCACTTTTCTTGTCGCTAATGAAGAGAACTTCTTAGATGTTAGCTTTTTACTTGCAAAAGGCGTCAGCTATATCATTTCGGACGATTAAGACATAATATCCGTGGGGAGTCTGCATTACTGTGTACAGATGAGATAGAGAGAAATAACTACTTATCTGCTTCGAATGTGTTTTCATAACCATAATTTATATTTAACTACAAAAATACATATACTAATAATTATTGTAAATAATTTAAATTAATTTACAATAATTATAAGAATACTGGGACATCCCAAACAGCGCCATCTAATCCCAACTCTCAAAGTAAGCAATTATTATGCTTGTACATAGGGTACTAGACCACTGATACACATACTTAAATGTACTTAAATCTTCTTTACAATATACATGTATATATAGATACTTTTACAGCCAGACACAGAACAAACACACATGTTCATGTACACAAATATTGGTCCCGGGCGGAAATAGAACCTGCGACCCTTGGCTTCTTAGTTAGGTTCTCTAACCACTTGCCCAATCGGTCAGTCAATTATTTGTCTAAATTTAAAAGTCCCTTAAATTGAAATCCTTAAAAATCCTAACGTGCTTCCACAAGGAAGCCTTTTTTTATTGAATAGTATTATTTTTATATGTTTTAATTAAATAAAATGTAGTATGAATGAATATGATAATCTCAAAAATTCAATTTCATAACAACACATTTGCAGCGTCACGTTTCATTTTATTATCGGCCGACATAGATATATGTTCACGTGGACGAAGTCGCGGGCACAGCTATTACAATTATAACATAAGTCTGTATTTTGATTACATCCATCTAAGCTGCCTCACAATTACGTACGCACGCAGCTTCAAAAATAAACAACCTAAATGCAAATTAACGATATGACTAAAGATTTGCTAAAAATAAAAACTATCTGAAAATACTTTCGCGAATCTGTTTATTTCGTTCTTCAGTGCTATACAGCAATCTAAGAACAGTAATTTATCACCGTGTACTCATAAAATGGGCACGTCACCTTCACGCTGACAATTCAAACGATACGTCTATTTTTTACTTCTAATCGACTCGATTGTAGCTTCGTTGTCGACACTTCACTCTGAACTGATCGTTGGTGTTCAAACGTACCTTGAATATCAAAGAGTTCAAACGTTCCAACGATTTCTAGAAACATAATTTTAGATTTAATGTTCGGACCTTAAATCTGACGGTAGTTTCTGGCATAAAAATAGTTATGGACAAGTTATCAGACATGCAGGTAGCAATATGTTAGATTTAATTGTTATTAATTAAACGGAACATAACTAACTTGTTTATGACTTGTGAATTTTATGCCGTTGTCCTCTCTTTGTGTAACAAACGCTAACTTTATTCATATACGTTGATACTTGATCCATTTTTATTGTAAAGTAGTTATGTCTTACAACTTTATAGAACTTAAATTGTTCTAGACTTCTCCTTACAATATATCGCAGACTTCATTATATAATGTATGAACGGAAGACCTTTGAAAAGTCGCCTGTTCGATCGAATTAACATCACATTTTAGTCGGTAACTTGTAGCATATCTTAGAAAAGTCTTGATTTGGTAAAATATACTTAAAAAATTATATTTTACCAAAGCGAAGGATAGTTACTAATTTGTAAATACAATTTAAATTTCCCTTTATATGCTTTATTTTATGTCCTAAATTAAAAAAAAAACAATGAAAAAAATCGGCCAAGTGCGAATCGGACTCGCACACGAAGGGTTCCCGGTTCCGTACCACCATACAATATAAAAAAAACGAGCGCGACGTTAATCGAATTTAACCATTAATCGTTATTATTATGTAATTTGAGAATTATAGTATATATTTCATACTATAATTATCATAAGATATAGTAGTTGAATGATATGGAATTAGTATAGCTGCGAGAAGGGGATTGCAAGTAATATATTTATTGGGACGTTGTGTAATGCATTTCCTTGCGGGTGAAGCCGCAATCGAATTCAATAAGCTCTATTACTTCCAAAATATGGATATCGGGTTTTAGCACATAAAATTTTTTTAAATATTTGAATATTTGATATGTATGTGAACAATGAAACTCACACTCCTTAGTTCAATCAATGTGATTCTCCATCTGTCCGCAATTCTAGCTAATAAATATTAAATGCCTAAAAAGACGTTCATACATACAATAGGTACAATATTATACGTAAAAACATAAATTAATTTGACAGCAGCGTTTGGTTTTAATACAGTCGAGCGACCGGCGAGCTGGGATTTCGCGGGGGTGAAGACTAGCACCCAGGAGACCTCGCGCACTGAAGCTGGGACTGAAATTCTCTATCTTACACTAGCTAGCTAGAATATGAGTGGTTAGACGGTAAACGCAGAAGAGGGCTTCTAGTCAATTTGTACTTTTATACGTAAATACAACTGCTGGTCGACCGTATCTGACCGTATCCAAAAGGATTTTTTTTAAATTTCATAATTCGTATTTATTTGTATATATCCCGTATCCATTGTAATAATTTATACAAAAATACAGACAAAAACTCGACTTTTAGAAAAAGTAACATAAAATTCACCGCATTGTAAAACTGTTATTGCTAATTTTCAAAAGTATAGTTGTACTCAATACTCAATAGTTCATTACATCGCATCCGTAGGTGTATAGGCACAAAATTATTAAATTTAAATTTATAACATCGAATCCCTGTCAGGTTACAGCAATTTAAAGAAAAGAATGGAGGATGACAATATTTATTAAAAATAGAAAAACTAAACGTATAATTATTCTAATAATCCCTATTTAATTACAACCGTAAACATCATAACTAACTTTTCTTTTACTATTGTTACGTGTTAGGGTTCGAATAATTTGGAGAGAAAGACCTGCTGACTCTTTTGAAGACTTTATTCACTAACACTAGGTCCAACACTAAGCACTAAGTCCAAACACTAAGCACTAACGATGTATTAGGTCGTAGCCAAGTCGTTGGTTTCACTTGTATCACTAGTTTCGCTTCGAAGTCGCTTAATTGTAGCCCAAAATAGAACTGGTATCGCTCACGCTCCTGCGGCTATTTATATGAGTCGTAAGGAACTCGAGAACATTCCAGAAATCACTCCACTCGCACGAACGTAATGGATCAATTTGGATAATCCTAGAACATTCTTTTTTCTTCTAACACCATCTAGTATTGAGTAGGGGTTTCGTGTGTCCTTATTGTAAACCCTTTTGCGAAGTGGTTTTACTAGTTGACGCTAGATGGCGGTCATTACTCTGTCCGTTCGTAACACTATTATTCACTAGTGTGTTATTTAGTTCCTGTGCAATTGATACTGTTTTTATTCTGAGAGTTTTGTATTCCTAGATATTGGACCAATGTTACCAGTTTAAGTTTTCACATTTGGCTTACTGTATTAAGATTTTGTAAGCACACAGTAAATATTTCATTAGTATTTCACATATATCAACAGGCAATATCCGAATATAAAACTCCAGACGTCTCGCAAAACACATCAAGAAAATTCCACAGACGAGTTTTCCAGGATTTCTCTTTCGCATTCGTTTAAACGCAACCACGTTGTGGCACACGTTTATTCAATTTTGTAACCCACTTATGAACAGACTGGCGGAAAATAGATTTTTCCACTGGATAATTTCGTAAGCGGTGTACGTGTGTTTTTTATTTCTGCCCCCCCTTTACCCCACTTGAACCGATTACGCGGAACCGTGGAGTTCACGTGTCGAATTCTGAATTTCTGTTTTGTTTTTGTCTGATTGTTTTATTTTTTTTTAAACATATGCATAGTTATAGTCGTTAATTAAGAAGATATTTTAAATGATTTATCGTTACATTTGTATGTAAATGATTCTCGCTGCTCGCACAGTAATGTAAATTGTTTGTTTTACTTTGTTTGGCAATATAGCCCAGCAAAGAATCGATTCACTATCAAATAAATTAATTGCAGACAAAGAAATATCTAGCCAATTAGTTCGACCCGTTTGAGTTTGAGAAGATTCACCTCTGAGTGCTACACGTATGGCACTCCTACTGAGAATTGTAACATATTCTTATTACTGTATTTTTACTTCAAATAATACATATAGGTACTCCTAAATGATGGGCTTTGACAAAAATTTTTAACACATCTTATATTTTTTTTTTTTTAATTTATACTAATCTTTAATTTTCTTTTTTACATCTTTTCAAAAATTGATTAATGAAATATCCCTGTGACGCCAACTGGACTGATGCTCACTATTTTTTATTATCTTAGACTAAATAAAGTCATAATATTTCTAATAATTCATAAGGATTATAATTTCATTTGACGTAGTGACTTCACCTCAATAATTTTTTATTTTTGGTATTTTACTGTGGGAAGTAGCATCGCAATAAACTCAAACGCCCAAATGACGTCACAAGGACAATTTCTACGTCGTCAGCTAAATTTTCATAAATATCCTGGAAATTCATAAATAGAAAGAAAAGGCATTTTGAGAGGCTATTCTAGCACATTATTCCTTTTAATTTTAATGACCATCGCCACAACTTTAAGATTTTGATCCAAACCTGTTTTGTAACACCAATACACTTGTTTTATCTCTACTCCTCAGGAAGACGGTAACACTTAGTTCCGGATAAATAAAACAAGGAAGTGAATATAAAAAAAGTCATGCAAAAAAAATTCCGAATCGCATGAAGTAAAACCTCATAATCTATCAACGGAATCGAAATCCGGAGCATATTAAACGACGCGTCCAGCAATAAACAACTTAGTACATTAAAAACGCTACGGGCAAATTTAATAACGTCTATTTGTTTACACAACAATATTTCAAACCCATAAAACCGTCAAAACGCTATAAAAGGAACTCATAAAGGCGCCGACACACGTAAACAAAAATTCATTATTATTCATCTGCGGGCTGACGTGGCAAGTCAATGTCTATCTTATTTCTTTTATAATTATTCACCGCCTCGGTTCTTCCCCCTTTCACTCCCGTTTTTACTCCCTGGACCTCGACTTGCCTCAACCCCCTCAATCGTCTTTGGTTTTTGCGGCGTTTGTTTCAAATTTTTCAGGGAGATAACCCTTTCCTGAACATGGCAGGAATTGGACCATTAAGCAAGAGGGCCGGCCTAAGCTTTTACGCTCATTTGCGGGTCGACGGGCTAGGTAAAAATTTAGGGTTTCTTTTTAGGTTAATTTAAATATATATTACCACGTAAATATGTCAGATATAATAATAAAATCAATACGGATACAGAAACAGTTACGAAACGAACAACATTAAATGAACAAAAACACAACAAAACAAATGTTTTTTTTCAAACAAATCTTACAAATTTTGTAAAGAAAAAGTGCAAAGACTTATTTAGTGTTCATTTTTTAAAATGAAAGTTGTTTGTTTGCATATTCTACGGGTACATATTGGTTCTCCTGATTTTAGGCGTGATAAGACTTCAATTACCCACTCTCAGTATCTCAGTATTAGCAGGGATTAAAAAACTGGTTAAAAGCATAACAATTTTTTTTTTTTTGATAAACCATCAGTATAGATTTGTTTTATTTTGGTTCAATAAAGAAACGCTTACGTTTCAAAAACTATAGAAAAGGTTTGAATTAATAAATGGTAAACGATTAAAATTTTGAGTGAGTAATTTAGAGTTTCTTTGCAATCGTGATTTTTTTTTCAGTCATTTGTTTTTGGGTATTTTACGTTTTAGTAATTGTGAAATTTTATAATTGAAAAAAACAATTAGGATTCATTTAGAAACAGAAATAATACAATGCAGCTTAAAAATTTGACCAAAGTTTGCTGGTAGCATGTAGTAAGTCGACATTTTGACCGATTGGTTTTCGAAAGTAAAGCATTTGTGTTTAATCCACCATGTCAGCATAGATTTTAAATTTCAATTACATTTTAGGTAAACAAAAACAAGTATAACGAAACAACGTCATTTCGCGTGTATTTTTGGTATTACCAAAGTATTAGTACTCTTCATATAGTGCCATAGGCTAACCCTTGGATTTCCAAACGATAAACCCAAAAAGTTAACTATGTCATAATGACCTCAATTATTTTTGAACACTCCTCGTATAAATATGTTTTAAAGATTGTTATTATTAGTACACTAAGTTATGCAGCAAAACAATAAAATAAAATCAATTGAATTAATTGATTAAACTGTTGTTTGAGTGGTCGGAAACGCCGACTGTAGACACCAAAGCAGCGGGTTCGATTCCCGCCCGCAACTGACATTTGTGTGCATATGCATGCATATCAGATATTTAGTACCCATAATACAAGCTCTGCCTAGGTTGGGACTAGACTGGTGTGTGAGATGTTCCAGATATTATTATTTATTATTCATTAGGTATAAAATTTAACTATTATCTACGATATAGCAACAGATTAACTAGATATAAATAGTAAATTAAATAAAAAAAGAAATCAAATTGCAAATTATGCATAGCAATAAAATGAAACCTACCGAAACTGAAGTAGTGTCAAACTTTATATGCAGGTAGCGCTTGGCTAACGATTTTACATGTAATCAATTTACGCGGCGTCGGGCCCACTTAAATTATCTCCACTACCGAACGCGACACGCTTCAACGGCTACACTTTTCCTTCGCGGACGTCGTTCGCCGCACAGTGAATAAACTTGACAGAAGATGGGAAAAGGTAGCGTGAGATTTTTGTGAATTATCAAAATCATTTTTGGAGTTGGAGGGGAATTAATCAATTCAACCAGAAAACTTTATTTAAAACTTTCTTTTTTCAAAACTCTTAAGCCAGATACCAACTAAAAGATAGAATAATTTAATAGCTGATTTCTTAGGTAATTTTCACTTTATCGTTTTCGTGACAGATTCGCTTTAAGAGTAATATTTATCTAACTACTATAGCGAAAAATCAAAACACCTGGCCATTAGTTGTCACATAAAAAAAAAACAAATTTTAGCAAATATAAATATTCTATATAAATTAGAATTATTGGAAAATTCTATGGTATGTTTTTTTGAAAAGCGTTAGAATCTCAGAACCTTTGAATACATCAAGTTTGATTATATATTTGAAGACTTGGCGACTTCGACATCTTAACAGTTGATGCCCAAAAAGACGATCAGATTTTAGCGAGTGATTGTCATTATTAATTCAAATGAAGGATTGAAAATAAATTTATAAATGTGCGAATTCAGTAAGAGTGGGCAGTGAGATTATTGCAAATATTTTGTTGTATAGTTTAACGGAATAAACATAAAAAGAACTTGTCTTGGATTTTGCTAAGTATCACAGAATCTGCGGTCGTAACATTATTTTATGAAGTTTTTTTTTTTGTCTGCGAACAAAGCTAGATAGTCCACTGTGCTACCGGTACGGTTGCTTCAAACAAAGTTACAGGAATCTAGATTACTTTTTCTGCAGAGCGCTCGCCGGTGTGCTCTCGTATTTATTGCTTCGAAGCGCGTTTCATTTTGTACACACTGTAATATTGGCGCCGATGGAAAACCGATTGCGATTTCAATTTCGTGACCGTAATGGTTTATATTCATTTTTCTATATTACAAGTTTCATTAAATCTAATAAAAACTTTAGTTTATATTTTAACTTTATGAGTTGGTAAATCAAAGGTAATACAATATATTATGTAACAGATTTTGCTGTTGCTAAATGATTTTTTAGGGTTTCGTGTTTTACATATTTAAATGCCACAAAAACAACTATGTGCGATATTTTCTCACTGTTGATAATATGCCAGAAAGTGCAATGAAAAACAAAGCGCGAGTGACTGCATTTTCTGACATCTTTCTGAGAACGCTTTATCCCTTTTATATGTAGAGTATATTGCGGGCATGTGTTGCGGGTACGGAGGAATGTGAAATTTGGCATAGTTAAGGTTTATATGGAGAAGGAGTACAGAAAGCTAAAATCTGTATATATTATAATATACAAATACTGTCAACCATACGAATATCCGTGATAGCCCAGAGCGCAACGAACCTGTCTGAAATTTATAAGGCCCCATAGGGCCATGGTTCGAATCCGGGCGTGTACCAATGAGTTTTTCTGACTTAAGTACACAATATCACTGACACCGTGCTTCGGAGGGCACGTAAAGAAGTCGGTCCCGGACGCTGTCAATAGATGGCAGTCGTTACAGTTCCCAACCCGCAGTGGAGCAGCGTGGTGGACTTAAGCTCCAAGCCCCCCTCCTCAACCCTGGGTGAGGCCTAAACCCCTGCAGTGGGGTAAAAATGGGCTGAAGATGATGATGATGATACGAATATAATAGTCTGTCAATTTGAATTGATTTACTCTCGTCTAATTATTATTGGTGCTTTCAGAAAGCGAGTACGGTCGAATTTCGACCACCCACAATTTCTTGTTATTGTGCTAAAAACAAACCTGCCAATGAATTCACCCTATTCTTCAAACAGTCAGTAAAGAGCCGCACCACAGTGTGTGAACAGTTTAAACTGCGAATCCAACGGAGCCAAACTGACGGATATGAAGGCGGTTGCTCGGTGTTTCATCGTCAGCTATTTCGCCTACAAATCAACGACTTCACTTCAGAAACATAGTGTCTATTTGTTTGTACGGAGCGACGGAAATGTTACCTCTTAAATGTTACTATGTCGACGCTACTATATTTTGTTTCTCTGAGCTTTTTTTATACAATAATTGATAGTATACCAAGACTGACATAGACTGATCGATTGGTCAGTTGCGGGCAAAGAACCCGCGACCACTTCACCCAAGATGAATATTTCAGTGCTTAAACACTTCTTTGTTCTGTGCCTAGATGTAAAATATTTGTATTATTTACGAATATAAAGATATTTTAGTATATATCTACACAGAAAAAAGCTATTTATTGAAAAAATGTTATTTCATTTATACCAAATAGATATTCTCCCAATATAAGAAATTACGTAGGTATATTGTTGTGGCAAGATATTTGTTGTTGATCTAAAAAAATTTATACTTATTTTGAGAGAATATTCTCTTCAGTGTATGTGAAACAATATTTTCTTGGTTCGAGAAATACCTATTTCTTTCTGTGTATTTCAGTTGTGCCTAGTTTAGGATTAGATGATCGTCTGCAAGACGTCCCAGATATTATTTTTGGGCGTATAGTAATATTTATGTTAATACCTAACGCACTTTCCTATAAAGTTAATTTTGAGCTTAATATTTCTATACTAAAGAAAATGAATACAAGAAAATATTTACCAGATCATTTACAAAATACGATGAAAAATTAACTCACATGAAATATGAAAGACAGATACTGTAATTAAAGAGTTTCAAATGAATATTAAAATTCGGGAGGTGCACTCCACTTCAGTCACAATGATGTTTGGGGCTCCCGAATACTTGAGCATTAAATTTTTTGTCAGCGAATGTTAGGGTGAATTCACATTGGTTTTTATTTACTTACTAGCTTTCCGTCCGCGACTAAGCCCGCGTGGTCAACGCGTTTGTGTTATTAACCAAGGTAGTGCTTTAACTGTAATTAGTAATAACCGGCAGCTTTGTTCGCGTAAACGAAACGTCATAATTGTTTTTAAAAATCATAATAGCAATTAGTTATTAAATCCAAAGTTATTTTTACTTTCAGTCTTTCTTGTCATTTAGCAATTGTGTGCCATCTAATGATGGACACCGAGACCGACGGCATAACGTGCTCTCCGAGACACGGAGTCTGAATTAGTTATGTACTGAAGTCAGAAAAAACTCATCGATACCTACATGCGCAGTGTCTCGAACCACGGTCTTCTGAATAAGAAGTGGGCTCATCATTACACCTATCACGACACCTATTGCTCATCACTTGAGAAATATGCAAATAATAACGCCTAGGCTTAAAATAAATTAAATATATTTAAAAAAAAAACGCGTTTAGAGACATCAAAATTTTGTCATTAGCTGTGTAATCGTGTTGAATTCATTAAAATTGCAATTAACGTATTTGAATATTAAATTTCATAAACTATAATTTATTTTTTATTGTGAACGCATCATTATAGCCGGCGGGACCAAAGATACATGTCACGGCGGCGGAAGCGTTTGCCAAAAATTATAATTTTAATTGCGATCTCCATTCTACTGTACTTGCTAAAATCTCCCCTTGTTATGAGCGCGTCTTTGTACAATATATGTCTTTCTACAATATATGTGCATTATTTCAATTGGGTTGCTTTAGAATATTATCTGAAAATTGATGATTTTTTCATTTAGAGTGAAAATAAAATATTAATCTTATTTATACACCGTTTTATTATATTTATTTTAATTTATTGTAGTCTGCTGACGATAACAGAAATGCTGTTTTTAAATAAGATATATTATCAATTCTTAGAATACCGTACCCAAAGGGTTCTAATGGAAACCTTATTACTAAGGCTCCGCTGTCTGCCTGTCCGTCCGTCCGCCACAGAGCTGTATCGTCTGAACCGTAATAGGTTGATACTTGAAATTTTCACAGAGTATGTAATACTGTTATAATAATAATAATAATAATAATAATACATGGGACAACTCACACAGCGCCACTTAGTCCCAAAGTAAGCAAGTATTATGCTTGTGTTATGGGTTACTAGACAACTGATATTTATACTTAAATACTTTTTTTTAATAATATATACATAGATAAATATTATACACCCAGACACGGAACGAAATAAACATGTTCATGCACACAAATATATGTCCCGGGCGGGAATCGAACCCGCGACCGTTGTAATACTGTTGACCGATATATTAACAAATAATAAAATTAAAGGGGGTTCCCATACAAGAAAAGTGTTTTTTCAACGTTTCTGGCGATTGTGAGTTCATTGCTTATTACACATGAAATTTTCAGGAAATACGTACTACTGTGAGTTCTATAATAACAAATAATAAAAATTCAATTAAATTAAAAACTAAATGGCGTTCCCATACAAGAAACTTTATTTAAAATGTTTTAGGTGGTACAGTTTTTATCAAAATTTTAGGCTCAGTAATTTTGGAGGCAAGGAAAAAGTAATGGTTGATGTTTGGGTATATTTCGTTTAACACTTTCTAAACCGAGCATTTTAAAATTAAAAAAATATATATATATTTGTATGTTTTATAACGAGCACTTTTATTAAATACATCATATCACATGATGCACTTTAGAAAACGTTTTTTTTTTCCTAATCTGCACCCCAAAATGAGAATCAGTTTAAGTTACATAATCGTGTTCAGGTTACTAATCCTGTATTTATTATATGTACCAAATCAACTTTATTCTTCCAGTAGACTTAGAAGAGATATGCTGTGATAAATCGACAGACAGGCACCAGATTTACGGGACTCAAAATAAAACTATCAAAACAGTTAAACTACAAACTAGAAGAAGACGTAATATTTAAGAACTGGTGCCATATGCGTCATATGTGTGGCGAAAATCCAAAGGTGGGCGTATCATTTCTATCACTTATTTATTTACATTTCTGTGATTGTAACCCATGTCTAAAATTCAATTAAAGGTTCAATTCGATGGCTTTTTAATGGCCGGTGCATCGTCAGCGACCAAAATTTCTACGTGGTAGTGTTAATAATATTTAACGGGGGAAGTTTTATTCAGTGCCAAAATTAACGAGTCGCCGAAAGCAAAACATACACGCCAAAACAAAGAGCCGAAAACTCGTTGAGTGGGAGCGCTAACGATTTCCCCGGTCATTATCTTTGACTGTATTCTGCATACAAATGATTTTTCCTGTTAATTTCGATGGTACGCAAATTATGATTTTTTGAAGTGTCGGCGAGTTTGAGGGCATGTTGACGGGTTTCAATATCCAAAGAAATACTCTCGCACCATAAAACGAAAAGCTAACTCTGTGAAGTTAGTTACAAACAGTTGTTACTCATAGTAAGAATTGCCCGTTAAAGTGTTTTAAACTTTAATTTTATAATAGCTAAGTTCGTTCGTAAGAAGCTCTTATACGAGGTTTTTTTTGTAAATATAAATTTCGTACGAATTAGTAGAAAGCAGTTTTAAAAAAAAAACGTTCTAGCCTAACAGTCTGTCAATACCTTTGGTAATTTTGTAAACCTTTGGTAACTTGTCAAAATCCGACCAATTTAAAAAAAAAAATTTTAATTTCCCACAGGCGCCTTTCCCGCTGCAATAAGAAAACCGTACTCGAATCAGCTTCGTCGATAAAAAAACTATAGTTGCTGTTGAAAGTTAAATGATAATCTTTTTAAATTAGACGGATTGTGTGAAAATTTTCCACAATTGTACATTTAATCAGCAAAAACTTTTGAACTGCAGATTCGCCGAGCGATTACAAGTAAGATGTAAACTTTAAATAGTAATATAATACATTGTGTATAAATCATATAAAGGTACTGCATTATAATCGATAAGTACGTTACTTGGGTTTTCTTGCAAATCCCTTTTAGCGGTAATGCCTTTAATGTGAGGGGGCACAGCAAAGATGGATCGTCGAGAGCAAAATGTGGTCGAGAAACCTCAGGTATGACTAGAGATGTGCTTTCATAATAACATCGACAAAAATATTATTTTAAATACTTAAAACTTTATATACAATATCTACCGACATTATACTAAGTTTAATGTACTGTGAAAATTAATAAAGTTTTAGTTCTGGAGCAAAACTTTTGGCAGTGTATATCTAAATAGTATTACAAAAAAAAACACATAAAATAAGTTTTTTGCAACTTAAAATGTGTGTTTCTTCATCTTCATCAGCCCATTTTAACCCCCTGCAGGGGCTTAGGCTTCCCCCAGGGTGAGGAGCGGCTTGGAGCTTAAATCCACCACGCTGCTCTACTGCGGGTTGGGGATTGTAACGACCGTTATCTAACGTCCGACTGCTAAACGTGTTCTCCGAGGCACGGGGTCAGTGATAGTTATGTAGTAAAGTCAGAAAACTCCTTGGTACACGCCCGGATTCGAACCATGGCTCTATGGTCTTATAAATATGAGACAGGTTCGTTGCGTTTTGGGCTATCATAATAATATTATCACAATATCAGTAAATCACGAACGCGTGTGCATTGGATCATTTCTCGAGAAAATATCATATAATATTAACAATAAGTAATGCAGAACATAACTAGGTGATACATTAAGTTAAAATGGAATAGAGAAATTAGTGCCATTCTTAAATTAAGAATTAAATTAATTAAGATATTACCTATTACATAGGTATAGGTTAGTTTCGTTGCATTATTGTTTTCATGAATATAGACATCATGTTAGAAACGGGTTTAAAAGTAATGAAACTTTCAAGTAGTGTAATATACTATATACCTATATATTACATTATAATATTCAACGAAATAGCTTTACCTTTAACGAAGTACCTTATAATTTTGCTTCGAACCCAACCATTTAATATTTCAGCGATGTTTGGTTAACTACATCTGCATGGAAATTTACACAGTTTATTAATTAATATAGACTATCGATAACTATGAAATATACTATCGACATATTTCCAACACTACCAGTCGGATGCAGTACTCATGCAAAAGTCTCAAGAAAATGAAGTCATAAGAGCTAGGCTAAGATGCGAAGCAGTATAAATGGACGAGGAAGTGAGTTATTAAATGACAACTTTGGTTGAGCCACTAATTTACTTATTCTAGCATAATTCCATTATCAGGCAGGTAATAATATTATCAGTTTGGGTTCCGTGGTCACTGATTTTGCAAGACTGTATCATCAATTCAAGTAGGTAGATACGTGTTTCCAATTAACACGATGATATCCCGTGGTAATAAAGTAAAATTTTCAGATTACATACAACATTTAGTTTATTTTAGCTTTGCAGAAAAGACGTCCATTTTTTTCAAATTGCATTTATCTTTTTTTGTCTGCTTGTCTGATGTGTGCATTCTATACTATAATACATCTAATATACGGTATTTTTTTATAGTAATTTGTTTTATATTTAACCGAGGTTTTTGTAGATTATAGTTTATGAATACGAATGTATTTATAAATGAGATTCTATTTCTTAAAGAGAACTGAATGTTCTAATCAAGTATTAATAATAATATTTACAGTTTTTCCTTGAATTGTTGGTTGAAAAATCTGAGTGAATATTTGGAACATCTGTGATTATAAAAATGAAGCCAAATATTTTCTAAACTGCACTTGAAAAATGGTAATCTATATAATATGTATAATAAAACCGATTAGCAAAGACAAAGTATTAAAATTTATGATTATTTTTTTGGAGAGTATATAAAATGAAATCTTCACCTAAAACGTCTACATATAAGTAAGTATATAAATTACAAGTATACTGCAAAATATCATGACGAAGTTATGATGAAACTGCTTAAAGTTACCTAAACTTGATACGCATCGTGTACTATATATAACGTGTAAACTTTCAGCATTCAAATTATGAGGTGCTACATTATTCTAGTGCTTGACTTAATTCTTGAGCACTCCGCGGTAGGTAGCTGCCCGTTCATAGTTTAGTAGCCGCTGAAAATCTCTGTGCATCTTAACCCTTCTGTGGCCCGTACGTTTACTTTCTTATTTGTGAATAACCCCCGAGTATACTATTTCGTGTTCGTAATAAAAACCCGAAAATTTTTTTTTTTTCAACTTCTCCGCAATTACTGATCGGTAATATCGGTAAATGAATACATCGGGGGGAGGATAACTTCCCCTTCTCTCGTATCCTCTTTGTCCGCATTTGAATATTTTAAGTACAAACATTATAAAATCAATTAAACGTTGAAAACGTAAGTAATTGGTATATTAGACTGAATCATGTATTAATTAAATTATTTTAAAGGACAACCGAAAAATTATAAGATTTTTAATCGATCACTATCCATCGACGGAATCACTACTATTCATATTACTTTCAGAATTTTTCTACTAAGTTTATAATTGATTGAAATATCTTAGTTAGTTTAAGTTATATTAAGTACATATAAAGGACAAATAGATGGATTTGTTAGGAGATGGTACGTCCCTTAACACTCCTAGGAATGTTGTGACATCTGTTGAACTGATTTTATAGAAAAAAAATGGAAGCGTGTTCTCACAATCACAAAGTAATAACAGCCTGTAATTTTATAACAAGGAACGATAAATTCGATCCTAAGAACAATTTTTTCTGGCTTAGTATCTTAACTAAAAGGGAGACCAAGAAAAATCAAACAATAGTAATTCAAAATTAATATATTTATAAATTTATTAATATTTTCCTTTTTATTAAATTTACTATCACCAATATTTAAAGCACTTTTTCTGCAGTTCCTTCCTTTTATTTTTACTCGGTATAGAGAAAAATAATTTTCTAACCTCAAAAAGTTTGACAATTATCATGTATGACGTTTGGTCCAACCCCGCATACCAAATTGGTGTATACCCTCCCCTCCCCCCTTTCACACCGCCATTTTGGTTCACACCTTCGTTCCATACGCTCAAAACTGACATAGTAATTTTTACTTTAAGAAACACTACAGTAAATTTTCAGACTAGTCACTAGGGGCGTATATTATACAGAACGCGCCACACGATAACTCGCACTTGATTGTGTTTTCGTAAAGCTTATACACCGAATAGACTGACTAATGGCTGAGTGGTTAGAGACCTTAACTGCGGAGCCGAAGGTCGCGGTTTTGATTTTCGCCCGGGACAAATATTTGTGTGCGTGAACTTGTTTATTTCGTTCCGTGCCTGGGTGTAAAATATTTACATATGTATATATTATAGAATATTTAAGTATGATATTCAGTTGTCTAGTAATCCATAACACATGCATAATATTTGCTTACTTTGGGACTAGATGGCGCTGTGTGGGAAGTACCTTTTATTATTATTAGTATTATATAATTTCTCATAATTTATTTATATTTACAGTCGCTTAATCTGAACACAGTCTGTTCGCAGTACTTGAGACAACGGAACTCTTGTCTTTATGAAATCCTTAAGTGGGCAACGAGGCTTCTTACTGATTTTTATTTTTCAGCCGCTACTTTTTAAATATAATTGAAGTTCCGGCGTTTGCGTGAGTTTTTTTTACCGTGCAATTATTTACTGATACTGTAAGAAAAATATTATTATATGACATTTGTGAAAATAATGAAATGGGTTTTCGAATTCAACTTGCACGTTATATACAAAATTTCGATGGCTACTAACCGCTGAGGAGTTTCCTAGTGAGAAAAATACCTAGCTACATCACTAGTTCATTGTGAAAACCATGGTTTACGAAGTTTCGTGTCCGTGCTACAAAACGTTGAGGAGTGTTCTCATGAGGAAATAATTTTTGCAGCAGCACCAATTCGCGGTAAAAATTATGGTTAACTATTGAAGTCCAACGCGTACACAGTTTCGTGTTCGACATTCCTGGCTGAAACAGCAGCCATGTTTATTATCTTATGTTTTCGTAATGTATTTCCATTGAAGTGATAGTCGTCTGAAGGCGCACCCACTGCTTTTTTAGGTCGTGGCAGCCATGTAGTAGCGAGCTTCTTTCTTGTTTAAAAGGTCGTGGTTGAAATCCTAGGGCGTGCATACTAAAGAGTTTTTCTGACTTAAGGACTGGGCCTCTGGATTTTCTTTTATCCCTAAACCACTTGTAAAGTAAAAGCTCTTTTCTTGCTTTTAACAATCGCACTTGACCATTTGTATATCGTCTATCGACACGATATCTACGAATAAAGCTGTCAATATCAGTTAGTTTCGGTAATGGACCACGCCTATAGTCGTTGCGTGCTGCGCCCACACGTCAAAATATTTCTTTACTTTATGGACGTTTAATATGTTAGTTTTTTTTTCATATTAACAGCAAATAAGGGCTAATTCTTTTGAAACAGATTCGTTTCGCTCGGGCTATCACGACTCAAATTTATAAGGCCGTGCGGCGGTGGTTTGAATACGGGCGTGTACCAATGAGTTTTTCTGCTTTAAGTACATAACTATCACTGAATCCGTGCGTCGGAGAGCACGTTAAGCAGTCGGTCCGGTCGCTGTCAATAGATGGCGATCGTTACAATCCACCAACCCGCACTGGAGTAGCGTGGTGGATTTAAGGTCCAAGCCCCCTCACCCTGGAGAGAGACCTAAGCCCCTGCAGTGGGGTGTAATGGGCTGATGGAATGGAAAAGGAGTCCGTAATAATATGCAGAGTAACCAAGCATGGGTTTTCAATATACTCAACTCAATATTTTTCTTCACGGCTCAGCGGCTTACTGGCGTAGCATACCTACTTGATAGTTAATTCAGGTTAAGGTTTAAATAAACAATTAACTTTCCGCCCGCGGCTTCTTTCACGTGGACTACACAGTTGTACCGGGACATCTTTTTCCGGGATAAAAAGTAGCCCATGTCACTCTTCAATTATTGGCACGTGCCAATAATTTTGCTTTCATTCCAATAAATATACCAACCGACATTTGGTTGAAAGTTTAATATATATTCAGTTTTAATGTATCATTTTAGTGTTGTGATAGCCGAGTCGGCAAGACCGCTTTTTCTCTAGAAGGTCCCAAGAAACCCGAAGTTAATCATCAGATGGCAGTCGTTAATTTCTATCAACCCGCATAGGAGCAGCATGGTGGATTAAGTTCCAAGCATCCTTATCCCGAGGATGGGTCTAAGCCCTTGCAATGGGACATAAGGGACTGATATGAATTCAGTTTCGATACACAGCAAGCCATTTATTTACACTAACATTATAAAGAGGTAAAATGTGTTTATTTATTTGTATGTAGAGCGTTTTTCTTTGGAACTACCTACTAAACCGATTTAAAAAAAAAAAATTCAACTAATGTAATGTAAAGCTGTGCTATTACTGAACAATAAAGGATATGTTTGACCATTATCAGCCACCAGGGGCGCCAATAAATAGGTGTTTTTTCTATAACGGCTGGGCTGATTTTGATACTGTTTTTGCCTTAGATGGAGCAGGTTTCTAGACAAAGCTTACGCTTGTAAGTCATCATGGGGCGCTGTAGTAAATGGGTTAATCTAAAAGGGCTGGGCCGAGTTTGATGCGATTTTTTCGCAGTTGATAGGTATCACATCAAAGCAGGTTCTTAAATAAATTTATGTTCAAAAACCGTCAGAAGAGCTTTAGTACATATGGTCTTTTAAAACGGATTATATATACTCAAATCTGAATTCATCGCACCCAAAACGATAACACAAGTAGCTATAAAAACATATCAATATATAAAACACGGAAAACGGTGTCGGAACGCGGCTGGAAAAAAAATTTATAACATGTACAAATTCATAAACAACGTCTGCGAAGCATTGTTCCTTTCACCACGGGATACTCGAGCCCCGCAATAAAAGAAAGTAACCCGTAAACAATTCTACGAGTGTTCCATACACGCCCATGCAAGGTCCACAAAACGCTATTGTTGGCAACGTGATGACGTATTGTGTACTACCGCCCGTTTTTCATATCCGAGACTATATATATACAATAGAAAAACGACTCTATCTACCTAACGATAAGGTTTAATATCGACTTCTAAGATGGAAGGATACAGTATAGAAAAATGCTGAAATTTAAACTTTTTTCGTACTCGACGGAACATGTTCCGTGTGAATGCTAAGTGAATTGCGGCCGTGTCTCGGATTTTTAATCCGAACAAATGGATACAAGTTGTATGTTTGATGAAAAAAAGCATGCGGGGTGTGTTTTACATCGGGAAGTAAAAGAGCGCTTCCTTGTAAGTAAATTGTGTAAATTCATTTCTCTATAAAAAATAAATAAAATGAGTTATAAATATTAGGTCGCAGTATGTATATAATATATACTATTAGGAAATGCATAACATAATTTTTTTTTTAATATTTTTAATTAGGACTGAAAAAAAAATATGTGAATGACAAAATTTAAACAGTATCTAGGATTTATAATTTTATTATAGTTTCATACTTCAAAATAAATAAAAGAACTTTTATGAGATCACTTTGTTGTCCGTATGTCTTCCTGTCTAGCAAGATCCTTTTTCTCAGGAATGCGTGGAGAAAATAACTTTTAATTAATATCAAACACTTAGATCGACGGTCTCTTGACGCTTTAAAAAAATCAAACTTTTAAATCAACGCAATAAAATAATGCGGTCAATTGTGTCGCATATTTTGACACTCGCAAGTAAATAACGTATAACGTATACATGAACGACAACATCTAAGCCCCAAACTAAGCATTAGCTTGTGTTTTGGGTGCCAAGCGAAGATCACATACATATAACAACCAAGACCCGCTACCAGTATCAAAATTCATCATATAAATACTGACCCGACCTGAGATTCGAACCCGGGATCAAAACTTATAAGATAAGATACTGTTGACTTAGAATTATGAGAGGCAAGGAGCAAGGTCTCACAACACACATAAAGAAGAAAATTTGAAAATCTTTGTTCTGTAATATCACTAAAAAAAAATTCTTTTGCTTTTATATATTTTTTTTATAAATACACAACATAAATACATTGTTCCGTGTCTGGCTGTGAAATATCTATATGTGTACGTTTATATTATAAAAAAATATTTAAGTATATATATATATATATATAAGTTGTTTGATACCCATAATACAAGCTTGACTTCGTTTGGGACTAGATAACGCTGCGTGGGATATCTCAGGTATTATAATTATTACTATTACCGTAGGGTGGTACGGAACCTCCGTTCAGGAGTCCGACTCGCACTTTGCCAGTTTTGTTTTTCATAAATGCAGCAGTTTAAATGGTTAAACGCCATAGCAATGTGCTCTGATGTCACACATCTCATAAGACGAACGGACCGCTGACTGCTTTGAAGTACGCTTTGACGTAACATTCGTTTTTTTGATCCCTTTAAAATTGAATAAACCGTGTAATTTTGGAAATTTAAATTAGTGAAATTAGTTAATTTTAGATGAAATTAAAAATAAACCATTTGGGTTAAATCAAATCAAGTCTTTTTTTATTATTATTAAAATAACATTTAAAGAACCATAGACTCTAGTTCTATGTCATTAATGGAGCTTTTATCACTAAGGTTTCAACAACTAATTAGTAATTTTTGACACATTATGCAGCTTGGCAGGTACTCCTAAACTAGTGAGTTTGCCCAAAAAACTACTTAACGCTAAATATTTGTTTTTTTTTTTGTTTTTAACCTTATTTTCGAATCTTTGTTTCGTATAGTTATGTAACATAATCTTGAAATACATCACAAGAGTGAATTTATTAATTTGCCGAAAAACATTATCACAAAGGCGCATTCAAAAACTGCTGGTTCCTCTCAGAAGAATACGCAAGAAACTGAGAGACGCTCTTTTTAACATAAACTGTAAACAATTTTTTAACAAAAAGTGCTTAAAGATTAATATAATTGAAACAAACTGTTAGGCGAGCGGCTTACACCCATGGATTATTGTAGTTTTAAACTTGTTAAAGGGTAGATCTTGAATGTCTTATTGCCCTTTAAAAGATTTTGTGATTGACTGAGTTGTGATTTAGTACCAATTATATTTTTAGTAAGCTTTGACAATAATGAATACCTATTACTGGCAACTTAATATTAAACAAAATCGTTACTGAAACTGTCCTCTTAGTAAGAAAAGTAACTGTAATCCTTAGAATGCATAATAATAAGGATGGGGCGTTTCATACATCGAAACGATCGAATACGTGAGCGAAATGTAAAACTCAGTGATTAGACATACCTACCATCTTTCATTTCCACTTCCACCAGCTTATTATGCCCCACATCAGGGGCTTAGGCCTCCCCCTAGGGTGAGGGGCATTGTAGCTTAATCCACTGCGCTGCTCCAGTGCGGGTTGGTGAAGTCTAACGATTGCTATTTGTTGATGGCAACCGGGACCGACAGCTTAACGTGCTATCCGAAGCACGGAGTCAGTGACAGTTATGCACTGTAAACCAGAAATAGGTTCGCTCCACTCGGGCTATCACGACACAATATGCTATCACAGACATACCATAGGTCATTATTATTCTTTAAATAAATACCTTTTGTGAAATTACACATGAAATATTATTTCGGAATCTTTATTTGCTTTTTCAGTATGAATTTTACATGTGGTCTACACAAAATTATGCTTAACAGCGAATATTTCAATACTTTAAGTGGTGTATATTTGGTCTATAGTGTACTTGTTGTTGTTCATATTTTCGTTATCACAACGCGTTATCTCAATGAACGTCCATGCCGTTATAAAAATTGTGCAAAATTTATTTTTGCACGACATCACCAAATCAGAGACGGTTCAACCTACGTCATAGTTCACTAAATCATAGTTTCATATATACATGACGAGCAAAGACTACCTACGTTCAGTCTAATGAACGTGGAACTATCATGGAGTGTGAATTAAGTATCATTTTAATTGGGAACACGTCATTAATCAGTCCCGAGATGACGTGTGGCTTTGATTCGACATCATACTTGAAATGCGGTTTATTATTTTTGTATCGGCGATGCCATGAGAGCGGATGCGTGTAAAATCTTCTTACATTTGATTATATAATGTCTGAATAAATAGGCGGCATCAAAAAACGTACTTAAAAATACCACCTAACTGTTGGGTTATAATTTACGCTCACAGAAACTGTTTATACATGGTTAGTATGGCGTAGCTAGAGTGAGTGGTGTGTCGAGCCACATGCACAAGTTTGTAAAAATTTGTCTGTAATTTTTGTTGACATGTATGGCGAAAATCCATCCAAATAATATATAATCATAGGTTGTTATATGCGTTTCAGAAAATAGATTTGGCTACAAAATAAAATATTTAAATATAAGACGTTACTGTGTAATATTATTTATGTAAATTGTAAATTGTACACATCACCTTGACACTCACTGACCACTCGCTTGTTTTCCTATACAGCCTATCTTCGATGTTACTCGACTGTCACGTGATAGGTATCTGATATCGCACATCGATTTGAAACAAGTTGCCAACTGTGTCGATTTTGATATTCGAAGGTTCGGACGTTCTAGCGGTTTCCAAACGATGCCCATCAAATCAAATTAATAGTAGTTTGTTATTTGTTGAAGTTTTTGGAACAGAACTAGTTATGAGAAAAGGTAAATAATCGACGTCTAACAATATACAACTAATAAATGATCTAAACGGAAAACGAATTGATTAATTTTCCCTCCATAAACTGAGATTTTAATGTCATGGGTTCTGGCCATCGGTTGTTCCAAACCTCTAATATCTCTATAATATACATCTCATAGCGACTGTAGAAATCTGCAACGATTTTTTTTTTTACTGTACTGTAAATTGGCGTAATTTTATTAATATTTCCAGACGGATAGAAAGATGTGCACATTTTGTTTTGTGATAGGGATTGTTTTTAAATCTGGTGTATGTGTCATTAGGCGCGATGCAATACATCAGGAAAACGGCATCGGCCTACGGTCTATAACCCTACATTTCATATAGTCCAAGAATTCGTTTTTCGATTATTTCATTGTACAATAAAAAAACATAATCCAAATATAATTTCCCATAGGTGATAAAACGTGGGTAGTATCATCGAGTGTTGTGGGAAGAACCATGTCGAATTAAAATAGTTTTTGGATCTGAAACTGCAGGTTTGATAAGAATTAAATATTATTTTTCTGTTGTGTTTTTTCTTCGAAAAAATCGGAAAACTTATAGGATTATTCTGGTGTCTATCTATATGTTCGTCTGTCACAGCCTGATTTCCCAATATCTTCAGTCTAAAAGAAAATAGATGACATCGGGTACGGTACATAAATGACTCCTGCATAATGAATTTTAAGGGAAAATTAGAAATTAATAAATAATATCTTTTTTCAAGTTTTTTTTTTTTTAAATTACCTATGTATAGTTTTCAAGTTAAAAAAGAAAATATGGGAAAATCGACCATTGTCTTTCTTGTCTCCTAAACAACTGACCCTAGAATTAGAATAAAACAACACAGAAACGTTGCTCATACTTTACAGGAAAATAATACTAACGAAAAACCTAATTTTTTAAATTCCCGCAGGAAACGGAAAATATTTGTGAAGTGAAAATGCGTATAAATGTGTTGATTGGTTTCACTGAGAATTAATAAGTTCAATTACCCCCTTGTCAAAACACTTTTATAAATTCTATACTTTTATTACAAACATTTAAAGTAAAATTATATTTAATAGTAAAATAAAATTTAAAAATAATAATAATTATTTCACATTTACACACGCCAGTCCGTACCCCTTAATATGTAAACGTGTCACAACAAAAACTAATGTATAAAAAATTTATCAAACAGAATGTAGAACGAAGCGCTGCATAATAAATTCAATTATCGAAAACAAATTAAAGGCAGTCGACTAAACGGGACGGTTTAATCGATCGACTGAGGCGGCCGTCTCGCACAACACTAATAACATTATTGTTGAATACGCTTAGCGAGATAATGTTCTGAGATGAATATTAAATATTATTTTAAAATATGATCAAAGGTATTATGTACGTTCCATATATTTTATCTTGGACTAAATTATTATAATAACAGGTTAAAAAAAATTTAAATTAAGGATTATCATCATCATTATCAGCCCGTGTCTCTCCACTGCAGGATATAGGCCTCTCCCAAGGCTCGCCACCACACACGGTCCTCCGCCTTTTGCATCCAACTACCCTACGTATGGTGCTTCAGGTCATCTATCCACCTGGCCAGGGGGCATCCAACGCTTCGCTTTCCGGTACTCCACTCGAGAACTCTTTTACACCATCTATTATCGGAAGAATGAAGAATATTCACCAAAAATCTAAATTGAAAAATTAGCATCATGTTTTTTCTTGCAAATTACAACTATTTATGGTAATTACTGTCTCTGTGCGATAGATATTGTCTTATAACTAACACAATAAAATAGGCCTATGCGATAATTGATTTTGTTTGCCCTAACTATTGTGCTGATACCGCCACACAGGCGTTCACCCGCCGCACAGAGACAACGTCAATCAAAAATAATCGTTACTTCGAAGAAAATCATACAGGAGTTTTTCAAATTTTAAATGTTTTGATATTTTTTTAAATTTATTTTACGCTTTTTAGTCGATACTTTATTTTCTATATTAGTTTGTTTCAATATGAATGATAACCGACAATAGAATATTTTATTTAACACTTCAGTAGCTGTTGTCATATATCATCCAAAAATAAAACTATTCTATGGTTAAACTACTAATTATGCACACCAACTTCGCCGTGAAGAGCTCGATAAAATATTTGAAATAGAACTTTAATTTTTTTTAAGCTCAAGGAAAAGTTCCGAGAAAATTATTGTGAATTACTTTGCTGTGAATTATTCTGTTATGTGAAATGAACTACTGTCGTGAGTTTCACTATTAGAAAGGAATCGGCGAGATCATAATTGTATTTGCTTTTTCCACTTCACAACTGTACAGTGTCTTAAAACCCCAGATTTAAATGTCAGAGGTCTGAGATGAAAATTGAAACAGCAGGTGTCTCTGGCATACATATATACCGTTAAGGTCATCGCTGCGCTATCTGTATTGCTTTTTAGAAAACAACTACCAAAAACTATTAGCGATATTACAAACAACGAACGCATTTTGAATTTTGAACCTTAAAGTACCCGTATTTATACGTGAACGTGAAATATATTTTACGTTTGATCATAAGTTCCCGATTTTAAGGTTTTATGTAGTAATTTTACAGTGTAACATAATTGCGACATTTATCGGTGTCCGCACCCAGACGTCTGATTTTCAAATTTAATGAAGTCACGCGTGTACTGACAGCGTCGTCGGACTTGGAGAACTTCGGATGTGTTCACACAACTATTAATAATAATATAAACACTGAAGTAATAAAAGCTCTAGAATTCCTATCACTGAACAACAAATGAAGCACTGCCATGGCGGCCGTGTAATCATGTTTGAGTGGAACTTTTCAGCATTATGACGGTCGGTAGTCTTATTCTTGTATGAGTGGTGAATACGGACTAGTATATTAGTTACTAGCCTTCCGGCCGCGACTCCACACGCGTGGACTACACAGTTGTACCGGAACCTCTTTTTCCGGAAAAAAAAGTTGCCTGGTCATTCTTTAGTTTATAAACTATATCTATGCAAAGAATCATGGCACTCCTGATACAACTGTGTAGTTCACGCGCGCGGAGCCGCGTGCACAAAGCTGGTTTGAAAATAAAATATAACCGATGTTACTCGCTGATACTGTAGTTTTCTATAAGTGAAAGAATTTTTAAAATCTGTGTACAACTGTGTAGTCCACGCGAGCGGCGCCAAAAGCGGAAAGCTAGTACCCTTATGAATTATAACCTATATATTATTTTGATGTATAGGCTATAATATTGTAAAGTTTCATTAAAATCTGTGTAGTGGTTTTTGCGTGAAAGAGTAACAAACATTAGCGTTTATAATATTAGTAAGGATTAGAATTGTGTTGAAAAATATTTTTTCTTTAATATTCAGATTTTAATCAAATAAGGAACAATTGCTTTGGTAGTCTTTATCATGCATTTATCATGTAAGGTATTTCAATAAAAAATATTTTTGTCATTTCAAAATGAAGAAATTGTAAAAAGCTTAATGCTACGTCCGGGTATTCTCAGGTTCTTGTTCTGAACAAGTAAATCGAGACTTACAGGACACATTAGCGGCATCTGGTTGTGTTTTTGGTGCAGTTGATATGTAAAGACATTATGTAAAACTTAAAGAAAAATATTTTTCCTTCGGCCTGACCTCATTTATTCTGTAAAACTTGTATTTATGAGGCAGGGAGCCTACAAATATAAATATTCAAATAATAGGCATTGCGCGGGTGTGGACGAACCCTAACTTGAAAGTCTGGCGACGGCCACACGTGGAATAGACAATCCGCCGGATTAATAATAGGCTTACCGAAATTGGGGGAATGATCGAGCTTTGAGTTATTGCTTTGAATAAATCTATATGTGATATATAAATGTCTGTGCCTATACAGTTATGAAGTTGTCTGTGATATTTCGATAGTAATATTTTAGGATTCAACAATTTCAATAATATGCTAATTCATTTTCTGTCCCAATATATATATTGTCACGGTAATTTATTAATTTTTAGTATTCCCAAATAAATACTTAATTTAAAAGTTTATTAGTTTTAATATATTGATTACACGACGATTTATAGATAACGAAATTATTCGGTATCTGAAAAGATTTCATTTCATTCTATCAGGCAATTTATACAGCCCCACTTCAGGGGCTTAGGCCTCCCCCCAGGATGAAGGGGTTTGGAGCTTAAGTCACTTGCTGCTCCAGTGACGGTTGATGGATTTTAACGACTGACATCTATTGACACCCGGGAGCGACAGCTTAACGTGCTATCCGAAGCACGGAGTAATTGATACTTATGTACTTAAGTCAGAAAAAGCTTATTGGTACACAAAAACTTCGTTGCACTCGAGCTGTCACTACAAAAGATATCATTGGTGAATTATATTATACTTGCTTAAAATGTGAAAAAAAGATATTTTTATTTCTTTGAATATTAACGTAGTTTACTATGTTGATTTTGGTGTAGTATTCTATAAACTGTAAAAAAATATTGTAATCAAATACATATTTATATATTTTTTTAGTTTTTATTAGATAAAAAAATTTATAAACTAAATATTTACACATATTTTTGTTTTTCGGACTCAACCCTTTATTCACCCTCAATTTCTCTTTTCAAGAGCATAGTCATCAATAAACACAAAGTTGCGTGACTGCATGTACTCAAGCGGTTTTAATTCTATGCAATTTTGCGATTTATTAAACAAGGATCTGTCTTCACATGGGGTGGGTTGAGATATGAGTGCGATGGGAGACTCGCGTGCACATCACGGGAAATGACAAGTGTACTAAATAAACATTCTTACTGATGGTGTTTATATGTATCTACATTTGTCTATAGATCCGTTCAGGTGTACATGCATTTGTAGTTATTAGGTTACGCAGTCAACAAGTAATCCTCGAAGTTTTGCCATGTTCATCCATCTGTCTGTCCGCGAATTTAGTATGGATATATGCAATTAATACGCCGACAAAGTAGTATTTTACAGTACTTGACGCAACTTATAGTAAAGTAATAATAACTTTGGTCAATATCATATGGGAAAATGGTAATTTTCATTTCGTACAAATTGAGAAGTCCATTGAGAATTTGAAACGTTAGCTTTTAAACTGTGAACTCAATTGATATGGTCATAGCATCAAACTAAAAGCCTCCTTCTACATTCGTAAATTGTGACGAGCAACTAGGGAACCCTGCACCACCCGTACACCGACACGCACTTGAACGCTTTTATTTTTCTTCGCGGCTACACACACGGTGTTATCATCTGCATTTTTATTCCCATATCAATTTCTCAAAAGGAAAAGATATTTTCTCGTGATAAAATTTGTGTTCTTTTTCGTCTGGCTTTCAGCGATTTCTGTTTGAAATAAAGATCTGTTGCTCCTGTATATATGTATGTATGGAATATTGATTGAAGCGAGGCTGTCAGCGGTGTCCTATTTTTTCCATGCAATATATTTTGTAGCGAAGTTACCGGTATATCTCTCTATCCATATGCTTATACATACGTAAAATAAGAAATGATTATCATATGTTTGTTTCCATGTAAGTTATTATATCCACGGCTTTTAAATTGATTAAATTGTTTTCAATCGCATGCAAACAAGTTGTTTTCCCGGAATAAGTAGTAGCTCATGTTACTCTCCTTCTATATTACATATAAATAGATATATTATATTTAGAATTCTTAAAGCGTGATGACACCAGGTGCAATTATAAGTTTACCCATTGCCGTTACATATTTATTAAAAAAAATGACGCTATTACTTTTGACAGTTCTGAAACTGACATTGGTTTTATAAAATATATAACGGCAATGGCTAAACTTATAATTCCACCCGGTGACGTCACGCTATAAGAATTTTCAATATAATACATATATCTACGTAAATACAGATCCAAAAACAAAAAAAATCTAATTAATTTCTTAAAATTGCCTATTCATTCGAAATAAAATATAACGGACTTTACTCAAAAAATTTGGGAATAATCAATTTACATTAGTTACCTAAATAAAATAGTGATGTTTTAGCTGCAGTTTCGTTTACATTTCGAAGATGGTTTACAAAGATTTTATTAGATTTGAATCCAAGAACAAAATTATTCTGCTTACATTTCACTCGCTCTTTATATCAACACACGACTGAACACAGAAGACTACGTCCAAGCGTAACGAAGCTATGCGCAAAAATAAAAGTCCACGAAATTCGGTTAGCTACATACAAGTCGAAACCGTCTGGATTGCCCTTAAGTGCTTGAGATATCTCTGGTATATAGAACGGTGAGTTTAAGGTAGAAAGAATTTGACTTCGATTTTGTTATGAATATATATTGCGTACAAATTCTATTTTTCTGTATCAATTTACTTACACTTAAAAAATCCATTTGTATCCTTGAAGGAACTTGCCGTGATTATAAAACGTTTTACCCTATTTTTCTACTCTGCGATTCCACGAAAGCAGAAAATTCTTGCTTTCTCCGGAAGGGATTTATCCCGATGAGACTGCACTTCTACTGCTTTTCATTGCTCTGTGCCGGTCGTAGTAACAAACGCGGCGACGGGCCTCATCCACCTCCAATCCTTTTTTTGTTTCTCTCTTTACGAGGAAATGACTTTCTGACTCTTAATCTCTCTCGCAATCTCATTAAAAATTCATAACTCAAAACTGCGAAAAAAATAATGAAAAATCGGTATAACTTCACGGAACGCTGACACTCAGTGAGGATTGTACAGATGAATTTATTTGTTGTTGTTGTTGGTTTTGTTTAAAATTTGTTGCCGTAGGACTATTAATTAATTAAATACTGTTTGTTAGTAGCGTTTGTGTGTATAGGGGGTAAGAAATAGATGGGTTTGTACTTCCTATGAAATTTGACATCTGTCTGACTCTAATACTTGTAGAAAGAAGGGAAGGTTGTCGTGTTCTCGGCCGCGCCTCGCCAACCAGTAGATGTTGTATTAAAACAAAAATGAATTTACTAATAAAATAAATTTAATAAACTTTATACCAAAACTATTTACAATATTATAAAACACAAGTCTGGACAAGGACTTGCGTACCTGAGTCCGGTGGTGTTTCTCAATTCATATTGTTGCTAGGCATTTTATATGTTTTGTATTTTGTATTTGGCCAATCAGAAAACGTTTGGTGTCATCCGAGAGTCCAAAGTATTTGGGCCGTGCGATGTCACGTGTACTGACCTAACAGAAATATTGTTTTTCAATAAAAATAAATGACTGAAAATTAATCGAAAAATGTTGCGACATTGGGGCCACTGATTTGGACTTTAGTATAAGCGGTCAATACCCTTATATGTGTAATACTTTCGACCCTCACAAGTTTATGTAGCCCTGATATGATTGAATTGCTTGTTTATGATCTAATTAGGCAAACCGGTAACCGTAGAGGGTGCGACTCTTGTAGTTGTGCAAGATTATGTCTATCTAGGACATACTGTTCAGTTAGGAAAACATAACTTAAACAAAGAGGCCGACCGAAGAATTCAGCTGGGTTTGGGCTACTTTCGGGAAGCTCCGTCGTCTGTTCTCGTCGCCACTACCACAATGTCTGATGACCAAGGTCTTCAACCAGTGCGTCCTGCCTACAATGACACGGTGCCGAAACATGGACTCTCACGGAAGGACTGGTTCACAAATTTAAAGTCGTTCAGCGCGCTATGGAACGGGCTATGCTCGGTATTTCTTTGATGGACAAAATCAAGAATACTGAAATCCGTCGACAAATTAAAGTTGTCGACTTAACCGAAATGCTCAGCAAGATGAAGTGGCAATGGGCGGGTCACATTTGCCGTAGAACCGACACCGATGGGGTAAACGAGTTCTCGAGTGGAGGACACGTACCCGGAAGCGAAGCGTTGGACGCCCTCTGGCCAGGTAGGTGAACTGGTGACCTAAAGCACCATGCCGAGGGTGGGAGAGGCCTATATCCTGCAGTGGAGAAACACGGGCTGATGATGATAATGATGATGAATTAGGTGAAGTTCAGATTTTTTTAATAAAAAATGTTCGTTTCAGAAAAATGTGAAAGACGTTACTCCTCTTCTCCGCTCCTTCTTGTTTCGAAATTTTTTTTTAACTAACGGGAAATTGTATATAAAGTTCGGAATCGACTGCGAAGTCGACATAACGTTTTTGACTTGTATTGTCGTAGTTAAGATAGATTATTATTAAAATAATATATTTAATTTATATTGCACTAGTATATACTGACTGACCGAGTGGCCGAGTGGCTAGAGACCCTAACAGCGGGGCCAAAGGGCGCGGGTTGGATTCCCGCTCTGGACAAATATTCGTGTGCATGAACTTGTCTGGTATCTATATATGTATATATTATACAAAAAGTTTATTTAATTATATTTGTGAGTTGTCTAGTACCCCATAATTCAAGCATAGTACTTGCTTACTTTGGTACCAGATGGCGCTGTGTGGGATGTCCCAGTTATTATTATTATTATATAAGTTTTATATATTTTTTTGTTCATTGTCCTATACTCTCCTTCTTGCTGTTTCTATAAAGCAATATAGTTAATATATGTTTTATGTAAATACTAAATATTCCTAGGTAACTTCTTTGTTTTAAGATATTTGTCGAGTACTATATAGTGACCCAGACTATTCTTAGAGGTGATATTTATTTTCTGTCTGGAATAATGAGTACCGTTGCTTTTTGAACGGGTCATATATTTTCCTACGTCGATAACTGACCGGTAGCGTTATGAATATGCTATGAATGTAATTGTCGCTGATTTCGTTATAGTAATTCTTGCCTGCGGCAGAGCAAAGCGTAACTGTATTTTCAGACAGTTTAAAGCTATGAATCAGAGCTGGAATCACTGATCGACTGATCCGATTCAAATTTTATTGGTCATGACTTTCCATTCCATTCCACCAGCCCATTATGCCTCACTGAAGGGGCTTAAGCCTCCCCTCAGGGTGAAGGGGCTTGGAGTTAATCCACCACACTGCTTCTGCGCGGGTTGGTGAATTTTAACGACTGCCATCTGTTGATCGCACCCCGTGGTCATAACTTTAACATACAGTGTGTAGATTAAAACTTAATTGTTATTTAATTATTTACGTACTGAACGTAAACAATTATGTCATAATTTAGTTCAATATGCTACTTAATAGAGAAATGTGCCACTAACATACCACTGCTAGTGTTTTTATGTGTATTTTAAAAGTTAATTTTTTGGCGCACATTCTTAATGTTCATTATAGACGTTTTCTTACTGCTAACTCTGTCCTAGAAAGGCCCAAAAACAAATGATGAATTGTTAATCTGGGAAGCGCTAAAACAGTTAAGCCTCGAACAGGCTTCTACTTCATACTTGACAACCAAAATATTAATCAGATTTGAGAGATTGATGACAAGGAAGTGATACTCAAGTTTAAAAAATAAATAAATGTATTGTGAGTGTCAGAGTGACGTATGAATTTCGTAAGATTAGAGCGAACAAATTTTTGATTCATTCCGCTGGTAGAGAAAGAACTCAGCGTGAGTTTAATCGAACGTCACGTAGAATCCGAGCTAGTTCCATACGACAAATTCACAAATATTTTCTGATCTATCAGAATAATAACTACGGTTCACAGCTCAATCGCGAGCTAAATCTCCCCATCCCTATATTGAACACTCGCGATTTGGTCCGCTGCATGCTTCATTACACCTTGCATACACGACACCGCGTGTAATTTTATGGTAATACGTGGTAGTTGTCTTAAAATAGGATATCTGGTCCTTTCGAATATATTACAATGAACTATAGAAATTAAATATTTAGCGATAAGCATGTATATGTTATAGCGTACTCAAAACAACTAATCAATTCATGTCCTTTCGAATTTTTCAAACTTAAGCTGGAATCATGAAATTGCACAAAAAAGGAATCTATCATTTTTTCTTTCAATGTGACCAGATGTGGCCGAAGTTACTTGGCAAAAAAATAATTATTAGCGTCTATAAGAACGTTTTTCCATTTACTTTCGCCTATGTATATATCCTGTCTTAAATTTGGCCCCATCGGGCCATGGTTCAAATCCGGGCGTGTACCAATGAGTTTTTCTGACTTAAGTACACAATATCACTGACACCGTGCTTCGGAGGGCACGTTAAGCAGTCGGTCCCGGACGCTGTCAATAGATGGCGGTCGTTACAGTTCCCAACCCGCAGTGGAGCAGCGTGGTGGACTTAAGCTCCAAGCCCCCCCCTCCTCACCCTGGGGGAGGCCTAAGCCCCTGCAGTGGGGTAAAAATGGGCTGATGATGATGATGATGATGATCATGTATATATCACGTTAAACCATCGTGAAATAGACTGATTTTGTGTGATTAACTTAACGGTAGTATTTTCTCAATGCACCGGTTAACCGAGGCTAAGCTAATAATATCATATTATTTCCAGAAAATAAAGGTCAAAATGATTGAGTTTCGGTTGTATACGTTACGCCTTTAGCCCTTAGGACGCGTATGGTACAGCATCTGTACCAGTGAAGTTTTTACGTGAATATGATCTAGGCGTGTGCTGTACATACGTTGTACCAGCGCTTTCACTTGGTGGGGGTATATTTTGGAGCCGTCTTAGGTTTTTTTTTATGATAAATATTACTTAGGACATAGTTGACCGCTAAGTGTTTACGAAAATATCACCATTTTCTTATAATATTCAAAAAACTTAGGAAGGGCGTGCTTTGGACTTCGACAAAATGGAAGCTCTAACGTACGGTGCAATTTTTAATTATGGTCAATACTGGAATTACGCGTCTGACAGGTTAGGGTGCACCCATTCCTCATACAAAAAAAAATGTCACCTTTCGGGTCGTGTTTTACGTTATTTTAATTATTCTTATCAACTCAGGCAACCTGAATGTCGACTCCTAGTTACAAAGCTAGAAATTTTGGATAAAATAATTTTTTTTTTAATTCGTCACTATAATTGCGTTAAATAATGGTCACAATAAGACCTGATGTACACGTATATGAGGAGCCCAAATCGTAAGGCAACTTACGCCGACTTAAAAAAATAAACAACCAAATGCAAGCGGGATTACATTATCTACATTTGTAAATAATTAACACTGTTAGTAAACAATAATGTAAAACATATATGGTGTATGCCTATGTTGGTATTGTTTTATTTCATTTGTTAAGTTGGTAGGTCTGTGAACTAATATTTGTCTGTGGTTGTAATGTAACGTGTGTGCCGTGAAATTTGCCGCCTACGTCCATTGAAACGAAAAACTCACTTTTATTACAAAAAATAACAACAAACACAATTATGCATCCCGTATAATTGTGTTAATTATTCACAAAAAAAATTTACTTTCCTTCAATCAGTTTGTAATCCTTAGCACGAGCCAAACTTACACTTTTCTAGTTTTTATAATTCGTTCTTTTACTTTAGAATTCGCACTATAATCACATTAAGTTTGACACTTGTCAAAATTAACGTTTTTACGATAAAACAAAAAAATAAAAAATAATAAAACACGTATCTTATATGAAATAACAACACGTTTTAACCTTAATATATAATTTTTTTTCTTATTAGGTACCTACTTGTTAAGATGTCAACTATAAAAACTCATACTATGTAAAATTTCATACAGACATCTATTACCTACAGCTCAAAAGAGCTAAACTCAACTCAAACCTTTGAAGTAGATAGACGGACAGACAGCGGCGTAGACTTAACAATAGAGTCACGTTGGCACCCTTTGAGTACCAAATCCTGTAATACATTTACTGATTTTATTATAATCGACGTTTAATTCAATACTAGCTCAGACCAAAAAAAGTAATGGCAAGGTGCAAGACAAGAAACAATAAAAGTACGGATTGACTAGAAGCCCTTCTGCGTTTACCGTCTAACCACTCGTACTCTAGCTAGCTGGTGCAATATGACGAGTTTTAATCGGAGTTTCAGTGCGCAAGGTCTTCGCGCCCTGTTCTTCACCCCCGCAAAATTGCGTAATGTCACTTCGTGACTGTGAAATAACATTTATGACTCTATTAAAACGCTGCTGTCAAATTAATTTACACTACGCAAAAAATACAACGATAACTCAAAAACCTGACCCATTTGCTTGTGAAGACATACAAAAAAACACACACATAAATACACCGAAATCTAATCGACCGCGTTCACCGCCAGCTGGTCTCGCTGAGAGTGAACTAATTCAATGTTATCAATGCTCAATGCTCCTTCCTTCCCTTCCCCCACAAACACACAACCCACACGTACGACATACAAGATTTCAATGCGTTCTTACGAAATACCATACCGTACCATTGCGTAGATTAAAACTGTAGACACACACCTTATTAAACATATATCTTAAAAAATCTCCCGGTAGCGTTTAGTTCATAAAAGTACGAATTGACTAGAAGCCCTCTTCGTCGTTTTCTGTAGCTCTAAATACTCTAGCTAGCTCATGTAAGGTGACGAGTTTCAGTCCAAGTTTCAGTGCACAAAGTCCCCGCGCGTCGGTCTTCACCCCGCTAAATTGAGTAATGTCACTTCGATACTGTGAAGTGACATTTATGACTCCATTGAAACCAAACGCTGCTGTCAAATTAATTTACTCTATGGTTTAGTTATATTGTTTTATAAAAATACAACATTAATGTGTTTGGATTATTATTATTTGCGCCAGGCTTCCTTTAACATACTTTTATAGTCATAAATAACTATGTTTTGAATATATATATATATATAATATTACAGTTAAAACCACACGGTGGTCAACGTAACCAGCAGCGGCCCGTAACAAATTTGTTAATTAACGCAGGTTCAGTTCCTAGGTAAAACACGCCCACTCATCCCGCTACAGGTTCATCTGTGCCTTAATGAGATAGCAAGTAAATCGATCGTCGTATATCAGAACTCATAGTAATTAATCAAAGAAAGACGTGATTTGATTGGCACCTAGATAAAGTTATATAACTTTTGAATGTATATAGCTAGATACTAATTAGCCTTTAAAATCATTAATGTTCTTAGAGATACCGCGTTGTGACAACAAAAATGTGAACACAGAAAAATACTACTTCTTACATTTAAGCCCATTATGCCTTACTGCGGGGGCTTAGGCCTCCCACCAGGGTGAGGAGGATTGGAGTTGGTGGATACCACGCTGCTCCAATGCGGGTTTGTGAATTCTAACGACTGTCATCTGTCGATAGCAAACGGGACCGACAGCTTAACTTGCTAACCAATGGACAGAGTCAGTAATAGTTATGTACTTAAGCCAGTAAAAATTTATTGGTAACACGCCCGGATTTGAACTACGGCCGCACGGCCTTTCAAAATATACGCCGTTGACCAAATATACGCAGTTGATGTTTTGAAATATTTGTTATGAAATACAATTCGTGTGACCCACATGTAAAATTCGTATTGGAAAAGTAAATAAAGATTCAGAATTCACATTCTTGTGAATTTAACCAAATGTTTGTTTAAAACAATAATAACATCTATTTACTTAGTCTGACATTTTTCTCACGTTTTCGATCGTTTTGAAATTGATTATTATGCTACCAGTTTAAAAGTCCATAAAATATTATTTGATTGAATTTTTTTTATGGCATTTGTTTTAGTTGTATTATAATTATTTTAAAGTCCAAACTAATACAAAGATTTATTATTATTATTAGTAAAATAAGTATTTAGTGTGCCTACCTCTGTGTCGTGATAGCCCAAAGCGCAACGAACCTGTCTCAAATTTATAAGGCCATAGGGCCATAGTTCGAATCCGGGCGTGTACCAATGAGTTTTTCTGACTTAAGTACATTAACTATCACTGACTCTTATTTTGACTTTTGTTATATTTTTATTTTATTTTTCATTTTATTTTATATTATTTATACTAACTATTTATGTTATTTATTTACATATTTACAAATACGCGGTGGCTAGGCCCAAGGGGCCAGCCTGAACTGTACGTGTCTGAGCTCAGCGATTGTTAGAACTGTATTGTAACAAAGAGAGACTGGCCAAAGGTCGCCATCTGAAGGTTAGTTAATTGATACACGAGTGAGTTGTTCAATGGTTGTATTCAGACTGCTTCTTACATACTAACATGCATACATGTATTCTTATATCTATGCTTATACTAACGTACTACACCGTGCCTCAGAGAGCACGTTAAGCAGTCGGTCCCGGACGTTGTCAATAGATAGCGGTCGTTACAGTCCCCAAGCCGCAGTGGAGCAGCGTGGTGGATTTAAGCTCCAAGCCCCCCTCCTCACCCTGGGGGAGGCCTAAGCCCCTGATGAAGTCAAGAAGTGAAGTGCCTACCTCTGAAATGAAAATAGTTTTCAAAACACGATGTTGTGAATTCGTCCTCTTTTTATGCCCCTGCTATATTTATTGGAATACATAAACTATTAGAAACATATATACTAATATTATAAAGCTGAAAATTTTGTTTGTTTGTTTGTTTGAACGCGCAAATCTCAGGAACTACCGGGTCGAATTGCAAAATTATTTTTGTGTTGGATAGTTTATTTATTGAGGAAGGCTATAGGCTATATGTATAAAATAATACTATCTATCTGTCTGTCTATTCGAGCAAATCTCCAAAACGGCTATACTGATTTTGATGAAACTTCACAGATATGGAAAGAAAGTGGTCAAAAGTGACATACACTACTTTTTGTATGTCTGTATGTACGTCCATATGTCTATTCACGGGTATGAAAAAGAGGTGTTTAAAAGTGACATACGTTACTTTTTGTTCGTCTGTCTGTCTGTACGTCTATGTGTCTATTTGAACTAATCTTCAAAACGGCTGAACAGATTTTAATGAAACTTTGCAGACATGAAAGAAGGTTGTCAAGAGTGACATTAGCTACTTTTTGTGGCTGCCTGTCGTTTGTCCTCACTGATCTATCGGCGTAGATAAAGCCGAAACTACTAAGTCTGGAAGCCAAAATGAAACAGTGGTTTATTTTATAAAGTATTAATTTTAAAGAAAGGAATATTTGGAAATTTCAAATTTAAGGAGGGAGGGATGGAGGGGCTTTGTATGAGAGTCTTTGTTCTTTAAAGTTAGAAACATAAACATTTTAACATAAATAAATAATGACGTGTTTCAGGGTTTTTGGATTTCCACATTTTAAGGGTGGGACACGGGAGGTGAAAAGTATGGGAGTATCGGTTTTCCTAAAGGAGTGGGGAGAATGAAGATTGAAAGTTTGAATGGGTGTACCCAATATTAGTTTCAGCGAAAAGTACGTATAAACTATTTCGAATGTTAATACTACCTAAAACAGGAATGTGTAGTCTACGCAAGCGAAGCTGCGAGCGGTCGCTAGTAGGTAATAATGGACTATCGTTACAGAAATGACAACATGATTTTAAACATATTTGGCATATTAATATTATAAGGAACCCTAGAGGAGCGAATCCAGATTACATTTGACCACTAAAATAGCTAAAACTAAATATATCCCAAAAGAGCCACAATTTGATACCGACGCGTGCCGCAGCCTCCGACTCGAAGATTATCCGCATTAGGCAGAAATACAACGCACGCACACATGTTATATTAGTGAAATGCAAATAAGATTACCTATTTGATAAAGGTACGGGCTTTATGAGGTCTCAATATTTTGGCTATATTTATAATTGCTATTTATATGTATGTTAAATTTGCGACAGTTGTAAATCCTGAGTAAACTAATTAAATTAAATTATTAGAATATTTTCAATGAATAAAAATTGTTATATTTCACTACACAACGACCGACTCGAAACATCAAAATTCCTATACAATTGATATATTAATAATAATAATAATACATTGAACATTTCACACAGCGCCATCTAGTCCCAAAGTAAGCAAGTGTTATGCTTGTGTTATGGGTTACTAAACAACTGATATACATAGTTAAATATTCTTTGTAATATATTTAAAAATTTTCACCCTGACACGAAACAAATAGACATGTTCATGCACATAAAAGTGTCGTGATAATCCGAAAACGCTGCGAACCTGTTTCAAATCTATAAGGTCAGGTGGTCGTGGTTCGAATCTGGGCGTGTACCAATGAGTTTTGTCTGACTTAAGTAGATATATTAACTATCACTGACTCCGTGCTTCGGAGAGTATGTTACAATGTCGTTACCATCCGTTAACCCGCATTGGAGCAACGTTGTGGATTTAAACTCCAAGCCCCTTCACCTTGAAGGAAGGCCTGCAGTGGAGTGTAAAAAAGGCATATGGAATGGAATGGAAATGCACCCAAATATTAGCCCCAAGCGGGAATCGAATCCGCGACCTATTGTTCTGCAGCTAGGGTTTCTAACCACTCGACCAATCGATCAGTCAATATAATTTGCATATTCGTCTTTACTATAAAGTTTAATTTAGTTTAAAGAATAGATATTTATAATTTCAGTCATAATGATTGAAAGACGACAGAAGCTATATTATCGTTGCAATATTGAAATAGGCTGCCCACATAGTAGGTGAAAGCCAGATTTGATAGGCTTTTACCACTTTTGTTAGGGTTCTGGCCGACTTTGGTTAGATTTAGGCTTTATATTTTTTTAAACAAAGTCAATATTTCGAGTATTGCAGCTTTTCTCTCTCGTCAAAGTGGTGGAAGCGGAGTAGTGAAGAGCAAAGTAATTCTATTGGCCAAAAACTTTTTATAAAAGCTTTTCACGAAAAAGTTAGGTTTTCTTATTTTTAAATATGGTCAACCTATATGCAAATGATTCATATGATTTTGAATTAATTCTTGTACATTATTTGCTGCGGTGGCCGAATGACTAAACACTCGATTTTTAATACAAAGTTGGTGGATTCGATTCCCGCCTTTTAACTGTTCAGTGTTTCTGATCTATAGAACTGAAGATCACAATTTTCGTCGACATTGTCATTTTTGTGACAGTGAAGATTATCAGCCCTGTACGACACCAGACCAGCAGTGTCGTGGGTTTGTAGAAAGGCTGTCCCAGTGTACAACGATTTTAAAATTCCGTTATTTAATTTTAAAGTGAACAGTGTTTACAGGGACCGATAGAAGTGTATTTCACTTTAAACGCTTTTACAATAAGATCCCAGTTGATATTCAAGGTCTACCCCTTAACAAGTTTAAAACTATAATAAAACGAAAGCTTTATGCAAAAGCTTGTTATAATGTATCAGACTACTTAGACGATAATAATCCATGGGTGCAAGTCGCTAGCCTATCAGTTTGTTCCAATAACATTAATCTTTAAACATTTATTGTTAAAAAATTGTTTACAATTTTGTTAAAAAGAGCGTCTCTCAGTTTCTTGCGTATTCTTCTGAGAGGAACCAGCATTTTTAAATGCGCCTTTGTGGTGACGTTCTTCCATAAAGTAATAAATTAACTCTTGTGACGTATTTTAAAATTATGTTACATAACTACGAAACGAAGATATTTGATTCGATTTGATTTGATTTTATGATTACCGTGTTTTGGTATATTAAAGCACTAGTTTTAAAATGATATGACATGATTCAAAAATTAGAAAAGCACTATAGACGCTTCCATCGGTCATAGCTATTTTGTTATTTATAGAAAAAACGAGGACGAGAAGGTTGCAATCTTTCTGGTTAGAATGAACCTTATCAATAAGTCTATCAACTTCTATATTATAACATACGTTATAATAATAATAATAAAAATAATAATAACACACAAAATCACAAAAACGTCTAGGTTCCAAACTAAGCATTAGCTTGTACTTTGGGTACCAAGCGAAGACACCACATACATATAAAAACTAAGAACCGGTGCCAGTATTAATATTCATCATATAAATACTGACCCGACCTGGGATTTGAACCCGGGACCTCCAGCTTCGCAGGCAGGGTCGCTGCCCACTAGGCTAAGCGGTCGTCAAAATTTGCGTAAAACTACAATATTCGTATACCAGTAAAAATCACATCTTAAAATTAATTGTTGTGTAGAAGTTGTAATATATCATTTGAGCTGCTAAAGGTGGAAATTCCATACCCGTTCAGATAATGTGAAATCCATATAACACAATGGAAACCGGTCTAAGTCGAGCCCATTACGTTTATAATAACACATCTAAAGCACCCCGTACATTACGCATTGTGGCGAAAACTTGAGATTATTCAATTTCCACATTTACACATCACGGCATACGATTTTCGTTCCCAAGTCTGTGGAAGAAGACAACTTCTGTGATATGTCTTGAGGGTTGTGTCTAAGGACAAGTATTTCTTTGTTTTTACTGTAAATATTTATGTTGATTTTACTCAGCTGTACCAGCTATTCGGCTGAACTGGTCCAAACATATAGAGCGTGTAGAGTTTACTAAACTAAACAAAAAGTTTCAAGTGAGCAGATGGCGCAAACTAATGGTTACTGAGAAAAAGAAAAATTAAAGTAAGTTCAGCCAAACACCCGTATATAAGCTACTGTGTGTTCGGCTGAACGTAATTCAAAGTTATATAGAGCGAGTAGAGATTACCAAACTAAATAGAAAGTACCGTGTGACCGCATACAATTTTTTTTTAACTTTTTGTTTAGTTCGGTAAGCTTTATACGTTCTATAAGTTCGAATTACGTTTAATTAAACACCAGATATAGATAAATATATAATAATTAATGCCCGATGTTAGAGAATGTCAAGATTTAAGTGGTGTATGTGGTATTAACTTTCTACAGCACTAGTTCGGAAAGCGTATATTAAGATGCCTAGCATTTATTTAATTACTAATATGAAAACTGATTGATTTTAACTCCTCACATGTATGACGTTTACAAAACGGATACATTTTTGTTATGATATCGTATCGATATGATACTGATATCGATATGAAAATATCGATACCAATGACGCATTAGCAGTTTATAAACAATATTAATTCATATGAATATACATATACCATCACTTACAGAACATGTAAAATTTTCAACGTTACATTATAGTGCGTTAGACATAAATATATTTGGTACCAATATACGTCGTCCAGACGTTTGCTAATTGATGAATTTTTGAAGCCGGTGTAAGTTTGGAATTTTTCATCAATTTCTTTATAGGTTTCTTATAGAATTTTTTCTCTTTTTTAATATTTTTCACTATGATCAGTTCTGATATAGTACAACATGGATAATATTTGTTATTACTAAGTATCTAAAAACTGCATTCCTATCAAGATGCGCTTATACTTCTTGGCCTAATATAACCACTGTGCTTCTACCCATGGAAACCTATTATTAGTAACTTGTTTTTGTTAACGTAACTATATAAGATTATAAACTGATGGTTTACCTTATAGATAATAAATAAATAAATATACCCATATAAACTTAACCCGTGTGCTGGTACTTAAGTGGAATATCCACATCGAGTATAAGCTAGCAACATTGTCTGCGTAACGGCGCTTTAATCTAGCATTACTTAGTTACTAAACGTTTTGATATATCGGAATGATATTGTTGGTATAAATTAAATTTGCTTTATGAGACTTTTCAAATAAATTATTTACTATAACTACCATTTTATGATTTAGTAACTGCAGAGAAACATAAACAAGTTAAAAAACTACAAAAAAAAAACTTTGTAGCTATTATTACGTAGTACTTAAAAAATGTAACGTAAAATGTTACTTATAGATATTTATTGCACGCTAAGCCGTCGGTCCCGGTTGCTGTCAATAGATGACGGTAGTTCCAATTCGCCAACCCGCATTGGAGCAGCGTGGTGGATTTAAGCTTCAAGCTCCCTCACCTTGGGGGAGGCTTAAGCCACTACAGTGGGTTATGATGGGCAATGGCATAGGATAGCTATTCATAGGCTTCATGATCATACCCTCGTCACCATGTGCTATGAAAAGTGCTCACAAAGGCAAATGTAATTAATTAGCCCAAACTTGGTGAGATTACTAGTAGTTACTGAGTGTTATCCATCCATACTGTGTTATCCACCTTCCAGCTACATTATCAAGTTAGCCCGATGGTATACCATAATTATTGATTTCATCCATACAATACATACCTATCTGTACATTTTGAACGTGATTTGATTAACTGTTGAGGAGCTCCCTCGTGAGGAGAAGATCCTGGTTGCATCATCAGGACCTAGTCACCTGATTATTGTATAGCCATACGAATTACATGTTTGTGCAAAATCTGAACTAAGTCGAACAAGATATGTATAAAAACGGCATGGTAACCAGAATATAAATGTGTTTTTCATTACTCATACTCGGAATGTACGCTTGAAGTTCCCTAATCACAATACTTTTCGTCCCTGGGAAACGATTTTCCCTGCTGTCAAATAAATTTAAAAAAAAACTATTCAAATAATAATTTATTTATCAAACTAAATAATGATTTATTAAAAAAAAAAATATTTAGTTTACAAAGATTTGAGCTAAAATTTAACCATGATCAATGATAAAAAGTACTGGCTGGTAGTGCTGCCACTGTTAAAGAAAAATAAAAAATACCAGAAAGCGGCAATTCGATCTTCAGTTGTTTTGGCGAGTGCTGGTTATTTACATATAGAGATATTAGTATAAAATGAGTTCATCAGATCCAGATATGGACTTAAACCTTTTTTTTTTACTTTTCTTTCGTAATGAAAAGCAGAATGTTTACCTCGGGTGATAGCCCTATTTAGGCACGAAATGGTTTGGCGCACGAGCGTATCACCCATTGTGTAACAATATACTATTGTTACGAACCCACAAAGTAACGACCTTTCTTTCGGTCTTTACCTAACTAACTTCACCTTAGTCTAACGGGCTTTCTCTCCAGATCTTTCGAACCCTAACACGTAAAACTATTACCGTTTAGAGTGAGATCCCCCAACCCGCATTGGAGTAGCGTGGTGGGTTTAAGCTCTAAACCCGCTCATCTTGAGTGGAGGCCTAAGATCCTGCAGTGGAGTATAAAAAAGGGCTGATGGAATGGAATGGAAATGGTTTAGAGTGACCAATGTTATTTTGAGTTAGTTTGTCTGTTTGACATCTTTCCAGGCTGAATTGATTTTATGACATTTGGCAGACAGCCAGGATGCTAAGTAAAGATGGTAAAAAATTGGTAACACGAAGAAAAAGCTTTTAAAAGGGTTTTTGTTATTTCTAAGAAAATATTTCAGAATTTAAATTAAGTAGTTTTTTGTGTTGTGTGATGTATATTTGATGTTTGATCTTCTGAAGTTTTTCTAAAAGTGGTCCACCGTTGGTCATCCATATTATATAAGGACTACAATAACTAGACTCAGTATGCCAAATCCAAAATTGCTATTTTGAAGTTTGAAATTACTATAACTGCTTATACGAAAGCTTTAATGCCTATAATCCCTAAAAACGATATTTCTTAATCAAAACTGTTTTATAATTTTAAACTAATTTTAATTTATAACTCTGCATGTCACGTTATCGTGGACGTGGATGTCTACGATTTAACGTGAACGTTCACGTCCAACGTTAGATGTGTTTTTATAATTTACGGCCGTGGTCGTGGACGTGATGGATGCATTTCGTGAAGGATTTCTAAGAGTGTGGACGTCATGGTCTCTAGTCGCCTCTGGCTCTTATACTTATTATATTTACCTAAGTCGCAAAAAAAGACAAATAATTCAAAGATATTGGCAGCATCCCCTACTAAAAGTAAAACGTATTTGAAAGGAACATTTTATTTAATATGTTTGTTAACTTGTTTCAGAGTTTTATTCTTAAATTCCTCTACGGACTTAACCCACAGACATGGTCGCATTTCCACGAGCTCTAATAATGTCACTATATCGTATTTAAACGCCATTTTATTAAAATAAACTCGCAGCAAATAAACAAGTAGCACGATATTGACAGAAATGCGCGAGACGGGGGACCGGCGAGGGAGCGCGAGCACGTGGACTCATACATATACCTTATCCCTTGTAGATGCGAACTACACCGCAAAAATATCGCGACGGTTTTAGAGATAAGCTTGGTGTCCTATCGTAGCGTTATTTCGTGGATGTGTACGTTATAACGTTATCGTGGACGGAAATTTAAAAGCGTCTTCATATATTTCCATACAATTTACTTCCCCGTGTTATCGTTGTATCGTGCACGTCCACGATAACATCGTAGCGTCAAGAATTATAAAAGCGACCAATGGGGCATACGGAAATCGATGTCTTTTTCGGGGATCAATAATTCGGAATTCGATTTGAAATTTGAATTTGCAAATCGATTCGTTGGAACGAAAATTAATAGATTTTTTAGTGTACTCTATCGATCGAGTTCAGATCTTCAGGAACTTTAAATTAAGTGAAACTTTTCAAACGCCCCAAATTTACCAAATTCGTTTAAAACTACGTAGTGAAGTAAGTAGTAAGAACATATTTTAAAATTAAAAATATTTAATTAAAAACGATATTTAGAAAGAAAATGACGGAAATAAGTGAAATGGCGGAATCGCGATATACGCGTGACACGTTGAAACGTAAGAAAATCCACGAAAAGTTACGACGTCAATAAAATTTAATAACAAAAATATCAATTTAAATTAACATATTGTATTTCCAATGTTTCCAGCGTGTGCATGACTATGAAATTTAATATTTTTTTTTTAATTCAATGTTTGGAGTTACTCTAAGCTACCTTACCGGTTGAGGTCAAAATTTTAGGAAATGCAAATTAGTTCAAATATTTTATAAGAAATACACGTACAGAATGAGTGAAATGAAACATGTTATACAGAAATTTCACTCTCAAAATGGTCACAGTAGAATTTAGTATTAACGACGAGAAGTTAAATAACTGGGAACTGGAACTGGGATGGATGGAATATGCAAAAACCAGGCAGAAACGACAATTTTTTCGTATTCTATAAACGAAGCCATAGGAAGTTGCTAGTTAAAAAATTCTAATATTATGCCATAGGGGCAAGTTAAACCAAAACTTAACCTTTGTCCCTCATTCCTATACAATATATTAGACAAGGAAGCACGTTCGGACTCTAGATTTCGCACGTAGGGCGTGATTTTAAATGGCCATTTACTTGAATTAACACTTCGTTACCCAGAGACACTCACGCGGAACACCTGGGGTGCAATTCTCTTCAAGTCGTTTTCTACACCAAAAAACGTTCAAATCTCTACGTAGAGATTTTTTAGGTAAAGGTAAAGGTTAGCCTCCTGCTTTATTTAATGGATGTGTACTTCAATCTGAATCGTATTATAGGAACATCTACTTGTATAATATTTATACCCAGGATATCACAGAAACCAAATTTTCAGGATTTTATTTGTAAAAACAAATACAGAGCACGATTAACAACATACTTATCTTATTTAACTTAGTATAAGGTATAGCCAGCCTATTTTTATTTACAGTATTAATGTTGTTAGAAGAGAGGGCTTTATTTAAAAAAACCAACAAAATTTTCAAAGTGAGTGACATGAAAAATTTTACTTACCATCTATAATGGGGTATCCTCTATGACCTCATAATGATTTTAAATAGCTATTCGACTATACCTACCCCATTTGAGGTGGTAAATAAATTTTTTTATATCCTAAATTTTACTTACCACCTCGAATGGGGTATCGTCAAATAGTCATTTAAAATCCTCATAATAATTTTAAAATTGCTATTCAACGACACCCCATTCGACGTAATAAATAAAAAATTTTATATCCTAACTTTGCATAACACTATAGAATATTTATTTATTTTTTAATACACAACAATGTAGCAGCTACTCACACCTAACCGGTTACTTTTACTGACTGATTGGCCGAGTGGTTAGTGACTCTAACTGCAAAACCACGGTTCGCGTTCGATTCCCGCCAAGGGCAAATATTTACGTCCATAGAGATGTGTATCTGTGTGTGGATGTAAAATATCTATATATGTATATATTATAAATAGTATAATGCCTGCCTGCAAAGCTGGAGGTCCCGGGTTTGAATCGGTATTTATATGATGAATATTGATACTGGTACCGGGTCCTGGTTGTTATATGTATGTGGTGTCTTCGCTTGGTGCCCAAAACACTAGCTAATGCTTAGTTTGGGGCCTAGACATTGTTGTAATGTATACGTTATTATTATTATTATATTGAAGTTTGTATATCAGTTATCTAGTATTCATAATATAAGCATAATATTTGCTTACTTAGGAACTAGGTGGCGCTGTGTGTGTTGTCCCAGGTATTATTATATTACGAATTATATAGTTACAAATATGCATAAACTTACCTTACATCTCCATAGCGTTAAATATTAGTAGCCGGCATAAAATTACTTTGACACAAGGATCGACAAAAAACTTTGACAAACTGTAAGGGTTTCCTTTCGAATCAAGGAACCATAAAAACACCTATGAATTCTTGTATCGCTTGCAATAAAATAGATGATGCTAAAATGTTGTACTATTGAATAGTCCTACGATGGAACATCTACCAGTTTGAGTAAAATTTTCATTTGGGTATCATAAATTGACTGACCGGTTAGCCGAGTGGTTGAAGACCCTAACTGCGGCGCCTAGGGTCGCGGGTTCGATTCCCGCCAAGGACAAATGTTTGTATGCATGGACATGTCCATTTGTTCCGTGCCTGGGTGTAGCAGTATTTATATATGTATATATTATTAAAAAAAAAATTATGTATATATATCAATTGTTTGGTACCCCATGACACAAGCATAATACTAACTTACTTTGGAACTAGATGGCGCTGTGTAGGATGTCCCAGATATTATTATTATAAATTAAATATTTCAGTATTTCAGTAATTACTAATGTTATTATTTCTGTTTCAACATGATCTCCATCGCAACTGGAATTGCCCACCTTAGACAGGATATAGACCGAGTGAATGCACCGATTTATACATACACATGATCGTGTCGCGTCTTTTATGGATATGGCATTATTTAAATGAGGAAACCCATGATTATATGAAACATTTTGGCGTGGACAAGGCTTATGACCAGGTAAAGTGAAGTTTATAGTCAGATGAACAACTATTTAGTCCTTTTAAGGATTACTAGGTCTCAATGGTCTATTATCGAGGCGGTAAGAATATTTCTCCATTTCCTATTGTTATGTAATATATTAGAATGATGAAAATTGCCGATAATCCTTTGTTGGATAACTTAAAACTATGACATGAATTTTCATTAATACTCTTGATAACATCAGTCAATTAACAATATTTATATAACTCGGGAAAAAAACCTCAAAACTTTGTATATTCGATAAAAATACTAATCGTGCACACACGTACACAGAAACCTTGTCAACCGCATTCAATACTTACGAGACCGTGAAACTTTTAATTGTATAAGTACGAATGAACTAGAAACTTTTTTCTGCGCTTACCGTCTAATCACTCATACTCTAGTTAGCTGGTGTGTACCCGTTGCAAGATGGCGAGTTTCAGTCCGAGTTTAGTTCGCGAGGCCCTCTTGTGCTGGCCTTCGACCCCGCGGAGTCGCGTTTGACACATTTGATACTGTGAAGTGACATTTCTGTCTCTATTAAAACCAAACGCTGCTGTCAAATTTATTTACTCTATGATTTTATTGCTACATGGATTGTGAATTTACATAAAAATATTTCTTCGTCACAAAAAGATTTGGTAAGTAGTTACAATTATTTTCTCAAATTAGTAAAATTTTCTCAAATTGATGAAGCCAAGGTTACACATTTACTTGTGCGGCTTCGAAGTTGGCGCCATGTTTTTCACAAATGGAAGACAGTTCTAATAGTAATACAGTTCTGTCCGTCTGTCACAGCAAATACTCGAAAACTATTGACACTATAGCGGTGTTTGACTGAACATTATTCAAACTTATAAAACATTTAGAGCTTATCGAAATAAACAAGCGAGCAGGTTGCGCAAACTAATGGTTACCGAGAAAAGCATGTTAAAAATTGAATCACATTCAGCCTAACATCCCGTATATAATATACCACGTGTTCGACTGAACGAAGTCCAAACTTATTGAGCATGTTGAACTTCTTGAACTAAACAAAAGTTTCAAGTTAGCAATGACGCAAACTAACGCTTACCGAGAAAATTATGTCAATATTTTCATGTTCTTATAATTATTTTTTTAACTCTTTGATTAATTCGATAAAATCTGCACGTTCCTTAAGTTTAAACTACGTTCAGTTGAACACGTGATATAATATATACGGACGTGATACAATTGTAAATATGTTTTTCTCGGTATGTTTAGTTCGATAAGCTCTAAATGCTCTATAAGCTTGGACTAAGTTTAGCCGAACATCAGGAATAGATGAAATTTAAAAAGTAAGTGTAAACTAGAAACTGCTGTAGAATGCAGTAAAATATTGGTTTTTTTTTTCGTCATTTCACTACACCATTATCTATAAATAGGTTCTTAAAAATGGTATAGAGTTATAATAACGATTTTTTTTTAAATTTAAATTAATAGTTGTATAAATATGCACTCCTGATTACTCAAAAAGTGTGTGTTTTCCTTCTTCTTTAACTTTCCAAATAAGGGGTGAAAAATTTAAGTTAGTATAAAGTTGAAAAAAAAAAACTATTAATGAAAATTAGTTTGAATATATGTGAGTAGTTTTTGAAATATTTGTTTTATAAAATTATTTGAATTTTAACCATTATCGTGTCGACTACGGAACCATTCACATTGCGCGATCCGTCTTGCACTTACCCAGCTTTGTTATTGGTAAGTTAATTAAACTGACGAAGAACGAAAAAAAAATCTCGTGAAAACGGTACACATATTTTTTTATGTATATTTACGAAGAGATTTAAACCGATATTTTACTATTGGATACCATTTTTAATATGATACTTATACTCTAACAGTAAAAGAAAACCCATATCCTTTTTAATCCAAATAGAAAGCTGATGTAGGAAAGCAAATCTCGTTAGTAACATGCAGCAAGGATATTCGCACATCTTCCTTTGATTATTAGCACCGATATGAATACCGCTCGCCTTCGTCTGGAAGACTTTAGTCCGTATTACGAGAAATCGATGTTTAACCGATTAATTATCCTACTAATATTATAAACGCAAAAGTTTGTATGAATGGATGTTTGTCATTCATTCACGCAAAAACTACTAAATGGATTTTAATAAAACTTTACAATAATACAGCTTATACACCAGAATAACACACAGGCTATAATTTACAGAGATGCTAGCTTTCTGCCCGCGGTTTCGCTCGCGTGCACTACACAGTTGTACACTGATTTAAAAAATTATTTCACCTGTAAAAAGCTACATACTCAACGACTAACATAGGTGGAAAGAAAAAAAGGTGGTGGAGAGAATGGGAAGTTTTCTATAGCCCACTCGGGCGGAACCGTGTACGACCGCTAGTACATAATATTATCAATACGAAAATGTGTTTGTTTGCCATTTTGGTCAACGAAACCACATGATTTTTGTACTTTTTTGTAATGGTGGAGAGTATTATACTGTTTACTCCTGGTTGAAGGTTTTCTTTTTGACTGATTTCATGACATATGAACAATCCCCCATGTCTTGAAATGTCTCGATGTTTTCGTAAAATTATATAAAGGTGGTCACCCATAGTGATCGAAACTCGACCGTACTTACTTTTTTACCAATAAGAATAGGTGAGAGTAAGTCCATTCAAATTGCATCAAACGACATAGTATTTATTATACTCGTACGGTTGACAGTATTTGTAACACATTTTATATTATAATTATAGATTTTAGCTTTCTGCACTCCTACACTACATAAACTTTAACAAAGCCAAATCTGACACTCCTCCGTGAGCGCAATATGCTTTAAAAGGGGTACAAAGTTTTCTCTTCACGTATTAATATAAAGATTAGCAAATCAATTGGTTTGATTCCTGTTAAAGTAACAGATTTTCAAAAAATGTGAATATGCAGTTTTTTTTTTTTCAAAAATCGAGCTAATGACCCCTTTGAACACTTTTCGCTATTTCTGATAGTTTAGGTTTTAGTCATACAGTCCCATCTCAAAGATTGGTCCTGTATATAAATTTTACCTTTCTGTATTCGTACTACACAGTCGTACACTTTAACTATACCAAATATCACACTTCTCCGTGCGCATAGTATGTTTAAAAAGGTATTGAAAGTTTTTCCTTCACGTATTTATATATAGAAAATAATAACTTTCCGCCCGCGGCTCCGCTCGCGTTGTTCCGGGGCCTCGTATTCCGAAATGAAAAGCAGTCTCGATCACTCTTCAGCTTTTAAATTATACCTATCTATGCGAAAACTGTGTAGTCCACAAACTAGTTTAAAAATAAAATATAGCCAATGTTTCCGTTAATAATGTAGCTTTTTATAGGTGAATATATTTTTTAAATCAGTTTATTAGTGTTTGAGTTTATCCGTAACCAACAACCAAAAAATACAGAGCCACACAGATCGATGGCAAATATTATAAATCATACTATTCTGTCTCTTAAATCTTATCCACATTTCAAAGAAATTGAGTTTTATTTAATTACTTGCAATTTACTTATGAGCTCCGAAAAACGGAACTTTGTATCGACATAATTTTAAATATCATATATAAATTATCAAACCAGAAAATTTTAGATCCACTCGTTAGATCGAGTATCAGCTGAAGATAAAGTAAATCTTTGGTTCGTTCAAACAAAACTGTGCACTGTAAAGCCGCTTCTTTCGTCCGAGGTACGAGAATCTAAAGATTTATCTGCGAATCCATTTGGCGACGTATTGAATTTCAATTACGTACTCATCTCCATGCAATATGTATCGCTTACTTGCCACAGGCAACATCGCAAATATCACAAAATATGTTGTGAAAATACTGTTATTATTTTCATTACTTTTTATATCATGTAAATTACTATGATCTGTAGTTAAATATCTGTAAAATACATAGAAGAATATTGTAGGAAAAATTGTAATTCAGTAATTAGACATCTCGAATCAAAAATATAAACATTTGTATTCAATAGACCTAACTGTGATTCAGCAGGCTAGGTATCACCACACTGGTATTTTTAGATGAGCATTAAGGCCTTAGTCTCTTTAAAATTAGAGAGAGAAACCTTACGAAACGGTACACAAAGAGAAAGAGGATATGAATGAGAACATTAACAATTTATCGGTATGAGTTCCCCCTAAGAAATATTTTTGTACATGAACATAACAATTTTTTCCGTTTCTCGGTTAAAATATCTATATTTGTATATTTTACAAAAAGGTTTAAGTTGTGTAGTATGTACGCATAATACAAGCTCTGCTTAGTTTGGGACTAGATGGGTATTAGAAATCCCAGGTATTATTATTTGTATATTGCGTTGCAGCGAATTGTACTTAGCCAATAGTTTTCATCTTAGATGTAGAGATTAAGAAACTTGGCTTTGGACTACATCATATCACAGTATTCGAGAAATTAGCAACAGTGATAATTTGTGAGCCATAAACAGGCTAACACGGAAACGACCCGAATTCAATATCAATTTCGGAGGCTCTTAATGTGTTTGCAAATACAAATAATTCACCGCACACAAGTATTATCTTCACTCATTCAAAATATTTGTAAATTACAGAATGACTGACTGGCCGAGTGATTAAAGACCCTGACTGTGGAGCCAAGGGTCCCGGGTTCGATTCCCGCCCGGGACACATATTTGGGTGCATGAACATATCTATTCGTTTATTATCTGGGTGTAAAAATATTTATGTAAAGAATACATATTTATGTATGTATATGTCAGTTGTCTACTACCCCATAATACAAGCATAATACTTACTTACTTCGGGACTAGATGGCGCTATGTGAGATGTCACAGGTACACTATTGCATTATTAGAATACAGGCTTCAAAATGAGGGTACTTCAATGAAGATAGCAATGTTTGCAGTATATTAATTTTATCAAATGCATCTCACACACTGGTACAGCCCCTTTTTTACGCAAAGACTGTTCTATGTGTATCCGACAAGTTACCAAGTTATTAAGAGGCTCGTATATGCAAAAGTTTTGTAGGGTTCTGTGGTGGCAAAAAAAAGGAACCCTATATGAATTTGTCTTGTCCTTTTGTCTGTTTGTCTTTCTGTTACAGCGATTTCACTCGGAGATTACTGGCACTACATAGATGAAATTTGAAAGGTAGGTGTAATCTAACCGTTGATTAGTGAAATAATAATTTGAAAAATGGAGGGAGATATGGTATATAAAGTATGGGGTACATATAAATAGGTCTTTAAATAGGATATAGAAGTTTTAAGTTTAAACGATGTTTTTATTCAAATCATTAGTTGTTGAAATATGCGCTCTTAAAGTCTTAAAAAGTGTGTCCCCACTTCAAGTTTTTACCTATAGGATAGAAAATTCTGAAAAAAGAAGTAGTTCGTATAGTTTTACTGTTCAGTTCTACTGGTTGGACTAAATGGAGAAAAAAATACTGTTAGTCCTACTAATTTATGTACGATATTCTATAGGACTAAACAGACAATACTAGTGAAAATAACCTGACAAAAAGGGAAGTTCTGCTGCTTGCAGAGTACGAATGTTTAATAGACTATACTTACATGAAATAAAGAACGAACTTAAATTTGATACCTTTAGAACGATAAATGAACGAAATAGCCACTGACATATATGTGGCGATCGTTACAGTTCTCAACCCGCAGTGGAGCAGCGTGGTGGACTTAAGCTCCAAGCCCCCTCCTCACCCTGAGGGAGGCCTAAGCCCATGCAGTGGGGTAAAAACGGGCTGATGATGATGATGATGATATATGTGGAAAGACCAGTTAGGCTAACTCTTAACTAAACAGATACGAATACAAACAAAATAATAATGACTTATTTTATTTCTAAGATCCTAAAAACAGTGAAGTGGATAATTGGCCATTTACCGGCATCATTTGCTGGTACAAAATACTTATATTTATTTATGAGTTAGAAATAGGGAAATCCAAATTATAAGTTCAGTTTAGATTTGCCTTTAATATTTTTTAATTGTCAAGGACTATATGTCGAGTTTTCATTAATTTTTCTTTATAATAACTATCAGTAGAACTGAATGGTAGAACTATACGGACTGCTTAATTTTTTCGTCCGTTCATTTCTACCAGTAGGTCAAAAAGGAAATATAAATCCGTTCTGTCCCACTAGTAGAAATGAACGGATTCTTTTCTCCGTTTAGTCCTAATAATAGAACTTAACGATATAACTATATGGACTACTTCGAAAAAAATCAGGTTAGTAGAACCTATGAAACAGTTTCAACCAAAATTAGTTTGAATAAAATGTATTGAGTCGTTTTTGAGGTATTTGTTTTTAAACTTATTATTTCAATTTTAATCTTGAACGTTTATCCCAACTGCTACTGAACACTCCACTGTGCGTGGTCAGACACCCACTAGACCCATTTTTTTAAAATGTTCATCACCTAGATACTATTCACTAGCTTTTGCCTGTGGCTCCACCTGCGTGGACATGTACACGACTTCTCTATGAATATGCATTCCTTTCCTCTTCCCATTGCCGTACCAGTTCTTCTATTTTACCTCTTGAGTTCTACTCTACTGCTGTTCTATATCACGACTTGAAGTTTTTGAAAAGAACCTTCACTAGTATAAACACGTCTATTTTACTCTCCGAGCTTACAATATTGATATTAGTTAGGATTTCGTTGTGTAATATTAGCATAAAAATCAATTTGTACTTAAGAATCGAACCCCAAACGTTTCAAACATCTCAAATGAGCAACTACGCGCCAATAAAGAGGGGATAATTCTAAACTAACGCCTGTGAATGCTTTTCGGGTCGGAATCGCGTGTGATATGCAGATATATGCTAATGGGGGTTACTTGGTGACTTTGGTTTAGTTTTGGGTCCGGTGGCATACGGGATATTTCGATTAGAGCTATAACTTATAATAATATTGAGGATTTTCATTATCAATATTTTTTTTAAATGAAAATCCAATAAAAAATAAACAAATAATTGTTAACAATAATTCATTTTTCATACAATTAAATTTTACATAAATAAGGCTTAGTCACGAATACGTAGAGTCGCAATATTTTACTTTAAACCATTGAGTTTGAATTAAATAAAAATATACGCGCCGTAACTAGTATGGCATCTCTACATAAAAAAACACAAGATTGGAGAGATTTTCTTACACTAACTCGTTAAGGAATTCCCAATAATTATAAATCTTTATCTTTAAATAGGTTGATATAACATGTGGTCGTGATTGTAGTGTATAGAATATAAATTTATGACCTTTGTTTATAAACAAAAAAAATTTCTCTTAAATCAAGCAAATATGATTTCATATTATTATAATATAACGAAAAGAATTTTCTCTCAAAATACGTAAACATTTCTTTACTTATTTTGAGACTAAAAATATAATTTAGATATCTATTCGCCATAATAAGCATTCAGTTTGCCTGTTAGTATCGTTGTTTTATAATAGATGAAGCGGCCATACAAATAAATTTTAACAGTTTCGAAGTGTTTGTACAAAAACGGGAAATTTGTGGAAAATAAGGTTTTTTCGATTGATTAATATAATTGTTGTTTCAATAGTTTCGAATCGTTTGGCAAAGAACGTTATTTTCTCCACATTATTAAATAGCCGTTCTAACAGGCAACGTCCTACATTAAGGTACCCTCAAACCGTTCGAATTTCTGTACGCAGCACTCTCTCTGACTCTGACCTTTTAGAGAATAGGTTGCTTTTGTTATCAATCAATATACCTACAAAAACATCTTTACGTGAACTGTGTCTTCGCTATCGACATTATTCCCCATCACTAGTTTGGTTGCAGGAAGTACGACGAAAACAGCAAAGATCAATGTTAATTACTTGGGAACTTTCTGAAGTAGGGATCTAGAACGATAGAATCTTCGAATATATAAGACGCACTTGACAAGCAAAGTGTCGAACTGTAGAAAACAAAAAAATCCACAGATCTTGCAGTCCCCGCAACCATCGGTTTCATTGAAAATGAACCTACCCAAACCCGATTTTCACAGATTATTTTATTTTATTGCCACGTAAACGTGGCATTGCCACGAAAACGTAGCACTATTCTTTTCAACTCTTTAAACTCAGAAATAAATCAACGAAAAAATTCTCTGCTACCCGTGCGAAGCCGGGGCGGGTCGCTAGTTCAACATATTTGAAACATTTAGATTTTAAACTGCAGCCTCTGATATCCTTAAACGTTCTGAACTCGATAATGAAGCATTCGAACGAATACAGGCCGAAAGGCGATGACCGTAATGTTAACAAGTTCCCGAACGTCCATAAAGTCTAACATGTGATGTCGAATTTCTTGTTCGATTTCCAACTGATTTCCAAAATTTTGGTCTTAAACTGTAGCTACCGACGCCTTCTAACCTTTGGTGTAACATTTTGAAGCGATCCGACGAATACCCTCTGAAATATAGTAACTTATATCCACAAACACAAGCGATCGACCAAAAAATCTCATCTTTCGGAAATAATTTCTCTTACAATTACCAACCGATTTCCAAAAACTTGGTCTCAAATCGTAGCAACGTTAATGGCCGAGATACTATTTTTTATATTTTCGATATCGGTTCCCGTTCTTGAAATATTTTGGATTTAGTAAAAAAAAATTCCAAAAAAATCCCGATTTTTTTACATTTTCCAATTTTTTTCAAAAACTAATTAACCGATTTCCAAAATTTTGATGTCATACAATGCACAACTAAATTCTTAATCTTTTAAAATCTTAAAATCTTAGCTAGACCCCATACCCTCGGAGTTGTGGCCAAAAATGCGTCTCCCGTGAAATGGATATGATAGTCATTTTCAATGACAAAATGAGTCGTTGTTAGTGTTGAAACGACATATACGTTTTATGAAGTTAGTGGATTTCTTTAGCTGTAAAATGTTGTAGAACGAAACAAAGCGAAAAGAACTTACCGTGGGTATCATCGAGTCGCACAGAACCCAGCTCTTCTGCACCATAAGCGGTCCAACCGCTTCTTATTTCATAGCAAAATCATACGATGCTTTAAAAACACTAAACGAATATTAAAACAAATAGCTACAAGATATAGGCCGTGCGCAAATACAAGTAACAGTTAAGAAAACCAATTAATCAGTTGAGGGTCTAATGAGAGTATATTTCATTGTCCGACCCAAACAAGTATACGAAGTTATTGCAGGGCTGTGTACTCTTCGGTTCGGAAGTTGAAATATTGAGACTGTTATTTAAGACTCTATATTTGAACGGAAATAAAACGATGTGTTCTTTGTTTATCAAAAATTTTCATATCAAAAGAGTGCATGGTTTTTCATCATCATAGTTAATATAATACCTGTCTATGAGATTGGTTACTCTCGCTATTTTACTAGACCCCGGCAGCGTACAAGCAATACAGGCAACTAATAGTGGGAATTAATACTACGCCGAAAACGGCGTACTCTACTCGAGTCGGTGTCGTTTGCAACCGCCGCGGTAGTCTACATCATCATCATCAGCCCATTTGTACCCCACTGCAGGGGCTTAGGCCTCCCCCAGGGTGAGGAGGGGGGCTTGGAGCTTAAGTCCACCACGCTGCTCCACTGCGGGTTGGGAACTGTAACGACCGCCATCTATTGACAGCGTCCGCTATTCAGTCTACATCACATTAATATAAAAACAAGTTTCCTCGTAACAAATAATCCATCAAAAATGGATATACTGAAATAAATTTTTATTTTCACTATTTATTGTAGTTAAATCTAGTGATCCTCACATAACGATTTGGTAACAATCGCAGAATATGTTGAAATCGTGTAGCTATCTTTGATTATATACGATTATTACATGTTTAGGTAGAGGTGTTTGACGACCGCTTAGCCTAGTGGGCAGCGACCCTGCCTGCGAAGCTGGAGGTCCCGGGTTCGAATCCCAGGTCGGTCAGTACTTATATGATGAATATTAATACTGGCACCGGGTCTTGGTTGTTATATGTATGTGGTGTCTTCGCTTGGTACCCAAAATACAAGCTAATGCTTAGTTTGGGGCCAAGACGTTGTTGTGATTGTGTGTGTTATTATTATTATTATTAGCTTCGGTGTCAGGAAATTTAGGTAAAAATATCACCTAATAGTTCGGTTAGAGTTGACGCACACAGAGACAGTTGGTACATCATAAGTACGGTATGGTTAGTCTGTCCGTTTGTCTAGTTTGTCACACTATCATAGTGTCTACATTTATAGAGATAGGTGAATGATATTGTAAATGTAGTAACAAGCAGAGTTGATATTATATTAGTCTTCAAAAATCGAAAAATCAGTTAAGAACTTTTAATTTTTTAAACGTACTAACTATTAAAACTATATGGGGATTAGATTTTCAGCATTGAAAATGCTTAATCGATTGCTTCAGTAGTGTACCCTTTTACATGAAAAGAGCGACAGAGACCTAGCGTCCTCAATTATTGAGATAGAGGAATCAAAATTTCATTAAAAATGTGTTTATTAAAAGGGCTATAAATACTACGAAAAAAATGCATTTTTAAATGCCAATAACAATGTTTTATTACAAAAGTGACAAATTTCCTCCGCTTTTTTTTTAAATTGTTTAAAAAATTTTCACATTTCACAAAAACTAAAAAGTTGTTAACATTTTGACAAAAATTACTGTGCAGTATTAAATTATCTACCTTTGAGATTATAATCATAAAAATCGGTGAATATGTAACGTTAAATTTGTGGTCCCTTATGAAGGTACTTTTTACTAAAAACTTATTGTTACTTTCCATATTACTTTATTCATCACGTATTGATTTAATTTTTTTTTTCATCGCCGTTTATTTTTATATGCCTTAATGAAATAAAATATTTTTCGATGCATTTGAAGGTCCTGGGAACACGAGAATTGTGATTTTTTGTTTTTATTCTATTCATATATATTCCAATAGCTTCAAAATATTCGTTTCGAAAACGGAAATGCGTTAAACGATTATATACATATCCGTACTGACTACGGAACCTAACACCGCGCGTGGCACGAAACACACTTAGCCGGTTTTTTGAAGTGATTTTTGTCGGTCTTATTTTTTAAAGTGTCATTTTTTTTTCTTTTTTTTAGATAGTGTGCTTAAATACTGAATACTATACACTTTTATTAATATAGAGAACGTAAATCATCGATTCGTAACACTATTTTTGCTTGAAAATAACTGTTATACAACATCATTTTATTTTAATGTAATATGAACATTTTCAACCACCGCAAACCGTACAGCGTAACTAATTATTCTAAGAGAACTATTTGAATAAACGTATATTCCGTCCCTCGGGTAAGTTCTCAAGTATTAATAATTTGAACAGACGGACATGCAAACCCGTCATATGCATAAAAGACGCTATGAGCATCTGGCTGGACCGATTTAGAATCGACTATCTTATACAATTTGACAGAAATGAAGATAGAATGTCTTTATTTTCTTTTACTGAAGACAATAACTTTTGTAAACAACTATTTAATGCAATTGAGAGGAACATATAAAAATGTGTTAATTCGTAATAAGAAAAACACATTGTATCTATAAAACAATGTAGACAGATTAATTTTAATTGTGTATTAGAAAAGCTAATTACTCGTGTTATTATTATATAATAGGGACAACCCTTAGACAGGCATGGGTAATCTTGAGATTTCGACGTAGTACAAGGGCTTACAGCTTATATTACTTTAAGTTAGAAGTAATTAAAGTAATACAGGTGTAATTAGAGATCGGAAACTAAGTGAAAATACATGCTTGAGATATACGTATGATTAATAATACGTTAATTTTAAGAGAATATAAAAATTATATTTTTTTTTCTTAAAACAAGGCGTAAGCTTTAATAATAGTATAATAACATAAATATTAAAATACAAAAAGCACAATGAACTTTATCGCTCAAACACAATAAATCTGTTATTGAAGTGAAACTACAAATAATAACTTATTTTTAATGTATTATTTATCAAAAAGCTACGTCACAAGGGTCAATTTAAAAAAAAATCTAAAAATCAATAATTAAATCATATGAGATTTTCGCATTTATTTTTATTTTGTTTCACTCTCTTGAATGAAAAGGTTGAATAAATAGCAGATCTGTAATTTACAGCTTATACGAAAATCTCAACACAAAAAAATCGCGTGTAATTGGTTTCAGACTATAGATGCAGCTTAGAAGAGGTTTGAAATAGAATATTTTTAGCCGAGAGAGCAAAACTGTATATTCCGGTCAAGGTGACCCATTGAACCCTTCGTTATGCTCAGAATTGACAGATGTGTTAGCTAAAACTCGTTAATATGATTGCATTTTATTATAAGAAACAAATTCTCACTTTATGTCGAAAACCCCTCCTAGAATGACACTGACATTTTCGACACTGTCTCCTAGTTTACAAAGGGTTGGCCAAATCGAAATATGTCTACCGCAATGGGTATTCCCGCCATATGCCGGTCTATTGCCGCGACAAGTCACATGCCTCACTCGATAATACTCTAGGACAGACAAAACCTTCCTCCCTTCCCCAAACCCCGCTCAGGTCTCAAGCACAGATTGGGTATAGCAATGTTAGGCCCGCGTCTAACTACAGTTGCAATGAGACTAAAAGATCTTGATACTAGTATATTTTTGGTGTCTGAAGAAAAATCTCCTGTCTTGATAATCTGTTGCTGGTATTTGTTTATGAAGTGCTATTTAACACAAATTAGAATCTTGAATGTGAGATATTCAAGGCTCAAAATCTTCAAAAAACTACAACTACTGAGTGGTACCGTTGTACAATATTTTAAAATATTAATGTTACTTCTAGGTCAAAATAATTACAAATGTATATTACAATAAAAGGCAAACTTGCTTATTATTACAAATGCCATCTTTCTATAGCATATAACAAAACTGAAAACAGACTACATGTATACAAGGTGTACTTTTTTGTAGTATAACCAGTTCTTAATATAATAGCCTAAATTTATTTATGTTTGATCAAAAATCTCGAACATCAATATTTTTCAATGCAATATATTACATGAACTATTATGTGTTTAAAGTTTACTATATAGGTATAAGAGTTAAAAGACAGCTAAATAAAGCCTTATGAAAATAGTGCAATTCAGATTTTTATATACCTAAATTATTCTTATAAATATAAAAAAAAAACCTAAACTAAAAAGCTAGTATTGTTAGCTACTGATTGTGTCGCAAAATGTGTGCATTTTTTAGGCAGTTGTTAATTTTAAGAAAATATTTGTTATACTAATGATTCAATTTCGGACATGGGCGACTTATTATCCACGACTGTCCAATCCTTTTTGTACCGGTTTTCTAGTAATTTGAAAAATATCAAAAACATCCAGTCGCGCAACAATAATGACCATTGATATTGGGACGTGCAAATCTACATATTGGGGTACGGTGGCGCGGGCATTTCTTGCATCCCTGCCTGAGATATGTGTCTTAAACCCCCCGTGTCCGAGCCGGCCGGCGGGGTGGCGACGGGCCGGATTCTGGGATACGGTCTTTGAATTATAAAATATTGTGTACCTGCGACACAATAGTCTATATCTAAAGGACTTACAATAGACATCCTATAGTGTCATAACTGACGACATTATTTTTGGTTCTGAAAGTATATTTTATGTTTTAATATTATTATAATGTGATTAATATATAATATAAATAGGCTGACTACTAAAATCAACAATGAAAAATTTTAAGCCATGGTGCATACTAATCCGTATGAACTTAGTATTACAAGAATAGTCTTTACAAGAAACCGTTTCAACACTACAGGAGTTACCTACATCTTCGCCATTCTCCTAATTCACCAAACAATTAAAACGAAATTCCGAAAAAGCAACAGAAGTCACTTTTATGAACTTTCCTCAATCCTGCTCCCTAGATTTCTATGGCAAAGGCATTTATGATTTCCCTTTAACATAGCGGAAAGGCGTAGTGGAGAGTATTTTGATTAAATAAATATTTTCTCTTGGTAATTTATGTTTCATTTTTTTCTGTATAAAACGACAGTTTTATACATTGACCTCAATACATATCATCATTGTTGCTATGACATAATTTCCATACGTAATCGGAAAAATGGAAGAAATCGCTGTTCATACTCAACTTTGCGTGTGACGATTAAATTGCACCAAATTAAATTTATCATCATCATCATCAGCCCGTGTCTCTCCACTGCAGGATATAGGCCTCTCCTAAAGCTCGCCACTACACACGGTCCTCCGCCTTCAATAGCATCCAATTACCCCCGGTATGGTGCTTTAAGTCATCAGTCCGACCGACCTGACCGAGGGGCGTCCAAAGCTTCGCTTTCCGGTACGTGGCAAATTAAATTATTGATTATTAATCAGCATTGTCTACATTTAGAGCCTAAAGTGTAATTGCTTGTTCAGACGATCAATATACCTATAAATTCATATATTCTCAAAATCTTACCATAAATCCGTCCCTGGTACACAAATGTTTAAGATATGCAGATGCCGGGTCCGCTGTGATAAGTTAATTCCCGCCGGTCGGCTACCTGCCTCGTATTTGCAATCCTCGTCGCTATTGGGTGACCAGAGTGCTTTACTGTTGTGTTACTTGTGTATGTCTAAATTGCCCTATACTTGTTAGTATTCTTCTACGAAAATTGGCTATATACATTTATCAAATTCATTTCAGAGTCATGGTTGGCAACGAGTTAAATTTATCAATTAAAATGGTAGCAATGAGTTACAAGTAGTCAATTAAAATAAATCGATAGACAGAAGGTAGTGTAGTGCTTTCACCCACTAAACCCTTCTCAAAAGCATCTCGCTGTTAGCTTCGTAACATAGACAAATCTGCTAAACATATATTTATTCATAGAAAACTTGATCTTTTAGCTAAACACAAGCGTACAGATATGACATTCCAAACCCACATGTGGCACATGTTTGCAAAACTCCATAACACCATTAATTCTAAGCTTTCTAGCGTTGCAGCGTATCGAATGGAATCAGCGCTGGCCACGCACGGGCTCACCCACGCGACGCCCACGCGGTGTTGTACGCTATGCATAAGCGGAGCGGAGAGCGATTTTGATTTTAATTAAGTACCTATTGTATACCAATACCTGTAACAGAACTTCTCCACAGATATACTAAAAATTGTATTTGTTTGTCTTTGCTTTGCATAAATGTTTAAGAATATTCCGATGAGATTTTTACTGAAAGAATCCTTCGACTACAGGTTACAAATTGTCAAGGTACAAATTGTAAATAATAATAGTACCCACATAGCACCATCTAGTACCAAAGTAAGCAAGTGTTATGCTTGCATTATGGGTACTAGAAAACTGACATACATACTTAAATACTCTTTATATTGTATACATATAGAAGGTGAGATTTTAGTAACCGGCCAAAATTTTTCTAGATGTTAGGTATCACCAATAGAGCTCATTGCGTAAATAAAAAATATGGGTAGCATTTTCATAATAAATTATTATATCTACAGTGTTATTTTATAACGTTTGTTTGCCTTCTTAACGCTATAGTAAACGTACGCGCCCGAGGCCTAGAAACGGAATGGGGCGGCAGGCATGAATGGTGACTAGAGTTATTGGTTTTTGCAGGAAAGATTTGTGTAGTAATATCTCAATATTTTTCTATAGAACGATACTAAAAGGAAACAATACGGCTATCGGTTTTCTACCAAAGATCATTATATTAAAATTTGGCTGGTCATTAAAACCTCACTCTGTATAGATTACATATTTTACACCCAGACACGAAACAAATATACATGTTCATGCACACAAATTTTTGTCCAGGGCGGTAGTCGATTCTGCATCCTTTCTGCAGGTTCTGCAGTTAGGCCTCTAACCACCCGCCCGATGGGCCAGCCATAAGTTTGTCATGTTTGTAGATTGTCATTATATAAAACTATTGTGGTTTATAGACACGAGAGACTTTGGATATAGAACTCTTAATAAAGGCAGATCCAAGACCGTAAGTTGGAGAATTAAGGTCAAAAGCGGTAGCTAAGTAAAAGAAGTAAAAGAAGGAGAAGGTAACTGGAAGCGGATACCCAAACAGGGTAAAAAGTGGAGGGAACGAAAGTCGATATGGATACGGGAACATAAACGTGAAAAAGTATGTCCATTCGTGAATTATTAGAAGATAAAAGCTGATATTTCTATACTCGTATTTGATATTTGAACTTTATATACGTAACTAGGTAGGTACATTTTATAACAGTTACTTGATAATACGATATTTTTTTAATTAGATATTCAAATATTATAAATTCAAATAATGTGAAACTTACTAATAGAGGTATCATCATCATCATCATCATCAGCCCATTTTTACCCCACTGCAGGGCCTCCCCCAGGGTGAGAAGGGGGCTTGGAGCTTAAGTCCACCACGCTGCTCCACTGCGGGTTGGGAACTGTAACGACCGCCATCTATTGACAGCGTCCGGGACCGACTGCTTAACGTGCCCTCCGAAGCACGGTGTCAGTGATATTGTGTACTTAAGTCAGAAGAACTCATTGGTACACGCCCGGATTCGAACCATGGCCCTATGGGGCCTTATCAATTTGAAACAGGTTCGTTGCGCTCTGGGCTACCACGACATATAGACATACGACAATAGAGGTATATTATTACATTTTCATAAAATATTTTTAGTAATTAATTTTCAGCGAAGCGTTATACTTGCGTGCGTACATGACAGAAAGAAATTAACGTACTTTTAACTGATTTCTCCATTATATATGTACAGCTATTACCAAAAATATGAATACACAGTTACTTTTGAATAGATGTAAACTAGGCAAAAAAATTTGAGTAATTCTAGATAGTTTAATCAAACATTTTCTTGTATTCTCAGTCGCTACTTAATAAAAGCTTCTTTTGGTTGACCGATTGGAGGAGTAGTTAAACACTCTAGCCGCAGAACCAAAAGTCGCGGGTTCGATTCTCGCCCGGAATTAATATTCGTGTGCATGTATATGTTTTTTTTTTTTCGTGTCTGGGTGTAAAATATATGTTTTATAAAACTATAAAGCTCCGTATGAAAAAAAAAACAGTGATAATAAACCAAAACAAGATAGACATTTGTATTTGTGACGTCACAGGACGGAACTTATGAACTTTGCTAATTAGCAGTCCTTCTGTGAAGTTATGTCGAAATTCATATTCATAGTATAAAATATAAACTAAGCACAACCTCAGAAGCTCATGCAAAGTGTACTAACTTATAAACTAGGTTCCATATTTACCATACAAAGAGCAAATCTGAAATTATCACGCGTCTGAGAGAGCTTAGTTTAGTTTGCCAATGCATTCATATATATGAATGTAGATACTTTACCTTTGTTTTTTTTTATTATATAGTACAAAACGGGCCAACTACGCACATCTTGTGAATTCACCGATCCCAGCAACTAATATAACCGAAGACGCGTGTATTGAGTCGTATTTCGTGGCACGTAATCAGGTTTGTGTAAGCCTAACTATTGGGCATGGTTATCTCGTGCTACCTATATATATCTCGTGCTATAAAATCATTGCATGTTGTTCAGAAATGTTGTTCAATACATGTTTATTTTTTTTGTATGTTTGTTAAGAATGAACTCATAACCCACTCAAAAATTCTTTCACCTAGAGAAAGCTAGTAACAAGGTTTAAATTTTAATTTCAAACTAACTTCCTGCCGGGCAGCTCCACTCGCGTGAACTACACAGTTGTACCGGGACCGTTATAATTTTTTGCATAGATATAGCTTGTAAGCTCAAGAGCGAAGGCTACTTTTTATCTCGGAAAAAGGGGTCATGGCACAACTGTGTACTCCACGCGAGCGGAGCTGCGGGCGGAAAGCTAGTTAAGAATAAAATTCGATAATGCAATGTTGTACAAATAATTGTAATCAATGCATTTTTTAATACTTGTATGAAAACTTTAAAAGATGTGTAAAAAAATATTGTTTGTATTTTAAAAATAAACAAACTAGAAATTTTGTTAATTTCATACACAAAATTAAAATATACGCAGCCTCACTGATTTCATTAACATATTTAGTGTACGCATGAAATGTTTGAAACACATTTCAAATTCAAAATTGGATGGAACTATCCTCTATGGTTTGTAAATTAGTGGGAGGAGGGTCTTTCGCGGGCGGTCGGGGTACTAAGGTCTTCCCCCCTTACCGCCCAAGACCTCCCGGGGTCCGGACAGACCTAAGTTCTGGTCACATGTGTTGTTAATACCCCACATTTGTCAGACGGTAATTACGAAGTGATTTTCCTTTCTTGTCCCTTCGACTTGATTTGAGTAGAATTGTGTACTTTAAGATTGTGGTTGCGTTGATTTATATATGATAATATTTCTAAGGATAAAGCCACAGTTTATTATCGTTCAAATACACTAGTGTCCGCTTGGCTTTGCTGGTTTCCAAACACAGATTTATAGAAAACTAGCTGTGCCCGTGACTTCGTTTGTAGCAATCATTCAATCAATCGAATATCAGTTATGTTATGTTAGTAACATAATGTAACATAATCTTGAAATACGTCACAAGAGTGAATTTATTACTTTGTGGAAGAACCTCATCACAAAGGTGCATTCAAAAAGTGCTGGTTCCTCTCAGAGAAGTAAGCAAAATACTGAGCTACGCTCTTTTTAACAAAATGATAAGCAATTTTTAAACAATAAATCCTTTAAGATTAATCTTATTGAAACAAACTGATAGGTGAGCGGCTTACACCCATGGATTTTTATCATTTAAGTAATCTGATACTTTGTAATAAGATTTTTCATAAAACTTTCGTTTTATTGTAGTTTTAAACTTGTTAAGGGGTAGATCTTGAATGTCAACTGAGATCTTATTTCAAAAGCATATACACTGCGTGGACTTAACTGTCTGAGCCGGTTTTAAAACGCATCGTAACTCTATTTGTTAATATGATTAAACAATTTACACGATTATTTTGGCTTTTGTTGATTGGGCAGTTTACAGATTTGATTTGATAATAATTTACATAAACTCGATTACTTATATTCCCGCTTCCCCGCGACACACGATTCAGCAGCACCGGGCGGCTCTTAAAACTTGATTAACTTTTAATTATTATTTTTATAATTAAATTATAATTATATATAATTTTGATGAATAAATTTAATGTTTTACAGTTATTTTACTTTGAAACTAGTGAGTAGATTTCACGTGATGCACGTACACACGAACAAACAAACCGACAAACATATAAATTTAAAAAAAAAATGATTTTTACTTTCTCTTACTAATTATTTCCGCTCTTATTTTATTTTATTACTCAGGTCTTAAAATCATCAACGTTGTGTATAGAGTACATATACCTTAATGGATTCGTCAAAATAGGTTTAACTTTTCTTGAAGTGTGAGGATACCAACGAAAAAACAAACAAATATAAAATTAAAATGGAGTGTTTTTCGATTTCAAGAAAAACAATTAGTCTATAGTAACACTGAGGACTTAAACCAAATATCTATAATAATTTTTCAAAAATATCTTTGTTACCATTTTATAACACCTCAGCACAGATTGGTTACGGCTACCCTCTGACAGATATTAGTATTTTCATGGGCTGTATCTACATATAATATTTTTACATTCTTTCTTACTTACGTTCTCGCTACGACACTATTATATTTATATTAATTTTCGCCCCGGCTTTTCGACCTACGGTCATTAGAAACTGTAAAAATATAAATTTTCTAAGTCAACACAAACAAAAAATACAGCCATTTATGCTGTGTATTGACACTCGCAAATGAATCGAAACCTATAGGATACTTGCTGTTGACCTATAATTATGAAATTTGGTAAGAATCAAGGTTTACACAGCACAAGTAAAAGAAAAAAAAAACAGAAAATAATTAATTTTAAGTTAAATGTGAAAAATAATTTTAAATTACTTAAATTGACATGAGTTTTTGTACCATCTGGCAATGAATAGTCGTAAAAAACAGAACCTTATTATTATTATTATTATAAGGTCAGTTTATTAGGTTCAAAGGCTTTTATTTAAATATGAATTAAAATCATAACAGTACGAATGGACTAGAAGCCTTCTTCTGCGTTTACCGTCTAACCGCTCATACTCTAGCTAGCTGGTGCAAGATTACGAATTTCAATCCGCAAGTCACCCCGCGAAATTGCGTTTGTCATTTTCAATGCTGTGAAGTGACATTTCTGACTCTATTAAAACCAAACGCCGCTATCAAATTAATTTACTCTATGATTAAAATAATTTCAAATAATACATTCTCTGGAAAACTGGAAAACAGTTTGCTGAAAATGCAGCATTAAGTAAACATCGCTCGTTGTTTTTCACGTCGGCATTTATTTGTCGGTATTCGTTGCCCGCCGAATTCGCCACACACCTGTTTGCGGAACATATAGACGAGTCGTGTTTTCATTTACCTACCCCAAATTGGCTGACCGTGGAACGAAGTGTTTTGATATTTTACAACAGATGTACAACTTATTTTCATAATGTTGTTGTTTGCATTTCGTTGGAAATCATTAATTGTTGCACTCATTCACCCATCATTCATTTTATTAGGAAAGTTCCATTCAAATTGTTGTTAGTGCGCTTTTCTGTTCTAGAACACTATAGTATTTTATTTTGCATTTTCCTTACTTATGGTTCCTAAAAAAATTAGATTAAGTTTTGTGTGATTTCTGACATAGCCCCTGAGTATTTCTCTGAAATACGAATACTTAGCAATTTCGTAAAAACTTTCAGATAACAGACTATTTGTATATATTATGGTCAATAGATGTATTTTGCAAAACAATTAAGCCATGGTGCTCTCATTATGTTTATATATTCGAGAAATATTTAGCAACGATTAACTGGTAAAGACACGTCAGAAACTGCTAAAGACACGAATATACCTATAAAATATTCTTAAGTTAAACACTAGGTGGTAGAAAATCCCCAAGGCTATAAGGATTTGAAAGAAATATAGAAGGTTAAATAGTATAAATGGTGAAGATACATTAAAATTGTTAAGGACAAGAAAAGGACAAAAAAAAACAAAAGACAGCATTTCTTAACTAAATTTGTATAACACTTGCTGTGTCGATAAAACAATACACCTCCATTGACGGGCATTCCCCCGAACACAATGAAAGACTTGCGCGTCTCTCGCGGGCGGATGTTAGAGTGAATGAGACATCTATACACAGGCTATTTTTTATGAAAAGACGGTAAAGACAAGTTTCTGTTCTCAAACATGTACCTACCTATATAACGTGCGTTTATTTCAAATTTGTTTGTTTCATCTTAATTAATTATTAGTGCAGAGTATCAGGTATGAGAAAATGTTCATTTGATAGAGATTTTACGTGTTTTTATATTGTCTGACTTTCGAAATAAAATAACGTGGTTGCACCCACCAGATACCATGAAAACGTATGATTTAATGGTAAATATAATTTATAAATTACGTATTTTAAAACAATTATCTTATATTTAATTAAAAAACAGGTATATACACATCTAGTAATAAAGAAATAAAATTTCCAGTGCATATTCTTCAAATAAGATCAGTGCAACCCTGTTTTGTGTAGGTCGTAGAATTACCCCCCTACAGAGTAATGTCGTTACAACAAATAGTATCGATTGACCTCATGAAGAGAAAACGTGTAAATTGTCCCCTTACTATGTAATTAAACCTTTATTTCATAAGCTTTGAATTCAAATGGAAAGAAGTAAAAATAAACTTAATACTTAACGTTGTGGGTATGCAATTTATTATATATTTCCATTCCATCAGCCCATTATACCCCACTGTGGGGGCTTGGGCCCCTGCTAAGGTGAGGGGGTTTGGAGTTTAAATCCACCTTATATTATTATAGAAATTATATAAATATATAATAATAAAGTAATTAATATGGACATAAACCAGAATTATGATATTGTTGAAATTATTATATTTCTTTGTTTGTAACATTGTTTTGCTATTACGTTATTACCTCGTTTTATATTTTTACTATTTTAATTACTTTGAAAAAAAAACAAAGATCAAGATCTGTCAGCCGTGCGAAAATGCGAAGGTTCGCGCAAAAGTATTTGCACATGCATTCAGCGTACGAGTGATTTCGGCTTTTACGCAAATACTATTAGAATGGAAAAACTCTGCAGTAAAAGTTGTAAACATGATCAAGCAATTATTTCTGTACGTTATTCAGATATGTAATTTTTTTTACTTACCTGCTTATTCACAATTCATAAATATTTCCATTTAGTAACGTTTTTTTGTTCGTTATTAATAGATTGCAAGCATTCGTAAGAAATTTTTCAATCCTAATTACAGACAAGAGTACTTACGGCAATTATTGACAAATTAACTTTTTAGTAGACACAGGCAAACAAATAAAATATCGAGTAATAATAAAATTATAATGTTCATGGTGTTTATTGTTTTTGGAAGCCTGCGCGGCGGTCATTAGCTTAATAATCTAAGTCGAAAGAGGTCGACCAACCTCATTCACGTATATTGTCATGCCAGTCAACGTCATGCCTGCGTCCACCCGCCACACAAACGATTTTGGTTAGGTAAGGTTAGGTTTACCTGCTACATTATCCCCTGTCGTAATAGGCGACTAAAAGGGGTCACAAAGGTCAAAAGGGGGTCTTGGCTGCTTTTTTAAATGGCCTTGAGGAGAGCGACAGCGTGCTGTGGTCTCACGCTGCCGTATGTGCAGTTCGAAGACAACAAGTGAGTCTGTCAAGGATGTGCCTTGTTGGCACCGGTGCGTTCCGTTGGAGATTCCGGAGTCCCCCAGCACGGATTGAGGTTAACTACCGAGGGAATTTAAGTGGGTGAAAATCCTACATAACTTTATCTCTTCCCCAAGAAGTCAGGTATCTTTACGAAGATTTCCCCCGCTTCTTGTTCAGAAGGTCGGGGTTTGAATCCCAGAAACTGGCATATACCAATGAGGTTTTTTTTGACTTAAGTACAAAACCATCACTGACCCCGTGCCTCAGAAAGCACGTTAAACTGTCGGTCCCGGTTACGATAAACAGGTGGCAGTCGTTAACATCCACGAACCCGCGCTGGAGCAGCGTGGTGGATAAAGCTACAAGTACCCACTTCCAGAGGGGAAGCCTAAGCCCCAGCAGTGGAACGGACCTGACCGCATAACACAAATTAACGAATGTGGAACAAAATATATATTGTATAAAATTTCTATAAATCTACATTAACTGCCTACCTCTATGACATACAGTGCGTTTATATACGTATCAATATACAAAGATATAGATGACCAGTCCTCGCAGCGTAAAATTAATGAAAATCACAATGAAAAAGTTTAACTCTACTCGAATACTATTTTCGAAACGTCGAAAATAAAAACGCCAAGTGTACGTATTTCGAATTTGTCGCGGTCTCCGTCAATTATTTTTCGAAACCTCTCGAAAGTCCGACATTTCGAAATCGACGCGACTAAAACTTTTAATCACGAAACAACTCGCGGACTAAATAAGCTCGATCCGAAATAAAAGCAAAATCGTTTCGCGCACATGAGGGGGCTATTAGGGACTTCTTTTATTTGGCTTTCCGTAGTTATTGAAAATTTTTGCTTCGTAAATTAATAACCGTCTGCTTACCGCATTAACATTTGATTCTTATGAAGACAAAAAATAATACAATCTGCCAGCGACAAAGAAAAATATACTTGGTCAAGTGACTGAAAATGAAGGTCAAACTTTTGTGTTTTAACAGAATAAAATATTTTTTAAATTAAGTTGAGTTAATTCTTCACATAAAAATGAACTGCCTTAGAATAAAAATAAATGATTCGTTTCGATTTATAATCACCAAGTTAAGAAATATATATCAATAGAGTACGCATCCAGAAACTAAACCACGCATCAACTTCAACTCAGTATTTTCTTAACGTCAAAAAAAAACTTGTAAAATTGATTTATTTATTTATGTTTGTAAAGTAGTAAGCATAACCGGGAATTCAAATTATTCACTAACAAGTTACAATTGCAATACACTCTATAGTTCACAATACTGTACGTGGGATGACACATCCCTACATTCAAAAAATTAACAACGCTGAATTTATTATAAACCACACTTCCACGTAACCTAAATTATTACAATAATAGAACTATTTTATGGTAACATTATACATTTATGATAATACTATAAATAGTTCCAAATAATACATTCGGCACTAATCCATTTACGATGAAAGCTTGTGTATAGATAATTTCTATTGTACAACACTATCCAATCATATAGAATCGATATAAATCGAGACACACGGCGCGTGCCGTAGTCTCCTAACGCTCGATTCTAACATTAACCAACTTAATTATACGCATTAAGTTAAACACATGTTATTCTAGTTCCCCTCCGCTTACCCCTTGAACGTCTAACGTAAATGTTCGGAACAATGATCGAACCGTAATATTGGGCTTAATCCAACGTCGGCGTAGGAAACTAGCAAATTTCGAATCGAAACTGTCGTTCGATCCGAATCGTGTTTAATAAAATCAAAAACATACTTGTAGATTATTATGGTATAATGTTGATGTTTTTACCATATTACGGCAACTTAGAAATACAAACTAAATTAAAGTATGCTACCGTCATAACGTTTGCGTCAGACTTTGTAAAGGGTGGTATATTTCATTGTTTTTAAGACCACAAATAGAAAAAAAGAAAACATTTACTGTCAAAGTTCATCATTAAGAACATAAAATATAGTTTAGTATATAAGAGTTTCTATTTATATCTTATTTAGAACATCTTTTTTCGTATATTGCGTTAGATTAGTTTACAATAGTAAAACACCTTAAAGATTTAAAAACTAAATATTCACGTAGTTCGACTTCTATTAACGAAATTCGAAAGTTTTCGTTTCGCTTCGAAAACGCCTATCGATTTCGATAAGTACACGTTAAGTCCAAGCGAGGAGAACTATCAATGATACATTATGGGTATATCCAGTCAATAATACGTTTGTGATAATCCGAAGAACATCAAGGCCCGCTTTCTATTATTATAGACATGCAGGCGACGCCGGGTAATTTGCTTATAGAAAAACTTTATTATTTAAAATTTCTGTACACCATAGGTTCAGATGGTTTTGACCATAGAATGGAGAAGAATGATGATTTTATATGTTGTTCCATTTTCCTGAAATATAGACCAAAACTAATACATCAGTGAAACGAAATATCCAATTCGTAAATAAATAACAGAGAAGAAAAAATTTAAACGTATCTTATTTTAGGTAGCACCATAACTCGCATATTACGCGACTGCGATACGTCTACATACCTATATGCCCTTTAATATCATCTTGAGCCATAGAACGACTAAGCGCTGCCCGCCTTCTTCTTCTTCATCCGGCCTCATTCGCATTTCCATTGGGGTGGGCTGTCCTAATCATTTTTTTCCACAGGTGGCAGTCCTGGGTCGTCTTTGAGTGAATTTCAAAGTTCTTCATGTCGGTCTGTATGTTTTTAATTTATGCTGCACGCCAGTAGTACTTATTATCTTTGATTGTGTAGTGTCTGGATGGGCACTCACAATACAATGTCAACTTAAACCGGCCGATTCTCACATAACTGTGTGTGTGTGATTCAACAGACCACATACTTTCGCTACGCTATACTAACCTCGAGCAAACTGTCATTATAACCGAACGGTTAGGTTATATTTGTGTCTACGTTTTTTGACATCCAGACAATCAAAACTAGCTTTATTTTTTCCAAAAACCAGCGCCATCTTGTTTAGCGTAACAAACACTATTAACCAATTACATGACAGAATTCTACTTTGAAATTCTTATTCAAGACATTCCATTGTTTAGTGCCATATTTAAGTAGTCGCCGGCTTATATACATTTCACACAGTGTTCTTGGAATTCAGCGCTTGTAAGGAACAAGTCCAAACACCTATATTTTATATTATACTAGTGACCTGCCCCGGCTTCGCACGGGTAGCAGAGCATATAAGCCATACTGTTTTTTTCTGTCGTAGTGTCATATCAGCTTGTTGCGTCGAACATGTGGATTGGATTTAATTAGATTTAAATGTAACGTAAGTTCATACTACTTGGAGTATTTTTAATGTGTTTTATTTCCAATCTTCTAAATATTTGAAAAAGTAAAGAATAAATACATAAAAACAATCTACAGTATTACTTTGTATACAACATTGATAACTACAGCTGACTTCAGCCTAACCATGCATTGCAGGTCATGCGGTATGGCTGGCCGGCGCGGCGCGCGGTGTCTAGGTGCTCTTCGCGCGATATTTATATTTCGCGATAGCTCCTAAGATATTAATTTAAATTGTATGGAGTAAAGGACAATCATAATCTGCATGAAATGCTCAAAGTAAATAATATATTTAATTTGATAAAGATCAATACTGTACCCGTATAAATTGCTTTCCTATTACCTCATCATATAACACCATTTTTTTTGTACATAAAAATAGGTACGGACTTTTCCTTAGTCCTATGAAAGAAGAACAATTCGTTTTCGATGAAAACTCCCAGCCGGTTTGATTTTTTCCGACTTCTTCAACAATAATCTTCATATTTCAACAAATTTTCACAAAACATTAATAAATAATGCACGTAAACCTTCCTCTTGAATCACTTCTGTCCATTGGTGTCAATAATATGCCATTCCGTTTGGTAGTTCTTGAGTTTATCGCGTTCATACAGACATACAGACGCGGCGGGGGACTATATCACTATTTTATAATATGTAGTTAATGATTTTCTTATTTAATATTTTTACAAATATTTTTTATATAACTAATAATTTCTAATTTACGTTTTCTAATCTATGCTGAATCAGTTCCAATCGCAAAATATGTCGCCATTTATGAAGCAATAAACGAAACATTAATTAGTTACACAGATTTACCACGATTGCTCCAATGGCTTTAAGGTCATATATTTTATATTTGAAATGTTAACATTAATTAGAACACGTACTTTGTCACTGGCTATGTCTTAATTAATTTCTAAATTTGTTTATCTTGTCTTTCTTTTTTTTTTAATGATTAGTTTATTAACGGATAGATATTGATTTTAATTAGTCGTTGCAACACTCGAAAGCTAAAGCCCATACAACAGTGACATAAAGTTTGTTTATCGGATTAGTTTTTTGTAACTTCTTAACTTTATTAATTCATGTCTTATCTTATATCATATTTTAACTGTGAGAAGACGAATATAAAATGAGATGCAACACTTTGTAAAATCGATTACAATAATATTTTAAGTAATAAATTGATTACTCGCAACTATCTAATTATCGTAGTGAAGTAATTTCATAATGACAGATATAATTTATTTTTTTTCATTCTTTTTTGGAACATATAAATGCAAGATTCATAAACCGCACATTGAAAGTCTTGTACGTTTTCAACAATAGAGAGTTCAAATATGAGGTCGGGATGAAACGCGTACCGCTGAGATGTTATCTTTCGGTATTTATATCGTTAATAGGATCGACTCATTTGGGCATGACTTGCTAAATAACGCTGTATGTGGGGTCTTTAGGGCGGAAGCTGACTGTCAAAAATCTTATAGAAGGATCTCGTGTTTGTACTTATCTAAATCTAAACTGACATATAAGTATGTAATTGAGTGGAAGATTTTTTGTTAAAATTATTCATTTACATGTTTATTATTCGTTATTTGCTCACGATACCTACTCCCTGTATAACATCGATTTGAACTGTGAATTACGAATAAATAAGAAATAGTAAATACGTAAATTATTAATTAATTTAAAAAAAATTCTTTCACTGTTTGAGTGAGCAAGTAATTAATATGTAAATAATTAATTAATTAATTTACTTAAAATATTCAAATGATTTAGTAGAAGGGTTTTGTAAAATAATTATTCATTTAAGTATTTATTATTTGCTCACTATACCCCCTAAATACGATCGATTTAAACTGTGTTTGTATGTACAAGAATTCATTTGATTTTGTAAGCGCTATGAGTGTCTGTAAATAATGAGTTAATGTTTATTTCGCGTAGAAAGAGATGCTTTCATTTAAGAGGTAATAGTTTTCTGAACTTAACTGAACAGACCCGTTAAATATTTTTAAAAGATTATCCGATATCTCTACTTATATCTGACAGTTAAAAAGGTGTCGTATATCTGTATCCTTGTCTTACTTGTCAAATTTAATAAAATTACTAAAAACCTGACCATGTCTAAACGTATCTAACAATAGTTAGAAAGGAATTGTGAAACAAGTTTGTTTTCTTAAAAATATTAACCTACCATTATAAACCAATAGAAATATATTTTAAGATCAAAACCATATACAAAACTATCTCTTTTAAAATGTTAAATATATACGAAATTCAATCTACTTAATGCCAAATAATTGAAATTGAATACACGGAACGATTTTGCAAATACTATGAACTTTAAAATGGTAACATAGTTTTAGATGTCAGCTCCCTGTCTATGTCTACCTTATAGTAGTAGAAGGTCGCAAACAGTACATTTGTTCTTAACAATCCGTTCGCCTTTTGTGGTCTCTAACTGGATAAGTTATCATTGTGATTGTCAGTTATCAATTATAGGAACAAGTGGTTAGATAAAAATTTTAATTAAGCTGAAATCAATAGCAATACAGTCGTCAGGACAATAACCGAATGCAGGGAAACAACACGGAAATAAAAAGATGGCTCCACATATATTACAAGTTTTAATATATTATCATATATTAAAACTAATCATAAACGTCGCTTTCTTGAAAATATGTTTCAATTTGAGGAAACTACAGTCACGTAATAATAACTTGGGTCAATTGTGAGTGGCAAACTGGGCATTGTCATTTGGTACGCGCTTTCAATATTAATAACTACATACATAGAGTAAATTAATTTGACAGCAGCGTTCGGTTTTAATTTTTATTTTATACTAGCGACCGCCCGCAGCTTCGCTTGCGTAGACTACGAATTCCTGTTATAGGTACTATTAACGTTCGAGATGGTTTATACGTACTTTTTGCTGGAACCAATTTTGGCTACACCCATTCAAACTTTCAATCTTCATTCCCCTTCCACCCTTTAAAAAAACCGATACAATGTTTCATCTCCCGTTTCCCACCCTTAAAATGTGGAAATCTAAAAACCCTGAAACACGTCATTATTTGAGTCCCTCCATTCCCATCCTTAAGTTTGAAATTTCTAAAAAAGCCTTTCTTAACTTAATGCTCACGTTATAAAATAAACTTATGTTCCAAATTTAAGCTTCCTAGACTTAGTTTTGGCTGTAGTAGTTGATAGATCAGTGTGGACAAACGACACACAGATAGACAGACAAACAAACACAAAAAGTTGCTTATGACACTCTTGACAATCTTCTTTCACGTCTGCAAAGTTTCATTAAAGCCGTAGTGGAAATAAGCTCGAATAGATGAAATTTATTTGAATAGACACATAGACGTACAGACAAACAGACGGACAAAAAGTAGCTAATGTCAAATCTCTTGACAACCTTCTTTCCCGTCTGCAGTTTCCTTAAAATCTATTTAGCCGTTTTGGAGATTAGCTCAAATAGACAGATACACGTACAGACAGACAGACGGACAAAAAGTAACATTTGTTAGTTTTGACGACCTTACACGTACAGACAGACAGACGGATAAAAAGTAACATTTGTTAGTTTTGACGACCTTCTTTTCGTACTTGTGATGTTTCATTAAAATTGGGTTAGACAGATGGACGTACAGACAGACATACAAAATGTACTGTATGTAATACTGTATATACTGTATATATATATATATATATATATATACTGTATATACTGTACTGTAATAACTTTACACATATGTCACTTTTGACTACATAGTCAAAAGTGACATATGTGTAAAGTTGCATCAAAATCGGTTAAGCTGTTTTGGCCGAAACCTATTTGCTCGAATAGACAGACAGTTCGTTTTCATATATATAGCCTATAACCCTCCACTAAATTCAGGCTATCAAAGGCAAAAAACAAAATTTCAAATCCGACTGGTAGTTTCAGAGATTAGCGCATTCAAACAAACAAACAAACTCTTCAGCTTTATAATAAGTATTTCTATTATATAGATTAATAGATTATAAGATAATAAGAAAATAAGATAATACTGAAAACCGTATCAAAGTCTATTGCGTGGTTTGGAAGTAAAAGTTAACGAACAGAGGCAGACAGCGAATTTATTTTTTCCCGCTACAGTTTTCATATTTCGATAAAAACTGCTAAGATATTAATTTAAATTGTATGGTGTAAAAGGCAATTATAAAATGCATGAAATGCTTAAGACAACTAACGTATTTAATTTGATAAGGATTAATATTACGTTTAAAAAACATCTTCGCAAATAGTACGTAATGTTAGAACAAATTTGATTGTCATAAAAAAGGTTATAGTAAGTTAACTTTAAAAGATACACATATGCTGTTGCAGACTTTTGGTTAGAACTTTTCAAACTCTTCAGCTTTATAATATTAGTATAGATATTTTATTTCATTTATTTTTGTAGAAAGGTCAACAGGAAACTATTATATGCTAGTACTTATTAATAGTCATAATAGTACATTATGATGCAAGTACGGTAAGCTGCATATTATAGTCGAGGCGTTTGTAGGCACGAGGCGAACCCGAGGGCTTATATTAAACCCATGACTATTATAGCCAGCTTACTGAGTACGAGCAGCATACGACGTTTTTCATTACATTTGCGACTAAAATTAGGTAAATACTTCCAATGTAATAATGGCGGGAGCTAAAGACGGGAGCGGGCTGCTTTTCGTGGTTTCGCGGTTTCACGCATGCGTTAGAAACAGAATGCATCAGCATAAGGAACCAGCATTTTTGAATGCGTCTTTGTCCTTCCACAAAGTAATAGAATTCACTCTTATGACGTATTTCAAGATTATGTTACATAACTACGAAATAAAGATATTTTGATTTGATTTGAATACTCGTTTGTGAATGATGTAAAATAAAAAAGCCTAGTACTGTAAAATACAACATTACGATTCAAATTTCCATGTCATAAGGGCCGTATTAATAGCAATTAATTAATGTCAATCCACAGTATTGAAATGACATTACGCAATTTTACGGAGTTGAAGACTGGCGTACGAGGATTTCACGGGGTTCAGACCTTGCGGACTGAAACTCGGACTAAAATTTGTCATCATGCACCAGCTATCTAGAGTATGAGTGTTTAGATGGTAAACGTAGAAGAGGGCTTCTAGACAATTCGTACTTTTATTGTTCGAATGATGAATTGATTTTCATCGTGCACTCTTGATAAAGTAAAGACTGTCTAGTCAAGAGGAAACTCAATCCTCTCTATTAGGTAGGTACTACTTACAATAATCACACTAATATTATAAGCCCTTGTAAAATCATTATAGCCTGACGCAAGGTTTTTGGATAATGCAGTGCTTGAATTGAATAGGGTGTACCCTGTCGTGAGTTATCAATTGTCCAAGCTCAAGGGAAGTGATAATGAGCAGAGCAGAGCTAGAAAACATACTAGGTACGTATACTTCTAACAGTCCTTTAAACAAATTTTCAATTTGCACTTGCTGGAACAATTACATTAATATAATAATAATTATTACACCTGGGACATCTCATACAGCGCCATCTAGTCCTAAACTAAGCAATGCTTGTATTATGGGTACCAAACAACTGACATACATACTTAGATATTCCGTTTTAAATAATATATACATACATGGCTACATTTTACACCCAGACACGGAACAAAAAGACATGTTTATGCACACAAATATTTGTCCCGGGCGAAAATTGTATCCGCGACCCTTTGCTACATAGTTAGGGTTTCTAACCACTCGGCCAATCAATCAGTCATTAAATTCCTGGACAGAAAGCACTTCCAGCTTTATTATTATATAACGATGTAAATCAATAAATCCATGCGGGTGAAGACATGGGAAAAAGCTAATTTTGTATAAAAGAGAAACAATACAACTATCTCAAACTATATGATACATCTTACAATAATGAATAATAGCTTACATACATACCTACTAAAAATAGAAATGTTTTTCTAGTTGACTGTATAATATGTAACTTTGATAGGAGGCGCACGCGCACGTTCCCACGTGCCTTTGTCGGCGTGCGACAAAGCATTCGCCGACAGCCGTTCCACTCTCTGCAGAAAGTATTCTATGTATAAAACAATTTTCAACTCTACAGCTTATAGTTATAAAGAACAAAATTCAAAGACGCTCCACTTAAATTTGAGTTGTCACATGGAAGCTTAAGTCGAGAACTGACATTGTATTTTATACTTTATGCCATCGAAATAAACTTCAATACATGTCGTTCTGTGAAAGGGTACGGCACAACAAAAAGTTTCGTTCGGAAGGCTGTACATCGATGACCCCTCATTTAAGTTGGGGCAATTGTTTATCAATACTAGCATGATTAATGCGCAGGAGTGTACCTCGTGACCGGGCGGTGTCCGATGTTCGGGCAATTAGTGCTGATCACGATTATAATCCCGTGATGTGTAGATTTGTGTTCCCTAGCAAATAAGTTATTTCGGCGAAGCGTACCTACGTAGGTACATGTCGAAATTACACTGCATAGTTGTTGTTAAGATCTGACGAGAAATATCTGTTACTTAGATAGCGGTTGAGGTGGGGGTTAATTAAATTAAAAACAGTAATTAGATTAAAAGCCTATGCTTTCACGACCGGGTGCCAAAAACGTGATTAAACAACAATTACACAAAACAAAACTAAAACCATCCAAAACAAATTTTTGTACCTACGTTTTCTACTGTTGCCGCAATATGTACTTGTTTTAACTACCAGTAATGTCACGACATGTATGATACCTACTAAAGACTTGTATAATACCTGCGATTCTGTATATTCTATTGGAAACGAACAGAGCATAACATGTATGTGACATGTATAATACAGAGTATTATACTTGGTACAAAAATCAATGTAGAAGAAACAAGGTGATGGTACCGCGCGCACAAATTTCTGTTAGTATATAGTTCCAACTGAAACCTGAAATTCTAAGATCGCACCATTGCCACCTACCTTTGTGTTTGGTTTTGGTGTAATTATTTAGAAGAAAGAAGACAATTACTCTATAACTTAATTAAAACACCGTGTGCATAAATGCGCTATGATCGCGCCCAGCGTAAACCAAATGGAGCATTTAGCCTTACTTATTGTAGAATATGACAAATTTTTATATGTTTTTTTATTAAATCGGCAATAGTCGCTATCGGACGGTAGATTCGTCTTCATCGGCAACGAAAGTGGTTACAAATGGGCATTTTTGTGTCCATACACCCTAATGCAATACATAAAAGACGTTCATGTATAACATAATTACACTTTTTATGGTTAGTTGCTTATTAATAATTATGTATAAGTAGTTATTTTGTGATAGCCCAAAGCGCAACGAACCTGTCTCAAAATTATAAAACCCCATAGGGCCATGGTTCGAATCCAAGCGTGTGCACATTAAGCAGTCGGTCCCGGACGCTGTCAATAGATGGCGGTCGTTACAGTTCCCAACCCGCAGTGGAGCAGCGTGGTGGATTTAAGCTCCAAGCCCCCCTCCTCACCCTGGGGGTGGTCTAAGTCCCTGCAGTGGGGTAAAAATCGGCTGATGAAGTGAAGTGAAGTTATTTCAAAAAGCAACATCTTTACTTAATTAATTTAAGTTTTTATCTGTAACATAAGAATTGTATTCTAAATAACTGCACAACTCGGAAGTTAAAAAAAAAAACTGATGTGCGCCCGAATATAACAGGAGCTTACAGTTCAATGTATTACAATGCATTTGTCTTGATGTTCGAAGTTATAGGATTTGAACGTGATATCCTATAATTACGCAATATAAAGAGTATACTATTCCAGACAAAACAATAACTGCAGCTGTAAAAATATTGACATGATGGGCAATATTACTATGAACACTTTGAATGAAATTGTTCCAATACACAAACATATTCCAATAACTTGATTGACAAAGTGCGAATCCAGATCCAACCCGATTAGGCTAATTTCGAGATTTTTGTGCAAAACAGAAAAGTTGCACCACATAATTTTCAAATTATTCAAAAAATATCTTCATGCCAATATGTCTGCACTGCGCCCCACTACATGCAACAGCATTCGAACCATATAGTAAATTAATTTGACAGCAACGTTTGGTTTTAATTGAATCATAAATGTCACTTCACAGTATCGAAGTGACATTACGCAATTTAGCGGGGGTGAAGACCGGCGCGCGGTGACTCGCGCACTGAAACTTGGACTGAAATTCGCTATCTCACACGAACTCTAGCTAGAGTATGAGTGGTTAGACGGTAAACGCAGAAAAGGGGGTCTACTTAATTCGTACTTTTATGATTCGAACATTACCCAGTCCGATTTGGATTTACCCAAACTTAAACGGTGGAATTACTACAGCAAACTAATACCAGTGCTAGACTGATCAAAGATAAAGCCTTAACAAGGTAGTTTGCGTTTACAGGTATTTGTGATATCATAAAATAGAACGCAAGAGCGTTATATATAACTATAATACAGTGAAGACCTAGCGTTATCGAGAGGATTATGTAGGACCAAATTTCCGTACAAACGGCATTAGCGGTTGCATCCCGTTAAACCTTAACCGATGGATGCAAGAAAATTATATGGTATTCAGACCACCAAGAACTAGGTTTATATATTTTTAAATATTTCGATAAATCATGAAAAAAAACTTAAATGCGCGGGTTTTTTTTAATATTTTATTTTTCACAACATGTTCAAAATAGAACTAATTGCATTTTTACAATATGTTGTGAAAAATAAAACATTTATGTTTTTTGTTCATATGATATATCAAAAAATTAAAAACCTATGAACCTAGTTCTTGCCGATCTTGCATGATTTACTTGGGCTGCAGTGAAAATCACTTACACCCACTCACTACACATGATACTTCCACCATTAGAACCTAGATAAATTAATTTAGTTCTAACGCCTACTTGATTTGACTTGGACATTTAGGTTCGCGTTGGCGTGTCTAATTCAGGGTACAATAACTTAGTTTAATACACTGTTAAATCGTGTGTTTCTTAACCACAATGCTACAGTATCTCACACGTAATGCTGAGCCCTGACAGCGCGAAACAGTACATGTATAGCGGATGCAGTTAATTTTGATCCTTGTAGATAAGTGAGTAGTTACTATTCGGGATTAGGCATATGAGATTCGGATCTCAATGTGATCTCGATGTGTACCCGTTTTAATTATAGATATTGATATTTGACGACCGCTTAGCCTAGTGGGTAGCGACCCTACCTACGAAGCTGGAAGTTCGAATCCCAGGTCGGGTCAGTATTTATATGATGAATATTGATACTGGTACCGGGTCTTGGTTGTTATATGTATGTGGTGTCTTCGCTTGGTACCCAAAACACAAGCTAATGCTTAGTTTGGGGCGTAGACGTTGTTGTGATGTATACGTTATTTTTATTATTATATGAAATATATTTCAAATTAAATTTATATAATTTTTTTTTTCGAATGACATTTTTAAGTGAACGCAAATACAAGCGGTGTGAATTTATTTATAGCGTTTTGATTTAAACTTCCCCTAGAGCTATTAGGTAAAATTTATTTTTACGTAATACAAAATCATTGGGAACATTTATTTTGAGACACCATAACATCGGGTACTTGACGGGTACAGATAAGTCTTGATACTTTATGTTTTAAAACAATTATCAAGTACCAAGATTACTTGTGTTAACATAATCGTGCGTTTCGGCGATACTATCTCAAAGTAACGGCGTCATTCGGCCGATATACGACGTTCGACACGTATCGTGTCGTGTCGTGAAATTAAAGACTCTAAACGCGACTAGCGGACGTTTTTAATTCATTTTAATACGTATTAATTCATTCAAATTCACGACTAGTGTACAATTATTGTTAAAAGGAGAGAGTTGATTTATAGATGACCTTTAGATTCAGTTGTAATTCATTTGGAATAATATTGTTCTGTCCATATATGTAAAATTTATTTTATTGCCGTGAACGTTCTAAATCGTGACAAGTTTGTTTATTTTCAATTATTATGATTAATAAAGCGAGGAAAACTTATGAATATGTTTTACAAACATTTGAAATCTGTTGCACTATCTGCACTCTATGGTGCAGTGCGGGAATGCTCTAAATGTGACAGGTAGTAGGTTCGATTTCTGTATACTAATTGGAAATGTATTGCACGCGTCACAACGCGCGAGCGTGTGGGAGTTCTCTGATGACGATATGATATGCGGCTATCATTGTGATAATTTTACAAATTAAAATCGTTCGTATATTCCAAGTTAGACGTTAAATCCACATCAATGGAGATGTTTTAACAGCTAAAAATAAGAAATTATAGTATTATTGCATTTTTTTATTTATTTTATTTTATTTGTCGCTTCTCAATGAGTAAACTCATATAAGTATTTACTTTTTTCGTAATTGCAAAACAAACGTTTGAAAACTTTTGATTTTGAGGCGTAAAGTGAGAGGCAAAATTGTGAACCTAAAGCCTAAAGCCACTAAATCCTAAAGCCACTGCGAAACTCTATCTGATATTTAACACTTGTGTACTATATTTCCTGTAACACATTCTACAGTAACTTAAATCAGTAACTTGATACGCCGTGTCCGTAGCTTGTCCGAACCACCCTACGTGCTTAAAGCTTGAAAGCTCGATACATTACTTTAAACGCTTAAACTGAACTTTGCGCTTATATTACTGGTAGTATATCTAGATATAGAGTAATATAAGCATTGGTTTCCAACTAGGATAAGCTATATGATATAAGTACACCAAGGATATATAAGTATACTCATTGACGTAGTTATTTATATAGAGTCAAATTATAAATATTTATTTATTGTTATTTTACAATAAATTCCATGAAAATGACGACTATTTATGGTTAATATTGTCTAAGGTAAACGCCGGCACAGTGATAAATATTACAATGATCTAGGTCAAACGAGGTCAAATATATAACTATTTATATATACCGAGGCTGCTGAAGAGACGTGACGCTCTTATACATTGTGAAAGTTTAATGTTTTTACTTCGTTGATTATTTAAAACTTTTATTTTATATAGATAATATAAAGCCTATATCCTTCCTAAAAGTACAATCTGAAAATTGGTGACAGATTTTTTAATTCTGTTAAGTAGTTTCGGAGATTACCCTAACGTCCAAACATGCCTTTTTATAATATTCGTGTAGATTGTATTACAAAAAATAAACTAGCCATTAAAACACTTAAATTAATTTTTAGGGACGATTTACTTTATGATGAACTTTCTATGGTAATAATTAATTTGATAGTAATGTAGGAAAATACCAAATAGCTAGTGTCTATTCGCTCAAGAGACCAAAAGAGAAAATAGCTAATAAAGCCTCCAGAAATCAAATCAAAGAAATCTGAACTCATACATCAAAGTGCTGTGCCTTTCACACCGTCATTCACTATAATCGACTTGCAATAGAATAGTTACTAATAATCAATCGACTCATGTATCGATAGTTCGATTGCGAAGTGATTGGTTACTTTACGACCGCACTACTTGACATATAGTCGATTCATGCGGTATCGAGCAATAACGTCACTTGAGTTATGCACTAAGGTTTTATCGATGTCGATAAAATTTTACGACGTTATTTGCTCGGCACACATGAGGTTTACTACTGTATTTCTATTTAAAGTTATAAACTAGACCCTTTTAAACGTTATTCTATATATTCTATGAGGGTTATAGCGGATTAATTTCATTGAAGATGAATATTATGCTAACGGATTTATCATTTATCGATTAATGTTGGACATTAAAGTGATTTTTTACCGTAAATTATGGAAACATTAAAAACTACCACATAACAATCCAGTAACGGCAGTGGCTGGGTACTACGAACGGTGTCTCCGACCATTCGACCGACCGGTCAGTCGAATATTTACCAAAAATTAGTCACTTTTCTACATATGAATAATTATTTTTGTGTATTCCAGAAAACATTATTACCACATATTTATTACTTATTAATCAGTGATATAATTATACTTACTTTCAATATTATAATGAATTTGTGAATACAAATTTAGATGGCACGGTAATTACATTCCTACATCACGCTAATAAGGGGCTGTTCATTAATTACGTAAGACAATTTTAGCCACTTTCCGACCCTCCCCCTCTCCCATGTAAGAAAAAATAAGACTTGTTTAAACCCCCTCCCCCCCTCCTCAATCTTACGTAAGATTGTATCTGCCAAAATTACAAATAAATATTAACAATGTCTTGTTTTGTTTCATTAAAAAGTAATGTTTTATTAATATGTATCAAAAGTTTACAAGTTTTATAATAATCTACTTAATTTTAATACGGATCCGTCCAAGGACTCATTAACCAATCACCAAGCGGATCAGCGACTGGAACGTCTCTGCTCTGCGTCGGATTCTTTATCTCATTTGTAACGATAACTTCATCTACATCCACCCATTCAACGATGTCGACATAGTCCTGCTTAATGTCGTACAAAACTTCGTTACCTCATCTTGAATATGCGGCTAAAGCAAGTTTTTTTTTTTTCAATTTTCGAAGCAATGCCATGAACTCTTTTGTGTAGCTGCACAGCCTTCTTTGATGCAAAATATTTGGAGCACACTGAACAAATTCTCCCGTCGAGAGCAACTTGGACAGATGGACAATAAAAGTCGTAAGGGACCTTATTGAATGGAGTATCAATTTTAATATTTAGTGACAGTTGCAAAAATAAGGATGAAAAGCGATCTGATTCTTGAACTGCTTCAGGAAGAGGAAACATGAGTGAAGATTCACACCGCAATGGGCATGGTGGAGGAAAAAATCTTTCTGGCAGAATTTTAAAAATGTCGCTTCCCAATGGACCACAATATTCCTGATCAACACATTTCACAATTTGTAAAAAGTATTGTGACCCCTGCGTTGAATGCGTTGAATACCAAGACGGATCATCTTCTTGTGGATTTGTTATTTCTTCGTTCGTTTTATAATAATAATAATAATAATAATAATAATAATAATTTATTTCAGACATTGTCCATATACAAAGTGGGTTAGTATAAAGTACTTAACTTATGTTAGTATAAAAACTAGGTTACATCAATTAGGGTATAATGAAAATCAACAACATCAGCAGTCTACATGTCCGCATGAATCCGCACCCAACGCTCAAGCATTGGCTCAAGCATTTATTATCTGGTGATAAATATTCTGCAACTACCGGTTCACTGTCAATGACCATGGAACTCCAAATCTCTGCTAAAATTTTTCCTGCCTGAAAAAAGTTTTTCAGTTCCAATTCAGCATCAATAGTTTTTCCGTTTGCATCGAGATGGTTTCCGAACGTATCAAGCGGCAGCACCAGGTCGGATAAAGGCTGGCTCAACGGTGCCATGCGTCTTTCGACTCTGTTGAATGCGCTTCTGCCGGGTGCATTTGTTGCTATAAATACAGCATCTAAATTGTAATACTTAAAATGTTTGATTGCACCGGCAATAACTTTTTGGTATCGTGGGTTTTCATCGGGTCCTCCATCTACGGAAAATATTACTACAGGTTTTGATGTGAAATTTGTAAGCTCAGGTAGTTGGAAAACACGATTAAAATCGGTGCCGTGTGTATTTGCCGTAGATGAAGAGTGTTTTTCAGACCTGATTGAAATGTATGTTGGTCCGCTATAGCTAACAGCTTCCGGTCTACCCATTCCCCCTTTCTCTATCCTCATCGCACCATAAACTGAGGGTATTAATTTGTGACGTTCTGCAATGACCGAATCGTGATCTGGAAGACGAACGCGATATTCCATGTGCATAATAGCAGGTGCCTGTTTTTGGGCAGCAGTCATTCCTATAGGAACTCTCGCCTAATCATCCTTTAAAGAAAAATAATGCATGTTATGTATCAAATATCATTACATATTATAAAACAAATTTCCTCCGCATTTCTTCCCTGTCTGTCCGTCTGAACGAAATAAACTCAAAAACTACTGAATGGATTTTCATACGATTGTCACCAATGAACGGAGCGATTTAAGGGAAAAATTTATGAGTATAATTCCTTATTGTTTTGTGTAAATTGGTTGAAATATGACGATAATTGCTGAAGATATCGGAAAAAATAAAGTCGACTCGAAGCTTTCATCAAAGACGCTGCTTAAAATCCCTATGAGCTATAACAAAACAATTAACACAAGAATTGTTCCTCTTTATAGGTCTAAAGAAAATTCCGCGATTGCGTCTATCTATATTTTGAGGATATTTTACTATACCTATTTCAATGTTTAAAAACGCGTGATGTTATTAGGCGGAAGTAATCAATGTTATATACAAAGAAATATTTTAGTTCTTTAGTTATTTCAGTACTAATCTTACGTAAGAACAGCCTAGATCCCCTCCCACCCCTTTGTAAGAAAAAATAAGATTTGTTCGAACCCCCTCCCCCCCTTCCAAATCATCTTACGTAATTAATGAACAGCCCCTAAAGTTCCGCGAGTAGTTAAAATATATACATTAATTTTGTAATTGATAACTTATACTTGCTTCGGGAGTACACAGTATTAAAATTGGAACATACGGAGAAATTTATATGTAATGTACGTTACATGGTGGTCCCTGATGGTCCCAATACGAGAATGACCTACAGTTTGTATGAACAAAGAAGTTCGAACTAACGCCATCTGTTAACGCCATACGTGAACGAAGTGCTAAATATGATATATACTAAACTGACTTGGTTCCACTTACACACCACCAGATGACTGATAAATCCCTATTCCCTAATGACCTAACAAACGAAAAAATAGGACGTATACACATCAAAAAAAAAAAATTGAAGACATTAGTGGCCAAAGAGATTATATCTGCAAAAACGAAAAAAGCAGTTTTTTCGGTGTAACAAAGGTTTTATGATGCGCTTAATCTATTCTCAATGCTATAAGAGCGGTTTCTTTTATAATTTTTAATTAATTTTAAAGAACAAGTAGGAAATGCACAACAAGGTTTGTGTTAAGATAAACTTTAAACTCTGTTTTCTCAAAATGTCTATTTTGTGAGTTATGACCTTTGGTCACTGATGTCTTCAATTATGCGTAATTCAATCAGAATTAATATTTGCATAAATATTAATATTGATGACGTAAAAAATACATAATTTTAAGTTATTTAAACAACGTTAACAAACAACGACAGGATGAAATAGTGAACGGTTCGTATAGTAATAAATTTTCAAACGTCTACCAACGTTACTGTTATGAAGCCGATTCTGACTCTATTGAGCCCGCTCGGAGCTGCGATATTTGTTCGGCAGACCCACACAGACTTTTTGACCTATTTTTTGTATTTACTAACTTACTTCGTTACTATGAATACCGTAAAAATGGAAAACTCTGAAATACGTACAATGAAAACGTAGTTATTTCAATACGATAGGAAAATTATATTATATATATATGTGTACTAAATGTGACATGCAGAGTCCTTGACTTGTAAATCATTCCATTTTATTTATTTTTTTTTTGTGAAAATATCTAGTATAATAATTTAATAGTAGGTAACTTTGGAACAATATTTCTCAATCGTTGTTAAATCAAATACATACACACTATGGCCTGCTTTCTCGAAAACCACGAAGCTATCAAAAAATAAAATGACAACCGTTTCACATTTCGGTCGTTTCCAATTTAGACACCAAGCAGGGGGCAATTCACATCGCTAATGCTTTTCTTTCGCAGCTTGTCCTTAAAACAGCTTTTTGCTAAAAGGGATGGAAAAACTTTTAAATTGTTACTATTGCAACCGACGCGGGGTTCTTTCAGGGTTCGGGGTGTCGTGATAGCCCGAACGCAGCGAACCTGTTTCAAATCTATAAGGCCATGTGGCCATGGTTCGAATCCGGGCGTGTACCGATGAGTTTTTTCTGACTTAAGTACATTATTATCACTGGCAAACCAATAATGGAGATATATTGTTGACCCATTTCGAAAATATGCACATAACAATATAAATATGAAACTTATGTAAATATAAAGTAACTTATGGAGGAATTTAATATTAGCTGAGTAATATAAGGCTTTCATCCGAAGGCGATCTATACAACATAGTTAAATAATTAATTTACTTATTCAATTTTATAATAATATATATGCAATAATTTGCAATATATAATAATAATTTTTTATTATTGGAATATCTTTTTGGTGTAAAATTAAATAAAGCTATATTAATAAAATTGCTATTATTATTAATATAAACTCAACTAGAATCGAAAATAATGCTACCTCCAGAGACTTCGTGCATTTACACCACCACCGGGAAGTGAGCAATAAAGTTGTGCAGTGGTTCGAGATAAGATTATCTGCGGTATAAATTTGTCAGAGCTCTGTCAGCGAGCGATGACTTCTGTCTGGGACTTGATTACATGGTTACAACTATATCTTATTGAAATGCTTAGTTTCTGAAAAAAAAAACCTGAGTATTAATTGCTGTGGAAGAAGTATTTTTTTCATATATGAGATAATTGTACTAAATTGAAGAAAATTTGGGACTTATTGTCTTTCTGTTCATTACACGAGAAACAATAGTACACCATGTTAAGTAAATAACTAAAAAAAAATTATTTTCAATCACGGCATTTTGCTGTTATTATTATACGTCATAAAGCTAAGTTTATGCAGTTTCGTAAGTACACTGAAAAAAAAACTTAGTATGGCTTATTTTTTTTAGTGATGATGCCCGCTTTACAAACCATTGTCTTAAAAACTAAATTTATTAGAGCCATTTAGTCAAAAGCATTTTTTTTTTTCATTTATATACTCTTTGAAATTGTGATATGCTTTAGATAGTAAGTTGATGTTTCAAATAATTCTTGATTGATTCATGATTATCGAAAAGTCAAATGAATTTTTAATTTTATTAAGCTTATTGGTCAGGTACCTACTGAGAGTTTATGTTTATCGAAAAGGTAAACATGAATATAAAAAAGAAATATTTCTAATTTTCTAAAGACCCTCCATCTTGCTGAACTTCAAGAATCGTGGTCAACAGGAAGTATAAAGAATTAAGTTTTTTTTTAACTTACAGACACGAAAAAAACATATATAATTATTGAATATATTTTTAAGAACCCGGCCGATTCCAATACATTAATATATATAATACAACCTAAAATTTGTCGTTAAAAAATTCAGAGTCACCCAATAAAATACACTTTAAACAAATACGATATATTTTTATTTAAAAATCTTATAGTACTGGACTATGGAGCTGTAGTTATACAATTGAGTGTTTAGATTATATTAAAATTCCAATCGTCTTTAGGGCAATGGAGTACACCCATTTTTCAACTTCTAGTTGAAGACTTCGGATCATAAGCCGCGCTGGTCCTGTGTGTATGGATCCTGTTAACCTTCAACTTTACACACGTCACGATATCGGTGCAGCCTGACATGTTTATTAGACTTAAGTTCCCCGCGATCATTGTATGGAGGTCGGAGTATTTTGACTGCTTTGCTACTTGGTCACAACTCTACATTACTGTAAAAACAAACAATGATTTATCAATGAATATGGATACGCTGTTACAGTTTACCTTATGACATATGTCAACAAATTTTTATTTTGACACCTCACCGTTGTGTGCATTAGTTCCATGTGTGAGGCTATTTTGTTTATGTGTCCTCTAAAAAACGTATATAAATTCATAATAGTTGCCAAGCCAAATTATTATGGTGGTTATGAAAAGTATATTGTTATGCATTAAATATTTTTTTAGACATAAAACTACTAAACTGCACTACAAAACTCTGTTATAACTTTTTTTTTATGCATTTAAATAATATTACTTTTATTTTGATTATCCAAGTAAGTCTATCTAGCTTATATATTAGAACACGATTTATAGATCATACATAACAAGAAATAGAAACTTTGACAACCTCATAGTTATAGGCAGACTCATAATAATAAAGCAAAATATTCAATTGTTCCATTAACCGGATTTAGTTGCGCGCGCAAGAATTGTGAGTACATTAGTGTTGTAGATAAATGTTAACTGATGTATTTACTGAAATATTAATATTTAAAGCTTCAAATACAAATACAGAATTACTCACAGACATATCAATCACTCGGTATCACAATGGTAACTAAATATCAAGAGAGGTAAACTAGCTAGCGCTGTATTAGCGCGTATCCTACGGAACTGTTGGGCAAATAATTGACCATGATGGCCATAAATCATGTGAAAGTAAACAAAGATATAAACTTATAGATACGGTATTCGTGATCTATCATTGCAACAGTAATAGTGCATTTTAACTACGCATATTTCTCCTTTAAGATTTAGGACCTCATATCCCAATGAAGAACTTCAACCGAACCCCTTACAGGAGCCCCCTTACAGATTTTCCCTCCCATATTGACGTATCTCTCTTTATTTAAAATTCTCGCTTAAAACGATTTAATGTAGTCTTACACACCTGTTGACCAACCTCTCAATGAATTCTACTGCAAGCCGCTGATCACACTTTTGTTATAACAGCATACAGCAATTGACCTAGACTTTTTACGAGAACATCGAGCACACACCAGCATTCACTCCCTTCTTCCTTTCACTTCAGTGTTGCTAACTCGCTTTTTCTCGATCATCATCAGCCCATTTTTACCCCACTGCAGGGGCTTAGGCCTCCCCCAGGGCGAGGAGGGGGGCTTGGAGCTTAAGTCCACCACGCTGCTCCACTGCGGGTTGGGAACTGTAACGACCGCCATCTATTGACAGCGTCACGTACCGACTGCTTAACGTGCCCTCCGAAGCACGGTGTCAGTAATATTGTATACTTAAGTCAGAAAAACTCATTGGTACACGCCCGGATCCGAACCATGGCCCGATGGGGCCAAATTTGAGATAGGCTCCTTGCGCTCTGGGCTATCACGACACTTTTTCTCAATAGGTACTTACAATTCGTCTTTCGCGACACGGAAATCAAACCCGCGACCGTCTAGTCTACGATCAGCGTCTCCGACCACTAGACCATTCAGTCGACTTTTATAATATTAAAAAAAAATCTTTCTGAAACTCCGAAAGAAACTTAAGTTATGTACGGTACAAAGATAGTTTAACGAGCATGTCGAATCATCAAGCCGAGTTAGTAAAAAAATAAGTTTTAAACGAATTTTAAGTTTTACTCGCTAAACAACAACAACATCCGCCCGTCTCGTCGAATGTCGTTAACACTCTATTATGGAGCCTTAACATAACAGTCGCTAAAAAATTAAGGGTGAATACTTTATATGAAAACTTTAAACTTTTCTAGGATTAAATTTAGATAATTTTAATCTTGTTGCTAACAAAGTCTTCATCATAGTCTTAAAGAATACATTCAATGTAATAAGTGAAGTATTTTACTAAGTCAACACTTGCAAATACAATAAATGTACAATAATAGATAGACAATAATATAGTTGACAATTATTTTTTTTTAATTATTTTAAATAAAAGAATTTTCTATGTGTATAATAACTGTGAAATTATTTAAAAAAATTACTTATCAAGAACAAAGTCATGAATATTTAAAATGTCCTGTTAAACAGCGACGGCAATACCGCATCAGGGTTTCTAAAATAATGTTAGATTTCTTTTTCGGAAAGAGTTACACATTATGAATAATATTTGCCCTTGGCAAGATTGAATGTTTTTCCACTTTTCCGACATATTCGGGTTCGAAATTTTCAAAACAATATTTCACGTTAATTTAAAGAAAATTTCAGAAGTTTCAACCTTATTTATTAAATATTTTTCAGTATAGATCTTAAATTTTTTTAATCTCTAAATCTATATACTGTATCTATATAATTTTTACAAATAATCGAATATTTTAGCTTTTCTAATTGTCGCAGCTTTAACTGTAAAGTCAGTGAACGAAACTTTTGTGTAGTTGGTTTAAATTGCGCCAAGTAGATCCATTTTCAGCTTCATTAAAAACTAGCTTTCCGCCTGCGGCTCCGTTCGCGTGGATCCCTTTTTAGGAAACAAAAAGTTATCTATGTCACTATTCAGCATATAAACTATAGTTAACTATGCAAAAAATTATAGCGGTTCCGGTACAACTGTGTAGTCCACGCGAGCGGAAAGCTAATTTGAAAATATAATATAGCCCATGTTAGGTACTCCCTGATATTGTAGCTTTCTACAGATAGAAAAAAATTAAAATCAGCTAAGTAACTTTGAATTAATCACAACAAACAAAAAATCTAATCTCTCCCCTTTATAATATTTATTTGAAATTTAAACACTTCAAAATATAAACATAGGTTTAAAGGCTGAAACGTTGAAAGGTTTAAATAATAATAAAATTTGGCCTCATAACCGGTAAAATACATGAAAAATATTGCGTTATTCATTTTTAAGGATTGAAGTCTAAAGAAATGATACGTGTATAAAAGTTATAAAGCGTCTATTCAACTATCTTGAAAAGTGTTTCAGGATTTTCATAGTAGTTTTTCTCCCCAGTTTCCCGCTGAAATAAAAAATCTTAACTCTCCGACGCATAGCGACGTGTCATTAGCGATGAATGCAGTTTTCCAGCCGTGTGCTAAAAATGTGTATTACGTTATGAGGGAGTAATTGCGCCATTAAATGCATTTCCGACGCCTGCCTTTTATTTAACTATATTGTGAGTTATTTTTTTAATATTCACATTTCGCTTCAGTAGATAAATGTGAAGTAAATTTTATAAAGGCTTGTGCAGGTTGTTTCTATAATGGGGATCATACACCCCATTATAGGAACATCTTTTGATACAGTGAAGTATCACAATATATATCACAAGAAGTGATACATTGTGTGTGATTGCCCTTTTCTCTCGCCAGGTAGTGCATAGGCGATGGTATTTGATCGAACTGTCAGTTCCATACAAAAGTTGGAATTTTTTATAAACATATACCTAAATATTGCGATAGTGTCGCAGTGTGCAGTTTTGAAATGTGAAAATTGAGGAGCCCATCGTTTTCCAACAAAGAAACGCCGTAAGCTTTGGGAAAAGACTTCGAAGATGAAAAATTGGAAATCCACAGCTTTGTTAAGGTTACGCTCTGAACATTTTTTATTAACAGATGGAAGATATTTGTCATAATCTGAACAGACTTCTTCTATAACACCGAAGTTATAATTGCGGTCATATCACCTCTCTACCAATTCAGCCTTGTTCCCTTTCAGTGATGCATTCCGCTTACGTAATACGTTTTTAATTGAGTCACTGATAGCGTTGAGTGCATTCCTTCCGCAAAAAATTAATATAATTCACATAATATAAATGTATCAATTTTCCAACAAGGTACCATCCTACAAAAACGCCACCTACAAAAGTTTTACGTGACACACCCCATTATAACAATTATATCTACCTAAATCCACTAGTTACAAAATTTCATACAATGCAGTGTACTACTAATGAAAATGTGAAATCGCAAGCCTGTTCTCAGACTAGGCGCAACCAAAGTGAGCTGTTGGTATCTCGAAACTTTTTAGAAATAACTTCATAAGAAACCAATAAATCTAAATCATTAGGTACAAAATATAATAATAAAATTAATAAAGAAATAATGGCTAACTACACCTTAAAAAATTATTTAAAAAAAATTATGACATGTCAGGGTGTATTCAAAAGTCGTATCGATGGTGATTTAAGCGAACTTTCGAGAAGTAAATATCCTTCTATCGAGTGGTATATATAGGGGTATATATAGCTCACGCCCGATTAGCGACTCATGTTCTACTATCACCACCTGAGCTTCAGCTCATTATCAATTTAAAAACTTGAAAAGTTTTTTTTTTAATAATACATAACTCATCCTAAGCATCTACATCTCGTCCCAAAGTAAGCGAGTATTATGCTTGTATTATGGGTACTAGACGACTGATATATAAATATTCTATACATATAATATACATACAGGCTGAGCTTTTAATGACCAGCCAAATTTTAATACAATAACCTTTGATAAAAATCCGTTGGCCGTCTTGTTCTTTTTTAGTATCGTTCGATAGAAAAATATTCAGTTAACACTACGTAAACCTTTCCTAAAACTACCAAAATACTAGTCACCATTCACGGGGGCGCCAATGCACGTGCACGCGCCCCGGCCACATGGCCCCATGCCCCACCCTTTCGCCTATGTAAGTAGAAGGTAGCCAAATTTTGTTAAAAAATATCTACGATATAATTACTGATTATGAATATTTGACCTATATTTTTCTTTACGTAATAAGGTCTGTTGATATCTAACATTTAGAAAAATTTCGACTGGTTACTAAAATCTCAACTCAAATCTCACAACTTATTCGGCTAAACGTAGTCCAAACTTTTATAACGTGTAGTGCTTACCAAATTAAACAAAAAATTTTGAGTGAGGAGATGGCGCATACTAACGGCTATCGAGAAGAACATGTTTAAAGTTTCATTTTTTATTACTTGTATTATTTATTGAAACTATTTGATTAAATGGTAAGCTCTACACGCCCTATAAGTTCGGATTACTTTCAGTTGAACATGCGGTGTAGATTTTTACACCCGGACACGAAACAAATAGAAACGATCATGCACACAAATATCTGTCAGCCAGTTTTATAATACAACATCGGAATCTTCGACTCGAATATACAGTAGTATAAGTAACTGTCCGTCCTTTCAACTAACTTCGTGCAAAAATCACATCGTTTCGCTACACCGTTACGACGTGAAGATAGGACAAACAAACATATTTTTGAAATATTATAACTAAAGTATCTTATACATTTCTTAATCAACTTCATATTGTAACGTAAAACAAGTGTAATTACCTATTACATTATTTATTATATTGCAATGGGAACTTACCTACAGTTATTATTATATAATGCAAAAACATGTCTATATCAAAACACGGCAATTTTCCGTATGTGGTATTTGTAGAACGCGTAACATCCAGCTGCCGTTATTTTGCTCTGACTCGCCCGCAACCTGATGTCTGAACAATTGTGGTGAAAGGAATAGGGTATCTGTGCGATTGTTATGTTATATAATAATATATTAAGTAGTATTTAGGTTTATTTATAGTTAAGCTTACCTAACTAAAAATAGTTTAGTTAATTTTTTTTTATTCGACTGCGGAGGGTAATGCTTTTTTGAATGTATGTATGTTACTGTGACACGACTGTAACTTAAACAACTTAATGGGTTTTGGACTGAATAACTGGATTTTGACTAATAAGCTGTCGTTATATTCTACGTTATGACATAAAGTGTTTAAAATTTGGCGGCTGAAAAACAAAAACGGAACAGAACAAAAAAATCTTATTAGAACAATATGGGTGTCAAATGAAACCTAGTAAATAGCCAAATCCAAATTATATTAACATTAGATCAAGTGTTTGTATAAAAGTTATCATCATCAATGATAAGGTACCGTGTAAATTCTAAAAGAAAGGATTAGTATAAATTCGGTTTTTACTGCAGTGTCGGGGGACGAAATAAACCAGAGCAGATCCGTCGTCCTGAGTTTTTCTTAGTACCTAAATCAAACCCATTGCTCCAACAAAATTCTCGAATAACTTTTCTTTGTTTCGAAGAAAAAACTGTTTTCCTTTATAACCATTTGTCCACTATTCGCCCGTACATGAAGATAATTTTACTTTTAATGTTTTCTCGTCCTCGAACCACAATTTCATTCTTTTTAATATAAAAGATTTATCATAATCGCTTGAGTGATACTTGAGTTAAAGATGTACAAACATACAAACAAATAACAATTTAATAATATTCATATTCGAATAAGAAGTGAATAATTCGTAGAACCTGATTTTTTTTAGAATGCTCCATGTTACAGATATCACTTTATTAGAGTTTAGAAGTATGCCGCTACAAGATTTTTTTTTTAAGAATGGTCCTTGTAAATACATATAGACGTCACTTTCTTAGAATTTAATAGATTTATGCCGCTCCAAGTATTTCGTAGAACTACACAATTAGCAATAAATCGGTTGCGCGCGCGCATTACAATTAGCCATATCTAGTGCCCGATAAATACTCTAAGTGATTTCTGTGTTTGGTACATGTGATATCTTGCGTTGCATTCTCTACTCTAAAATACGGTGACACATATAATCGTGAAGAATGTGCATATCTAACTCGTGTTCAAAGTTAACTGCTAACAATTTACTAGTTTGAGTTTTGATCATTGATAAATACAATTACGTATAGTTAAAAAATCTTGGACGGTAATAAAAAGTGCCTGTGTTTTAGGTAGTTTAGTAAGAAACCCTTAAGAATAGCATACCAAAACTGTTACGTTTTTAAAAATAGTGTACATTGTCTTCTTTATCGATAGTTTTGTTTCATAAAGTAGATACGATGGGAAATAAGCAACTTAAATTTTATACCTTAAATACATAGAGTAAATAAATGTGACAGCAGCGTTTGGTTTTAATAGAGTCATAAATGTCATTTCGCAATAACGAAAATGTCAAACGCAATTTCGCTGCGAAATTGCGTTTGACATCAGCCCTTTTCGTAGACCGGCGTGCGGGGATTTTGCGAGGGTGAAGACCGGCGCGCCGGGACTTCGCTGACTGAAACTCGCCATCTTGTACCAGCTGGCTAGACTATGAGCGGTAAGACGGTAAACGCAGAAGAGGGCTTCTAGTCAATTCGTACTTTTATGTTTAGATAGCATAATTATGAAAATCTGAGTAGACGAGCATTATGACAGACTCAGAGAACAAACAGACCATACGCCATCACTACTGTTTCTTCTAAATATTTCATTAAATTGCACATAAAATTTCGGACTGTTTACTCGCTATTCCACTACGAATTTTACATGCATGCGAGTCACACTAAATTTTAATTCACACTTCACAGTGTATATTTTACATGAACTGGCGTATATTTAGTGTGTGGCGTATATTTTTTGCTCATATTTTTAAGGTCACGATGGGCTATCTCTATTAACATCTTTGATTTATGCACATAAATACTTTAAATAGAGACAATATACACTACAATTAATAGAAACGTTTTTTTTTTGTAGTATGCTCTCACCCGAGGTTATCGAAGGGTTTTTTTTAAAGAAATTTAAGTTTATTTCATTTTAAATTTCATTTTGATAAAAAGTTCACTAACAAGTGGTGCTCATGCGCAAGTAATTTTGGACAACCTACATGAATAAGTTTAAGATGAATAACTTATTCCTGATGAGCTACTAATTCATAATCTTGATACCGTCTCTCACATTCCAAACGTATTGTTAGCTTACTGTACAAACGTATACGTTGTTGTACTGTATGAAAATTAATTTTAGCTCTAAACCTATGTCTTGGCCACGTATAAAGGAACGTACCTACACAGAGTCAAACAGATATCTAAGCCGATGCAAGCCGTGCGTGCACTAGCGGATCGCACGGATAACTCGCCACTGCACATTAAATGACTTTGCACCGGTCTTGTACCGTCTGCAAAACTAAAATCTGAGATTAACAGCCGAGTCATAATTATTCAACAGCTACCTCAATTTTATTTATAGCTTTAAGAGCCCGTAGACGTACGTATCACGCTTTTCTGAGCAAAAGGGTCTTGACTGACAGACAGAGACAGAGGAACAAAGAGGTAATCCTATAAGGTTTTTTTTATCCTTTTGTATGGATCTCTAAAAACGCCAAAAAACTGCAATTACTACTTATGTATGTAAGTACTACAACATTTAAGTTAATATATCAATATACATAGCGACTGACCGAATGGCTGAGTGGTTAAAAATCCTAATTGCGGAGCCGAGGATCGCGGGTTCGATTCTCCACCGGGACAAATACTTGTATGCATGAACATGTCTGTTACGTGTCTGGGTGTAAAAAGTATCTATATGTATATGTATAAATTATAAAAACAAATAACATTTAAGTATGTATACCGGTTTTCTAGTATTCCATAATACAAGCATAATACTTGCTTACTTTGGAACTAGATGGCGCTTTGTGAGATATCCCAGGTATTATTATTATAGTTTTGCGTCTGCGATTGGACTTTATTGTTTTAATACGTGTACAACAGACAGAGCCCTGCAAATATCGATCTTAAATATTACATATAAATAATAAACATTTTTATTGCTGACTGTACCTCATGCATCTCACACACGCGTGGTTCGCGAGCGGTAGTTTAATGAACAATTCATGTACACTCAATCCCATTTGTTGGCCGTTTAAGTGCTCGCGTTAAAGATATCTAAATCAATAATATAGTATGTCGTTCGGTCGTGAAACACGGAACCGATAAACGTGTGCGCAGTTATATATACAAAGAGGTGGAATAACCCGGTTTCGATTAGAAATCTAAGATTACAAATACTAAGTTTTATTTAGTTAGGTGTCGTGATAGCCCAAAGCGCAACGAACCTGTCTCAAATTTATAAGGCCATATAGCCGTGGTGCGAATCCGGGCGTGTACCTATGAGTTTCCTGACTTAAGTACATAACTATCGCTGACTCCGTGCCTCAGAGAGCACGTTAAGCAGTCGGTCCCGGACGCTGTCAATAGATGGCGGTTGTTACAATCTCCAACCCGCAGTGGAAGAGCATGGTAGATTTAAGCTCCAAGCCCCCTCTCACCCTGGGGGAGGCCTAAGCCCCTTTAGAGAGGTAAAACATGGGCTGATGAAGTGACGATGAAGAAATTTTATTTGTCAGCTTCTAAAATAGAAAATATTTTGATAATAATTATTTTATATTTCGAAAAAACCAATTTCACGAATATCAGAGTAAGTGAAATAATATTATAATGTGCTAGATTTTTGTTTTTAAATCGGATAACTACATTCTGAGAGAATATTATGGGTAAATTACAAATATATGCACACACACTAAGATGCAACACACAAAAGCCTTGCTGCCTTCACCTAAGTCTATTTTCGTTAGTTACGTCTAGATACTGTTCAGCGAAGGGGTCACTATAATTTACTTTTCAATACATTTGCTATTAATACGGTTTTTAAGACATCGAAACTCATACCGTAATGTTGTATTTTACAGTACTAGGCCTTTTTACTTTACACCAATCACAAACGAGCGTTCTGTTTGTAACGCATGCGTAAACCGCGAAAAGCAACCCGCTCGCACCCTTACTTCTTGCCATTATTACATTTGAAGTATCTACCTAATTTTAATCGCAAGTGTATTGAAAAACGTCGTATTTACGCTCGTATTCAATAGGCTGGCTATTATAGTCATTGGTCTATTATAAGCACTCGTATTTGCCTCGTGCCTATAAACGCCTCGACTATAATATGCAGCTTACCGTCCTTTCATGATAATGTACTACTAATGTAATTATTTATATGATAAAAATACCTATTTAAAAAAATTGCTGAAATCGATTTCGTGGCCGATTCTTAATAAACTACTTTTAAGAAGTGCATTTATTTTAATGCGTATATCACACGTTTGTCCTAAAATTAATTTCTTATCTTCAAAAATTTTACAGTATACAGTACATGAACTCTGAACTCCGGGGTCCAATTACAAGGTATATGAAATATACTGGCATTTAATTTTCGCCGTGATTGGACCCCACAAAACCTGCTAATAGTATATTGAAAAACAGAACAAAACGAAAAAAAAAACAAAATTAAATAGGCCACATAAGTCGCTTCAGAAAAGACCATAGGTTTTACAGTAGTATGCAAATACTAGTCCTAATACGTAACTAATGGTAACAAGTGAGATCTCATGATATGGAAACTTGCCTGTTACACACACGACCTGCATTTACCCATTGAGATTAATACAGACGGACGAAACCATCTAGTGAAATTATTTATTTAATTCTCGCCATAAAACTATTTATTATTATTATTAATGGCGATATAAGTAAAATATTTTAAAAAAACTATCCATATGTAATAGTTAAGAAACTGCTGTTGCCTACTACTCCGCCCGCGTGGACAGTTTGCTACATTACCGTTAATCAGTTTTTGGTAAATATTATCTAATTAACAAACAGGCGTTATATTACAACGAGCGGTAGTGACTCACTTGGCTTGACGCTTGCCGTCTGACCGGAGGGTCACCGGTTCGAATCCCAACCGACCTTGGACAACTTTCATATTTGTAGCTGTTATGTTTGTCAATAAGTTAACTGTGCTGTTGGTTTTCCAAACAAAATAAAATATTTTTTATTTGTTTTAAAAATTCTCCTAAAAATCACTAGGATATCAGTGAAAACAAAATTCAAATATCTTGACAAATAACAGATAGCTATTGAAAATCGGAAGTTTTGAATAAAAGTGCGCGAGAGGTCAGCCGTTAGATGATGTCGAAGCTATTACTGGCGCTGGTGACAGGCAGACAACGCGGTTCCTTTGTGTGGATATGTTCATTAATGTTCATTATTGATTTTTCAAAACAAAAATGGCACACGAAAGTACCTACAATTACTGCATAGTACCTATGTGCAAAAGTACAACAATCACGACACCAACGAAGCTATTTATTCATGTTCCAAAAGATAAATCTTACGTAAAAAGTGGTGCTATGCTATTAAAAGGGAAGAAAAAAAATCTTTTCTTGAAAATTAAAAAAAAAAATAATAATAATAATTAGTAATTAGCCGCCATGAATCCACGCGAGGTAGGTTATCGCTTTATTAAATCCTTCCTCGTACATTTTTTCCAGTTACATTTTAATTGTAAACTAGTTAGTTACTTTTAGTCGTTTAAGTATTTAAAATATTTATTTTTTAATTTAACTTACAGATTTGTTTAATTTTTTAAATTTTTTTTTTTAGATATAAAGTTTAACTGCTTACCACGCAAAAACTAAGAGGCGAATTTCAATGAAATAAAAAGTATATTACTTAATACATTAGTAGGAAGTTTTTTAAAGAAAAAAAAATGATAATAATACCATTACCGAAGTTGCCCATTGTCGCGATCTTCAGTCTGATGATGGCTCTATGATCTCAGGGGTTCGGGTTCGACAACTGACTGAGTATGGTCGCGTACAATACAAACAATTCTATATAAATAGTTCCTAAGCTCTCCAAGGATGTTTCTTGGGCGCGTCAAAATTAAACAACATACGTCGGTACAAACAAAGAATTTATATCAAAGTGATCACACATATAAACAAAGCTTATGAATTAAATACTATTATAAATTGTAAATTCAGCAAGTACAAAAATAATGAGTTCAATGCTCTAGAATGTCTTACAAAGATTTATGCTAATTCTGTATTATTATATACTAAATTAAAATTTAACTTTTACTAGGCAAACTACTTGGCATAGGAAATCTAGTTAGAAACTATAGTGAAAAGTCTGTGGGTACCTTTTTGTCAATTATAGACTAAACGAATGCTTGAAAGTTACACAAATAAATTTCCCAGGATAAAGTCCTTGGTACCATATCTAAGGCAATCTTTTCAGCTAGCTATTTCAAAGTAGGTAATTGATGACTCCATACGATTTGATGAATATAAAAATTCATACCTCCAAAAGTCCATTTATGAAGTAGAGACAAAAGCAATAAGTCAAGTGCGAGCTCAATTTCATAAATTATTTATTTATTTTCACTAAGTTATGACAGGAACAATGAAACTAGGAGTGTATATAGTATTTTATACGAAAATACCACTACAGTGTAATGTTAAATAATCAGTATTTTTGGATATAATTTTGCTTTATATTTTCCGAATAGAGAAACTGCAAAGTTTTTTGTCGTGTTTTTCTCGGTTAATTTCTGAGATATCCTAAACCGATGGTAACTTTAAAAATAACTATAATTGTAGCTTCGACTATGCGTCTTTATAAGATCGTTTGAGTTAAAGTATTTTGTTTGGGTTTTAGGGTTTCAGATGTGGTCTCATAAGAAAGGTTTTCTTTTACCTTTGAAAAGCGGAATAACAAAAGAAATTTTCGGGAAAATCACTTGATAACTTTAAATTAATGACTAAATTCTCACTATCCTACAAAGTACTGTATACATCATACTTAAAGTCATTGTCTCTTAGAAGTTATTGGAGAGTTTAAACAGATATTGCACTTTATCTTAACCCAATATTTATTGGAGTCAAAAGTGTTCATTTTATGTTATATTGATAGGTTGAACAGTTCGAAAAAAAATTCTTGATTGTTTTTTTTTTTATGAGAAAGCAACATACAGACAGAATAAAGTCTATGTCCGTCCTGAATGTCCTGTCCTAAGAAGTATAGGTGAAACAATTTCTGATATCGGTTAAATCGTTTTTAAGAATACCCTTCTTAATAATAGTGTAGTGTAGACTACGTTTAAAACTATGTAAGACGTGTGAGCACTCCCTTACGAACTCTCCGTCCGATTGTTGTTACCGTGCAGCGATAAAATCGCTGTAATAATGGAGCGACGCTAAAAGCCTGGCCGCCAACAAGTGGTAGCCAGCGGTCTGTTTAGCGGTCCAAGCGAATTTTCGTAATACCCACTTGGTAGTGGAATTTTAGAGGCATAATATCGTAACTCGCACGTCTTCGAACTTAGCTGAGTGACCACCCCGATTTTAAAGTCCAGCTTGACCTGTACACAGCATCGAATCATTCATATCCTCATGCAACCAATACTGTTCGTCTGAGATGGTATTTACATCCATAGGCTTAAGCCACCCTTCAAGATGATAGATCTTGGAGCTTAATCTACCACGCTACCAGTGCGGGTTGGTGGATTTTAACGACTGTCATCCGATAATATCAACCAGGACCGACAGCATAAGTGCCACCGTTAAGAATCGAATTACACGTTTTGAGTTTTTTTTTTGCGTCAGTACTTCATTAACTTTCACCTGACACCCATAGTCCATCAGACACGCTGTAGACAAGAATGAAAAAAGTAGGGTGTCATTAGTATTTTTAATAATTATTTTTAGATTCTACTATAAAACATAATTAAACGTATAGCTTCTGAACTTCAAAAGAGAAGAATTTTTTTTTTCTACATAGAAAAAAAAAATTCTTCTCTTACGAAAACATAGTTTCTCTTATAAGAAAACATAGTTTGTAATATATACAAACACTGCATATATTTGGACCAATGCAATTTGTATTGATATAAGCTTTCTTCGTTTTTTTATTTGTACACAAAAGAAAAAGAATGCTTATATCAATACAAGTAGCTTGGTCCAAGAATATGCAGTATTTGTATATATTGAAAACTATATTTTAATTAAATACAGAATTATTTTTTTCTATGTGTAACACGAGTTTTAAAAATATACACCTAACGCATTGTTAAATAGCAATAGAAAAGAATGCTACGAAAAAAAATATTATACTCGTACCAATATATTTACAACTAAAAAGATGAAATAAAGAATGATTGATTTATTACTCTTTTCATTCATTTAACTAATTCGTATATACAATATATTATAAGATTGCTATTTTATTGATAAAATAAAAAAATATTTTATAGGAGTTAGTTGAAATTATATATAAATAGAAATATATATAATGAATCAAGTATTTATTTTTTATTTTGCATACAATATCTACATGAATTAGTTTTTACATAATATTAGTATTTCATTGGTCGATTGTTTAATGATCCCAAACGTTGCGCATACGATAACCACAAATATTTGTGGTCATGAACATATCTATTTGTTCTGTATCTGAGTGTAAAGTATCTATATATGTACGTATTATAAAAATTGTCTAAGTATGTATATTAGATGTCTAATACCCATAATACAAGCCCATCCTAGTTTGAGATTAGATATCCGTATGTGAGATATCCCAGGTAGTTAATAACATTATTGTTTAAATTGCATGTTAAAATTTGCAACTAATTTTGTCTTTCCAAAGTTAAGAAAATATGAACTCTCAAAGCTCCAACAATCATTTGTCAAATGGTGTGTTTTGAATTTAAAATTTGTATAATTTTTTTTAAAATACAGTGTCCATTGTAACATGCAATTTTAATCGTATGACCGCGTTATATAATTTATATAAAATTGTATTCCCATAAATTTAGTTAACGATATAACAACAAACCCTAAATTGATACACCGATCTCATCACGTAAACACTCCCACACCCTTCTAGAGTGACATAACGTTAAGAGCGTTAGTTATCATAAAATATTCCGCGCGTGGAGGTGTTAAGCTGTTATGTGGTGTCGTACGAATTTCCCTCTCGATTTCCACATTTTCACACCTTCCAGTTTAATGTGTGTCACGTAAAAGAAATAAAATAAATAAAACTACATGCGACGCCTACAATTTTATTTATTGCCAGATGTAGTTATACTTCGTTTCTATAGCTATATAGTTAATATAATAATATAATAGCTTATTTCAATTCGCGAGGTCCCTGCGCCCCGGTCTTCATGCTCGCGAAATTCCTGCGCGCCGGGCTTCACCCCCGCAAAATTGCGTTGACATTTTCAATACTGTAAAGTGACATTTATGACTCTATTAAAACCAAACACTGCTTTCAAAGCTATTTACTATGTGGGATTTTGGGTTTAGGGATGTATTGAACGCAAATTATTTTTTTTAAATATTTGTTTTTATAATATATAAACCTTTAAGAATTTTCACAATAAAAAAAATTAAAATTGGTCGGCCTCATTTTAACCAATTTATCGTTTACCTAAAAAATTATATTTCTATTGCAAATGTTCAGCAGTATAATTATGCTAGAAATATTTTTAAAATACACTCACCAAAAATTACAAAAGTAGTTTCTTTACAATTTCGAGCAATTAATGTAATTTATTAAATAACTTAAATATAACATGATATAATTATTATTATAATGCACATATTTTTTTGCTTGTTATTTTGGACTAATAAACAAATTTACTAGCTAAATTTATTTCCTTAAACGTCAATTCATGGTTGCAGTGCATTATCACGATACAAACTTCAGTATAATTTATATCAACTCCTCCCAGTCAGTTAGGGGTGATACTTTTATCGGTCGTAAAATAAACGCGCACATAAATCGCGGTGTGTGGCAACCCTAACCGGCATTAGCTTCCCGGATTTTCCACCATATGAGAGAATATTTTTCCTGCAGTCAACATGAATTGTTTTACGAAAGTATGCTCTGCTTGAAGTAAAATTATACAATGTACTTTTTATAAAGTTTTATTGTAATTTTTAATAAACAGTTTCTTGTATTTTATTCGAAAATTTTTCATTTTATCTTTCGAGTAAACTTAACTAACGAGTAAACTTAAAAATTACTTACAAATGCTTGATTTATTAACAGCTTTGAAAATTTTAAAATTTTGAAATAATATTTTTTATAATGAAACCACAAAAGAACTATCCAATTTTCGTGTCCTATATGATTTCTATTTTTTCCCATCAGTATCATCTACTAACCACAAGAATTTTTAATGAAAATTTTACTTCAAATATATACTTAGAGGAAATACACATACCAATTCTAGACAAGATATTTATTTCAAGTGAACTATGTAACCCTGTTTAATAAACCAGAGCAACCGTCCAAACGCTCACGCTACACCGTTTAACCCTAAAGGCACCTGTTGCTAACACGACAGTGTGTGACGAGCGTCCGCGAATGGGACCCCCTAGCTGAAACCATTTGCAGGGAAAATGGGAACTTTTCCTTTCAAATACGAATTTTCAGGATTTAACATTTTCGTGCTCTGATTTTTTAAAACAATATAAGTGAATATTATAAGGCTGAATGTTTATCACTTACTATATTTTATTTATGAGTTAGGTCGTATGTTTTTTTCGATTAATTACTTTTTAATATGTCTTTATAATTTATACTAGTTTTCCGCTTGCGGCTCCGCTCGCGTGGACTCTCATTTCAAATTTTGTGATGGCTCGAACTTTTGACACTCCCATCAACAATCGTGTCGCCTTTAATATTACTAATTCGGTCATTTTAGTATTTTCCGGAAATCATTAAACTAAATCACCCAACTGTCTTTAATTTTCACCGGACCTTCACGTATAAAACTAAGTGAAGGGAAAAACTACATGCTCGATGTTGCAGACGTTCAAGTGCCATTATTTTTTACGTCTGATGTACACATGTATGCACATACTCTGTATTGCTCATAAGGGGGAGGCAGAGATTACAGAACTTGGTATCTAACTACATGGTAATATATACTGGATCCCTCTCGTTCACGCTTCGCCCTTCCGCTCCAAAGGACTAATCGTGACGGGTCGCGAGTTTCATCACTGCAATCAAGCCTACGACTCCTTGCCCTCCCAGTCGTATTCTAGATTTGTCGTCGGAGTTTTTCTTGTCCGGGGAACTTAGAAAAGAAAAGTTGAAGCTACTGTTGTCCGAGAAAGAACAATTGTTGAGACATAAACAATTTTTTTTCATAACTTTTTTGTAGTAGTGAAGTAAATACAACCTAATTTGCAAGCACAGGGCGTACCCGAAACATTAAGTACCCCACACACGTACGATCGTGCAGGCCCGCACACGACGTCTACGGCCGCACTAATTCTAATGACGTTATTATGAGAAATGTGATTATAGGGATTATATTATAATGTATGTCAGGCGCATAATGTATGAGAGCGTATTTTTGGGTGTGTATGGCGAATGAACGATCTTGATCGATTCGTTTTATTAAATTAATGCGTTCAAGAATTAGTATTAAGTTTATAGTCATAATATTTATGAAATTACATATAAAATAAATTGAATAAATAAGAATTATACCTGCGATTTTATTTGTGTGGTACAGGTGAGAATGGTGTAATTTTAGTGTAATGATCATGAACAAATCAGTTACATATGTTAATTTTGGTGTGTTGATAATGACGACGCTGGGAAAATGGGAAATATGCGTAGGTCTAGCCTTCTTCTGCGCTTACCGTCTAACCACTCTTACTTTAGGAAGCTGGTGTACCCGTTCGGCGAAATGGCGAGTTTCAGTCCGGTTTCCATTCGCGAGGTCCCCGCGTGGCGGCCTTCACCTCCGCGAAATCGTTTTTGACAGTTTCGATACTCTGAAGAGACATTTCTGACTCTATTAAAACCAAACGCTGCTGTCAAATTTATTTACTCTATGATTTCATTTTATTCTCCTTCACGGTCAAATTTTTATAACCTTATTATTCGAAAAGTTTTCAGAACTTACAGTTTCTTTCCTAGTTTTTTCCAAGTCCATATAAGACAATTAGTTATTGTATATCTAGTAGGTACTTGTCATTATATTGAAATCCATTGAATAAACGATTTGATAATTGAATTGACGACCGCTTAGCCTAGTGAGCAGCGACCCTGCCTGCGAAGCTGGAGGTCCCGGGTTCGAATCCCAGGTCGGGTCAGTATTTATATGATGAATATTAATACTGGCACCGGGTCTTGGTTGTTATATGTATGTGGTGTCTTCGCTTGGTACCCAAAATACAAGCTAATGCTTAGTTTGGGACCTAGACGTTGTTGTGATTGTGTGTGTTATTATTATTATTATTATTATTAAATAGTTTATATTATTTAAAGTATATTAATTATTTATTTTTAAGTCATTTAATAAGAACGTAGTTTATCTAACGTAAAAACGAAAATTTGTAGTAAATGTAAAAAATAAATTAAATAAAAAATATGAAATTGCAAACACAATCTAAATGGATGTATTTGATACATCAACGAAACGAATCCACAATAAATACACTAAGTTGCACTAAATAAGCATACTCATAGTATTTCATAGTAATTCATGGCAAGTGTACAAGTATCTAAAGCTCGCAGTCGCGCTAAGAGATGTTATCGCATTTTTGACCCATACGCTAAGCACGCTCTACTTAGAGATATCTTAAATGTAACTTACTGTCACCGCCCATCTCCGGAGATTCTCACAATCGATCATCACGTACTTATCTATAACTTAAAAGCTTTATCTCTGCTCTAAAGACGAAATGTTGCTTACTTCGTGATGTACACTCTAACTTTTATATTTTTTTGAAATAAAACAATTTTAATAATTAAAATGTTATTCAACTACTTTATAAAAAAATCAAATTAAAATGGAAATTTCAAAGCACGTCTGTCTATGTCTATTCAGATATACGTATGTATTTGAAAAATGAATTAATACTTGATCACTTCACTTTTAGAATTTGGAATTATTAAAAAAATAGTTCTTTTTTTGTGATATTGTCGTGTGGTCAAAATTTATCGTTATACCAGCGAACCTGTTTTAAATCTATAAGGCCATGTGTGTACCGGGTGTATACCAATAAGTTTTTTCTGACTTAAGTACATTACCTATCACTAACTCCCTGCCTCAGAGAGCACGTTAAGCAGTCGGTCCCGGTTGCTGTCAATAGATGGCGGTCGTTACAATCCACCAACCAGCACGGGAGCAGCGTGGTGGATTTAAGCTCCAAACCCCGTCATCTTGAAGGGAGGCCTGAGCTTCTGCAGTGAAGTATAAAAAGGGCTGATGGATAGGATGGAATTTAGCTGCTACTCATAAATACGAAATTGTAAAACATTTTCTGCGCACTTACAAAGACAGCATTTATTGCTTTTGATTTCGATTTCTCTCGAAATCGAGCAGTAATTTGGAAAGCTTAGTTAATTGTTCCTTAATTTTTCAGTAAACGTCACTTATATACCAATCGGTCCCGGTTGCCATCAGTAGATGACAGTCGTTAAAGTCCACCAATCCGCACTGGAGAAGCGTGGTGAATTAAGCTCCAAGCCCCCTCATCCCGAGGGGAGGCGTAAGCTGTACTGGGGCGGTGATGGGCTGATGATATGGTATATTCCAATATATTGATTTATAAAACATATTTATAGGAATGTACACAAATTTTAGCTTTGTCTAGTAATTTCAAAAAAAAAATTAAATAATTATATTAAAAAATTCAAACCCAACTGTACAGTTTTATAAACAAATAACTGTTTATATGGTACATTAATAGATTTTTTTGTGAGTCTTTTGTCTTCCGTTACAGGTTTAGAAAAGCCGTTACTTGGACAGCTTCTGTATTTCGTGGGACCGTACACTCGTTTATCTTCACGACCTTGTCTCGTAGTAGACAGGTAGTTAGTCTGTGTCAATGATTCTGTCTATGTAAGTTATTAACGTATTTCAGAAAAAGCTATATAGGCTACCTACATTGTATCTACGAATTTAATTTCGTTACATCTTTAACGTTCACTAATAATCAAAATAAAAATTGACTTTTTAGTCAATCAACACACTAATTTTTTCCAGCCATTCCGTCACTTGTATTGCGAAAACGTCAAAATTCCCGACACGGAATACTACGTGCTAAATGATTGTCATAATTTTCTTATAGGTTTCCAATATGCTTGACTGCAGCCGCAAGTTGGAGCAGCACAAGATAGGCAGTAGCGTCTTTCTGTGAAAAAGTCTACTATGATCACCAACTTGCCTGCCAAGCGTTGTGATTATTGGCAAACCCTCCCAATGAAAAACACAAGACCGTGTGTGGTGGCAATCCTTGGGAGGGATCTATATCCTGCAGTTGTGACGCAGGCTGATGATGACGACTGCAGCCGCAAGTTATTTTCTTTTTTTTTATGAACTTTTTTGTGGTTAAGCCGGCCACACTGCTAAACATATTTTTCTTTCGCGGTATTAATTTTATCCCTCTTTTGTTTTTGTATAAGGTATGCATATAACTCTTAACAAGGACATTATATGTAGCAATTAGATTGACCGGTCGAGTGGTCGAAAGTGTCGACTACAGACCTAAAGGTCACGGGTGCGATTCCCGCCCGGAACAAATATTTGTGTGAATGAACATGTCTATTTATTTGGTCAGTATCTGGGTGTAAACTATCTATATATGTACGTATAAAAATATTAAAGTATGTATATCAGTTGTCTAGTACCCACAGTACATGCAGGCCTCTGCCTAGTTTATAACTAGATAACCGCGTGTAAGTAATTTATTACTGTATAAATACAACAGCAGGCCAATTCCAAACTACTTAAGTTTATATTAAATTAAACGATAACGAGACAAAACCTAAGATATGCCTAAGATAGAGTCGTAATAATCATAATAATACCTTTCACATCCCACCCAGCGCCATACAGCCCCATACTAAACAAAGCTTGTATTATGGATACTGAACAACTGATACATATATCAAATAATTTTTAAAATATATACGTTTGTATATATTTTACACCCAGAGACGGAATAAATAGACATGTTTAAGCACACAAATATTTGTCCCGGTCGGGAATCGAAGCCGTAAACTTCGGTTCTGCAGTTAGGCTTTCTAACCACTCGGCTAATCTGTCAGGCGATGTTTGGTAAATACAATGGATAAAGAACATTTGCCATGTAAATAAGTGGTTATAATCTTATTGTTAGATATCTTTAATAAACCTACATGCCTAGAACAGAAAACCTTTATAATTTCCGACCTCCTTTACATATTGCAAACTCAAAAAATAACTTAATATTACGTATAAAAAATCTTCACATCTAACTTGTGAATTTTATTTTCAAATATACTCTGACACACAAAGAAACATATTTAATAGGACTAACGAAGATTTTCTAAAAATATTTTTAGCAATCTAAAATGGATCCTAAAAGACGTCTCTGTGAACCTCTGTTAAGAAAAAGTCGTAATGTTACGAAGTCTGTGATATATTAAAAATAATATAGAGAATACGTTTTAATGGCGACAGTAAGCGCATCAATTATAGCAGTAGCAGTCAACGCCGTGTGGCTAAGATGGCGATAACAATTTATTTATACAGAGTGTTACTTTTTGTAGTTTTTTTTATATTAAATACATTTCGGAGACGTAAATAACTATGTTCTAAAGTACGAAATAGGTGGTACATTTGCCTTGAGAATAACGGATGTATTTAATATATGTATGTTAACGGACTCTAGTATATGTATGAACAAGCATATTTTTTTACAAATTAGTCCGAGTTTGATGATTTTTTTTTTAAATGGGTGTATACCTCGAAATTTCTTCTATTCAAATTTTAAAAATTTACCCCAAAGGGTAGAAAAATAAGGAACTTTTTAAAACGTAGTACTAATGAATTTATCAGAAAAATAATTGAAAAACATTATTCTAATAAAAGTGATTCCTTTTGATTTGTTTTTTTTATTAATTTAAATTAAGTAAGTAAAATATATGTCTAATCTTGATAATTCATGAGTTATTGTCATTTACTGATATAAAGATAAACTTTCAAAAAGTCCTTAATAAAGTAATTTTCCAGATTTTTTAAAATAAATTTCAATTTAGTTTCACTATGTATCATTAATACCCTTCATGAAGGGATACACTGTAATAAATATAGCAGTATCTTATACTACACCTAAAGCTATCAATGTACTAGATTGTGCCCATGCTTAGCTAAAACTAAACTAAAATCGTATTAATATGTTGCAACACATCTGAGTAAATTGAAACACCCCATATTTGGATACACTCTACACGTCACATCGCCATTGTCGAGCCACAGGACAAATTAACAATGATCTATCTAGTTGTACACACAACCTTTTAAGATTTGAATTCGTGACGTGAGAATAATCCCAGTGGAACGGGGATTACTTTTAATCTTATCTTTTTTTATGTTTGATTGTAGTATATTTTGTTTTAAACTTGCTAAGTACAATTTTTTATAGATATTTGAAAGAAAATATGTGAAACGATTTATAGCTGTGATAGGGAGATCAAGCCTGTATATTTCTATTAGAAACTTACATTAAATAAATAATACAAAAATTAGCAATCAAAATGGGAAAAATTTCATTACAAACTTTAATTTATAAGTACTAAAGGCATCATTGAGAAGTATAAAAAAAACTATGATTCAGAGCAAATTGACAAAAATTTAATATAAACTATCGGACTACTTAGACAATATACTTTAGACTAAAATATTTCTTTTTATAAATACTTTTCTAAAACATAAACCGGAGTCGGTATTCCCAAATATGGCTGAGCCATCAAAGTGATTTCAGCTAATACGTATTACGTTACAAAGGAATCGTAGATAAAACGTTACAGTCCGCTAAATTTATAAATACTTAACGCATAAAAACTGTTTAGACTATAAATTATTGTAACACAACAATCAATTGATACATTTCTATCCACTACGAATGCAAAAAAGACTATGTTTTTAACAGCCATTATTTATCTGACTGACCATTGACTGAGCGGTTGGCCGAGTGGTTAGCGACCCTTACTGCGAAGCCAAAGGTAGCGGGTTCGATTCCCGTCCGCGATAAATATTTGTGTGCATGAACATGTCTATATTTGTCCGTGTCCGTGTCTGGGCGTAAAAGTATTTATATATGAATATATTATATATAAAAAAAGAATAATTATGTATGTATATCAGTTGTCCAGTACCCCATAATACAAACATAACATTTACTTACTTTGGAACTAGATGGCGCTGTGTCGGATGTCCCAGATATTATTATTATTTTCTTTCGAATTCCAAAATATTATAATAAAATCTAAAACTTATTAATATATCCAAAAAATCTATAAATATATGTACACATAAAGGATAACAGATCCTGTATTTAAATCCATACTAGATGACGTCACATCAGTTGCGAAAAGCTTGTTCGCAAGGACCGTGCGTTTTCGCAACAAGTGGCCAGTGTACGCCGACACAAAGCACTTCGTCCGACACCTATAAGTTATGGCACTAGATTGTACAGTTAGCAAATTAAGGTTTTGTATAATAAATAACCGGTCGATATCCTTTGAGTTCAAAGTATAACGTGAAGTTTAAAAGGTTATAACAGTGCATTATGATGCAAGTACGGTAAGCTGCATATTATAGTCGACGTGTTTATAGGCTCGAGGCGAAGCCGAGCCGAAACTGATGACTATAATAGCCAGCCTACTGAGTACGAGCATCATACGAAATTTTCCAATTTATTTACGATTAAAATTAGATAGATACTTCAGATGTAATAATGGTGGAAGCGAAGGACTGCTTTTCGCGGTTTACACATGCTGCCTTGCAAACAGAATGCTCGTTTGTGATTGGTGCAAAGTAAAAACACCTAGCACTGTAAAATACAACATTATGGTTTGAGTTTCGATGTTATAAAGACCGTGCTAATAGCAAATGTATTGAAAAGATAATTATTTTGAAACTTATTTCTATATCTTTTTACTTGAAAAAGTTTTTAAGGAGGCACCCAAACTAAAGTCTTGCCAGAATTAGCGATGAAACACTTTTGTTGTCACCATAAACGTAGATATATCTCGTGAATCAAGTTCGCTATCTCCAAGTGATGTACATATTTTGAAAATAGATAGTGTCCTATACCTGTTAGTGTACTTACACTATCGTACACTTACATCATTGAGCGGGGGTGAGGGTCGAAGGATGCCCTCAAAGTACACTACATGCGTTCAAAGAATGAGTCATAACTCCACAACGCAAAGGATTAGACAAGATATTTGTACGTCATCGTATAGATATTGAGGTGCTCTACAAAGTATATTAAGAATAATTTAAGTGTTCCTTTTAAATTTTATCAGAATAAAGAAAAACGTTTTCACGCAAAAAATTATGGTAGTGTAGCGATATTACCCACATCGATTTTTGCATACTTTATTATTACAGTACGAATGCGGTATTAAAAGTTATTCTTTACAAAGTTCTATAATATTGCATATGTTTTAATATAATTCAGCATTAAAAAGTAGCAGAGCTTTTTTATAAGTTCTTTTCACAATTTACACTTCCTAATTTTAATGAAATAGTATATTTATATAATGGCTTTATGCATACTTACTGTGCATAATGTGATTAACCCTATAGGGCTTTTAAAATGTACCAATGTGAATAAAAGTTGGATTGAAAATTATTTTATTATACATACAACATTTATTTTTAGGAAACATTTTGTGCATTTAATTTCAAAACAAAATTGATTGTGTTAAAATATCCATTATTCCCTTATGAATCGGTGATTCTACGTGCAATAAACTTACGATACGTATATAAAGCCAAAGTTAAGAATGCCATAATTATTTTGATTTAATAAATAAAATAAATTAATATTTAATTTAAGTAAATTTTAAGTAAGTTATTACGCCAGATTCATTCTGTTCATATCTGTATATATTCATATCTGTCACATCAGTAACTATAAAATTATTTTTTACTTATTTTTCGTATAAGGTATGGAACACATTGTTAACGTACAAAAATATAATATTACACAATAATGTAACAATAGTCACTCTGGCCAAATTCAATAAAATTTATATTACTAAACTTCAAAAGTTATGTTATTAGATAGGTACACATTCAAAGCATTGTTTTTTAATAGATCTATGCTTGTTCACTTTTGGAGAGTAAGGATAAGTTCATTACAAGTTCACCATAATGTAGTTATAGCCACTTCTTTGATATCAGACAACTTAAAGACAAACTGAGACAATTAAAGAAGGGTCAAACTTTAAGCACCTGAAATAAAAAAGCTTCCATGAAACGATTGATGCATTTCTAAAAAGCGAAAGGGTAAGTACGTAAGTACTGTAGCAATCTTCTGGCTTAATGACATGTACAATGACTGACCGATTGGCCAAGTGGTTAGAGACTCTAACTTCGGAGCCAAAGGTCGCGGGTTGGGTTTCCGCCCGGGACAAATGTTTGTGTGCACGAACATGTCCTATTTGTTCCGTGCTTGGGAGTAAAATATCTACATATGTATATTATGTATGTTGTAAGGAATATTTAAGTACGTATATCAGTTGTCTGGTATCCATAATACAAGCTTTGCATAGTTTAGTACTGTATGGCGCTGGGTGGGATTTCCCAGATATTATTATTATAATGACAAAAGTACAGTTGAACTGGATTTAAATCCTAATAAATTAATTGATTTCAATAAGTCAGTTGAATCTCAAATTAAAAAAAAAACACGATTTTGTTTCACTGTAACATTGTTTGATTACGTACCACACAACAAACTATTTGACCTCTTTCTTAACTGGACTCGCATTGTTCCGCTAGATCCAATATCTTTAATTACTTGAAGTGTCAAGCTGTGGACCAAACGAAATGGACTTACGTTCTGTAAGATCAACCGGTGTGTCATTTCGCGTACTTATTTACTCTATGTTTCGCACCATCGTTTCCCCTCTGAAGCTTCAACATCCGATTTGATCTAGTTTACATCTTGTTTAATGTTGTTACATTGAAACTACGTACGTGTCATCACGCTACTTTTTTAGAAGCAGCGTAGAAAGAGGAAAAGAGATGCAGAACTATATTTCAGAAAATAGATCACCTGTGAAAATAAAAAGGTTATAATTTATTGGAATAGGCTATTTACTGGCTTTCAGCTGATACCCATAAGGCTGTGATACAAAAAAAATTATACCCTTCTTCTTTATTCGCAGACTCCATATTGAAATATGGTATATCTTTGTCACTCCGACAATACGTTAGGTACTTCACTTCTATTAAATATTTTATATTTATCAAGAAAATATAATAATAGATTTGATTGAAGAATATAAAAATTATAAGCTTTTAAAATTTTATCTCTGTCTCTTTCTTGCAAAACGATATTTAACATTATTTTAAATAGCCTGGCGTCACACATAGGTACGCCGTGCGGTATTACCCCTCTGTCTAATAGGACATTTTAAGCATTCATAACTTTGTGAATAATGATTTATTTTTTAAAATTCTTTCACTGTTATTATGTATTTAGAAAACTCTTTCATATGAAATAATTAAAAAATATTAGTCAACTAGCGTATTAAAGTGAATCTAACGTCACCTCATTAGTCTATCCATTCATTAAGACATTAAGGCTCCAGGGCATGTCAAATTTTCTAGAATACATACTCCTCTCGAAAAATGCTCGAAAAACGTTACCCTACGCAGTCGGATAAAAAGTTGTATATTTAAAGACGTAATTGCATAAATATTTATATAAATTAAAAATCAATTCCAAGTTTTGGAGAAAAACGCTAGTATTCCTTAAAAATTAAATTTAAAATTCACACTTTGTCAAATTTTATTGATTCAGTGATGTTTCAAGTAACAACTCATATCTCATATGTTTAGTCTATGTTTGACATTTGTACACAACCGCCCCAGTGCAGACCAGTGTGTATGTAGGCGTATTTGCCACGTTAATTAGATGTCGCCATAGTTTACTGATAACGCTGATAACCGTTTTACTAGTGTTAAGAAACAAATGTTATCTAGCCTGTGCATTCTGGTAGAACCACTCCTTTCAAACACCCATGCACGATTGCTGTAATTCGGACATGCAGGCGCTTTATAGAGCCAAATGCGAGTTGAGCTTTGAGGATTCCATACAGTTGTAAACATATATAGATAAATAAATAAATGAATAAATAACGTATACATGACAACAACGTCTAGGCCCCAAACTAAGCATTAGCTTGTGTTTTGGGTACCAAGCGAAGACAACACATACATATAACAACCAAGACCCGGTACCAGTATCAATATTCATCATATAAATACTGACCCGACCTGGGATTCGAACCCGGGACCTCCAGCTTCGTAGGCAAGGTCGCTACCCACTAGGCTAAGCGGTCGTCATCATAAGATTATCTTTACATTACTCTCCGCCAAAAAGCAAACTAAACGCATATTTCACTTTGAGAATATTAAAAACATATTTTATAATTGTTATAACTACAAATTAAAGATTTTCGGATTTTTTCCTCTATACTTTGACTGACTTGTTGGCCGAGCGGTTAGTGACCTTAACTGCGGAGCCGAGGGTCATTGGTTCGATTCCCACCCAGGACGAATATTTGTGTGCATGAATATGTCTATTTATTCCGTGTCTGGGTGTAGACGTATCTATATATGTATTTATTATAAAAAAAAAATAAGTATGTATGTAGATCAGTTGTCTAGTACCCCATAATACAATCAGAATACTTGCTTAGTTTGGGACTAGAAGGCGCTGTGTGGGATGTGATATTATTATATTATTACTTGCGCTGTGACACCCTCCTTCTTTACTTTCATAATTCTAGGTTAACAGTAAGTTCCATATAGGTTTTGATTTACTAGTGTCAAAATATGAGAAATTAATAGCCGTATTTTTTGATTGAGTTGATATACAAACTAAATAGTTTTACAGCTGTAAGGAAACATAGACTTAAATATTTGATATAAATTTTAACTTGATACATCGATGCGTTCATGAGAAAAAATAGTAAGTAATATCGACAGACAGGCATATAGACAGGCAGACAACAATGTAATCCTATGTTTCCTTTTTCATTCTGTACGAAACCTTAGAAATATCTGAATTGTTTTTTTACGGTTGTAACTTTTAGTGATTTGGTACGCTGTTTTTTAAATTACGATTAGATAATTTTCTAATTGATCTATTTGACACTATAATTATGTAAAATCATGATTTCCTCCATTTAGTGATGAAAGTGCAAGTTTAATCTCTTTAATGATCCTTGATTGTTAGCGTTTAAACAAAAATACCGACAGACAGATAAACGAAGAAAACAAATTAAAATGTTTATCTAACAAAGTTATCTTTCATGTAAAAGATTTATAATATTATATATATAACAGTATAAATAAATATTTTCTATCTTTTTTATTTAGTCGCTTCATGTTGTAGGTGTATATAGGCATCAATATTCAATAATTAATTAGGCATTAAGTATTTCCCGTTAAAAATTATCTCTAACGGATTAGCAAGCACAGTATATAAAATTTTGTGCATAAGTATCTACCTAGAAACCAAAATAAGGGCTAATAATTATCTAATATATAAAACAAAAACCATAATTATATTAGAACCATAATGTCAAAGTTACATAAAAAATACATCTAAAAAAACTGGAGCAGCTGCTGAGACAGCAGCTCGCAGGAAAACAGCCAAGCACATGGAACTTTTAAATCGTTACCATTTCATCCCTTTTGCTGTCGAGACGATGGGTCCCTGGTCCAAGGATACCAAAGCATTTGTCCACGATTTGGGTGTCGCGCTGTGTCTGTTGACAGGGGATCCTTTGAGCAAGGAGTACTTTGTTCAGAAGATCAGTGTCGCAATACAGCGCGGCAACGCGGCAAGCATCCTTGGTACCCTGAACCCATCGTCTCTTTAAAATTTTGTCATTTTCATAATTTACTTAGTATTTTTTAATTTGTAAATACTTTTAGTTTTACTTTTTATATAATTTAGTTATAATTTGGTTTATATTGCAGAGGTTCTGTTAATTCTGTTAATTCTGTTGGTTAAGTTATGTTACAGTTTTCTCATTTAAACAATATTCTGTTAACTCGAATGGAACACTTTGTAAAATATAATTACTAAGGAATGCACTCAAGCGAAACCTCAACAACCGCCGCCGCCGGTATTCTTTGAACATATATGAACACAAAATTGATCACGTATTAAGATACCAATAATATCACTATACAGTGGACAGCGCGTGCGCAACTATTTTATTACAACAATAGAATTGACTGGATTGTTAAGTAATTTTGTATGAAAATTGGTATACGATTCGATTTTTCGACAATGTAGAGAGTTGAATTTAAATAAAAAAAAACCTCTTATAAAATAGTAGTTTAAATACGAGTAAAAGTAGGATTCGGTGGATAAATGAAATGAAAATATTTATTTATATGTTTGTTTTATTACTTACTTCACAGAATAATGAATATAAAACAGATCGTTTATTTATTTATTTATTATTTCATATCAAGTAATAAGGACTCATTTGTTAGTAAAACACTTAAGTTATAACAGTCAAAATTAAAACAAACTACAAATCACAAATCAACATCAAATTGTAAAAATTAACTAAGTCATACACAAGATGTCAATAATAGTATTTAATAGTATGTAATTGTGACTTGTTGTGACTTGTGTTCTTTCTCAGATAACCATTCCATAGTAGCATATTGGGTAAATATAGATATAGATAGAAATATAGATAAGTCACAATTTTCTCAAAATTCAGTAAGTCATGCTGTTGTTTTCATGGACCCATGCCCTCTCCCAAACGACCACTTCACACTATATGGAGACGGCAACAGCGACCAATAAAAGGACAATCATACCTTTTTGATATCATCGCCAGGATACAAGATACAAATTCATAATGTTAGATCATTGTGCCAAATATAAGTACACGACATGTTAAATAGACAATTCAAAACTGCTATAACAAATGAGAAACATTATACTATACTGCTATAACAAGAGAAAAATTATACAAAATTAAAAAAGGAGAAAAAAACCAAACATCATACTATTTGGGACATGGCATGCTTGAACGTGCCTAAACTACCACAGAACATGTCAGATACGTCGCTCCCACAAGGCAACTCGTTGTAAGTACGGCACATGCGATGTCTTTGGTGAGTGTACTATGTATATGTGTATATTGAAATCAATTTTCGACAATAATCGGATGTGAACTATGGATTTTAAGATTTTATGGATTTTAAGATTTGGTCTAAGCCCTTTCTAATTTTCAATGTTTAAAATCAATGCTGTAAAGAAATAAAAGGGTATAGATAATCTTGTTATCTTTTCTCCTTCTTGTATTTTTAATTAGTTTCTGTACCTATTTAAATCATATCTTTGACCAAATAAATGGTCTATTCTATTCTATTCACATATTTATGGTCACATAAATTATCGGAGAACCGTGTGTGGTGGCGAGCCTTGGGAGAGGCCTATGTCCTGCAGTGGAGGGACACGGGCTGATGATGATGATAAAATTATCGGTAAGTACCGCGTTATACAGTTTTTTTAAATGATATAAAGGAATGGAAGAGACTGGAGGAAGCCTTCACCCAAAAAAAAAATCCTTATAAATAAAAAAATATAGAAAGAAAGAAATAAAGTCGTTACCTACACTAACGACTACTATACCTACTAATTATTTAACTAAGAAATGTGAACTATTCACTAACTGACTCACAAAAAAATTTAAATGAATGGTTAGTAAAAAGGCTTATTACTATGGTTTTCTTTTCAACTTAGTGAAACTCCATACAAGTACCTAATAAACATTTTCGCTCAATTTAAAGTGGTAAAGTCCCTCAAACGCTGTCCCAAACAAAATCCGTCACGTACACTCAAATTACAATGATGTGACCTTTGCTTCCACCACATAACGTCTGAGGTTAATACAATTTTTTATCGGTACACGCCGTATGGTCTGTATCAGATTGTACCGTAATGACAGTGTAATGAAAACAGTTGTCCTACTACTTTAGATATTGAGAAGTCTTTCTTGTCGCCTCAGTCATCCACTGCTGCACACGTATAAGGTATTTCCCTTAGATCCCCACACTTATTGAGAAAGCAAATTATTTTTTGAGTATTATGGTTTACTCAATTCGATGGTGGGTTTTGACATCTAATATACGGAATTTATTTTAAGTTGAATATTTATGTGAGAATACTTTGCAGTAAAAGATAATAAAAAGAATGGTTAAAATGCTGTATGATATTATCTACTAATTTAATGAAAAAAATATAGTTTTCTTCTTTTTAAATTGACTAATATGAACAGTTTCTGACAAATAAAATATCCGAAAATAGTAGGCATTATTTTTTTAGTTTCGCTCCAGTGACTGTAACTTAGTGAATCTGTGTGTGTTTTTGTGCTGAATATACACCATAGTTTAAAAAAAAAAACATTGAATATGTATTTTTATATAATGCTTAATTGTGGTATATATAATCGCACGTATATCTGAAGCATATACGTGAGGCACACCGGAATGATCGAAATTAAACAATTAATATCATTACACTATTTCTTATAGGTTTCTGGAGTTATTTATCTGTGTTACAATTTACACACTTTTAAATTCAATAAAAACAATCATTGAAGCAGTAATTATAATCGAATTTGATAATCACAATACGTTCCGTAATGTGAAATGTAACAATTTGAAAGTATATTAAAATGATAACGAGTCGTGGTAGCCCAAAGTGCAACGAAACTTGTTCAAATTCATAAGACCATAGGGTCATGGTTCGAATCCGGGCGTGTACCAATGAGTTTTTCTGACTTAAGTACATGACTATCATTGACTCTGTGCCTCAGAGAGCACGTTAAGCAGTCGGTCCTGGACTCTGTCAATAGATAGCGGTCGTTACAATCCCCAACAAGCAGTGGAGCAGCGTGTTGGATTTAAGCTCCAAACCCCCTACTCCCTGGGGGACGCCTAAGCCCCTGCAGTGGGGTAAAAATGTGCTGACGAAGTGAAGTGAAGAAAATGATAACTTCGAAGGATATTCACATCCTATTACAATTGGAAAATGAACTATTTTCTGATTATTTCAAAATATTATTAATGCTAAGACGACCGCTTAGCCTAGTGGGCAGCGACCCTGCCTGCGAAGCTGGAGGTCCCGGGTTCGAATCCCAGGTCGGGTCAGTATTTATATGATGAATATTAATACTGGCACCGGGTCTTGGTTGTTATATGTATGTGGTGTCTTCGCTTGGTACCCAAAATACAAGCTAATGGTTAGTTTGGTACCTAGACGTTGTTGTGATTGTGTGTGTTATTATTATTATTCGGTCGGCTAAAAAGTGTAGTTCATAATTTCTGTACAGCGAAATAGACACATGCAGGCTTTCTGAATATCTTTAAACTGCAATAAAGATATGTTAACTTTGGCATTTTGTTCGCCGACCGTATTATCGTTCCTTTTCTATTAACAACGTATTATGAAATAAGCCCACGATTGTATTTTCATCTTAATTGAAAACGGAACAGTACTATACAGGTTTTTTGCAACATTATCGTCTTTTATTGAAATTATAAAAATCGAACAAATACAAAGAATTTCATTATATTTAAAAGGAATGTATCTAAGATTATGCAATTTTATGATTTATAAATTAGTTTTCATGTTTTTCTTTGATCAATACAACACGAGTCGTTTATGTTTCTGTGTGTAAATAATACTAAAACTCTGTAACGTGGAGGTATGATTCGCTTTCATCGCTATGCTCTATAGGATAAATACAAAATAAGTTTGAGGAGGTCGACCTAGAGTCAAATTTGCTTTTCGATAAAATTCCAAAAAAAAAGAACCTTTCGCCAAAAATTTCTGAAACTTGCTTGTGAAGGGTCATCAGAGTGTGTCTACTAAAGGTTAAGGGTCAAAAGGTACACAATTGAATGCTGTTTTAGGACAGTATATAACATGAAAAGTTGTCTAACAATTATAGAATTTTGATATAATTCAAAATTGGAAATCTAAAACGAAGGTAAGAACTATAAAAACCAAATAAACTACAGGCTAAGGCCAGGAGGTCGATTATTCGAGTGATAACGAGTGCAAGAAGGAAGGAAGTAAGTACCACTTCCTCTACCCACTCATGATCGGTCACGTTCGGTGCGACGGTCGCTAGTATGCGAATAAAATGTGAATCAATCTTTCTCCAAAATCCAAGAGAGATAGAACTGGTGGCATACCGGATGTCACCTAGACGTGGCATCAAAAATTGGTTCCCTGTGTTACTGCTTCAAAATAAAATCAAACTAATTTATTCCAAAAACATAACTATGGAATGCATTCTTGATTGTTGTAAAAACCTTTAACTAAAAATTGTCTTTTATAATCAATCCATCATCCCTCACTGGAGCAGCGTGGTGGTTTAAGCTCCAAGCACCTTCATCCCGAGAGGGAAGGTCTAAGCCCTTACAGTGGGATATAATGGGCTGATATGGTAGGTAATCAATAATTTTATAGTATTAAATGAAGTGAAAAAAATATCGAACTTCAGGTTAACTGCTGGATTTTTTTATGATGGAGTGAAGTAAAGCATCGTATTTTGAACCGCTATATAATTTTTGGCTTAAAATTTCATAAATATTTTACAGATAGATTTTTATAAAATTAGTTCAAAAATTACTAAAACTTCGTGTATATGGCCTTAAACACTAGTTTTTATACAAGCTTATTGACCTAACGTCTCCCGTTCATGATTGTGTAATCGTTAGAGTGAGATCGTCGGCCAATCACGCGCAGCGACCCGCCGCGACATATTAATCCAATATATAAGGTCTTGCTCATATTGATGTTAAATTTAATTTATTAATTAACAAGGTCTGAGATGAAACAGTTTTTTGAGTAATTTTATAGCATCGTTTTACATTTTCCGGAGCTTTTAGAAACAAATTCATATTTAAAGTGTCGCATAAAAATATTAAGGAACCAAAAATTTGTAACGAATGTTATTAGCATAATATGACAAATAAATAGAGTCAAAGACATAGAAACAAACTGAGCGACAGTGGTATGGACAGATCGCGCAAATACACTCTTTCTGCCAATGTAAATGTTGGTGTTCTAGGTATTGTTTTTGCCTATTTAACTGTCGACCAATGCATGTAGTATTGACGTCACATTAGGATCTCGCGTTTTCTTTTCATCTCTCTGTTATTACACCTACAATGATATTTTTTCTGTTGAATAAAGACACCTGTAAGTACAATTATTTTGGGACCGTATTGCAAAATTTTTGAACAATGCCTGAACAACCTGCACGTCCAATTGCCAGGCTGATTTAACTAATTGGCTGCTATATATACATATATCTATGCGAACATAAAGATGACGACGTGACGGCACAAAGAAAAGTGGAGGACCATGTGTGGTGGCGATCCTTGGGAGCCTTACCTGCAGTGGAGAGGCACAGGCTGACGATGATGATGCGAATATATTGTACAATCTCGTTATTGCGACCACAGTTTTACCCTAGCAATACTTCACAGTCGACATGATATGTGAATTCTTATTACAATACTAATAACGCGAGAGAGAAAAGCTGCGGGGGATCTTGTCGGAATTATTGCTGCGTGTTACTCTTAATGTAACACACTTTGTAAGAGAAAAACGATGTTTAACATATTATATTTTAATTGGGTATGTCGTTTTTGATTGTTGTTTGTTGTGTTATGTAGTTAACTTTCTAGTTAGAAAGGTTTTTATATCTAGGCAATGTAGTAACATAGATTATCGAGTTTGTTTAGAACAGAAGAAACGAAAATGCCGCGTTCAACACTTCGAAATTATCAAAAACTGGAACAAAATAACAGAATAATTAATATATTAGACAGACCATACGTGGTGACATTGTTTTTTTTTACTACTAAATTACACTTCACTTCATTTCAACAGCCCATTTTCACCCCACTGCAAGGGCTTAGGCCTCCCCCTGGGTGAGGGGGGCTTGGAGCTTAAATCCACCACGCTGCTCCACTGCACATTTGGGCTATCACGACACATTACACGTGAGATGAACGTTATTCTAAATCTGTTTTTTCTCCTAATAAATAAATAAATAAATTAATAAATTAATAAAATATTTTATCGTTACAGTTTTAACCATTGTTACACTTTTAACCGACTTCAAAAAGAAACAAGTTTTGTATTCGATGGTATGATTTTTTAAATAATATCTCGAAAACGGCTTAATCGATTTGGATAGTTTAAACCAATTTAAACTGTATTCCGTATTCATGTACCTGTATCGAATCTATATTCATGTTCAACAATCACATCGTGCCGGAGCCGCTATACGTTGGTGAGGCGGCCCTTGAAGTTGTTCAACAATATGTTTACCTAGGGCAGTCTATCCAGCTTGCTAGTAACAATTTCGAAAAAGAGGCCTCAATGTGAATCCAGCTGGGCTGGGCTGCATTCGGGAAACTATGTCTGTTATTTACCGCGGCCATCCCTCAGCGCTTAAATACAAAACTGTATAACCAGTGCGTCTTACCGGTCATATGACTTACGGTGCTGAAACGTGGACACTCACAGCAGGACTAGTTCACCGATTTAAAGTTGCTTGACGAGCTATGGAACGGGCTATGCTCGGGGTATCTATTTTTATTTTTTTTATTTTATTTATGTAAAGGAAAACAACAGCTTTAACAACTAAATACAAATATAAATCTAAGTCAGGAAAATATACAGCCAATAATTGTTTTCACAGATAAAACCACATAACATAATCAAGTAAGTATAACAAAGAACAAGAAATATAAATTAAATAAACTAGGAAATACACAAGACATATACATAACTTAATACAGAAAATATTTCAGTCTGTTTTTCATTCATTACATACATTGTGTGAACCCTCCAGTACTGGTTATTAAAATCACTACACAGATACACTCCCCCTAGTCGATGAAGAAAACCACCCCTTTAACAGTCTCTTAAAAGATGCTTTTGTGGGACCAAATATATCAATGTCGGGTAAAAAATTATTATAAAAAGTGACGATACGTATAATAGGGGAATTTTGACCGTGTCGCGTATTTGCAAAAGGAACATGAAATAAATGCGAGTGTCGAGTCCGACGCCGCGGCACACTAAATGCCAGCGCACCCACCAGCTCAGGGCATTCCATGCGTCCATTACACAAATCATATAAATACAACATGTCCATAAAGCGATGTCTCTGACATATAGTGGGCAGACCAAAGTGTTGACATGCTTGCTCGTTATCGCCGAATTGCCTCCTGGCACGAAAGCAAAGATGCTTGACGAAAATACTCTGTATTCTTTCCAGCTTTTCTTTGTGTATAATATAGTAAGGCGACCAGATACAACAAGCATACTCTAAAATACTTCTTACATAAGCATAATATAATATCTTTACACAGTTTAAATCTGTAAAAGGCTCAGCTACACGAAGAATAAATCCCAGACTTTTGTAAGCTTTCGAAGCCACAGCATCAATATGATCAATCATAGTCAGCTTAGAATCAAGCATTACACCCAGATCCCGAATAACACTTTGCTTTGGATTTTTTTTTCAACTCAAGCTATAATCATACACAATAGGGTTTCGAGAACGCGTGAAAGTAATTTGTATACATTTTTGCACATTTACAGATATACGATTGCAAATATAATAATTAGACAGACGATCAAGGTCATGCTGCAGTTTATTGCAGTCTTCAATAGATTTAATACAAAAATATATCTTTTTATCATCAGCATACATTAAGTGTTTGCTATTATGGAAACATTGATAAATATCATAAAGGTATGCGATATAAAATAAAGGTCCCAGATGTGAACCCTGCGGAACTCCAGAAGGGATGTCCACAAAATCCGACCTGTAACCCCCTAAGGAAACCGCCTGTCTTCTGTTAGATACATATGATGTGACCCATCGAAATAAATCACCACAAATACCCAAAAACTTAAGTTTCGATAACAAAATGGTATGATCAACACGATCGAAAGCCTTTTCAAAATCGGTGTAAACCACATCAACCTGTAAACGTTTATCCAAAGATTTGTACAAAAAATCAACAAATATATTCAAATTTGTCGTGGTGGATCGGCCCTTAAGAAAGCCATGTTGTGAGTCACTCACAGAGCCTGCAATAATAGGATATAGTATACTATAAATATTTTTCTCAAACACCTTACTGATGACATTTAATTTTGAGATAGGCCTATAATTTTCAATTTTTGACTTGGGACCTTTTTTATGTACTGGGACAATCAATGCCTCCTTCCATTTACTAGGAAATACACCAGAGCTGACCGATAAATTGAACAACAAACAAAGAGGTTCAGCAAGGCTGGCAGCACAACTTTTAAAAAAAATAGGCGGAATACCATCACTTCCACAGCCTTTGGTATCATCTAATAATTGTAGTTTTCTGAGAACCGCGCTCTCATCAAAAGTAACAGAATGCACATTAAAAGAGCGACCACTCTGAGACTGACACGGTTGGTGTACAAAGACATCAGAATCGGGCATAATAAAATTATTTTTGAAAAAAGTGTTAAAACCGTTGCATATTGATCGACCATCTGAAAAATCGCGCTGACCGAGACTCAATGTATGAGGGTAGCCAGAAACGCCTCTTTTGGATTTAATATAGGCCCATATCTGTTTAGGATTGCGCTTCAAATTCTCAGATATAGACTGCAAGTAACTTTCAAAACATTGTCTTTGAACAGTTTTTTGTCGCTTTCGAAGTATACTAAATTCATTGTAATCAAGTTTATTTTTAAATTTTTTCCATCGGGTATGGGCCCTGGCTTTCTCTTTTATAATTTTTACCAAGGAACTACTATACCAAGAAGGAAAATATTTTTTATTAATTTTAACTTGTGGAATATATTTATTTCTAAGTTCATAGACTATATCATAAAATCTGTTCACAGCGACATCTACTGGATCGTCGTCACGTATAATATTATTCCAGTTAACGGAGGATAGTTCTCGGTTAATGGAATCATAGTCTCCTTTGCGAAATTTAAAAGTATTAGCGCTTACATCGACTTTAAGTGGTTTTATCAAAATATCACCCACATCGAACTCGAGAGAAGGATGATGAGGATCCTCGGATACTAAATTGTTATCACTTTTATTTAATTCAATGGGGAAATTACTAAAAACGAGGTCTAAAATGTTCCCATGATTATTAGTGAAATAGTTATATTGAGCAAAACCGAGAAAGAGTAGATCGTCGACTAACCTCTTACCGCTTTCCTGAACCTCAATACTTCCTCGCCTCAAATGTATGGCACTCGAATTATGCCACTCTATGTTTGGTAAATTGAAATCACCTACCACTAAGATAAAATCTCCCAAAAACTGAGAACGGATGCTACGTGTAACCTCTATGACATCATTAATTCTGCTAGGTTGCTGAGCACCCACACCAGCAGGTAGGTAGGCAAGTACAATGTGCAAGTCTGTTTGAGCCCCTAAAGCACGCAATGGAACCGTAAGCCATGTACATTCGGCACCGAAACGAGACCAGTGACCCATAGAACGCGCACCAAGTGATCGTTTAGTAGCAATCATTACCCCACCACCAGTTTTTTTATTACCACCAGATGTATCTCGGTCAGCTCGATATATTTCGTATCGTGAATCACATATTTCAGCATCAAAAATACCATCATGCAACCAGGTTTCGGTTATTAGAATTACATCGTACTCATTTGATAAAACAGCCTGATGAAACAAGTTTGTTTTGGTTCTAAGACCACGAACATTTTGGTAAAAAAATCTCATCACAGAAGTCATTTTCTTGTTTAAAACTTTTATGCCATTAATCATTCAACTTTTAAATTTTTTTTTTTTTTATTGTTTGCATGAATTACTAATAGTAATAAAATTAAATATAAACGATATGAGTAGTAAAACTGAATAAAATACAGAACCAAATAATATTTAAGAATCAAGTCCCCAAACAAATATGACCGACACATCAATAGTATGCCAGTAAATTCTAACTCACGAAGAAACAATTTGTGCGAACGGGTACCACGGACAGTCTGTATACGCACAGTTTTTAATATCATAAAACATAAATACATATTAATTAGTAACGAAAAAAGAAATAGTGGGTAGTATGAACCGGCAAACCAAAAGCCACAACGCAAACATAACACCACCACGACAAATAACAATATATAAACTGTCACATTCTTAATACTACGAATTTTACCATATGCCCTACCATATATCAAATCATTGAACGACATCGCAAGCCGCGACAACAAGATCATAAAGTTATGGTAGATTTTCAGTTTTAAAATACCATTATAATATAGGACATACAAAAATTCACCCAGTAGGCTGCAATTCGTTTTAACATTTATTAGTACTATTTCAGTATCTAAAATATATTTAAAATCCCACCAGAATAATATATCAAAAACATCAACTCCAAGACAAAGACAACTGGAGGGTAGACAGAAAATGTGAATAAAAATCTCCATCGACCAACGATCAACACATTCCAGCGCTGAATAGATTACATAAATATAACAATACAAAGCATCCAGCGGAAACCAACCTAGGGCCCGCATTAATAAGTTTATAGTTTTAATACTCGAACACTCATACATATTCATGATAATTCTGAAATTTAACTTAAAATATAAATATATATTACTATGAAAATGAATAAAAAAAGAGTTTAAAATACATAATAAAAAACACTTGTACACTTCTATAACAATTTTGAAATTTAAATAATATAAATATATATTACTATGAAAATAAATATAAAAAGAATTCAAAATACATAATAAAAAACATTCATAGACTTCGATAATAATTCTGAAATTTAAATGATATAAATTTATAGAAATATATATAAATACATATAAATATATATAATAAAAATATATATTACTAAGAAAATAAATATACAAAAAGTTCAAAATACATAATAAAAAACACTCATACACTTCGATAATAGTTTTGAAATTTAAATAATATAAATATATATTACTAAGATAATAAATACAAAAAGAGTTCAAAATACATAATAAAAAACATTCATACAGTTCGATAATAATTTTGAAATTTAAATAATATAAATATAAATTACTATGAAAATAAATATAAAAAAAGTTCAAAAAACATAACAAATAACATTGGTGGAGAAAACTCAAAATTACGAAGTTATTATCTTGTTCAGATCTTCTTTGGTTGCAACTAAAATATAAGGAAAATTTTCTTCTCTCCGTGCATATATATTACAGTTTTTCGTCCAGACGTATTTATAGTTACACTCTTTGGCCTTAAGGCGAGTTGCTGTGAGTAGCATTTTGTTAGCAATTGTCAGATGTTCATTGACAAAAACTCTCCTAGATTCACCCTCAAAACCAAGGTCCGCCGAAGTAACTCCATTTTTCTTATTTAACTTCCGAAAATTATGTATGAAATCATCCTTCAGCTGTCGTGTTCTTAGCCTGGCAATTATTGACTTTGGTCGGCCTCTGACAGTCTTGTTCGGTTGTACCCGTGTGACAAACTCAATGTCGTCGATCGACAGATCAGTATGGGCAATCTTTCCAAGTTCAATAACTAATTGCACCAGTGACTCACTTTGCTTTTCAGGGATTCCTACGATTTCAATATTCAGGAAGCGAGCTTTCTGTTGCACCCGGTTGTTCTCCTGCTCAAGAGCACATACCGTTCTCTGTAAGTCAGCGACAGAACCCTGAAGTAAAGTTATTTTTTTATCATTCTGTAATGTCTTCTTGGATTGGTCCTCAAAAACTGCAACAGCGGCCTTTAACTGAGAGACATCAGAATTCAATGAATCTATGACTTCAAGTTTTCTCTCCAGCGACTTAAACTTTTCCGCAAACTCGATAAATCCACTGTTGGCAAAAGTTGCTTTTATATCAGATAAGTCGGTACGTAAAATTCTGACCTCTTCAGCCAAATTAGTTAGTTGCGACAGATGCGCTTCAATTTTCTTCAGTTCGATTTGCATACTATCTTCATTTTCTTTCGAAAGCCCCGAAGAACAGCAGACTGGCGTGTCTGATTTGGTCGCCCTGCACGCATTACATCTCCAAGTATCCTGTCGGTCCGCACCAAGTCACCTCCATCCGATCTCAGATAAGCCAGCACAGTGGAAATGAAACACCAGGTCACAGGAGATACAAGTAGCACCGTCAGATACACTGTCACCACATCGGCCACACTTACTTAAATTCATTATTAATTACGTATCAATAATGCGAACGAGTTTTACAGCCCTGAATATTTACCGAGCTCACCGATACACGCCTTTATCGTACGGTTACTGACACGTGAATGATGGATCATGTCAGGAATTAAGTCATCTGTCAGAGAACAAAGGTGATCGACATAGCCTGCAAGATAAGTAAGCAGAAGTGGCAGTGGACTGGTCACTTCTGCCGAAGAAATGATGAACGATAGGGAAGAAAGTTTCTTGAGTGGAAACCACGAACCGGCAAACGTAGTGTGGGACGCCTGGCGGCTCGCTGGACCGACGATATAAAACTAGGTGCCGGTAGGCCGAAGACGGCTGAGGATAGAGGAGTGTGGCGTGTCCTGGGAGAGGCCTATGTCATGCAGTTGACGAATGTGGGCTGATGGATGGATGGATGGATGGATGGATGGATGGATGGATGGAACCTGTATTCCAATAAAATAGATAGATCCGATTGGCCCCATAAGAACCATATTTATTAGACTATTATCAGTGTATGCTTTTCAAGAATTTTGTGTTATTACTCAAACACTCGTGACACTACTGAAAAGTGAAACATAAAAACATTTAAATAATAAATTAAAAATTACTTGCTATCGATTTCTTAAACTATAAGCCGCTTTTTTGTCTCTTTTTTTTTAATGTCACACTTCGATTATACATATAATGTCTAGATGGACCTTCGTAATACGATTTCAACAAAAATACCGGGCTAACTTTTACATACTTGTGTGTGTGACTCAACAGACCACATACTCTCGTCACGCCATACTAACCATGTGCAAACTGACGCTATGGTAAATTATAACTGAATAAATGTACTATATTTTACAAATTTAAAAATTATAATATATTTTCTACGTTTTTTGACGCCGACTCTCTATCCAGACATATAATTAAAGATGTTACACAATATTTACAATAGTTGATGAACATTCTCTCCTAGGAACGACTATGATTTTTTTTTTTTGTATTGGTTGCTTAAGTAATAAAAAATATTTTCCTTGAATTCAAGGGTAGTAGGTACCATAACATTGTTCTTATAAAAATATTGTGGAAATATGGTATCAATATTAAAACATTTATTTTAATATAATAAAAGGTAATCAAATTGCGTTCATACTACTTTAAAAAAAAAATTATTCATGATGACCACAACGTGCCCAGAACGCATGCAGCATTCCCATGCTGAATGGCTAGGCTGATCCTCTGAACAAAATATTCTTTGCTCATAGGATCACCCGACACCAATCGAAGCCTTGCGCCAATTTCACGCGAGAACGCAACGGCATCCCCAGACCATGGACCCATCGTCTCCACTGCGAACACTAAAAATTCATATTTGTCAATATGCCCATAGTATATTTTAAAAAAGTATTGTATAAATATTGTTGTACAATAAAACTCGCAGCGTGTTGGATTAAGCTCCAAGCCTCTCACCCCGAGGGGAGGCCTAAGCCCCCGCAGTAGGGCATAATGGTCTGGTGGAAAGGAATGGAAAACTGGAAGTTAGAAAAACAGACATAAATATAATTAGACAACTTATGTTTTCTGGCTTTATCTGTTCCTCGTTAAATGAATCATGTCGTTCGTTGAATTATGTTACTTACTTGAATTTTTCGACTTTTTGTTATAAATTTAATTATGAATTTACGAACTCAATTTAACCTAAGTTTATATAACAAAAACGGTTATTGGATTTCTATCAGCATTATCCAAAAATTACATACTTTTAGTCCGACATGTATTGTATCTGTGTGATAGCCGAATGGTAGCAAACCCGGTTCTTACTTAGAAGGCCGTGGTTCGAATCCCAGGACATGTATCAATGAGTTTTTTCTAACTTATGTACTTAACTATCACTGGCTCTGTGCCTCGGAGAGCAAGTTAAGCCATCGGCCCCGGTTGTTCCTAATAGATCGCAGTCGTTAAAATCCACTGACCCGCATTGGAGCAGCGTGATGGATTAAACTTCAAGCTTCTTCATCCCGAAGAGAGGACTAAGCCCCTGGAGTGAAGCATAAATTGGTTGATGTATGTATGTATGGTATCTTATAAATTTGGTATAATAATAATAATATAACACATAAATATAAAAATTGGTCGCATGATATACCGTGCCCATAATGTGAAACATCACGAAAAAAATGCCGGAAGCCCAACAGAAACTCAATTTGTATAATTTACTTTTTCTCACTGCTACGCATGTTTTCCTCAACGCTGGTGTACGTTATCAAACTTGTCGCCCAAATAGGCTATAAAATGCTCCATTCAATCACCCAATAATACACGCGATACACTGTGTAACAATGTCACCCATTCACCCTTGCAACTGAAATTGTATTATAAATAAGATTCATATATAAGATAAATTGTACTCTACGCACTAAGGTTTAAGTCGAAATTTGATTAGGCGGACATTGTCGTTTTGGATTTTTCGGAATTGTCGCAAAAAAAGAAACAGTTTTATTTTTGCAACATATGCAAATCGTAATTTGGACTTTAAATCCGAGCGCCATGGTAAGTAATCGAACACAAGCTTGAACGTTGCTTACGACGTTTTGCTATTGAGCTTTCGACACCAAAGGGGAGTAGGCAAACAGCGTCATATTAAGTGAGCACATGAGAGGGAAACGCGAAAATGTGTGGGAAAATCGGATAGAGACGTTTATCGGTTGGATTTTTCGAGTGATTTACTCCCGAAAAATCGGAGGGAATACTCTAATACCGTGTTGACACGGGAACGCGGTTTATGGTCTCTCTTAAGGGGTGACGGATTTTCCCACGAAACAGTGACATATGTCCGAGATAATAGACTTATTTTGTCTGTGACAAACATTTAATTCAGAATAATGTTTGAAATATTATATTAATACATTTATATAATAATTTATGTCGATGGTCTTCGCAATTATTGCTCAATAACGTATTATTTCGTTATGAACTTAACCTATTAACTTGTCATCAATCACTTGCCCCTGTCATTCAAATGCTCGTGGCCTTAGACCTAACCCAAATGGGTTAACGTGTAGTGCCTGGGTTAATAAACTCTTGAAACATGACCCGGATAGAGCTGTTGAACCTAAGTGTTTATTTGCGAATACGTACATCTGATCACATTTGAGGGCACGTGTGCTGTGCACGTAACGTTTTAAACACTATTTTATTCTGCGGTTGCAGGTGCGTGTACTTTCTTATTTAACAGTGGTAAATCCGAAGAGCAAGTCTTCGAAGGTTGGTACAGCACTGCAGGAGTATTTGACTTTCATAGGGTCTGATGAGACATGGTTTCATAGGGTGTGATGATGAAACTGGAAGATGGATAACGGAACCCTTAAATGGCTACTAGTAAACTGTTTGAGCTCATTTGATTGGCTTTACGAGCACTATAAATAGCAAAGAGTGACGAAGATCTGATGATGGAGCTGGAACGTGGATAAAAAAATTATTTAATGGCTGCTAGTAAATCTATCAAATCCGTGATAGCCCGAGCGCAGCGAATCTGTTCGAAGTTTTGAAAGCCGTGCGGCCGTGATTTAAATCCGAGCGTGTACCAGTGACTTGTTTTCTGACTTAAGGACATATGTTTCACTGACTCCGTGCCTCGGAGAGCACGTTAAGCCGTCGGTCCCGGATGCCATCAACAGATGGCAGTCCTTAAAATTCACCAACCCCGCACTGAAGAAGCGTGGTGGATTAAGCTCCAAGCCCTTTACCCTGGGGGGAGACCTAGAATGGAAATCCACTGAGTTAGGATTCATTAGATTTGTTATCACGAGCACATTTCATAAAACGTAGTGACAATGTGCTAAAAGGTTGATAATACACAAAATCTAAAAATATTTTCGCGTAACTTTATTTCTGATAAGTATTCATTTTTGGGACAGTCTTTTTCCTTTCAATGGCTACTCAGAAATCGTTTGTGGTGATTTCGGTCGAGCAAGGAAGGGTCATATTATTATCATGGGGGAAACCATGTCGCGAGTGAACTGCCACTCTCAGGATGAGGTATGGGCTAAGGAGCTGGTTCTCGAGGAATGACAATTTAATGACATTTAAAGACAATTTAATTTAGCATATGCTGTAATTCCAAATAATCTTTTTTGTTACTAGACAGCATCACAGGGCATAATAGTAGGTTAGAGTCGGTAATACCAAAGAAGTAAGAAGAAGGGACGTTTGACTCTAACGCTTTCTAACTTTTCTCTTTCTGTCTGTAAAAGAGTCAAATCTGAGACAAAACTATTTTTTACGTTTACGTTATATTTGTACTTATTTTCATTGTCAAAGTAATTATTTTAGCAATGCATGCCTGTCTTCGAACAAATACTGTCATATGGAACCTCTAACCTCCTCGGTTCTCTGCGAACAGTACCATGAAATATTAGTAATCTTATATATTAACTGACAATGCAAATAATTAATTACCTTGAAGTTATTCGTTCAGCAATTAACATCACAACTCGTAATTTATTCAATGCAAAAGACCACCAGATATTTTAGCTCGCGGGGATTACTAATCTGAGAAAAGTACAAACTACCGCGCGTGGCACAGAATAGTTCGAGGCGGTAATTAGAGTATTGTGATTTACGGACTAGATATACAACTGTAGGCTACATTCGCATCCTGTGGCTGTACAAACAAATATTTCCGAAAGCGCTAGGTAATGCTAAGTCAGTCAGCAGATAATGTACAGTTTTTTTAGCAAATTACAATACTACTTCACTTCACTTCAATCATCAGCCCATTTTTGCACCGCTGCAGGGGTTTAGGCCTCCCAACAATACTACAATACAATATTAATACACAATAACAAAGCAATTGGGTTATGGAATTATATAATTTTGCTCAAAAAATTGTTACGTCTCGAATCCTTATTTCGGGCCCTTGTTCTATTCATCGGTCTATCACTTTAAAAAAAAATGGTGGTTCACTCTACATTAGAACCAGTTTGACGGTTTGCATGCAAGGATCGTAAGTTCGATTTCCGCCCGGGACAAATATTTGTGTGCAACATGTTTATTTGTTCTATGTCTGGATGTAAAAAAATCTATATATAAAATATTCTATATGTATTATAAAGAATATTTAAGTATGTATATCTGATGTCTAGTATCCCATAATACAAACATAATACTTGGTAATGCTACTCAACCTTTTAAGCTACGAAAAGCATGTAAAATAATATAATAAAAATTATAAAATTTCCGGTTTTTTCCTTTACTTGTGCTGTAAAAACTTGGTTCTTGCAAAATTTCATTATTCCATAGGTTTTGATTTATTAGCGACTGTCAAAATATGCTGTATTTTTTGATTGCTTTGATTAAGAAACTTGATTTTTTTATATTTACAAGAGACAGTAAAGCTATTTTCTACTTGATATTTCCACGTATTTCTGACATAAAGGGTCTTGCTTGACAGACAGACAGGCAGACAGACAGACATATCGGCAACGAAGGGATTATGTTAGGATTACTCTTTGCCTTTTGAAGTGCGTAACCCTAAAAATCTTCTCTTTAGGCTTTGGTATTTTTTTATGGGTTTTCAGATATTTAATGTTTTTGTAATATAAATAAAAATTAATCTATTGTCTTTCTTACGTAATTAAATGGCTGAATAGATTTCAACGCTACTTTCCTTAACAAATAACTTAGAATAGAAGCATTGTTTAATCAGCCGATGATTTCTATAACATACAATACGAATATAGATCTGAAATCCAAAGCTTTTACGACCCCAATTATACAAGATCAGGAATGAAAACGATTTTAGAAATGTTATGAGTGTCTATGTGAGCAAAGGCCCAAATCAAACATATTTCGATTAAATTATCTGACCTAGTGACCTAGAGTATTCTTCCGATACGTTTATTGTTTCTGGCATTTTCGATAACTATCCATAAACAGAGAGACCATATTAAGTTTCCTATGAATCATTTACTTCCCCGCTCCAATTTTATGGAGGTAGAGATAGCTATTGATAGAGGAAAGTCGTTATGAGACGGACGGGCAAGGGTCGCAGTTCGCGGCACACGTCGGTCCAAGATCGCCCGTAACGTTCGACATCACAAGACGATAGTGTTGTACTAATATGATATTATCGATACATGTTTTTTTTTCCGATACTGTTGAAATAAACAATGAAATAAATTACTAGATAAATGAATTTCATGAATTATGCAACGCAACGTGTCGCGTATTTCAGCAACGTTGTCTTACTCAAAATTGCATTTTTAAAGTGATATAACAGGTTCAATGTATATAACTGTTGAGTTATTTGGCGTTTGTTCTCTTTAGTGTTTATTTTCTAAGTGTTAGTAGATTTTGATCATTAATATATGCCCTTTGAAGGACTTCATTTCCTTGAACGTTTTTTGGCATATATTTTAGTAAAAACGTATAATTTTAAAGTACCAAATAGACAACTTTAAATTAAAATAAATTATATAATAAAAACAAAAACGTGGTACATAAAACAACACGGCACTGATTTAGATAATATTTTTTATTTGCAGGTATTTTTTAGTTTTTAATTAGCGCTTATTTGGTATAAGCTTTTATTATTAATTTGTAAATTATTTAGTTTTTATTCAATTAGATTGTTATTTTATCATTATTGATAATCTATTATTACAATAGCTACTGCAAATATACTCCAAACGTTAATATATAAAATCAGCATAGACAAATTATTAAACGTTTTCATAATTAATTTAATGTTTAGTAACTTTTTTGGTTTCGCACTATATGTCGAATTTTGCCTGAAAACTAAAAGAAAAACCCTAACCAGTTGCACGGTGGACACGATAAACTCACCCCCGGGGCTTTCGGATAATTACTCTGGCTGCATTCCAAGTGTCCCGCTCATTTCAATTAGCTCTCTTAAATATTCAATGTCTTTAAAATAGGCTGCGCGATTCCACGTCTCCCTGGAAGTTTAGTTCAGAACTTTCATTACATCCTTAGGTTAATTGTCTTTACTTCCGCAGAGGTTTGACACCATTTAAGTTTTGTGGATTCCTGGTAGGTTTTAGAGTTTTGTACTAAAATTTTGTACAGTGGAACGTTTCTCAAATCACTCCGATGTCTGTCTGTCTGTCTGTAACGGTTTTAGAATGTAATAATAAAACACCTGGAATCCACACAGCGCCTTCTTGTCCTAAAGTAAGCAAGTATTATGGTGTACGGTGTACTAGACAGCTGCTAAACATATTACAATATTCTTTTTTAAAATATATATTTATATGTTGACGACCGCTAAGCCTAGTAGGTAGCGACCCTGCCTTCGAAGCTGGAGGTCCCGGGTTCGAATCCCAGGTCGGGTCAGTATTAATATGATGAATATTAATACTGGTACCGGGTCTTGGTTGTTATATGTGTGTGGTGTCTTCCAAAAAAAAAAATATTCATATATGTATATATTATAAAGAATATTTAAGTATGTATATCAGTTGTCTAGTAACCCATAACACTAGCATACTACTTGCTTACTTTGGGACTAGATGACGCTGTGTGGAAAGTCCCATGTATTGTTATTATTATATATACATACTTTTTACACTCAGACACGGAACAAATATATATGTCCATGCACACAAATATTTGTGCTGGACAGGAATCGAACCCTAACCCTTGGCTATGCAGTTAGGGTCTTTATCTTCGGCCGATTGATTGACACCTGAAAATATGTAAATTTTGCTTTCATTCAAGAAAGCGATATGTCTCAGATGTTACAGTATATTATTATGATTGTAAAAAAAGAGTAATTTAAAATTCGACATATTACTACTTGTGGCTAAAGAATTCTTATAGTAAGAACAAAAATATTTCAGCACATATTTTTTTTATTTAGGTTCATTTATTTTACAGTATATTCAAAATTGTAATTAGGTGAAATATAAATAAATTGTTATAATTTACTGCTATAATGATATAAACGCATTGTGGTAATTTATAATATTTAAAAACAATTAAAATTTGCTTTAGGTAACTGTAAATTACATTCTTGGACGTAAAGTTTGTGTCGGCGCATTTTGTAAAATATTTGTTTTTACCAACGCTGGGACTGAGACGGTATATGCGTTCGGAGTATGAGTTTGTGCGTTCGTGTATAAGTCTGCTAACGATTTCGGTGCAGTTTATTTGTTACATAAGATAATACTTCATAGAAGGATCTTAAACTTGTGGTTTTTTTTTCTGTTTTACTTGGGTGTCACCTCAAAGAAAGTTCTTAAAATTGTTTTGTGGTTATAAGACACCGGAGAGCGCTGCAGTAGATATCATTCTCTAAAACAGCCGAGCTAATTTTCACACTTTTTTTACATAGGTTGCCTAGGCCTAAACTAGGTCTTTAGATATAGTAAAGGCCACCAGTGAGCACTGCAATATGACTGCAGTAGATTAGTTTCACTAAAGCGGTTGGGCTGTTTTCGGTACGGCTTTGCTGAATAAAAAAATATTGCCAGACATAGTGGTGATACCTACGTATCACCTCTATGTCTGGCGATAATTTTTTTTTTTTATTTTAAATATAATTAATTGCGGATTGCTTCAGTAATTATTAAAAGAAAGAAAAAAATTATATATTTTTTTATGTTTTTTTCTTTTCACATTTTCAAATAGATTTATCTAACCATGACAATTAATCGATGTCCTTAACTAATATTTCTATATAAAGAAAATATTTTTACATCCCTAGTTCGGACGGTACGGTGATCATTGCCCGCGCATGCGCTCTATAAATAATATGTTGTAAAACGATTTTCGATAGATTAATCTGAATCGTGCGCGCGGTCGTGCGCCGCCGGCGCAGGGAGAGGGATCTATTGTAGATCGATGCAGATACATGAAACGTGTAGACGTGGCGCGATTATCTGTATTTATTTCCTGTCACTTAGGATAGAATTTTTCTGTAAAATCTTGATACTTTTAGCTATAAACCAATTTAATAGAAAATATTCGTAAAATCTATTCAGAAGAATAATACTTTGCGAACGTATTACTACACTCAGTTATCTCGATTATAGTTGAAGCTATATATATGAAGCTATATAGTTGAAGTTTTTAAAGCCTGATGGTGCTCGACTGCACTATCATATTATATTTCATTGAAAGAGAGATCTTTTACGCCAAAATTATTGTCACACCAAATTTCTTTTCATATCTTATATCTGAAACGGAAAAAACATAAAGTTACCAAATTAATATGTAAAAATATATACCTATCTTCAAATATTTAATATTGTAATACATTGAAAAATATCAACTAATACGCTAAAATGTAAAGCAAGTACGTAAACAAAAATATTACATAATATAGCGAAAAATGAAATGGTCTGAATCCTTTATTAATATTATTATTAGTATTTCTCGTTAGCAAATTACAAAAGCATTTAACATAATCTCATATTCATGATTTAATAAATCATGTTCAAAGTGTTTGACAATCATATGGATTGCTTATTCAGTTTCTTGTTTATTCAGTTATTTTGTATGTCAAGAGGAAAAATAGGTTGTTATATTTCAAAATGATCGCAACATCTCTACCTATTTCAAGTACATCAAGGGCAAACAGCCGTCGGATTCAATTGATTTGAAACAGATTCCGCAGTCAATGATCATTGTCACGATAATTTATATATGTTCCCAAAATTTATTCCAATAACAAGTTAACTTCATTTTCATACCTTAATATTTTGGACTACTAGTGAAATAATCAGGTGAGATTGGTATAGTGAGTTTCATTGTCACTGACGGAATCCACGAAGTCGTAAGATTATTTATTTAATTTGGTGTAGTTCACTTTAAAGGTGTGGGCGTAATTCATAATACGAATCAAATAGAATAAATGTGAGGCAATTAAACGGTGATACCATGCCTTTAGTGTCTTTTCATTATGTCATATTTCCTGATTTTCTGCATTAAATCTACCTTTGGACAAAGGTTTCTCCTAATGAACTCCACTCCAAAACGATCCTGAGCTTTCCCCATCCAAAGGTCTCCCGCAGCCACGGTGTCGCCGTCAGGTATTTTAATCACCTGCTGGATGATTCTGATTCTCTATATCGTTAAACATAACGCGGGTGATATGTAAATCTTTATCTCGGGCAATCAAATGGTCCTAACCATATAAATGTTTTTCTGAACGTCTAAAAGTAAATAAGTAAGTTTTTAAGTTAGTACTTAACAACAACACAATAGATTTTTTGCCTAATTTTCCGCGAAAAGTAAGTTAAAACTTTTTCGGAATGTGCCTGCTGGTCGGAAACGTTGTCCGATCTATTTTATGAAGCGTGGTCGCTATTCGAGAACATTTCTTCTTCTTCTTCATCTGTTCTGCAAGCTATGTGGTCGTCCTATAGTGGGAACTTTAGTTTTTCAGCATATTTCTCTGTTTCGAATACTAAAAAGAAATACTACGCGTACATCTATTCATAGCTCCTTGAGTGACTTTAAACTTTTTATCAGGCTCGTCGTAAAAGACCGTAATTTCCAATACACAGGTCTTTAGTATGTATTCTATATCAGCCCCTTAATACCCTATTTCAGAGACCTAGGCCTCCCGTCCCCTCGGTATGAAAATAGCTAGTAATACTAGTGTAATATTAAATGTCAGGTCTATCATTTTCAAACTCTACATACCGAAGCGCACGCGTGCTCGTACGTACGTAGTAAATGATCGCTGGCGGACAGCGGCTTGTGGGAATGTCCGATGCGGACCATTTGTAGTCCTGTTGAACTTCGCTTTACCCCGCGACGTTTTAGCGTATTGGCATGCACTATGTGGGTAATATATTGCCGTACGTGTGTAAATACATAATCATATTTTAGAATAACTACTGACAGTGTAGAAATACAATTGTACTTTGGTAGAAATGAACCAAAAGGCAGTCCGTAAGTACTGTAAGTGCAGAGAAAGTTATGCACAACCAAAACAATGAAATCAAAAAAGTTGGTGGATTTTAAAAGGAAATAAATCTGATTGCGAACCAATACTGCTGATTTCCGTAAAAGTTTATTTGACTAGAAGTAAAGAACTGCAGCTTGTTGTATTTGTTTTACCATTTTAATAAGTTAAATTTATCATAAAACTGTCGTAAAATTTCTAACTTTTGTTCTTTCTAATACGAAACAATTCTAATTTTGGTATTTTGAAAAAACCTCGCTTGCCCAAACATAACTAAATTATGTACTTTAAAAACCAAAACTAGAACCGTTTTATGTAAGAAAGAGCGTATTTTTACAAATGTAACGACAATTTAACGATAGATTGTATATAATAAGATGATAAAATGAATATAATAACGAGTAGTTTTTTTACTTATGGTCCGATTAATTATGCTAGATTTAACTTTAAAGTTTTGTGTAACTTAAAATAATAAATAAATTTTTACCCGCAGTTGAAGGCTCTTTACAAAATTTAAACTGTCTATTACAAAGGCTTTCTATAGAAATTTAATGCTCTACTAGTTTACGAAATACCAATTTAGTACGTTGGTATTTTTTTCACCCAATCAGGTTTTGATTTTAAAATATACAGTCACAATTTCGAACTTCTTTAACACACCTTTTACGTTTTAATTATTTTACATTGTTATTATTTTTTACCATGAAGAACGACTCACTGAACAAAAGTTAGGTTTAATTTATCGTTTAACATGGTACACTTGAACCGACTTTTGTAAGGAAATCTCTGTAGCTTCCGGAGCATTACCTTTAAGAACTTCTCCACATAAAACTTGCGGATGCTCTTCATAAGTTTTATGCGAGCTTCAATGCAAAAGAGCATAAAACTGTTGCATAACGCATAAACATGAATTTCTTACGGCTTCCATCTGCTAAGATTTGAATTTTATGTTTTCACACTTGACGTTTTTAGGTAAGACACTTAAAATACATTTAATGATTTGAACAAACACATGATTTCGTTTTTAAAACGGATTTAAGTTATGTAAGTACAAAATCTTTGCCTCAATAATATATATGGCTTTATTTTATTTTATTTTATTTTATTATGACGACCGCTTAGCCTAGTGGGCAGCGACCCTGCCTGCGAAGCTGGAGGTCCCGGGTTCGAATCCCAGGTCGGGTCAGTATTTATATGATGAATATTAATACTGGCACCGGGTCTTGGTTGTTATATGTATGTGGTGTCTTCGCTTGGTACCCAAAATACAAGCTAATGCTTAGTTTGGGACCTAGACGTTGTTGTGATTGTGTGTGTCATTATTATTATTAGTTCAGTAAATTAAATCAAGTTTATTATAATCAGAAAAATGTGTTGCCAAGTATTTATAATGTTATCAATGGTGATGGATGTCAACTAGAGTGACCTTTTGGTCGAGTTTATGAAGACCCCGACTGCAGGGGTTCGTCCGTCCACAGAGCTGTACCGTTGTCTGAACCACAATAGGTAGACACTTGAAATTATAAAAGAATATATACAAATAATAAAAATAAGTTAACAATTGACGTAGGTCCCCGCCACAGACTAGTCAACCTATAGACCACGCTTTAATAAACGTCAGTACGAAAACGAAATCGCCAAAAAGTGGCGGGGTGCGGGGAGAGGTCGGCTAGTTTTCATTGGCTCGTTCAAAATTGACAATTTAATGGCTTCCGACGTGCTTCCAACTGACGACTCACTAGCGACGTAGTTATGTAGTGTCACTACATAGCCTTGGCGAATGCTACTCCCTGTCAAAGCGTGGTCTATAAGGTTGACTTGTCTGTGGTCCCCGCATACGAGAAATGTGTTTTTTTTATTCTACGATGGTACGGAACCCTTCGTGTATGAACCCTTTTTTTCACACGTAGTCAATAAACTGACAGTTGCAGTTCTTATTTTAAATTTTGACGACCGCTTAGCCTAGTGGGTAGTGACCCGGTCTACGAAGCTGGAGGTCCCGGGTTCGAATCCCAGGTCGGGTCGGTTGTTATATGTATGTAGTGTCTTTGCTTGGTAACCAAAACACAAGATAATGCTTAGTTTGGGGCCTAGACATTGTTGTGATGTATACGTTATTATTTATTTATTTTAAATCAACGAACATATAAAAAAGACATTGCTATAGATTTTAGCAAAAGGAGATAATGCCTTAGTTATACGAGTACGTGGGGCGAGGTTAAATATTATCTGAACGGAAGATAACGAATCCTCAAGAATTATTTTAAGATAGTAGGTTATATGTCGAAATGTTTACAAGTTACTTTCTTTTTTGTTTACGAGATATTCAACATTATACCTATTATCGACAACTTTCATCTCCTTATACAGTTTTACATATGGCAACACTGACTACACAATATCGAATGGCAACAGGCTGGCCGTCGCAGATTGCAATTTGTGATGTGGCTTCCAAGACCACATTCCCCGGCCTGTTACCACAATCGATCCTTTATAGTGCTCTTAGTTTGGATATGTCAGGCCATTTTCTTTGTAGATACTGATATTGCTAATATTTAGTATTATACTATGTTTATTTATATGTAAAACTTATTTAAAACTTAATTTACTTTTTTTGAGAACTTCATCTATAAGACTAAAATCACTCATTTTACTTAAATTCCTAACTAATTAACTTATAGATGCAAAAGAATTTAATATTCGATGGGACGGAAAGTGACAATAGATGGTAGAAGGTTCCCATTGCATGGTGAGAGCATACTTATTAATTTACTTACTCATTACTTACCCACACTTATCATTGTTCGCAAACGGATTGACTGACCGAATGGCCGAGTAGTGCAAGAAGGTTGAGGGTTCGATTCCCGCCCGGGACAAATATTTGTGTGCATGGACATGTTTATTACGTTCCGTGTCGGGTTGTGAAATATTTATATATGTATATATTATAAAGAATATTTAAGTATGTACATCAGTTGTCAAGTAACTCATAACACAAGCATAATACTTGCTTACTTTGGGACTATATGGCGCTGTGTGGATAGTCCCATGTATTATTATTATAAATATTAAAATAGACGGATAGTTATAATAAGAGCTTTTTCAAACCGTAATTTACCGGCAGGCCCACACCCTTTGCCACTGAGTACCAGGCGCCAGCTACCCGGCACTCGACACGTGTGAAAAGGCTCTAATAATAACGACTTTATTTCGGCAATTCGACTCTAAAGTGGTCTTCGTCCGTGAATTGTATATCCTATTCTAAATCAATAGATGTACTACAAATATTATCACGGCTATTTAGTAGTCCACATCCATATCTATATTAGCCCATTATGCCCCACTGCAGAGGCTTAAGCCTCCCTTGGAGATGAGGGTGCTTAAAACTTAATCCACCACGCTGCTCCAGTGCGAATTGGTGTATTTTAACAAGTGCTATCTAAAGATGGCAACCGGGACCGATGGCTTAATGTGTTCCCTGAAGCACGGAATCAGTGCTACGAGTAGTTAAGTACTTAAGTGTGAAATAATTCATTGGTACATGCCCTGGGGTTCAAACCACGGCCTTCTAAACAACAAGCGGACTCGCCACCACAAGGCTATCACGACGTAGATTTAGTAGCATCTAGGGTCAAACTGTTCAGGAGTAGTTGATCAAGTCAATGCATATGTGACCCATTCATTAGGGACTCTACACGAATTGTACCGATTTTTTAAGAAAACTTTTGGAGTGATTCGAACCTTACGTTGTTCATTTATTTAAAGATGACAGATTGTGCGTACAATGGATGCCTTTTTTCCCCTACTTTCTTAGGGGTCATGTACCCTAAGTGCCTCTAATCGTGTAATTACCTTCCCACGAAGCCTCCTGTCCATTGACCATCCTATTTTTTTGCTCGCCGATTCGACTTGCGTGAAAATTAGTATTGCTTATACAGGGGGATCGTTTTATGAAATACTAGCGACCGCCCGCAGCTTCGCTTGCGTAGACTACACATTCCTGTTTTAGGTAGTATTAACATTCGAAATAGTTTATACGTGGGGAAAGCAAAGTTTGTTTCTAAGCAACCAATTTATCCGTGAATAAAAATTTTATATGATTAATTTGTTTAAAAAAATATTTTAAAAAATATACAAAAGTTTAATGAAATGACACATTTGCGACAATATCGATGACTTATTCGCAGCAAAACCATGACGTTTTATACTATTACAGAAAAATAACATTCTGTTATCAAATTAAAATTATACGTACTTTTTGCTGAAACTAATATTGGGTACACCCATTCAAACTTTCAATCTTCACGCTCCCCACTCCTTTAAGAAAATCGATACTCCCATACTTTTCACCTCCCGTTTCCCACCCTTAAAATGTGGAAATCCAAAAACCCTGAAACACGTCATTATTTATTTATGTTAAAATTTTTATGTTTCTAACTTTAAAGAACAAAGACTCTCATACAAAGCCCCTCCATCCCTCCCTCCTTAAATTTGAAATTTCCAAATATTCCTTTCTTAAAAATTAATACTCACTTTATAAAATAAACCACAGTTCCAAATTTTGGATTCCTAGACTTAGTAGTTTCGGCTTTATCTACGCCGATAGATCAGTGAGGACAAACGACAGACAGCCACAAAAAGTAGCTGATGTCACTCTTGACAACCTTCTTTCACGTCTGCAAAGTTTCATTAAAATCTGTTCAGCCGTTTTGGAGATTAGTTTGAATACACATAGACGTACAGACAGACAGACGAACAAAAAGTAGCGTATGTCACTTTTAAAAACCTCCTTTTCATACCCGTGAAATTTCATTAAAATCGGTAATGCCGTTTTGGAGATTAGCTCGAATAGACCGATGGACGTACATACAGACATACAAAAAGTAGTGTATGTCACTTTTGACCACTTTCTTTCCATATCTGTGAAGTTTCATCAAAATCAGTATAGTCGTTTTGGAGATTTGCTCGAATAGACAGACAGACAGATAGTATTATTTTATACATATAGCCTATAGCCTTCCTCAATAAATAAACTATTCAACACAAAAAGAATTTTTCAATTCGAACCAGTAGTTCCTGAGATTTGCGCGTTCAAACAAACAAACAAACAAACAAACTCTTCAGCTTTATAATATTAGTATAGATTATTAAAAAAATTAAGAAATTGAATTGTACGTCTGGCTAAAATTAGATTTTGTATATATTCAGTTAATCGAAACTAATATTATAAATGCTCAAATAAGTTTGCTTATATGTAGGTATATTGAAGGGTTCTGTAGTTGGGATGAACGTGCGTAATTAAAATTCAAATTATAATTTTGAAAACAAATATTACAAAAAGTACTTAATATATCAATATATTGAAAGTGTTTTTTAAAATGTCTGCAATAAATTTTTTTCAAAATTTTCCACCCTATAGTTAAAAAGAGTAGACACATTTTAAGACTATAAGAATGCATATCTTAACAAGTAACTACTTAAATAAAAACCTTACTTTTACTTTGAAACCTCTAATCATTTTTTAAAACTTATATATATATATATCTGTTTACACGTTAATGTGCGCTGGAAATATTTTTTTCGTCCCTCAGATACACGTATGGCAATCCACTCTAAATAGTAGATTGTTACAGAAGGGGTGAAAGGGACCTATTTAGGCACTCGAACTATGGGCACCCTCGCTGCGCCTGTGCGCCAAATAGTCAGGTCGTGGGACACTAAATTTTACTAAAAGGTTTTGATAATTCTAAAGTTGTTCGTTTTTGGTGAGTGGATAGATAAAGTGCATGGTGAGCTACTGTCAAAAAGTTAGAAGTTTTAGGGCTGTGCTAAGGGAATGGCTTAGGTTTTCCTTAATATTTCATGTAACACAGTGTATATAGAATTAAAATTTTAAATTTTAATCCTACTAATATTAACTCACAATGCACTTTATCTATACACTCATTAAAAAACGAACAGCTTTAGAATTATCACAACTTTTTTATGAAATTTAATGTCCCACGACCAACTTATTTTTTTAAATTTTCGTAGCATCCCTTATGTTATCTTTCTAAAAATTTTACAATATGAGGTTAAGATAGTTCTAATTAAAAACCAATCAAAATTTCAAATTTTAATTCTATATACAGTGTGTTACACGAAATATTAAGAAATACCTAGTTACACCCTTAGCACAGCCCTAAATTTTCTAACTTATTGACAATAGCTCACAATCCACTTTGTCTATCCACTTATCAAAAAAGGAACAGCTTTAGAATTATAAAAACTTTTTTATGAAATTTAATGTCCCACGACCAGACTGTTATTTTTATTTAATTTTCGTAGTATCCCTTATGTTATTTTTCTAAAAATTTTACGACGCGAGGTTAAGTTAGTTTTCATTATGACCCAATCAAAATTTCAAATTTTAAATCTATATACAACGTGCTACACGAAATATTAAGAAATACCTAGCCACACCCTTAGCACGGCCCCAAAACTTCTAACTTTTTGACAATAGCTCAGAATGCACTTTATCTATCTACTCACCAAAAACGAAGATCCTTGGAATTATCGTAAGTAATTTTTCTCTGGCTACGCTACTAAAACCATTTAGTGTCTAAATAGGTCTTTCACCCGAGGTAAACATTCTGCTTTTCATTACGAATATGAGAAAAGTAGAAAAAAACGCGTTAAATCCATATGGATTCAGATATCTGAATCTGATAAACTCTTTTTATACTAATATACGTATATGTAAATAACCAGCACTCGTCAAAACAACCGAAGATCGAATAGCTGCTTTCTCGCATTTTTTTTTTTTTTAGTGTGGCATTCTACCAGCCAGTGCTTTTTATCATTGATTATGGTAAATATTTAACTCAAATCTATGTAAATTAAGTAATAATTTAGTTAAAAGTAAATAAAAAGTATAAAGTCATATTACAAAATAGTTGATAATGTTTTTTTATTAGAATTTTACGCCACTATTCAACAGAGTGTTGTATAAAAGTTGGGACATCGCTTACATAGTTTTTATTTTTTCAAATTTATTTGACAGCAAAGAAAATTGTTTCCCAGGGACGAAACGCACTACTTTCATCCCTCTACTCTGATCAGGTAACTCTAAGCGTACTTTCCGAGTAGGAGTAATGAAAAATTATTTGTTTCATAATTGCGCTATCATTGTATAGCAGACCATAGATTACATCTAGCTTCAACATTTTATCTATGTAGTACTAATAATCTCCGAGTAAAACCCGAGTATGGCTGTGACAGGCTGATAGACAGACAGACGAACAGGATAAAATCACATGTGTTTCCATTTTTCCGTTTGCTAAGCACTAACAACCCAACTTAGACACTCAAGCAGTAATAATATAAGCCAATATGTAATTAATATTATTGTTGTATGTTGTGTTAAGTAGGTATAAAATTTTACAATTATCAATAATCAATCTATATTTAAAACTTTATATCACATTAACAAACCAAGAAATTGACCAACTTCGAATAAGATTGCGATTTTCTCACGGAAGAGAACGCAAAAACGTCATAATTATACCCACAGCATCCTATATCAAATCTAGTTACTCAAACCTCATCTGCGTCCCGGACCAATACGTCTTTCCATTCCGTTCACTGGATCCAAACTTGTCAAAGAGTGGCAACGTCTTCTCAGCTACAGAACACCCAAATTCGACCCACGAGCTTTAGAAACAGGGTTCAAAATAGTTTGCAGTGATAAAAAAAAGAAGATACTTTAAAAATGAATGCACGTCGAAACCAAGAAAGGAAAGCACGTATTTGACGCGGTTCTCTATAAAAAAATGTTATTTCATTCATAAAATGAGTCGCATTGACTGGGTTGAATATTTTTTAGTTATTTTAGGCCCGCGTGCCTGTTACGATTTTTTAGTTATATTCAACACACTGTTTACACTCTACTGAACACCGTTTCTTCCCAAGCTTGGGCTTTTCGGTAGTTTTTTTTTTTAATTCTAAGATTACCGTCATTCATTGAGAAAGCGACGACAAAAATGACGTCATTAGTTGCCATTTTGTTGTCACTTTTCATTTTGTTTAAAAATCTGAATCCATCTAGGGTAACTGCATGTAATAATAATATTATAATAAATGTTATGTAAAGTAAGCAAGTGTTATGTTTGTATTATGGATATTATGGGTAGGTATTTTAGAACTGATGGGCACTGTATTGGTACTACACAAAGACTTTCTAAGACAAAAAATTGCTCGTTTCGACAAAATTTTTGGTAGCTCGAAATCGGGAAACTTCGATGATAATAATCTAGAATGAAATCATCACCATCAGCCCATTTTTACCCCACAGCAGGGGCTTAGACCTCCGCCAAGGTGAGGAGGAGGATTGGAGCTAAGTCCACCACGCTGCTCCACTGCGGGTTGGGAACTGTAACGACCGCCATCTATTGACAGCGTCTGGGACCGACTGCTTAACGTGCCCTCCGAAGCACGGTGTCAGTGATATTGTGTATTTAAGTCAGAAAAACTCATCTATACACGCCCGGATTCGAACCATGGCCCTATGGGACCTTATAAATTTGAGACAGGTTCGTTGCGCTCTGGGCTAAAACGACACACGAATCTAGAATAAAATAATTATTATAAATGCGAAAGTCATAACATTTGTTCAGTTGTTTGTTTATCTCTTCTTCACGTGGTAATGTAACAACGAAATGACGTAACCAGTTGAATGAACGAAAATCAACTTATACAATTATGTAACATAGTTGAAAGTTCCTATGTGCTTAACGAATTGTCATTTCTGCAAGTCGTAACGATGCAACGAAACGAGTTGATTTTTTACATGGGATACTCAAGTGGAGTGTGTAGTGGCAAATTTCCATGGAAGCGGCGTTGACGATTGCATCCCATTAAACCTTAACCGATTGGCGTAAAAAAAATTACATCGAAGTTACACCTTTTGTATAGAGATTTGCCAACATAAGCTAACTGTTTATCTTGGTCCGGCCTTCTACGGCTTCTACGGCGGCGTTATCTTAGTTGGTTTCTACCGAATACAAAACTGATAAGTTTTAGATCTTATTGAGAATTGTGTTTTTCTGATTTTGATTCCTATGCTATGCCAAATACAGAATTGATATACAGTCGACTGTCCGGTGGGCCGAGTGGTTAAAGTCTCTAACTTGCGGAGCCGAGAACGCGGCCGTCGCGGGTTCGATTCCCGCGCGGAACAAATATTTGTGTATAAGAACATGTCTATTTGTTCCGTGTCTGGGTGTAAAAGTATCTATCTAGATATGTATATATAGATAGGTCTTAAAAAATGGTATCAAGAAAGTTTCAAACAATTTTTAAATTAAAGTCAACAGTTCTTGAGATATGCACTCCTAAAGTCCTAATTTTTGTTAGTCATGTGTCCCACAACCCTCTACTGGATATGTTAAAAAAATTCATGACAAAAGTATATATAACGTAGTTAAAAGGAAAACTATCACAGCTAACTAGACTGTATTATTTAACGAGTAATAGAGTAACTTATAAAATGGACTTTTTTAAGTAAAAATTTTGTAGAAATTCCATAGAAAATGACAGATAGCTTTAAGGCAATAAGCGAAAATTAGATGCATTTTATCTTTGTGATGTTATTGTAAAAGATAATTTAAAAAAAAAAAACATTTTATGATGAAAACTACATTGTATTACTAGGTATTATAAGTTTACGCTTTCCTTTGCAGAGCTTATTCTCTTCACAATCGATATTAAAAGTCAAAGGTTCACTGTAATAAAATAAGAATTAAAATTGTCTCTAGATATCAGTGCATTCATGTTATTATAGAGATGTTAGCCAGAGAGGATCGAGCACCTTCTAAAAAACTAACGAAATAAAACTGAAATATTTTAATACAATAATTATTAAATTACATAATAATAACGATTAATGGTTAAGTTCGATTAACGTCGCGCTCGTTTTTTTATATTGTATGGTAGTACGGAACTCTTCGTGGGCGAGTCCGAATTGCACTTGGCCGGTTTTTCCCTCTGTGTGTGATTTATAACCGAACAGTTAGGTGATACTTTTGCCTACGTTTTGTGACGCCAATTCTATATCCAGAGATTATACGTGTATAATCAAAGAAAGTCCGTTTTTGTCTAGGAACGTCAACTCCCTTTAGAAGAGCCGGTGTAGATATGTTATTCGCGTGGGCGTAGCCGTAGCTGCGACAGAAAGCTGATATCTATATAAAATAGTTTTCGCCACTTTTTGGAATTACTTACGCTTTCGTGGCAAATTGATTATATTTGACACGATGATTTTTTTTTAAACGGTGTATTTTGTTACGGATAAATTGAGAACGTGCTCCCATTACACCCGCTGAACAAATAGGTATTTGGTTTGAAAGTGTTACTTAATAATCAAATGTAATGCTTTTTATTTTGTAATTAATAAATTACTAAATAGTATAGTTATGTTTAAAAGTTATGAAAATAATCATAAAAACTTATCTTTGTCGTTTGTCGTGAAATTTAATAACGACATCATATTGGATTACCTATATAAATAGAAAAGTCTATTGATATAGTCCCAGTACAGAGAGGCTATCTCAGTTACGATGTTGTGATATATGCCTGTGAATGTTAAACTTAGGGCATTCCTTAATAAAAACAACAATATTTGGTTACCATATCAACCCGTTATGTCCTATTGCAGGAGCTTAGGCCTTCCCTCGGGATGGGGCGTTTGGAGCTCAATACGGGTTGGTGGATTGTAACAACTGCCATCTGACAATGGCAACCAAGACCGACGGCTATTAACGTAATCTTCGAAGCACAGAGTCAACGAAAGTTATGTATGTTCATATACTAACACAGAAAAAAATCATTGGTACTTCTATCTGCTGGGTTTCGAACCACGACCTTCTAAATATGAAGCGGGCTCACCAACACACGGCTATCACCACACTATTTTACAATACATATTTGGTTACCTTGAAATAATTAAATATACCCTCATCTCAAGTATCTATAAACTATCCTTTCTTAAATAAGTCAATTCGGTCTTCCCGTATTGCTTAAAATGTTAGTCGGAGAGCAGGTAACGCAATTTTGAGTAGGTATTTAAAGCAGCATGAAAACTTGTATAAAACTTGTTGAACATTGTCTGAACATAAAATTGAAGATTTAGCTGCGGGGCAGGGGGGCATAGTCAACCCTTGGATTATTTTAATGTTAAAAAAATCCACTTGAATGCATGACCTATCCTTTTAAAAATATATATTTGTGAGAAGTATATTCCTATAGTAGTTCTCAGCTTGCAAAAGTATTTTTTTTTTTCGAAATCAAAAAATTCAATTTGGAAACCGTGTGGCAATATATTAAGCCTGATTCCATTATGTGGCTTATTTATTTTCTGTTTTATCAAATACTAAAATAACAATATATTAAGATATCAAAATGCCTCAAGCAAGAACATAAAAAGAGAATCACAATTTCAAATATTAAAAGGTTGATCTTGCCCCACCACTCGTTAGTCAAGTATTCGGTTTTATTTTTAGACATTGCTAAACAAGTTTTACAGAAAGTTTCATGCTGCCTCAGATACTTACTTAAAATTGATTTAGGCTCTCCTACTATGTATTTCAATAACGTCTCCACAGTGATCCACCTAACAATATTTTGCATGTTAAGTCCTCACCCTATTACTAATTAAAATATTAGCACTGATCTTTTGCTGCGGCTTCGCTCTCATGCAGGTATATAACATTTTTACAAATTATATGTTTCTATACCAGCGCTGCCGTATTACTTCCTATAATAGTAATAATAACCGAGACATCCCACACAGCGCAATCTAATCCCAAACTAAGCAAAGCTTGTATTATGGGTACCAGACAAATGATATCCGTACTTAAATATTCTTTGTTCGGACCAGAAACGGAACAAATAGATATGATCATAGACACAAATATTTGTCCCGGTCGGGAATCGAACCCGCGCCTCTTGGTTTCGCAGTTAGGGTCTCTAACTACTTGGCCAATTGGTAGTCGTATTCTTTACTTGTTGAGTTCAATTCCCAATACTATTCCTTCCCACAACTCGATGCATTGTTCGTCATTCATTTCAAATCTAGATTGGTTTTGTATCCCATGGGAAGCTTCGACCAAGATAAACAACCTAATTACTTCTACCTAGCTTCTTCTACTAATCATGCCATTTTATTGCGCTGGCACAACGTCAAAGAAGGATAATAATATCACCTGGGACACCCCACACAGCGCCACCTATTCCTAAAGTAAACAAGTATTATGCTTGTATTATAAGGTACTAAACAACTGATATACGTAGTTAAATATTCTTTATAATATATACGTATATAGATACTTTTACACCCAGACACGGAACAAATAGACATGTTCAGGCATACAAATTTTGCCCGGGGCGGTAATCGAATCCGCGACCCTTAACTCTGCGGTTAGAGTGTTTAACCATACCGCCAATCGGTCAATCAACAATAATGATGTAGGTATTGCTAGAATAACATAAGTTAAAATAACAAAGACATTATCGCGTTTATTATAAATATTAGGATTGATTGCAAAGTCCAAAATAAATTACATGTAAAATATTTCCGTTTTCCAAAAATGCAATGAGAGACAGCGTGACAAGAACATAGGCTGTGGTAATTATTTGGTAATAAAAACTTGTCCAAGCTGATTGCTTTCACAAGAGGCCACAATGGACCATGAAATGAGTTTGCCGGTGCCACCGCGTTACGCACTAGCCAACATCGGATGTCGTTACTCTGTTGTTTCGACACCATATACGACTCTATTTCGGTTTTGTCTATTTGTAGACTGAACTTTTAAGTGAAATTATTAATAAAAGCTACAAATACAGCACGTGACATTGGTTGTTTTTGCCAAAACATTTGTAACTGTATTTATTTTTATTTGTTGGTTTTTACGTGAATACAGGAACATATTTGTGTATAATTGGGGTCCTTTTTATTTATAAAATTAAATGATAAATTAAAAGTATAGTGAAAATTATTATAAGATATACATATTTCGATTAAATTCTATTATAGAATCACAATTGAAAACTGTTGAAAAATAGATTTTGTTTTATGAAATTTGTTTGATACTTAAACGATTGTAACTTGTCATTAACATTATGATCCTGACTACAATTTCAATTAATAACTTTAAAATATTATTAATTTTTTAGATTATATTACGAGTCTGAAAGACAATATTTACTGAATGAACCTCGAAACAGGATCGAAAATCGATCTACTATAACACTTTTTACACAGTAACGTCGCAATCACGTCATTGACCAATCGATTGTCGTGTGTCCGGACGCCGGTCCGTATGCAACTCTCGAAACTCGAGATATTACAAAATAAACGTCGATTTCCTCGCGATTATTTTTATTTCCGGTCTTTTCGAGTGGGAGGTAGGCGTGACACAGCCTAATTATTTGAGCAATAGATAATTTAATCTGTTCAAGCAAATCGAATTTAGGCGTGAAGAGTTTTGATTGAGTCCATTATTAAAAATACTAAGTTTTTATGAATTGCTGTATTATAACTGTAATAGCGTATATCATTAATAAAAACTATAAATATCAGTAAAAAAAAAATTATATACATTTCGTTATTCTTTTGTAGTAAGGTTTTTTATAAGGGGTCATTGACAATTGAAGGGGTGAGTGGACAAAGGGGTTATCTAAGAAAACAAAATAAATCAACTTTTTGCATGGAATTAGATTTTAAATAATCATAAATCGACTGCACAAATTTTGATTTGTGTCAATAATAAAGACCTATAGCAAAGGTATTAACTGACAAACATTCATACATTTCAGGCTTGCAAATGTGGTAGGAGCAACATAAAAACATTCATAACTTTTTTTGAACATTTTGTTCATCATCATCATCATCAGCCCGTGTCTCTCCACTGCAGGATATAGGCCTCTCCCAAGGCTCGCCACCACACACGGTCCTCCGCCTTTCGCATCCAACTACCCCCGGTATGGCGCTTCAGGTCATCTGTCCACCTGGCCGGGGGGCGTCCAACGCTTCGCTTTCCGGTACGTGGCCTCCATTCGAGAACTCGTCTACCCCATCGGTTATCAGTTCTACGGCAAATATGACCGGCCCATTGCCACTTCAGCCTGCTGATCGCTTCGGCTATGTCGACAACTTTAGTTCTTTGACGGATTTCAGTGTTTCTGATTTTATCCATCAAAGAAACACCGAGCATAGCCCGCTCCATAGCACGCTGAGCGACTTTGAATTTATGGATCAGTCCTGCCGTGAGAGTCCACGAACTTTTTGTTAGGTAACACCTTTGTCCATTCAGCCCTTCAATTGTCAATTGTCACCTGAGTGTAAAAATAGTTATATAAAACCATGCTTTTTAAATTCACACTAAAAATCATAACATTCAAAGAGTTATTTTTTCAGTCGGATTTTCGAAAATCGAGTTTTCATCAGATGCCAGCGTTTAAAGGTTCCAAAACGCACATTTTCTATGTGATATCTTTATATCTGAATGAATGGATGTGTATGTATGTGTAGTTTGGGTATATGGATGTGTTAACCGTTACTTTTGAACAGATTGACACATCTGAATTTTTTTTACGGCATTCGAAAAACTTTTACTTACCTACTCAATTTAAATTACTTGAAAATGCTACTTTGATTGATTGATAGTAATAAACTTTAATTTAATAAATCTATTGATTCGAAAACCTTATCAGCATCTATCCCTAATAAGCAAAAATTAAAAAAAAAATTCGACCGAAAGATATTGGGAAGAATTTTTATAAAAGTATTTTGTATTTCCAAATTACTCTTAAATGGATCAACCAATTATAATCGAACTTGCGGCATTCAGAAAAGTTTAATGCACTTCAGATGCTTTCAAAATTTAACATTAAAAATTTTAAATCAAGTCAAGTCAATTTCAAATCAATCAGTGAAATAAATCAAAGTCATTTTATTCAATTTTTTTTTACCTAGCAGCTAAACGAAACTATTTATTAAGATCGGATTGGCGGTGTTTAAAAATTAAATTCAAATTTAACTCTTCGAGAAGATCCCGATCGATCAATTTTCTTTTAAATCTTCTTTTAAAAATTTACAATCATATTTTTGAGCTGCAAGCTCGACAAAACAAGTTTTGGCGCTCGCCTGCTAGGGTAACCGTTTTTCGCCAGAATCATTTTTATTGACATCGTCTTCTACCCAAGAAAATTTAGGCCAAATAGATCGGCGATTTTATATTATCAATACAATAAATATACACTTGCCACTACGTATACATCGATTGTCACAATAGCTACAAGGGCCAAATTTCATACAAACAAAAACAATATGATAGCTCAAAGCGCAACGAACCTGTCTCAAATTTATAAGGCTATAGGGCCATGGTTCGAATCCGGGCGTGTACCAATGAGTTTTTCTGACTTAAGTACATTAACTATCACTGACTCCGTGCCTTGGAGAGCACGTTAAGCAGTCGATCACGGACGCGGTCAATAGATGGCGGTCGTTACAGTCCCCAACCCGCAGCGGAGTAGCGTGGTGGATTTAAGCTCCAAACTCCCTTCTTACCCTGGGAGTGGCCTAAGCTCCTGAAGTGGGGTAAAATGGACGATTCGTCACACAATTCCATAGTTTTAGTAGTCTTCGTTATCTTTTAGGTACTTCACTGTTCCAATTAAATAGATCGCCTGGATTCTTTTGACTAAATCGTGATGTTATACAAATAAATCGCAATTGTGAATCGATTCATAGAAAATGACGCAACGACGCGTGCTTCTAATGCGAACTAGATAAAACTGAAAATATATGTCAGTCAACTAAGTGGACTTGGCATAAATACCCCGTTGATTATATACGAATGGCTCAATCAATGTTGCGCAATACAACCGACATGTCGGTACGCGGACATGTCAATATGTCGATCTTATGTCGGACCGGTATGACCATATAGGTATTGAAAAGTAAAGAGAGGTCAATCAGCGCTACATTCGGTCTCGCCAAATAGACAAACGTTAAACTCAAGAATAAAAACACGGTGTTGTAGGCGTCCGGGTCTCCACGTACTTCCAAATCTATTGTAATTTTATAAAAAAAAATTATAACCGCATGTGGGTCAATCTACCTTCCGCGTTATATGTCCAATAACACATCGCACAGCGAGAACAATTAACTTCTTCTGAATAACAAAATCTGTGTGTCGTGATAGCCCAGAGCGCAACGAACGTGTCTCAAATTTATAAGGTCCCATGGGGCCATAGTTCGAATCCGGACGTGTACCAATGAGTTTTTCTGACTTAAGTATACAATATCACTGACACCGTGCTTCGGAGGGCACGTCAAGCAGTCGGTCCCGGACGCTGTCAATAGATGGCGGTCGTTACAGTTCCCAACCCGCAGTGGAGCAGATTGGTGGACTTAAGCTCCAAGCCCCCCTCCTCACCCTGGGGGAGGCCTAAGCCCTTGCAGTGGGGTAAAAATGGGCTGATGAAGATGAATAACAAAAATGATTTAATTTTGGGGTCACAGGTGACCCATGTTATTTAAGTCAAACTTTTTCTCTAGTCCTTAAATTGTTTGTTGTTTTTTCTTTAAATTGGCATCTAGGTACACATAAAAGTAGGAATTGACTAGAAGCACTCTTCTGCGCTTACCGTCTAACCAACCAACCAACTAACTAACTCTTCTTCTAGATAACTGACGTATCTTTGGCAAGTTTCAGTCCGATTTCAGTTCTCGAGGTTCACCCGCGCCAGACTTCACCCCTGCTAAATTGCGTTTGACAGTTTCGGTACTGTAAAGTGAGATTTCTGATTCTACTTATTGCGCCATAAATTAGTGATAAATAACTTGCCAATATTTATGCAAGCCTACATACCAGAAGTTGAGTTTAAATGCAAAACAGATCATTTTGATTATTTATATGATTTGAGCTTTTTCTGTATCACGATGCAACTGTTCAATGTGCTTTCGGCAAGAAGAAAAGAATAATAAAGATTTTTGATTGAAGTGGTCTTGAAATTTGTATGCTTAACACTGTCGTTCCACATGTTATTGTAAGTGGATAGGTATACTACAACTTTAAATTATTTATTGCTAAATAGAACTCTGTTTTGTTAATGAATTTAGTTTCATTTTCAAATAAATGCAAAGCATAATACATCTTTACTATTTGTGATTGAATTTTAAAATGGGTCACCCACGGGTGACCCCAAATAAACCCAATCACAATCAAAATTAATTACCCACAAATTACAACATGGAGTCGTGCTCCATGTTGTAATTCGTATCACAAAAATGGAATGTTTTTGTTCTAGTATCAAAAACCGGGCGAGTACGTTTCGGAGACACATCTCATAAGGTTTCGTAGCATTTACTACAACTAATTGACTTAGCCTAGTGGGTAGCGACCCTGCCTACGAAGCTGCAGGTCCCGGGTTCGAATCCCAGGTTGGGTCAGTATTTATATGATGAATATTGATACTGGTACCAGGTCTTGGTTGTTATATGTATGTGATGTCTTCGCTTGGTACCTAAAACATAAGCTAATGCTTAGGTTGAGGCCTAGGCGTTGTTGTATGTATACGTTATTATTATTATTATTATAACCACCCATAAAAAGTACATATGAACCTCCATAGAATTTCAGATCTGTTCGTTGTGGGCTCGATTTGCATTGGATTTTCCCTCTCTATACATTTCGATACCCCTATGGGTATGATTCTGACGGCGCGAAGTGCGGTCGATGCAAATCGCTACAATTACATAGGGAACTGTGTCAAATACTAGTCAAGGAGGGGTGGAGTCGGCATATATAGAATACGCCATGTCCTTTAAAAAAAATTGCAGGGGATGATTGGTATTTTCGACGTGGAAACACGTTATTACTAGTTTGATACATATATAATACAATTTTCATTGTTCCTAAAAGTTATCAAACTAGCGGGCACGCGGAAAAAAATATTTCTTTTTTGGGACAGTAAAACCGTAAGAATATTTTAAAAATCACTATAACCACAAGAACCTATAGAAACGCAAAATTTACATAGAAGAAAACTAAAATTATATTATATTTATACAATATAAAATACAGTAGGTATAAACTTCGTAGTATAAAATATACATGAAGAAGTAGATATACAAAACTAGAACCAAAGTAGCATAATTAGTAAAATATCGAATGAAACGGTAGAAGAAGCAAGAAAGCATATTATTTTCATGTACAATACATAAGAAAATTACAACATTTACAACCCCAGTCTCGCCTGAGTAACAATAATAATAATTATATCTCGGACATACCATACAGCGCCATCTAGTCCCAAACTAAACAAAACTTGTATCATGAGTACCAGGAAAACTGATATACATACTTAAGTATTCTTTATAATAAGTATCTACATATATTTTTTTTGTCGGGCGGGAATCGAACCTACTATCCTTAGCTCCGCAGTTAGGGTGACTAACCACTTTGCCAATCGGTCAGTCATAATACTTTAATCGTAATACTTTTGCTAGCGAAGTATATTTATGTGGATATTCAAAAACACCCGTCCCTCCTCTATGCCCTCTAAGCGCGGCCGGCGGAGGCTATCATTAGAGTTAAAACTGACACACGTATTATCTGATTACACATTACACACGGCACGGCTGATGTGGTGAATTATTTATGATTGCGGTTTAAAAAGCGAAAGGATTACCTACTTCAGAAAATATTTTATATTTTCCCCTCGGAAATTCACAAAGAATTAATCGTTTAGTTAGAACTAATTAAAAGTGTTGGACTTGGGCAAAGAGTAAATAAATTTGACAGCAGCGTTTGGTTTTAATAGTCAGAAATGTCATTTCACAGTATCGAAAATGTTAAACGCAATTCCGCGGGAGTGAAGGCGGGCGCGCGGGAACCTCGTGGAGTAAACTCGGATTGAAACTCGCCATCTCGCAACGGGTACACACCAGCAATTTTAACTAGAGAGTATGAGTGGTTAGGTTAGGTTAGATTAGGCTAACTGTAAGCGAAAAAAAAGGCTTTTATTGAATTTGTACTTTTATGGATTTGGATCATATGATTTTCGGAAGACGTATTCACAGGATTTGTGTCGATGCAAATGAACGGTAATAAAGGACTCAAGCATTCACTATTTTATAAAATGTTCAGCACAGTTCCTGCCACTGTAGTTAGCGTTTCTAAGGATCCATCTATTAAAATCGACGACGAAAGATTTAAAAGGGGTGTACAGTGGCAAAGAGTTGCGACCCATTAAACCTTAACCGATTGGCGCAAAAAAAATGGTATTTAGATCAACAAAAAGTAGGTTTATAAATTTTTGATTTTTTAAATATTTTTATAGGTACAACAAAACAAGAAATTAAAAAACAGGTTTTCTTTTTCAGAATTGTTTTATTTTTCGCAACATGTTCAACATGAAGCTTGACCATTTTCAAATTTTGGAACTAATGCCCGCAAATTTTTTTAAAATTATTTGGCAATTTTAGTTTTCAATATGACACATCTACGTAAATAACGATCTAAAAAAAATTTTTTTTATCTCTTTCTTAAAATTGCCTATTCTTTTGAAATAAAATACCACGGACTTTAGTTCAAAAATTTGGGAACTTGCGTTTTCACATCTCATCGACATTCATTTTACGATTATTTATTTTTACAACAAATCCTGCGCATTTAAGTTTTTTTCTCTTATGATTTACCAAAATATTTAAGAAATTAAAAACGTATCATAAACCTAAGTTTTGCTGATCTGAATACCATATAATTTTTTTGCGCCAATCGGTTAGGGTTTAATGGGGTGCAACCCCAAGCAAGATATGGAAACCTGCCACTCCTTTTAAGCTTCCACAGAAAGAACCAAGTGTGTACCTGATCATGCGCTGGTTTTTAATATTTTTTCCCGAAAATATCGACCAATCTATACCTAGGGAGGTATAGATTTAAAAGGACTTATAATAATTAATAATTGTAATTTACTTTGTTATTTTTCTCCAAAAGAAAATTAATAAAATATTCTCGTTATGTCATTTGGACAGATGTTTTTTAATTAGATAATCTTAGAGTAAATAAAGTCAAAATATTTTTATTGATTCACGAGGATTACAATTTCATTTGACGTAGTGACCTTAATTATATATTGTTTGTTTACTTTTAGCTTTGGTTTTTATTATGGAAAGCAGCGCTGTAAGCTCAACCGCCTAGATGACGTTACAGGGACTATTTCAAAATCGGATGACTTTTCATAAATATCCGGTAAATTCGTTAAAAAAAAAAATTCGACAGTTTATTCTAGAACCTTATTCCTTTTAATTTTAATGACTAGGTACTAGTATCAAAATTTTGGTCCAAGCCTATATAAAAATTTAGTCATCTATGGCTATTTCTATACGATGAATTTATATCGAAACTGTTCGATCGGTCAATCAGATTTGTTAGCCGTACGTACAATGTCCATAAAACACGCTCGCCACTCACGAATCACGATTTCCCCGATTGTTCGATTCGATTCCCGGCACAGACACGATCGGAATTAGTTTACTGCTTATTTCACGGAGAAATCTTTTATTGCACTACAACCTCTATTGTGTATAGACGAGTAGGTAAATTTTATATTTATGATTTATAATTAATATTAGGTCTGGCTCCGGAAAGTGTTGGACGCTCCCAAATTGTTTTTTTTTTAATACATATTTTAATTTCTAATAATATTAAAAATAATTTTAATACATATTTTAATTTCTAATAATATTAAAAATAATTGTTTCTAAAACACTTCACTTCACGTCACATTATGTCTTCATGTATTTAACACTAGTTGACGTCTGAAAGTGTTGGACGCTCCCAAATTGTTTTTTTTTTTAATACATATTTTAATTTCTAATAATATTAAAAATAATTTTAATACATATTTTAATTTCTAATAATATTAAAAATAATTGTTTCTAAAACACTTCACTTCACGTCACATTATGTCTTCATGTATTTAACACTAGTTGACGTCTGCAAATTTACCCGCATGGTCTGCAGTGCATTTTACCCGCGCCAATTCTTTTTCCAAAAGGAGGAAAGAATTTGGGAGCCAAAAAGAGTCGCCGTTCTAGAGCCTTTATTCCCCAACGGTTATTGGTTCTGTAAGCAACATGGCCGATTTCCATTCAAATTTGCTAATTGCACACCCTTTATCCAGTCACAGTAATTTTTTGGATTTCAACTTCGAGAATAGCCACCTCCGTGGCCTGCTGAGTGTCTCTAGGCCTGATAAAGAGGCCCCAAATATCCATAGTAAATTTTATTCAAATGATACGTGAATCCATTAATAGGTAATATTTGATAGATTCCTAACTTTCCTGCGCAACTATATCCGTAGTGATTGAGCCTATCACGGCTAACGGTCGTGCACCACCATTCAGTTATTTTGTTATTGTTCAATATGTTTTCAATAAAATCATCCGCGCACGGCTGCCTCGAGAAAGTGCTTTTGTTCGTAACTTAAAATTGATTTTTCATGTTATTTTATGTTCTAGGCTTTGCATTTTGCATAATTAACTAGTTTATGCTAGCGGATCCGGCCGACTTTTTCCACTTCTTTTTTTTAATCCCATCATTACTTGGTCTTTCTTGATCGAAAACTGCGAAGTTTTAGATTCTGAGAAGGGATACACTCTCAAAATCTAAAAGTTCTTGCCTGAAGTAAGTTTGGATCTTGATACGTTTTGTAATCCATGGGACTTCATTCTCCTATAAAAGTCCCTTGTGTATGTGTTGGATACGTTGATAATTATTCATAAAATGTACAAAAAAATAATAATAAATATAAAATTATAAATTACATTTATCATTTCGAAAAGAAAAAAAAACTAGATGTAACATTTTACAAGTAAAATGAGTTCTATTAATATAAGGAAAATTCGTAATAAATAATAATCTCTCACGAAATAATTGTCATTTTTATGTCCCATAGAGTTTATAAACTTTTAGTTAGTGCCTCTCAATATTCAATATATTATATAGGAAGTCGAATAATTTTATTAGTCAGTAAACGCTATTAATATAGCCTTAATAAAATTTTCTATTAAAATAATACTTTAGAAACATATCAAAACCCGTACAAAATACGATGAAAAAGTACATCGTACACCAAAAAAGTTTCCGAGAGACGTAGATATGCGAACCATCACCCTGTCCATTGCAAACTATAGAGCGTATCACAACGGAACCATGTTAGCAATAATTAATAAATAAAATCGACTCCTATCAAATTAACTAACTCTACGAATTAGTACAAATACATTTTGCAAATACATTCCACTCAAAGCAAGAACTTTGTTCAATATGGCGGTCTGTTTATTTCATCCATGCTTATTCTAATGATATATATTTCTCAGCTCAGCGAAAACAAATAAAAGACAAATATATTTTCAATAAAATTTAATATATAATATAGGAATTTAAAAGCTCGGTTCGACGACACCTTACTCGATGGGATAATTTAAGGGTTTTTCTATTAGTAAACAAGCAACCCAAGACTGAATAGATTTTCTAGTACGTTCGATCACCTTACCTAGCTATTAAAAACTTATGACTTTGCTCGTATGGATGTATGTCTGTAAAACCGCGAGGCATGTAGGTAGTGCTTAACCGCACATTGGACGACATAAACCACGCGCCAACGTCTCATTATCGGCCGACAACGTGAAGCAAATTATGCGTTTTGCTGTTCATGTATGATTCTGTTAGAAAATACGTTTATTTATTTATTATCATACTAGCGACCGTCTGCGGCTTCGCATGGAATACACTCGTATATTATTTATTAAGAGTTCTTTAACAAGTCTATGAAAATACTGAAGTAGGTATTTAATTTTTAAATTCTAACCAAAAAATATATATAAAATTTTTAACTAATTACTATTTTGAACTTAACTTATTTCCTATTAAAAATTACACAAAAAAAATCTAGTAAATACGAAATCTCAGACTGAATAGATTTTGTATTATGTTCAGTCGTCTAAAGATTTTTAAAGAATTTCTTTACCACGTCTATCAACCTCTGATCCATAGAGAACGGGATATTTAAAAAAAAAAAACTGCCAATTCAGGAGTTGCGCGTTCTACAGTTTATAAATTGGATGTAAAAATATTACAATCACTCACTTATAAATCTAATGAAAAGATTTTCAAGTTTTATTGAACGCTTAGTGTGAATTTTTTAACGTAAAATCAAAAAAGTCTACTTCCCTTTTGCGTTATTTAATCATAGCTTGTCGCATGCGCGTCGGTCTTCAGCCACGTAAAATCTTCGCGCGCCAGTCTTCAACTCCTTAAAATTGCGAAAAATCACTTCAATACTGTGAAATGACATTTATGACTTTATTCAAACCAAACGTTGCTGTCAAATTAATTTACTGTATACAAAACATCTATATGTATAAAATTACAGTATCACTGATTCTTACACTTAGAAAATAATCAACGTCGAACCGAAATCGCTGAAGCCAATCACCATTACTACTAGAACTAAATTCGGACAGTAGGGTTGTTTTGTGACGTAAGCATCCACTATGAATTGTTTTTTCGAAATTCTACAATTTAAGGGGTGAAATACCAGCGACAAATTTACACGAAGGGCCCCTAGTCCACCAATTGGACCTACTGGTAAGACTACGGTATACCACTATGTACCCGTGGTACTACTGGACTAAGGGCGATTAATAGTATCGATATTTTTGTGTATTTTTTAAGTAAATAATAAAAATTTACATTTTTATGTGACGACCACGGGTACATAGTTGTATACCGTAGACCTTCCAGTTGGTTAAATCGGTGGGATCACGGACGGGTCCTTCACGTAAAGTATGAAAATCTGTCATTTTTGAAGTCACAGGAAGTTGGCACTTGAACTTTGGGTTGAAAATTACTCGTGTGTAATTAGTTGTGTTTCAGTATTTTTGAAAATTTGACCATTGAAATAGTAAAATAAGTACCTAGCATTATGGTCAAAAATTAAGAACATGAAGTTTACTTGAAGTCGATTACAGCTTTAGGAAGATATATTTGGCGACCGTTTGGCCTAGTGCGTAGCGACCCTACCTACAAAGCTGGGGGTCTCGGGTTCGAATCCCAGGTCGGGCCAGTATTTATATAATATGATAAATATTGGTACCGGTACCGGGTCTTGGTTGTCATATATAAGTGGTGTCTTCGCTTGGTACCCAAAACACAAGCTAATGCTTAGTTTGGGGTCTAAACGTTGTTGTGCTGTATACGTTATTATTATATATGTTTATTTATCTATAATATTTTAATCAATGATCGCTGATTATACATACATGCCTAAAATGGCAAAAAACTTAGATAAAAATATTATCTTACTGTTTAGTACTAATTGGTGTATACAGTTTAAGTTAAATATATTCGTTAGTACAGCTTTGCGGAGCGCAATCATAGTCACACACACAAGCATGTAATAGATGCTAGTTTATTGCTGTCATTGTATAGCGTGGCCTTATCTAGACATGTAAATGATCGATATGTGGTTAGTTAATCGTCTTATTTAGGTCAATGATTTAAGTGCAGTTTTCATAAAATGAATTCACAAAACTATTGAAAAACACTGAAGCACCACTTTTTTATATCTATAAACTGTCAGCCCATTCATCTTAATGTTAATCAGTCCGTTCATCTAATCTTTTCATACGAAAAATTCCTCAGATAACTTGTAACATAACAGTTGCAGAATAACTGCAAGCGCAATATTTTGAAGTATCGACTCACAAGTCTATAATTACAGCACCACATGACTTCTGTGCAGCGTGAGTAACGGCGGCGTATGAGAGCGCCTTACGACGATTATCCAATAAATCTGCAACGATTCAACTATTAGTAATTGCATCGATTCCTGTATCGATACTAGCTGTACTGTAGACGATTTGAAATTGGTGATTATGAGGATTATTATACTGGTTGAATATTTAAAAAATAACTTTCACAGTAAAAAAAATATAGCTGGAAAACAGAAGTTCACTAAACTGTAGACTTCTGATGCGGTCGAAGGCCTGACATTTATTGTTTGGATGACACATACATACAGCCTGGCCTATAAATGGTATATAACCTTAAAACTCTCAGGACCTATCAGACCCAAGACGTCCTACGAATTTACAACAATATTGTTTATGTAAGAGGTGCGCAGTTTAGAAATTCTGCGCTTAACTGTTATCAGAACATTCATGATATTGCTAAAATTAAGCAATATTTTACAATTTATTTTCGATTGAAAAATATTAAACATGTAAAAACAATTTCAGCTCATACATAAAAAAAAAACATGTATTAACTCGGGGAATATTACGCACCTCTCTTTCTATAGCATGATCAAAAATCGGTAGACCCACCCTCGCTATTATATATACCATGTTAAAACAAAAATCCGCTTTTAGGCTACCGTATCTTAAAAGGAAAAAACGGAACCGTTATATGATCACTTTGTTGTCTGTCTGTACGTCTGTCCGTCTGTCACGACTGTTTTTCTCGAGGATGGATAAAAATACGAAGTTGAAACTTAATATCAAATGTTAAGGTCTACGTCCTTTCGAAATATAAAAGACACACAAATTTCTTAGTCAACGCAGTCAAAAGTTTGGCCGTTTATCTCATACATTTTGATATTCGCAAACTCACTAATTACCAACCATATTTCTTTCTAGGTACTTCCCATTGACCCAAAAACATGGATGTGCATGAATTTAACAAGAAGCAAAGTCGCATTGCATAAGTAAAGGAAAAAAACTGATTGGCAGTTATAGGAACTGCCGACAGAAATGAAAACTTAGAACTTTTAGTATTAAAATTCGAATTTCCATTATGTTATTAAAATTTTCAACATCAATCTGGTTTTCACATTTATTGACACTCCGAGCAACGACGCAGCTGCCAGCGACATGAAATTGAGTAACGCTCTGGCCTTACTCCCCACACTCAGCAGTTAGTAGTGGGGATATATGACGCAGCTGCCAGCGACACGAAACTGAATAACGCTCTGGCCTTACTCCCCACACTCAGCAGTTAGTAGTGGGGATATATGACGCAGCTGCCAGCGACACGAAACTGAGTAATGCTCTGGCCTTACTCCCCACACTCAGCAGTTATTAGTGGGAATATATGACGCAGCTACCAGCGACACGAAACTGAGTAACGCTCTGGCTTTACTCCCCACACTCAGCAGTTAGTAGTGGGGATATATGACGCAGCTGCCAGCGACACGAAACTGAGTAACGCTCTGGCTTTACTCCCCACACTCAGCAGGTAGTAGTGGGGATATATGACGCAGCTGCCAGCGACACGAAAATGAGTAACGCTCTGGCCTTACTCCCCACACTCAGCAGTTAGTAGTGGGGATATATGACGCAGCTGCCAGCGACACGAAACTGAGTAACGCTCTGGCCTTACTCCCCACACACCAGTTAGTAGTGGGGATATATGACGCAGCTGCCAGCGACACGAAACTGAGTAACGCTCTGGCCTTACTCCCCGCACACCAGTTAGTAGTGGGGATACAGGGAACAACCGGCTTCTGGCGTGAAAGCCGATTGTTCCTTATATCTCCCCCACTTATATTATTTAGCGTGACGCATTTTCGTGTCGCTTTAGGCTCACCTCGTGCCATAAGAAGTTTCACTTTAAAAATCGATAATTTATAGTTCTATCAATCTAGTAGTATTGAAACCCGACCGCGCGTATTCCGTTGATCTTTGGTTATAATCTATTCGCTACTGGACGTTGGCGTGTCTTAATGTAGCCACCCCACGCGATCTTTCGCTACCTGTATCTAGTGGCTTTCTTCCAATTATGTCCTCTCGTCGCTCATTCTAGCCGGAAGTACTTGACACTGTCTACCTATCCATGATCCATATTAGACTTTGTAGTCGAGTAACAATGAAAACGTATTTAAGAATCAGCTCTGTGCATCACCACATATACATACTTATAAATATAACATAGATATCACCTATGATCCGTATCAGATTACGTGGTCGAATAACAATAAAAACCTATCTAAGAATCTGCTCTGTGAATCACCCCATATTCACATTACACAGCGGTATCTTCTATGATTTGTACCAGACTATGTAGCCCATTAACTATACAAACTTATAAAATAAACTGCTCTGTGTATCACCATATATACATATTACACAAGTATCAGGCTGTATAGAATGTTTGAGGTATTATTATAAAAATACATATATTTTTATCACCTTGTAATATACAAAATCGATTGAAATACATCCAGTAAATTGTTACACATGCACACAAACAAACACATAAACACACATCATTTTTCTCCGTTCTGTCGTAGGTAAAAGTAACAATAGAAGCCATAATAGTCACATAATGAAACATTTTCTTTAACCAGACTTTCCTCTTAGAAACGGCATAAGTACGTCAAGCATATGGAAACTGCTGATAATAAATAACTAGTGAAATAATTAAGTTATCTCAAATCGAATGAATATATTATCATGAAATCTAATAATGAACGTAAAATATATAATATTAAATTCTAACAAAATGCGTAATTAATATACATATGTATCGTGAAATTAGAATAGCTGAGGGTCTAAACACATTTTCAAATGAAACTGATGAAACCATCAGTTTTTTAGTTCTAAACAAGTTTACTTCATGTAGGTTCAGTTCATGCTCGTAAGACATAACGATCAAACGTGTTAGTTATAACATGTTTTAGATTCAAAAAATAAAACTAAAACATAAGGAAACAAACACACTTTTATATTTGTTATATTATGATTAAAAGCGACAAAGCTCGAGACACGTGTCGTTGTTATTTCCTTATGAGGAGACTATTTCTGTGAATGAACTAATATTCTGTAAAAATTGGAACAGCATCTTAAATTGAAATGCCCGTTGCGTCATATGTAATTGACCCGAGATATTATTACTTGACTATAAGTTACTTCTTTAAACATATATCCACATACGTCATTAAGAACATTGTATTTTTTTGAAAATTGTGAGTTGAATATGATATTTTCAAAAAAAACGGGGTTTTCGAGATATCATATATTAAAGCTTATACATGTGACACAGTTGCATTCGAATATTTTTATTTCAAACAATGTGTACGTATTTTTCCAAAATAAGATTATAATAAGTGTTTGAAACGTTATTTTTGTGAAAAAATGAAAAATTAATTTTTTTTTCAAAATAACTCTAGTAATAGCGCTATCTGTTGTATAGGATAATAAGTAGTTATATAGCGCTATCTATGGTGAAGTATAGCAACTAATACGATTTCAATTTATTTTGTTTCAGTTTATTTAATGGTTGATTTACACCATTACAATTCCACAAATTTTTTGTCACTATACCAAAACTCATAGCATAGAAAATCGCCAAATCTAAATTACAGATATTTAGGTATTTTTGTCGATGATTGAATGAACATTGTTCATTTATTTCAAACTTACCACTATTATTTAGGAGGATATGATCACTTCAAAAGTACTGTATTTGTTAACAACTTTTACTAATTACGAGTTTATAACCAACCGAACTGAACTGAAAGTGCGTACGAACCCTTAAAAACGTATTCTGCAATAGTGATCTTAATTTTATGCATCGATACTTGTAATTACAACGATATAGCTTTCACTAGAGTAGGTAACGGAACAGTCGCAATTCCAGCCATCAGTTACAGAACTAATGGTTATTGACTAAGGTTTTCCGTTTTGCATGTGTTAAATAAAACATGGTATTATATGCGTTCAACTGAACCTGTTCGGAACCCTCTCATTTTCTAGTTTATCCTGGAGATATATTGACAATCTATCAGCTACGATAATTTGCGACCAATAATGAAAAGGTATAGGCAATTATATTAGGCATGATTAAATATAATAATAATAATTTATTGTCGGGTGCTAGCCCCATAGTCAGTTTTACATTTTTACACGTTACTCATTTACATATTGCCTGCTAAGCTGGAGGTCCCGGGTTCGAATCCCAGGTCGGGTCAGTATTTATATGACGAATATTAATACTGGCACCGGGTCTTGGTTGTTATATGTATGTGGTGTCTTCGCTTGGTACCCAAAATACAAGCTAATGCTTAGTTTGGGGCCAAGACGTTGTTGTGATTGTGTGTGTTGTTATTATTATTATTATTATATTAATTAAGTATTAAAATGAAACAGTACAATAAATAAAATATTAACAAATTATTACAATAAATAAATACAATTAAAAAATAAATTTAAACAATCAAACAATTATTTAATTTACATGGAGGTGTACCCAATGGGCCATAAATGGAGCCTCATGTCTATCTATATTGGTTTAATTGTAAGTTTTTTTTATTTGATACATATTTACGGCTACTTCGTTTTTCAATATCGAATCCCGCATTTTTACCTATTTAGTCCATAGATACTATTATCACAGCTGTTATAAAAATGTGACAATAATTAATGTACTTACTTGGACATGGTTTATTGTGATTATATAATGTAACTTACACTTATAAGTGTAACAAACTTATAGAGCATGTAGAGCTTACCGATCTAAACAAAAAGTTTCAAGTGAGCAGATTGCGTAAAGTAACGGTTACCGAGAAAAACATATTTGAAGTTTTGTTCCTTGTTTCTTAATTTTTTCCTAATTTTTTTAAAACCTTTTTAGTTTGATAAGCTCGAACATGTGCAAATGTCACTGAACATGTCTATTCGTTTCGTGTCTGAGTGTAAAATATCAATAAATTATAATAAATTATTTAAGTATACAAGGTGAAAGTTTAACGACCATCCAAATTTTAATATAATGATCTTTGGTAAAAAGCGATGGCCGTTTTATTTTCTTTTAGTATCGTTCAATAGTCAAATATTGAGATATGACTATACAAACCTATCCCAAAAAAAACCAATGACTCTAGTCACCGTTCACGATCCCTGCACGCTTAGACCCGCTTCAGTCTTAAAGTCTGGGGCGCGTCGTGAAAAAGATGACAACCAGTCGTTATAAAATAACACCGTAGATAAAATAATTTATTATGAAAATGTAACCTATACTTATTATTTACGTAATGAGGTCTATTGGTGATACCTAACATCTAGAATTTTTTTGGATGGTTGTTAAAATTTTATCCTGTATATATATATATATATATATATCAGATGTCTAATGCCCATAATACAAGCTCTGTTTATTTTGAAACTAAGTTACGCAGCATGGGATGTCCCAAGTATCATTATTATTAAAACATTGACTTACACGTTCTGTTGTTCTTTCCACTTTTTAAAAGTTCTACCAACTCTTATATCGCACTTAACCGATATTTGTCTACTGTTGGAGTGTCAGTACTATCACAAAGTATAGAAATAAACAAAAGATTTATATAAAATGAAAACTTTATTGAAAATTAATTATTGGACAAAACTTTTTGAGAAGGACCTACTTCTTTGTGGATTTATATGGACGTGCATGTATCGGGTTGTTACAGGATTGTGTAACAACCCTGATTCTGTACGCACAGAACCTGTCACTTCACTTAACAAATCCGCTTTATACATTAGAGGATTCAAAAGTTCTAGAGCTTTTAAGAAAAAAAATCTTTAATTCATCGTCCTATGTCTGATTTAAACTGTGTAAAGATATTATATTATGCTTATGTAAGAAGTATTTTAGAATATGCTTGTTGTATCTGGTAGCCTTACTATATTATACACAAAGAAAAGCTGGAAAGAATACAGAGTATTTTCGTCAAGCATCTTTGCTTTCGTGCCAGGAGGCAATTCGGGGATTACGAGCAAGCATGTCAACACTTTGGTCTGCCCACTATATGTGAAAGACATCGATTTATGGACATGTTGTATTTATATGATTTGTGTAATGGACGCATGGAATGCCCTGAGCTGGTGGGTGCGCTGGCATTTAGTGTGCCGCGGCGTCGGACTCGACACTCGCATTTATTTCATGTTCCTTTTGCAAATACGCGACACGGTCAAAATTCCCCTATTATACGTATCGTCACTTTTTATAATAATTTTTTACCCAACATTGATATATTTGGTCCTACAAAAGCATCTTTTAAGAGACTGTTAAAAAGGTGGTCTTCTCCATCGACTAGGGGGAGTGTATCTGTGTAGTGATTTTAATAACCAGCACTGGAGGGTTCATACAATGTATGCAATGAATGAAAAACAGACTGAAATGTTTTCTGTTTTAAGTTATGTACATGTCTTGTGTATTTGCTAGTTTATTTAATTTATATTTCTTGTTCTTTTTTATACTTACTTGATTATTTCATGTGGTTTTATCTGTGAAAACAATTATTGGCTGTATATTTTTCTGACTTAGATTTATATTTGTATTTAGTTGTTAAAGCTGTTGTTTTCCTTTACATAAATAAATAAATAAATATGTCTTAGACAGAACTTTCTGGAACGAAATTAATGATAGGAAAGTATCAAAATTGGACGCTGAGAATGTGCACGTAACAATACTTATCATTTATACCGAGAAAGTCTGCTTCATACTGAATAGATCAAACAGCTTTGTTGCAAATAGTTTCTACAAAACGTTGTAGAAATTGAATAGTGCGCGGCGAGCCTTACAAAATCCAAGCAAGCCATATGTCAATCGAGAGTCATAACAATTTATCAGTGCAAGTATAAACTAGTGCAGAGTATCATTTTTTATAAAACGTTCTTCTCTTTACCGTATAAAGGCCGCAGGCCGTAATTACAACCACGCGGTCTGCGACCCGCATGATTTACTGCTTCTGATCGCTAGAGCTCTCTTCCTGTAAAGTAAGCACTATAGGGATCTAAAATAATTGACGCGTTAATCGAGTAGCCGGTTAAAAACAGAGGTTAGGATAGAGTAAAAAAATTAATACTACTCTACTTACATCATATTACGATAGTGGGAAACATTTAAAAATACATCTTGGACATTACGCTCTGAAATTCAAACTGAAAGTCACCGTCTTACACCAGCTAGCTAGAGTATGAGTGGTCAGACGGTAAACACAGAAAAGGGCTTTCAGTCAATTTGTACTGTTATGTAAAAATAGCTTCAGGTAAGATAACACAAGCCATCTAATACGGTTGAACGTTTTGCTTTATATGATTTACTAGCGACCGCCCGCAGCTTCGCCTGCGCAGACTACACATTACTGTTAAAGTGATCTATTATCAACATTTGAGATGGTTTCTGTGTACTTTTTGCTTATATAAATTTGGTTACTGTCATACAAACTTTACATAAATAAGTAACGAAACACGTCGTTACTTATTTATGATTAGCGGCCGTGCCCGGATCCGCCCGGGTGGACTACGGAAACGTTCCCCATCGCGTTCTCCTTCCCCTCTCCTTTCCTACTATACCACTCCTAGTGTCCTAGCTCCATTTCTACGTAACTAATGTATTTAATTTGATAAGGATTCATATCATGTTTAAGAAACACCTTCACAAATAGTGCGATTATGTTAGAATAAATTTGATTGCCATAAAAAAGATTATAGTAAACCAACCTTAAAAGATACACATATGCTGTCGCGGACTTTTGATTAGAACTTTCAAAGGGGAACAATCCCGTCGTACATGATTTTTGCTTAACATCAACCGTTTACGCAGCACACGCAACGGAAGCTCTCAAAAAGAATATTGTTTTTCCCGTGTTTGCAACATTTTTCGTTGGTGCTCCCCTCCTATTGGTCGTAGCTGATATAATAATAGCCTATAGCCTTTCTCAATAAAAGAACTATCCAACACAATAAAACAATTTCAATTCGAACCAGTAGTTCTTGAGATTAGCGCGTTCAAACAAACAAACAAACAAACAAACAAACAAACAAACAAACAAACAAACAAACAAACAAACAAACAAACAAACAAACAAACAAACTCTTCAGCTTTATAATATTAGTATAGATTACAAAATTCGTATTTAAAGCTTTTTTGTCTATGTGATAAAGGAAAATTATCTTAGTTTGTATAAATAACCTATTCAGCATTCATATCTATATAAAGTGAGATTTTCTCACTATAATAAGAATGAATTAAATATAGATCTAAGAAATGATTGTGTGCACTGTAACGACTATACATGCACTGCGCGCCTAAACACATGCAGGCATATGAAGTATGAAAGAAGCAAATAACTAGCTGGAAGTCAGAAAAAGAAGATTAGAAATTCAAATATTATCAGAAGATGGAAGAAAACAAGAAGAGTCGAAGATCGCTTATGATAGACATATGAGTCCTCTCTCTTTGCTCATATAAAAAGCATTATACGAATATATTGTTTGGTAAAATCCTTTACATTACTTATGTACATGATGAAAAGTATTGAATAAAATAACAAGAAATAACAAGCCCTATTAGCTACAGAACTTTAAGCAATATTTTTTGTTTGATACCTATCTTTTAAGCAATAATAAAATATACTATAATCATGGAGGAAATAGACACCCTGAAATTACAATTCATGAGTTATTTAACGAAATGTTTGTTTATAACTATAATAATGACGTATGGTGTGTCTAATTACTGGCTCTAGCATTTTGCTGACGTTTTTGTTCATTTCGAACTATGACACGCTTCATCCTGATCATTATGCTATCTAAGGCTGTAATATAAATATAACTTGAATTTACGAAGTAGTACGTATAGTTCTACGGTTCGGTTCTACTAGTAGGACTAAACGGAGAAAAAAGTTCTTTTAGTCCCATTAATTTCTGTACGATATTCAATAAGACTAAACGGACATAAAGTAAAGTCCTGCTATTTGCAGAGTACGAATATTTTTTAGAGTACATACAATAAAGTATTGAACTAAAAATTATTTTTACAATGATAAATGAACAAAAGAGCTACCACATATGTGTGGAAAGAGCAGTTAGGTTAACTCTTAACTAAACAAATACGAATACAAACATAATAAATATGACTTATTTTATTTCTAAGATCCTAAAAACGGTGAAGTGAATAATTGGCCGATGACCAGCATCATTTGCTGGTACAAAATACTTATATTTAATTACAAGTATGAAATAAGTAAATCTAAATTATATGTGCCGTTTAGATTTACCTTTAATAATTCTGAATTGTCAGGGACATGTATGTTAAGTATTCATTCATTTTCCTTTATAATAACTATTAGTAGAACTAAATGGTAGAACTATACGGACTGTTTATTTTTTTTGGCCGTTCATTTCTACCATGGTAGAAATGGTACCTGCTGCAGCAGGTCAAAACGGATAAATAAATCCGTTCTGTCCTACTAGTAGAAATAAAAGGATTTTAAGGAATAAGTCCTACCAGTAGAACTTAACGGTAGAACTATATGGACTACTTCGTATTTTGCTGACGTTTTTGTTCATTTTGTTTTTGATCATTATGCTATCTAAGGCTGTGATAGAAATATAACTTGAATTTACAAGCTACTGCAGGCGGGGATGAATAAAAATTACAAAACGTATTTTATAAAACCAGTTACATACACATTTTGATGAATGGTGGCTCACTTATTATCGTCCGCGTAAACTTTAAACACTTAGGTAAGAAGCAAGTAACAAAAACAAAACGTTCCTTACTGTTTAGTAAAGACAAACGTCCACAAAAATTTAGTTTTGCTTTCAGGAATAATCAGTATAGTTATGTCGACCGGCTTAGGAAAGACTGAGATCTCAAGCTCAAAAGAATAGTAGCAAGGGAACCAAAAAAAAAATGTGTATACAGGATGAGTTTATAAGACGGGACTGTACGACCAAATAACTACGAGAAATAGCGACAAGTGTTCAAAGGAATCATGAGCTTGATTTTTGAAGAAAAGAAAACTACGTATTCACTTTTTTTTTAATCTCTTACTTCAACCACTTGATTTTGTAAAATAAAATGTAAAACTCACCTGTGTACGGGCTTAAATACGAAATATAGAAAAATAGCATAGATAGAAATTGCACTATATATCTTACCAAAATAGCTCGTTTTTTGACTTAGAAATTCTTGTGTCAAATAGACACAATGTTTGCAGGCCATGTGCAAGTACAACTACGTAATACAATATTTCTACCTGTAATTGATTAAGCAAAGTGACGTTGAGACGCAATAGCAAAGCAAATTTTATAAAACTCTGATTTTCTGAATAAAGTAAAGCGAACAAAAAATAATGATAATGATACTACCGAACGGGAATCAAACCCGCGACCCTTGGCTCCGCAGTTAGGTTTTCTAACCACTCGGCCAATCGGTCAGAAATCGAGAGTAACAGAGAACTCACTCTAGCAATTGCATAGTTGCATAAACCTAGTAAGATAATTGCATACGTACCATAATAATTAGCGGTTTGGTTGCATCCGTCGTGTGCCAGAGTCGAGATATAATTAGATATTGCTTTCTGTAATATAATATACCACATCTTGTATAAGAACGTTATCAACGTATTACATAATCCGTAATAATTTCACCTTTTACTAGAAAAGCTCAAAACTGAACTCAAAACGTGTAATCAGGATACCACAATTGATTGGTCGATTGGTTGACCGTAACTGCAAAACGCTGTCAATAGATGGCGGTCGTTGCAATCCCCAAACCGCAGTGGAGCAGCGTGGTGACTCTAAGTTCTAAGCCCCCCTCACCCCGGGGGAGGCCTAAGCCCCTGCAGTGGGGTAAAAATGGGCTGATGAAGTGAAGTGAACTGCAAAACCAAAGGTCATGGGTTCGATTGTCGTTCGAGACAAATATTTGTGTACATGAATATATCTATCCATATCCATCTATATGCCCTACTGTAGAGGCTTAGGCTTCCCCTCAGGTGAGGTTGCTTCGAGTTTAATCCATCACGCAGCTCCAGAGCGAATTGGTGGATTTTAACGACTACCATCTGATGGTGGCAACTGGCACCGATGATTTAATTAATAGTAAGTACATACATGAAACAGACAAAACTCATTGGTACATGCCGGTTCCTGGGATTTTCCACGACCTTCTAAAGAAGCGGCCGGCGGGGACAAATATTTATGTGCAAGTACATGGCTAATTTATTCCTGGGTGTCTGGGTGTATAATATTTACATATGAATATATTATAATATTTAAGTATGTATATCATTTGTCTACTATAGCTCTGTGTGGGGTTTCCCAGATATTATTATTTCATTCTTATTTTTGATAAAATTACAATAAATTAAATTTGTCAAAGCACTACAAAGGTAAATCTCTTCGTAAACTTCTTAAACTAAACTGGACATTTGTATTACATCATACGTATTATACAGAACACGAAATAATATCCCCACTCTGTGCATTTGTTACTTCACAATACCGGTACCACGCCTTCTACACCCACTAATACCACTTAAAGATATTATCTACTGGTGCGACCATTTTGTACCATATTCTGTAACGTGTTTACTAAATCTTATATTAAATACAAATTTTAATTTTGTAGTTTTAAAATAGAGAAAGTATGTGATACAACTTTCTTTCATTTGGTTGACGCTCCAAAATCAATGGACAATAATCATTCGTCATCATCATCATCAGCACGTGTCTCTCCATCGCAAGATATAAGCCTTTTTTGAGGCTCACCACCACACACTGTCCTCTGCCTTTGGCATCCAACTACCCCCGGTATGGTGCTTCACATTCTGCCACCAGGCACCTTATGCCTCATTATGTCTCACTGTAGGGGCTTAGGCTTCCCTCCGGGATGACAGGGCTTGGAGCTCAATCCACCACGTTGCTCTAGTGCGGGTTGGTGGATTTTAACAATTGCCATCTGTCGATGGCACCCACGGGACCGACAGTTTAACGTGCTCTCCGAGGCAAGGAGTCAGTGATACATATTATGTAGATACTTTAGTCAGAAAAAAACTTATTGGTACACGTCCGGATTCGAACCACGCCCACACAGCCTTCGAACAGGTTCGCTGCGCTCGGGCTGTCACGACACATTTTTAATCAGTCCGTGTAGGTATTTGTTTCTTTTGAATGCATATTGTAACTCAAAAACCATATAGTAAATAAATTTGACAGCGGCGTTTGGTTCTAATAGTCAGAAATGTCACTTCACACTATCGAAACTGTCAAACGCAATGTCACGCAGGTGAAGGCTGGAGCGCGAGGATCACGCGGACTAAACTGGACTGAAACTTGTCAAAGATACACCAGCTAACTAGAAGAAGAGTGGTTGGACTGTAAGCGCAGAAAAGTGCTTTTAGTGAATTTGTACTTTTATGTCAAAAACATCGACTTTGATGAAACTTTGCGGTAGATAAACATATGTTGTAATATTATCATTAATTGGTTAAAACGCGATTTCCGAAAATAGATTAAATTGGAAAAACTTTTTAATATGTAAGAAGGTTTCATAAATATATATATATATACATTAAAAACTACATAATTAAATTTTGAAAATGATACAAATTGTAAGTAAAAGTTAGTCAATCGATAAAAAATGGCCAAGTGCGAATTTGACTCACACACGAATGGCTCCGTACCATCGTACAATAAACAAAAACAGGCTTGTATGGGAACTTTTTTGTATGGGAACCCCCTTTAATTTTTTACTTAGGACTTTATTTCATTTTTATTATTTATCGTTTTAGCGACCATAGTATTTGACACTTCATGAAAATTTCAAGTGTAAACAATGAACTCATAAACACCAATCACTAAAAACATAGAAAAAACAGGCTTCTTGTATAAGTACCCCCTTTAATTTTTGACTTTATTTAATTTTTATTATTTGTTGTTATAGCGCCCATAGTTATACTGTGTGAAAATTTTAGGTGCCTTCCTATTAGGGTTTCGACGATACATCCCTGTGACAGACGAACCGACGGACGGACATCAGAGGCTTATAGTAGGGTTCCCCATAAGTACGGATTTCTTAACATTTGAATATCTCATCCAATGTCATATTCTTAAACCGCCGCTTCCGTGTTCGCGGTCGCAAAATTATGTGAAATGTAACGTTGCCCTTGTTTTATAATAACAATTTTCTTGTTTTCTGACCCATCATAACATACAAGCAATAAGTATACTCAAAGCTCCATAAAGCATACTCAAAGGCTGACGTTGCGTCGACAGCTCGAATTACGTACCTTATTACCACTAGGGGAAGCCCCGAGCGAGCTATTGCGCATCTAGCTTCTCATATTTTCACCAATAAAAGCTAGTATCAAGCCTAGACGCATTAGAGCCTACAGGCTATCTAAAAATCTTGTCCCGGAATCGATACAGTGGACTAAAGATTAAACTTAGGAAGTTATCCTTACTATTATTATAAACGCGAAAGTTTGTATATATGTTTGTTGTTCTTTCACGCATAAACTACAAAACGGTTTTTGATGAAACTTTGCAATGATATAGCATACACATCAGAATAATACATTATTTAGGCTATGATTTTAAAGATACTAGCTTTCGGCCCGGACTAAACTGTTGTACACAGATTTAAAAAATTCTTTCATCTATATAGAGTTCAGCTCTATGGTATATGGTTGGTCATAAATTGATCCAAGACCATTAGCAGCGTGTTAGAATGACCATACTTGTCCATTCGACATTGTTGTTTAAAGATCAGAACTTCAAACGAATCTAAAAGATGTTGTTTAATCGAAACAGATATTCACATAAAGATTCATCAAATCAAATTACATATTAATTAATCATCTCTATAATTATTGTAGATTATAAACAACATAGACAAACATGGACTGTGCGACGGATGCAATGTCGTCAACGACGTAGATACCAAGGCTCCAAACCCCGTCACCCCCTCGGGATAAATTTGCAACTTGACGGTCTTGGAGCTTAATCCACTACGGTGCTCCAGTCAGGGTTGGTGGATTTTAACTACGGCTTAACGTGTTCTTCGAAGCACAGAGTTGGTGATAGTTATGTACATAAGTTTGAAAAAACTCATTGGTAGATGCCCTGGGAATCGAACCACGGCCTTCTAAACAGAAGCGGGCTCACTACCACTTGGCTATCAAGACATTTGATATATAGGTGACTTATGTTAAGAAATATAACTTCTAAGATGTATACATAATTACGAGTCACTTTTTTTATTTTCGTAAAACATAACATTCAAATAATTTTCACATTCAGGCATTAAATTTTTCACCACTGTACTTTATCTTTAAAAGTGACGTTCAAAATGAGACTTAGAGTCAGCTCCTCGGGCGACGATATTCATAATCTCTGTTTTTCATGAGATAGCTTCAAATCGAGACCGGTAGTTGTGCTCATAGTTAATTTTTAGCCTCCTACGCTGGATGGTAACAAATTGAGCGGATGCTGTACTGCGAGAGGTGTTAGGGTTCTGCGAGCATGGCTTTTGTTAAAAAAAAATGTCAATAAATGCCAACAGTATTTAAGCCTTGGAATAATTTATCTGACTTCTATGTGTTAAAGGTATATGTTGTGTCCCTTGTCTACCTGTGATAGGTCGAAGCTTGGTGAAATGCCAACATAGATCTTATTCACTTACAAACATTTATCATGTAAAAAAACGTTCGCATATAAGATGTCGAAACGACAGATATAATATACCCACCGAGCGTTAAATTAATTCAATAGGGGTGTAATGCTGACCGTTTAGTTCGAGAACCAAAGTCACCCTTTAGCCATAGGATGTGGAAAGAAGACTGATGGGATGAGTTATCACCACACGATTTATTACCTCGATGTTTATGTTGTGTTTAGGTCTTTGTGTATTACTCGACACTTGTTTACATAATTATTAAGTATCGTGATAGCCGAGTGGCAACGAGCCGGCTTATTGTTTATAAAGCCGTGGTTTGAATCCCAGGGCATGTACTAATGAGTTTTTTGTTACTTATGTACATAACTATAAAATCACGGACTCTGTGCCTCGGACAGCACGTTAAACCAACGGTCCCGGTTAGTCGTTAAAATCCACCAACCCGCACTGGAGCAGCGTGTTGGAAGAAGTTGGAACAATTGGTATACATACTTAAATATTCTTTTTTTTAGTTATATATACATATATAAATATTTTACACTTAGACCCGGAACAAAACAAACATGTCCATGCATACAAATATTTGTCCCGGACGGGAATCGAACCTGCTATCCTTGGCTCCACAGTTAGGGTCTCTAACCACTCGGCCAATCGCTCGTCATATACCTTAATCGGGACGGGAATATACCATAAACACGTAGAATATTTTACTACGATAGCAAAACAATGGCGACGGGGCTTCGGCGCGTAAACTAGGTTCAAGCTTGACTGATTTTATTTTTTCTGTGGCATGTGTGTCGCCCGAGCGGCCTATCAGTCACGCTCAGGTTTAATTCGTACGAGACCAAAATAAATAGCTCTTTAACCGAATGGGATATATTATAATCTACCATTAAAAACGTTTTTTGTAAGTAACGGAACGCGTCGAGTCATCTTCTGGGTTTTTTCGTAGTTTGATTGTTATTTATGAGGATGTGTGTAGATATAAAAAAAGGCTGTGTCTTTGCCTGTGTAAACTGAGGGCTATTTATTAAATCGTAAGGTTTAATTTTGACATATTTGACAATATTTACCATATATGATTACTTAATGCGCTTCAAAATATCTGATGGCAAGGAATTGGAGCGGCCCCTTGCCAATACCGGCTTACCAAGTAGCCAGTGACCTCTCAAATAATACTCAAACCTTCATAATATACGTTCTGTAGTGGATATTAAATCGTCTCACGAAAACAAATCTAGTGTATTTTAATAAAGTATGTAATTGCCGTTGTGGCAACGGGACATTTTGTATAAAAATAAAATCTGCATTTTAGTCTTAATTTGGAACTTTTTTGAAAAAAAACTAAATGTTCTAACACCAAAATAAATAAAAACTTTAATAATTATTCATAAAACGTTTTTGTGGCGATGAAAATGGAGATACCGTGATAGCCGAGTGTAGCGAGACCCCTTCATGTTTAGTAGGTCGTGGTTCGCATCTCAGGGCATGTATCAATGAGTTTTTTCTAACTTTACATAAGTTAGAAAAAACTATAACTGACTCTGTGCTTTGGAGAGCACGTTAAGCTGTCGGTCACGGTTGCAAACAATAGATGGCAGTCGTTAAAATCCACCAACCCACACTAGAGCAGTGTGGTGGATTAAGCTTCAAACCTCCTCATACTGAGGGGAGCCCTAAGCCCCTACAGTGGGGCATTAATGGGCTGATGTTGTGGTATAGTAAATGTTTTCAGAATGCGTCTTATATATTCGACGGTTTCTAATTCAAGTCTTCCAGATAATAAAAATATAAAGTAAATTTTTTTACAACTAATAAAATATCATAGCAATGAGGGTGTGATAGATAAGCCAAACGTACAGATCGACGGACAGACAGCCAGACATTACAAAATCATAAAGGTTCCCGAGACCCAAAAACTCTTCGACGTTGAGGTATCTTGACAATAATATCAGCCTATTATGCCCCTCTCCTGGGGCTTAGGAGTCGTCTTGGGATGAACGTTTTTGGAGCTTAATCCACCACGCTGCTACAGTGCTGATTGGTGGATTTTAAATATATTGTTGGCAACCGTGACCGATAGCTTAACGTTTTCTCCGAGGCATAGAGTCAGTGATAGTTATGTACTAAAGTCAGAAAAAACTTATTGGTGCGTGCCCTGGGATTCGTATCACGACCTTATTGAACAAGAAGATCTTAACAACCTCTTCCATAAAACAAAAAAAAAAAAATTAAAGTATGCATGAAATGTATTTAGGACAATAATTCCTGGCTTACCTTCCATTAATATATACCATTGAATGAGCAAAATTATAGCCAGTGCATAATTTTTTTTTTAAATAAAAACATACTATTTGTGGAGGAGCAATCGTTCAATCAGCCAAAATTTTAGCTGAGCATCGTAAAATTGTAGAACGTACAACTGGTTGAAAGGATCTTACATCTAGACGCTGCACGAATAGTCTTGACCATTGTCTAAACCAGAATAGCTCCATACGGTGACCGTAACGACGAGATCCTTATAAGGCGAGATGATAAAATCTCTATCGTAGATATGTGATAAAATCTGAAACCTTTTTAAGAAGAATAGCTCATGGGCAATGTATGGTCGACCAGAACAATATTTTAGATTAAAATACTTTTCGTTTTAAGTGAATTAAACTGCTATCTTTATAGTTTTCGCGCACTTGCCACTACATAAAAACAATTTTTGTTTAACTAAAATTAGAAAATTTATTTAAGTTAAGATTACTAAGTATTAAACGTTTTTTAATTATGTGAACGATTAAAATTATTTTACTTATTACTAATAAGTATATTTATTTATACTTATATTTGTTGATACGGATATTCCGATAAAATTATTATATTTTTAGCAGACTTAATAATTAAACTTTTTAATATGTTGTTATTTTAAAAACTTTAATAACACGCTTTTATACGCAGCAATAACTTTTTAACCCCATATAATTTTATTTTATTTTTTTATTTTACAAATCTATGTAACACCAAATACATTTATTGACAATAATACATGAACTTAAAATGTATATATGACTGACTATATCTCAAATTGTAAGAGCAACCATATATTATTACTTCTACAGTATGCTCCTTTCTGTATCCATTGCACTTAATCTTAGCCACCTACATACTGCGCATGTACGTACAGTGCAGAGTGCGGGAGCAGTTGATAAACTGACACTGAGCTTGGAACAGAAAAAGGGTAGAAGTTGTTTTTTTTATAAATTCAACAATAAAAAGTAGGGATACAACGAGAAATAAATATATATGTAAAATTAATGTGGTAATCAGAGATAGTTATATAATATCACCAATAACACAGCTCAAAAAGTAAATTAAAAGGTACATAATGCAGCTCAGAACAGTGCCTAGATTGTTCAACTGCGAACTGTTAACTGCGAGTATGCATATTATAGTGTCAAGTATTTAATTTTTTAATGTAGTGAAGCCTAACATAATATTGATAATAACAATTCTAATCCTTGTTTTTGGGTGCTTAGTAGACTCACTAATTACCTATGCAGCACCATAACAATGCATCATCGGGTTCCAATTAGGAGAGATCTCGGCGTGATTTTTACAAAATAGAAACTATAATCACACTAATTAAGTAAACATTTACATAGATGTGTTACTGGCGATTCAAACACGGCGATTTGTTTCCGCCTTTTCGTTTAAATTCAATTGTGATCGCAAGCACAATTTCGCGCCCTTGAACATTCAAAAATAACCGAGTTTAGGTTTTAACTGTGCTCAGGACATAAGAAAACTATATAATTCTTTTTGTCTTTTTATGTATGCATTTGACAGTTCGCCGCTTTTACGTCGTGATATACGTCGTTAATAGACGTGACGCGTCTATTAAATTACAGAAAATAATAAGTAATTTTAACAATGTTAGTAAACAATCACAAAGCGATGGCCTATACCACTACCTTCTATAGTTACAAGCTATGCTATTGAAATTTGGCAACGTTGCGTGTAGTCTGAGTCTTAGTACCAGTTAGGCTATTTGTTGGCATTTTCTTCCATTTAAACGTTATGTAAACAGAGATATTCATTGAAAATAATAAGTCAGTGTTAAAAACAACTTGTTGCATCGTGTTTATTCGTAATTAGCAAGGTACCTAAGTTGATATTTTCACCATAATAGTTTTTCGTTTCACGTCAAAATCATGACACGTTTGGGTGAAAATTACAGTAAATTTTTATCATTTTTTGAGTGGGTTCGAGGATACGGAGTCTGGAGGATCCTGAGGAACTATACTTATATTTGTCATGGCCATTTTATGGTTCTCTTTAAATTACGTTCATTATACACGATATCTACCATCTATTCCAAATAAATACGACTTCGTAGATGTGAGTACTAATCAATATATTTCATTTAATTTTTACATTGGAAAAGTCTTTTTCACGCAAAGGTTTATGGATGTTTTTTTATTTCATAGAATTAAAATGTTTTATTTGTAAAAACGTGGCAGACAGTTTTGCCAAAAAAGATGACCACCCCTGGATACTAAAAATTTTCCCTTTTAATGAGACATTTATTTTCAAGTCCTTAAAAATCATTCATCACACATGAACATCTACAGACTTCGCTGTGCAATAGGACAGAGGCAAGACACAGTGCGCGCGCGCTGACCATTCATCACCACGCGATATAATCTAGTCTTTATCGAGCCGGATCTGCCGCGCGCCTATGATTAGTATTGTATTATTTTAATAGGACGAATTTATAGTTCGGGACACCAATATTAAACTAAATAATCACACATATTTCAACTTACTTAATATGTGAAAATCATAATACTGATGTGCTTTGCAAACCAGCAGAGGATAGTAATTCATAGTTAAATTTGTCTATCAAGTTTATTCAATGTTTTAGAGTCTATTTAATTTCTATTCCCTGTACCTCATCCCTGCTTCGATTTATTCTATAACCTTCAAACGATATTCCTATTATTGTAACTCTTTTTATGTGACTGTGTTATTTTCATTTACTTACAATGTAGTACAGTTCCAATCAAACTTTATGGTGGATTCAAACATAGGCACAAGTCGCGTCGTAGTAACCAGTTTTAGGTGTAGCGGGACGCAGTGGAGCGAGAGGTATATGACTGTACCTGCGCAAGCACGCTGACAGAGTTGTATTCAGATCCGCCATAAAGTTTAAGGCAAACTAAATTTGATCTTTGACGCCTGGCTTGATAACATAAAATGGAATATACATTATTTTCTGTCATTTTCAAATGATAATTAAATGAACAATTTTTATTTAAATCCCAACACAGTGCCGATTCTAACTTTATGTCTGGTTTGGTATTAAAACAAATTACTGAATTATGCAATAATTTATTTACACGTTTTCCTCATAGTATCTCGTAAGTATATACAACCAGCATTACTGCACTAAAGCCTCGAGAAGTCATTATAAAGTTATAAAATTTAACAGACTAACTAGCCGAGTGGCTAGAGACCCTAACTGCAGAACCAAAGGTTTCGGGTTCGATTCCCGTCCGGGGCAAATATTTATATGCATGAACATGTTTATTTGATTCGTATTTGAATGTTAAATATCTATATTATGTATATATAAATCATGAGTATATGCATACTTACGTACTTAAATATTTTTTATATATATACATATTTTACACCCAAACACGGAACAAATAGATATCTTCACGTACATTGTGTCAGGCGGGAATCGAAACCTTTGGTTCTGCGGTTATGGCCTTTAACCACTCGGCCAAACTTTATAACTCTAAAGTGACTTCTCTGTTCTGTTCTACTGCGTCTAGTATTCATAATACAAGCTTTGCTGACTTCGGAACCAGATGGCGGTGTGTGTGATGTCTTCACTTCACTTCATCAGTCCATTTTTACCCCACTTCAGGGGCTTAGGCCTCCTTCAGGGTGAGGAGAGGGGCTTGGAGCTTAAATCCACTACGCTGCTCCGCTGCGGGTTGAGGACTGTAACGACCGCCATCTATTGACAGCGTCCGGGACCGACTGCTTAACGTGCCCTCCGAAGCACGGACTCAGTGATAGATGTGTACTCAAGTCAGAAAAACTCATTGGTACACGCCCGGATTCGAACCATGGCCCTATAGGGCCTTATGAATTTGAGATAGGTTTGTTTCCCTTGGGATATCACGACGATGTGTGATGTCCCAGGTATTATTATCATTATAAATTATATAATTTTGGTTTAGCAACTCTAATTCAGTTTCTGGGCGATAGTTCTGACTCTATCCGTAACGTTATAAATTAATCTAGTGTCATGTACATGCAGTAGTTTCAATACAACCTCGTCGAACATATTGATTTAGACAGAAAGCAATTAACAGTATGAGTTACAGTTTTCATGTGGGTCGTTCTAACTTAAAGCGAAGTAACTTAGTAACTTTATGGTAGATTCTAACTTATTTTACGTAACGTTATGAATAGTAAACGTACTGCCATAGATTAAAAACATAGACAAGCTGATAAACGACAGACAATAACAATCAAATGTTTGTAGTACGTAAACGTTGTCGTTTTTTTTACGTGAAACAAATCCATGGGAAGTTTTCAAGCTGTGAGTAACAAAAATAATGTGATGCATTCATTTTTTCTGTACTACTTATTTACTACTCTACGACCTCATGGGGTTACATAGAAGAAATTTTCAGTCGAATTCTCTGAGTTGAAAATAGTGTTAATATTATGATTATATTAAAGTTGGAAGAGGTTTTCTTTATTGAAAAAATATAAATCAGATACTACTATAGTTCACTTTACTATGTTGAGTATAGTTCAGTATTATTAGAACGTGGTACGTAGTAGCGAAATAAACGGAAGTCGCATTAGTTACTTCAATTTACCACAGATGACGCTATTTAACTTGAATAAACTTTAACATGAAATATTGTGAAAATAAATAAATTATTGTTTTAAATGAAAACATTAGAATGGAACTGTGTAACTTATAAAGATGGCGCCACATTTGTAAGATTTAATATATAATACCTCAAAAACGCTATTTTTATGAAAATAGCATATTCTACTAACAATTTTTTTGTCACATATGGAGCAATTAATATCATGAATATCGTACTTTATATATATACTTTATACCAATGCTAAATCATTTCAAGTTAATACGTGTTACCGGTAGGTATATCATACTGTCAGTGGACAAACGATAGGTGACTTCCTTATTACTTCATCGAGTACGAGCGGAGACGGGATTTCTAATATTTATTGCTCTGCATGTATCATTAAATAATGATTTCTTAGGTGAATATATTATAGGTAGAAATCCTGCTGAGAAATTCATACGACTTCCTTTATACATATACATATATATCCAATGGTTATTTGTTTTCTGTTTTTTAGTGGTATTACTTTACAACAAAATTGTCGCTTCGTTCTTCTGACGCCGATTTCTAACACAATATAAAAGTCTTCAAACATCGAAGCATGTAAACCAGTTGTCAAGCACCCCATAATACAAGCATAATACTTGCTCACTTTGGGACTAGATAGCGCTGTGTGGAATGTCCAAAGTATTATTATTATACTACTGTATGAATTTGCTAAAAGGTTATGACATTTTGTTACTACAAAGTGAATACATAAGTTTGAAATTATAAATCTAGAATTCTGATCGAAAAAAATAAATTAAATAAATACTGGCCGGTAAGATTTTGAAAGAGCGCCGTTTTTCACTGTGTTAATATTTTTAAATATTTTTTTGAAGTTGTACTATGTATTGGACGACCGCTTAGCCTTGTGGGTAGCGACCCTGCCTACGAAGCTGGAGGACCCGGGTTCGAATCTCAGGTCGAGTCAGTGTTTATATGATGAATATTGATACTGGTGTTGGGTCCCGATTGTTATATGTATGTGGTGTCTTCGCCTGGTACCCAAAATACAAGCTAATGCTTAGTTTGGGGTCTAGACGTTGTTGTGATATATACGTTATTCTTATTATTTATTTTTGGTTGCTTGGTAGATTCACTAATTACCCAACACCATTAATGTAGCACCAGAATCATAAGTCATCAGATTTCAATCAGCATAATCTCGGCACGTTTTTTACGGAAATGTAATTCAATAGAAACTAGCAAACTAAAAACTTATCTAAACATTTACATAGATGTGATGTACTAAAAATATTTGTTTTAAAAGTTTAAAGCTTTTTAGAGAACTTAAATAACCTACATAGAATACACACATAACCTCTTAGACTAACACTTTGTATTGTTACTTATTAATGGGTAATTTCCTTCTGTCATTACACGGTTTTGTTTCTGGTACGCTTTTCAAAACACACCTAGAAGCAAACCCTAACAGCACGTGTTTTTTTTTTTGTAGAACATGTTAGGAAAATATATTTAGTTTCATAAAATAAAACAAATGCGACAAAAAAAAACACGCACTATTATGTTTTTCCTTCTTTTCGATGAATCTTAATAATTAAAAAAATATGTACGGTTGAAGCTTGTTTTTGCTGATCTGAATACAATATATATTAGTTTTTTGCAACAGTCGGTTGAGGTTTAATTGGTTGCAACGGTCAACGCCGTATGTATGAAAATTCGGAAGTACACTATCCTCTTAATTAGCATCACTTTAAATACGTCACATACATAATTAATATTGAAAATATTGAATTTTATTTAAATATTTTATCTATTAAGCTAGCTTAGATAAAATTTCACTCATACAAAAAGCGAACGATTATAATACGTCTTGTAGATACGATCGGCGTCGCTGTTTGGACACATTCGATACGCGTGACACATTTGACTAATAGCTTAAAGAAGAATGGCCTCATCGGCCCCAAGTCATATATGTTAACTGCCAAGTGACTGCGTGCGTCTTCACTCTTATGAAATTTGGCTTCATTTGAAACCCAAAAGACAAAAGTTGTTTAGTTTAAAAGATACAAGCGAAAACTAGTATAGAACATGCATACATTTACAAAATTTGTACACGTAACTGGTCAGCTCTGGCTACAGAAATCTAAATAAATGGGCAACAGAAGTTAAAACCATTAAACACGTCCTGCCCTTGATTACTTATAGACAGGATATCTTTCATATAATAATAATAGCAGAGATATCCCACACAGCGCCATCTAGTCCAAAAGACAACTGATATACATACTTAAATACTTTTTTTTAATAATACATACATACATAGATACCTTTATACCCAGACGTACGGAACAAATAAATATATTTATGCACACAAATATTTGTCCCGGACGAGAATCGAACCCGCTACACAGCTTACAGGACGGGGGACGCCTAGAGTGAGGGTCAGTAATTTAAGTTTTTGTGTAAAATCATTAGGGCAAATGAATATATTTCATTTCATATTTTATTTTATTTTAAAAATTACGGTTCAATTAATTGAACCATAACCTAAATTTGCAAATTTTTTTTTTAATTTTGGAGTTTTAGTTTTCTATAAGTTAAGTTCGCTACTGTAACTTCAAAGCGCGTAGTATTAGATATTAAATTGCATTTGCTAATTTGTGATATCTGTCCTATTCCAAGAGATACAAGTTAAAATATGTATAAAACAAGCAATATAATTTAAACAAAAAAAAAACTAAAAAGTTAGACCGTATTTCAAATGTTTTTTTTTACCGATGAAATTAGATATATAAAGTTTAAAGTTTAAACACTTAGACTTATTTTAAAAGTTTTTTTCCCGATTAAAATTAGATATAATAACACTCAAGTTTCATTGTTTTACCGCCAGACACACAGTATAACTTTAATTATAGCTGTTGCTCTTCTAAATAAATAAATATCGTCGTAGTAGGGAAATCGTCAATGTCAATAGAAAACGTGGTTTATACCTTACGTAACTGGCTACTATGGTCTCGTACTCAGTTATTGACACTTCAGAATTTTCTTCTTCGTTATGATTATTAATTATGTTCCAATAGTCACTACGGATATGTTATAGGTGGCGTTAGTTTTACTTTACGACAAACACTTGTGACAAACGTTCATGGACGCAACCTTACTTTTTAAATAATAATAATAATAATAACTAAGCATCAGTTTGTGTTATGGGTACCGAGTGAAGACACCACATACATATAACAACCAACACCCGGTACCAGTATCGATATTAATCATATAAATACTGACTCGACCTGGGATTCGAACCCGGGACCTCCAGCTTCGTAGGTAGGGTCGCTACCCACTAGGCTAAGCGGTCGTCAAATCAATGGTCTTAATACCATATAATAAGAAGCTCTATTAACGTTTATAGGCTAAAGGCACGTGCCCACAAACCAGACGCAAGTGAATAATATATGCTAATATTACTATCGCCGGTCGACATATTTTATACAGCGTGTTCAGAATCTTAGATTGCACGCATGTATTTAAATAATAAATATATTTTTTATATCTAAATTCAATATAGTTGTACCGTATGCTGGAAGTAAGCTTTTTTTTATTTTTAATTTCATTCCAGCAAAGAACTTTTGGAAATAATAATAATAATAACGTATACATGGACAAGAACGTCTAGGCTCCAAAATAAGCAGTAGCTTGTGCTTTGGGTACCAAGCGAAGACAATACGTACATATGACAACCAAGACCCGGTACCAGTATCAATATTCATCATATATGTGACATTACCAAATGTTTCGAAAGTAATGAAATAAATTTTATTTTTAAATCATAGACTTTGATTGTAAATCGTTTAATCTTAAATTATATATATCTGTTGCTTATGGATCTTGTCAGTAAGTTATCTTCTATAATAATAAGTCTGTCTGGCTGTCTGTTTGGCTGTTTGTCTTTTCCGGCTAATCTCCGAAACTGCTAAACCGATTTCAATGAAACTTTGCAGACGTACAGAGGGCATTATCAAGAGCGACATAGGCTACTTTTTGTCTGACTATCCATCCGTTTGTCTGTCTGTTCGAGTTGATCTCATTGAAAAATTAAACTTTGCAGACGTGCAGAGGGCATTATTGGAGGTGACAAAGACAATTTTTTTTCTGTCTGTCAGCCTGTGTGTCTGTCTGTTCGACCTGAACTTCGAAACGGCTTAACCGATTTCTATCAAACAAATGTGCAGAAAGCATTATCCTTGGGGGGTTGATATAGGCTACTTTTTGTCTGTCTGTATGTCCGTCTAACTATCTGTTCTGGCTAATCTCCGAAAGCGCTGACCCGATTTCAATGAAACATTACAGACACCCAGAGGGCATTATCGCAAGTGACATAGGTTACTTTTTGTCTGTCTGTCTGTTCGTCTGTCTGTTTGTTTGAGCTGTTCTCCGAAACGGCTAAACCGATTTAAATTAAATTTCACAGATATGATAAAAAATATTATCAGGAGTGACATTCCAAATGTTTTATTTGTCTGTTCGTCTGTTTGAGCTAATCTCCGAAACGGCTACAAGGAAATTTCACATATATGATAAAAAGATTGTCAGGAATAACCTACGCTACTTTTTGTTTGTCTGTCTGTTTGTCTACCTGTATGTTCGAGCTAAACTTTAAAGATTTCAATGAAACTATGCATACATTAAAAATGGGTTGTCAGAAGTGATACAGGTAATTTTTTGTCTGTATGTTTGTCTATCTGTATGTTTGGGCTAATCGCCGAAACGGCAGATCCGATTTCACTGAAATTTTGCAAATACAAAGAGGGCATTATCAGAAGTATAAGGCAATGTTTTTATCTATATTAATAAAATTGTAAACACTCTGTATAACATCTATTACGTACACGTTTGGACACCCACTGTCATGCCATCCGTCTTCGTAATTAGGTACACTACTTGAATTCCTCACGCGCACCTCCACCATATTTAATAGTGGTCGAATGTCACCTCATGCTGAGAAACCATTTTTCGTATTCATGTCTTTTGGTATATCTAATTAAATTATTGTATTACCATAAAAATTTCGCTTCTAATAACTATTTATATCTCATTGTTAATTAACTTCACGTGACAATTTTGTTTGTAATTGAACAGAACAAATATTAGTAATACCTTAGATATCCAACAGAGCACCATCTAGTCCCAAACTAAGCAAAGCTTGTATTACAGGTACCAGCCAAGTGATAAGAAGATTAATACTCGGGACGGGTGAGCTTGGAGCTTAATCCACTAAGCTGCTCGAGTGCGAGTTGGTGTATTTTAACGATTGCCCTCTGATAATGACAACCGGGACCGACGCGCGACCATTTGACGTGGTCTCCTATAGGCACGGAATCTATACTATAATATTATAAAGCTGAAGATTTTGTTTGTTTGTTTGTTTGAACGCGCAAATCTCAGGAACTACTGGTTCGAATTGAAAAATTCTTTTTGTGTTGGATAGTCTATTTATTGAGAAAGGCTATAGGCTATATGTATAAAATAAAACTATCTGTCTGTCTGTCCATTTGAGCAAATCTCCAAAACGGCTAAACTAATTTTGATGAAACTTCACAGATATAGAAAGGAAGTGGTCAAAAGTGACAAACACTACTTTTTATATGTCTGTATGTACGTCCATCTGTCTATTCAGCTAATCTCCAAAATGGTTAAACCGACTTTAATTAAATTTCACGGGTTTGAAAAAGAGGTGGTCAAAAGTGACATACGCTATTTTTTGTCCGTCTTTTTGTCTGTACGTCTATGTGTCTATTCAAGCTAATCTTCAAAACGGCTCAACAGATTTTAATGAAACTTTGCGGACGTGAAAGAAGGTTGTCAAGAGTGACATCAGCTACTTTTTGTGTCTGTCTGTCGTTTGTATTCACTGATCTATCAACGTAGGTAAAGCCAAAACTACTAGTCTAAAAGGAAGTCTAGGAAGCCGAAATTTGGAACAGTGGTTTATTTTATAACCTATCAATTTTTAATGAAAGAAATATTTGGAAATTTCAAATTTAAGGAGGGAGGGACGGAAGGGCTTTGTATGAGTCTTTGTTCTTTAAAGTCAGAAACAAAAAAATTTTGACATAAATAAATAATGATGTCTTTCAGGGTTTTTAGATTTCCACATTTCAAGGGTGGGAAACGGGAGGTGAAAAGTATGGAAGTATCGGTTTTCCTAAAGGAGTGGGGAGAATGAAGATTGAAAGTTTGAATGGGAGTACCCAATATTAGTTTCAGCAAAAAGTATGTATAAATCATTTCGAAAGTTAATACTACCTAAAACAGGAATGTGTAGTCTACGCAAGCGAAGCTGCGGGCGGTCGCTAATCAGTGATAATAAGCTAGTTGGTTTTCTTTTTCAAATATTTTATATGAAAGAGTTTTCTAAGTATATCGTGAAAGAACTTTTAAAAATAACTCATTATTAACACAGTTATGAATGTTTAAAATGTCCTGCTAGACAGAGAGGGCAATACCACTCGGCGTACCTATGTGTGACGTCAGGCCATTTAAAATAATGTTAAATATAGTTTTACAATAAAAGAAACAAATGAAATTTTAACAGCTTAAAATTTTCATATTTTCAATTTCGTTATCGTATAAAGTCTCCTTTATAAATATATTATGTTTATTAGTCAAGTACCGTATTATGTGCTTATGTCAGAAAAAAAAACTAATTGGTATAGTTCGCCTCAAACTTTATGGCGGATCGGAATACAACGCTTTAAGCGTGCTTGCGCAGGTACAGTCATATACCCCTTGCTGCACTGCGTCCCGTTACATCTTAAACTGGTCACTGCGACGCGACTTGTGCCTATGTTCGGATCCGCCATTAAGTTTGATTGTGACTCTATTTTCCCGTTCCTGGCATTTGAACCACAACCTTCTAAACGAGAAACAGACTCGCCATTACTCGGCTATCACGACACAATATACAGAATTGGTTATACCAGAATTGTATATACTGCCGCGATGGTTAAATTGTACCTAATTGGTGAATTCAACTAATGAACAAGTTAAGCGGAAGTTAGGCCTTTACAAAGTATCACTTTACCGACCGTTTAGTGAATAGTAGATTTTATGAAGGAGTAGTTTATACCACAAACCACGTGTTAGCCTCGACATAACGTGGGTAGTGAAAATTAGGTCTTGAGTTTATAATATTATTAATATTATTATAAATGAGTTATTCCTTACATGAGAAAACCTTTTAAGTCCGAAATGGTGATGAAAGAAAGACAATTTCCGTACGTGATAAATAACTTAATATTTCGTAGCAGTACCTACACACTACAAACGATAACTTCAAAATCACCAAATACACAAAAGTAAGTTTGTTGGTAGCAGGTAAAAGAAAAAATCTTGAAAACGAATCTTGTTTAAAAGTTTGAAAGTGTTTGTTAATTGATTTTTTTCTGATATTTCAATCACACGATTGAAAAGTTAGATGCTGTACACTTGTTAACGACGCTAGAAGCTCTTATCATGCGAAATATTATTCACTTCAATAAAAATGTCACTGAAAAACCTTCGATACATTTCAAAGGTCTGTCTAACGATACCCTACACAAAGGAGAAGATTTGTATGGCGGTTCATAGAAGACATTTAAAATGGCGTAAGCAACGCAACGTTTCCCTACACGATAAAACTAATCTATTTAATGATTTTATTAAGAGTATTTCGCAGTTTTCTTTTTCCTTCGATCTCTCAGCTCCTGGATTTTAATTTCGATCTCACCTCATTACCAGCGCACGGAACGGCCAATTTCGCCATTAATTACTTTACCACCCCTTCCTTTTTCGGGGTAAAAATAAATTATAACTCATTTATCGTTACGGCGACAGCGGAGCGGCGGAATAAATATCCGTCACGTAGCGTAGCTCCCGGCTACGTGTACGGTACGGGTAAGGGGGTCGGAGTCAGGGTGACGGGTGAAGAGGGGGGTTAAGCCACGCCCCTCACGACTTGCGCACTGCGCGTGTTACGTACTCTCACGTATGAACACATACGGCCCGTACACGTAACTAGGGCATACGAGAGGCATATACGGATGGGCGTGGTTTGCTGTAGGCGTGTTCATATGTGTCCAATATGTGTTAGGTGGGATCGTGTTGTGCCTACGTTACGTAAATGACGTGACGTGAGACATAGTTATGTAAAGGAAGTTCTAGTGGAAAGGTTTTACCTAAACGTACTTACAGCTAGAAAACATTTGAAGATAACATGAAAAAAGAAAAACAGGATGCTGCGAAAAAACGCATTCAAGACGTACGCATGGGTGGGTTTCTTTGGACACTTTACCAAATGAGCATAATTACATTTATTTTAACACCGATTGACGACACTCCTGAAACGGTCTCGCAGACACTGAACGCGGTCGGCAAGGGTTTAGTGTATATGTATTTACGAAAGTGTGTTTACAAGCAAATCGGAAAGGTTTTAGAGGATTTTTTTCTTGTGTTTACAAAGCCTATGCCAATGCAAGACACAATTTGCCATTTTGACTTACAAGCAGCACGTACGGTACGAGTATATGAGGAATCGATACTAATGATGAAAACATTTTTTTAGTTTCGACGAATGAACCTAGGAATACCAGGGCACACCTAGTAAGTCCACTCACACATACGCAGCCGCCATTGCTTCATTGGTTGGCCAGTGACAGTATATTAATTTATTCGAATTGGACGGGCTCCTTTCTGAATTGTTTAATCAATATATGCCACAAGAAAATAACTGTTATATACATTTCACCAACTGAGCGAGGTCTATACTCTTATACTATCAATGAACATATTTTTTATGACATACTATTGACATACTCCAAGTTCTAACTTCTTCTCTCAATACCAGTCAATTTGACTATTAATTCCGTATTCCAGGCATCTTCGAATGGATTAAACAGTAGCTTATAACCTACTTCGTCATTTGAACTATGTTCATACATAAAAATTTTGATAAACGGATTGATTGACCGTAACTGCGAAGCGAAGGGTATAGCGGCTTTGATTCTTGCCCGGGACAAATATTTGTGTTTTCCATTCCATTCCATCAACCCTGTTTTATACTCCACTGCACGGGCTTAAGCCTCCCCTCAAGATGAGATGGTTTGGAGCTTGAATCCACCACGCTGCTCCAATGCGGGTTGGCGGATTGTGACAACCGCCATCTATTGACAGCAACCGGGACCGACTGCTTAACGTGCTTTCCGAGGCACGGAGTCAGTGACAGTTAATGTACATAAGTTAGAAAAAACTCATTGGTACATGCCTGTACTCGAACCACGATCACTTGGCCTTATAGATTTGAAACAGGTTCGCTGCGGCTCGGGCTATCACGACATCATAACATGATTATTTGTACCGTGTCAGGGTGTAAAAGTAGGTATCTATATATATATATGTATATATTATAGAGAATATTTGATTATGTATATCACTTGTCTAGTACCCCATAATACAAGCATAATACTTGCTTACTTTGGGACTAGATAGCGTGTGGGATACCCTAGATAATATTATTATTAAACTATTGTAAAATCTCGTCCTTTTGTTGTTATGTTACTACGTCAAGGAAGGTCAAACTCACTTTCACATTTCTATTATATTTACAATCTTCACTGTATTCAAATTCAATAACATTGGCCAACTCGACCACAAAGATCCAATCAATATACTGACCTTTACAATAGGGTATAGATAAAAAGTTTTCGTGGGTAACGTAATTGAAACTTCTGAATGTCGGTCGACATTTCACGTATATTCAAGGATTTTATAAACTTGCTCCCTAGAATTGTAATAATAATAACAATATCTGGGACATCTGACATAGCGCGATCTACTCCCTAACTGACCAAAGCCTGTATTATGGGTACCGGACAACTGATACACATTGGTATTTAAATTTTCTTTATAATATATACATATAGATATATTTTCCACCCGCACACGGAACAAGTAGACATGACAAACCTGCAAGGCTAACAAGCACACCGCGACAAAAATTTCATCTCGTGCCTTAATGAAATTTCTCTATAAGTGGACCTATATAATAGAGCCATTGTGTTTCCACACGAAATGATGTCGCAGTGTCCACGTTAGTCTGGCTGGGCATAAAGATCATTTAACATATTATTATACACGTTATACTTATGCATATAATACTTATGCGTTGCGAAATGGCATACAAACAAAGCTTGAAACATAAGAAAAGCACAATGAACTCTTTTTCGCATAGAAAGAAAGTTTGTGAACGCAAATTATACGTAAGAATGTTATTTTATATTTCATTCTCAAACCAAAAACAGCAAAAACAATAATATACAAATAAATGAACAATAATAATAAATAAATTGCATATAATAATAGTTTCAAAAACCTTATCGATTCCCTAGTAAATATTTGTACACAAAACTTTACTGGCCGCATTCAGTGTCGCAAAATGAGATACACCGAAAAAGAAATTAAAATTGCATCGAATGTTTTAAAAATAGTAACAATAAAGGTACATAAAAAACTGATAGAATTACTTTTCACAAATAAATCAACTTATTTTTCAAGTCGTCCATGGACACACACGTTTAAATATGCGGCTACTGAGCGATGTTATACGCAGCACTCTTTTTTTCTGTTTGAAAATGTAAATGTAGTTTTGCTATTAATTAATTACGCACTTTAATTATACACACTGTATCCATTTGTAACACCTGTGCCCAAAAATTGTCGAGTCGAACCGCAAAATTGCGACTGGCAGCCGACACTCGGTTCAGAATAAAAAAAAATATAGAAACTTTGCCAAAGTTCAACCGGAAAAAGAATGGAAAACGGGGAAAATAAAAAAGCCATTGACTTCCGACCGGCCGAGCGCGCACCAACTTTTGCCGCCTTTTTAAACATCGCCCGTGATGAATCCGCGAATATCTTTTTTTTTTTTTCAACAAACAGCGAGTCCATTTTTATTGGTTTTATCAATCTGCCAGGATTATACTAAAAAAGAAAATAGTTCTTTTTTTCAAAATTACTATCACATGAAAGAAAGAGTATCAAAGTTGACAGTAGTATGGCATAGTAAAGAGTGCAACGTCAGTTTAAGTATCAAACGAGGACGAACCAAAATGGCGGGGGGTGAAGAATGGTGCGCGGGAAATGTAGAGTGGTTTAGCCGAGGAATCGTCAGCTGTTTCGCTTACGTCCGACCTTTATCTTCAGTGCTAATTTATTTTGTAGGTGTCAATGAAGAAAAAAAATTAGATGATTTTAACTATTCACAGCATTTTTTTTTTTCACGGGCAGGCTAATAAAATATAATATATTTCCGCTTGAAACTAAAATACTAGATACGAACCTACCTCTCTTATCAACATTTTAATAGCTTTTCATTAGCGGCGCTTGGTTGCACAATAGTACGTAGTTAGCGGGGTCTACACATTTTTAGTCGCCATTTACAATAAAATTATGGGGTCTAGTTTATGTGTAAAATGTAAGGAATGGAAATGTTCGTAGATTTAATTCGTGTTTGACGGTTTTGTTTCGAGATACGTTTGTGAAACAAGATTAGAGGGCGTTGTTAAGTAATTTAGTGTAATCGTCAAAGTCACCTCTAATGTCAATGTAAATATTTTTTTTAATTAAATTTTTTTTTAGTTAAATAGAAAAAACTTTTGGGAAAATTATGCATATACGCTCTGGCGTCATACATACATTTCTTCTATTTTTATAAATATTACATCTACATTTTTTATGATGATAGTGAGAAAGCCTCATTGGCTATATTTACTTGGGAAGCCTGTGGTTTATTATATTGACGATATAGTTTAGGATCCCGTCGCTCATTATATTCACGATATAGCTGGGGAGCCCTGGCTGAATATATTTATAATATAGTCGGGGATCACATCACTGACAACATTTACCTACGATATAAGTCTGGAAGCCAGTCGTTGATTTTATATTTAAAAAAGTACACAAGTAAAACTCATCACTCGTCCAAAGAACTGATGTTTTTTTTTGGAACTCATGCAACAAAGGCAACATTGTTAGAAGAAAGGACTTTTTAAATTTTTGTTTACTGATGAATGAATATCTATATTTAAATCCTAGGAAACCCTTTGTTTATACGCACGCTCAAGTATTTCAGGCGATACTGGTGCTTATATACACGAGTACGTCTACCACATGCCTTCACTTTCTCTCGTCGTAATACTGTTATTTAATCGATACTTTGGCCGATATTTGTATGTAAAGATATTTGGCCGATAAGGGGGCCTTCCCAGTTACGTGACTTTGATGAAAAACCTCTGAATTTAAAAGAAATTACTCAAAATGAATATTAATATTATGTAATATTGTGAACAGTAATACAATATAATTATATAGTAACTAGAGCGGAATAGAAGTATTTTGAATCGTTTTAGCCGTATGGAAAGGATTAAATAAAATAGTCACGAAAGTAATCTTTAGAGTGGATGTTTGTAACCTAAGAGTGTTGACCAAATTGCCGACGTGCCGAAAACGATGGGCCTGAATGAAACAATTGATGAATCCTGGCGTGGCGGAATAGGTGTGTAAGGACCATATCTGTGGATATATATAATACTTGCATTCCTCTCTGGGAAACAGGCGTGAAGTTATATAATTATATAAAGTACATATAATTCAGCATCGGAACGAACATGTCTCGGGAGGCTGGAACAATACGAGAGTCGATCGATATGTACGGTAGGCTATAAGACGCACAGAGCAACGCAAGCGCCGAGCCAGAGTTAAAACAAATCAGTGCCCGGGAGGCGCGAATTGAGAACGTACCCGTTCTGGCTAATTTTATTTCGCAATTACCTCACACCCCGCGTTAGCCCGCCACCCGCGCGGCCCCTTTAGCCGACGTAGTAGGACATTCTTGGCTACAGGGTTATTCTGTACAGAGGTAACATCACTTTCAGAACATGTACTTATAAAAAATTATTGTACTTATAAAAAATTATTGTACTTGTGCTTTGATACGATGCTTTTGATGACATCACATAAGAAGGAATCAATAGCTAATTAAGAGTGTCTATTAAGGTGGCCTGTTTAATAATAATAATAAAATTAAGAATTTATCTGAACATCATTTTATGAAGAATATTCTGATTTTAAATACTTAGGGTACCTATTTTTCAAATTGAAATCAACAAATCAATTGAAATAAAATTGAAATCAATCACCAACATACATACATAAACTCAAGCCTGCTTCCCATTGGGGTAGGCAGAGATTACAGATTTCCACTTAGTGCGATCCTGGCATACTTCTTTCGCCTCATCGACACTCATCACTCTTCTCATACACTCTCTCCAGCTACTCCAGGTACTCTGGATTTGACTTTTTTCTAGTACGTCCCCAATCTGGTTCCTGTAGGTTCATCTAGGGCGACCCTTTCCGACCCTACCATTCGCATCCGCACAATAAATTTCTTTCGTCAGCCTTCTTTCATCCATCCTCTCCAATGACCAAACCATCAATTATCAAATTACAATCAATATAAAATCAATATACGTTTGTAAGTAGAGTAGACACAGTTAATTATCACTAACCTATTGTATGCCTATGTACATTGTATTTTATTTTTGTCTTGTTTTCTTAGATGTGCTATAAAGAATATTTATTATTATTATTATCATCACTTGCAAACATTTTGTGTCAATGTTAAATCTCCATTGGAATACCATTTAAATGATGCAGCAAGTAAGTGTCCAATGTAACCTCTAACTTTGAAAGAAAGGGATTTTTATTTTTAGTCCCCTCTGTATTTCGTTTGCTCTATGTAGCCCCTCCTCAGTAAAAAGGTTGTAAGAAGCGAGGTGGACAGCGGGTGTTCGGGGGTGTAAGAGATGGGGGGTAAGATCGCCTCCGCAACCCTTTCGCTTTTTACCCGGACCACCCGCCGAAGAGAAGCGGGTGCCCCGAAATTATTCGATTTCGCGTTTCTATGTTATACTAGTGAAAGTTGAAGGGTTTGTTTGTGTTTTTTTTTAATCCAATCGATTACACACAAAAGACTAACTCAATAATATTTATACATAATTAACACATGGGTTACTTCTCGTACATTACTTTTTTTGAAAGTATTTGTCAATAGTTTTTGCTGTAGTGAAAGTTGGTGGATTTGATTATGTTTTTTTTTTGCAATATAAGTTGGCATTGAAGAAGTTGTAGATTCAGCCATTTATATTACATCTATTAATGTTACATAAATTGTAAAAAGAACAGATAATGGAGTACCGAATTAATTCTCTATTAGTATGTTTAAATTTACTTTCAACTGACTGCCTGATTGTTCTAGTTATCGCAAATCGAAACAAAACCATAAACCGAGGTTTCGATCTCTGCCCAAGACATTTGTGCCTGTTTGTGACAAATCTGGATGTAAAATAGTTCTATATATTGGAAAAATGTTTAAGTGAATATAATTATCTATACCAGGTGATTTTATCATCACCTGCCTTTTAATATTATTATCTTTCGTAAAAGTATGTGGTCTTTATTTTAGTATCCAGTAATAAAATACTGAGATATCACGTCACAAAGCTATTGAATTGTCGTGGCGATGCGCGGGCGACTGTATATTTCGAAAGTCAGCGGCCCCTGGTGCGACACCGAGTTAGAACCTACATAGGTTTTACTTAGTAACCACCTGTACCTATCGATAATTCTTTCAAGAAAAATATTTAAAACAAAAAAAAATTTCCTTTTCTTTTAAATTATTTCTTATGAGATACGAAATGCTTAGAAAAATTTGTCGAAAGATCAAAAAAGAGGCTGCATATGATTTTTTCTGGTACGCATACTCTGCCTAGTTTAAAACTAGATGACCTGGTCGCATTTCTCAAATATTATTTCACCTTTTACTCTAACTTTTTGGCTTCTTTAGTCATTTTTTTGTAATTTTTAAACAAAGAGATTATTATGGTACCATAGTAATTAATATTTTTTAATCTTTTCGATCGATTTCTGCCCGTTTATACAAAATATAGATAAATTATAATAAATAATTTATCAGGGATTAGTACATCTAAAAATTATTTTCGTTTTAATAGTTAATATTTTCATAAAGAAGGAAATTTTTAATGTCTATTAAAATTGTGTCTTCAAAACTGAAACTTTAGGCCGTAGCTTATTAGAGTAAGGGTCAAATATCAAATTCTTCAGAATAATTAAGTAAAATTGTTAACGAACATCCCACCAGGACACCCTGTAGCTGTTAAGCCTCGCGTTTCTTCGTCGCTTCTTAAAGTGTTTTACATACAGCGCATCTGTGTGCGTTCGTACGCACCTACCCTCCCTTTTTTCGACCACCCTTTACCCCCTTTGCCCCTAAGAAAAATACCCTTTCGCTTCTAGCCCCCTTTGATGTACAACGCCTCGGGTAAAGAAGATATGAGGCTTTTTTGCAAAAGCTTAATTTAAATGAGTACCCTGAACGACTCAATGAGAATATTTCCTTAATTTAAATACTATCTCGGGAAGTGGGTAGCGGAAGGCAAAAAAGTCCCTTTTAATTGGTATCGAATGGCGATTGATATTTTGCGCTTCATTGAGCTGTAAGGGTTGTGGGCCTTGTTTATGATTATTGCCCATTTTACGTAAAGGGGACGGAATAATATTTTATGTTTATTGAAAGATGTTTTTAGGTCCACGAAAGGTTTAAAAATCTGAAAATATATACTACACTGAGGAAAGCGTTCTTCGAAGAAAATATGATGGTTCACCATCGCTAGAACAATCATAACATGAATACGAGAAAACTGAGGAAGAAAAACTACGCGTCATCATAAGTACGATACGGGAACCGTAATTTCGGCTGACGCAAATTTTTTCTTCTTCCTACTCCTCGTTTTTTTATTATGAAGGTCATCCATTGCTCGATTGATGAACACTGTTCTCAGGGTAACTGGTTGATTATTTTCAATATAGCCGATGATGGCTTTACGAAGTTACCTCAGGGAACAAAAATTCTTTCGCAGTGCAAGAAGACAGGTAAAAAGAAAAACTCATCCCTTGCCGAGTAGACTAGACTTAAGGAAAATCATTTTTTTTTTGTATACATAGAATTTCGTAACTTCAATTCTAGTATAATAATAGAAATAAATAAAGTGAAGCGGGCCGTTCGTGGTGTCCTAATTTATGTAAACACATTTTTTATGAAATTCTCTCCTTGAACTTAATTCTCTTAATTTTTTTTTTGAAATTTATATTTGACATATCATGACGTATTTCATGTACCGCTTTAATCTTTTTGACGATGTACCACTTGCAATAAAAAAAAACATATATTAAATTTTAATATTTAATTTTTCAATATATATACAATAATATAAGCTAAAAATAACCCGTGCCTGGCGAACCTGATGCAAAGGTACCCATAACGCTCGCGGCATTACCGCGCTGGATCGCTATGGCGAGCCTCTGCATCAGAAACGACCCCGAGCGAGGGTCACACCCCCTCTCCTTAAGTCGGCGACCGATGCTCTTAATTAAATTTCTCGCCTCGAGGCTCCAACAGCCCGTGGTCTCCACAGCAAAAGGAACAAAGATATAGGATATTTCTAAGTTTGAGTATTTATGGTGTTTCAGACGGGCCGCGGACTCAGCGGCCGCCCCTGCCACACGCATTGTTGAGTTGAAGTGGGAGAGAGCGAAAGTGCTGACGCAAGTTGCGTCCCATAATAAGCACCTCCCTTTTTCCCAAGGCACCAGGGTCAAACCAGGCCTCTTTCCGTCTGTGCGACTAAGACCCCGTGGTTCGGTAACACAGGGCACATTGGCCGAAATGAGGGCGCGACGAATGATATCATTAAGTGTGTGGTGACGTGGAAACCTGCCCGAGCATCTATTACAGCTCAGGGCGTGGTGACCGTTGCCTTCCACCATGGCACCACACGAGCACTGGTGAGGTTCACACACCTTGCAACCCAATCGCAATGCCACTGCTATACGAAGAGACTCATCATCGAGCAGAGTACCCACGTGTGGAGAGGGCAGAGCATGCAACCATGCCCCAGATTCCAGCCGAGCCACCGCTCTAAGTCTGGCTAAATATATATTAAATTAATTTTAACAACGGCTCGCCTGAACATGAAATTTTACCGCATAAATTACAAGTTGCTACATACGAATAACTGTTTAGGCAGGCCCATTGCGTTTTTGGGTTATGGATTCTAAAAATGTCATCACGGGTAGTCCACATTTAAAAAAAAATTGTTTGCTGTTGTGTTCTCTCCAAGATGTGCATCCAAAGTTGCAAATGTGGGTTTGACACCTCATAGAAATACTTCTTAGAACTTCATTATAATACGTTATGCAGAATATGTATGTATATTCTATACATGTAGTGATAGCCCGAGCGAGTGCAGCGAACCTATTTATAGTTTAAAAGGCCGTGCGACCGTGGTTCGAATTCGGACTTGTAACCAATGACTTTTTTCTGACTTTTAAGTACATAACTATCACTGACTCCGGGGATCGAAGAACACGTTAAGCTGGCGGTCCCGGTTGCCATCAACAGCTGGCATTCGTTAGAACTCACCAATCCGCACTGAAGCAGCGTGGTAGATTAAGCTCTAATCCCCTTCACCCTAGGGGAGGCCTAAGCCCCTGCAGTGGGACATGATGGGCTGATTGAAGTTGAAGGAAGTGAAGTGAAGAATATGAACTTTCACGTTTCCACTGCTGAAGTACAGCCTTCAACATTGAGTTAAGGAGTTTGGACCATAAGTACACCGCGCTGCTGGTACGATGTCAATAGAGGTCTCAATCCCCATCGTCTCAAGAACGATGCGGCAGGAACTTGTCATATTCATTTCAGTAAAGTTTTTATAATTAAAAAGTCCGTGGCGAGAATCGGACCCTTTGTATCAAAAGCGGGCTTGTCCACTGGACCATCATAGCTTTGACCACATAGAATAATAAAATTGACAACAGCGTTATCTTCTCCTTAGAATTAGTAAGTTGTTTATGGACATCCATCTAACTTGTTGGTTGGTTCGTTTATTTTTCTTTTTGTTACTATTTTGGTCTAACAAGATTACAACTACGACGACGGCTTGGTTTTTACAAAAAAAAATCGAAAATGATATGTTTGATTAGATTTAAAGATCAATGCATAGAGCAAAGCGGAACAGAACGACGAGGCACCCAGAAAATTTTGAAACATTTTAAATCAATCGATTTGTTTTAATTAAATTATAGCCTTATTAGTAGTCAGACTGACCGATTGGCTGAGTGTTTAGTGACCCTATCTGTGAAGCCAAGGATCGCAGGTTCGACTCGGACCCGGGGTATATATTTGTGGACATAAATATGTATATTTGTTCCGTGTCTTGATGTAAAAGTATCCATAATATTGTAAAAAAATTTAAGTATGTTTATCAGTTGTCTAGTACCCCGTAATACAAGCATAATTCTTGCTTACTATGGAACTAGATAGCTTTTGTGGCTTGTCAAGTCCCTAATATTATTATTATTAATATCCCTTCCGAAGAAACGCGGAAGTATGTAAATATTTGCAGGTTGCAGTACCGAAGTTGCAAGCAGCCATCAACCAGCATAAACGAATATTTCATAGGTTGGTGGACATCAGCCAGCGGGCGGATTTTCGATTAAATTTCCTACCGCACTGTACTAATTTTTTTATAGGTCATACAGTTTTTTTTGTAATATCGTCCCAAATGTGATACATGATTCTTACAAGCACACGAAGCCCAGAGTCAATTAATTTGACGTTTCTACTCAATTGGTACTTTTATGGCGACCACTCATCACTCATCGCGTATCTGGTACACATCGGCTCAGCCGATGGGCAGCTATATGCTCACGCACAGGCCCCGTGTTTGCTCATGTGGTAGGACACCATACATTTTACATCTCCTTGACAATTAATTGGCTTTTAATTATATTAAACAATATCAGACATGTACATTGAAGTATGTTAATTAAAACATTTTCAGGGATTTCTCATCCAAGGTTAGTATTAGAAAAATCTAAATAATTTTCTTTATCTTTTATAGACTTTCAAATCTCAGAAGCTAGCAGGGCAAGAATAAGACCAGATAAGCAGATAAGGCAAGAAAGAGACCAGCTTTGTACAGGCGACGACAGAGGCAGACTTTCGAAGATCATTTATTTAAAATGAAACGTCGACCTACATGGTCTTTGCGATCTTTTACAAATTGCATCTTAATATATCTGCAAACAAATATGACGATCCCGCTTCTTCTTCTTTAGAAGGCCGTGACTCATATTTTCATTTTGGGAGCCTGAGATCTCGAGAACTAGGTCCGAATAAGAAAAAAATAAAAAAACGTCTCGAGGTAATTAGAAGGGGGATCGATTGAGACCAAAAGTGTTAGAATCGGACAACCGGAAGTAGTGGTTAAGGGTGCCCTTAGTTGGAAGTCGGATATGCGTCGGTGTTACATTTCGTACTAATTCGGTTTGTTCGATCGAAATGTCGTACAGAATGTTATACTTCGAAGTTTTAAGCTTATTCAGATACAGTTGTGTTACTTTTTTTGCGAAAAAAATTTATTTCGAAAAATATTATCCAAAATATGTGTGTTTACTTTATTCCGTTAGGTTCATTTCCAATGTAGTAAGAAGTTCGTGCGAGAGCAGGAGATCCGTTGATTTTTTTTTATTACATACTGTTCTAGAACTCTCACCAGCATAAACAAGAACAATTTCATCTACGGCATTACGAGAACCTAACTTAACTTTTTCAAAAATTAAATACGTGGATTATTATAATTTGTTGTTGGAAGTTTTACGGCTTTCTTATCAGTTTTCTAGACATTATTTGGGTTAGGTTTTGTTTGTCTTCTTATGTTATGGCTAAATTTGGCATGAAATTTCTCGAAATATCTTTGAAATGCTATTATTATTACTCAAATCTATGACTGATACCAGGATGTGATACCAGGATCCAAGGATGATGTTACTCAAAACGTTACTTAATTTTTTTTAAATGTTCAAAATAGATTACAGTCCTTGTTGTGTTAATTATGAAAAAAGCATTTTATTAATAGAATACATACGATTTCGGTGTGTATTTACATTTTATTACGGGCGGCTTACTTTATTGAAAATGAGTTTATTAAATTTAGCGTTCTTAAAGAGACGGCTTACGTTCTCGTCGCTTGCGCGGAAAAGTTTTCACTAAGTTTTAAGATAGGTACTTAGTTTTTTGCCGTTTCATTTTATTTGTCACGGATGGTAATATGCTGATTGATTTTCAATTTACGGATGCTAAGCAAGTCACAGATTTAAGATTTACAGGGAATTATATCAATTTTCGATATGTCGTGATAGCCCAGAGCGCAACGAACCTGTCTCAAATTTATAAGGCCATGGTTCGAATCCGGGCGTGTACCAATGAGTTTTTCTGACTTAAGTACACAATATCACTGACACCGTGCTTCGGAGGGCACGTTAAGCAGTCGGTCCCGGACGCTGTCAATAGATGGCGGTCGTTACAGTTCCCAACCCGCAGTGGAGCAGCGTGGTGGACTTAAGCTCCAAGCCCCCCTTCTCACCCTGGGGGAGGCCTAAGCTCCTGCAGTGGGGTAAAAATGGGCTGATGATGATATCAATTTTAATAAAACCTGATTTAAATATTAAAATTCTATTATTAAATGGCGGTAAACACTTGATGTGTCTAAACGCAGTTTGTAATAATTTTCTCGAATATGCACGTATATTTCTTAATCTATACTAATATTATAAAGCTGAAGAGTTTGTTTGTTTGTTTATTTGTTTGTTTGTTTGAACGCGCAAATCTCAGGAACCACTGGCTCAAATTGAAAAATTATAGTTGTGTTGGATAGTCCATTTATCGAGGAAGGCTATAGGCTATACTACATAACGCTACGACTAATAGGAGTAAAGCATTAATGAAAAATGTTTGCAAAAACGGGAAAAATTATTCCTTTTGATAGCTTCCGTCGCGCGCGCTGCGTAAACGGTTGATGTTAAGCAAAAATCATGTATTACGGAATTGTTCCCCTTTAAAAGTTCTAACCAAAAGTCTGCGACAGCATATGTGTATCTTTTAAGGTTAACTTACTATAACCTTTTTTATGACAACCAAATTTGTTCTAACATAATGTACTATTTGCGACGATGTTTTTTAAACGTAATCCTTATCAAATCAAATACGTTATTTGTTTTAAGCATTTCATGCATATTATAATTGCTCTTCACACCATACAATTTAAATTAATATCTTACCAGTTTTTATCGAAATATGAATACTATAGCGGGAGAAAATAAATTCGCTGTCTGCCTCTGTTCGTTAACTTTTTACTTCCAAACCACGCAATAGACTTTGATTCGGTTTTCAGTAATATCTTATTTTCTTATTATCTTATAATCTATATAATAGAAATACTTATTATAAAGCTGAAAAGTTTGTTTGTTTGTTTGAATGCGTTAATCTCTGAAACTACCAGTCGGATTTGAAAAATTCTTTTTGCCTTTGATAGCCTGAATCTAGCGGATGGTTATAGGCTATATATATGAAAACGAACTGTCTGCCTATTCGAGCAAATTGGCTTCGGCTAAAACGGCTTAACCGATTTTGACGAAACTTTAAACATATGGAAAGGATGTAGACAAAAGTGACTTGACAGTGACAGAACTTTTTGTATGTCTGTCTGTACGTCCATCTGTTTAAACCGATTTTAATGAAACATCACAAGTTTGAAAAAAAGGTCGTCAAAACTAACAAAACTAACAAATGTTACTTTTGTCCGTCTGTCTGTCTGTACGTGTATTTGTCTATTTGAGCGAATTTCCAAAACGGCTAAACAGATTTTAAGGAAACTTTGCAGACTGCCAGAAGGTTGTCAAGAGTGTCATAAGCTACTTATTGTGTTTGTTTGTCTGTCTATCTATCATCTACGTAAATATCTATCAACGTACAGCCGAAACTACTAAGTCTAGGAAGCTTAAATTTGGAATATAGGTTTATTTTATAACGTGAGCATTAAGTTAAGAAAAGCTTTTTAGAAATTTCTTACTTAAGGATGGGAATGGAGGGACTTTAATAATGACGTGTTTCAGGGTGTTTAGATTTCCACATTTTATGGGTGGGGAACGGGAGATAAAAAATTGTATCGGTTTTTTTAAAGGGGGGGAAGGGGAATGAAGATTGAAAGTTTGAATGAGTGTAACCAAAATTGGTTCCATCTAAAAGTACGTATAAACCATCTCGAACGTTAATAGTACCTATAACAGGAATTTGTAGTCTACGCAAGCGAAGCTGCGGGCGGTCGCTAGTTTTATTATAAACAGTGTGAGAAATATGTCTGTATTAGAAACCACTTTGGACAATTAGGAAAATAAATTAAAATTCTTCTTATTAGACGACAAATGTTAAGAAATACATTCATAACGTATTACATAAGACACGATTTTTTCAAACGAAATCGTTTGTTCGCTAGGGCGTGGCCTGTATATTATTTATATATATTTTCTTTCTTAGTTGAGTAGTCCGAGCAATAATTAAATGTACGTTAACATACTTAAAATATATGGAACCTTTAGTGGAGCAGTACAATTCGACTCGTTTATTTAAAAAAATACTAATGTAAAAACAATGTAGTAGTTATCTATTTCTTAAAATTTAACATAAATTTTGTAAACAGAAACTACATGATCGATACGAATGAAAATTTCTAAGAAAATCCAACCCTTCGAGGCGACAACGGACCCTTTTGATCCATTTAAATACATGGTGCCGCGTATACTAAGTCTTGCGGGCAAAAATTTCTCGACAAGTGAATACAAAAGTAAAATTCTCTACGTCGAGGGAAGGGTTGACTCCCTCAATCCTTCGCTGGGGTCCAACCCGTTCTTCTTTCTTTACATTTATTTCTTATGGCCTGTTTCTTCTTCTTAAATTATAAAGGTGTATGTCGCAGAAATGATCTTGACACTTCATAAAATCTTTTTTACAATTAAATTAATTTTAATTGAATACAGTAAACTAATAACTCAAATTGTTATCCACCTGTCCATTACACCCCACGTATTCTATGAAATAACATTTGTAATTTTACTGCTTCTAATTTAATGTAGTTTTTAGCGACATCTGTAATAGTAATAAAAACGCGATTTTTTTTCAGGGTCCGCATTGACTGTATGTTTTTAAAACAAATAATATTTCACAAAATGAAAATTATTGTTGTTATAATGAACTTAGTCACCGCCGTCATCCGTGCATAGAACTGACACCACAGCCGAAAACGTGAAGAAATGAAAGGATGTAATCTTCCTCGCCGGGGAAATCGACATTTGTAAAATAATAAAACACAATACATAATAATAAATAATCTAGTGAAAAGTTAGTACACTCATTGTGTATGACATACAGTTGGAAGGTAATATAGTCCTATGAATCTGCAAGGAATTAAGAAAATGACAGTGGAAAAGCACTCTAAATTCTAATAATATTTGTTGCGTTTTCCAACAGTTAATAACAATATAAATTGCCACGTCCGTTCGATAGTGACAAATAGTTTTTTAGTACTTTATAATTTTCGTATAGTAGTTTGTCCGTCCGTCCTTTTGCGTTCTTATGTCTTTAATTTCTAATGGATTTTCTTTTTAAAATCGGCACAGACGTGACGTTTGAATTCTAGTTTTGCAAGTATCATTTAGAAGCCGTTTGAAAGAAAAGGAAGTCTTGAGAATATTCTTATTGTTTTATTTAGTCTGCCATAGCAACTGTTCAAAGAGACGTTTCTTTAAAATTCTCAGTATTTATATATTTATAATTATATTTGTTGAGGAGAACATTGGCTACTATTTTAATTGATTATCATTACTATTATGTACTTATGAAAACACTTCGCGCTTTTGAATACATGACATTGCTACAGAGTAAAATTTAATGTCATATTTTAGTCTGTAATATTACGTCATTTATGTACTGTATGAATGTATTTTTGTATATCACACTTCCTATGTTACTCAAAGGTTATTAAACTTAAAATACTGTAGTTAATTACTTGCATACGGAAGGGAACTAGTGATGGCGAAAAAATATATTATTATAATATTTTGCGAACTTTCGAAGTTGAATATTTACTAATTGTCAAAGTGACAGTACAAAACTTTATTTACTTTATTTACAATCACGAGCTGACAAAGTATCAAGACTTGACAACACTCGTTCACAAAGAGCCGAAATGATGTTACAAAGGCCCGGAACTGGGCTAACACAAGTTTTCTATATTACTGTACCCGCGCCGCCCTCTCGCCACTCCTTCGCCCGTTCCTCCCGCGAAAGGGTTGTAGGCACTCTTTGAAGATGCGCGCAAAGCTTTTTCTATATAAATTCACTGCTAACGACGGTAAGCGATTCGAATTTCGTTAAGTCTCGAATTTCCAGAGGCAAAAAATAATTGTTCGCGGCTATCCCTTCAGTTTCCCGTTTATTGGGATATTTTATTCTGCTTTTCGAGCGACTATCCTTTATGGAAACTTTAAAGGCTTCGGGTATCCCAGGACTGTTTGTTATCGTGAATTGTTTTGCGTTTTCGGTGAAAATTAATATGGAGTGTCAGAAATATTTATATACAATAATTATACGTGTATTTATTATGTCCTTACTCAAGTCTGTTTTGGTCTTATAATGAGATTGCTAAGGCTTTTGTAAGAATATGCTACTTATAAATGCTTCACACTTAAAGCCAATCATCATTTCAGAGATTTTAAAGTAATGTAAAGGAGCTAAGGGTCGCGGTTCGATTCCCGCCGGGGACAAATATTTGTGTTCATGAACATGTATATTTCATTCCGGGTCTGGGGGTAAAATATTTATATATTGTTTAAAAAAATTATATTGAAGTATTTATAACAGTTGTCTAGTGACCCATAATACAAGCATAGTATTTGCTTACTTTGGGAGGAGATGGCGGTGGAATGTCCTATTATTAATAAAGTAGTTTAACGTTTAGTATTTCTGTACGTTTTGCCACAATAATAGTTTTATCTAAATACGTAGAAAACGTCTTAAATGCCGAGTAAAAATATTTTATTGTTAATTTTTTTTAATATTATTTAATTTTTGTGGAGTTGGTTTTCTCGCTAGTTTTGATATTTACATAGCACGTTTCCACGGGTCTTTCTGCGATGTATTTCGTTTGTTTTAAAATTAAAAAAAATTCTTAATTTCGATGATTTTGTCGTATACACGACAAAAAAACGAGTTGATTCAGATCTCAAGTGAACGGTAAGGTTTTTACAACGTATATGTAGGAATAACAAACAAACATCGCCGTATTTTCATACAACATTCACAACACAATGTATGTATATCAGTTGTTCAGTACCTATAATACAATATTCGCTTAGTTTGGGACTAGATGGTGCTGTGTGGGATGTCCTAGGTATTATTATAATTACAACAACAATATTTCGTATAAAACTGTCCAAGTTTTTTTGTTTTTTTTTCCTTTAACGAGTATGTGTTTTAAAGACTTGTATATTTAATAAAGAAAACTTTTAGTTTATGGATTTGCTAGGATTCCATTACAAAATTAAAAATCCACAGTACTACGACAGATGTTTTGTCATGTTGTATTAAGCTACCAGAATCAACAGATATTTCATTGTGACTGAAGCTTTTTCAATTATAACCACACCTTAACCGGGAATGAAAATTTATGTTTGTCCTGATACGAAAAAAGTATGCTTTTCCTCCAGTCACATTAGAAAAACGTATCTATTCTAAAGCGCCAAAATAAATTTGAACAACGCCGTCGAAATAATTAACTAACAAGCTCACGCATCTACGCAACATCCCACAATCCATCAGAGCTCTCACCACGAAACACTTTAACAATCAACTGCTGTCACTACGGACTGATTATCCGATAGTAATCGCGACAGGTTTACGACGGATTAGCGACAGCTACGCGTTCATCAGTCACTCGGTACGGGCCTAGATGTGCGATAGAACACGCGTGTCCCCGACAAGTGCTTAAGAAAATGATAACTCATTGTGGAACGAGCTTTTTACGGGTTTGTATTAAAAAAAATTACTGGGAAAAATTCACAAAATTTTCTTAATACGACGATAAAAAATCGTAGTAATATTTGAGGTAAGTGAATGACATTCTAAATTAGTACTACGACGTGCTTAATACCTCGACAATTAGATGTGTTAATCACAGAATGGTCACAGAGCATTAAAGTAGGTTAGAGTTGGCATGTTGTACGCTGTCCCCTTCAAGTATGCAGTATGTTACAAACTTAAAACTGATTTCGTAACCTGAACTCTAAAATATGACATCAAATCATATCAAAGATTTCAATAAAAGGGATGAACGATTTAACCGCTTTTCTAAAATTATATAAATCTGAGATAAAACTATTTACGTATGCATATTATTTTTACTTATATTCGTTTCATGAGTAATTATTTTTTCGAGACAATTGTGTCTCTGAACAAATACCGACACATGGTGCCTCTAACCTACTCGATTCTCCGTGGCGTTAGTTTAGAATATTAAGAGGAAAGCCTAATAATTTTTTCCTACCGTGTCAAACAAAACAAACTACATGATCGGTTTCATATTTCGTTATACTTACATACAAACATACATACTAGCTTTCTGTCTGTGGCTTCGTCCACTTGGACTACACTTTTGTAGTAAAATCGCGACAAATTAAAACGTATGTCTTCATTGGAGTGCATCCGAGCAGTAGTTAGATCAACAAGCTACCACGATCTTTCCTCTTCATCCGGCTGGCACCATTGCTGCATAGCACCCTCGCGTCGGACACGCTACAATTTTTCTTCCGACACGATGCATTATAAAATTTTTAATGCTAATATCGTATCTAACCTGGCTATAAAATATATTTCCATACTAGAATCATTTAAATCGGATCAGAGGTTCTCGACTTATAATGTATAAGCGCATGATCAGGCACATAGGCATTGTATTCATAATATGTATGGATGTGCTCACCTGTTTCCCAAAGAGTAGACACAAACTGTAGATCTGCACATCGTAGGAGCTTTACATACTTCTTTCGCTGCATCAACATTCATCAATAGTTCCGCGGAGACTAGTCGGTATTGGGTACTTATTTTAGGTCTGCGGATGTCGCCTATTGGCGAATATTTTCGATTTACATACATTATTAGGCCCCGACCGCACCGACAGTAGAAACGTTATATAGATATCTTTCGTCACTCTACATCTTTCAATTGTCCATCCCATATAGCTAAACAAGCTGAACAACATAATTATACTTCTGTAATGTTATAATTATTAATGTAGGTTTTTTATTAAATAAATGTTACTTTAATTTATTGTTGAAGCATTTACAGTAATAAAATTGGATATTCGTGAAAACAACAAACTGTAAGAAGGACGTTAAATAATTTTCATACAGTATGCTTATTGAATGGAAATCACCATCCGTTCTAGCACTGATTGTAAAAAATATGACTCACGTCATCCATTTATCGAAAACTAAGCAGCAAAAGTAAACAGAAATGAGAAAAACTCCGGAATGCATATTGAGTTGTATTTGTATTTCCCTTGAAGAATTTGTGATCCTTAAAGGCGTTAGGGACCGATAAGTAACCTTAATGTCTCGGTTCGTACCTTTTATTATGTACGTCACATCACAACAAACTATAGGCGCTAAGGACTTACCGGTCCACGACGTCTTTATGCATCAAAAATCATTTGAAAATTAATACACGTTTATTATTTCAGACTTCTATAGAATAAAATTTTTGTGTTAGAGGTTTTTCAGATTTCTAATTCGAATTTTATTTCAAGCATAATAAAGTTAGCTATAAACATTTGACAATTATATTTTTTTTAAGCACAAAATACTTTTTTTACGGTTTTTATAAAAAAATATTTGACAATCATCCACATTAAACAAAAAAAACCGCAGCGTAATCAGTTCGCATTTGGGACGGATAGAACTGCAGCGACAACCCTCCTGATTAAACAGACTTTCAATTAAAAACTGCATTAAAATTGGTCTAACTGTTTAGAAACTAGATTACACAAACAGACACACAGACAAATAGAAATGTAGCTTAGAACTATCCCAATTAAAGAAGCTTTTATTTAAAGAAAACCGATTTCAAATCGTTTTATCCATTTGAGAGCTACGATGTCACAGACAGACACACAGACATAAGAACAACCCCGATCAAACCAGAAATAAATGCAATTTCTGTACATACACATTATTTTAGGCCGTAATCCGCAGTTTACAAGAAAGTAAATGGAGAGGGGATGACGTTTCTTTACATTCACAGTTATGAAAACCACGAAAATTGATATTTGATTTTTCGGTTTGTATTTAAAAGATGGTGTGTTTCAGAATTGAAATCTACCCAAGTGAGTAAAATAGGCGACGAAAGTTAGTACGAAAGTTTCGGCATGAAGCCATGAAAATTTTTATAGATCATTATTATTAATTACTATTTAGTTTGAAATTTAAAATAAAAAAGTTTTTCTTTTGTAAAATCAACTTTTAATAAATCTCGAAAATACTGTAATTTTAGGCAGCACATTGTGATGATAAAACTGTGAACCCCTATACAAGAGTCCATTTCCGTATAATCTCACCTTCTAACCACTAAGCAGTCGAGGATATACCGCAGACAATCTGTCTTCTTCAGAAGGCAATGTCAGTCACAAACCCTCCGGCACGTTGGGTAGCGCGTGTGCACCTAACATACCTTTACGGGCATATATTCTAAGTAGATTTTTAAGGTAAAGAGGTAGTTTCTAGGGTTTTTCTGCGTCGGGCGTGCCTTTTAAAAAACTTTAATATCAACTGTCAACGACGGACCGAACATTGAACGGTGTAAAATCAGTGAAGTGCGAACTTTGACTATACGAGTGTATATAAGTTTTTTATAAGTTGTTTGTTTTGTATATAATAGCCGAATATTGTATATAACGACGTTTTGAATAAACGATTTTGTAACGGTCTTTTATTTCCCCCCGCGCCACTGGTGTCTGCAAAGAAAGAGAGGAGAGATGGGCACTCTCCTCACACAGTGCGCATTTTACGCCGCGATCGGTCCGCTGCGCTACGGTGCCGACGAGGGCATAAATACGGTGACAAGGCGCCGTAGCATTTAGTCGACGGAGACCAGCGGACCAGCAAGACAGAAAAGCAGACAGTGGCGCGGCGCGGTGAAGTGAAGCCGGTGCAGTGAAATACTGAAGCCAGTTGTTTCAATCTATACAGTCCACTACCGAAGGGGGCCCGCCGGGTGTTCGCATGACCCCGGGGCTCACATTTTTGGTCGACTTCGAGCCGAATCAAGATTTTGGTCTGCTTCAAATCAAGATATTTCATCGTTCAAGCAAAGAAGACGTTTTTAGACGCCCGCCCGCCCTGTCTGTACCATCGTCCGCTGTCTGCTTCGTCGGCTCCTGGGCCGCCAAACCGACGCGCGGCCCAGTACGTGTGAATATCACGCCATCACCGTAGCGTGGCGTGGTATCGTTTTTGTTGCACCGCACGCCGCCGCGTGGTGCAACATCGCGACCGCTGCCCCTGCCCGTCGCGAGGCAGCGGCGTTCGTTTTAAGGCCCTCACCGGTGTGCCTGGGCCCGCGCGCCGCAAGTCCCGTGACTTTGCGTGCGACCGCGTGTCGGGACCGTTGAGCGCCGCCCGTGCGTTGAGCGTGCGCAGCCGCGCCGCCGTGTTAGTTCGTGTCGCGTGTTCTGCGGCGATCGTGATCGTCCGTACGATCTCGCCCCACTGCTCGCGCCCGGCCCACGCCGACGTGGCATCGCGCACGTGTTTTGTTAGCAGACCGCTAACGCCGCGTACGTGCACAGACCGTTAAGTGCACACTTCAAGTCGCTATAAATAGCGCATTCTAAGTTTCGATTCGACGAAATTCTTAGTTTCACTTCGATTCGACATATCGTTCGAAACGAACGTATGTTACGTTCGTTTTCAAGATGGTCGGCACACGTTCTGGCAAGTCAAGACCTGACGAAACACCTCAAGACTCTGGCATCATGTCGGCGCCGCCACCACGAGTTGTTCTCGGCCCTCCAGCCTCACCGTCGGAAGATACAGCCGCCACTCAGGTACCACCGCCCCTCCACGACGCACCGCCATCTACTAGCGCGGAGGCCACGCCCATCCCGACGCGCGCACGGTCCACACGCTCGACCACTACCACCAAGTCGACTGTGGCCCGACGTAGACGTGAAGCGGAGCACATCAGTTACCCTGAGCGTCCGACCCGCGCGGACGTCTCACTTTGCGCCCGGTATCGCTCGTGACCGCCGTCACGATCTTTTCGTAGTGAAGTGCGCCGACACAGCGACCAGGTATTATACCACCCACCTTCCTGGTTCCTACATTCCTATCCTTTGACCGTAGTTTGGCCATCAATCGACTTAGTCCTTGGTGGTCTCTCGGCCAGAGCAGTTAGGGCCGCTAGGCACGGTTTCGTCCACGCGAAACTAGGGGACGCACAGTAGGTGTTAGTGTAGGTACACACCACACTACATCACACCACACACACACACACACTTCACCACCACTACACCACATAATGTCCACTACTAATACCCCCCCCGCCCTTCAGGCAAATAAATTGGAAGAGCTGATGTCTCTTCTCGTCGCCTTCGCCACCGCGAACGGCTTAGTAGTTCCCGCCAATTTAAACTTGGCTACTATTTTCGCTCCGGCTAACACCGCGAGCTCGTCCGCCGTCGTAACGGTAAATTCCGCGCGCGCCGCCGCCGCCGCCATTCCCGACTCGCCCACTTCCCCGGCCATGAGTGCGAGCGAGACCGAGAGTGACGCCACGACCTCTCGCTCTAATTCAGGTGCGTCTGACGTCACATCAGACACCTGCTCAAATACGGGCAGTAAGCGCCCGCGCCCCGCGTCAAATTCCGAAATGGACTCGTCCGATTCGGATACAACGATCACCAACTCCGTCCCCGCTGACGACGGCTTTGAACTCGTCAAAGCCGGACGTAAAAAAAAGCGCGCTTGCGACCGCCGCCAAGCCACTGTCGCCTCCATGGAGGTCGACCGCCCCTCACCCCCCGCGGCCGCCGCATCTCAAGCGGCCACCGCCGCCTCCGCCGCATCTCAAGCGGCCGCCGCACCACCCGCCGCCGCGCCCTCTGCGCCGCGCCGCGACGACCCAATTCTGGCTCATAAGCCAACTCCTCCGCCTGCAGGCAAATCACCGCCTCCAATCGTCCTTCGGGACAAAACAAAATGGACGCAAGTCGCAAAAGTGTGCGGCGAGCGTCACATTAATTACGTTAAAGCCGTCAATACAGCCGACGGCATCCGCATCACACTTAGTGATGCGGATTCCTTCCGCGCCCTTTCGAGATACCTTATGGACTCGAAAGTGGCTTTTCATACGTTTGCGCTCGCTGAAGAGCGCAAACTCAAAGTGGTGCTCCGTGGCATCCCAGATGAGGTCGCAAGTGAAGAAATTCACCACGACCTCAAAAGTCAAGGCTACCCTGTTGTAGCCGTTCACCGCCTCCACAGACGAGACGGTTCTTCGCTAGGCCTCGTCCTAGCCATCCTCGATAAAAAAGAGGTTTGTAGAGAAATCTACAGTAAAAATTTAAAAATCGCCGGCCTGAGCGGCATCCGGGCGGAGCCTCCCCTCCGGCGAGGGGGCCCCGGCCAATGTCATAGGTGCCAGCTGTATGGCCATGCAGCGATGAACTGCAACGCCAATCCGCGTTGCGTCAAGTGCCTAACTCCGCACTTCACTTCTGAGTGTCCTAGGGACAAACTCAAAGACGGACCGCCCGCGTGCGTGCTCTGCAATAAGACCGGCCACACGGCCAACTACAGAGGATGCCCAAAGGCACCCAAGTTCAATCCGCCAGTGCGTCGTCAACCCGCACACAGGCCATGGGCCCCGGCCCTTAACAACACTTCCCAATTCCCGGCGCTAATTCAACGGCGCCCCAACCCCATCGCCCCCCGCCCTACCGCTGCCGCTCCCGCGGCAGCGTGGGGCCGTAAAATGGCCGCGGCTCCGGCAGCACCAACCACAACCCCCGGGCCTGCGCCCATAAAACAACTCAGAGACGCGAGCTCATTCCTCGCGAATCTGCAAATAATTAAAGCGGCTATAGCCGAAGTATCGGAGGCTGAAGTAGCAGCTCTAGCCTCCGAAATTTCAAATAGCAAAAATGCTATGGATAAAATTAACGCCCTTAGTAGGTACCCTAAGGTAGTTAACTCCCTATTTTAAACATCAAAAAACTAAATTTTCACCGTATTAAAATTTAATAATGGTTGCACCGGGTTGCACATTAGGCACCCGCGCTGGACGACATAAGCCAAGATCGGTCTCGCTTCTGTCGTTCAACGCGCGCGGCCTTACTAGTAATTATATAGAGTTAGGCGAATGTGCGCATGAGTACAATTTAGACTTCATCGTAGTTCAGGAAACCTTTCTAAGTAACAAAAGGCCCAGGGCCTGTAAAATCAGCAATTACAATTTATTAAGAACTGACCGCGATCGCGGAAGGGGCGGTGGTACCGCAGTGTATTACAAACGCTCGCTGTATTGCTGCCCTATCGCCGCGCCCCCTCTTACTAATTTAGAAGCCACAGTGTGCAGATTGGCTATGACCGGTCACGGGACCGTTAATATAGCCTCTGTGTACCTGCCTCCCAATAGTGAGTTGCTCCGGAGCGACATAGAAGCCCTTCTCGCCCTTGGGGATTCCGTTATCCTATTTGGCGATTTGAATAGTAAACACACAGATTGGAACTGTGTCACCACAAACACCAACGGCCGTAGGCTCTCGGTCATAGCTGAGGCCTTAGATTTAGACTTGATCGCGCCCCTCTCGCCGACGCGGTTCCCAGACATTGACTCACACCGACCAGACATCCTGGACATAGCGTTGCTTAAGAACGTGGCGCTTAACCTGAGCTCCATAGAGACGCTTCACGCCTTGGGCTCGGATCACCGCCCCGTTCTTTTGAAACTCGGCCCACCCGACAGTCTGCCGGCGGACCGCGTTCTAATCACAGATTGGGGTAAAGTGTCAGCCTCTCTTCAAAACATTGACACACCCGCGTTAAATAAAATCCCAGCTGACCTTCAGTCAAATAACGACGTTGACCTAGCGATAGGGGCTCTTACCGAGCACATTCAGAAAGTGATCGCGGACAGCTCGCGGAGGGCTCCGGTGGCTAAACCCCGCCTGAACCTGCCGCCTGATGTGCGCGAACTCATAAGAGTCAAAAACGTTGCTCTGCGCCGCGCGAGCGCATATCCCACGCCCGAATATAGGTCACGAGCGCGCGCCCTCCAACGTCTAGTGAGGGAGCGCACTAATGAACTACGTAATGAACAGTGGGACCAACTTATGGAAGGCATTAAGCCAACCCATAAGGCCTACTGGAGTGTCGCCAAAGCGCTCCGTTTAGACGGATACGTCGCGTCCCCCCCTTTTAGGAAAAAAGATAGTACCCTCGCGTTCGACGACGATGAGAAAGCGGACTGTTTGGCAGATAGTCTTGATTCTCAATGTTCACCCAGCACACTTGAGTGCGATCCCATTCACGTAGCCCACGTCGAAAACGACGTGCGCAACCGCGCGGCCCGTCCGCCCTCAGCGGACCTTTCACCTGTCACTTGCGACGAAATTAGTAAGCATATTAAGGAGCTTAAAATTAGAAAAGCTCCGGGTCTCGACGGAATCAATAACAAAGCATTTAAATGCTTTTCCTTTCCTTTAGTCGCCCTTCTGGTAGCCATATTCAATACATGTTTCAAAAATTGCTACTTCCCCCCCACCTGGAAGGAAGCCGTGGTAATCGGCATTCCCAAACCAGGCAAACCGAGAGACCTCCCTACCAGCTACAGACCCATTAGCCTCCTCAAGGTAATGGGCAAACTGTACGAAAAAGTATTAAAGACTCGTCTCAGCGATCACCTGATCGGTAAATCACTTATAATTGACGAGCAATTTGGTTTTCGCCCCAGGCACTCCTGCCCTCAACAGGCACTTCGCCTAGTTGAATATATATCCTCCGGCTTTAGAAAGCACAGTAAGACAGTAGCAGTCTTTTTCGATGTGGCCAAAGCTTTCGACAAAGTTTGGCACGCGGGGCTAATTTATAAACTCCACAAACTTGAAGTCCCCGACCGTTTAGTCTTTATCATCCAAGACTATCTCACTGACCGACATTTCGTCTACAAACACGAGAAGTCCATTTCAGCCCGCAAAATACTAAAAGCTGGAGTCCCGCAAGGCTCTACGCTAAGCCCGCTTTTGTACTCAGCGTATACAAACGACATACCGCTGCCGCATAACGGCGTCCAACTAGCACTGTTCGCCGACGATACAGTGCTTTATCTGCGCTCGCGACACAATATACACATCGCGAACCGTCTTCAATCCTCTATCGACGAACTCACGCGGTGGTTCCGTCTATGGAGGATTGAAATAAACCCCGAAAAATCCGCGGCTGTCTGTTTTCACCGTTCCAAAGTGAAAACCCGATTCGTAGTCCCACTGAACATTGACACTCTACAAATGTCCGGTTCCAACATTCCGTGGCAACACACCTACAAATACTTAGGTGTCACGCTTGACAAGCAACTCCATTTCCGCGATCATGTCAAGCGTGTTTGTAAAACAGCTAAATTTTACTTAGCTCGTTTGTCCGGTATGATAGGTAGCCGCAGTAAGCTATCGATGCGCAACAAGCGCACCCTATACGTAATGGCCATAAGGCCGGTCATGACTTACGCATGCCCGGTCTTTGCATACGCCAAGCAATCGATACTTAAGCCGCTACAGACCATACAGAATAAATTTTGCAGAAAAGCCATAGACGCCCCATGGTATGTTCGAAATAGCCTGCTTCACAGCGATTTCGACTTACCATCAATTTCCAAGTATATGAAGGACGCAACCGAGCGCTTCTTCGCCGCCGCGGTCATGCACCCCAATCCCCTACTTTCGGAAGCGGCCTCTTACGAGCCCCCGCCTACCAATCACTTTACCAGACGCCCACGGAATGCTTTAACAGATCCGCCTGATGACTTCACCTCCGAGGTCGAGAGTCTCAGAGCACTAGGCAGATCAGACCCTCAGTCTGATGTAGGCGAACAGTACCCACCAGAAGTCACCTAGTAAACGTAACAAATCTGTTCGAATGGCGTCTGAGCCTTTGTTTACTCACAGTCGGGCCGTCCAGCTCGTACTGCCCTCCCAAACCGAGGGATCGACACGTGTCGGCCCTCATCTCTACTCACTCATACGCCGTACGTGGCGGCACCCTTAAGGCACCGCCCGTCAATGGCACCAACGCACCGAAGCATCCTCAATGCGTCCGGTCGTCGTTCAGTTCAAATCCTATAACACTCAACGGAGTATAGGTTGAGGAGTCGTTTAGCCGGTCGGGCTACACCTTCTGTGTAGAAGTCCCAACCCGGCACTACCTGCGCGGAAGGTCGGGCGCGTAGGTGTCTGTAAGCAGATTCGGCCCTCACTAAATAAAAAATAAAAAAAAAAAGTGAAGCGGAGCTAGCTGCGGCGGAGAAATGCGCCGAGATCGAACGTGCCCGACTGCTGCGAGTGGCCGAGTTACAGAGGTTAGAGAGTGACCGCCTATCGCGAATGGCCGAGTTAGAAAAGGACATAATACAGAAACGACTTCAAGCACAGCTGGACGACATCGATGAAGATGGTGACGATTCTGACGTGGATCGAGCCGACGTTGTTGACGATGCCGCCCGCCGTACCGAGAAGTGGGTTAGCGATACGGAGCCGCGCAAGCCGGCCGGTGAGCCACCGACGCTGCCGCCGCTACCGGCACTGCCGCCGCACGCTGACCACCTACCTAGCGGCCACCATCCGGGTTCCAGCGACGGAACGGAGATGGCTCAACTGGCACGAGCTATCACCGCCCTGGCGACCTGACCGCAACGCTGCGAAGCTGCCGGAATATAGTGGGGGCACGAACGAGTTTCTGTATTTCAAGGCCGCATACGACGAACAACAACATCGATTCACACCGGCGGAGAACCTGTCTCGTCTCCGTCGATGCCTGACCGGTGAAGCCAGAACAGCTGTCTCGTATCAGCTAATCGGTAAAAGTGATCCCAGTGAAGTTATGACCGCACTAGAAAAGCGCTTCGGACGTGCGGAGCATATCGCCGACGACGAGCTGCAGTCGCTACGTGACATGCCGCGGCTCACCGACGTGCCCCGCCAAATCAACGTGTTCGCCTGTAAAATCAAAAACACCGTTGCAGCGCTGCGTGCCCTTGACGCTGAGGACCTACTAAGAAGCACCGACATCGTGAAGGCAGTGAAAAGCAAGATCGTTCCGTTAATGCATGACTGGACGAAATATGCAGCTCGGCGGCGCGACGACCGGACGCCCGAGCTAGTGAAACTAAGCGATTTTTTGAATGTGCAAGCTGACAACTATGCCTTGGCCTGGCGTGTCGACCGTGACGACCGCCCGGCCCCGACCGCACGCGCCCACGCACCGACGTCGAGGGAACGCAGCGCAGCAGTGATGACGAGGCCGGCACGCGCGGTGCACCTGATTGCCGCCACCAGCGCCGCCGAAATTGAAACCTGTCCACAGTGTGACACTGCTGAGCACGAGCTGCATGCGTGCGACCAGTTCAAACAAATGAATCCTGAAGCGAGATGGGAGTTCGTCCGCAGTGCAGGGGTTTGCTTTCGATGTCTGAGACGAGGTCATCGCTCCGGCGTCTGCCGTTCCAAGAAAAGCTGCTCCGTGACTTCCTGCGGTCAACGCCATCATACGCTATTGCACCGAGCACCACCTTCAGTATCGCACGAGACGACGACCGACGCGAGCGAGGAGGCACCTCAGGAGGTGGTGGCGAGCGCGGACGCACCTGGCGGCCGCGCATTATTGAAGATCGTCCCTGTCACCGTCCATGGACCGGCTGGAAGCGCGCGGACGTTCGCGCTGTTGGACGACGGGAGCACGGTCTCGTTGATAAAGAGCGAGCTCGCTGACCGAGTTGGTTTGTCAGGAGCACGCGAGCCGTTAACCGTCAACGGTATCACATCGACTGTCAAGGTCATGGAGTCGCAGCGCGTCACCTGCACGTTGTCAGGCCCCTCTGGACCCCGCTACGAACTACGCGACGCTCGTACGATGGATGAACTGCAGCTGACGTCTCAAACTGGCGCAGATATCAGCCGCTTCGCACATCTGGCCGACCTGCCTATCGAGCGCTACACCGACGCGGTCCCAGAGATTTTGGTGGGCCAAGACAACTGGCACCTGCTACTGACCGACGAGCTGCGACGTGGACGACACCACGACGAGCCCGCCGCCTCTCATACCCTTCTCGGCTGGGTAGTGCATGGCGGCACCGGGGGGAGCCGTGGCGCCGTACATTTTGTCGGACTTTTGTCGAGCGCCCGCTTTTCGCTCGACCGACTCAAAGATCCCGGCATATTCGACGAAAATGGACGTGGCGAGGACGAGACATCACTGCGGACGCTGCGGCCGACCTGCGCCCGCACCAACGACGACCATAGACGGCAAGCTGGCCCGCTCTGGCGCGAGGGGGTCGATGCAACGCCACTGCGTTCAGGCAGCGCAATAAGACGGCTGCGCACGCCGGAACGCAAAGTGGACGTCGAAATGATGTCAAAGGAGGCCTACGCCACTCAGACGCAGCGACCGATCGACGCTAGCCACGCGTCGTCTGCTGCGCCCGCAGTCAACAAACTCGATGGTGAAGACGACCACGCGGCAGTCTGCGACCTCAGACTTTGTATGCTGAGCAGCGCCGCCGAGGCATCACACATCGAGCACAGGATGCGGCCGACGAAGTGCGTATACTGGGCCGACTCACGCACCGTCACGACACGGCCGCACGATGACCCGCGAAGCAAATGGCCGACGTCCCCACGCACCGCCGCGACCAACATGTCCGACCGCGAGCTGCGCGCCCCCCGCCGCGACGGTGAGACGACCGCGACGACCGTCGCGACCACCGCTCGTGCGGCGCACCCACCTGACGCAGCGCGCTTACGAGGGACGAGGCGTAAACATCGACGTGACGAGATGCGGCGACACCACCTGGACCGGGCCGAGCCGTGGCTGAAGCAAATACCGACCGACGCCTTCGCCACCGAGCTCAGCTGTTTGCGTGCCGGGCGCTCTCCGCCCCACAACAGTAGCTCACAACATCGGTCGCCGTACTTAGACGACGAGAGCGGCGTGTTGCGCCTGCGCGACCGCGCCGGCGGCGGCGCCGCCCCTTATACCAACCGCCGCACGACGCACCCGATCCATGCGTGCGGCCGACATCCCGTCCCCAATAAATTTATTCCGCAGGGCCTGCCGGTTCGTGCACCGACGACTGACTGCTCGAGCCGTGGCCTGCGCCCGCCAGGTCTGCCACCTGAGCGCCGCCACGACCTTCTCACCACCCGCTCGCCACATCTCGGCGGATCCGCGCGACCCCGAGGCGCTCGCCCCGACGACAGCGACGACGAGCGGCGGATCCGGCCCGCCCGCGCCGGGCGACCCTGACGACGACAACGAGCGACGGGTCTGGCGCGCCCACACCGGGCGCCTTCGCCTTCACTGACAAGTAGCGTGTCCGACTCGCCCACGACGGGCGCCTTCCCCGACGACGACATTGACGAGCAGCGTGTCCGGCGCGCCCACGCCGGGCGCCTTTGACGACGACGCGACGACCGTGGCGCACGGCGCAGCGCTTCGCCGACCACTTCTGGCTGAAGTGACGGCACTAGTACCTGCCGACGCTGCCGCCGCGCCGCCTGCCCAGCAACCACCCGCCGCAGCTGCGCGTCGCTGACGTGACGACCGACCCCGCCTGCCTCGCAATCTCTGGCCGCGAGGCATCATCGACGTTTGCGGGAAGCTGACGACCGCACTGCCGGCGATGTGCTGTGACGACCAGCGGAGAGGTTGGTCCGTCTGCCGGGCCAAGATGTCGTCGAACCAGCTCGAACGACCGGGGGGAGTATGTCAACGACGGACCGAACATTGAACGGTGTAAAATCAGTGAAGTGCGAACTTTGACTATACGAGTGTATATAAGTTTTTTATAAGTTGTTTGTTTTGTATATAATAGCCGAATATTGTATATAACGACGTTTTGAATAAACGATTTTGTAACGGTCTTTTATTTCCCCCCGCGCCACTGGTGTCTGCAAAGAAAGAGAGGAGAGATGGGCACTCTCCTCACACAGTGCGCATTTTACGCCGCGATCGGTCCGCTGCGCTACGGTGCCGACGAGGGCATAAATACGGTGACAAGGCGCCGTAGCATTTAGTCGACGGAGACCAGCGGACCAGCAAGACAGAAAAGCAGACAGTGGCGCGGCGCGGTGAAGTGAAGCCGGTGCAGTGAAATACTGAAGCCAGTTGTTTCAATCTATACAGTCCACTACCGAAGGGGGCCCGCCGGGTGTTCGCATGACCCCGGGGCTCACAATCAACTAAAATTTGATTGAATATAAAAATCGTTACAAATATTTACTTAACTACTAAAATAAAAAAATATGAATAATATTTAACGCAAATATAAGCCTATGCGAAAGTGTTGACCGATGCTTTTCTCGGCGTCGTGATAACCGAGTGGTGGTGAGCCCGCTTTTTATCTTGGAGGTCGTGGTGTGAATCCCAGAAAACCGACATGTGTCAAGGAGTTTTTGCTGACTTGAGCACATAATTATTACTAACTCCATGCCTCGGAGAGCACGATAAGCCGTGCGTTGGTTCCGGTTGCCTTCACCAGATGGCAGTCGTAAAAATTCACCAACCCGCACAGGAGCTGCATAGTAAATTAAGCTCCAAGCACCCTCATACCGAGGAGAGGCCTAAGCCTCTGCAGTATGTGGATGCTTTTCTCAAATTTGGCAACCTAATTACGTGACGTGTAAACAATGGAAAATATTGTGATAGCACAGATTTGCCATATAAGATCAATCAGCAATTACTAAAATGAAGCGCTGGGCGGCAATGATATGTGGCGGTATGTGCTTTGCAAAATTTCTTGCTAACATTCGTCTAACAATTAAGATTTAAAACAGTTTCCTGTCTCAGACAAAGCATCAGATGGTAAAAAACAGAACTGTAAAGACAGTTGAACAGAAGAAAGAAGTTGTCCGACTGTCCGTCCGTCAACTTCTTCTTCCCAGAAATGGGTAGAGGTAACAATTTAAAACTAATTTTATATACGAAAGTCTGCGTTTTATAGTTCTGTAAAAAAATCTAGTTTCTCAGCGATTCAAAAAGATCTTTAAAATCTGTATTTACTTGCGTTATCAAAACTTATTGGGTACTGCCGGTTGACCAGGAATTTTGCATTCGGAATAGAAGAAAGTCTCGTGATGCAAGTAAAAAAAATCGAAAACAACCAATTTATAATTTTGACTATATTTTTTAAATTAATAATTATAATAATACCTGATACATGGCACAACGCGCTATCTAGTCCCAAAGTAATTATTATGCTTGTATTTTGGATGTTAGACAACGGAAATGGGTAAATAAAAATTTTTTATAATATAAATGTTACAGTTAAAACCCGTTTTTAGTAAAAACGCGTTTTCTCGAGTTAAAACTAGTTTAGTACGTATAAATATTTTAGCGGTTTTTTTTATAGGAGTGATTGCGGTGGCGTTCCGTCATCTGATTTGCTTGACATAATTAATTCAAAAGAATATATTATTTGATGCGAAGTTCACTTGAATTCAGTTTGCTGGGCGAATGACTTGAAGAGGTCAGCAAAATTTAGTTTTATTTTTTCGTAAATGGTTTACGGAGTGAAATGGTGCATACGCGGTCAGAAATTTCTATCGTACAATTGAGATCGCCGATTTGAACTTAAAAGGGGTCACTACACTTATAAAAATAAAGTAAAAATTTATCAAAGGTGGCAATTGTCACGAAAATATCTTTTAGTTGATTACCAATCAAAAGTGGGAAAACTTTAATTAGAATTTTATAAATATAAAATATAAAAGTTGTAGACATGAACATACTGTAAATACCATTTATTTTTAAATCATCACTATTTTTAATTTGTTCTCCAACATCACTACCTCTTAAAAAAATAACGCACTCACTTGTTCTAACGACACTCAGCAAATTGCTTTAGGAATTTCACCAGTACCGTCGTACATTAAGCATTCAGCATTTATAAATCGATTGCGAACACGCCCGAATTGCGCCTACTCTACAGTCAATGCTAATGCTAAAAGATCTTTCGGCCTAATGGGTTAAGGGGACGAGAGAATTTTTGCGAGTTTAATGCGAATAATTAAAGAAGTGATCGCATTAGAGCCGTCAGTTCTGCTTTATGGGCGGTCTTTGGGGGCGTCACGATTGTTTTGCGTGGAATTTCTGACTCCCGAATTTATCGCTCTTCGCCTTAAGAACTTAAGTAATTTTGACTTAAACACTTTTTACATTTCCTCACCGTTCTTCTAGAGTTAGCGTCAAGAGTTAACTGTTAGCCGGATATTTGCTTCCACTCTTTTAAATCCTATAAAAATCCAACCGAGCTAACGATTGCGTCGATAGTTTTTATTAACATAGTAGTGTAACTTCACAAATACAATAATGTCATTTTTATTATAACAGCATATTCACTACTAGCTGTGCCCGCGACTCCGCTCGCGTGTCCTTAGATTTATCTTACAAAACGCAACGTTTCTCTATCACCCGTGATACACAGCCCCGTAATACTGGACACGCGTGAGACGGCTCTGGGTGTTTATAACTAAAGTTAAAAATTTAATATTTGGATCTTTCGAGCAGGTTATGCTCGATATTTCTTTGATAAATAAAATCAGTAATACTGAAATCCGTGGTGGCAATGGGCTGATCACATTTGCCGTAGAACCGATAACCGATGGAGTAGCCAGGTGGACAGATGACCTGAAACACCATACCGGGGGTAGTTGGATGCGAAAGGTGGAAAACCGTGTGTGGTGGTGAGCCTTGGAAGAGGCCTATGTCGTGTAGTGCAGAGACACAGGCTGTTGAAAGATGATGATGATTCTGTGGATCGATTTTAATGAAATAAACACTAAATATTATTCAGAATAAAGCGTAATACTTTACAGTAATAAGATTTTGATTCTAATGAGTAATTTTTACGTGATGCATGTACAAACAAACAAAACAAACAAACCGATAAACCGACAAAATTGCAAGGTTTTCTGCAAAAAGCATTAATTTACAGACACGAAAAGTCCACAATTTTATTATTTATATAGATTTAAAAGATTCTGCAATAGTAGTCCGAGATACCGTGACACAAGTTACTAAACGTGGAATTTTTGATAGGTGATAGAGTAATTTCGGTACTCATTCACAGACTAAGGACAATCGGCTAGGTATGGATGCGTAAGGGCGCGGTGCACTTACGATTATAAAAATTATATTAAATTTAATAAAATCGTATATTTATATACTGCTGCTATCACACATGTTTACAAAAACCGGATAAGTGTATAGGATTCCACAGTTAGTACGGTTTTCGTATACCCCTTTTAGTTTTGCCGTTTCAACAGTTTTTCTTGATAATACAACAGCTGGAACGAAATTTTAACAGAACATACTAACCAGTATCAATGTATCTAGAACATTTTTTTTTTCAGATTTTTAAATGCTTTGGTTTAGAAAATTCAGGAAAGAAAAAAACTGATTTAGACCTGAATATACTCGTATTAGAATGGCTGGTTGAAATAAAAAGTGACGTGTGGTACCTTTCATTACGTTTCATTTTAAAAATAATTTGTTGTTATAAACCCATATAATGAGATGAACAAAAATATTCCATCTCCACTTATAGGGGAGGTAAGATTAAAATAATTGCATCCATATAATGACAACTAATAAAATGTCAACTCTGCCTGTTGTATTTAGATGCAACAATTCTTCCACCTATCTCTGAAAATACGAGAAGACTATACTACACAGGACAGACGGACATGAGGCTAACTACAAAATTCCGATTTTTTTTTAATTTTAGCTCCGGAACCATAAAAATAAGCAGCACATAAAAGATTTAAGATTTAGAGAATTGTTTATGCATTTATTACGCTGTATTGTTATTTGTCATGATTATTACTGATTGGCCGAGTGGTTTGAGACCCAAATTACAGAGCCAAAGGTCGCGGGTTCGATTCCCGCCTGGGACATATATTTGTGTGCATGAACATGTCTATTTGTTCCGTGTCTAAGTGTAAAGATATCTATATGTGTACATTATAAAGAATATTTAAGTTTTTTAATTTTTTTTTAATACAAGCATAATACTTTTGGACTAGATCGCGCTGTGTGGTGTTTCCCAGATTTCTTTTTTCACATATTTTTTTTAAGTACACCCATACCTATAGGCAACTATCAGTCTATGAATGAATACTGCTGTGATAGTACACTATTAAAATACAGCTTATCATCCTGACAATAGACCAAGAAAAAATACATTTGGTATAAATTTCACTCCAATTGAGTACAATTAAGTGACGGCAGATGGCGGCAATCTTGACTTGCGTGTGATTAATTGCTAATATTATTATTTGCGAGTTTAGAGCTTACAAAAGTTTGTCGGTTTTGCCAGTGGTAAATATTGATATCTTCCTTAATATTTATATATTTATGGAAATGAAGTAAAAGTATGAAACAAGTAGTACCTTAAATTTACTTTAGATTTTAACTTGGATTAAAAAAGCAGATGCTATGAGTACCGAAGGACTGTTACGATTTCAGTGATTCATTAAGGCGAATGAAAATTGGCATGTTTTGCAGCTAACAGAACCTACAAATTATTTTCAATACGATATCGCATATACCGGGTGTGATTTAAGCTTCCTTCTAGCTTGATGTGGGTGAGTAATTATTAGCTTCGACGTCTGAATACAATAAGAAGATAATTGTGTTCCTAAATAAATATAAATATAAAATATATATTTTTATATAAAAATATAAAAAAGTAAATAGAAATAGTTTGTTATTATTTTTGTAAAATTGACCCATGTTCATCGCTATTCAAGGTGTTAGGCACCAAATGCATTTTGCGGTCAGTCAGTCGTCTTGTGTGAACGTTTAGGTATTGTAACGTGGATAGAGGCGGTTGCATGTGTTCATTAATAAAAAATAAGTTTTTCCTCCGAATAAATTTGTGTTCCATTGAACTTTTATATGCATTAATTTGACAAAACAACTAAACATAACTACGCCCTCAGATTCTTAAAAAAAGGTAAAGCATTTCTTTCACTATGTATTTTTAATTATTCCATCTATCGCAACGCTTCGTAGCAACATTTCAGGATTAGAATCGGACGGGTGTATAAACGGACACCTAAAAAGGATTTATTAGAATTCCTGAATCCCTTTCGGATGCCTAAGAATTTGAAATCTAATTATAAGTACTGGATTTTGTATCGTGCAATAGGCAGGTATAAAGTTATAAATATCTATTCCTATTTTAAATGCAAGAAATAAAAATAGTTCAAGTATATTTGTTGTTGATTCAAATCAGAATTAAATTAATACAAAATTCAAAAAACAGCTAACAGAAGCATAATTCTTTGAAATCAACTTCAATAACATTAGTATGCGAGTTTCGTTTCATTACCCACACATTAATATATATTAAGGCATACAGCGGGATAGTACGCCATTTAAAATTCGACCCCCTTTTCTCCCCCTATAGGACACGTGCTAAGAAAAATCACCCCCTATACGTGTTTTGTACGACGTCCCTTCTTCCTCGACTTTAATTACTTTTTCTTTATCTTAAAATTTATATTTATACAGAAATTAAATATTTTTCAAGGTTTAGATGATTTTGAAAATAGTGATCAAATGAAATATTTAGAGTTATGAGTATCAATTAAAGGGTAAATTTTGTTCAGAACAGTAAATATAAAAACAATTTTTAAAATTTGTGTACTAATTTCGATGTAACTTTCTTTTTAGAATATTTAACTATGTATAAAACTTGTCTAGTACCCTATAATACAAGCATAATACTTGCTTACTTTGGAACTAGATAGCGCTGTGTGAAATGTTCCAGGTATTATTATTATTAACTTCTTCTAAAGATAGCTTAGTAGATACTTAGCTTACAATAAAGGCTTACTTTATTATCGCTTGGAAGATTTTTTTGGGACGTAACCTAATTGAAATCTGAAATTAATGTTAACAAGCAAACACGAGCAAAGTTTCGGTTTGTAAATGGCATCAGAAGTGGAATTTTAAACCTGTTTTCAAAAAACAATCAAAAAAGTTTGTGTTGCAATCCGTTTGCTAATTAGTTTGTCTTGTATAAAATTAATGCAATGTGCATTGATTGTCGGATAGTGATAAGGTTTTGATAACTGTAATGTTAGCTTGCCAGAAGTCTCACAGATGTAATTATTATAAGTGAGGCTAAGACAAAAAATTTGTAAGTCATAATTAAGAAAACTATAGGTCTAGTCTGTAAAAAATTTCTTATTCAGCAATAATGCCTGTAGAAGACTGTCTGTTTCTTACAATAAATAAATAAATAAAAAGCGTAAAGGATATTGAATTTAGTAAGAATTTTTTTCCGATGGGTCAAATTAACGAATCGTCGTAGATACTTACAAATAATTTTAATGGACATTGTTCAGAAATTTGCAAGAGTGCCCTAAATTTTTGTATTTATAGGAATAGGTGTCTATCTTGAACAAAAAAAAAATAAGTTTTTGAAGCGTAATAACAGAGATACTAAATGAGAACATAAAAATTTTATGTGACGTCACTAGTACACACAACGGTCGACGGGGGTTTACAAACAAGTACAAGACGTCGAACATCGTAGCTTTAATCACTAGTAATGATGTCACCACCTATAATTCCTTCTTCATCATCATCATCATCATCATCATCAGCCCATTTTTTTCTCCACTGCAGGGGCTTAGGCCTCCCCCAGGGTGAGGAGAAGGGCTTGGAGCTTAAGTCCACCACGCTGCTCCATTGCGGGTTGGGAACTGTAACGACCGCCATCTATTGACAGCGTCCGGGACCGATTGCTTAACGTGCTCTCCGAAGCACGGTGTCAGTGATATTGTGTACTTAAATCAGAAAAACTCATTGGTACACGCCCGGATTCGAACCATGGCCCTATGGGGCCTTATAAATTTGAGACAGGTTCGTTGCGCTCTGGGCTATCACATTATCACGATATAATTCCTTAACGAACAATTATTTCTTAAAAATCCATATATTTTTTAATTACTATTTTTGGTAGATTGTTTATAGTTTAATAAAAAAGTAATCAAAGGTAATTTCAAAATTGGTCAATACCTATTCTGATGTCCGAATAGGTATTGACCACGTTAAAAATACAGGTTAAATAAAGAACAAATATTAAAAAGGTGACGTAAACAAGTTAACTCACCTTTATAGCCATCGGAATATTGAACCAAAACAACGAAATACGACGCGACGCAGCAACGCGAAAAACTGGGAACTTCAGAAAACAGGAGATGTGGGGAGGCACCCCACTTAAGACCTACCCTTTTAAAGATTCCTTCGTCCTCTCATTTTTAAGACTTTAGAATACCAACACACTCATAGGGTGAGCTTAATTTATATGACCGGCGCGCTGCAGGCCGCGTAAATTCTTAGCGAATTTCCCTTCAGAATTAGGATGAGGAAATGACGGATAATTTCGTTCGAGTGTGGGTATTCGTGTGTGTGTGTTTGTAGACAGAAGGTGGGGGGAGGTGAAATTGGATTTTTCCGTGTTCCACGTAATTACGGCTGCTGCCTCATTAGTACATGCAGATGTGTCTTGATGTCTCTTCTGAGATTTACTTTTTTTTTCGTGCGTTTAATTAAATGTCTTGTTTATTTTTTTTTTGTTTCATCGTATAGCCAGCCATTGTAGAATTGGTTCGAATTAAAGAAAAAATGAAAATGGGAAAAACGGCTGACCTTGCAGGCCAGCTTAAAACTTCCCTCTGTTTTCGAGCTTGATGCATGGAAATTTGAATGTTTATATACGCTTTTGAAATTGTTTTAACCAAGAACGATATCTGTCAATAACATTTACTAATTTTTGTGGAGTTCGTGGCGTTGTTGGACACAGTTTTTTAAATAACTTATGCCGATTAGATTTTAAAGTCCATGTTTCCTAAAATCGAAAGTTATTCTAAACGAAATACATTTTTTTCTGGTTAACGAAAATCTACCTGACCAAAATGTTATAAATTGAGTCTAACTCTATCGAACGCCGAAAATCTGATCTTAATCGATTTTGAAATTTTTCTCCACTCGCTTGTTTGCTTAGTTTTAAAGAATGGAACACATGTCGTTATTTAAAATATGTATGAAACAATGAGCTAAAACTTCTCTTGTCATAATAAAAAGAGAAGATAATATTTTATTTACAATACGTACATATGTAAATATTTTACATCGAGACACGGAAAAGAGAAGCATGTTCATGCAAACAAATATGTGTCTTGGGCGGGAAGCGATCCTCCTAACATTGGTTTTGCAGTTAGGGTATCTAACCAGTCGACCGATCGTTGGATAACGACGATTTTTCAACTTGTAAACTAAACCAGCCTAACAAACAATCGTAAAAGCTTATATTATTATTCCGATACATTCACCAATGAAAAATTATTACGACTAAAGTTAATGGCATCTGATGGAATTAAAACATGGATGATTTTTTGTGGCTGCAATTATATAGAGTTCGTAATCTTATACTAATAGTTTGATTTATAATAAAAAAAAGTATTTGGAAAAGAGATTAACATATGAATTATGCTTCTTTTGATATGTTTAAAATCTAGGTTCTGTTCCACACTGACACTCCTTTGAGAACTTTTCCATTTTATATTTCGTAAGATTTCTTATTAATAAAATCGGCATTCCATTTCTACGTTGAATTCTTAACAGGAAAATAAATTTCAACCGATAACTTCGGCATCTAGCTTTTTTGTGAAGCTTACAGACCAATTAGTTGTACAAACTACTCCAGTGGGTATTATGGACTCAACAACAAGTTAACAGCATATTTTTTTTATATAAATGTTGCCTTAATTTACGAAGCTGAGAAAGTTTTTTTAATTTTACCGAAAAATATTCAAATGCACATATTTTAACAATGATTTCAATAAAAAAAGTAAAGACTTGAATTTTTTGACAAAACTGATTATGTCGAAATTCTGAAAATTATATTTAATACAATAAAGTCAATTATTATAAAAGAACTATGATAAAACACTATAGTTTCATTATAATAAACCCTTAGATTATATAATGTCTGGATAGAGAGCTGACGTCAAAAAACGCAGATAAAATACCACCTAAACGTTCGGTTATAATTCACGCACACAGATTTCAACATGGTTAGTATGACGCAACGAGAGTATACGGTCTGTCGAGTCACACACACAAGTATGTAAAAGTCGGCCTGTCATTTTTGTTGACAATGGCGAGAGTCCACCTAGACTTTATATAATCAAAGCAATAAACTATTTATGCAACCGTTAAGCTATGAGAATCATTTTAACGTGATAACAATTTTTGATACGAGACGTATCCGAGCAAAGACCACAAAGCCACCGCGCTGTTTATTTACGTAATTGGGTAGTTCTTCGACAAATCGTTCTTCGCATAATTTCCATGTTTTTTATTTTTTATGTTAATTGGTAAAAACTAAAATAATAGAGTAATAAAGGTGACAAAAACGAATTAAACTGTCGTAAAGGCATTCACTTTAGACTATTGATGAACCTGGAAAAAAATATTAAAAAATTTCTTTCCATGGAAAGTACTAAACAGGGCATGGAAATTATTATGAATGTATATTTTATGCTTTTATGCTTTGATCATTACTGTAAAATATTCAAATGCTATAAAGTAAGTAAGCTACCACCCAGTAATCAAAAAGCATAAAAATTTTGTGGTATAAGAAGTGAAGTAGGACCTGTTATGGCGGTTATTCTACAGGTTGATTTTATCATTACCAATATTACTGTTTACGAAATAAATCTCTGCTGGAATATTGATCTACTTGACATTATCAAATCACTTGCTCGCTATTGGTTTATTAATTAAGTACATTTATTTAAGTAAATCCGAAAGCTTGCCGTAAACCTCTTACATTTTCAATGTGAAACATTTCCAATTTTGACGTGGCATTGAACAGAGTTGTTAACACATTTATCGCATGCGTTCTTATTGCCTGATTGCCACAATACTTGGTGTATTTTCATAGTACTTTTAAAGCAAGCTAGACCTGCAGGGTTGAGAACATTTTTCTCGTGAATGCCGGATACATCAACTTCTCGGAGCACAACTCCTGGGACATTTGTTTTCAAATGAGTCATGAGCGATTGTAGATCTGGTATCTCTGTCCTAAGTGAAACCAACCTGTCGGTAGTTCTTTTAAGGACAGGACTTACACCATCGGAAGCTCCTTTCCCATGTGCAGATTCACTGTAGTTCCATGATACACATTTTAATTAATACTTCTGTCTTACTCTGAATCTTTTTATGTTCATTCTGTTTCTTTCTCTTGCATTTTTTTTCTGATGGGCTGTCATAGCTTTAATCGGCACTATTTTTTCTTATGATTCCTTCTTATCGTACCTTTCTTTATTATTAGTTTTAACGTTGCTGTATTCCGTTGGATTCCTTTTGATTTTAGCTCGTATTTCTTTTTCAGCTATTTTTTTCTTCAGTAATTTTTTCTCGCGACTTATTTATGGTCGCCCCATGTTTGGTCTTTTACAGATTTAAACAAGAAAGTTAATAAAATATAGTTACTGTAAATAACTGGTAAAAACAATGTCATTAGTAAATTTAATTTGCTAAGAAAGAAACTACCCAATAATTTCTATGGCGTTTACGTAAGTTCCAAGGCATAAAACCTATGGAAATTACACCATGGAAATTACGTAAATTTAACAATGTTTTTATTATTTCCGAATTGAATAAGGATTTCATGATAATTGCTATTTTGTGATTTTCTCAAGGAAACAAGAAATTATATTTAAGGTAGATATGTTTAAAAAAATATTCGTTAATATAGCAAAACGTGCCACAGAAATTACCATCCCTACTAAACCAAAATTTAAAATAATAAAGAACTCACGATATATACTTTGGCGCTCAAATAAATGACACAATGGTACCTCTGGTACATCCGGACACAACTACCGGTATTTTCAAATACTTCATAGAGTATTTGTCACATAACCAATAAATCAAAAACTGCAGTTTTCGCCGCTCGCCTTATATTTATCTCGTTGCGTTACAGTAGAACAAATGACTTCAGAATCTGTACCATACATTTAATTACATTAAAAAGTGCACTTTCTGATAGATACACTCATATCCTATTTATTTTTGTATAAATTTGATTATTATCCTGTAAGTTATAGAAATTGTATACAATGATTCTACAAGCGGCGCGCGTGTTACGTGTAAGAAACATGCAAAATCACCCCGTTTTTCGGATTCAAACGTATTTTTTATTAATTTGTTCGACTGTTGTTACGTTTTGTGAATAATATCTAGATGTACTATTAACTTATGTAACTTTTGACGTTTGATTCAACATTGAAAATGTAAATTTCATATAATTTATTGGGCTGTGACAGTAAAAAAAGATGCCCCAGGAATCACCCAATTAATTCTTTGAAATAAATATTTGTACATAAAGATATATGACTTTTTCTGTCAAATAAATTATTTTAAAAAATCTGTGACACTGAATTAACCCATTTGTTGGAAGACGGAGATTATTTTTTTGTTCTAACCAATTCATCTAGTCAGTTTAAGGTATTTTAAAACTACCTTTAAGCCTAACTTTTGGTCGGCGGCTTCGCCCGCGTTGTCTTTACGTTTCGATACAATTTCGAAGTCGACCTATACAACATATGTCAACATGTATTGTTGACATGTTGTCATGTCAACAATATCCTATAGTGGGCTGATAGGCTGCCCACGTATAAAAGTTGATATTTTAAGATTCTGATTTTTAAACTCAATAACAGATTAACTTTGCTATTAATGACAGCCTGAGAAAATCTATTAGTTCTCATACCTTTGAAGAAAAAATTCATTTTCACCTATTCCTAAGATACTACTATTTTATTGGCAAATTTTGAGTCTTTATACTGCAAAAAATGAAATGTCTTTAATATGGCAAGTTATTTTAAATCATTGCTCATTCACGGTAGTTTTGAAAATAGCATGTTAATTGTCATGTGTTATTTTGTTCCTCGACTACCATTAATAGCAAAGTTATTTATTCTATTATTGCGTTCGAAAATCTGAACCTTTTGTAGCTGTCGCACCAGAAAAACTTATGCGATAAGCAAATTTACTCGAAAATTTTAATTGCCAATCTAAGACATTTTTACTAAGACTATATTTAGGCTGACCCGTCATCCATCCATAGGATATCGTTCACTTTTGGGACATGTTGTATAGCAAATGATCGCAGTTTCGCCAGCGTGAACTATATAATGCCTCTATATGTATATTACACCGTTCCTGTTTATTACTACTTCTAAACGACTGTTACACCTAACAACTCAAAGCTTTGCTTTTTATTTTTTACATTTCTAACAAAAGCCTCTGTTACTCTCTGTCCCTTCAGCTATGTATCTGCCAAGTATTCATGCTATTTCTGTGCCAAATGACATCGAGATCGGTTCAAAGATCTAGCTGTAAAAATAAGCCATTCGACCCGTTTCCGCCCGGCAAAAAGCGTCTATAACCGTCTAAAGAATGCAAACTATATACTTGAAAAATTTCATCAATTTCGGTTAGGTACGTGATTTTACCATGAAAAGCTAACAAACATACACAAACATTTTCCATGGTAAAATGTAACCTGTTTCTGTCTTTCGGATGCAAGCCATTTGTCTGCCAAATTTCATCTGAATGGCAACTGAGTGGTTTAGTTGTGAAAAGTTAATAAACGTACAGACAATAGCCTATGTCCATATTCGGAATACCAGCGATCTTCCTGTAAGATTTCAAAGAATTTGGTATAGTGGGTTAGATGTAAAAAAGTCCTAAACCTACAAAGAAATTCAATTCGGTATTTATGCATAATATTGAAACTCTATGTTTAAATGAAATTCATATTTTATAAGATGGGCACGTAAATAAAATTATCCAAATGAAAACGTTTGAATATTATAAAGATTATTTAATTTATATCATTTGTCTCCATGTTATAAGGTATCCATAATACAAGCTTTGCTTAGTTTGGAACTAGATGGCACTGTGTGGGATGTTTGAGGTATTATTGTTATGAATACTTACCAGCATTCGTTTAATCCAGCGATCCTCAACCTTCTATTTATAAATGTCAAATGAAAAATGTTTTATTTTTCAGAGGACCGCAAGTGCGAAAAACTAAGTAAAAAATTTTACATAGTACAAAAAAGATGTATTCAGACAAAGTTAAACAAAGATATTGGTTTTGGCAACAGATAACAATTAGAGTGATTTTTGATGCTGCCGGGTTTTTAGTAAGTCACTAATATTCGCTTCTCTTTTTGAATAAGCGATTCATAATATGGTGGAAGCCAGAGAGACGAAAGGCCTGAAATTAAAAAGCAGTCTTTAATAGTTTTCAAATTATCAGGGTTTATTTTCCAGAACTCCGTATATCGCTGACTGACTCTCTTTTCATGAAAAAAGCTTTAAAAATAAATGAGTAGTTACCTATATTATGGTCTAAGGTTAGTTAGCAACTAGTTTAGGGACGCTATGTTACAGGAAAAGGGCCGCGGGTGCCCAACAATCTGTATTTAACGCCATTTCACGTTAGTATGGTGTGGCCTCACCTTATGAGTCGAGCTCTTTTTCGTTAGCTGCCTGATACGATAGGTACAGAACCTAAGTGTCGATTCCAAACTGACTCACACTTGACCCCTTTTTTAAACTCATATCAGCACTACCCAATCAATATTCAGGCGGCAACTTCCACGTGTCGGTAAACGGCCGAGCAAACAGGGCCTCCCGTTTTACTTTACGAGAGCTCGCGGCATACAAAGCGTGCGTGCCCAACGACCACCCTCGACTTTATTAAGTCGTTTTTTTGGTATACCCCGAAAAAGTTGGAAAACGACTGCACAGAGTTCAGTGGTTGTGTAGAAGATTCTATTTTTAATTGTCTTATACGAGGTTTTTGAAGTAAAATTGCATTTATATTTTTATGTATGTTTCAAACGAATTGTTTTGTTGTGTTTGTCCCTTGATATTATAGAGAACGAATATCGTTAGGGGATGCCACATTGGTTGGTGATATAAAGACCATTATTGTAATGATTTAAAGTTTCAAATAATTGAGTTATCATTTGAAAATATTAAATTCCACTTATATGACTAAATAGTCAAAACAATTGGAACAAATTGTCCTCAAAAAAAAAAAACAATTTAATATACTCTGTACCAAGTTAAGAAAAAAAGCCTGATCCAATGGACAGGATTTTCGTTCACAAAATCTCAAAAAGCAAATGTTATTCTAATTCGTTGGAGCGTTTAGAAAAACAGCCATAAATAGCGACAGAGAAAATATCAAGTATCTTCAAGCAATTAGACTTCGACCGTTCGAATAACAGAAAACATAACAAATGGCGTCAGACTAAAGAACAATCGGCGAGATCTTCGAAGCCTCGGAACACAATAACCGAGCGAAATTTCCACATAAATATTTAGATAGAAAAGCCTTGAATTTTAAAGACAGCAATTTGAACCTACACTCTTATCCTGATCGCGGGATAATTTATCTTAACGAAAGGAAAGGGGTGGGTCCCTAGGGAGCTAGCGACGGGAGCACAAAAATTGGGTAAAAATGTTGCCAGCCAACGATTAAACCGTCCGCGGCGGGGAGATGCGTAGTATTAATCACCACCCGCGCCCGCGCTTCTTCGTCGATTTTCTAGCGATATGATTAGAGTAATTAATACCGCCGTTTTTAGAGTTTCATTGGTTGCATTATTAAGTCACAAAGACGAGAACTTAGTTTACGTGTTCGTCTTAGGATTAAAAGGACATCTTCAAAAAGAACTAGTAATGCCGAATTCATAATTATGTGGAACATTAATGATTAGATTGTTAACAATATTAATTACCCAAAAATGTTTTCTTTTCAGTTGTCGTTTTAATTTATTCGTACATTATTGCATTAGTATTGTTAATATTTATAATGTCACTGTATGTTTACACCGTAAAATGAAGAAGAAAAGTACACATTCATAAATTATTGAAATTCTTTTATATAAAATTTCGAACATTAAAAAACTGACTGCCAATTCCAAATGCAATCCACCTTCTTTGACTGTCAAAGGACCTACAAATGTGCAGCTGACATTGAACCAGATTTATAAAATGGATATAAGAATGTTGAGTAGATATCATATGACGCAGCTCTTTCCTCTCATTATACACCGTCGCTGCCTCTGCTGGATCTCACAGGTTCGCGACATAAGCGCGGAGAAGGCAACAATACGAAATTCCTAATTTCTGTTTCTCTGCTTACGTCTTCTAATCCACGCAACGTTTTTTGATTCTATTTTCGCAGTCATTTAAAGAATTTCTCCCGGAATGTTTATATGTATAATACTCTAGCTTTTGTTTCCAGCTTTGCCTGTGTCATTGTAGGTTTTTTAATATTTGTCGAATTTCAGTGGAAGCTCTTTGGAATGGCGACTATCTGTGGGATCGGAACGAAAACAAGAAAGGGAAGAGTGGGAATGAAATGAGACTGAGATAGAAAAATAAATCCAAAGAGAAAATAATACCGCTCGAGCAAAGCTGCAGCCAGGTCGTTATTAATAAATATATTTATGCAGATATGTAATAAATAATAAGTAAAAGTCATAGAATTTGAGTAAACGCTAGATTTCTTTTCAATAATTTCATAAAATAGTGAATGTTTGGACGAAATATAGTTTTAGATGTAAGTATATACACTATTATTTTATTTTAACGTAAGGCGATCAATATTGTTTTCTCAATTAAACAATTTCTTAACGTACACATTTAATCACAGCCGAAAATTATTTATTTTAGTTGCAACAGCTCCATATAGATGTATTCCGCGAACTTTGTCCCTAGAAGGAGGCGCGGGTGGGCACCTTTCCTTTGTTTTAATATTTTCGCAGGCATTATGAAGGGTTTCGTAGCTTTGAAATAATTTTTGGCTTCTGCTCTTGAAGTTTTGATAAAAGTTTAATTCTATCAATAATTAAGGGAACAATTCCCAGTCTGATGATGCGATTATAAAGGTTGAGGTTTTTGCTTATCTCTGGAACTTCGCACTGGCATTGTATGAGTTTTATTTTTGATCGTTTTGAATTCATTTGTTTCAGAATTAAATGTTTATAAAATGAAAAAAGTGTGCGTTTTTTATGGTATTTCAAAGAGAATAATTACAATTTTTGTAAGTCTTTAGTAGGTATTACAATATTGAGGAGGTAAAATAAGTAATAACGAAGTTCTAATATTGGCCGAAATTTTTATTAATGAAATATTTACTTACGTCTCCATCAAAATCGAACAAGCTTATATGATACTAATAATAATAATACCTGAGACATCCCACACAGCGCCATCTACTTCCAAACTAATCAAAGCTTGTATTATGGGTACCAGATAATTAATTTACACACTTAAATATTTTTATATAGATATTTGACACCCAGACACGGAACAAGCAGACATGTTCATGGACACACATTTTTTATATTTATTTATTTTTTATTATTTTTAAATATATGTATGTATATATATATATATATATATATATATAAATATGCGTTATATATATATATGCGTAAGTTGCGTAAGTTTTTTGTATTGACAAAATTGTTTGTAAAGAAATTATGATTCGCGCCCGGTGAATGTGACATACGCAGTGCATAAGCATTTTTCAGTAAGAAAACTATATAGTATCATTTGACGTCGCCCATACACGCAACTGATTGATGTAAACCATATAATAAATAAATTTGACAGCAGCTTTTGGTTTCGCCTAGCGTATTTGTATTTTTATGAAATAATACAAAGGACGCATGAAATGTCAAATGACAGAGCGCAACATACATATTAAGGACGAACATATCAGAACATAACAAAAACAGTGACATTCAAAATTTACCATTCAAAATATAGGAAGAACGGAAACTTCCACAATGCTCACCCAAATGACGACGCCTGTTTTTTTGGAGGTGGGTGTTCGAAATTAAACGAAAGAATTGTATGGATGTGAATCACGGATAAATCTTATTTCGACACACCCTCTGTTAAAATCTTGGCGTAATCGTAGCGTGAATCGTAAACCGTGGCGTAATGGATTAACACCTTATCAGTGATGTTAATATTATTAAAAATTATTTAAAAGTAATATTACTTTTGGTACACCTACGTGGTGGTGATAACGACACAATAATCTAAACCGAACGAGGTCAACGACCATTTTTGCCCTATGTTGTGGCACTTACAACTACTCCGGTGGACACACGCTCCCTTATTAAATAAAAATAGCAGTTATTTAAAAAAATTATAGCTTTTTTAGATTTATTTTATTTTTTTCTTATTAGTACTTAGTGGTAGTATTCTGCCATCGACGTCAGTATAAAAGTTTAATAGAAATAAATATAGTATGAGATGCACTTGATAGGCAACTGTCGTTATCAACAAATCAAACAAAAGAAAAATATTAAATATAGGATTTTTACACACACCTATTGAAATTCAAAGCGAATTGATTAAGTATCCGTTCGGAAAACTAGAAGGAGAAGAACCGGTAAGAAACTTCTTCCTGTTTATTTTATTTAAATATGTTTTTTTTGTTTTTTAATTTCAAATGCTACAACTATTACAGTGATGTCCATGCGCACTTATCATTTAAATACTCGATAATACAATAGTAAGCTTTTTTCATGAGTTGGACTTTAACTCGCTTTATAAATTGATTAGAATTTAAGTCTAAATTTTTTTGGAAATTTATTATAAAAACGGATACAAATTCCCTAGAAAGAATTATTAGCCTTTGAAAGTCTGAACCTGGGAATGATAACATGCTTATGTCTTGTATTTAAGTTGTAACCATCACCCACCCTAGAGAAAGTACTCAAGTCTTTATGTAAATAAATTATTTTTTCATAAATGTACTGACAAGGGACTTTCTCTAAAGAGAACCCTAACATTATCTCTAGATTTTAATTTATATATAGCTCGAATAGCCCTTTTTGCAGAACGCTCCGGTTGGTAACGAAGCTAAGAACTCGTCTATTGTAAAGAAGATAAATAAATGAATAATCTCAACCGTCAGTGTCAATGTAACGTGGTATAAAGAGTAAACATCGACAAATTAGTAAATTTATTTTTCGGTAGTGTTGAAGAGAGAATCAATGGCGAAAATAATCACACGTTTCACTGAATCCAAAGCCGCAACAACATTTAAATGAGGCAGTCTCATCCATAACATGACACCGCGCCTAACAAACTTATTAAGATTTCTTTTCTTTTTACTCTGTACGTGGTTAGCGACGTATGACGCAAGCTAACGGCCGCGGGGCGCGAGTCGGCCAGGGGTGAGAGGGGAATGAGGGGTAACCACCTCCTCGCACTCATTTCGCCACCCCCCCAAAACACCCCCGGACCGTGCACGCATGGCCGCTCTCATGATTTAAGCACTGGGATAAGAATGAAATTAAAAATACATCCACGCCGGCTTCTTGGGGTGCCAAGGGGGACACCATATATGCAAATGAACGTCCCCTCCCACTCTTTTTTGGGGGGGAGGAGCTTTTTTTGTTAGGATGCTATTAATTTGGGGTGTAACTCGCTAAGTATACGCGCGTACGCTTAAGCCAGAGCATCACGCATGGGGGGCACAGTCCTTTATTACATTTTCTTGTAGATTTTTTCCTTCGCTAAATTATGTGGGGGTGGGATTATGAACAGAGTAATGCGTGCGGACGTAATCTGTTTATGTATTATACAATTACGAATTTCGCGGAAGGACATCGGGAGTGAATTTTTTATCAAAAATAAAACACGAACGTGTCACCTTGAAGATATATTAATATATTAAGTTGAGTGAGTATTGTTTTTCGTTCCGAATAAGATACAATCCATTCAAAGTTAATATAATTGATTCTAAGATTCGGTTTGTAAAATTTTGATTGTTTTGGGTGTTACAGACTATAAGACAGTTTTCAAAAATCATCAAGGAGGTACGGGGACATTTGGTAGATCAGGATTAACAGCCCAATAGTTACTATTCAATTATAGGCAAAAAATCACATGGCTACGTTTTTACGTTTTGCAGTAAAGAAAATACAAACAGGAAGTAATTAGAATTTTAATTTATGTATACTTTACATACATTTAACAATAGATACGTCAAGCAAACTTTCTTCAATCTAAAATCTGTGACGTTTCAACGACCCAAACGTCTTAGTTTATCTTAATATATTCAGAGATATTCACGCGTAGGACGCGAAATTTCATTACGGAATCAGGAGTGTAATGCGAAAAACACTTGACAAGTAGCAAACACTGCTTTCTCCGTGCCCCACATAATAATATGAACCCACCCCTTTTGAGGATACAGGGGGCGGTGTTTTTTTCTCAAGTACACCTCTGCTTTCCACACACTCTCTATTGAATACGATGATTCAGCGATCTTTTAAGTCCAGGTAAAGATCCTCGATAAGCTATACATCGAAATATTTATAATTTAAAAGCGATGACTCTTCTCATGAAAGAAAAACGAAGTTGAGTTAATATTTTTTTTTTTATATTAGTAAAAGTTTCAGGACTTTAAAACTGATTTTTAGAAATCGAATAACATACAAAAAATTGATACCATACTTATCGTGTATCAAATGAGACCTGATAAGAAGCTCAAAATATAAAATTAAGAGAAACCTTTAAAGATATATAAAAATGCGTTTTCCGAATTCTAAATAATCGAAATTTCTAGAAGGTACAGTATAATTACAAAAAGCAAAACACAAATCAGTGCAACGTCTGATATAGTTTGCCTCAAACTTAATGACGGATCGATATACAACGCTATAAGAGTGCTTGCGCAGGTACAGTCATATACCCCTCGCTCCACTGCGTCCCGCTACACCTAAAATTGGTTACTGCGACGAGACTTGTGCCTATGTTCACATCTGCCATAAAGTTTGATTGGAACTATATTAGATACTTATCGTTAAGAACCCGACCTGCACTTAACCGATTTTAAATTATCGCGATTAAAATAATTATGTAACATCTCTTAATTATATCTTTTCTATGACAATTACCAGTGAATACCTGTAGATATTACCTGTGAATGTCACAGACAATAATTTTATTGTCTAACGCACTTACTCCATTTCCATGTTTATTTTACAATTAATAGCTTCGAGTATGTTTCGCCCTTTCAAGGTGTTTCTGTATTGAATCGGAATTTCAGGACGACGTCAAAGGCGAAGTGTCGGGGCTGTTTATTGTTTCCTCGAGCATAGATGCGTTATGTAAAAAATAAATTGGATGAACTTTTTGGAGTTTTAAAATATTTGCCACCGGATTCCCATAATAGGTATAACTGTTAACCTTATAAAACGTATTACAAACAGCTGTTTTTAATACGGTTATTTTGCTTAAACTCTACAGCAAAATAGATCAATTAAGTTCTTATATAAAATCTACACGCTACGTGCCCCTGTCAATTTCAGAAGTTCGTTTATTTCTTTTGATATTGATTGCGTTGTACTCACTTTACTCTCTATGCATAATAAACGACGATTGATGAGTTAATGGGTATTGCTATATTTTATTTATTAATTTATTGTATTTATTTCTTTTTTTAACTACTTGTTGAAAATTGACTACTGTCTGACTGATCTACTTACACAACACCAGAACGTCATCGTGTTCATAGTTGCGCCACGCCTCTATTTTATAAAAGTAAACACAAACATTATTCATCTTCGATCGACGATCATCGACGACCGCTTAGCCTAGTGGGCAGCGACCCTGCCTGCGAAGCTGGAGGTCCCGAGTTCGAATCCCAGGTCGGGTCATTAATACTGGCACCGGGTCTTGGTTGTTATATGTATGTGGTGTCTTCGCTTGGTACCCAAAATACAAGCTAATGCTTAGTTTGGGACCTAGACGTTGTTGTGATTGTATGTGTAATTATTATTATTATTATTATTATCTTAATACAAAACAAATCCTAACAAGACGTGACTTACTACCTGAGAACAGTACTTCTACTAGATGTCTACTAGGTGACTTAGATCATATCAGGGGTTTTATAGGTTTAAAATTAAGAGTGTATGAAGTGGCTTCTCGTCATCTGATTGGCTTGACATACTACAGCGTGTGTGCGTTGGACCAAACAAAAAGAAATTGGTGCGTTCCAAAGATAACCTAGGATTTAGTACGCCGTTTTGACGAAATCGTAAATCAGCAATAAAGATATTAGTTACATAAAATTTTATTGTGTAAAATAATCCTACGTGACTAGGTTTAATATCGTTGAATCGAGGACTTCGATATAAACTCTTATGGGCCCAATATCCTTACAAATATTATATACAAAGTGAGGTGCCCGCAGAATTTCAGTAGAAGCTTTCTATCAGTATTAGGAACAAATAATGTCATATGATATTTTCTACCTGTCTTTTCATTTTAGATTTAAGAAAGTAAAAGTAAATATTTTAATTATTGCGACTTTTCATCATGTAGGGAGGCGAACAACAAGTGACTTTAGCTTTTTGTGTCGGTAGCAAGTTGTTAAACAGTTAATACATAATCTTTAGAACACTTAGTTATTTCCTGCACTAGCATACCGCTGAATGTAAATATTTTTTTCAGAGTTGAAAAATAATAAAAAGTTACTGTTATTTTCATTAAATGTCATATTGAGCAAAAAAGTATTCAAATTTTTTCTTGCAATAATTTTGAAAACCGATGAACAAAGTCCTTGGGGTACGTCACGGGCATTAAGTATAATAATTTAATTATGCGTCGTCTGATTTTGCTTTTACGTCTGGACGAAAACTTGTGCTCAAAAACTTCAATAAACTGTAAAGAAAAATAATCGTGAAGGATATGTACATAAGTATATATTCCAAAATTACAGATCAGTGTTCTTCCACAGCTTAGCATGTGTAGGATTCGTTTTTATTAAGAAAACTTTCATTAACATAAACGGGCTAATGTGAATCGAATTCGAAATCGAAAATCGAAAAACGTTATCGACATTTCCATACATAAGTCATAGATCTTTATTACTGTAATCTAGTATAATAATGTTTATACTTTTCTAAAATATCATATTAGGAAATAGAGGAATATATGTTTTTTAAATGAAAATAATATTTGTTTTCTCGGCCCCCTAAGGGGTAACATATGTAAATAATTTGGGAAAGTCCCAAATGTGTATATTATATCCTAAAGATATAAAAGTACGAATAGACTAGAAGCCCTCTTCTGCGTTTACCGTCTGACCAGTCATACTCTAGCTAGCTGGTGCAAGATAGCGAATTTTAGTCCGAGTTTTAGGGCGCAAAGTCTCCACGCGCCGTTCTTACCCCTGAAAAATCCCCGCGCGGCGCATTTTAACCCCGCAAAATTGTGTTATGTCACTTGGATACTATGAATGACTCTATTAAAACTAAACGCTGCTGTCAAATTAATTTACTCTATGGCAAAAAACCAACAGTCGTTTTTGTATGAATTTAATTTATGTGCGCAACAAACGCATCCTGAATCATTTATTTTTGGAAAAGAAGATTGAAGAAGAGTTGATCTGAACATAGAATTATGGTAAAGATTAAATGTTGTGTCGCTGCACCAACGTGTACCAATACCACCAATATTCATACACATCTGTATACGTGTTAATACTACTTGATACAGAGCTGACGTATGAAAGAAATATTCGTTCCAAGGTTTCGATAGATTTTTATTGGGTAGAGAATAATGAACTCCGCGTATAGCCATTGACGCCTCGCAAAGGGCAGATCGATGCTTGTCAAACAATAAATGTCACACACAGACTGGGGAGCGGCGTGAACCCTTAGGTAATACGGCGTCCTAATTTTATTATTTTCAATAAAATAAATTGGGAATTTTCCGAAATAAATACATGAATTTACTCAAATTATTGCAGAAATGTGCCCATAACTAATTTTGTTAGTGTTGCTTTATACTTTCCATATAAAATTTTTAGTATATGGTTCAAATTTGAAAAAAAAAGGCTAACGTTAAGTGAATCCCAGTTCAAAAAATTATCCAATATTTCGTCCTCTATATTTGTGTGCAAACGGAACAATACAAAAATTTAAAAAAATAAATCAAATTGTTTTAGTGATTTTTAGTCTTGAACTCGCAGTAAGTATTCAAATTTTTACTTAAATAACAAGCTGAAATTTAAAATCTCACCTGCACATTGTATTTTTATTTAAATTGGGCTGTACCTTGAACGGCAATTTCTCACTTAAACCCTTATTATCAATAATGTAAGGAATGTGTAAAAGTTTATAGACAACATGATCTATAGCCAAGCTTATTATAGATAGCAAAAATATACACTGTCGAGTGCTAATGAATCTAAACGATAAATAAGGAAATAGGTCGTAGCCGGCCGATGCCCACGCGCCTCGGCGCCTGGTTGACTTATCGCGGCTTGTCACACTCCGCTTATCTGAGCATGTGAATGTTAAGCGGTGTAAACGCGTGTTGGTTACGAGGTCGATTCTCTGTTAAGCAATCATCTCTGTGCTAAAAAGCGCTGGAAAAAAAATTGTGATTGTCTACATTACGGTCACTAATGTCACTATCGTCCCATCGCTTAGTCCAATTATAACACTGTCAAGTGCCATATCTATGATAACTTAATAAAAGATCATAGTACTAGGAGCCCACATAACTTAATCGTTTATATTTTTGATCTTCTAGCTTGAGTAAAACCGATTAAATTGTGTAGTCGCCTAATACTGTGATCTTTTACTGAGTTAACATAACTATGCCATTTGATAGGGTTATAATTCAAACATTTTCCTTGAATTGGTGATGACGCAATAAGTGTTACGAAGGCAGTTCCAGTTGTGCTAAAATATCTTAATAGAATGTGCATAAGCATCATTTACTATTAAATGTGCGTTGTTAATTTTTGAAGAAAGATGATGAGGCATTACCCGCCAACTGTGAACTATAAACTTATCAGCAAGTAATTGAGATTCCCTGTTATATGCACCGGCTTTTAAATATATAAATTAATAAATGAAAATGGTTTTTACGAATAATATACTTAATGCCTTTGAAGAAACAGTTCACTTAAATGCAACGTGTTTGAGTCTTTATAGTCTCGTATTTTTTTTTCATAATTTGATCATAATATAACTTGTAAGGGAAATATGTACGCTCATACAGCCTATGCAGATAATAAGCCATGATAGAAGAGTCAATTGACTCGTCTTCACTTAGTGTTACTTTGATCAACAAAAACAAGAGTTGTACACAGTTGTACCCCGTTCACCACTATAATATTGAGAATGTTCTCGTATGTATTGCGAAAGAGTAATTCCAGTAATTTAATTTAATTAGGGTGTGTGATAACAATTAATATATTTGTGTCACCACAGTTGCACATGGTCATGATGTATGTCTATGGTAATATGTAATGTATTTAGTATGTGTATTAATGTAATATAACATATGTGTAATTATATAATGCAATTAATGTATATAATAATATAATATCGTTAAAGTGTATATTAATGTAATGGATTTAATGTGTGTAATAGTGTACTGTAAGTAATATGTATAATAATGTAAAGTAATTAATGTATATAATGTAATAATGTAATGTTATCAATCAGCGTAAAAATGTAATGTAATGAATGTGTATATTAATGTAATGTAATCAATGTGTGTAATAATATAATGTAAATAATATGTATAATAATGTAAAGTTATTATATATTTAAGTAATAATGTAATATAATTAATGTGTGTAATAATGTAATGTTATCAATCAGCGTCAAAATGTAATGTAATTAATGTGTATATTAATGTAATGTAATCAATGTGTGTAATAATATAATGTAAATAATATGTATAATAATGTAAAGTTATTATATATTTAAGTAATAATGTAATATAATTAATGTGTGTAATAGTGTAATGTTATCAATCAGCGTAAAAATTTTATGTAATGAATGTGTATAATAATGTAATGTAATCGATATGTGTAATAATGTGATGCAATTAATGTTTGTAATAATGTAATGTTATCAATCAGCGTAAAAATTTTATGTAATGAATGTGTATAATAATGTAATGTAATCGATATGTGTAATAATGTGATGCAATTAATGTTTGTAATAATGTAATGTTATCAATCAGCGTAAAAATTTTATGTAATGAATGTGTATAATAATGTAATGTAATCGATATGTGTAATAATGTGATGCAATTAATGTTTGTAATAATGTATAATAATTAAAGTGTGTTATGCTATGTAATTAATATGTGTAATAACGTGATTTAAATATCGAAGGCGTAAGTCGCAATATTGTATTAATGTAATGTAATCAATGTGTGTAATAATATAATGTAAATAATATGTATAATAATGTAAAGTTATTATATATTTAAGTAATAATGTAATATAATTAATGTGTGTAATAGTGTAATGTTATCAATCAGCGTAAAAATTTTATGTAATGAATGTGTATAATAATGTAATGTAATCGATATGTGTAATAATGTGATGCAATTAATGTTTGTAATAATGTAATGTTATCAATCAGCGTAAAAATTTTATGTAATGAATGTGTATAATAATGTAATGTAATCGATATGTGTAATAATGTGATGCAATTAATGTTTGTAATAATGTAATGTTATCAATCAGCGTAAAAATTTTATGTAATGAATGTGTATAATAATGTAATGTAATCGATATGTGTAATAATGTGATGCAATTAATGTTTGTAATAATGTAATGTTATCAATCAGCGTAAAAATTTTATGTAATGAATGTGTATAATAATGTAATGTAATCGATATGTGTAATAATGTGATGCAATTAATGTTTGTAATAATGTAATGTTATCAATCAGCGTAAAAATTTTATGTAATGAATGTGTATAATAATGTAATGTAATCGATATGTGTAATAATGTGATGCAATTAATGTTTGTAATAATGTATAATAATTAAAGTGTGTTATGCTATGTAATTAATATGTGTAATAACGTGATTTAAATATCGAAGGCGTAAGTCGCAATATTGTATTAATGTAATGTAATCAATGTGTGTAATAATATAATGTAAATAATATGTATAATAATGTAAAGTTATTATATATTTAAGTAATAATGTAATATAATTAATGTGTGTAATAGTGTAATGTTATCAATCAGCGTAAAAATTTTATGTAATGAATGTGTATAATAATGTAATGTAATCGATATGTGTAATAATGTGATGCAATTAATGTTTGTAATAATGTAATGTTATCAATCAGCGTAAAAATTTTATGTAATGAATGTGTATAATAATGTAATGTAATCGATATGTGTAATAATGTGATGCAATTAATGTTTGTAATAATGTAATGTTATCAATCAGCGTAAAAATTTTATGTAATGAATGTGTATAATAATGTAATGTAATCGATATGTGTAATAATGTGATGCAATTAATGTTTGTAATAATGTAATGTTATCAATCAGCGTAAAAATTTTATGTAATGAATGTGTATAATAATGTAATGTAATCGATATGTGTAATAATGTGATGCAATTAATGTTTGTAATAATGTATAATAATTAAAGTGTGTTATGCTATGTAATTAATATGTGTAATAACGTGATTTAAATATCGAAGGCGTAAGTCGCAATATTGTATTAATGAAATATATTGACGTTTTCGTGAAGTAGAGATACGAGAATCACATTCGTATTCAGACATTTCGCGCCTCCGATGCAAGATTAATGCCGTTCTTAATTACCAAGTTCTGTCGACTGGGGTTTAGTACGTGTGTGCTTTAATTTGTTTACTTTACAACGTAACCACGTTTCGGCGTTTTAAACGTTGAAACTTTTCGGATTGGTTTCGCGTTAACGTGGGGTAACGGGAACGATTAAAATTTCTTTGATTAAACGAGACGTGTTAATCAAATTATTCAATTTAATTAGATTTAGTAGAAATGAACATTTAATATATTAAAGATATTAAGGACTTATATCATCAAAAAAGATATCAAATTAAATATTAAACACTAAATAGACTGACCTTTGATTTTATCTCATTTTATGAGTAATAGTATTTACATACGTATATATTATAAAGAATATTTAAGTATGTATATCAGTTGTCTAGCACCCATAATACAAGCATAATACTTGCTTACTTTGAGATTAGATGGCGCTGCGCTGTGGAGGACGTCCCAAGTATTATTGTAATATGTAGGTAGTTACTTTTCAATAATATTTCTTTTTAGCGATCTGAACTCATGATTGAGTACACAAATAATTTTCATTTATTTTATTTGTGATTATACATATACTGTGTTTGTAATTTTTATAACAATTATTAAATATAATTGAATTTTTATAGATGCAATGGAAGCAAAACGAAAGAAAATAAGATATGTAAAGAAGAATTTATAGTTCGATTAGAGTTAACTAATTTACAATGGGGTATTTCCGATTTCCCAGAAATTAAAAATGGTAAGTAGAAATTTTGAAAACGAGATTAAAATTGATAATGAATTTCTATTTCATACTTTTTCCTATAGGTACTATTATTACCTAACAAAAGTTTCTAGGAGTGATTATTAAAAAATATAAATATAATTTTAATTTCCACAATTAATCAAAAATATACAACAATTTTATACCTCGTTAGGTATAATTATATGATTGAATTGATGATAATATTTGTTGTTTTAAATGTAACATGTAATTTTAATTGTAATGTAACTAAATTAATTGCAACAATTTTTATTAAGTAAACAAATTCGGATGTGTTGTTGACATCATTTGTCAATGGAACATCCGAATTTATCAATTATAAAATAAAGTCTTCATTACATGACGTCAGTTCCGTCGTTATGCCCAAAATTTTAAGCCTGCATATTTTTCAATATCTAAACGGATTTTTCTTATTAGTTTTCTTTAACTGAATGTTTGACCTCTTAAACAGAGACTTCACGGTATACTATAGCTTCATGGATAATTGGGTGAAAAGGCTGTGGACCGTGTAAAGTGGCAAGCCTTGGGGAGGCCTATATCCTGCAGTGGAGAGACACGGGCTGATGATGATGATGATAATGAGAATGATGATAGATTCATGAAAATACAGTACAGGGTTAACAGTTGCAGGTTATAGTGTTGATCTACGAAATCTTGGCAAAAAATACCACAAAGAATTTTTTTAATTATGTTACAATAATACCTCGCGTAAATGTTAGTTACGCGGTGTTCGGATGAACGCAGTTCAAACTTACAGAGCGTAGATAAATGATAACAACAATAAAACTTTTAGCATGTTTTTCTCTATAACCTTTAGTTTGCGCCATCTACTCACTTGAAACTTTTTGTTTAGTTCGGTAAGCTCTACAGGCTCTATAATTTTGGATTATGACGTAAACAAAACGTTTTTAAAATTGTCGCTTTTATAGCTATTATGTCTGTCAATAAATTAATTGTGCTGCTGGTTTTCCATACAAATAAAATAAAATAAAAAGTTTAATTTTAAATATATTTTCCTCGGTAACCGTTAGTTTGTGCTATCTGCGGACTGGAAGCTTTTTGTTTCGTTCAGTCAGTTCTATACGCCATATAAATTTGAACTACGTTCAGCCGTACACCCCGTGCGATGACACTGATCAACCGAAACTATATGGCACGTACTTCGCTATACTCACAGTACCTATATATTTTTAAAAGCACAATGCTTCTAGACTTAAAAAACTGGTTAATATCGTAATAAATGTTAAAAAAAATCACAGCTCGATACTTGGTTTTCATACTACTCATTATCGAAAAAATTTGCATAGCTCACTTTCATCAGGCCGTACGCTGTCTAATCTCGAGAAATCTCGAGTTTGTTCGAATCGATTCTGTTTCATCGCCCTACGTAGGTATACCTTTACCTAATTATCGAGGCGGGAGGGACTTTGCATAAGAAAGTATTAGGAGCCGCTTGCGTTTTACGACGCGTGGAAGGGGGGCGCGTGACGTCACCCCAAACACCCCCCCGAAGGCCCAGATAAAAAATCTCCCATTTCCCTAATTCGTTTATCGGCAGCCGAGGTGGCTTTGTCTCGTCGATCGATGGGCGAAACCGGGTTGTTTAGTGTGATGAGTCTGTACATGTAAACTTAATTTAAACACTCAATTTATACTAATATCGCAAAGAGCATAGATTTGATTTTTTGCTTCTTACGGATAAATTCAAAAACTACTTTGCTGATTTTAAAATATTTTTCATCTATAGAAAGCTGCATTATCCGCAAGTAACATAGGCTATATGTTATTTTCAAACTGGCTTTCTACCCGCGTGGACTCATACAAAGTTGTACTGAGACCGCTATAAATTTTTCTGTAGATACAGTTCATAAGCGGCATAAACTATTTTTTACTTCGGAAAAAATGGTCCCGGTACAACTGTGTAGTCCACGCGGGCGGAGCCCCGGGCGGGAAACTAGTGTGAGATAATAATAATAATAGTGTAGTATAAGATTAGATTTTTGTTTTCGTGCTAAAAACTGTTTGAAAAAAGACCGTTTTCAATTCCACAATTTTTTTTACTTTCGTGTTTTCTTGGCATTTATTTATAGAAGACTGACCTTGGTCGAGGTCGTTGATAAAATTTTGCGTACATTGTTAGAAAACCGACCTAACCAATTTTCTTAGAAACGGTCTGTTTGGTTTTCCAATAATCGATGGTCAATCTAAATTCTATCGAGAAAGGTCAAGAAAAAAAAACTTGTATCATAAAACAGAAAATACTGTCACACTTAACACTTTTAAAAATCTTTTATAGTAGGTACAAAAGTCTGGTACGTGGTGACAAAAATTCAAATGGCAATTATTTCAGAATGAATTCAACACTATTTTTCCTGCAATACTCATAACAGATTATAGAGTTAAAATTTTAAACTTGTACCAATATGAAACATCTACATTTTTATGTATTTTTATGTATTTATAATAATTTTATACACTTCCGTCGAAGAAAAATGAAAAATAGATTACAATGTACGAAAATAAATACCCGACCCGAAGTAAATATTTAGCGGTTAGGGGAATGTTATTTTAACATTTCTTAAATGGTACACAATGGGACAGAATGTCTTACGTAACAATTCGATATCAAATTGTTTTTGGTTTATTTTTAACATTTTGTTCGAATTGACATTTTTTGATAGCAACAATAGTTATAATACTTGTCTGTATTCATAGTACGAATTTAAATAATAACTTTACCTTGCATTAATGTTTAAACTTTCAACTGCGGCCACAGACGGTTTTCACAGTATGTATGATTTGCTATTTAATCTAGACAAATATTGATGTAAATATTTCTTAAAATTTAAGATAATCAATTTTTACACACATGCATGATCTATTTTGATCTACTGTTATAGATAGGGGCGTAACAACACTATTCTAGTAGAATTTAACGTATTCAAAAATTTTCACTAAAATCGGTTTCGTTGCGAGTTGGGAGCTTTCAAACAAAAACCCTAGAATGAAAAAAAAATTAAAACTTTTTAACATTATATATTTAATTATTTATCTCAATTAGTCGCTAAGAGTACTATATACATTTATATAATATTTATATAATATTATATTATAATAACTAAAAAACTCTATCTGCTTATACCGACACAAACTTTCTTCAGAAGCACATTGTCAACATCTTGTATTTGCTAAAAAAAAGAATACTTATAAGATCACTTTTTTGTGTGTCTGTATGCATGCCTCTGTATAAACATATTTTTTCTCTGAAACCATAGACAAAACGGGTGCTCAGCTGCACATAGTCCGACCTTATAGAGTGTGTAAAGCTTACCGAACTAAACAACCACTTAAAAAAATATAAAGAATTGAAAAGAAATAAAAATTTAAACATAGATTTTTCTGCTAGCTTGACTTTTTGTTTAGGTCAGTAAGCTCTACGCGCTCTATAAGTTTGGACTGTTTGGACTACGTTCAGCCGCACACGCAGTATATCAATCACCTAGAGATATTGTCGCCATAGCTATGTAAGGACATAATTTCATATGAACAATTACAAAAAAAATATTATGAAAAAGACTATTAGAACTATTTAGTCATGTGAACATACGTAAAAAAGGACCATGTGCAACTATAGTGATGCTGCAGCCATGTAATAAAAGTTTTTAGTCAATTTCGTAAACAGATATGGTGTATTTTTTTATTTTTATTGGCGTAACTGAAGGAAGATCTTGTATATAAGATATAGAAAAGAACAAAATTAAGAATTTCTAATTTTAAGTAGAATCGTTTAGTATTATTAAAGGTGGTTTGTAGCTATAAATACGTCTAAATTCGTTACATTACAATACGGAACCATCAAGACACGAGTCTGATTCGCATTTGGCTGTATTTTATTAATATTTGCTTACGTTAGGCAGTTATGCACGATCGATAGTTAAAACGAGGAGCGACGATAAATGAGTGAATGTCTGTCGTGCGGTATATTCTACGTATATCGGTAAGACAGGATACGACGACCACGATTCTTGATCCTGAACTTTTACAACAAATTTCTGCTGCGACTTGGTTCTAGTGATATATGTGATAAGTGATTAAAGTGTCATTTTTTATAGTATTCATTAAAAAACTGGACAATTAAAAATATCTAGACCATAACTAATTGAACGCAACATTTGTACACAGCCGCCAATCGTAAACTTTGATTCCCATTACATTTCATCAGCCCTTTTTATACCCCACTGGAGGGGCTTAGGCCTCCCTTCAAGATGAAGGGGCTTGGAGCTTAACTCCACCACGCTGCTCCTATGCGGGTTGGCGGATCGTAACGACCGCCATCTATTGACAGCAACCTGGACCGACTGCTTAACGTGCTCTCCGAGGCACGGAGTGCTTAAGTGCTTAAGCCAGAAAAAACTCATTGGTACACGCCCGGATTCGCACCACGGCCACGTAGCCTTATAGATGTGAAACAGGTTCGCTGCGCTCGGGCTATCACGACACCACTTGGTCGACAAAACTTTGATTAAATCGACGTACCTAAGTATTTCACCGAATAAACTAAACACGCATGCACTGAGCTGTCTGAGTCGGTCAGTGGCTCCCGGTGGGATAACCTTCCCCGCTACACCCGCGGTTGCCCGTATCTCGTGTTTAGTGTTCATGGTTAACTTTGTGCATCAATAATTCTATTGGGAAGAACATTTAATTTGTAAAATGGATTTTATGGATAATATGTAATGCCTATAAAAAAATTGAAAACTGAACAAAAGGTTTCCTTGTATTTTGAATGGTAAAGGCTACTTGTTGGGTATATTTCTATTATTTGCCTATGTTTTTCGCTTGTTTCATACCAAATTTATTTGGTATGAAACAAGCGAACTGAAAAAAAGCGCTTGAATGGTTGCACTTTTGAAGTACAATATAAAACGCACTTGATATGTCGGCAAAAGATGACAGTAGAGCCGCGTGCGTTATTAAGAATGAAGTGTCGGAGGAAAAAGTGAAGGTCAAAGTGACGTACAAATGTCATAAAATCAGACGTCTAGAGTATAGATTTATTAAGATGTAAGTAGTTTTACAACGCAATATACCTAAAAATAATTCAACTTACAACTGAAAATTAAATGATTCCCGCTGTCTTAACGGTACTAGCATATTTATTATAGTATATGTTTAACTAAACTGGAGGTCCCGGGCTCGAATCCCAATTTGGGTCAGAATTTATATGGTGAATATCTATACTGGTACCGGGTCTTGGTTGTTATATGCATGTGGTGTATTTTGGTACCCAAAACACAAGCTAAAGCTTAATTTGGGGCCTAGACGTTGTTGTCATGTATACGTTATTATTATTATTGTTATTATTATTAAACATTTACCGAAAAATCCAACCTTGCGATGTCCGCGTCTTCCAAATATCAAAACCTCCCATACCAACATTACACTTTTAATTTTCCCTTCTTAAAAAAGGGAGGCCGGCGGTGTGTTTTCGGCCCTCCCGCGTGTGTGCCCCCCGAAATGGGAGGCTAGCGGGGGTGAGAAGGTCGAGGGGGCGGTAATCAACGCACGCAATCTTCGCCGAACCCTTAAAAACTTTAAAAACTCATCGCCGCCGAGGTCCGCTTATAAATGTATGTGTATATGTTTACGTATGTTGTTACGAGTCGGTTCGTGTATATTTTATTGCCCGTTAGGAAATAAAGTGCTAATCGTTAAAAAATGCGTTTGCGTATTAAATGTAGATACAATTCGTGCTGTTTAAAGTTTTTGATAATTCGAAATTTGTCAGCGTTTTTGAATTCGTTTTTTTAACTATTCTACTTGTTGTATAATTGATTTAAATTTTATTTATTTAATTTTGCCATATCCGTCCATCCATCCGTGATATTTTCACAAATTTCACAGTTTTAAACAATCTCAATTAATATAAGAAGTAAATAACTAAAACAACTCCATTATGATATTACTGGATAAGTAGACATTTTCATGTGGAATTTTAGATTAATTAGTTTTTGTTGTGAATCCTTATTTGCTAAATGTTTTAATTCAATATGTTTTGAAATGTCATATAACTTATCACGACGAAATTATTTCCATGTAAGTACTTCACTTCCTAATATTATCGTGTATTTAATCATATCTTCCTAGCCGTATGAAATCGGTTATAAATTGATTTAATTTTTTAAATTAGTTTTGAAATTCAAAACAAAGATTTGGTTAAGTCTGTGGGCTACGTACGTACTTCAAAATTATTTTGAATATACTCATTCTTCTTATATTATTAACTATACGATAATATTATAACATTAATCTGATTGGCGATTGGCCGAGCGGTTAAAGACCCTATCTGCGGAGCCGAGAGTCACGTGTTCGATTCCCGCTCGGGACAAATATTTGTGTGCATGAACATGTCTGCTTGTTCTGTGTCTTGGTGTAAAAGTATCTATATATGTAGATATTATTTAAAAAAATAGTTGATATTTTTAATAATTTATGTAGGTATATCAAATGTCTAGTACCCCATAATACAAGCATAATACTTGCTTACTTTGGGACCAGATGGCGCTGTGTGCGGTGTCCGTGATTTTATTATTATTCTGCAGAGAGAGAAACGAAATCTTAAGCATTGTTAGTCATAATGTAATAAAAATATTTTTACTCAAGTAGAGTTCCGCGAGTACTTTTCAATAATCAAGATTTACAAATACAGTAAATGTTTTATCTCACTTTTGAATTACTTACGACCATAACGTAACTTCTACAGAGAAGAACCGACAAAAAATTCAGCAGTTACTCTTTCAAAAATTTTATATCGGCAATAAATATGTACAATTAGCAAAACTTTGAAACTTTGACAAAAAAAGAAATACATAAAGCACAGAAAAAAACACCAAAACATGACAACTGTTCAGATTGACGTCCAGACATCTAGGAAACTTAAATAATCAATTACTGTGTAATAGCTTTTCAAATGAAAATGTTTGTACGATAATTTTAAATTCACATAACGACAGAGGAGAATGTCCATTCACGGTACTGATTTTTCTCATATACCAAATGAAAATATATTTATAAATTATGTTTATTTTAGAAGTCGTCATGTTATTTTCTTGCTCGTTTTAAAGAGGAAATTTGTTTCATAAATGATTTTATTATTGCACAAAAGTTTCCATAGTAAATAAACAAGAATGTTGAAAGAAAGCTATGATCGATATTGTTATCAGTAGAATTTAAAACAAATATATGTAACGTTCCTTATGGCATAACGCCATCATCAGGTTACCTATGTTATATTTAGTGAAAAAACTTCGAAGCTCCTGTTTTGATTCCTATAATCACTAATGTTGGTAGTAAATTGTTGTTTTATATGCTATTCAAAACATCTTGGAGTTGACCATACTTCGATAGGCGTTATCCTTTAATATTTCCTCTTTCCATCTTTTCGACTGACAGATTGGCCGAATGGTTAGAGCTTCTAACTGCGGAGTCAAGGGTTGTGGGTTGGATTCCCGCTTGGGACAAATATTTGCGTGCATGAACATCTCTATTTGTTCCGTGTTTGAAGTGTAAAAGTATCTATATATTTATATATTATAAAAAATAATATTTATCAACTCAATTCAATTTTATTGCATTCCACAGTTTTTAGCACATAAATAATAATAATTTTAATAATAGTTACAATAACAATTTAAATATGTATACCAGGTATTTATATAGTACCCCGTAATACAAGTATAATACAGCACTTGCGTACTTTGAGACTAGTTATCGCTGTGTGGGACGTCCCAGATATTATTATTGTTATTTATTTTTTAATAATATACATATTTTAAAACAGCCACGAAGTAATAACACAAACAATATTTTTTATAAATTATATGGGCATAACAACTTAAAGAAGTCAATCGAAAAACCCTAAACGTATAGATCGGTGTAAATTTTAATAAAAAACCGAGGTCGACGACACCACAGATTGCATACATGAAAGCTCGCGTGAGTAATCATTAGCATGCACACGTATGCACTTCCTTTTACGCGCGTATGCGTTTGTATGCACGTGTGTGTATGCAAACAGGGGGTTTAATTTTGGGGTTCTTTAATGACACTTCTTCCCATCGATTTTACATTCGTCGGGAGGGCTGTTCTTTTGTTTTATATCGATTTTAGATTTTACAACGATATGCGCTCATATGAGGGTTTAGTTTGCAGTAAATCTTAGAAAACAATATACCTAGAACCAACTCATAATGTACTACAGTGAATACGTTAAAGTAAAGTAATCTCATTTAGAGTAAGCAAGTGTCGTGATAGCCCAGAGCGCAACCTGTCTCAAATTTATAAGGCCGTAGGGCCATGGTTCGAATCCGGGCGTGTACCAATGAGTTTTTCTGACTTAAGTACATTAACTATTAATGACTCCGTGCCTCGGAGAGCACGTTAAGCAGTCGGTCCCGGACGCTGTCAATAGATGGCGGTCGTTACAATCCCCAACCCGCAGTGGAGTAGCGTGGTGGATTTAAGCTCCAAACCCCCTTCTCACCCTGGGGGAGGCCTAAGCCCCTGCAGTGGGGCAAAATGGGCTGATGATGATGATGATGATGATGATGAAGTAGCGCATCACATTTTACACGTTTACTTAAAATTTTATGCCATAATTGTAACAAGTACGGTTCGCTTATTTCTGTAAGTTCTACGTTGTTCAAATTAGTTGACATATTTTTTTTTTTTTTTTTTTACAATTATTCACTAACAAGTTACGGTTGCGATACGCTCTTTAAGAAATGGACTATGCAGCCTTCATAAACGACGTTGATGTTTTATGATCGCAAAAATTATATTTCTCGTTACTATAAACTTTATTTAATATAAAAATTATGGAAAAGCCTAAATAACACTAAACCACGAAAAAATATTTAAAAATTATTATAATTATTTAAAACCTGCACTCAATTATCTGTCTTCTTTGATGCCTGGCATTTTATCTATACTCATATCATAAAACTCAAGATTTTGTTTGTTTGTTTATTTGAACGCGCTAATCTCAGGAACTACTGGTTCTTATGGAATTTTTTTCTGTGTTGGATAGTCCATTTATCGAGGAAGGTTATAGGCTGTATATATAAAATCATACTATCTGTCTATTCGAGCAAATCTCCAAAACGGCTGAACTGATTTTGATGAAACTTCACAGATATGGAAAGGAAGTGGTCAAAAGTGATCTTCACTACTTTTTGTATGTCTATATGTACGTCTATCTGTCTATTCGAGCTAATCTCCTAAACGACTAAACAGATTTTAATGAAATTTCACATGTATGAAAAAGAGGTGGTCAAAAGTGGCGTACGCTACTTTTTGTCCGTCTGTATGTCTGAACTTCTATGTGTCCATTCAAGCTAAACTCCAAAACGTCTGAACAGATTTTGAAGAAACTTTGCAGACGTGAAAGAAGGTTGTCAATAGTGACATGAGCTAGTTTTTGTGACGTGACGTTGACCTGAGTGGCGTAAGCTACTTTTTGGATGTCTGTTTGTCTAGGTACGTCTATATGTCTATTCGAGCTAATCTCTAAAACGATTGGACAGATTCTGTCTGTCTGAACGTCAATGTGTCTATTCTAGCTAATTTCCAACGGCTAAACAGATTTTGATGAAACTTTGCAGCCGTGAAAGAAGGTTGTCAAGAGTGACATAAGCAACATTTCACCCGTCTGTCTGCCTGTACGTCTGTGTCTATTCGAGCTTATTTGTATAACGGTTAAACAGATTTTAATGAAACTTTGCAGACGTGAAAGAAGGTTGTCGAGAGTGACATGAGCTACTTTTTGTGTCTGTCTGTCGTTTGTCCTCACTGATCTATCAACGTAGATAAAGCCGAAACTACTAAGTCTAGGAAGCTGAAATTTAAAACAGAGGTTTATTTTATAACGTGATTTTTTATTTTAAAAAAAGGATTATTTAGAAATTTTAAATTTATGGGAGAAGGATAAAGGGGCTATATATGACTCTTGGTTCTTTAAAGTTAGAAACATGAAAATTTTAGGATAAATAAATAATTATGTGTTTCAGGGTATTTCGATTTACACATTTCAAGAGTGGGAAACGGGAGGTGAAAAGTATGGGAGTATCGGTTTTCTTAAAGGAGTGGGGGGATGAAGATTGAAAATTTGAATCGGTGTGACCAATATTAGTTTCAGCAAAAAGTACCTGCGTATAAACCATATCGAACGTTAATAGTACCTACCTATAACAAGAATGTGTCGTCTACGGAAGCGAAGCTGCGGGCGGTCGCTAATTTTAAATTAAACTGTTAAAGAGTTCGTCTGCATTGCTCTCCTCTCCACCCAAAAGTATTTATGATAATATAAGTCTTGCATCAGCTCGAAAATAAAACTATGCTATGGCTGTAATTGCGGTTATACTAATGCGCAAAGTGACTCAACGATTGGCCGTGTGGTTGGAGACCCTAACGGCAGAACCGAAGGTCGTTTGATTTCCAGTTAACATTAAAGATTAATTTTCTTTTCATAACAATAAGTACTACATATCGCTACTTATTGTGACTGTCCGAGTGGTTGGAGGTCCTAACTGCAGAGTCAAGGGTCGCCGATTCGAATCCTGCCCGGGACAAATATTTGTGTGCTTGAATATGTCTATTTGTTCCGTGTCTGCGTGTTAAATATCTTTAAATGTATATTTAAGACATAACAGTTTCAAGCATATTTAAGTATGTGTATCAGTTGTCCGGTACCCATAATACAAGCATAATACGTGCTTACTTTAGGACTAGATAGCGCTGTGTCAGATGTTGCAGATATTATTATTATTAAAGTATTATCGTCTTAAATACATTTTAGGTATACTTGCAATGAAATTTCATAAAGAGGTGTGCCAACAAAACAAAATTTAGATGCGTTAAATCTCTATAAAATTAAGTTATTTATTTAACGTACGTAACATTGGACAATTTGATGAGATACTATGCTAATACGAGCCCTGGATGTGGCTGGCGACACACCAAACACCAAAGATATGCCTCCTTATTTGCCACCTATGGCTTGATCGTACTAATGAGCACGTCTTGTTATTTTTGCGTTTTATAGAAATATGTTACAGTTATTAAGGAAAAATGTCCTATGAAAATCGCTCTATGAAGTCACTCGGTTACATTACTATGGGCTAACTTGAATAATTTGTACGTAGCGGCACCGAGTGACGTCACAAGCGAGTCGTAAAAACGTAAACTTTGATTTGTTATACCTACGGTAATAATTGGTATTTTCCCGAAATTCAAAAAGTATAGTCTTCAATTTGTTATAATCGAGCGTGTAAAACAGTATGATACATAATTTTGTTGAAGAAGACGCGCTCATAGACGTTTAAGCAGGAGGGCCTTGGTGCTCCGAAGCCAAGGGCTGTATGTCCGCTCTGGGTCGTCGCCTAAAGGATGCTGGTTGCGACGCTCGTTCCAGAGCATACCTGGCCCACCGCGTCTCATTGGCAACCCAACGTGGAAACGCTGGGCCACATTTGAACCAAATGTTTACAGGCACGGCCTTTTTAAATAATAATTAAACCATAATAATAATAATTTTTTATGGGTATATCTAATACATGTTTACTTAAGAAATGCAATTGATCAACTAAATTAATTAAATAATATGCAAATAAATAATAATAAATCAATTTAATAAACCAAAACTCGACTGAGAAGAGAATTGTTGAATAAACACACCCCAAAGGAAATCTCACAATGACCCACACTTCACAAGGGTGAGCGACTGCGTTTCTAAATCCTTAACCTTTAAGATTTGGCTGTTTACGGTCGAAAGATTGTTTTGTGAACAGTGTTTGTAATGGTATTTTAGTACCTATATAAATACTTTTTTGCTAAAAATACATACAAAAGCTCACTTTTGATTTCTCGAACAGTATAGTGAGGCTATACACCACTTGGTATACGGTCCTTACATTTCTCTTTCGTTTCATCGACTTTCAGCAATCGTTCCATGAAAGCTCTTTGCTTTGGGTTTTAATTTTAACGTAAAAAATGTGCAATTTTTTGTCAGATATTAACGCTACCACTGCTGGAGTACAGTTCCTCAACACTGAATGAAGGAGTTTGCACCATAAGCCCACCGTGCTGGTCCAGTGCGGTTTAGTTGTTAACCGCCACTGTCACAGAAGCGATATCTGCTGAGCTTGTGGGTGTTCGGATGAACATAGTCCAAACTTATAGAGCTTACTAAACAAAAAGTTTTAAAGAAATGTGATAAAAAAATTAAGCTGGAAACATGTTTTTCTCGGTAGCCGTTAGTTTGCGTCGTCTGCTCGTTTGAAATCTTTTATTTAGTTTGGTAGGGTCTATACGCTCTATAAGTTTGGACTATGTTCAGCCGAACAGCCCGTATGCTCATGGACAAAAACTGACCGCCCACCTCAATTTCTCTTCTCGATAATTTTTAAATAAGTACACTTGAAATTATCGCAGATCGTGTATCACTATGGCCGATAAAAGAACAAATAATAAAAACGAAATAAGGTTAAAAATTTAAGGGGATCCTCACACAAAAAACGTGTTTCTTGATATTGTACGATGGTACGACACCATTCGTGTACGAGTCTGACTCGCACTTGGCCGGTTTTATTAGTTATTTTAAAATAACAGGGTTCTCGCTTTATAAGTTTACAGAACCTCAAAAAAAAATATTTGTTGGCAATACCCATCATGCTATCGGCCAGCATTTTCAATATAACGAAAATTCGATTTCGAGTAAAATAATAGAAAATTAAAATAATAAATGACAAAGGATTTTTTTTATTACCCATCCTTTGTAATATCGGACGACATTGTACGGGAAACTTAACACTTTGAAATACCCCCATCGCAACGAATACTCCACGAAACGCTATACCAAAAAATTAATTAATCGAAATTAAAGAAGCGAGATGAAGATGCCCCGACCGGTTAAAGGGGAAAACCTCCACAACCACCCCCAAACATCGCACCCCCTAAAAATTTAATTCATCACGCCGCTTCACGAAGGAGACATATCTCCTTTCTTGCTTCGCTGTCCCATCCCCTTTCTTGCGCCATTCTTTCCTTTCTTGTAAGGTTTTTCGCGGACGAGGACGGCTATATGGCATCTACGATTTGAAGCGACTTATATCTCAAAACTTATAAGCAGATTTGGAACTTAATGCCTAACGATAAGGTTTATTTTTAGTTGTTATTTATTTTGGTAGTTTAGACTTGTGGATTTTTATCGAAAAATAGGCCGTCCCAGTCGTTCGCAATGAACGCTTAAAACAAATAAACGTGCGACGTCAGAAGATAAGATTTTGTTGGTCGTTCGAGAGGCGATCATTAAGGGCGATATATTAGTGTCAGTTCGCTGCCCGCACCGGCTAAATACGAAAACGCTGTCCATTTCATTGTAAATACTGCTAGTTTTCTGTGTTTTTAGTTAGATATAATATACGACTGTGTCTTTATAACTAAATCATTTTCTATATAACATAACGTCAAATGTCAGTACTTATAAATAAGTACTGGTAATTATAACTAAAACAGAACTGTTTTTTTTTTGTTTAATGAACTATCTAAGCATACATTAAGTTACCGATTTTAATGTGACATAAATGTATTGACAAAAAAAATGTATCATATTTATTTAATTTTTATTATAAATAGAAAACTTATATTGAAACCTAACTTTTTACATAAAAAAGTATCAGATGCTAATGTCCATTATTAAACTACAGTTTTTGTATGCCATAACAAAAACAATTGTTACACAATTATTTAGTTTCAGTAAACCGTTATCAGAGCAATAAACGAATACATAACGGTTATGTAAGTAACGAGTTAAAGTCACACAACACGTTATATATCCGTTATACACATACAAAAGGCATTAAAACACATACAAATAAATATACGCACACAAAGCGGTTCCGATACATAAAACGGGTCTTCTTTCTTCTTGTATTCTTAATTAGCGTGTCGGATGTTTCCATCCTTCTCGCTCTCGGAGTGTTAATTAGTAGGTTGTCTCTTTCCCGCTTTCTTAATACATTCTTCCTCTTGGCGGGTGTTTCTTTACGTTTTTATTTGTGTGCGTGGCTGTGTGCGGTGGTGTTTAATTTACATGTACTTGTATGTCAGTGTACAGTCTCAGGGTAAATAAAGTTGGTAGAAATTAGTTATTTGTTCACGTTTTGTTTTTTATTTTCCCGTATTAAATTCGGGTGGATATTAAATATGTTTTATTAATTGTATTGAAGACTTTTTGGAATAAAATTATTTAATTTACAACTATGATGTTTTGAGGGCTTTTATTTAATAAAAAAAAAACTTAAATGAAATTTCCTTATTTATCATTGAGCGATATGTTTTGGCGTGCTTATGCAATAAATTATAAATAATTTAATAAATATAGTGACCAGTCTCAAAATTACTCCATTTCAATCACATCAGCCCATTATACAGCACTGCAGGAGCTTAGGCCCTCCTTTGAATGAAAATGATTGGAGATTTATCCACCACGCTGCTCCAATGTGAATTGTTGGGTTTTAACGACTGCTTTATGGTGACAGCTACCGGGAGCGACGGCTTAACTTGCTCTCTGAGGCACGGAGTCAGTGATAGTTATCTACTTAAGTCAGAAAAACTTATTAGTACATGCCGGTAGCTAGGATTCGAACCACGATCTTCTAAACGAGAATCGGGTGCGCCACCAGTCGGATATAACGACTTCGCACAAATACTGTTACACAAACACAATTACAAAATTACTATTATCGTCGAATACTGAAATAAAATCCTGAAATCATAAGAAATAGATATAAGAGGAGTATTAGTGTTTAAAATTAAATAAAAACCAAGAAAATAATTTCTTTTTTTCCTAATAGCAAAGTTAGAAAGCGACAAACAGCCTTGCTACTAGTTGTCTCTTTCGAATCGTTTTTCCTTTACACAGAGGGGCAGTTTAAAATGAACTTTAAAACTTAATAGGTATGATTCATTTTCAAAATAAATACTATTTAGTAATAATTCCTGTTTATTATATTACTTTCTTAGATATGGCACCCTTAAAACAAAAACCTTAAACGCACTAACTTTTTACAAATAACTAATTCAGTCGTTGTCATTAATAATGTAATGTCTTGTAAATTCATATATATAAATGCATAGCTTAAAATACTCAAACATAAATGATATAAGGTGAGTTGGGTCGCGTGTGGTATTAATAATATACTAAAATTGGCAAAACAGGTCAAACATAAACGATCTTTCTCAAGGTCCGGTCTTTACCCATCTCACTATAGTTTACTTTCCATTATGTTTTAATATTACAAAAATTGAACTTCCAATAGTCTCTTGATTAGCCAGTTATAAGCAAATCTAGTCGTGATTGCCACAGTAAAAGCAGTAAAAATCTGCTAATTAGCAATCTAGCAATCGAGCGCCTCGCTCCATCTTCGCAAGGCGGTGTACTGAGGGTGTTTTATACGAATGTGGGTATGCGCGAAAGGGTGTCCGACTAGGAGGGTGTAAGCGGGCGTGCGGGGGGGCACACGTACACATAAACACTTATAAAAGTTTTTTGACAACAGCTCGGGGGGGACGGGTAGACCCCTCGAGAAATTCGCTAATTTATGTTGCTTTTTTAATCAATACCGAACCGAGTGTAGTTATCGGGTGGATGCGTGGTGCTCTAATTGTTGTCGCTGTACTTTGATAGCTAAATGGAAATTTTCTGGATTAAAAAATAGAATAACTGTTTTACAATTGTCATTATTAACTGACCTATTGGCCGAATGATCAGAGAACTTAACTGTGGAGCCAAGGGTCGAGGATTCGATTCCCGCCTGAGACAAATATTTGTGTGCATTACATATATGTCTATTTGTTCCGGGTCTAATTATAGAAAGTATCTATCTATTTATGTATACCTAAATCTTAAATAATTTTGAAGTATTTATATCAGTTATCGAGTACCTCATAATGCAAGCATAATACTTGCTTACTTTGGGACCAAATGGCGCTGTGTGGGATATTATTGTTATTATTATTATTAAATATAGTAAGTACAGCAAAAATTGGCCACATAAAATTCGATAACGCGCCGAAGATGCTCAAGTAAATGTAGATACCGTAAAATAAATGTCGCATTCAGTTTTATTTTTGATGTGTTTTTTTTACCATGAACGTAAATAATTTTTTATCCCAGAGAAATTATTATTTTTATTATTTTTATCCCAGATAAAATATTATTATTATATTTTTGACTTGGCAAAAGAATTTATCCCAAATTTATTGGTGCTCTTAAATTTTTGAAGTTAATACAAAATCACTACCACCAAATCAGCCCATTGTGCCCCACTGCAGGTTTAAGCCTCTTTTCGGGATGACGATGCTTGGATGCTTGATTTCAACGACTGCCATCTGATGGTGGCAACCGCGACTGACAGCTTAACGTGCTCGCCGAGGCGATGAGTCGGTGCTAGTTACCTATGTACTTAAGTCAGAAAAAGTCATTGGTACGTGTCCTATGATTCAAACCACGACCTTCTAAACAAGAAGAGGCCAACATTTAGTATCTACTAAAGTACTCAGTAAAATATTTTCAGGCAAGTTCTATCATAACTTCAACAACATGCACCGATTTATTGTTTGAATGCAGATAATCTCGACCGAACATATAAAAGATGTTCATTTTCTCATAATAAATGCACACCGAAAATCCTTCATATATATCGCGTATCCTTTCAATCGTCAATCAAGTTCAGTCCGTGATAAAGTCATAATTTTCCGCGTCGGTATTTCCCCCTTCCGTGTGCGAAGTTTTTTATTTCCGTAAATCTCTCACTCGCTTCGTGATTGATGGAGTGTCACACGCGTGACGGAGCTGTCGTCGCCGAGATTTCGTATCAAGCAGTTCAGTTTTATCTACGCTTAAAAATAAGTTAAGGAACCGTATGATTTAGAAGTTACAGTATGGGACAGGTGTGAAAAAAAGTTACTAAATAACGTAGAAAAATTAATATAATTAAGTAATCTTATGTGCACATTATGGACATCGTTTTGTTTCAGAAATTATGACCAATAACAGGTGACGGACAATTCAATTTGATAGCAGTTTTCTAGAAGGCGATAGAAAATAAGAACCTTTGAATATGTAAAAAACTGTTTATTTTACCTGTATAGTTTTACGAGAACTATTGAATGGTTTGCTATTTGCATAGTCATAGACTCGGCTCATCACGAGATTTTAATACTTTTTACGTTGTAAGATTTGACATATTTTTTACACAAATATTTTAATGTTGTTTTGTTACAATTTCCATTACCACATCTAGGGTTTTACGTATCGCGTAGTGGCGACCTTTAGGTGGCAACTCGATAATTTGCCCCAATACAAATCCTCGTGTATGCTGAAACCTTTCAGATTCATTTGTATAAATAGGAACCTACAAAAACAAAATGCCATCGTGGTACGTCATCATCATCATCATCATCATCAGCCCGTGTCTCTCCACTGCAGGATATAGGCCTCTCCCAAGGCTCGCCACCACACACGGTCCTCCGCCTTTCGCATCCAACTACCCCCGGTATGGTGCTTCAGGTCATCTGTCCACCTGGCCGGGGGGCGTCCAACGCTTCGCTTTCCGGTACGTGGCCTCCATTCGAGAACTCGTCTACCCCATCGGTTATCCGTTCTACGGCAAATATGACCGGCCCATTGCCACTTCAGCTTGCTGATCGCTTCGGCTATGTCGATAACTTTAGTTCTTTGACGGATTTCAGTGTTTCTGATTTTATCCATCAAAGAAACACCGAGCATAGCCCGCTCCATAGCACGCTGAGCGACTTTGAATTTATGGATCAGTCCTGCCGTGAGAGTTCACGTTTCGGCACCGTACGTTATTGTAGGTAGGACGCATTGGTTGAAGACCTTGGTCTTCAGACATTGTGGTAGTGGCGACGAGAACAGATGACGAAGCTTCCCGAAAGCAGCCCAGCCCAGCTGAATTCTTCGGTCGGCCTCTTTATTGGAGTTGTGTTTGCCTAACTGGACAATCTGTCTTAAATAGATATAGTCTTGCACAACTTCTAGAGTCGCACCCTCTACGGTTACCGGTCTCGGGAGAATATGTTCGTTGAACATGACTTTCGTCTTGTCCAAGTTCATCCCGAGCCCTACCCGCCGAGAGGCGACATTGAGGCCGTTAACCATTCCACTGAGCTCCTCCAGCGACTCTGCCATGATGACTATGTCGTCAGCAAAACGGAGGTGCGAGATGTATGCGCCGTTGACATTAATGCCACAATATTTCCAGTCCAGCGTCTTGAAAACATCTTCCAAAGCGTTGGTGAACAGTTTCGGGGATATAACATCCCCCTGTCGTACTCCTCTTCGCAATTGGATAGGTTCCGTTCGCTGGTCCTGGACCTGGACAGTCATTGTCGCGGCTTCGTATAGACACCTCAACACCTCAATGTAACGACAGTCAATTCGGCATCGCTGCAAGGATTCTAGAACAGCCCAAGTCTCGACGGAGTCGAAGGCTTTCTCGTAGTCCACAAAGGCTAGGCACAGAGGTTGATTATACTCTTCTGTTTTCTGTATAATCTGCCTCAGCGTATGTATGTGGTCTACGGTGCTGTAGCCTTTTCGAAACCCGGCCTGCTCAGGGGGCTGAAATTCGTCAAATCTTTGGGCGAGGCGATTCGTGACGACTCTCGAAAACAGCTTGTACACGTGGCTGAGGAGTGAGATCGGTCACGTAAAATTGTGGTACGTAAAATTGTGTAAAAGGAGTCTTACAAAACTGTCCGACTTAAATACTAACTATTCATATGTCAGTCTATTTTTAAAATATCCAACGTCACTCACACAATAAAGTGTGTGGTTTCAAGTCTCCCGTCCTTAACATCTTGAGCTGTATGTTTATACTTATTTAGAATAGCGAATGCCCGTGACTTCGTGCGCAGGGTATTCATAATTTCTACAGTTTTAATGTTTACGCTGGAACATCAAATGTTTACGGAACAAAAACTACCTATCATATTCTTAGAAATGTCCTTCACTTGCCAGTGATAGGCCGAAAGAGAACACTTTGGACAAACAGACAGACAGACAAAAATTTTTAAAAAACATGTGTGCAATTCACACGTGGTAGAAGTGAAAACTTCAAAAATTTTGATTTCAAGATAATTTCACTATTTTGAACAGTAAAATCATCATTATGCGTAATAGAACTATCCTTTTTTCACATTCAACAACGCTTTTCGGTGAGCACGAAATCCACATACACGTTCCGTTGAACTTTTTGCTGTCTTTTTAATCTTGTTTTCCCTTTTTTGGATAATCGCGACAATATTCTGCATTCGTTTTCGGCATATTTGAAGAATTTTACTATTAATGATACGTACACGTATACAAAACACCACGGTTGTTGTGATGCCTTTTTCAAGCTTTTTACCTACTACGCATGCGCGCACAATCACGTTTTAACACACGTACAACGCTGAGGCTCAAGCAAACTCCGTCTATGCCTTGGTAAACACGAGTGGAGGGGGTACGAAGCAGAGCACAAAGAGAACCACGAACATAAGAAACACAGTATAACGCTTCCTATCTCATTTTCTCCCACGTCGAATCATATGAATTTATGTCTCTTTTTATTGTCGCTTTTTTGTTTCATCGACTTTCAAATCACAACGATGCTAAAGAAGTTTTCACTTCAAAAACGCATGTTAGCATATTAGAGTTTTGATAACAGGCAAATGAAGCATGTCTTCATATGGATAAGAAAAAAATTATTTTAAATTACAGACACTTAAATTTTATTTATTTGCGTAACTATAGTTTAAAAAAATCGCTAATTTCAATAAGTATCGGGTTTTACAAGTAGAACCATATTGATTTTTTTGAAATACATTCCTTTCAGTTTTATCCAAAACAGTTATCAGCCAAAACGTGTTCGTTTTTAACCAACGAAAAAAACAGGAGGCTTTGAACAGAATTCCGATTTTTTCTTTTTTTATTGCATAAGGTATACCTTCAAGTTAGGCCCATTTTAATATAAAAAAAAATATCCCGTGTTGTATTCCAAACTTTAACACACCTTCATACTAAATTTCATCAAAATCCATTCAACCGTTTTAGCAAAAAACATAGTTATCCTACAGGTACCCTGCCCTTTTCCGGGATCAAAAACAGCCGATGTCACTTTTCAGCTCATCATCATCAGCCCGTGTCTCTCCACTGCAGGATATAGGCCTCTCCCAAGTCTTGCCACCATACTTTTCAGCTCACAAACTATATTTATGCAAAAAATTATAGTTGTCCACGTAGACGAAGCCACAAGCGGAAAACTTAGTTTCTTTATAAATTATAGCTTATACTATATTAGTGTAATTTTCATCAAAAGCGTGGAAGAGTAACAAACATTCATATATCCTGACAAAATTGTTTCGCGTTTATTATAACAGTAGGTCTTCTAAGTATATTATTTTAAAATAATATGAACAACCTTGCTAAAAATTATAAGGTATTCAATAACCTAACCTAATAACCTTCTAGCTAACAATCATTCCGCTGCCGTTCACTAGCCAGATTATTGTAGCTCTACATTATTTATTACATATTTATCAGTTAATTTCCTAAATAGCCGTTCCATCGCTGCTAGTCGCTTTAAAGCGCTTTTTTCGCTTATCGATAAAATGCTGATCCTCATTGTATTAAGAAACAATACCTTAATTTAAATTGATTATGATACGCTGATGAATGTTTCGCTAGAAGCTGGGTAAAGCTTATAAAGTTTCTTGTATTGTATCATCTTCATTTATTTGATATAATAATAATAATAATAATAAGACCTGGAACATCCCGCACAGCTCCATCTCTAATTCCAAACTAAGCAAATGTTATGCTAGTGTTTTGGTTACTAGATAACTGATATACAATATGAAATATTCTTTACAATAAATGTAGTTATATATACATACTTTACACCCAGACACGGAACAAATAGACATGTTTATGCACACAAATGTTTGTCTCGGGCGGGTATCGAAACCATGACCTTTATTTCCGCAGTTAGGACATTAATCAGTCATATATAGTTGGTCAGTCGTACATAGTCGATCAGTAATAAGTGATAGCTTGTAAAAATGTTCTACTTCATTTTTTTTAAAGTTTGTACAATTATTTATTTAGTGTTTGCTATTTAACTGTTTTCAGTTAAAATCATAAATAACAAAGTTAGTTAACACATAGTAATTTATTATCGATTGAAGCTGTATTTTTAATTTGTATCTGAACAAAATCGTGATAAAAAAATACACAACAAAACAATGTAACCCATCAAACAGCATGATCTCAGTCGAGTGTATTGCAGGGTTGAAACCTCTGCCGCTACTTTTCTCGCCCTACATATGTGCTATGGGCATGCTTTATGGCTAGATTTATAGACTGCTATTATAATCTAGCCTTCGATTTCTGCCCTCAGGCGTCCATTCAGACAGTGCAGCTGATTCAGAAGATCTCGCCCGTTTTGCCGCGAACGGTGAAACGCCATTATACTATACGATATGCTTTAATGGTGCTGATACGTCGACGCGTATTCGCGATCTAAATCTTATAGTCCTGGTTGTTGCTGATGAAATAGGCGGACCTAGGTTGACGAAATAAGGTATTGGAAACTAGTTTTGAATTCTGTTTGTGATACATAGTTAATCAGCAATAAATAATAAAAATAACAGTCAATGGTAACATGTGAAGAATGTTTACTTGCAAATTTTCATACAAACAGCCTTAATGGTTACATCCCATTAAACCTTACCGATTGCCAAATAAATGGTGTGCAGAAAGTAAAAATTAGGTTCAACCGTTTGTATTTTCTTAATTATTTTGATACATCGAAAGAAAAATGAAACTAATTCGAAATTGTTTTTTTTTTCACATGTTCATTATTTAACTAAATGCGTTTTCACACGTGAAAAATAAAATGATTTCTTTCGACAAGAAAACTCACGCATTTAAGTTTTTTCTTCAATGTGTCAAAATAACTAGAAGAATAAAACGGTTGAACCAAATTTTTACTGTTCTGAATATCATATAATTGCTACAATCGGTTAAGATTTAATGAGGTGGCGCTTTTTCAAGTTTTGAATACTTCATACTCTTTCACATAAATAAAGAAGGAATTGTTTCACGATACGTATTTTATAAATAAAAATAAGTATTTTCATTTCTCAATCAATAAATTAAGTCTCTATATAATAAATATCCAATTGGTAAAGTTCTTATTTATTTCCTCTTTAAAAACTGGTATACTATTTAATTTTAAAATATATTGATATAATTACTATAAGAGACCTTTGGCACATACAATGTAGATCCTAACTGGAATGCACTTACGCTACCCAAGTTAGCATATTGCGAGAGAAATCTTATATATCATCCGCATCCATACCAATGTAGGCGAATGCTTTAGACTTTACATACTGGATTAATAATACTACTACAATTCTCTAATTAATTATTATAAAAATACTGTGTCAATATAAAATCTGAATAAGCTAATGCTTTTTAACTTTAGAAACCTTTCAAGTACTGAAGAGAATTCCCACCCTATAAAAAACATCCCAAAAAATTAACTAAATCTCGCAACGCTTTCCCGGTACAACTGTGTGGTCCACGCGAGCGGAGCCGCAGATGGAAAGTTAGTTTGATAATAAAATGTAGCAGATGTTACTCTCTGTTAATATAGATTTCTATAGGTGTAAACAATTTAAAATCATTTGTTTTTGTGTTTATCCGTAATAAACAAACAAAAAGTTAATTCTGTCATTTTTATAATAATAATACATATTATTTGTTATCTGCGAAGATAATTAAATTATTAACGTTTTAATAAATAAAATCACATCGGGTATAGAATGAAATAACCTGTCTATTCTATGGATCATAAAATTTCTTAAGGCAAAAGTGTTGCAAGACTTGGCAGAATGTTATACTTGACGGAGAAAGTTCTTTTCTTTTTGCGGGCAATTCTTCTTTTGCGATTATACCGTAAATATAAACAGATCAGCTCAAAATATGAATCTTTATACTAAATAACATTTAGTGTTTATTTCATCAAAATCGAATTACATAATTAACACATATTCAATTTTTAGCTTTAGTTAGAAACGTCCTGTGTGAAGGGCCCGTGTTCCCACCGATTTGACCTACTGGTAGGACCACGGTATACCACTATGCACCCGTGGTCCTACTGGACTAGGAATGATTAAATAATATCGATACTTATCTATATTTTTATTAAGTAAATAATTAAAACTAACATTTTTTCATCATTTAAATTAAAATTCATTTTGAAGTCGAACACGTTCAAAATCATTTTATGCACAAGTTTAGGTCCAGTGGGACAAGGTTCATAGTGGTATACCATAGTCCTACCAGTAGGTCAAATCGGTGGGACCACGGGCCCTTCACCATCTTATAGCCTACCATGCTGTCTCGCCGCAACGCCTCGTCACGCGTGCTCGGTGTGTCGAGGTTGTGTGTCACGGGGGACAAAATCACAGCATTTTTTACCTTAATCTAACTTAATCTAAGACCACGCAGGCAAAGTCGCGGGCACAAGCTAATCGTAAACATATTCAGTGACGGGTTTCACTGGTATATCTTGTAGTACACTTTTGCAAACAAAGGTTTATCGTAACTTAAATAGAAGATGTATATATAATTATATGACGAAATGAATTTCACTTTAAAAAGTATATGATTTTAAACTTTTCCCATTGTTTTCTCCCTTAATAACTATATTTACTAACTATATTCCAAATTTGAAGTTCGTAGGTTTGCTAGAAGTACCTTAGAATTTTGATGATCGGTGAGTCAGTGCGTGACAAAAAAGCGAAACTTTTATCTCCTAAACTTTATTTATTAAATACAATTAATTTACAAACTATCAGGTACAAAATCTCTACTGTAGTAACTTTCAAAATTTACTTGCATTTTTAACATAGATATCGAAACTTTAAAAGTACCTCAAGTTGCTTCTAGAAAGAAGTCCGTTGGCGGACGTTTGCTCAACTCTAGCAATCAATCTTCTCAAACCAGGATCGACATTATGTTGTGCTGGTCCACTTATATGAATCCATTATCACTCGAGGCGCAAAGGTGCAGTTACCTTGGCGCGCTATATCCGTTCAGTGAATATGATCTGCATTGTGACCTACTTGATAACATAATTGTTAAGGTTTCAGGGTGCTGTTTAACTAAAAACGTTATTTAAGATAAAGCGGGCATGTGATTAATAGACGCTATATTTGTTTATATAATCAAAATACAGTTATAGCTGATAACAGATAAAAAAAATGTATGATTTGAGGCGCAAGTTACAGATACATCGTCAATAAACTATTTCCCTTGTGTTTAGTAATGCGTCGGAACATTTGAAACAATATAAACACTAGGTGTCGTTAGAGCTAAAAAATCAATTAAACAATCTTCTATCAAGCCCTTCGGCTTCTATAAGCCTAGCTTCCAAGGTCTAGTAGCTCATACAAGTACAAGTAAAGAAGCAAATCTGTAATTTAAGTCGATTTGTTTAATATTTTTAAGTTGATATATGGTTTATTGATAGATATGATGAATGGATAGATAGTAGGTACATAAAAATTCCATTCCTTCAGCCCTTTTTTTATACCCCACTGCGGGGGCTTATGCCTCCCCTCAAGTTGAGGGGGTTGGAGCTTAAATCCACCACGCTGCTCCAATGCGGGTTGGCGGATTGTAACGACCGCCATCTATTGACAGCAACCAGGACCGACTGTTTAACGTGCTCTCTGAGGCACGAAGTCAGTGATAGTTATTGTACTTAAGTGAGAAAAAACTCATTGGTACACACCCGGATTCGAACCACGGCCACATGGCCTTATAGATTTGAAACAGGTTCGCTGCGTTCGGGTTATCACGACATATAACACATGACATTTTTGACATAAAATTACTTAAAGCTAAAATTACAATTCCATGTAGAAGAAAATGAAACTAGAAATTACTAACAAATCAAAATAATTAAAAAATATTTAAGGAAAAAGTAAATAATACGCTCTATAATTATATAAATTTAATTTTAACAATCTGGAATGCACCATGAAATATTTATTTTGTTCATTGCGTACTTAAATAAATAATAAATTAATTAATAAAAAATATATGTAATATAATAAATAATAAACTATAAGTGACTTGAATGCTATAAAATATTTTGGAAGGGACAAATAAAAATAATACAATATTTTGATGGAGAAATTTATATAGATTTTCAATAGACCTAACCAAACTTTCAAGTTAAATTTATATTATAGTATATTTTATTATTTGTTTAAGTTGGTATTCCAAATGAAAATCTATAGATTACGAAGCTAGTTTTTTATCTTCAAACTTAATTTTACACAGACCGTTTCTTTAATTTTGTTATATTACTGTTTTGGCTTCAAAACTATCTGTAGTTTTTATCAAAATGGTAAGTAGCAAAAAACTATATGCAATAAATATTATGTGTATTTGGAATCGGCTATTTACTAGCTGTTGTTCGATACCCATATTGTTATAATAAGAAAATATGTTTTTTATTCCCCCTTTTCTTTTTACTCTCAAATGCCATATTCACTTCCATGTAATTTCCACAAATTAAGGTACCTTATAATAATACGTTCAAATCTATTTTCTTTGGAAATACACAAAAACTACATACACTCGGAAAATATAACCCTCCTGAAACAGGTGCGTAAAAATTATTTCACACAATTCTCAATTCTAGCTATCTGTGGATAAACTCGACCTGGGGAAATTGAGCTTCAGCGCTTTCGGTTATAGTAACCAATTAATTTTTCATCGCACTTTATAATTCGATCCAAAATATTTTAATATTACTATGTTTTAAAGAAGTAATAAAAAAGGCACAGTGAAACCAAAAAGGTTGTATTCAAAATTTGGATTGAAGTCTTATTGGTATCGCGATATCTTTTATAAATTTATCCAAGTTCAAGTTACGAACATGCGAAACTTATGTTCGCAGGAACGTAATCTCATCGTACGACATATATATTTATCGAGCGACGTTTGTATTTATCGCGCGACGTCTAGATGCGTCCGATGCGGGCTCTTCGCGCGAATGTGACCCAAATGTTGGTGTACAGGCTTATCACGCAGAAATTTATAAGAGTAATAATACCTGGAATACTTCCAAACTACCTTCCAAACTCTGCTGAGTTTGTATTGTGGATGCTAAACAACTGATATACCAAAAAAAATATTTATTTTTTATAACATAGATCTTGCATATGTAAATATTTTACACCAACACACGAAACAAAAAGACAATATTACATCGGACGAGAATCGAACCCACAACCTTTGGTTTTGCAGTTAAGGTCTAAACTATAATATTTTTCAGCTCGCGGGTGCCATTCAATTCCTTCCCCTTGGTCAACAATCTACGATACTGACTGTTCTTGATTCCATTATTGCGTCCAAAAGATTTTCAAGTGCTCATAGTTCCACTTAGTAAAAGCAACGAACTTGATTTTAACAAGAAAAAAACCTTTTTAATATATGCAAATATATAAAAGTTAAATATCTGCTAGTGATTACGAAATATGAATTTTTCTTGTGTTTATATATGTATTTGTAAGTACTGAACTAATACGAGAAAATGCGTTTTGAACATTTTTCTCTATGAGTCAGTTTGTTGGTCGTGACTGGTTTTCGAAACGGTGGAATCCATTTCAATGAGACTTTTACTGAAAGTTAGTTCACATTTTAGAAAATATTTCAGGTTTATTTTATTCAGTAAATATTTATGGTTTCTGCGTAATTATGATAAATAAAATTTAGGCATCTGTCTATCATTTCTAAATAATAAACTTTTTTATACACATATGTACCTACGCGTTTTTTTTTTAATTTATAATGTAGGTATGTCAGTTTATTAGTTTGTATGTCCAAGCTATTCTCTGAAACGGCTGATCCGATTTTGATGGAACTTCTGTTTGCAGATAGAGTTCTTTTTGGAGAGTAATTTAAATTAAATATTTGTCTTCTTTTCACTTCATCAGCCCATTTTACCCCACTGCAAGAGCTTAGGTCTCCCCCAGGGTAAGGAAGGGGGCTTGGAACTTAAATCCACCACGCTGCTAATATTTGTCTATTCTATACATAAAAGTAAACAGAAGTGTCTGTCTGTGATTTTAAACACAGGGTTTTTTTGATATGTGCTTAGTTATCGCGGGATTCTCATTTCATTTTTGAAATGATAACCGAAAAGCGAAGAAGAAAGTGATAAATGTAAGAGAGGACGAAAAAAAATTATTTCCCCTTACATTAATAAAAGCGATTAAGTTTATTTATAATACAAACATGTAGTCGCTAGTTTGTTAATAAAATCATGACAGTAACCTGTAAAGTAGAGACGACAGTATTCACCAATCCCAATAGGACTTTATAGGGGGACCTATAACCTATACCTATTTACTTCAAAATCTTACTGGACCCTCCAGTGGAACCAAGCAGTGGTACCAACAGTCCGTAACCCCAACCTGCTATTCCATACAAAAGTAAAAACTAGTAAGTAGCAAAATTTGACTGAAGATTTTCAGTTGGTCAGGCACAAAAGTACAATGGTTTCAGATAAAATATATATTCTTTGGCAATAATGGGATAGTATTATAGACGGTGACCAAAACAAGCGTAGATAGCCCGTACGCTGGCTGTTGGCGATCACGAGCGCACGTCCGCTTATTAACGCTACAGGGGCGATATATCACGCCCTCATACGGCTCTATACGCTATATAGCCGTGTAGCGCAACTAGGAAGACATTTATTTATAGGCTTGCTAAATCTAGCCGCTATATATCAAGGGATCGTGCTGGCCGTCTTTGGCGCGATCGCCGTTTCCAGTGATTGTGTGGTCGTCGACGCTATGAGGTATCACCTATACAAGGTCTATTAAGATTTAAGATATGCTCTATATCTTGTTAATAGGTTTTTGATTAAATGGTTATAATCTATAATCCATATTTTGAAAGCGGTAACGGAGTCATATGCCTGTATCATCATCATCAGCCCATTTTTACCCCACTGCAGGGGCTTAGGCCTCCTCCAGGGTGAGAAGGGGGGGGGGGCTTGGAGCTTAAGTCCACCACGCTGCTCCACTGCGGGTTGGGAACTGTAGAACTGTAACGATCGCCATCTATTGACAGCGTCCGGGACCGACTGCTTAACGTGCCCTCCGAAGCACGGTGTCAGTGATATGCCTGTATATACAAGATATTTATCGATAAAATTGCCATAAAACGTAGGTACATATAGACACTAGTGGTCGCCCAGTTATCGAAATTCGACTGTACTCACTTTTTTTAAACCACCAATAATAATTAGGGGAGAGTAAGTCAAGCGCTTTTGGAGCTTTAAGACAGGATTACAATATGGACAGTATTTATAACACATTATATTAGATTTTAGCTTTCTGCGTTCCTTCTTCATATAAACTTTAACTATACCATACCATATAAATCTCACACTCTTCGGTGTGCGCAATATGTTTAAAAAAGGGGTACAACGTTTTCTTTTCGTTAATAGTTACACATATATAGATTTTCTGTCCGTGCAATTGAAATCTACCGAGCTTTGAATTTGTTCAATAGAGAAGTAGTGCTGACCGTTTAGTTCGAGAACCAAAGTTATAACATTTGAGCCATACGATGAGGAAGGGTTACGGGCGAGAGTGTGACCTACCCGTTTGGTTACTTAGATTTGTGTTGTGTCTAGGTCTTTGTGTATTACCCGTCACAACTAGTCACAGACGAATAAAAGGTAGATACCGATAAAAAAATTTGAACTAACTACAAGAGTCGTTGAGTTTAACAAGCGTGCGCCTTCTATAGTCTGCTGCATTTAAAAGTTCAGTGGGTAGAACCTATATTATGCATACCACGAGGTCCCTAAATTGGGGTTTCTTGTATTTCATCCATCAGAGAATTTCTTGGAAAATAAGGAAACCACAGTAATGGTCAAATGAAAATCAACAAAAAAAAAACACAAGGCACGTTAATCAATAAAGTTGCTAAATCTTATCTGATTAATTTAAATTAATAATAACCATTTATAAACTGTTAAATAACTATTTATTAAGCTGTTAAATAACTATTTATTAAACTGTTAAATAACTATTTATTAAACTGTTAAATAACTATTTATTAAACTGTTAAATAACTATTTATACAACTGTTAAATAATAGGGATCATTCTAACACGAGTGCAATTTTTTGATACTGGCTTTAATGCAAGTTTCGCTTATGGTAATCAAAATCAAATTAAAAGGAATAAGATTCTATACTAGCTTCTCAATATACCTATAAGTTTTACGAAATAGCCAAACATTTATGAAAATTTATCTGACGTTGAAATTGTCCCTGTGACGTCATGTGGACAGTGGACAGCGGATTTCTACAATAAAAAACAAAATGACAATGTAAACATAAATTATTTATATCAGTCACTATGTCAAATAAAATTGTAATCCTCGCGAATTAATCAAAGTACTTTATTTCGACTTAATGCAAATAATAAACACCTGTCCATATGACGTAACAGGGACATTTTATTAATTAAATTTTGAACAAAATATAACTAAACAAAATACAGAATTATTTATTTTTGTGTTTTGAGAAAAAGGTACAGATTGGTCTATATTTTCGGAAAACAATATAAAATGTATGTCAAAATTTGCCCATTACGTGCAATTGCATACAAGATTATATCTGTGACTTAAAAAATAAAAGGCTTGCTAAGATAAATCAATATTAAGAAAACCGACTAAGTGCGTATTGAAATACGCATAAAGTAGGGTTTCGTAACCACTTACAAAAACTTATTAACGAAAATCATAAGTTCGTTCGTTCGTTCAGAGAAGAACTACGGATCAATTTACCATTTTCTTAGTATGTTCGTACTATGTGGTATCAAATCATGAAATTTTACGATTTTTCTGAAATTTGTTGAATGGCTTTATGGAGACATACAACTTACGTAAATAAGTTAACTTAAAGCCAAACATTTCGTAAATTCCACATAATATTCAAACATCATTAAAAAATTATACATCTATACTCCACTCGAGGGATTAAGTTCATATTTGAGAAAAAGGGCAACTGGTAATTCGTAAAATACTCAATTTTGCTAGAAGATATTCATTGGCAGCTTTTTATTAGCAGCGGCAACAGAATTTTTTACTTTATCTGGCGTTATTTTTTTATATACCTACTTTGGATTTCTTTTTTAATAAATCTATAACGATTGACTGATCCAATGGAGGAGTAATTAAAAACCCTTTTACATCTCTAAACTTGAATAGTATTGAGAGTCAAAATGAGTTTTAATGAACAAATCTTTATCGATTTTTAGCAGCCCTACGCATATTTAATGCTGAGACAAAGAAGATTTCTGAAAATACAGTATATAATTATGTGCTATATGAAGTGAACTTAAAAATACTACTTAAAACACGAAACTTTTGCTTGAATTTCACCATAGAGTAACAACTTGGAATTCACTTAGTATGTATTGTGTTAGAAGATGTGCCTTCATACTTTCCTTATGGCCCGTGGTTGTGGTACGGTCGTGGCCTATGTGTTAACAAGATGAAAGTAGCGTCATTCAAAATGTTACACTTTTTGGCGATTTAGCTTTTCGCCAACAGGTAGGTTAGACAGTGCATGGGTTTCAAATAAAATACCCGTTGTTAGTAAAACTATTAAGTTTTAAATTACGACGGCTGACTTTGTTCCGAGATTACAGGTAAAAGCTGATCAGCCAGACGGGATTCCAGCCTTGAGGTCTATTTGCTACTGCTGTTCGGGCCACTCCAGGTAATAAGTTTCAGTTTCTGCGTCTCTTCATGCAATCGCCGTCCAACTCAGCAACAAGAGTGGTGGTGGCCCAAAGGGTTTTCCTTGGTTACACGTTGGAGCAACATGCGGGAACGCTGTGAAAGCGCTGCAGTGCGATCCGTTCCTGGAGGCAATCGGTGGATTGGAAGAATACCCAAAGGTGCCACGACGATACAACCTAGTTCAGCAATCACACTTATCCTAAACAGCCGGCACCTACAAACAACTTACAAATTAAAATAATTTAAATTGTAATAGAATTCACGCCAGCGGTAATGCTGAAAGAGCATTCAAGTGTTCATTGTGGTATATAGTAATTAGGTTGAATTTGGTTTTTAGATGGTGCCGGCGATGCAGGCAGAGAGCAGGAAAGTGGATGTCTTCACATGTCTTTGAATCTACACCCTCAAATGTAAAAACTTGACAGTCGAATCATTTTTAAATTATATGCTAAGGTGCAGGCGCGTACCACTTTTGAGTTGCCACAGTTTCCTCAATAAAAACGTAGCGACTGGCGCAACGTTACAACATTAGAAACCTTTACGATCAAGTGAAATGACGTCAGGTTATAACCTAGAAGTATTTTTACATAACATAATGTGATTTGCAGAGTATATTTAGTAATTTACATTAGAAAAATATAGAATAAAAATTTTAACCTGTTAACTACTGGGCCAAAGAATCGCTCTGTACATTGCAACATTATTAAGAAAGAGCGCTGTTTTCCTTTTTTTTTTAAATCGTATTAAGTCAATTTTACGGCTCATTATTTTTACAACCCAAAACTCGAAAAAAAACTTGTTTTTGTAGAATTTATACATCGAATGAATGAACTATCGAAAAAACAATAACACATCGCCCTACAATAAGGTTTCTCTTATTACATATATTTTTTGTGTAAAAATCAACTAAAGACTTTAGCTAGGAACAGACACGGGCTGGATCCTCTTTTTTGTATGGGAAGCCTACGTTTTAATATAACATTTGAGATAGACGCGTACTAAACTTGCATTTTAAAATTATTACGCCGTATCCGGTGCACTGTGAGTCGTGATAGGCGAGTTGTGTTGTGATAGACGAGTGGTGGCGTGCGTTTCTTGTTTAGAAGGTCGTGGTTCGAACCCTAGAAACGAGCATGTACCAATGAGTTTTTTTCTGACTTAACTATCACTGACTCCGTGTCTCAGAGAGCACGTTAACCCGTCGTGTCGGTCTCGGTTGCCATCAATACATAGAAGCCGTTAAGAACCACCAACCCGTACTGGGGCAGCTTGGTAGAGCTTAATACACCGCCCAAACACTCTAATCCCGTGGGAAGATGTAAGCCACTGAAGTGAGGCATAATAAGCTGATTTGGACCCGATAGACTGGCTGTGGTTTAACGTTGAGTCTACCTGGAGATTGCGTAATAAACTTTATTTAAAATTATTTAAAAAGAAACGCATCATTTAAAAAAAAATTAATAAAATCCTAAACTATCCGAACATATTTCAGGTTTAGCAATAACTTCTATATGCCGTATAATTGTCGGTCGGCCGGTCATTTGCTTACTAAATCTACATGGTAACAGATGAAATCTAAAGTGCTAATCCACGACTCGAATAACCAATTCCGTGGCAACTAGCAACTTATCTTTCTAGCAATCAACACAAATTGATACAACACACACGGCGACGGTTTAATAGATAACAGTACATTAACATACAGTATAGCTGTATTTGCCGCATACTAACCACATAAATGACCCGATTTTAATCATCTAATATACTAGGATGCATTCTGCTTTCAAACTTAGATTTTAAATCTGTCATCCTTGATTTTGTGGTGAGGTGTTCGTTGTAATAATCAGGAAGTGATCGATAGTTTTGTTTTTATATTTGTCTAATACCTATCAGTGGCGAAATATCACCTATAAAAGGGAAGCTGCAGCCGAGATAATCTAGGCGATAGACACCCTGTTTTTAATATTGTGTCTATTCTAATGTTTTTAAACTAACAAACTTCAATCATTAGAATACACCACCGTAAAGGGTGGTTAGCACATAGATTATCACGGCTGGCTTTCTTTTTTATAGCTAATCCTTTGCCACTGAAATATCGTATAGTATTTATAAACTGCTTATTTTTTATAAAGAACCCTGATTTGTTGCACAATGAAATTTAGACCCCATTCACATTTTAACTGAACCCTAATCGAATCACTACAGCGTATTTTTATTTTTACAAATTTTAAGTGGTAAATTAACTGTACCTACGGCATCACTCTCTTTGATGTCTGGCCGACCGAAACGTATAGAACTCGCTCTGGAGTAGCGTGGTGGATTAAGATTCAAATACCCTCATTCCGAGAGGAGGTCTAAGCCCTACAGTGGGGCATAACGGGCTGATATGAAGCAAAAAACCGAATGGCTGAACTCAGGCCAAACGTCAAAACTTTTCTTTAAAAAGAAGTTTAATCACAGAAAAATAATAGTTACTACAAAGTCATGGTATTAAACATTATAATGTTGATTATTTGCGCTAATTTGGCAAAATTAACCAGTCTCGATTGATCAACCCTTAAAACAAATTTATTTGTGTTAAACATGTTATTTAATAATAAATAAATAAACACAACGACCGTTTAACCTAGTGGATAGCGACCCTGCCTACGAAGCTGGAGGTCCCGGGTTCGAATTCCAAGTCGGGTCAGTAATTTTATGATGAATATTGATACTAGTAACGGGTCTCGGTTGTTATATGTATGTGGTGTTTTCGCTTGGTACCTAAAACACAAGCTAATGCTTAGTTATTATTATTATGTTAATGCGCACAAATATTTGTCTTGGGCGGGAATCGAAGCCGCGACCGTTGGCTTCGCAGTTAGAATCTCTAACCACTCGGCCAATCGGTCAGTGAAAAGAAGATTTCATACTGCATTGCACATGAAACCGCTTTAACGCTACAGGTGTCTCTTACGCTTGGAAACACTTTGTTACCTGTTCCATATATACTTGGCAGACTTGGCCCGCTAACGATTTTCCATTTGTCCTTTTGAACAAATGGATAATCGTTATTCGAATATCCGAATTCGCTATTCGAATTCGAATATTATATAACGGATAGTCGAATTCGAACAACTTTCTCTTTATAAAAAAAAAATAGTTTCCGAGAAGCAGTGAAAATTGCCTTTACTAACTTTCTGGAATCCAAACTTTTGTGGTCTCTTAATAAAATAGCAGAAAGGCTTGAAGAATATGATTAATTACATTAAATACTTCCTTAAATGATTTTTTACTTTCAATTTAGTTTATTTTTTCAATATAAACCAACAATTTTATACTTTGATCCCTACAATAAGTTTTATGTAAAACTCTCATATTCATTGATTATTACAATCTAAGAGTATAAATAATTTGCATAGAATACACGCTTTAGTATTGAATACGGCTAATAAAAGGTATAAAGCGAGTTATTCCATAATGGCACTGATAAGTTTGCCGGCCGGTAGGCGGCCGAAAGGAATTGTAACGGCGCGTAAGCTCAGTGGAACATTTTTTTAAATTATTGGACAAAATTAGCGATATCACAAAAATAAAATCTTTTTATATTTAGATTTTATAGAATATTTTGTTCTTAAAATAGTTTATTCTATATTTCATCTTTTGATTTCTCATCGGTTGCTAGTGAGTTTTAATTATATCGGGAGTTTTAATTACACTTAAAAAGTCGATATTTTGCTTCTTACCACACACATATTCCTTTGTGTTTATATTAGTAAGATTTAATATCTTCTAGAAATAAATTATTTAGCAATAAATCTAAAAATATTGAAACCTTTTTGTCTGAAATATGTTTTTGAGTTAATTGTAAACTATAATCATCAGTGTAATATATATACAAACTCACAAAGACATATAAAGGACGTACCTCAACATTTTGATTCAAATACATAAATTATAAGAAAACATCTATAATCACTTCAGTCGAATCGTCAAAATAGGTTGACTTACCCATACTTCTATTTTCAATCAAATTAAATTAAAAAAAGAGCCACAAATTCCACAGCATAATTGTATTTTTACATTAACGAGGATAAAAGGATATATTAAGATATGTTTTATCTTGATTATTTTACCAAGTTCTTCGTTCGACCACTGTGCAGCGACTTAATTCAGTATCTTGAGGCAACTTAATTGCTTATTAATTCGCTCGGACCAGCGTTGTCTGTTTAACGGTAATTATTGACTGCATACAGCTTCAAGCACGCCCTTGATATGTACGTGCATGCCCTAACTGGACATCTAAGAAATGGAGAAGTCAGAAAAGTTTATGAAATTCTCATTCGCTAACATTTTCATTACAAGATAACACTTTTATTAGAGATTCAAAAAAAATGAATACAGTGATTACTTGAAACGCATTTTAGGCCTTTTTAAATTTTACTAGAGAATATTAAAACTTCTCAGCGCTTACTATGACGTAGCAAATATCAAAAATTAAATTGAATTTGTAGAAAAGCCAATGAATAGACATGACAAAATTACTATGACCCACAGAACCCTACTTTTGCTTTAAAAGCTCATTTATGTCTAAACTCTTACTAAATTGTAACAGATGATATCTATATCATACCATACCATCAGCCCTTAATGCCCAACTGCAGGGTTTTAGACCTCCCCTCGGGACGAGGTGGCTTGGAGCTTAATCCACCACGCTACACTAGTGTGGGTTGGTGGATTTTAACCACGATGACAAGATATTATTGGGGAAATTGTAATCGAATGGGCATCCCTAACCCCAAAAACTATATTTCAAATTCTTCTATCAGTTTGTTTCTTTGAAAGCTTCTGAAGTACCACTAAACCGATTATGAAGAAACTTTCACATTAGATAGATAATACCTCAACATAGAATAAATATAACCACGTTGCTAATTTTTTTATAGCAGAGTAAGAAAAATAAAGATATAATGGAGTCTCGATATTAGAGAAGCCCTAGGCAACAAACTCGTGTGTACTTATTAAGAACGTCAAAGCTGATCTAAGTTATATATTTACTTTTTGTAATTCACTCCCACCGTTTTGTTATTATGGACCGTGAAATAACAATACGAAATTCTTATGCGTCAATTGTTACTTTAATAGCAGTATTTTTGCAGTATCGCGGCCCACCAGCGATAGCGAAGTGCAACGATATATCACTCTGCTTCCCGATATGACGATAGCATCGGCACGCGTCCGGCGCGCGCGCAGGTTTCAAGTCTCTAAATAACTTCATAGAGGATAAATTGCCAGTGCTTGTGTAAATCACAAAAGATCTATTTCTTCACTTTTATATTTAAAACAAACTGAAGGAATTGCTGTAAAAGATTTGTCTATTTCACGCGAGATGCACGAAACGACCGATTTTGAATATTTCGTGATATTTTATTTTATTAGAAACTAAAATCGTTTAATTAGGACGCAAGCATTTGACAAAAACAGTATGCACCATGCCATACTATCAGCCCACTAATACCCCATTGCAGGAGCTTGGGCTTGGAGCTTAATCCACCACGCTGCTCTAGTGTGGGTTGGTGGATTTCAACTGCCATCTATTGATGACTACCGAGAACGACGGCTTAACGTGCTCTCCGAGGCACAGATTCAGTGATAGTTATGTACATAAGTTAGAAAAAACTCATTGGTACATGCCCTGGTATCAACCACGACCACGAGAAGCCGGCTCGCTACCACTCGGCTATCAGGACATGGAAATAGCATGTAAATATTTTTAATTAATTGTAATAAAAAAAAAACGGCTAAGTGAGCGTCGAACTCGAACACCGAGGGTTTCCTACCAGCACCCAATGTATTTATGTCACTCAAGTTTGAATATGTTAGCGTTTTTGCGATAAAGAAAAAAAAAACACGTTTCTTGTTACCTTTAATTATTTAATTGTTGAAATATCAGCCATAGTAACAAATTTAATAAAACCCATTTAGTTTACAGTCCTAGAGGTTGATTGGTAGCACGGTAGTGCGCGTTGCTCCATGCCGTCGTAGAGTACGCACAAAAAATATGTAAAGGTACACTCATCCGCACATTGTCTTCAAGTATTAGCGGTACTGGAAACTAAGGTATATTCAAAAAAAATCATATATAACGCAGCTGATGTAACCGTGTATTTTCGCGAATAATGTCACATGTGTGTCCCAATTTGCATCGGTCTAGACATCAGTTTATGTGACCGCTTACGAGGCGACATTGTACAGTTCTATCCACTCTGTCCATATTAATATTGGCAATATTATTTTTATAAGATTAATAGAATAAATTATTTTATTTCACCCAAATGTGCAAAATATCCACATTAATAACGTTCGCATATTTCCCAGTTTAAAAATAAAAATATTAGCAAATCTGAAATCACATAGGTGTAGAGTGCGGTGGGTCGTGAGTCGTCACATAATTCGTGATTAATCCCGGGTGGCGGCGGCTGCGTCTGCGCAACACACCTCAAGAATGCTGCGTGGCGCCACATCGCGAGCGGAGCGATAAACTCAGCGAGAATCGGGTTAACTGCATTACTATAATTACTGAAGTAATAAATCTGCACAAAAAACCGACAAGCTTACGTGAAACGATTAAGGAACTTCGACAAAGCAGAAGAGATATGTAAGGAACATACCATGTGGAAATCTGTCGTCTCTAATCACCCCTCTGGGATATACAGATGAGCTTATATATGTATTAATTTATAATAATTGCGATAAGTTTTAGCAATAAATTTATGACAATTATTGAAAAGATGTTTTAAATTAGCGATCAAACTGGTGCAAATTATATTTTTTTTTCTGTTTTTAGTTAAACTACATCCGTCCACAATAAAAAAAAAATTGTGTGTAGATATTTATTTTCGGTTGCCGTGTAGGATATATGTATCATTGAAGATTAGAAATATTTGTAAATAACAATAATAACGCATTGAAATTCGTTTAACTGATCTCGATGTGTGCTTTCCTGAAGGAAATCAGAATAAGTTATTTATTTCATTTAAGAGTGATGTACAAAAGTGTTAAAAGCTTCGATTTGGTAGCCAAAGCTCTGTGTATCTGTAATCAATTTCGTTTCACAGCAAAGCAATACATTGGTGAACAATATTTGTATACAAAACCGTCAACAGTTTACAAACCTTATTAGATAGTGTAAAACTGAAGACATTTGTTTCCATGCAAATGTGTCAATGTTAGAAGTATATTCTAAGTTTTTCAAGCAATTACCTCCGATACTTCACATGTTAACGTTTGCAGTATTACCTATTTCTTTTTTTTGGCTTCACTTAAAGATCTATTTAAAATGTGAATACGATATAACATACTTTATTCTCGATAAACGAAAGTCGAAGATGAAAGCTTCAACTTCATATTTTGAATTTATTCTGCTTTTTCACAATGTGCTTTTCATTTGGTGATTAAAAAATTTTCCAGGCGTAGGCAAGTAAATGTTTATTTAAAAATATTGTACATTAATATTGTTACAAATCCATAAATAGTTTGTGTGAAACTATAACTTTAAAATTCCACGGCTCAATCTTTACTCGTTTATTTCGCTAACCACATCAATTACAGGGTAAAAACACCAAAAATTTCTATACAATTATATATAGATATATATAATTGTATAGAAATTTTTGTGTAACGTGTGTAATTGTAACGTATACAATTACACACGTTAAGCAACGCCTTTTTTTACGCTTGACCCTGTCACATGACAGTTGTTTCAGCTTTTTCTATCACTGACACAACCATCGGCTTTCAATGTAAAAAATTATTTAATACCAAAATACTTATTAGTTTTTCATGGAAAAATCTAGCATAAAATTGGCGAAGGAATATCAACAATCGATATACAGGACATGCAAGTAACAATAATAATATAATAAGTAATAGAGCATCAAAATAATTGAAAAATTTTGTGCCCGTCGCTTTAAACCGCAATAGTGTTAATAGAAAACAACTCTCGAGGCCTTCTATATAATTACGTACAGTCTTTTATTTTTGAGTTCTTGCAAAATTTTAATATCTTTATGTCTATTTTAATTCTACAGTTAGATAGCAAAATTATGCTCAAAATTTTATCCAAGTCGACGACCGCTTAGCCTAGTGGTCAGTGACTCTACCTACAAAGCTGGGCTCCTGGGTTCGAATTCCGGATCGGGTCAGTATTTATATGACGAATATTGATACTGGTACCGGGTCTGGGTTGTTATATGTGTGTGGTGTCTTCGCTTGGTACCCAAAACACAAACTAATGCTTAGTTTGGGGCCTAAACGGTATTGTGATGTATACGTTATTATTATTATTTTTATTATTAATGACAGTTGTTTACGAAATCGTTTGAAAAATATAGAGTACATCGTATATAGCGCCATTTCAAATTGCATATTATGTAAAAGCTTTATCTATACTATATTTCAACTTCAGTAAATAGAAATAGGCAGTGAGTAAAACTGTGAGGAAAACAAGGACATAAATTAACGAATGTGTTTAGTGACGAGGTTCATCGATATTTTTAATTAACTTCAAAAAGGAGGAGGTTCTATGTTCGTCTGCATGCATGTTTCTTTATGTATGTTCACCGATATTTTCGTCAATGGTGGACCAATTTAGGAATTTCTTTTTTTAAAGATCACATTGTCACCAAATCAGAATCTGATGATGGAGTCCTAAGGAAAACCAGGGAAACCCTCAAATTTTATAGGCACGTATAGTAACGTGTGTTTGAGCTTTACTTTTTTGTTGTTCAGGTGTTTTCTTGTAGGAGTCATCATTTCATGCTGCTAAGCTGATGGTAAAAGCTCAGCATTCCTCAAAGTTTACGAGTTAGAGGACAACACTGCAGTTTGTCGATAGTTTTCCCCAAACATCACTGTCTCAATTGTGCAATGTGTTTAGCAGCCTTGGGTTACGTTAAAAGCACATTTCATTCTATTTTGCTGAATTATTCGTTTTTAAATTGTAGTAGAATACATGTTGCACTGTAGAGATATAAAACTTGATTTAGAGTTCTAGAGAGATGTAGAAACAGATATTGCGTCCGATGGATACAAAATATCTAATTCTAGATCTGGTAATGTGCAAAAAAGTCGTGTATTTTTCTTCTTCTTCTAATCGACGTTAGACCAATGTGGTAGTGAACAATTTAATTAATTTTTAAGAACCACTGAAAAACAAAATTGTTTTTGAATACTTTCGTATTTTGGCATGTTATTATTATAATTTTACATACATTTAGATAATGTTTGATGATTGTGGCGAACCTCACGGATAAAAAAAAAACACAGAAAATAGTCAAAACTATAGTCTAAAATCAGCCCGGGTAAGCCAACAGTCGTTACGTATATTTTGTGTCTAGATTATTATAAGTTTTATTACCTACCTATATAGCCCTATCCGACATATCGATGTCGTAAGTTGTGCTTTCGCTAAGAAGTTCATGCGGAATACAATAATAAAAAACTACAAGTTTTAATTATTTATTGCACTGCACTTTTTAATTAATGTTTATGATTTTCGTTCTGCTACGGATCGGTTCCATTTGGATCACTAAAAAGCTCGGGTTTTGTACATGACAATTGTCATCTAAGTATAATTCTGGTAGGAATCGAGCCCCACCAGGCTCCTAATGGTCGGGCCGGGTAACTTCAATAGGATAGATGGCTATTATTTTTTTTAATTATAGCCCTCACTTAATAAACACTCATTGATGCGAAACCATTTTTCTTTATAAATACTGCAATGAGCTTGGGCGAAAATTTTTATAATATTTTTATGTTTTTTTTTTTCAAAAATATCACAACACATTACAAAAAATAAACAGATACGGTTCCGGACTTCGATAACGCAAAATGTCGCAATAACTTAAAAGTACTCCACACACAGAAACATAAACTTACTTCAGCGTTGAAGGCAACATACGGTAATGGTTTTGCGTGTAATGGAGTGTTGGAGTCGCGCCACATGTCACACGGACAGACAGACTGACGGCCGCTGTGTATAAGATGTAAAGCCGTGTCATAAAATAGACGTTTATCGATATCCGTTTTGGTGTATCGATTATACCGGATCCATGACACAAATCAAATATCTGCATTATCTTTAACTCTGTAAAGATAAATATTTACAAAATAAAAAAAAATATATGTTCATTTATTATTTTATTTTTGACGGAATTTTTTGTATTACGTATTTCATTATTATCCTATCTTTTCGCTTTTAGAAGTAATTTAAATAAGAAAAAAATTTAGATTTTATAATTATGGTGGCAGTTGGTCATTGTCATTGTGTAAATATCTGTTGAATAAGCGCTCACTAACTTGTATGAACACATACCTAAGACACAGCAAATAAATTTGCTTAGTTTATGTATTAAATAATAAATACATGCACAAACACTAATTAATTAAGACAAATTTTATGTACTTAGGCTAAGTTTTTACAGAAATAAATTTATCTTATCTTATTTTATTTTTTTGTACATTTATCTCAATAGTAGTATGCCACTAAAAAATCGATCAAGGTCTGTTATACACATCATATATTTTTTTATTTCTTTTATTATGTAACAACATAATAACACTTTTGGGATTGTTTCCTTCACTTATTGTAAGACCTTGCTTCTTGTCAAACTTGATTCTAGATCAACGGGGAGTATCGATTTTGATTTACTTGAGATTGTCAAAATATATGGCATAAATGGCCCTATTTTCTGTTGGGTTGACTAAGAAACTATACTTTTTACAGCTCTAAGGAACCGAAGGTCTGAGTATTAGATATTAATTTCAACTAGACATTTTCAAGCGTTCTTAAGAAAAAGTCTCTAGACAGACGGATTGACGGACGGACAACGAAGTGATCCTATAGGGGTTCCTTTTTTTCTTTTGAGATACATAACCCCAAAAAATATTATGAAAAGACAGATAACGGCCTTTATCGCTACGCTATACAGTGACATGTCGCGTGTGCAACTTAATGCAATTCGCTGACACGGCTCAATAACTCACAGCGAATGAAGTCACAAATACCGTCTCGGGCCAGACACGCTAGGCATTCGCGCAGAAATATCAATCTTGCGGTCCAGCGAAGGCGAACCGGTAGCTCACTATAGTTTCTAAATCTAGGAAGATTTCTAGTATTTAGGAAGTAATTTTACAGTCCGCGAATTATAGTTATCTGAGGGCAAAAAAAAACAATTGTGATTACAATGATAATTGACAATATTGAAAAGTTGGTCAATTGAATTTGGAATAATTGGAAATGCGAAAAAATTCTTTAATGCGTCTTTGTACAGATGGGTCACCGTTTATCTGCGAATGGGGAAAATAGGATATTAAATTGATTGAATTTTCATCTTTTTGTCAGTTGCTGTTGTTTTTATGGTAAATACTTGCTTTTTTACATGCTTTTTCGGCGCGATATGTATATTTCTTTTTACTACTGTGCGCTTAAAAATTACAACGGAGTGCTACAAATCTAATTTGTCTATTTAAATATTAAACTTTCATCGAAATTCGTTCCGTGGTTCTTGGGTTATAAACTTTCAAACGAACAAGCAAACTGACAAAAAAATAAAACACGTGTTCAAAAAAAACAATATATATTACATGCAGACATCACAGTTGTATAATATTATACATTGTAATTCGGTTGTCACCTTTACTATATTTGAGGCAAAATTCAAACAAATACAAAATAGACTGATAAATGACTATCTTGTGACAAACCGTCACAGTAATATACTATGTAGAAAATAGGATTATGTTTTACTAATTCTGCACTTTCAGAACTCACTTTCGGTTGATTCAGTCCCCATCTTGTGATTATATATTGTAGATAATATTGTGATTATATATTGTATATAAAGCAGGTAAATAAGAAATGGTTCAGAAATGTGCGATGGTCGTCGTGCAACTACTGTATCACAAAAATAGTTTTAAATGCTATTGGCATCTGGCAGCTCCCATCTTGTGATTATATACAATATATAATCACAAGATGGGAGATGCCAGATGCCAATAGCATTTAAAACTATTTTTGTGATTATATACAATATATAATCACAAGATGGGAGCTGCCAGATGCCAATAGCATTTAAAACTATTTTTCTGATTATATACAATATATAATCACAAGATGGGAGCTGCCAGATGCCAATAGCATTTAAAACTATTTTTCTGATTATATACAATATATAATCACAAGATGGGAGCTGCCAGATGCCAATAGCATTTAAAACTATTTTTGTGATTATATACAATATATAATCACAAGATGGGAGCTGCCAGATGCCAATAGCATTTAAAACTATTTTTCTGATTATATACAATATATAATCACAAGATGGGAGCTGCCAGATGCCAATAGCATTTAAAACTATTTTTGTGATTATATACAATATATAATCACAAGATGGGAGCTGCCAGATGCCAATAGCATTTAAAACTATTTTTGTGATTATATACAATATATAATCACAAGATGGGAGATGCCAGATGCCAATAGCATTTAAAACTATTTTTGTGATTATATACAATATATAATCACAAGATGGGAGATGCCAGATGCCAATAGCATTTAAAACTATTTTTGTGATTATATACAATATATAATCACAAGATGGGAGCTGCCAGATGCCAATAGCATTTAAAACTATTTTTCTGATTATATACAATATATAATCACAAGATGGGAGCTGCCAGATGCCAATAGCATTTAAAACTATTTTTTTGATTATATACAATATATAATCACAAGATGGGAGATGCCAGATGCCAATAGCATTTAAAACTATTTTTGTGATTATATACAATATATAATCACAAGATGGGAGCTGCCAGATGCCAATAGCATTTAAAACTATTTTTCTGATTATATACAATATATAATCACAAGATGGGAGCTGCCAGATGCCAATAGCATTTAAAACTATTTTTCTGATTATATACAATATATAATCACAAGATGGGAGCTGCCAGATGCCAATAGCATTTAAAACTATTTTTGTGATTATATACAATATATAATCACAAGATGGGAGATGCCAGATGCCAATAGCATTTAAAACTATTTTTGTGATTATATACAATATATAATCACAAGATGGGAGATGCCAGATGCCAATAGCATTTAAAACTATTTTTCTGATTATATACAATATATAATCACAAGATGGGAGATGCCAGATGCCAATAGCATTTAAAACTATTTTTGTGATTATATACAATATATAATCACAAGATGGGAGCTGCCAGATGCCAATAGCATTTAAAACTATTTTTGTGATTATATACAATATATAATCACAAGATGGGAGCTGCCAGATGCCAATAGCATTTAAAACTATTTTTGTGATTATATACAATATATAATCACAAGATGGGAGATGCCAGATGCCAATAGCATTTAAAACTATTTTTCTGATTATATACAATATATAATCACAAGATGGGAGCTGCCAGATGCCAATAGCATTTAAAACTATTTTTGTGATTATATACAATATATAATCACAAGATGGGAGCTGCCAGATGCCAATAGCATTTAAAACTATTTTTGTGATACAGTAGTTGCACGACGACCATCGCACATTTCTGAACCATTTCTTATTTACCTGCTTTGACTGTCTGTTATCTGTGATGCGTTTATTTTCTTCCCGTACCAAAGTAAACAAAACATCCGGAATGTTACAATTTTAATATTATATTAAATAAGTATTTTAACGGACTCGTCTTTGTCCGACTAATTTAAACAGCAATCGCTCCAAAAAGAACGCAAAAGAAGCATTTATTATTTTTTATTTATTACCATAATCATCATCATCATCATCAGCTCGTGTCTCTCCACTGCAGGATATAGGCCTCTCCCAAGGCTCGCCACCACACACGGTCCACCGCCTTTCGCATCCAACTACCCCCGGTATGGTGCTTCAGGTCATCTGTCCACCTGGCCGGGGGGCGTCCAACGCTTCGCTTTCCGGTACGTGGCTTCCATTCGAGAACTCGTCTACCCAACGATTATCAGTTGTATGGCAAATGTGACCGGCCCATTGCCACTTCAGCTTGCTGATCCCTTCGGCTATGTCGACAACTTTAGTTCTTTGACGGATTTCAGTATTTATTATTTTATCCATCAAAGAAACACCGAGCATAGCCCGCTCCATTTTTATTATTATTACCATAAACACAACCATATTTAATATAACTAAGTACAAATTCTACATAGTGAAGTTTAATACAATCCCACTATAATTAACCGCGATAATATACCATGGGAATCTATTACAACCACACCAAATCCATGTAAAGTAAACTAATTAAATTAAACAGCGAAACGCGACCACTTTAAAGGCTATTGACACACGAACAGACAAATTAACACCTTTGAGATCAAATAGATAATTCTCAAATAGATTAAACCCGCATGTGATCTCAGAAGTTTCGTATTTAGCGAAATTTATCTGAGTCTGTTACTCTAAATCATGGAGGTAGGTATGACCTTTTTTGTTTTGCTCCCTTACTGGTGACAATAGGGTAGTTGACAATTTTGTATTAAATATTTAATATGAAAGAATTTTCTAAATATACCCTATTAGTGCAAGAATTTAAAAAAATATATAATATTAATATTCATTCATTCATACAGACGAACTCAATCAACTTATATCTAATTCTTTTTCTCGATTAATTAATTAACAATAATTTAATTTTAGTAATAAATTCATTAAAATGTATAAATAATATGTTATAAATAAATAAATTATCAAAGTTATGAATGTTCAAAATGTCCTGTTAGACAGAGAGGGCAATACCTTACCGTATGCTAGCCTGTGACGTCAGGCCATTTAAAATAATGTTCGATTTACTTTTGCAAGAAGAAGACAGAGATAAATTTAGAATAGCTTATAATTTCCATATACCTCAACGGAATGCAATTTAGTTTAGAAATTTTGTGACCGCATAAAGTCTATTTTCAATTCTTTAAATATTAATATATTTAAAATTAGTCAAATACCTACCCTATTCCGTTCAAAATCAAATTGCGAATCGTCGCGGGGCGCCCGGGCGTAGTGTATGTTGGGGTCACAGACCAGTCAACCTATAGACCACGCTTTAATAAACGTCAGTATGAAAACGAAATCGCCAAAAAGTGGCGGGGTGCGGGGAGAAGTCGGCTAGTTTTCATTGGCTCGTTCAAAATTGACAATTTAATGGCTTCCGACGTGCTTACAACTGACCGCTCTCAAGATACGTAGTTATGTAGTGTCACTACCATAGCCTTGGTGAATGCTACTCCCTGTCAAAGCGTGGTCTATAGGTTGACTGGTCTGTGGTTGGGGTGCATCAAAAGGAAAAACCGTCGTGTGACAGAACGGATGAGCTGTCAAATTAGACTCTCGTTTAACCGCCTCGAAAAAAATCGAAATCATTGTCATATCACCTCCAACAGGGTGCATCGTAAAAACTGTCAAAGTTCGATGCAATAATTAATTAAATTATCCCTAGTACGAATTATGTAATATTATGTACAATTAAAACCTTGCGGCGGATTCGATCATGTGGGAATGATTTGTTCTCGATCCGCAGCAGCTGCGCCTAGATTGAATACGAATTGGAATTTAATTTAATTTTCTTTCATTTTAACACTCTACCTCTAATTTTAGTATCAGTTGAAGATGAAAATTTGTTGATTTAGTGCTGATCTCTTCTTCTTTCATGAAAGCGGCCTTATAAAACGGGCCAATTGCGACTCGGAATCGCACAACGAATGGTTCCGTAAGATCGTAACTTATAAAAAAACACGTTTCTTGTATCGGAACCGCCTTTAATTTTCTACTTTATTTTGTTTTCATTATTTTTTGTTATATCGGCAATAGTAATAATGCACACTCTGTGAAAATTTCCAGTGTCTACCTATTAAGGTTTAAACGATACAGCCCTGTGACAGACGGACGGACAGAGGACCCTTGGTAATAGGGTTCTCGTACGTATCCTTTAGCTACGGAACCCTGATAAAAACGACCAGAAAATAATATTCGTAGTTTTAATCGAGGGCAGTCTCACCTAGTGTAACTCCCATTTTTACATTGTATGCTCACTTTCATTTGAATATTCAATGTCACATTTATAGTTCATAAAACCTCTATACATAACTCGTGTTACTCGTATACGTTATTAAGTTAATGGCATCGGAGAATTTCAAACAAGTTGGAAATAGAATGATTGTAGTTATTAAGTGAACTTGCAGAGTATTTTACCTGTAGATTTTTGTCTTGAAATAAAATGGCTGTGACAGACGGACGAGCAGACAGACTGACTGGACGAAATTATGAGGATTCCGCTTTTTGCAATTTGGATATGGGACCCTAAAGACCTGTCAAGTGGAGGTCGAAAATTTAAATCTCTCGTACCTCCGTACATTATATTTGTGTTATATATTTGTACAAGTATGTGTACAAAACAATATTATCACTTTTAACTATATCTCAAAACTTTTATGTTTTTGTCACTGCTTTCAAACTTCATTACAGATGAGCGTTTTCAGTTTTTGATTGAATACAGTATGAGGTACATAATGAGCAGAAATTTTTAAATAACTTAGCTTTTGAGATGGATATTGTAACATAAATAGTCTGAACCATACGACTTTGAACGCGCCCTAATTCTTTATTTTTTTAAATTAAAGCTTTTAAAAATATAGTTGTAGTTGACCCTATTTTTTATAATTGTATATTAAAGCATTAAAAACATTCATATCCCACATTTTACATGCCAAGGAGAAAAAATATGTTTTTGGGCTCCTTTTCCATGCTCACGCCCGCCCCTAATTTCTGATTCAATGTTAGGTTTCGGGTCAACATTTTACTAGCGCTAGAGACCCATTACAAACGGACAGACGGACAGACAAATCGACAGACAGGCGGCAGTATTTGATAGCAAAAGAGCTCCGTTTTGCCCTTTCGGTGCGGAACCCGCAAAAGGAAGTGTCTCCTTCAGCTTGAATATTATTTATTTAAAATATTCCGCAAAAAAGAATTTTCGATAAGAATATACACGAACCAAAGAGAAATTGGAAAAATAAATAGTACTTACATGTTTTATAAACACAACTTCTTTTTAATATAATAGTACATTATGATGTGATGTAAGTATGGTAAGCTGGATATTATAGTCGAGGTGTTTATAGGCACTAAACCAAGTGCTTATAATAAACCAAAACTATAATAGCCAGCTTACTGAGCCCGAGCATCATACGAAGTTTTTCAATACACTTTCGATTAAAATAATTAAATTAATACTTCAAATATAATAATAGCGGGAGCTAACGGCGCGAGGGGGTTGCTTTTCGCGGCTTACGCAAGCGTCGCAAACAGAATGCTCATTTGTGATTGGTGTAAAGTAAAAAGGCCTAGTACTGTAAAATACAACATTACGGTACAAGTTTCGATGTCATAAAAACCGTATTAATAGCAAATCTATTGAAAAATATATATTATACATTTTATTACACATCTCAAATAATTTACTGCTGTATTAACTTGTATGTGATATGTAGCATATACTTATTTTAAATGGATTAAACTACTTTTACCGCAGTTCAAAGGTAAACACACAAAAAATAAACTTAACCAATACCAGAGGGAGAGAATGTCGTGATAGCCCAGAGCGCAACGAACCTGTCTCAAATTTATAAGGCCCCATAGGGCCATGATTCGAATCCGGCCGTGTACCAATGAGTTTTTCTGATTTAAGTACACAATATCACTGACACCGTGCTTCGGAGGGCACGTTAAGCAGTCGGTCCCGGACGCTGTCAATAGATGGCGGTCGTTACAGTTCCCGACCAGCAGTGGAGCAGCGTGGTGGACTTAAGCTCCAAGCCCCCCTCCTCACCCTGGGGGAGGCCTAAGCCCCTGCAGTGGGGTAAAAATGGGCTGATGATGATGAATACCAGAGGAAGTGCAACTAAACTCTAGTGACATATTATTTCCACCTAAAACAAAATAAAGGGAACCAAAGCCGAAGCGGGTGCAGCTAAAATTAAATTCTAGTAACATTTGAATACATAAACATCCATCACTCGAACACCCTTATTAATTTTAACAAGTCACAAGCACTCGGAGGCCAGTCATCTAGATCATCTGCTCCCGCTGTTATCGTTTACATCTCGGTTGCGCTTGCGCAATTATTCAAAACTGGTATGCGCACATTGTCACCGACCTAGTATTACCTTGATACTTTAACTGTTACTGATTCGTATATGTAGCGTATCTTATATGTTGATCATGAATAAGTTATTAATTCAAATATTGAATTACACTTTATTTATTATTTGTTTGACTTTCTTTACGTCAATGCTAAGAAACAACGTAATTTTTGCACGGAGACAGTCGAAAACACAAACAGTAGACTGCTTGGTTGATCGAGGTTCCTATATATACTAATATTATAATGCTGAAGAGTTTGTTTGATTGTTTGTTTGTTTAGACGCGCAAATCTCAGGAACTACTGGTTCAAATTGAACAATTACTTTTGTGTTGGATAGTCCATTTATCGAGGAAGGCTATAGGTTATACTACATCACGCTACGACCAATAATAGTGGAGCATCAATGAAAAATGTTGCATAAACGGGGAAAATTATTCCTTTTGAGAGCTTTCGTCGCGCGCGCTGCATAATCGGTTAATGTTAAGCAAGAACCATGTATTACAGAATTGTTCCCCTTTAAATGTTCTAACCAAAAGTCCGCGACAGCATATGTGTATCTTTTAAGGTTAACTTACTATAATCTTTTTTATGACAATCAAATTTGTTCTAACATAATGTACTATTTGCGAAGATGTTTTTTTAAACGTGATATTAATCCTTATCAAATTAAATACGTTAGTTGTCTTAAGCATTTCATACATATTATAATTGCCCTTTACACCATACAATTTAAATTAATATCTTAGCAGTTTTTATCGAAATATGAAAACTATAGCGGGAGAAAATAAATTCGCTGTCTGCCTCTGTTCATTAACATTTTACTTCCAATCAACGCAATAGACTTTGGTACAGTTTTCAGTAATATCTTATTTTCTTATTTTCTTATTTTCTTATTATCTTATAATCTATTAATCTATATAATAGAAATACTTATTATGAAGCTGAAGAGTTTGTTTGTTTATTTGAATGCGCTAATCTCTGAAACTACCAGTCGGATTTGAAAAAATATTTTTGCCTTTGATAGCCTGAAACTAGCGGAGGGTTATAGGCTATATATATGCAAACGAACTGTCTGTCTATTCGAGCAAATCGGCTTCGGCCAAAACGGCTTAACTGATTTTGATAAAACTTTACACATATGGAAAGAATGTAGTCAAAAGTGACATACAGAACTTTTTGTATGTCTGTCTGTATGTCCATCTGTCTAAACCGATTTTAATGAAACAACACAAGTATGAAAAGAAGGTCGTCAACACTAACGAATGTTACTTTTGTCCGTCTGTCTGTCTGTACGTGTATCTGTCTATTTGAGCTAATCTCCAAAACGGCTAAACAGATTTTTATTAAACTTTGCAGACGGGAAAGAAGGTTGTCAAGAGATTTGACATTAGCTACTTTTTGTCCGTCTGTTTGTCTGTACGTCTATGTGTCTATTCAATTCAATTTTATCTATTCGAGCTAATTTCCAATACGGCTGAACATATTTTAATGAAACTTTGCAGACGTGAAAGAAGGTTGTCAAGAGTATCATAAGCTACTTTTTGTGTTTGTTTGTCTGTCTATCTGTCTGTCGTTTGTCCACACTGATCTATCAACGTACAGCCGAAACTACTAAGTCTAGAAAGCTTAAATTTGGAACATAGGTTTATTTTATAACGTGAGCATTAAGTTAAGACAGGCTTTTTTAGAAATTTCAAACTTGGGAATGGAGGGACTTAAATAATAACATGTTTCTGGGTTTTTAGATTTCCATCTTTTAAGGGTGGGAAACGGGAAATGAAAAATTGTATCGGTTTTTTTAAAGAGTGAAACGGGAATGAAGATTGAAAGTTTGAATGGGTGTAACCAAAATTGGTACCAGCAAAAAGTACGTATAAACCATCTCGAACGTTAATAGTACCTATAATAGGAATTTGTAGTCTACGCAAGCGAAGCTGCGGGCGGTCGCTAGTGTGATCCAAAACTAATCAAGAGTGTTTGGAATTTACTCAAGAAATGAAACAGGACAACTGGTGCCGCTGCGAGAACGGGACGTTACGTATCATTGTTACGTATATACGCTACGCGAACGAGTTCGCGGGCAAAAGCGTGTGTTGAACTAAACTCGAATTTCTTCTCCTTCGTTTTGTATACTGCGTTCTTGTCAATTCAGTTGTCAGTAGATTGACACAACGATACGTGGGGCCGCAGAGGACCAATTACATGAACCGTGTGGGGAGTCAGCAACACTTTAGTACACATTATTGTGTTGCTGCCGGTTAGAGTCAGGATTGAACTGATTTTAATACTCTATTGTTTGGTTCATTGCTTGAGTAATTGATTGTAAACAAATTTCAATAAAGTACTATTTTTGTCTTGAACATTTTAACACTTTTGTACGGAATTATTGAATAGTAACAAATATTATATAACATTAATATTGGATATTGCAATTTTATAAAAATAATAAAAATATTTTATTGTCAAAACTAAAAATGAAGTACCAACGACACTATTTACATCTGTGTACTTAATATTAGGTTGAGGAAACGTCTTCTCGTGTTTTGTTTGTATGAAGTCGTAATCCAATCTCTTTTTGATTGTACTGTTTGTATATTATAGTTACTGTTTGGTGGGTTACATATACCATTACATACCAAGGTGCATTCAAAAAATATTACTAAATAAAAACTGTTTCCCTCCATTATTCAACTGTTTTTCTGTCCAAGAAAATGAATGAAACTAACGAAGAAATTAAATATATTTTGAAATTTTATTACAAAAAAAGGGGAAATGCCGTGGTGAAAATGGTGATAAGCACACGAAATAGGTCATGGTTTAAGTGCGGTCAAGTTCCACAGTCACAGTTTTTCTCTTATTACATATATTTTTCTGTAAATATTGTTACAGAAACACAACGAGGATTAGACACGGGATGAACATTCTTTTTTGTATGAAAAGCCTTTAAGAAAACTGTTTTTGTGCATCACATCTTAGATATTTAACGAAACCATGCCCTCTTAAATTTAATTCTGTTTTGTCGTTAAAAATGTCAGAGTATTATACATATCTGGTTATGTACTGAACTACGCTTTGTCTATTTAACTTGCAAATTTAATCTAAATAATCAATTTAAAGATGAAAAGACAAAAAACCCATTAATTTTTATTTGACCAAAATTTAAAAAATACACTTTGTTATGTTTATTTTACCATATTAATAATTATATCATGAACCGATGAAAATTATAAACTTTAAAAACCAAAATTGAAGCTGAAGTATTTAGAATAGTATACAAAAGTCCACCTGTAAAACGGATTGAGCTCTGCTCTGCAACTACATTCCGTGCGATCAGATAAGAGGTAGCTTTCTCAGCGAATGTTAAACGCTCTCTATGTCATAGCAGCCTGGTACATTGTGATATGACAAGCCGAATGGCTTCGTTTATTTATACCGCTAGCTTTTGTTGATATGCACCTGAATTACAAAAGCAACAAGTATAGCTGTAATTTCTTGATCCCACATTTGATTTATCGACCGAATACAGTAATAATTAGAAATTCGAGAATAAATTTAAAATTAATTTCTATTTTAGAGGCGGCATGAGCCAAAACACGAAGGAGCGCGCTAGCGCATAATAAGTCACAATTAGATTTTCAAAATCGAATGTTTTATGATGGAAATTTCTAGATAATTACAGGCCGCAGTTTTAGAAGATATATAAAGAGGTTGAGGCGCCGCCAAGTCAGTTTTATTTAAAGAGTGAACGAGCCAACATATCTGCGAACAGCATACGGTTTTGGTGTACGGAAATGTCTGGACCGCAAATCCATAACAATATATCATTTATTTTTATTCACTCATTTGTTATAGTTCCATACATCCGGAGATAAAAAAATCGAAACCTTATAGAATCATTCTCAGAAGCGATCAGCAAGCTGAAGTGGCAATGGGCCGGTCACATTTGCCGTAGAACTGATAACCGATGGGGTAGACGAGTTCTCGAATGGAGGCCACGTACCGGAAAGCAAAGTGTTGGACGCCCCCCGGCCAAGTGGACAGATGACCTAAAGCACCATACCGGGGTTAGTTGGATGCGAAAGGCGGAGGACCGTATGTGGTGGCGAGCCTTGGGAGAGGCTTATATCCTGCAGTGGAGAGAAACGGGCTGACGATGATGATGATGAGAATCACTCTCATGTCTTCCCATCCGTCTGTTACAAACTGTTTCCTTTGAATCTACTGGACGGAAAAAAATTAAATTTGGAACATGTACCGACCCTGTCACGAACAGCTTAAATAAACCGATTCTTATTTTGGGGGCATACTAAAAATATTAAAAAATCTTTTGTTAAGTAACATAGAAAATGAAATAGCTTGTTGTTGGAAATATAAATACATTTGTTTAATAATATTAAAAAGCATAGCAAAAACGGTATTTTAAAAAATATGGAAAAATTAGGAAATAAATAAAAAATAAAATATTACAGACAATTCGGAATATATAGAGCCTACTCATAGTTTATAAAAAAACCTAAATGAAAATTTGTAGCTTTTTAAATTTCCGAAGAAAATGAAATATGCACATAGAGAAAATGCGTCAAAAATGCTTTTAATTTAACTGAGGTCCAGTAGCTACTATGGCACTCTATTTGTACAAATGAGTCGAGTTCAAAAACTGGGTCAAATTAAATAAAACATTGTAGGTATGCTATAATAGTATAGAATCCTCTTCCACGCGAGTCCAGCTCACACTTGAACGGGGTTTTTTCGCACAACTTCGTTATCACTTATTTTGTATAACATCTTTACACCGAGCAAAATAAAAGCTCTAACTAACCTATCGAAAGTTATAATTTCTAACACGCAGACCATTATCGAGTACACGGTGGTGAAAACTAACTATAGTATATGAAACATGTTCCAGTAGCCCATTAAAATATGTAAATAAATAGCGATTTCCTTTCGTAGTGAGGGGGGTTGGGGGAACCTGAGCGGGCGCTTATCACGCAATCAGACTAATACACGACAACGAATTAAATCAATATTATCTCAGCCGCAATATTTGCTGCTTCACCCATGCTTGGAGCGTAAATGATGGATGGAGTCGCCTTTTGCCATTTATGTCAAAGCTATAATTGCTATATTGTAAAAATTAGATATGCGTATATAGTTTAGTAAAACGGGCCGCGCTGTACAAGTCAATTGCTTCAATTTTAAAAGTGTCATTACGATCGGCTAATGAATTAGTGAATTTTACGTAGCTGTCTGTTCATTGCAATAATATTATGAAAAAGAAATGCCGTCTTGTAAAACGCAGGAATAATTAAAGTAATGTAATAATAATAATGAAAGATAACACATTCCGGGCGAGAATAGAAAACGCGATCCTTGACTACACAGTTAGGTTCCTATCCCTAACCACTCGGCCAATCGGTCAGTTAATGTAACAATGAAATAAATAAATGTAATAATCCATGTGTGCTTATATGGCATATTTTTTTTAGATATGAATATAGAATAGAGATGTCGTAATTATAAATAATAAAAAATATAAAATAATAAAAAGTTTCGAACACTATCTGATACATAATGAAATAAATTATTCCATTCCATCTGTCAGCCCTTTCTATACCGCACTGCAAAAGGATTTAGGCCTTCCTTCAAGATGAGGGGGCTTGGGGCCATCGTATACATCACGCTGCTCCAATGCGGGTTGGCGGATTATAACGACCGACATCTATTGACAGCAACAGGGACCTCCTGTTAACGTACTCTCCGAGGCACGGAGTCAATGATAGTTAATGTACCTAATTAGTACCCCGGTTCGAATCCGGGATTCGAACCACGCTCGCATTGCCTTATTGATTTGAAACATTTTCGCTGCGCTCGGGCTATCACGACAGGAAATAAATTATTATAGCTGTCATATGATACCTAGAATGATTCATAGACGGATGTGAATTTACGATTACCCGGATGTAGCATCGCAATCTAACTACCGATGCGCCCCTAGTAAGTCATCTAACTATGTAACCACTCGTCAACTGGAACATACTCATACCATAGTAAGTCTACCGACCGCTAATACGCTACGAAGTTCCACTCACACATACTTACGGGGGCCGCCATTGCAGTGCTTAATTGGTTGTTCAATGACAGGGAGTCTACAGTTTTTATTACGTAGTTATTATTAAAGTACGCATGTAGGTAGCAAGTGAACAGCTCATCATGTTAAGCTAAATATTTGCTTAATAGTAATAATAATAATACCTCGGACATCTCACACAGCGCCATCTAGTTCCAAACTAAGCAAAGCTTGTACTATGGATACCAGAGAACTGATATAAATACTTAAATAATCTTTATAATATTTACATATATAGATTTTTTTTTATTACACCCAGCCACGGAAAAAATAGACATGTTCATGCATACAAATATTTGCCCCAGGCGGGCATTTAATCCGCGACTCTTGGCTCCTCAGTTAAGGTCTCTAATCACTCGGCCAACCGGTCACCTAAATGATTTATAAAAGTATTTGTATTGAGTATAATCAGGAATTGCAATTTTGCTAAAAGTTTCGGTGGTGATACGCTCTATAGTTGTCAGTAATATGTTTCATGTAAGTTTCAAGTAATTTGAAAAATCGAGTTGAAAATCAATACTGTAAGCAACAATTTGTCATATGCTGAAATTGCGTTCTTAATATGTTAATTTACGTGGAATTTTACGATAAAATATTTTAATAACTATCAAAATTAAATTAAATAATTGATTTGAACTTGTATTATCTAATTACAATAATGGTGAAGAGAGTTAAGATAAATTAATGATGTTTTTTTTTAATTATTTCCTAGTTCTCCTCAAAAAGCTGACCGTAATCTAGAAAATTTTTTTATTGTAGGTAAATGGTAAATCAAAACATCTTCCACTAACAAACATTCGATATCATCCATTTATATATTACATTTATGTAAAATAATAATTAACATAAAACTGACCTATTGACCGAATGTCAAAAACCCTAACTACGAAGCCAAGGATCGCGGGTTCGACTCCCGTCCAGGACAAATATTTGTGTACGTATACATGTGTATTTGCTCCGTGTCTGGGTGTAAAAAGTATCTATATATGTATATATTATATAAAAAAAGGATATTTAAGTATGTATATCAGTTCTCTAGTACCTCATAATACAAGCATAATACTTGCTTATTTTGAGACTAGATGGCGCTGTGTGGGATGTCACAGGTATTATTATTATTATATTAATAATATTTTGGGTAAAGATGAAATTATTAAACGTTATCTCAGCACTTACACCTGCACCTACTCTATTTCACTCCTGTCTTTTATCTGACCAATATGCAAATAACGCATTCAGCAAACTGGGCGCGTTTTCATTACGCCTAGTGATACGGTCGCGGCTACATACCACACCGCCGCATATATTCTATTAGTCGAGTTTGCATGCTACTTACGCGAACGCGTATGCATTATACTAATAGCGAATAAGTTTTGATAGTAGTAATTATTGGGATGATTACAGACTCGACTGGTAACTTTAATCGGTCGAATAACTTAACTTCGTCTAAGGCTACTATTATTAAGTTGGTAAATGAAAATACATGCAGTTTAAGAATATTCCAATATGTCAACTGGAAATTTCCAATTGATTTTCTTGCAATTTTTAATACTTGTCAAAAACATACCGATTCCATATAGCCATAGTATACTATACTACGTATAAAATTACGAATTGACAAGAAGCCCTCATCTGCGTTTACCGTCTAACCACTCATACTCTAGCTAGCTGGTGCAAGATGGCTAGTTTTAGTCCATGTTTTATTGCGCAAGGTCCCCGTTCGCCGGTCTTCGCCCCCGTGAAAACCCCGCGCTTCAGTCTTCAACCCCACAAAATTGGGTATTGTCACTTCAACACTGTGAATTGACATTTATGCCTCTATTAAAACCGAACGCTGCTGTCAAATTAATTCACTCTATGATTTTCGTAATTAAAATAAATAATCGACATTTTTAGAGGTCAGTCTTATGACCATGTTCATTCGGTGACCACCAAAACTTCAGTCAGGTGGTAGTGTTGATTCGATGCAGAGCTAACGGTGCCTTCAATAAAAAAAACTATATAATTTATTGTATTAAAACATTTATTTAGTATTCGTTTGTAATAATATTCTATTCTTCTAACCTATGCAGTATATTTAATAGTGTTTTGATTACTTATTAATATTATCCGATGGTATGGTAAGATATGCAACAGGTAGTGCATATACCAAACCGTTAGATCGCAACTAGAATAAATACGATGGCTAACATGAATACAATAAGCGAGACCTGGCGAGCAGCTTGTATGAAATGTTCCCTGCCCGATACACTTGCCAAGAACTAGGGCGTGCTGGTGTGGTTCATTATAAGTATAATTTTTAATCACATATAGGAATGGATTAATTCTTCATAATAATGAGGTAATATTCAAAGGTATATACATTATTTCTATTAAGAAACCAGATGCATTCTAAAACTATAATAATTCCTACACATCGTCCCAAAGTAAGCAAGTATTATGCTTGTATTTGAGTACTAAATAAGTGATATACATACTTAAAATATTCTTTGTAATATGTATACACATATATAGATATGTTCCACCCAGACAGGAATAAATAGACATGTTCGTGCATACAAATATTTGCCCGGGTGGGAATCGAATCCGTGGCCTTTCATTCTACATTTAGGGTTTCTAACCACTCGGCCAATCGATTAGTCGAAATTATTTGAAAGAAGGACAGTCACAGACATAATAAAAACTCTATACTTCCTGTCACTGAACAACTAATGAAGCACTGTAATGGCGGCCGCGTATGTGTGAGTGGAACTTCACAGCATACTCGCGGTTGGTAGACTTACTGTATCAGTGTATTCAAGTTGACGCGTGCGGGCATAACCAGCTGACTTGCTAGGGGTGCATCGGCAGTTAATTCACGATGTTACCTCCAGGTATTCTTACCTTTATGTGTACAGGAAATCCGTTTCCTTAGTTCTTCATTTTACTTCATCAGCCCATTTTTTACCCCACTGCAGGGGCTTAGGCCTCTCCCAGGGTGCAGGGGGGCTTGGAGCTTAAATCCACCACGCTGCTCCACTACGGGTTGGGGATTGTAACCACCGCCATCAATTGACAGCGTCCGGGACCGACTGCTTAACGTGCTCTCCTAGGCACGGAGTCAGTGTTAGTTAAGTTAGTTTAGTTGTTACTTAAGTTAGAAAATACTCATTGGTACACGCCCGGATTCGAACCATGGCTCTATGGCCTTATAAATTTGAGACAGGTTCGTTGCGCTTTGGGCTATCACGACACTTAGCTTGCTTAGTTTGCTTAGTTCATTATAAGATTAACATAGAGTTTATTTTGTGTCTAGATGGTGAATTGTAATTGGTTATGTTCGCTTCTAATTTCAAAAGGGAACCAAGAATTACTGAATATCAAGCTAAACATGCAACAAAGACATTCGTACATTGAACTACGTGTCTTACGTATACACACAAGCAGCGGGTGTAAAAGGGGTTGCGCGGGTGTCGAGGAACGGTTGCCGCCAGCTGCTTCACCTACAAACCGACAACGTGAATGTCTGATGTTAGACAATATACACGGGTTTAGGAATGGTGTATCATCAACTTATTTTTGCCGAATTTGAAATTGATCAAAACACTTTCTGAATAGCTTGACAGTCCACTTCGTTTCGTGCCTCGCTTTAACATAAACAAGCCTAGCATATTTAACCTATCCAATTAAAAATTAACAATTTCTTTCTAAAAGTTACCGACGTCGTGGTGTAATTAACATTCCCTAGTGTACGACCGAAATGATCATAAAAAGAAAAAAAGATATTTTCATCAATAAACTTGGTTATATGTTAACATGTGATAGTGTATCTAAAGATACGCTGCATTTCGTACATTCACGTGACATATACACCAGTAAACTCATCTCCAACTGGTTGGACATACATTCGTCCATTATCTAGTAAATAATTCAAAATTATTACAAAATAACTAAAATTTAACTTTCATAATGGCGGGAATCTTTATCAATAATTATAATTCAATTTTAACATTACACCAAAAATTAAATGTAATAATTTGTCGTATAATGTTGTCTGTGAGTATTGACACAAGTAATGTAAAAAATAATAATTAATATATAAAAAATAAAATTAAAATTAATGTTGGCCATCACACATGCATTATTTAATTTATAATAATAATAATAAAGTACACATCACAGCAAAGTCTAGGCCCCAAACTAAGCATTAGCTTGTATTTTGGTTACCTAGCGAAGACACCACATACATGTAACAACCAAGACCCGGTTCCAGTATTAATATTCATCATATAAATACCGACCCGACCTGGGATTCGAACCCGGGACCTCCAGCTTCGTGGGCAGGGTCACTACCCACTAGGCTAAGCGGTCGTCTGATTATGTTTAATTGACGTCGTTTAATTTATGTTTGACAATAAAATGTTAAGTGTTGTTAACTCGTTCTTCTTAATACTACCTTAAAATGGCCTAAACTGGAATTCTTAAAATTAAGTGCATAAATATTACAATATGGTGTGCATGTGATTTGAAATAAAACTAAAGCAGGGAAAGGGTCGCGTATGTATTTTCATTCCTCAATCATTTACAACAATTTAATTCAGTTATTTAATAAATGTTATGTACTTTAACCCCGAATAAATTCTAAGCCAACAAATAATTAATTATAATTGAATGTATATGAATTTGATTACAAGATTAATTTATTTCCATTTTCATTTTATTCTAAAGATAGATGAAAAACATATTTATCGTTTATTTAAAAGATACTAATGATAAGGTCGAGGTGTAAAGAATTTACGTGTGACACTCTTGCGCAAGTCCAACTTCCGACATGGCATTGTGTTCGCGCATTCACATGTCGAAGGGATTTATTTTACAGCTACTTGGTTTTCCATACTTATTATTCTGACATTATTTGTTTATGTTATCTCGTATAATTTAAATGATTAAGATAACTTTTGATACCTTTCAATTAATCCGCAATTAACAATCAACAACAACAACACAACAAACAACAAATTCCAAATTTAGTATATATGAGAAAATAATTTAGAAAAGCTTGAAATATTATGTTCATTTTTTGTTTGGAAACGGATATCACCAGTTTTCTTTGAATAATTTTCAAAGATTTACAATTTACTTTCAATTTTGCATATTAATTACACTATGCAGTACACAATAAGCCTATTTGATCGTATTTACGGGCAAACGTGTAATGGTTACAACATTTCTAAACTGGTATTCCATAAAAGAAATCCCTAAAAGAAACCCTATAAGTCACCAGAATTTTGAGAGTCTGTGCGTTTGTTTCTTTTAAATAACATATAGGAACCTAGGAATACCCGGACGTAGCATCGTGAAGTAAGTACCGATGCAATCCTAGTAAGTCACCTGGATATATACGAACGCATCAACTTGAACATACTCATGCCGTAGTAAGTCTTCTTCACTTCATCAGTCCATTTTTACCCCACTGCAGGGGCTTAGGCCTCCCACAGGGTGAGGAGAGAGGTTTGGAGCTTAAATCCACCACGCTGCTCTACTGCGTGTTGGGGAATGTAACGACAGCCGTATATTGACAGACCGACCGACAGTTTAACGTGCTCTCCGAGGCACGGAGTCAGTGATAGTTACGTACTTAAGTCAGAAAAACTTATTGGTACACGCCCAGATTCGAACCATGGCCCTATGGGGCCTTATAAATTGAGACAGGTTCGTTGCGCTTTGGGCTATCACGACTTATAGTAAGTCTACTGATCGTCGAGTTGCTGTGAAGTTCCACTCATACATACTTACTCAGTCGCCACTGCAGTGCTGCATTAGTTGTTCAACAACAAGGAGTCTAGAGTTTTTGTTACGTCTATGTCACATATGAAATATACCAAGATAGGTATAATATTTGTTTTCGTTCCTCATATTTCTAATGTAAACTGAAAAAAGGATACTTTGATCAAGTCATCGAACGATTTAAGTAAGTAGTGCATAATGCACATATTTCACACTAATTAAATACGGTCTACGAGACACGGTTAATTTGTGTCACTGGTTTTTACATAGCATTAAGTCTATACATTCACGTAGTATTAATTTATTGTGAAAGTCGAGTTAACCTATTCCGTGTGTAAAATGTAAGTACTTCCTTAGAAATGCCTTTTAATTGCCTATTCCAATCTTATATCACAGCAAGACAATAGAATGGGCTATCACGTTACCTGCTAGCGCTACTGTAACTATTTGTTGCTATTTGTTTTTTAATTTAATTTATAATACGATCATATATTACTGTTAAGTTAGTTTTGACCACTTTTATATTGTAAAGTTCAACTATTATTAGTTGTTTCTGTTAAAGTTACCTTAGTATGCCATAGTCCACTCTAAATCATACAATTGTTATTTTTATTCAATTTTTTTCATAGTTTTCGCCTTCAAAGTTAAAATCAAATATTTTTCTTTGAGTAATATATTAATAAAATCCGTCTATTATTAAAAAAGTGTTTTAAGGTATTACTTTGTGAGCTCAAAAACGTCCCCACCAAGGTTCATTCTAAAATGCTAGTTTCTCTCAGAAGAATATCCAAAAGACTGAGAGGCACTTTAAAAAAAAATCAACAATTATTTTAACAAAAACCGCCGAAATGTTACTATTTTTGGAGCAAATAAATAGATAAACAGCCTTCACTCTTGGATTTTTATCACTTAAGTGTTTATTTATACTTTATAAGCTTTTGTATAAAGCTTTTGTTTTATTGTTGTTCTAAACTTGTAAGGAAATAAATCTACATCGTTAATAACATTGCCCTTTGTAATATTTTGTGGTTTTATTGAGTCATCTGAAATGATCAGCAAGTTTAGGTTTGTTTAGAACTTAAGTATATCGTATACAATTTTTTTAAACAGTTCATTATATTTTTGGTATAGGTTATCCAAAGATAACAATGTCATTATGTTAATTTCCTTAAACTTGTCTTTAAGCGACATTTTAGGCAATAGCTTATAAATTGCACCAACAGCCTGTTTCTAGCAGTTCCATGACTGTTTCTATATTAACAGCATGTCCTCACAGCAGAATGCTATTAAACTATGGAAAACGCTGAAATATATACCATCTCGCGGTGTCCATATCTGAAAGGAAACATTTTCTTTACAGCATAAGCTGCGAAACCAAGCTTTGCGATTTCGCGTCTATGGTAATTTCTAAGAATAAACTAGCGTCGTGATAGCCCAAAGCGCAACGAACCTGTCTTAAATTCATAAGGCCCCATAGGGCCATGGTTCGAATCCGGGCGTGTACCAATGAGTTTTTCTGGCTTAAGTACATAACTATCACTGACTCCGTGCCTCGGAGAGCACGTTAAGCAGTCGGTCCTGGACGCTGTCAATAGTTGGCTATCATTACAGTCCCCAACCCGCAGTGGAGCAGCGTGGTGGATGTAAGCTCCAAGCCCCCCCTCTTCACCCTGGGGGAGGCCTAAGCCCCTGCAGTGGGGTAAAAATGGGCTGATGAAATGAAAAAAAAAAGATTATAATTCAGAATTCTTCATCCCTGTCATGTAATAACAACAATAATAATACCTGATAAATCCCACATAGCGCCACCTCGTTTCAAAGTAAGCAAATATTATACTTGTATTATGGGTACTGGACAACTGATATATATTCTTAAATATTCTTTATAATATAAACATTGTATATAGGCATGTTACACACAGACATGGAACAAACAGACATGTTCATGCACACAAATATTTGTCCCGGGCGGGAATTGAACCCGCGACATTTGGTTCTGCAGTTAGGGTCTCCAACCACTCGATCAGTCGTTCAGTCGAAATGTGAACATTTTGAGTTAACATACACATTTAACTACGTATTGTTTTTGAGTTTATTAAATAATGCTGGTCAGTATTTTATAATTTTGGTAAAGTAATTTGTACGTCCATTCAACGTTATTTTCCAACAGATTTTTAGCAGTTAGCACAGAAATTCACTTAACTAGAAGTCTAGTTACCATTTAGGAACTTGGATGTAAATATATGCATTAAAAAACCAGCGGTGCTTACCATATTCTCAATTAGTACGCCATTCGAATGAGATTAAATATTAGACAGAACCTCTGTGCTTTAAGTTTAGGACCCAGTGGTATGGGCTGTGTGTTATTTATTAAAATGAAGTCAGTTGATCAGTTTTTTGTTTTCAGCTAGCAATGGTTTGTGTCAATCATCGAGTACGATTCAAATCTGTCGAATAAAGTAGTATTCAATTTTAGCAAACACAACCAGATTCTAAAAGGCTGCGACTTAGTCGACGGCTCCTTTCGGAATGATCTTCAAACGTCTGCCTCCGTCTTGAAACCCGCTCAGACAACTAGTCTCAACCTGTAGTAAGACTTATTTGCGCTTAGATACTTTATATTGCTTTGCTCGGCTATGATTATTCTATCTTATAACACTCAATAATACATTGTAGTATTTAAATTTTTGAGTTATTATAAAACAAATTGTATACTTTCATCGATATTCCTAACTAGTTTATAGCTCAGTTTGCTTTAGTAATACCTATTTCCTGTGTCGCGATATCGCATCGTCGCAATTAGACGCGTGCGCCGGCGCCGATATCGGTCGGCTAGATTTATAGCCGACACTAGACGCCGTGTGTCGTTCCCGATATTTTAATTAATAGTGTCGACTTGGAAATAACAGAGTTGAGATAACTTCACATGCATCGATATGAATATATGTAAATTAGGATCCCATATATATTACTAGCATGACGAGTAATATATTTCAACTGATACGCGATTAATTTCAAGTTCCTATAAGTAAGCCATAGTCAAGTAACAATGCTATAATATAGATCAAAGAACAGTATATACATGAACAACGGAATCTAGGCCCCAAACTAAGCATTTGCTTGTGTTTTGGGTAACAAGCGAAGACACCATCTACATATAATAACCAAAACCTGGTACCAGTATCAATATTCATCATATAAATACTGACCCGACCTGGGATTCGAACCCGGACCTCCAGCCTCGTAGGCAGAATCGCTACCCACTAGGCTATGTAAAGTGAACTGTTTGTCATTAGGAGTATATTTCGTACTAGTATGATAATAAGTGTCGTGATAGCCATGAGAGCTCGCTTCTTGTTTAGAAGGCCGTGTTTCGAATTCTTTGGAATGTCCCAATCAGTTTTTCTTACTTATGTACTTATGTAATGATAGTGGTTAAAAACAGCGGAGCAGCATGAAGGATTAAGCTCCAGGCCCCCTCGTTCCGAGGTGAGGCCTAAGCCCTACAGTGGGCATTTTAATAGGCTGATGGTATGGTATAATAATAAGTACGCTAATATCAAGATATCAATCACTAACAAATCTGTGATCCGCCCGCTAAACTGATTTTGATTGAAACTTTACATTTAGGATGGATCAAACCAACATATAGTGTACTAGCGATCCGCCCCGGCTTAGCACGGGTTGACAGATAGAAAGATAAATTAGTAATTGAAATCAGTACTTTATTTAGATAAATATTATATTATAAAAGAAAACAAATGTTTATTAAATTTTCAATTTTTATACACGTTGTAACTTCTAAACTAAAGGTCAGATTTGAATAATTTAAAAAGAGATTTACGTGTAGGTACCTATTCAATCTTGATTATGAAACTATTAAGCATCATCTTTCGATTCTATCCGTGTTTTGATTGACTAATTTGAACCAAAAACGATTCCATTATATTCCATCAGGCCTTTTTTATACCCCACTGCAGGGGCTTAGGACTCCCTTCAAGATGAGGGGTTGGAGATTATATCTGCCACGCTGCTCCAATGCGAGATGGCGGATTGTAACAACTGCCATCTGAGACCGACTGCTTAACGTGCTCTCCGAGGCACGGAGTCAGTGATAGTTGTGTACTTAACTCATTGATACATGTCCGGATTCGAAACACGGCTACAGGGCCTTGTAAATTTAAAATCGCTGCGCTCGGGCTATCACGACACCGAAAAAATTATTAACGTAGCTTAACTATAATAGTTAGACATATAGCTTTGGGGATTCTTTCGTGGGTAATGATAAGTACTATGAACATGTAGTATATTATTATATTTATATTACCAATGGTTTTTGCAGCGCAGGCAACAATTAATTTTATAGGCAAATTTTCGATGCCTTGGGTTACATAAATTGTAATTTTTGTAAGGACCTCAATTTTTTTGAAAATAAAATCTAGTAGCCATGTTATTTGCTAAAAATTTAGCTTTCTTTAGGTGAAAGAATTTTTATCATTCAGTATAAATAGTACTTTTTGAGATTATCCGTTACAAACAGACATAGAAAAAATCAAATCTTCTCTCTTTATAATATTAGTTTAGATGTGTCACTACGCTGCTATTTTTAGGAAAGATGCAGTAAAAAAATCTGTAATGCGAAACGTAAAAATCATGCGGATGAAGTCATGAAACTAGATAATTATACATTTTATCTTGAATCCTTTCGTAATAAAATCGAGATATCATTTAAATTTGAACTCTCCATTTATACATTACCCAATTATAAATACACACTAATACAACATAAATATAATTCTGAGCACATTGGTTTTCTATTCCAACCCACGACTATCTCTTACTTTCACCGATCGCCTTTAATACCCGTGCATACGTAATAGTGTGTCCATGTTTTGTGTTTGCAAAATGGGACACCTACTGTCCACCCACTCACAAGCTGGGTGCCAAACGAATTACGGTTCCCGTGTAATGGGATAATTTGTCAACAGAAATGAACACTGTTTTCACTAACGTTACAAAGAAAATAAAAATAAATAGACAAAAATATGAAATATCAATTTTGGAATAGTGTTTTAAGCTCAGTTATATTAAACATTTATTGGATACAAATAACATATTTAAATAGAATATTATTTTTAAAACAATCTTTTGTGTAGCCTTAATACGTCTCGTCATGACACAAATATTAAAATTTGTATATATTCAAAGAAATATTTATCAAAATTAGGTACAATTTGAGTGGCCTGATAAAAAAAGCATTATAAATTTAATTTAATTAAATTTCCTTGAATTGTAAGTTTGTTTTTCAGCTTATTTTTTATTATTAAATTAATAACTTTTATTCATATCGATCTACACTCTTTAATATTGACTTTTTATCAAACATTTAACAAATACACTTTAATAATAAAATATTTTTTCACGATTCACACCACTTGTCCTCCTTAGTGAGCAAAAATACATTTCGCTCTCGTTCCGCAGGTAAATGATGACACTTTGCCGAGTAGCTGGAATAAAAGGAATATTTTTCGTCTATGTAATATGTGCGTGACTTCTCACCGACGGGTTCACGTACGCTCAGCCGGGGTACGCACTGGTTTGCGCCAGTTCAGTTGGCGTATATCGGACAGGGCTGCGGCTGCGGGCGCACGCATTCAACGCGATTTTTCGATTGAATTTTTTGACGAATTATGAATTACTTAAGTGTTTAAAATAAAATAAGACTATATCGTTTAAAGTAGTAAGCCATAAAAATAACAACAAAAACTTGTTTGGGGTTAATCATTTAAAACTAATTTTATTTTAGGGTGTGTCAAATTAGACTTAATAATTATTACTTTTTTAAATATACATTTTACTATGTATTTATCTTATTTTATTTTTCTCCTTAATTTTCCTAACGTGTAACAAGTGTCAACCCTATGAGAATAGGTATAAGTTTTGTACGTTGTTATAGAGCTTGGACTATGTATTTATATCTACTCATCTGGTATTATGCTTGTATTTTGGGTACAAGACAACTATGTTATACATATTTAAACAATCCAATTTTAATAATATATACAAATAAAGATACTTTTTTACACCCAGACACAGAACAAATAGACATGTTCATGCACACAAATATTTGTACGGGCGGGAATCGAACCCGTGACCTTTCGCTCCGCAGTTAAGGTATCTAACCACTCAGTCAATCGGTCCGTCTAAGTGTAATAAACAATAATTAAAAAAATAACACGCGTATCAATTTGAACCTAAATGATTAAACACGAAATTTATCTATTTTTAAATTAGGGACGAAAAAAAGTAATAAAATTACATGGAAAAATAGTTAAATAAATAATTAATAATTTAAATAATTCGAATAGGTTCCAACTTGAGCTAGAATACCTTATGCCAACAAATTTCTAGATATAATTCTAGATTCGCAAGTCGCTTCGTTACTTATAATAATATTATGATAATCTCGACAGTACTGTATGAAAAGAACTTCATACACACTCAAGTTCCTCAACTTGCTAGTGCAAATATTCAGAATATTTTCGTTACTAACACAAGTTGTATTGATTTCGCTTAGATTGTCATAACTTACAAAAACTTTGAAGCGTCTTCACATTCTCTAAAATTGGTCGCTTTTTAAAACTTTAGTTTTTTATTATTTATGGATACGAAATCATTTATAATTTTTTTTTATGATCTTGTTTTTGAAGTTAGTTAGAAAAGTAGGTAAATAATGTTATACCTATATAAAATGCCGATAATTAGAAAATAATGAAATTCAAGTTTACCTCTAGAATACTTGTTTTGTAGTGATTACAATATAAAATAAGACTGATAAGATTTTGACAGATGTTGCAAAGATAGATAGATTTCGTGTAATATTTAATGATATAAATTTTGCTAAATTAGTTTCTTTTCTTTTTTAGGAAAACATTTTTTTTTTAAATGTACATTTATAAAATACTGGAGTTAAATATTTTGAGACTGGTTATTTTGGCGTCTTAGTTAGAAACCTCAACTGCGGAGCTTAAGGTTGCGAGTCGTGAGTTCGATTCGCGCGTTACAAATATTTATGTGCATGAACATGTCTACGTGTTCAGAGCCTGAGTATAAAAAGTAACTTTATATGTATATATTATTAAAAAATATTTAAGTACGTATACCAGTGGTGTTAGTCTAATACAAACAAAATACTTGCTTACTTTGGGACTAGATGGCGCTGCGTGGGATGTCCCAGATATTATTATTATATACTATCATCGCATGGTGCAAAATTTCATCCTCATCACTTGTCTAGTAGACCAGTGCTACACTTACGGCGAGTTACACCAAAAGAGATTACATAAATGTATACCACATAAACATAAAACTGATACCTACTTATAGTTTTATAGACGACCGCTTAGCCTAGTAGGGTGGGACTCTGCCTACGAAGCTGGAGGTCCCGGGTTCAAATCCCAGGTCACGTCAGTATTTTATATGATGAATATGATGAATATTGATACTGGTACCGGGTCTTGGTTGTTTTATGTATGTGGAGTCTTCGCTTGGTACCCAAAATACAATCTAATGCTTAGTTTGGGGTCTAGACGTTGTTGTGATGTATACGTTATTATTATTATTGTATTATTAGAACCAATACCTGACAGAAGTCATCACAGTCCTATTCCAAATAGGTACATTCGTAAAATTTTATTTTATGCGTTATACGTTGACCTAATATTTTGTGATGCAACTCGCTGTTTGACTTTATAAACAAACTGTTTTTTGACAAGGAAAATAAGATATATAGACAGCATCACGGAAACGTTCGCAATGATAACGAATAACCTATTCGAAGTGTAGTATCACCAGAGCTTAGAATAGATTAGAGTTGGCATGTAGGCGTATTTGTTGAACCCTTCAAGTGTGCCGTATATTGCATACTACGAATAGATTTCATAACCTATACACTAAAATGTGATGTCAAATTATACCAAAGATGTAAATAAAAGGGATTAATGACTTAACCGCTTTCTAAAATTATATAAATCTCAGACCAAACTATTTACGTAGGTATTTATAATACTTTTAGAAATCGATTAGATTATTATTAATAATAATAATAACGTGTACATCACAACAACGTCTAGGCCCCAAACTAAGCATTAGCTTGTGTTTTGGGTACCAAGCGAAGATACAACATACATATAACAACCAAGACCCGGTGCCAGTATCAATATTCATCATTTAAATACTGACCTGACCTGGGATTTGAATTCGGGACCTCCAGCTTCGTAGGCAGGGTCGCTACCCACTAGGCTAAGCGGTCGTCAGTAATACGTTGGTGTTATGAAATTTTGTTTCCTATAATAATAAATAGAATCATAATGTCTGTCTATCTGTGAACAGTTTTTAATGAAACTTCGCAGACGTGAAAAGAAGGGTGTGAAGGGTGACGAACGCTACTTTTTGTCTGTACTGTATATATAAAGTCGTAGTATCTCTGTGTTTGTCAGTTCCGGCTAATAAGTGTAGAGTTTTTTTTTCATAGATAAGTTTCGGAATTTTCTTAAAAAGTCTCAAAGTGTCCTCGATCATCGCAACCCTTTAGCTGTCCCGGTATAACTCTACGCAAGCGAAATTTCGGGCTGAAATATATCTGCGAAATAAAGATATTTGATTAATTGATTGAAAGTTAAAGATAGAAAGTATAATACAATTTTATTTTCAGAGTTATTTGTCTAAAAATTTTATTCAAATCCATAATCTTTAATGTACCTATGCCTGATCTAACATTGGTCATAAATGACTCCAATGGTCAGAAAGTTATTTTAATACATTAATTACTAGTTAGATATATTTCACTATGGTGCGCGCGTGCGCACAATGTAAGCGCGATAATCAGGTGTTACCCAGTAACCCATAAAATGAGAAATGGAAACGAAACTATACAGGCTGATGCAAACATACACATATTTGCTGGTCACAATTATTTATAATTTATATTATTAACATAAAACAATCACAATTAATAATAGATTGTCATTGTACGCGGTAAAAGCAAAAATTTTATTTATCATAAAATTATGAATTAATCGGATTACATGTGACATTCAGCGAAAGTCAAACAATCTTTATAAATGGATCAACGAATATCGCCCTCCATTTTTGTAGGATCTGCACTTCACTCCGATGCTGATTATTTGTTTATTTCTTCTCTGCACTTGGCCTTCACTTCGTCATTTCATTCGACTCAAAACTGAAAGTCATGTGATACTTCATTCGTTAAGTATAGAAGGGCTCCATTGAATTTAATTGTTCGTCGCTTGTTTTGATGGTAGTGTCTGAAACAAAATTTGTGATGAACAAGTTCCGCTTCACTATTCATGTTTATACTCAAAGCATAGGTAGATATTCCGTATATATGTCGTAGGATGATTTGATAATTCGAATTTTTGCGAAAACGCTAGGTATATTGTTTTTATAGGAGTTATAAAGGGTTATAAATAATAATATCCATTTGTAAAAACTTTTGCAAACTTTTAACCACATTTAAAACAAAAGACTGCTGAGTTGCTCTCAAAAACATAAACAAAACAACGTGCGTGAAAGATTAACATTAAAATGTCAACCAATCAGATTTGGGCGCTCCGACTGGCCAATCAGCGTTCTTATTTCATAATAGCTAACGTTTCGTTTCGCAGTATGCAATTTCGCAATATTACTATAGCGACTAGTGCTTTTGGAGAAAACCCTAACTTCTTCCAGTAAGATTGAGAATTGTTTTCTCGAAAATTTGAAATATCAAATCATCCTGCGACATAGATATATTCTAACATAAAAATCTAAGCAAGCACTAGCATTTTCTGAATGCACAATTATCTTAAATATATACATTAATTATTTACAATATAGATAAATCCAATTTAAATGATTTTAAAATTCCAGCAGCATTCCAAATTTATAACAAATGCTTTACTCGGTGGAGGGGCAATTTCACGAATATGTTAAGAGTGTAAGAAAATGAAAATGGTTAACAAAATTAACAAATATTCCCTACTAAGAAGAAGCAGCATAATTAAATACATCTTAAGAAATAATGAAGTAACTATGCAGTGTCGCGATAGCTCGAGCGCAGCGAACCTGCTTCAAATTTATAAGGCTGTAGGACCGTGGCTTAAATCCAGGCGTGTACCAATGAGTTTTTCTGACGTTAAGCACGTTAAGCAGTCGGTCCCGGTAGCTGTCAATAGATGGCGGTCGTTACAATATACCACACCGCATTGGAGCAGCGTGGTGGATTTAAACTCCATGCCCGAATAGAATGGAATGGAACTATGCAGTAAAACATAAATAAATCACAAAATAGCTACAAATGCAAATTTGGTTATGTTTATGAAAAAAGATCAGAATGTTTTATTCAGTTTAGTTTTTCCCAAGAAATTAAATAGTTTATAATTACGTAAGCGGTTGTATTTATGCAAACACTTGTCACTGAACCCGTTTCTTCAGAAAAATATTACAACAACGTACATATGAATTTACTAGATTCCGCATACCTACAGCGTCACCCAATCCGTATGTAACAACATGTGTACCAATAGATAATATTTACAGTTCGTGCACTTCATAATCAATGCTTATCAATTCATTTTCTCCCCTCGTCTCAAACAAAGAAGCAAAAATTCATCCATTAAAACGCTTGACTTTTGATAAATCGCTACAAAACTGACTAGTAATTTTCCAATTAACTTCTATTAATATTGCTTTTGTAGGTGGTGTAAAGGTGTCGTGAAAGCCGAGTGGTGGCGAGCCCGCTTCTGGTTTAGGAGGGCGTGTTGTGAATCCTGACTGACTGAAAGCCGTTGATCCTGGTTGCCAGCAACAGATGGCCGTCGTTAAAATCCACCAAATCGCACTGGAGCAGCGCGGTAGATTAAGTTCCAAGCACCCTCATCCCGAGGGGAGTCCTAAACGTCTGTAGTGAAGTATTTTGGGCTGATATGGATTGCTTTTGTAAAGTCTCCGGCACAGCGATAGGCAGCACTACGCTGTGAGCCAAACGAGGTCGACGACCGTGTTGACCTTAACTATTGTGTCTATTTTATAATTTTTAAAATATACTCAATAGTCCGTATCAGTGCGATATCCCAATATAAGTACAGCTTATGTAAACGTAAATATTATGGATCTTTTCATTCAAAGCGTCCTGTGTAATCGTACGGTACATTGTCCTTAGACAGGGCGGGCGCTACCGCACGCCCACAGCCGTTTACCGCTAGTCCGTACTTACCTCACACCTACGGGCACCAAGGACGCTAGCCTTTACATCATGGCCATGACGACGGCGACTAGCGAGTACACAACGAGAATAAGCGTTTCATGCACGCTACGCTGGATTAAATGGATCTTAGATAGACAAAATTCAATTCAAAGTTTCTTTAAATACCTATTAGTACCATGATGTTTAGATAAATAAGCGATGTAGTAACAGGCTTTTATTCGTTCGCCTTTATGTCAAACCAGAGATGGTGTATTCATAAACCAAGCGTCACTATCACTTCTTATATTTATGCAGATATTTCGTAATTTTTTTTTAATTTATTTAGAAGCTTAGAATAATATTCTGTAATACATCGGTTACGAACATAACTTTATAAAATATTATTTTAAAAATACATCACCCATATTTACATAATGATTTATAGACCAATGATGACGCACGAATTTACCCACGTGGACTAACAACGTTTTTCATTATTTCGACTTTAATTAATCATATCAGCAGATACTTATTAAATCCATAGCTAGTTATGGTGAATTCATCACATCTTCATCTTCTTATTGCCTTCCCTTTCTCCTCTCTTTTTTTAATTTATTTCCCGCCCTTTTCTTCCCTTTGAAAAATAAATCAAAGACAATTTTAAAAGTTTTAGTTGGGACTGTGGTTATTCTATTTAGCAAAGTACACATCTATGGCTTTGAGCTTTTTGTAAAGGTGCCCACAACTCATTTTTCTGACCCGCTAACTTTGACACAATTCATAATCAAAAACCGTTTGAAGTTTAACATATTTTATTGAGTTCAAATTGATATTAACATATATTTCATATTTTATAAGAAATAAAATGATAACAACATTAATTTATTATTTACAATTGCATTTATTGATCATAATATAGTTTTGTTATAATTCTAAACAAAATCTAAGAAATCTAAACTATTTACAATGCTACAAGTATTTTACAACAGCCACTGCATGCCATTAACATAGTCGCAAAATCAATTTGTTTTGTAACATTCTCGCGTGTACGGCCAGTTCTGTTGCATTCTAAAACACGGGCTTTATTAGATCGCTTGAGTGTTTAAACTCAAGTTATTGGTATCTGTGGTGCACTTGATGTTTTTATTGTAATTGATTGTATAAACTTCGTAACATTAGGGTCCTTGATGAAAGAACTCCTACTGACCGATTGGTCTAGTGGTTAGGGACTCTAACTGCGGAGCCAAGAGTCGTTTCCCGCCCGGGACAAATATTTGTGTGCATCGAGATTATTTGTTCCGTGTCTGGATGTAAAATATTTATAATATGTATATATTATAAAAACTATTTAAAAATGTGTATCAGTTGTCTAGTAACCCATAACACAAGCATATTACTCGCTTACTTTTAAGAGTAAATAGCGCTGTGTGGGATGTCTCATGTCTTATTATTATAACTCTAAATATATAGAAACACGGTGGTAAAATAACGTTAATTTGGCAAGCATGAAAATAATAATATAGTATAATAATATATTACACATTAATTATTATTTTTATATATATATAATATAACGTATACATCACAACAACGTCTAGGCCCCAAACTAAACATTAGCTTGTATTTTGGGTACCAAGCGAAGACACCACATACATATAGCAACCAAAACCCGATACCAGTATCAATATTCATCATATAAATTTTGACCCGAATTGGGATTCGAACTCGAGACCTTCAGCTTCGTAGGCGGGGTCGCTACCCACTAGGCTAAGCGGTCGTCAAAAATATATGTGCCGCAGTGGGAATTCAATCAAGAATAGTTATGTTAGAGATAGAAAATATTGTTTGAAAGAAAAAGTACGTTGAGATGGTTTTGCCATATCGAAAGGATGAATGAACGTAGAGTGACGAAAGAAATCTATAGAGCGGACGTATGTAAAGTTCCTATGCCGGCGCTTACGTCGGTAAAGGGCATCTTTGCGTTGCGTATCTGGCAACGTACCTACGGTTCGACAGATCGGGGAAAGGCAACATTCCATGCCTTGCCACATAATGTGAAAGCGTTCCCATATTATAAAATTTATACAGAAAAAATGAAAGTGCCTTTAAAAATGAACAAAAATTTAAAAAATAATTGGAGACTCCTGTCAAATTCATTGATCTCAAAGATCCCATTAGTAGTCTATCAAAATTATTTTTACAGCACAGAGTTTGGAAAAGGACTCTAGACTTCTTTGACCTATGTGAGACACACGCTCCAATAATTGGACCGTAGAAATTGCAACAAAGCATTCCACCGAGGTATGAATTCCGTAATATACTTACACATGCATTAAATGTCAATATTGTAAGGTGCATTGACTAAGAGTTGATAGTACACGACATGCAACGGAACGTATGGAGTACAGTCGTGCTCATAAATATGGAGTTAGATATCCATTATCTCAGCTTTCTAGTTGAAAACGAAACGATCCCATGTTTGCTATTCAAACACGGTCCGTATAAGCAACGGATTGAGTTCTGGAATGCAAATTATGATTACCTTGCTGACGAAGGCGTACGCAAAAAAACGCACAAAAGATAGTTTAGTAAATAGGCGTGTGATCTTTCCTCCAAACAACTCACTGCATATGTTGTGATTGACCCGAGCCGTGGAAAAAAGGTCAACAAATCTTGCCAATTGATTTTGAGCGCTCCTTTTGCCAGAGATAACCAGAGCGTCGTATCATTCCTGCGCGGTTATTCTGAACTATACATAACACAGATGATATATATATATTTTTTAATAGCTTATGCCACCATATACAATAGGTCCATGCCTTAGTTGGAGCGTTTACTTTTTATTATATCTACTACTATATTACCCATAACATCCGCCCCACTATAGCTACGAGGTTGTATAGTGAGTTTGCCCTATATTAATGTTACATACAACTTTTTTTATATAACTTTTTTAACCCGCCATTGGCGACGTATATGTCTGAGAGGCCGGGTGATTCGAAAGATTCGAATAACTTTTTCGCCCGATTCGGGTTGCAATTTCGAGTAGCTGCCTCATTTTAAATCCCACACTGTTAGCACCGCTCGCAACTTCGCCACGGACGCACGTTCCCGAATTTTAGTGCCAACCCGGTCTGTGAGACCGGTGTCACCAAACATATAAGTAAAATATTTACAATTAATTTACCACAGAATTGTGGATATATATTTTTGTGTATTTTCTAAATCTGCAAATGTCTTAAGGCTAACGTCTAAAAGCTGATTTTAGTCGAAAAAGTTAAACATTGTTACTAAATTAAAATTTTTATAAATATATGAGTAAAACTTAGTAATTTTCTAGTGTCGTAAGTACAATTGTTTAATAATTAATAAACAACCTGTGATTGACTAATTTTTGTGTTTTATTGTCAAAAATGGTTGGCCAAAACTTAGGTTGAAAACCCTGGTCTGTGAGACCAGCGTCACCAATGTTGTAAGTGAAATTGACGTCACCCATCGCGGGTTAAATACATATATATTTTTTATTATTTCATTTTTCCCTTTTAAATATTTCTTTGTACATATGTCTGGTGTAATTTTTTTTTCTTTATGTTACATTATTACACCGTTATTGCACATTTTATGCTATTCAACACACAGATACCGCCTGGTCCCCTATGCGGCACCAGTTCACAAGTTTGACGTAAGAGTTGGATGATAACACGAGTGATATTTAAAACTATATCTCTGGTGGAAAGCTTATTTTCCTTCCAATAAATAGTTTTCCTTAACATATAAAGGCAGTAACATATATTATAACAAGATTTTTCGGGGAAAATTACCTTTTTAAATGGAATTTTAGTAACATTACAACAGACTTCTCGCCTTATCGCTGGCAACAAGTTAACACTCGTTCGGAATCAGGCTGCTAAACTATGGCTGTTAAACCGGCGTTGGTGTAGAAAGACAAAAAGATAGCATAGTAGTACTTGATTTACAAGATTCATAACGTAAATAAAATTATCAAATCTCGTGTATAAGTATAAAGAGTTGAAATCTATCTAAATTGGAAGATATTTTGCTATTGATAACTATGATGACAAAGCTTTTGCCAATATACACTAATAAAACAACACATAAATGACAATTACCGTAAAAACTACCTAAATAATTCTATAGAGATGTGGAGTGCTTGAGAATCTAGGTGAAACATCGACAATTGTCGTTTTTATCATGTGGTGGTGCCTATGTTTTCAGACAATACAGTTCTCTAATTTAAGACTCTTCATAGTCGTAAACTCATTGTGAAATGACATACAAAAACAAGTTCTCTGTTTCAATTAACTTGGAATCCAGAAATTGGCAATTATTTTGATCATTTAAAAAATTACGGTATTGCGTAGTATTTTAGAAAGAAAGATGTGCCCAAGCTATTAATATAACGATGTAGAGACAAATTTCCTTGCAAACGGCGTTAAGGGATGCACCTCGTTAAATCTTAACCGATTGGCGCAAAAAAATCTCGCCGATCGGTTAAGTTTTAATGGGGTGCAACTGCTAACGCCGTTTGCATGGAAATTTGCCTCTACAAACTCCTTTTAATAATTATGTTCTGGAGAACAAACTTTTAGTGTCTGCACAACAAAACAAAAATCGAATCATCGAAACTAAATCACATATTATAAATAAGCGACACTTTGATAATCGAAAGTCCCTCCAATAATAATTACACAGTGCACCAGTCTAATTCCTTTATGCGCCGTTTATTGTTATTGTAGTATCGTGGCGAGTGAACGTTTGGTATTTATACGACAAACAATAGCGCGGACACACTCGACACGTCGACTTGTTACGAATGGACTGACAATCATCTACAATACGAGATAATGTAAACCATGTATAAACTGAGTTATTTAAAAAACTGATTGGCAGTTATAGGAACTGCCGACAGAAGTGAAAACCTATAACTTTTAGTATTAAAATTTGAATTTTCATACTGTTATTAAAATTATTAACATCAATCTGGTTTTCACTTCTATTGACACTCCGAGCAATGATGCAGCTGCCAGCGACACGAAACTGAGTAACGCTCTGGCCTTACTCCCTACTCAGCAGTTAGTAGTGGGGATATAGGAAACAACCGGCTTCTCGTGTGAAAGTCGATTGTTCCTTATATTTCCCCCACTTATATTATTTAGTGTGACGCATTTTCGTGTCGTTTTAGGCTCATCCCGTGCCATAAGAAGTTTCACTTCAAAAAAATTTCAGTGTCTTATAAGCTATACTAATATGTAAATGCAAAAATTAGATTGTTTGGTACGTTATCACAGCTGAACTGCTAACCTAATTCCAAAGGCATTTAAGAGAGAAGTAACTAGAAATCCAAAGGACATTACAAGTGTCTTGTCATCAGAAATTAAGTTTATCTATTCGCTAAGTCTTCAAGTCAAAACTACTGCATTAATTTTGATGTCAGAAAGTAACTTGAAAGCCCCAGAAAGTCATCATAAAAGGCATTTTTTCATTCGGAAACTTTTCTTGTGGGTTAACAAATGGAAGGATTGATGATAAAAGCAAAATAAATATATGATGTTTAATCTGCGGCTACGATATTGATATAAGGGAGATTGGACTGATGGAATGGATCTTGGAGGATGACAAATTACAAAAGAACTTTGAATAAAAATTTAAAAGCTTGGTCCTATTAATAAGTCGACTTGTGACATTGCGTCGTATGACTTCATCTTATCAGGCTAAGTATATCAGTACTCTATGTTTTGCAAAGTCCAACTTTTTGCAGTGGGTTTGGACTTCTAGGCATTTTCTTCATTTGGTCTAAGAAATAAAAATTTTAAAGTAGGACCCTTTGCTGTCACTTTTGAACATCTTTAAGCTAAATCTTCGCAAATCTAAATCATACGCAACCACCCTAGAAGAACACTGCAAGAAACGTAGAGTGGCTTTTTTTGAGACGACCCCACAAACCATTGGCTTAAAAACTGACTGGATTAGGGCAATTTAATTCCAAGCATTTTAATCGTTCATATATTCTTTTAAATTGTAATATGCTTTACACGTAAATTGTCGTTTTACATAATTCTTGAAGTTATTTATTGACAAATCTATGATATCGCTTGAAAGTTTATTATAAATAGGCATCATTACATAATTTTGAGTGTCGCAATTATTATTGACTCTATTATATGAATTAAAGGTTTTTGTTTAATAGTTCAAAAATATGATAATGTCAATGCTGTATGCATCAACTTTACATTGCCCGTCCAAACTGTGACGTCTATAATAATTTACGTAATAAAATAAGACTATGAATGTGGTCAAAACGACTTGCTCATTACACCTCGCGGAATGAGAATTTATGTGTGCATGATTATGGCGACAATTAAATTCAGTTACATTCGAATTAATTCACTTGAATATATTTTTATCTCAGAAACAGTTTGACATGGAATATATATTTATATAATTTTTTTTATAATGGGGTCAAAAACAGAAAGCTCGAACCAAATGGCGCTACTGTCGATTGGAAATATGTCAGATGTCTTGCTTATCAGTCACTTATCATTGTTTACTTTTATAAGTTTCTAAAGATAATTATAAAACTTTAGATCTAAAACACCAGTGTACGGGATTCTTTCATTATAATCATCCATTTAAAAATTATTTCCTCAAAACCTCGACGTATTCTTAACCTTAGAAATTTTCCGTCTCAAAGTTTTATCCAACAGTTTTATACATATTTGATCCTTCAAAAATACTTATATTTCTTCTATTAATCTTATATTTCCAAAATCAGTAGTTGCACACAAGTGATTTAAAAATTATCTATAAACAAACGATTTGCCTTGTAAAAAAAATCCTTAGGTATTTGAAAGCTGCGTCAAACTCTGACATCACTCAACAGTAGTGACATCTGATGGATGTAAACGTTTTTAACCGGTTTCAAAAAAGGAGGATTTTCTTTTTTGTATTATGACTGACCGATTGGCCTAGTGTTGGAGACCCTAACTGTGGAACCAAGGGTCGAGGATTCGATTCCCGCCTGAGACAAATATTTGTGTGTATAATATATATGTCTATTTGTTCCTAGTCTGGATATAGAAAGTATCTATAATATATGTACATATTATGAAAAGAATATTTACGTATGTTTACCAGTTGTCTAGTATATTATACAAGCAATCCTATAATAACATCACGTTGGATTGGTCTCCTTTTATGCCGACAAAATTGTAATGAAAATCTGCAATGATGGAGACGAAGACTTCAATCGTAAACAACAATTATTGAGTGTTGGTCTGCGATGCTAGTTCATAGTTTTAATCAAATCTTAACCGATTTCAGTAATTCTAAAGATCAAATAAAAATTCTCGGATATAGAGACGATAGACATAAGGTAGGCAACTAAATTTCTCAATTGATACTGCTAAATGTATAAAGTTTGGGCTCGTTAGATTATCTTGGTACCAATCGTTTTGAAGAAAAATAAACGTATCGTAGGTTGGACATGTTTATACCAAAACTGTTCAGTTTCAGTGTTCAGTACCAAATTGGTTTGCTTCTCTCTCACGACCCTTTTCAACCCCTCACACAGAAAAAGTTCAATCTTTGAATAATGGGTTCTAGTTTACACTTCTTCATTTTTCAAACTAATTCCCAAAAATTTTAATAAAATTTTTAATTTAATTTTATAATTTTAATTTTTAACTTCATGATTTATTTTTAAATTTATCGGATACATAATCATCTTCTTCGAAAGATATAAATTTTAATACGTGCATAACATAAAAGCTGTTCATATTAAAAACCTCTTGCAATCTAGTCTAGCGCGCAAAACTTTTTGTTGGTCTACCAAAAACCAATGAAATAAAAACATTATGAATTAATTTTTTAGATATATTTGTTTGCCATTAAATCACCGCTTTAAACTATTTCTCAAAAGTAAAACACAGCCACAGACCGTATAAACATCTAAACTGCCTACAAGCGACTGCTTTTGTGTCCTTAATCAAAGACCGGTTAACAGACTAGTCAAGTAAGGTATTCACACGTGCTATCTGAACGCGCGATCGGCCGCTCCTCTTACATTCATTAACCTAGCTAATTAGAACGGAGTTTTACTTATTAATTAGTTATGATCGTAAGCTGTCATGCGTTAGTCTGTATGCATCCCGACTACGTATCTTGTTTCATACGACAGGTGTGACCAGCTCATCGTTGCAAACAAAATATGTTAGAAATATAGAAAATGAAGAAGTTGTCTATGCACATATTATAAAGAATATTTAAGTATGTATATCAGTTGTCTAGTATCCGTAATACGAGCTTTGCTTAGTCTGGATATAGATGGCGTTGTGTAGGAGTCCCAGGTATTATTATTTGACGTAACCGTAACACATGTGCCCTATAATGCGCTCGGATGTGCCTATTCGTACCTAATCGCTTAGAACCAACAATTGCATATATATGCAATTCATTTCTTTGACTCTATGTAGTCACTGAGAAAATTTCTTAATGTTTTATAGACTCATGAATGAATTTATAGGATTTACGTTTTATAAATAAATCATTAACCGTATATGAAAATTGTGTTTCACTTACAGGTCGTAATACATTGTTTACAAAAAATGTTTTTTTTTGCCGTGTGTGGACTAAAGTCAACAAAGTGGAGTGTCGTGATAGCCCAAAGCGCAACGAACCTGTCTCAATTTATAAGGCCCCATAGGGCCATGGTTCGAATCCGGGCGTGTACCAATGAGTTTTTCTGACTTAAGTACATAACTATCACTACGTGCCTCGGAGAGCACGTTAAGCAGTCGGTCCCGACCCGCAATGGAGCAGCGTGGTGGATTTAAGCTTTAAGCCCCTCTCCTCATCCTGGGGGACGCCTAAGAATGGGCTGATGAAGTGAAGAAGAACTACACTTCGTAATTACGTTTTAGAAATTATAGACCTCTGACAGGCAATTTAGTGTCAAAATAGATATCGTTTACGTATATCCTTCAAGGCATGGAACCATAAAGAAAGTTATATTAAACCGAGACGCGTAAAAGCAAAGGTACTCCGCATACACAGCATCCGCCATCTCGGATTTCCATTAAGATTAAAATATTGATCTTGATTAAAGAGCGCTTCGATTAAACGGCTAGCTGAAGATATTGACGTGTGAGCATCGCCTTGTAAAGGTTTGATGATACGATTAAATTGCTATGCTGTATACGTGTCATTACGGTAAAAGAGCTTTTGAAGGTATTATGTGTAAATATACCTATATCTTGCCTCGTCTCATGAACTAAAAATTAAAACAACCAGTGCATCTATATCCTGGTACAACGCCATTCTATACTGAAAAAATAATAATATTATACTAAAAAATACCGTAGGGAGGTTTTTGCCGATTCTTCTCTTTCTAGTATTTTTGAACGGCGGTAAATGCATCTTGGCTTTCAAAAAGAGTGCGTGACGCATCTTACATTTATATTTATTTGACAACCGCTTAGCCTAGTGGGTAGCGACCTTGCCTACGAAGCTGGAGGTCCCGGGTTCGAATCCCAGGTCGGGTCAGTATTTATATGATTAATATTGATACTGGTACCGGGTCTTGGTTGTTATATATATGTGGTGTCTTCGCTTGGTACCCAAAATACAAGCTGATGCTTAGTTTGGGGCCTAGACGTTGTTGTGATGTATACGTTATTATTATATATATATAGCGTATGATACATAATATTGTCGAAGAAGACGCGCCCATTGTTAATGTTCAATAGGTATGTCCACATTCTTAAAATTTTCGCTGAACGTAAAAAAATTAGTCATTAAGGTCGAATATTTTTGGAAAAATCTTAACCAATACCTAATATTGTTATACAAGGTTTTTGAGAGTAAAATTTTGGTAGCAATAAGGTGTATAAAAACATAGTGACGAATTGGACTAAAATTAAGAACATGAATAATTTCTAGTAAGTGTACCTTTTAGAAATTTTTAGACGATCACAGCATCCCTATGATAAATATTGCATGTAAAAGATTATATCATAACCTATATCGTATTTAACAAATCAAATATATATATATATATATATATATATATATATATATATATATATTTGACAAAATGACAAGTCGTGTTACGTCATAAAATACATAGGAATAAAGATCAGCCTTCCTTCAAGAACAAAACAATGATCATGTGATCAAATCAAAGGAAGCAATCGATCGAGACAACCGCAAAGGACAAATCTACAAAAACAATACATTACCTACAAAACCGATGAAGTTTTTTTTATTATCTACAGCATTCGGTAGCGAATAAATAGTACCAACTTCAACAATAAAAATTAATTATTTAAAAATTTTGTATTTAAGAACAACACTAAATATATATTTTATTTTGTCGCCGCCAAATGGTTAAATCAACCTCTCAATTAGACCGCTAGGCTGTTTCATCAAATGCCTACATTCAATGGAACGGCTAAAGAAGGCTCTGCCCCAAATTGTTGAAATCGACGTTTAACAAAATGGCGTATAACGAAATGGCGTCTAACAAGAGGATAAAAGTACAGGTTTTCTATTTCAATAGATATATTTCATTTTCGGATGCCGAGCAAAGCTGAGCAACTACTAATTCAAATTAAAATGTTGTCTAACAATACTGATCTTAAATTGTATGTGCACCTTGTTCTGTTGTATAATTAAAGTTTAATAACGTATACATTACAAACATGTCTAGACCCCAAATTAAGCATTAGCTTGTGTTTTGGGTACCAAGCGAAGACACCACATACATATAACAACCAAGACCCGGTACCAATATCGATATTCATCATATAAATACTGACCCGACCTGGGATTCGAACCCGGGACCTCCAGCTTCGTAAGCAGGGTCGCTACCCACAAGGCTAAGCGGTCGTCAATAAGACTAATTAAGTAATAAGAGTAAGACTAATAATGAGTAAGACTAATTCACGTAAATGACTAGCTTTCCGCTCGCAGCTCCGCACGCGTCGACTACACGGTTGTGTCGAGACCACTTTAAAAGTAGCCTATGTCACTCTTCAGCTTATAGACTATATCTATGCAAAAAATTATAGCGGTCCTGGTACAAATGTGTAGTATACGTTAACGGAGCTGCGGGCAGAAAGCTAGTTTGGAAATATAATATAGCCCATGTTACTCGCTGATATAGCTTTCTATAGGTGAAAAGATTTTTAAAATAAATTAAGTAGTTTTTGAGTTTATCCGTAACAAACAAAAAATCATATATTTACTCTTTTTATTAGTACAGGTAATATATACATAAAGATATTTATACCTAAACAGTCTAAACACATAACAAATGGACATGTTAATGCACACATATATTTGTCCTTGGCGGTAATCGTACCCAGTAGGTACCTTTGGTTCTGCCATTAGGGACTCTAACCACTCGGCCAATCGGTCAGTCATAATACCACTTGGGCGAACTAACAAGAGTACCTATAAGACATGTGTCTTCCTTATGCTTGACTATCTCTAGTGCAATTGAAATATACTTAAGTAAAAAACAAAATGAAAATCAATAATACTGATACTTCCAATCTTCCTAAAAGATGAAATCACGATTGCTTTTAGTATATTTCACGGACGAAAGTAGCGTCTGCAAAACCCGGTGGTCTGGCTCAAATTATTTTCCCTTAAAAGACAATAATTCACGCATTCCGCTCACACCCGACGCCATTTTTTATATCGCGTGTGTTTCGCGCCTTTTGGACTGGAGGCGCGTCCCTAATAAAATTACGCATCGCTGGATTTGCTTAAGAATGTTTTAGATTCGGCATAGCGAGAATAAAATACGGATTTCAAATATTTTTATTACTATTAACGACACGAGTGTTGCTGTATAAACTCACTGCAAGTCCTAATTGACACTGACCCATTGGCTGTGGGTTGAGAAACTCTAACTTCGGATCCAAGGGTTAGGGAAAACTCATTGGTACACGTCTGGATTTGAACCACGGCTTCACGGCCTTATAAATTTGAAATAGGTTAGCTGCACCCAAGCTATCACGACATGATCTGAGTATCTTCCAGTAAATAAGTAGATAAAAATTACTTATATACTTACCAGATAATTTTTCATCACTTGCCAAGTAATACTATGATCTATAGTGAACATTATTGAGATACCGTGTCAATGTGCGAGCGACTGACAATTGTGTCAGCCAGCGGCTGCCGGCGGGATACCCTTCTCTGCTACACCCGCGGTCATATCTTTCTCATGTATATTATTTACGTTTGACTTAGTAACCACGCTGCATTGATATCACTTACTTATTTTTTTAAATACTGTCTTTAGATGATAAAGATCAAATTTTTGATATATATGTATATCACTATTATTCTGCCTGGGAAATCAAGTTAAATTATAGATTCCGTGTCTAAAAACCTTCGTAAGTCTATAGCGGCTGCCTATACCATAAATTCAGGGATTCGTTTCTGTCTTTGCTTTGCTTCGCCCAATGTTGATTTAACACGGTTTTAGTCTTATTGATTCTTTATTACGTGCGAGCGCGCCATTGTCTATCCTCACGCGACTAACTCTAATTAATTTAACATAAACATACCGGCATTTGATTAACTTTAAGGCGTATTGAATTTCGTTGTTGGTTATAGGCACGTTATACGTAGATTGCGCATCATGTCGCTATTAAAAGCAAACATATGGCATAATAAAGTTGACAGGTGAGGTAGATACGGTAAAAGTTTATGGCAATACTACCGACTTTTGAATGTAGCACACTAGAAGGCGCATGCTTGCTAAACGAAATTTGGCAACTTTATTTACTTTGATTTTTTTTATCGGTATGTGTGCCTTTCATTCATATTTATATTGTATATATTATAAAAAAAAAGAATATTTAAGTATGTCGATTAGTTGTCTAGTAACCCGTAAAACAAACATAATACTTGCTTCCTTTGTGACTAGATGGCGCTGTGTGGGATATCCCATGTTAATTATTATTCAATAGTATCTAACTAGTTTGCTTGTTTATGTTGCACATGCATATGCTTAGTTTGGAGCCTAGACGTAAAGATCTAAACACAACTCAAACATCTAGGTAACCAATCGTGGTCTTTACGCGTCTCGCAATCGATTTTCATTTCAGTTTTGAAATAACAAGTGGAGAAGAAGGTGATAATTATAGGAGAGGACGATAAGAAGTGTATCTTTTTCTTGTAAATGTAATGCACACGGGCGAAGCCACGAACAGTCGCCAGTATCTATATAGATAAAAAATTACATAATGCGAATTGTGTAATTGGGACGGACTTGTAGGCAAAACATAAGTACCTACTAAAAGTATATAAACTTAATAATTTTTCATTTAGATACATCCATATATACAATTTAGAACGTATATTGCGTTCCACTGAAGTCAGTCTTAAAGCACTTATACAGGATGTAGTTTGAGATTGGAAATTTATTCCAGATAATAAAACAAAACTAAATAGAAATAATGGCATAAATCCCATATATAATTTATAAATCACTGTAATATTATTTATTTGTTTTTTAGATATAAACCGATACGGTTATAATTTTTTTTTAAATAAAACGTACAAATTTATGTAATTATTTTTAGTCTCGCTACAGTTATTGTATTTTCACGAATTAGTATTATAATGTTTTTTGATAAAATGTACTGAACTATTTTGTGTTTACATTTTTGAGCTATGGACGCACCATGATTTAAAAAAATACATTTTCTTATTCTGCTTAAAATTTGTCAGGTGTGTATCTCGGGCATATATTTTCAATAAATGTTTGTCTTCAAATTACATCCTGTATAAGAACTCGACTTCGATCGCACAATTCACTTAAAGCCATTGAACGCTAACGGAATAATTTAACCAACAACCATCCGCCAGCTAATTCTAGAAGGAAATTGTGGAAAACTAGAGAAAACGTAGCACGATGGACGTCATTGCCGGTATTAATTATGACTATCATCAAGCTAAATCTCTTCAAGACGTGAAAACTCCAATATATACAGACGAAAATGGACTAGTGATAGAGACTTATTTGCTTGTGTTGATAGCAAAAGAGAATTAAAAGTACCGAAGCTGCAATAGCCGTGCACTCGACGACTGCAATCGACGAAGCTATGCAATTCTTTAAGGTCCTTTCATGGTCAGAAATAAGCCAGTTAGACCACTTACGGTAGTATAGTTTTCTGAGCTGTATCCAAAGCTTTTTTTCATTAAGGCTTTTACCAGGAATATATTACGCAAGTTGGTCAAATCATATGACACTACACATTATATTTATTATGATTTCAATAAAACTGATTTGAAATCCTCGATCCCTAATTGTGTTTGTGAAATAATCCAGTCTGAGTGGTTACTCAAAACATAATTTCAATGACAAAAATTTTGAAATAAATAAGTAATCAATAACAGTTTTTTTTTTTGTGTTGAATTTAATTGCTAAATATTTTGGTGGGATTTCGTAGCCGCTTTTTTTTAAATCCCGTTTAATAACAGTTCTGATTAAAATTAAATTTTCATCCAAGTGCAAAATAAGGTACAAATTAATTTGAACAACAGAAAAACATAAAAGTTATTAAAATGTTATTTCCTAAATATTTACAAAAAGTGTACTATGTGCATAATATTGTACAGCTAAAACTTAGTACAACTTGAAGTTAAGCTCCGACTTAGATTACTTACATACAAATAACATAATGCATACGAGTGTAATCATAAATTGTAATCAACAAAGTCCACTTGCGAAAAGCTTCACCGTGAGGTCTGGCTAACGATACGTTATCACCTATAAAATAGCTTATAAGTGTTCAGTGAGATTACATTGAGGAACGAGATTCTTGGGATGGTTTTATTTTATTCTCTAATTGTCAAAATGTTACCGAATATTCTGTTAGGCAATTATGTTACATAGATATATATATTATATATATATAGATTATATAGATATGTTATAATATTTCATAAAATTTATATTAGGATAACTACATGATTGGCTATTATTCTGACCATCGGGTAATGGTCATGATGGTGATGGTGCACGGTGGCTCAGTTGTCAGTATTTTGTACAAATATCAAAGGGAATATGACGTATAGTGGTCGACGCCTCCACACCGTGGCTCATTAATCACTTCATGTTATGTCGGCAGGCGTCTTAGTTTGCAAGTGTCGCATATATATATATTATTGGAATTTCGACCGTTTCGCAGTATAATATTACATTTTTTTTTTGCGTAATTCATTTATATCTATACTTAGTGCAACATCAATGTCAAAAGGTGTCCAAAAATATGAGACGAGTTAAGACAGCACAGGGGCTATTAAAAATACATATCAATTTATTCTCGAGTATTTTCTTTTCGTCACATATACCAGTTAATTGAACTATGAATAAAACAAAAACTTAGCAAGCTTATACTGAATTGAAAACTAATATAAAACCAAAAACACATTATAATAAAAAAATATATCATCTTAAGTAGAGTGTGGCAGTGTTCAAATGGCTAGCGGCACTAGCGAGGTAAACGCTAGCCCTCCGGTCACCTGAATTCTGCCAGGGGCATCGGCAGCTGCGTCGATAAATCTTGGAAAAATCGATGCGCCTCAGCCCTTCACGGCCTCATCGCGTATCGTCTCGATCTCAAACGGCACAAATTCGTAACTACTTCCTAAGGCAGCATATTTGCACCGTCAAAAATACTCAGCAGCGATCGTTGCCGCGTCAGCGATTGCTGAAGTAGTTTGTATATGAGGCGCTGCCAGCGTATCAACACAAGTGGCGTCCGACGTCAGCGACCTCCACTGTTTCCAGGAACGACAGTCATGCTGTTGAGTCTCGTTCAACTTGAGTAGAGCCAGCACGTTAACGGAGACAAAGGCCCGATGGATGATGTCGTTAATTCTGACTAAACTGAAACCATGATGACCAAGAGGTTCCACGTCACTGCCATAACGGCACCGATGAGATCTAACTACTCCGTGGATGAGATTCATCATTCCTGACGCGAAATAAAGACGGGTGAAAAGGGAGAACGTTGTGTTGTCCAACATTGTGCCTAAATTGGTGGAAGGAATCGCCTGTAACCAATAACCCTACACCATTTCAGGAATGCAAAGAGACGATCGCGCTCCCGCTCTACAGTGGAACTTGCAAAGGTGGTAATGAACACCTTTGCAGAGCGACTCATCCCTTTGTTTCGCCTGGCACTAGGCGTCTCTGACTTCCCTTCGAGGTATCATCACGAGATGGTTGGATGATATTCTTGTAACGGAAGTTTGTACTACAGATTGAGGACAGAAACGTCGGAAGTGTGACGCTACAAGTTTTTCGGAATCCTTAGCCTCCAAACTAAACAGGAAGAGCTACCTGTGACTAGATGCGGTCACCTAATTGGATTGTATACAATAATGTATTTTCAAATATTATTATGTTCTATTAATATTTTATATTTTTTGATAAACACGTAAAAAAGGCTAGTACAATTTGATGCAATATTTACCGACTTGACAGTAGGAACTCACTTATGTGATACTTATATACGCCGAATAAATATATCACAGCAGCTGCCACTAATTGTGAGTCCCTCTTTCTCTAACTGCGGAACCAAGGGTCGCGGGTTCGATTTCCGCGATTTCCCGACAAATACTTGTGTGCATGAACATGTCTATTTGTTCCGTTTCTGGGTGTAAAATGTCTATGTAGGTATACGTGTATCTTATAAAGAAGATTTAAGTGTGTATATCAGTTGTCTAGTACCCCATAATACAAACATTATACTTGCTTACTTTGGAACTAGATAGCGCTGTGTGATATGTCCCAGATATTATTATTATTATCTTTCACGCACAAATACTCGAAACGATCACATGTCCTGCACATGCAAAAATTACATTCCCACGCAATGCCTATTGAGCGTTGGTAGATACGAGCAATATGTTACAAGCGGTATTTCAACATGCATTCTCTTGTGTACTATAGCTCTAACATTGCAAGAAGCGAACAAGTTAGCGACCCAACTAGTGCATACTTACACGTCACTTACTTGCTTAGTTGGCTGTATGCAGATCGCTTTCATCTCAGCCACTGTGCCTTGTCATGCGAGAGTTTGAAAATGTCTAGAAGAGACTTTATTATTTTATTAATCTTTTATATATTTATTTATTTATTATTAATATTTATTATTATTAATATTTATATTGTGTGTATTGTAATATAATAAAATAATAATATTAATAATAAAATAATATAAAATAATAATTTAAAAAAATAATAATAAAAAATAAAAATATAATAATTAAATTTATTACACTTTTAGAATTTGAATATTACTTACACGTTTAAACATTTTATCTTATTAGATAAAATTAATTAAGAAATGTGTTGGAAATATGGAAAAAAAAATTTTTACTGCATATTGTTATGTTTACCACCTATGTTATATTATAATATAACGGTTGAATACATTGTAAATTTTTTTAATTCTAATAAGAAGGAAAATTTAAAAACATGACCTGTTATACCTACTGTTTGCTTTTCTATTTCTATTTCACGAACATAAATTTGACAGTATTTCGTAAGAAAAAAACGATTGAGATGCAATAGAATTTTGCTTAAGGGCATCACCAAACTAAAAAGACATTAAAGAAAGTGAGGCTTACCTCATTCCAGACAACCAATCAAATGAATTTAAAAAAAAAATTATAACACAGACTTAGATTCCATACACGAAAGGTCCAGCTAGACAGAGCAAATTGAATTTTCTCAAAGGTAGCGAACGAAAATGATTAATTTTAATTATATATTTTTATAGTTAAAAGTTATCTTTTTCTTAAGTCCTGTTTTTTTAAAAAAATTTTTAACTTAAGAAAAAGCCATATATTTAAAAAAATCCCATATGAATTATTAAATATTTGAAAAAAGGGATTTTAAAAATTTTGTTCTTCTATTGTTTCTTACTTTGCACTATTTATAAATTATAAAAAAATGGAGTCAACCTTTTGCTACTGAATGGGCTTGGACTAAAATTATGAAGTTGTTAAAAATGAATGGAAATTAAAAAATCTGAATCTACGAATTCCTTAATTATTTATGAAAATTCATCTGTCGGTGAAATAGTCCCTGTGACGTCATCTGGACGGTAGAAATTATTCTGCTTTCCACAATAAAACACAAAAGCTAAAAGTAAATATAAAATATTTAGGTTAGTTACTACGTCAAATAAACTCGTGATCCTCATGAATCAGTCATTATGACTTTATTTGGTATAAGATGATGAAAATAATAAACACCTGTCCAAATGATGTTACAGGGATATAACATTACAAATTTTTTGAAAAAAAAATAAATAAGAAACTTACAGACTTAAATATTTTTTATTTCCAGAGGAACGCATAATTTGATCTATATTTTGAGAAAAAATATAAAAATCATATGTCAGAAAATTTAGTCCGGTTTTTCCGGCAAGTTAAAGTATGATATGAACATTTCAAATCCATCCCACACGTGAAATATGCACCCGACATATCAACTAAATTGCATTTAATATAAAATTAATAATTAATTCTTGCATACATATTTCATTGAACAGCAATAATTATGTACATTAGCAAGTTGACTGTGAAATATATCGAGTGTAGTCAGAATTAGCCTCCAATGGCCTGTAGTCGCGCGACTTGTCATCTGAATAGTGGCCGTGTCGTGTCTATTTACATACATAATGACATGAAATGTCACCGCTGATTTTCTTAATGAGAAACCCTATAAAGTTGTTATGTTTTAGTACAGTGAACGTCGTTTTTGATGTTTTTAAATATTTGCATCGTAAAAACTATTAAGTGTTGTTTGAATTTTTTTTTTAATTAAGTATTCGATACTAATATTTAAAACAACGCCGTATATATATATAATTTGGTATCTCAGAGCAAATTTTGCATATTTAGCTAGTAGCAAGTTTAGCTCGGTCGGTCCCGGTTGCCATCGTTAAAATCTACTAGCCCGAACTGGAACAGCGTGATAGATTAAGCTCCAAGCATTCTCACCAGAAGTGGAGGCCTAAGCCCCAACAGTGGGGCATGATGGGCTGATATAGTACAGTTTAGCTACTAAAAATTTGTCCTCTGAGATAAAAATTCAAGCAAAACAATTTTCACACTAGGAATTGCCAGACAATTTATTGCTGATATTTTTGTAGCAATATATGTTCTAGAAAAAAATAATGAATAGAAAATGTTCACCGATATCGAATAGTCTTTAACATTTATATTCTCTGCTCAGTGTAATGATTACCTAGTACAGCTCGCGTCAAACTTCTTGCTTGCTCGCTTGAAGTCGAAACTAGAAGCATCGCAGTATAATTTAATGGGTATCAGAGGGTCGAGAGCAGGCCCTGCAGCCTGTACATCGAACTGAAAATTCAGTGCGAGCTGCGTACGCGCTGCGTGCGTGCTAAAAAGTGACCAAATTCTTAACTGACGAAATCCGAAACGACAACACAGAAAGAGATATATGTAATTATGACTTTTCTGAAATGTTTACAAATAGTAAAAAATATTTTAAAAAATTATTTCTAAAAATGGTTTTTTTCATTCTATTTCCATCTCCACTCGTTCCATACTATTTTCTACGATACCGTATTATTTGAACGTAACTGTACAAGAAAAGTCCAAACACGCATGCGCCGATATGAAATAACGAGGGCACGGAATTACTCGGTTACTATTGTACTGTAAAAGGTAACGACTATACTACTAAATAGGCCCGGAACTGTTTGTGCGTCTATGGATTTGCGACAGCTTGCTATTTCGTATCCAATTTACCAGGACTACAGAAAATTTAATTAGGTTAAATATTTGTACGGATTTTTGCGGCACCGTGTTGTGTGCGGCTTGCAGTTAACTGTACGGTGAGATCTTCAAACTCGACGTAAAATCGAAACGTCTCTTCGACAATGGAAAATTGTATGTTTATATTCTATACTTGTCACTTGAGACGTTTATTATATTAACATACATCACCACATACCTATATAACAATCATAGGAAATCTTGCCAACAGATGCAGAATTCCACAAAATATTTATAAATTACATTTTCGAATATTGTCGAAATAACAATGGCTGGCAGAAGAACGGAATCATCATCATCAGCCCGTGTCTCTCCACTACAGGATATAGGCCTCTCCCAAGGCTCGCCACCACACACGGTCCTCCGCCTTCCGCATCCAAAAATCCCCGGTATGGTGCTTTAGGTCATCAGTCCACCTGGCCGGGGGGCGTCCAACGCTTCGCTTCCCAATACGTGGCCTCCACTCGAGAACTCATCTACCCCATCGGTTGTCGATTCTACGGCAAAGAACGGAATACGGTACTTAAAATACTTGACCAGTATATGGTCACACTTTAAACCATTTTCCAGTATAAACTCATTCAAAATTTTTGAATGATTTTAAACTTGGAAATTAGTAATTATTGGTCTATACTTTATATCCTTTTCTTTCGTACTCACAATAAGAAACTTTAATTTTATACACAAAATCATTTGATGGAAAATCTATCTTAAGTTATTTTAAATTTGATAATTAAATTAAATTGCCCCAGCAATTCATTGGAAAAATATCAAAAAAATATATGTAATAGGAAAAATATTGTCACAGGGCGGTATATTTTTTTTTTTGAAGTCTTGTTTAGTTGTTTTAGAATAAATTCTTGAAAAACATGATTTCCGTCGGTTGTTTTTGAAAATAAGGAACCTTGAATTCGATATTAATGCGAATTTAAAAAAAAAAAAACAAAATGTACCGTCCTAGGGACCTTCCTTAAGGACCCTGCAAATTTTTGTTCCAATTCATACACATTTCAGGAGTGGAAACAGTCACAGCCTGCAAACTGTTTCGACGGGCATTTTTAGGTATTTTTAGGAATTTGTTCTTGTCATCTCTTTCACTCAGGAATAGGTCAGGGAAGAGGGATTGAAACGGAGATAGCGATCCCGATTTGATTCGGGGATAGTCTTTCGGAATGAAAGACTATCCCCTTGAATATTACAATAACTTTTTAAAGGTTTCGTGACTTAAACACAAAACGTTTATCGTGAAACTTCATTATATTTCTTTTTGTGATCCAATAACTTCTATTTAAATAAAATAAAACACTTAACTCTTCATAACTGAAATTTCAATAAAAAAACCTTAAATTATAACTCTAAAAAAATCTAATAAAAAATGTAGGCTCCTATTTTCTGTTTCATTTTGCGTGTTTTCAATACATACCTTTTTGTTGTTTCACCGCAGTTTCGATACAAGAGAAATCAAACAGCGATTTGTCTGCACCTGTTTGGGGTTTTCAAAGCACTCCCTAATAGAAACAGATAACTATGGAATCGGTGTGGTCACGAACGTGTTTCGTCGGTGCCGGGTATTTGCGTCGATTGTGATTCTGTTACTCACACAAGTATGGAGTTATAACCCGGGAGCCCAAAACAAAAATTGTCACGACTTTATGAAATCGGAAGTTTACGCAGAGTTTAGATAAATAATAAAAATACTTTGGACATTCCAACAGCGCCATAATACTACTTACAATGCTTATTAACCTACTGTAGTCATTCAGTTAGTTAAGGATATGTTAGGGCCGTGGCACACTTAAGACTATATAAATAAAAATCCACAGATCTTGCAGTCCCCGCAACCATCAGTTTCATTGAAAATGAACCTCCTCAAATCCGATTTTCACAGATTATTTTATTTATTGCCACGAAATCGTGGCATTGCCACGATTTAAACTGCAGCCTCTGATATCCTTAAACGTTTTGAACTTGATAATGAAGCATTCGAACGAATACAGGCCGAAAGGCGATGACCGTAATGTTAACAACTTCCCAATGGTCCATAAAATCTAACATGTGATGTCAAATTTCTTGTTTGATTTTCAACCGATTTCCAAAATTTTGGTCTCAAACTGTAGCTACCGACACCCTCTAACCTTTTGTATAACACTTTGAAGCGATCCGACGAATACCCTCTGAAATATAGTAACTTATATCCGCAAACACCAGCGATCGATCAAAAAATCTCATCTTTCGGAAATAATCTGGGGGCCAGGCCGTGCCCCCACCAAGTCGAGCGAAAAAGCGTCACGGCCGTACCATCCTTTTCTCGAAGCAATTCAGACCATTTTCGACCCCCTGTAACTTCGTTGTGGATAAAACTAGAAGACTGAAATTTTCAGTAACCATGCAGGCATATTATATAAGCATATTTTCAAATTTCATTCAATTGGAACCAGTATTTTTAAAAAATTATAACGGGTCAAATTTCTTCATTTTGTCACTCACTCACTCACCGATCATCAAAATTCTAAGGCACTTCTAGCAGACCTAGAAGCTTCAAATTTAAATTTATATAAGTAGTGTTTGGTGTATGAATCAAGGAAAAACTAAAAAATCTAGAAAAGACCGCAAAAAAAAATTAAGCCCATACAGCCAAGTCTTCAGTTAAATTTTTAATATTGGCTTTATTCGTAACGATGTTTTATTACGGCAGTTATTATTATATTGCGTGCGAAGCCGCGGGTTTATATATACGCACGTAGGCCAAGTCTCAATATATTTATAACCGAATAAATTAATAACCGACTTGGTATTACATGGATCTCACAACTTTTTACCGCAGAACAACTGAGTTGCGAGACTTGGTTTTTTTGACAAGTATTGTTTTTGATGGGATTTCTCTTACAATTACCAACCGATTTCCAAAAACTTCATCTTAAACCGTAGCTACGTTAATGGCCAAGATACTATTTTTTTTTTATTTTCGATATCAGTCCCCGTTCTTGAAATATTTTGGATTTTGTAAAAAAAAAATCCGAAAAAATCCCGATTTTTTTACATTTTCCAATTTTTTTCGAAAACTACCAAACCCATTTCCAAAAATTTGGTGTCATGTGATGCGCAACTAAATTATTGATCTTTAAAGACTTTAACATCTTAGCTAGACTTCATACCCTCGGAGTAATGGCTAAAAATGCGTCTCCCGTGAAATGGATTTGATAGTCATTTTCAATGACAAAAGCGAAGGCCCGCGGCTCAGCCCGCGTGGACTACATGTGTGTATATATTGTAATCAAAGTAAAACATATCTTAAGAAGGTAAGAGGAGCTCTGTTTCAAATCATTCTCTCTTGTAATTATCACTTTCTTCACCACTTTTTGCTTGTTATTTCAAAACTGATGTGAGAAATCCTTCATTTTTAAATCACAGACAGACACTTCTATGTTATTTGTATGTAAGTAATCTATATGATTTTCCGAAAAATCTTCTATCTGCTAGTGAAAAGCCTATCAAAATCGGTTTAGTCGTTCCTGAGATTATCCCGGACAAACAAACGAAAAAAATGCAATAATATATAGCATATGAGTACAAATTGGCTAGAAGCCCTCTTAGGCGTTCGCTGTTTAACCATTCATACTCTAGCTAGCTAGTGTAAAATGGAAAGTTTTAGTCCGAGTTTCAGTGCGACGATTTTTACCCCTGCGACATCCCCGTGCACCGATCTTCAACTCCGTAAAATACGTAATGTCACTTCTACACTGTGAAGTGACATTTATGACTCTTAAAGACCAAACGCTGCTATCAAATTAATTTACTTTTTGGTTCATCCTGAAGGTCCATTCCAAATGTAAATGAAAGAATTGCTTACATCGGATGAGTAGTTTCGGTAGTTATATACAAACCTCACCTTTTTATAATATCAGTGTAATTCGAAAACAAAAACAGCAAATACCTTTAAATTAACAAAGATTGTGCCACCAGTCAATCGACTATATCTAAGTACCTATTTAGAAAGTCAGCAAATATGCGAGTATTTAATAAAACACAGGGATTGAAACTCTTTAAAACATTTGTTCAGTATTACATTATTTATTTCTTTTAGATTTTTTTATCACATGGTTAAGAGTTAGAGAGAGAAACATTGTAAATGATTACAAGAGATCGTTGCTCGTGAAATTTATACTCATAAAAATTTTGGTTGCATTTCCTAAGATCTACCTAACACTAAATACACCATTAAATGGGGTGCGTGAAAGAAATATATCATCCCTTAGTACAATGTATGAGAGACCCATATATATAAGTAATTTAGTTTTGATAAATTTTCTACCGAGTTTTATCCCGATTACGAGATTCACTTAAGACACCTTTGAAATTGCAATAGAATCAATAGAAAGTGGCCGAGATACGAGGCATGCCATACGGACGAACGGACAAGCAGACGCACAAGCGAACATGAAATAGGTGTTCCTTTTGTGTCATTTACCTACGTGACCCTAAAAAGTGCACCGTGCCCTAATCCATTCATACCTATCTGGCCGACTGCAGTCTGTAAATGAGTACTATACGTACTATTATTTATTAAATACCTCTTAAAATCCTGTACAATATATTTGGACACGGGCACCCCGACTAATCAGCTTTTGCGTTTTTAACATTATACACACTTTAGAGTGTTATCTGCTGGCACACTAACTCAATTGTCGTTGGTATTGCCGCAGTAACGGTTAACTCAAAAAACTATTTCGATGAGACTGATAAAAATCACCCACCAGTTTAAACTTGTTAATTGTCTTCGTGTGTGGTTAACTGTTAACGTTATGTTAAGGTTACTAAAGTGATTTATGTATACATGGTATAAGTATCGCATTCACAAACGAAACCCGTCGGGTTCACGTGTTCATCTCCAACTAGCGACCGCCCGCGGTTCCGCCCGCGTGGACTTCATAAATATGTACAAATGTATATATCATAATTACACATTTGAAAAAAAAAATAACTAAAAAAATTTGGTTGAACGTAGTCCAAACTTATAGAGCATGTAGAAATTACCGAACTAAACAAAAGTATCAAAAAATTAAAGTGATAAAAAAATTAACAATTAAACATGTTTTTTTCAGTAACCGTTAGTTTGTGCCATCAGCTCACTTGAAAGTATTTATTTAGTTTGGTAAGCTCTACACACTCTTTATGTTTAGACTATATTCAGTCGGATACACGTTATATTATGTACGGCATGTTCGGCTGACGTAGACCATACTTATAGAGCGTGTAGAGCTTACCGATCTAAACAAAAATTTTCAAAAAAACTTTCAACAGGTTTTTCTCGGTAATTGTTGATTCGCGTCGTCTACTCACTTGAAACTTTTTATTTAGTTCGGTAGGCTCTACGCGCTCTATAAGTTGTACTACGTTCACCAGAACAAAGTGTATATAGCCTAGGCCCATACCCACAGACCAGTCAACCTATAGACCACGCTTTAATAAACGTCAGTACGAAAACGAAATCGCCAAAAAGTGGCGGGGTGCGGAGAGAGGTCGGCTAGTTTTCATTGGCTCGTTCAAAATTGACAATTTAATGGCTTCCGACGTGCTTCCAACTGACCGCTCACAAGAGACGTAGTTATGTAGTGTCACTACATAGTCTTGGCGAATGCTACTCCCTGTCAAAGCGTGGTCTATAAGGTTGACTTGTCTGTGCCCATACCGAAGGTTCATTCTAAATATCGGTGAAAGAATGAAACCGAAAGATCAGTTAAGAGACTACCTTCTATATCCAAACTTAAAAACTTTACCTATTTATAACATTGGTGGTGTAATATGGCTTGACAAGTATAGTTATCATTTTGTTACAAATAAAACCCGCCAAGTGCGAGTGGTAATTGCATATTGAAGACTCTGTATGATATATGGGCGACTAAAAAGTATAGAAAAGTCCCACATAGAGATAACAAAATATGAATTGAGGTTTAAAATAATTGTTCTTGAATGATTAACTATCCCCGAACGAAAGACACACATTTTTGATATGTTTATATTTTTTTTCTGTTCATCTATTCGTGTTTTTCACTGAAATTTTATACAATAAGAACTAATTGTAATGTTTTATTTAAAGATCTGGAAATTAGAAACGGTATAATGCATGATCAAGATGCTAGCTATCTTTAGAATCATTCATTGTAGCAAGAAAAAAATTTGTAAGATCGAGGAATCACAAAATTATTTTGATGTGTGAACATTAAGAGCCCCTGTAAATTGTTCATCGTGAACAAGCACTCGAGCACGACTGAATGCAGCTAGCATGTACATGGGTTTATAAGGTAATTTTTGAAATTTTAATACAAACTAATTTTGCCAACAAAAATAAAATATAAAAATGGTATTTGGTTGATAACACCTCAAATTTTGATTTTTATAAGTTTTCTTGTTATTTTCATTTAATTGTAACGCGTAGGTTTTGCTCACGACTTTTTTGCGTCAGCATGAAACTCATTTTTTTTTTTCAGAACTTATTAAATAAATTTTAAGGCGATTTGTCACACACATACAATATACTACATGCCTCGTACGTGTTATTTTTCTGTGATTGGTATTCGCACCAGTTCGCTAAAAAAGAATTGATTTTCTGATGTTTCGTGTTTACTCAAAAACGTACATTTTAATTATTTTTTAATTTATTTATATCATGTTGTTATCTAAATAAAATGTTGTAGACTTAATAAACAAATACGTGATGTATGATTGTGCATTAATTGAGAAATTTGACCTGAAGAAATAGTGTTTTTCAATTTACAAATCAGGAATTATATACCATATTATATACCATAGGACATTATATTATCGTTCCTTTGTGCCAACATTTAATAATCAAAAAAATATTTCAAACTCTAACTCTACTCTGCGTTGCATTTTCAAACATTCAGCTAATGTTAATTGAAAAAGGATAAAAACAAGAACATCTGATAACTATTATGATGATTATCTGAAAGACTGACTAATTGTACAAGTGGTTAGAAACCCTAACTACGGAGCTGAAGGTCGCGGGTTCGATTCCCGCCCGGGACAAATATTTGTGTGCATTAACTTTCGTGTCTGGGTGTAAAAAGGATGTGTATATGTATATATTATTAAAAAAAAGAATATCTAAGTATGTATTGCATAGAAGTTGTCTAGTAGGTACCCCATAATACAAGCATAATACTTGCTTACTTCGAGACTAGATGGCATTATGTGGCATGTCCCAGATAATAGTATTATTATATTATTATTATTTTTTTAGATGTTGAACCCTAAAAATTCAAAACAAAACTCAATCGCGTGCCAACCCACAAAACACACGTTACCAGAGCGTCGTTCAAAAGCGTTATAAATCTCACCTATTTTGACCCGTTAATTTCGAACTGTTAAATTTAACCAGTTAATGTTGGCCGTACGTTATTTGAGGACATAATTAATAACAGAACGCGTTGATAAAATCTGATTGCGGCAACGAAACGAGGTAGCGACATGAAATCTAGTTGCGCAATATATGAACGCTTGGAGTTTTTGTCGTATTTTAGTATTTACGAATTACATCAGGGACTCGAGTCACCGTTCGATCGATAATATCACCAATAGAAATTCAAAATTAATGACCAAATATCTCAAATTTAAATTATTTATTTAATATAAGGGTCTCAAATCACAGTTCGTCATTAAACAATTTAAAAAACAATCTACAGATTTCGCCCTTCTCGTAACTATCGGAGGACATTGAAAATGAACATCAAAATTAAAAACTTATAACACGTTTTTGTCAAACAACTTTATCAAATTTTCGAAGAAAGTTATGAACCAATTCTCGAAAATTTACCATACCGAACGATGCCCCTCAAACTCCTGCATCTTTTGACACAACTGCCTTTCGTCTATCTTTATAGCTTTCTGAAATATAGCCGATTCTCACTCTCCAGGACTACTGATAAGATAAGCATTCAATGAAAAGGGCACCTACTCAGCCCACAGTTTTCGACCACTTACAAAATTTCTTTTTCCAAACGGTAGAGAATCTATCTGTCTCGAAAACTTTTTTCATTTTTTCGATATGGGCTTTCGTTTTTGAAATGATAATTTTTTTGTCCGAAAAATCGGGAAGTTACCGAATTTAGAAAATTTGGTATCATACGATGTCCCACAAGCTTTTGCATTCTTTGACACCACTGCCTTTTGTCTACCATCATAAATTTCGGAAATATAGCCGAATTACACTCTCCTACGAAAACTATCTGATAAAAATTATCAATGTTAAAAATTAAAAAATCTGATAACTCCATTTAAAAAAAAACTTAAATTTAACACGTAGTATGTAGGTATAATTTAATATAATCCTAACAAGCGTTTCAGCTGATTACCTAACATGTTATGAGACCTAAGCGGTGGCGAAAATTGCAACGCGGCAAGCAACGGCGGCGCGGCGCAACAAGTATAGGCGCACGCCTCCGTTCGTGATCACCCGTCACCAGCTTCATACATTTCAATACATTTGCTTTTGCCGCTCCCCGCGCCGCGCTATGTTTCCGCTAACAACGGCAAGTTTCTGGCCCGGTCGTAATATTTCAATCAGAAAGAACATCGTTCAAGTCACAACATCAAAAATAAATCTAATAAAGAGCGCAAAAAGTGTAAATTTCGCAATTAACCATATATTTTAATGTTTGTTTTTTAATAATTGTTTTTGTAGTATTTAAGGGTTTCAATACAGTAAGAGAATTGTAGTCTATTAAATTTAAATTGTATAGTTTTGAACTCCTTCGATACCTTATGCGACTCGCAGGGAGAACCCGCGTCTGTTGAAATCGTTATAATTTCGACGCCTCTAAACAACGTTTTTGACGAACTGACACGTATTTTTTAAAAAATAATGATATGATTTCTTTTCTAAAGCTCCTTTACACATTTCACATGTTACAAATTTTTTTGAAGGTTTATTTTTCTATAAGCATATAAGCACTTCTGAAAATATATCTATGTCTATACTAATGTTATAAAGAGGAAAGATTTAATTTTTTGTTTGTTTGGTACGGATAAACTCAAAAACTATTAAACTGGTTTTATAAATTCTTTCACTTATAGAAAGCTACATTATTAGCGAGTAACATGGGCTATATTTTATTTTCAACCGGGGCCTCTATAACTTTTTGCATTGGTTTTATAAACTGAAGTGTGACATAGGCTACTTTTTATCCCAGAAAAAAGACTGTATGCAACTGCGTAGTCTACGCGAGCGGAGTCGCGGGCGGAAAGCTAGTATTTAATAATTTAAAATCTTAAGCCCAATAGATTGTCACACACAGTTAATAGAGTACAGGGGAATTTATATGGGGTAAATTGTTAATGAGCTGTATAAAATTAGTGAGAAATTCGGGTGTATGTGCAAATACCAAAAATGATGAATGAAACTTGCTTATATTTTAATTTTCTTTAAGACATTGTGTAACTTGACAATATAGGCTGTGGTTCTATTATAATGACATCATGAATGATTTAGTTTTTAATACAAACAAACAGGTGGAAAATACGCTGTTTACGACCTAAAAATTTACGAAATGTAATTGTATATATTTTTAGTAGGTGAATATTTTGAAAAAAAAGTTTGAAAAGGACCCTAGGTAAATATTGTCTTAAACCAAATAACAGCTTGAAATATTTTCGAATTGAAAATTATTTTGGTATTAAGTTTGTATGAGAAATTAATTGTTCGTCGGCTTCTTGAACATTTCTTCTCCAGAGTTTAAACATCATGTCACAATAAGCATCGATTTAATATGTAAGCATAGTGCAGTCCACCCTCTAGACGATTTTGACTAGTACAATATGCAAAGGCGTCTGGGACCGCTAAGTAATCTTAAAATGCCTAATAATTTAGCAGTCCCAGACGCCTTTAAGGATCAAAAATCATTAGATAATGAACAAACTTGTATTATTTCACACTTTTTAATGGTTAGTTTTTTTTGGGTCGGCGGTTTTTTTAATTTTTAATTTAATTTTTAAAATTCGTGTGAGCTGGATACAAATTCTGATGCTACTTGATTATATTTTATTTTGTTTAATAATACATAATTTTATATTAAAATATATTCTATAATTAATTACGATGAATTATATAACTAATTTACGAGAAATTACGTATTCCTTGTATTTTTTTTTCTAAGCTGATAAATCGATTATATTTTGAGATTGAATGATTGATATTTGGTATTCATCGTGATTGACATTTGGCCGGATGTGTGTAACGTAAACATATCAACTGTGATTGTTTTTGGTTTATTGTACTCTGTGATTTTGGTACCTAAATAAATATTCTCTCAAATATGTTAAAAAAAAAAGAGAAAACAATGAGTTCTGCGATTACAAAATTATTTTCTTAATATAAATTAAGAAAATGACGTTTGTTTTGATAATAATATAGTGAATTTTGCATATCTTTAACTTGAAATAAATATATTTTTATATATATATTTTTTATGGCAGTTACAAATAAGTTTGTTGCTTATATTTAAATTTACAAAGGTTTTACCACTAAATCATTTTGTGGTTGATTGTTAGATTAGTATATTAATAATATATAATAATATTAACTCTGGGCGTAATATTTTAAGTTCAGGGAATATCGCCATACAAATCTAGGATTATCTTTTGTCGTCTTTGCCTGATAGTGCACGGGCGATTTACTATTGTGTCGGTCGGCGGCCCTCATCTCTATACCCACAGAGGAAAAAATTTGTATGTGATGAAAAAACCGAAATAGCAAAATAGTATAGAAAAGGCATATCTTGTAAATTTATATCTATGTTCTAGTTAACAAACACGAACAGATTTCACACATTACGTACAGTTTTTTGTCGATTATCATTGTAAAAATACGATAAAAACGATATTACCGATGTAAGTGGTGTAATTTGTGCGGTCGGACTAGTTCGATACTCACACGGCTACCGGTCAACTTTAACTTTTTTGTTCAACTTCTTCCTTAAATTGCCTCATTATCTGTTCAACTCTTATGATATGGTGTGAAAACTATATCAGAATATTGGAATACGAGAAACCAACCGCTACTGTGATTATATATCCAGTTTAAATGTTATTAAGTTTTTTTTATTGTGTTATTTATCATCTCGCAATTTCTATTTCGGACAACAATTTTACAGATGACAATAAATAATTTTCGTGTTTGTATACAATAATTCTCTATAAGTTACTGATTAAACAAATACTATTTTTAGCGTTGCCTAACCCAAAGTGCAAAATATGTCTGTGTGTTCGTCCGTCCGCATATCACGAGTCTCTAGTTCGTATAAGTATTGAGTCACCGATTGGTATTTTTAATATTTTGTGCGCAATTTCATCCCAAAACCCGATTATTGATTCAATTATCAGATATTTTTCAAGGGGTCATGAAAATACGTGAATTGAGCCTGAATTATTTTTTTCCAAATTCTGGCACGTAGGATTGTCTAGAACTCATTAAATAAAATACAAACTATTTCTTAAATTTTTTATCAAAATAAGAATATCAAATTTGTATGTTCAAATTTGTCTAAAGTCAAATTTGTTCAAAAAGTCAAATATGTATGTTCTACGCCATTTTTGTTGCGTAGTCTATCTCAAAAACATTTTGTTGCCATGTCTTCTAGCTCGTTTTAGTAGAAGTAACACAAACATATTGTGCGTTGGTACGGAACCCTCGGTGTGCAAATCGAACTCGCACTAGGCCATTTTTTTCGAGACTAAGTTTACTTTCGAATGTTTTTCGCCTCGTAAATTGTGTACTGAAACTTATTCTGCTTCGAAATATTCAAAAAACTATAATATATTTAATATTCTAATAAAATTTACTGATACTTTTTAGGCAAATAAATAAGCAAAGATAATAAAAAAGTTCAATACCTTTCACTCTTCTGTTCGTAAAGCGATTTTTTTTTCTTTTCATTTTTTGAATTTTTTGCCCACCTTCGACGTAGAGGTAGAGTAATAATTTTGTACATGCAATGATATACTTCAACAAAAGAACCTCAATTTGGATAATTCTTTATTCAACTCTTTCAGGTGGCACTACCGCAAAGCGATTTGACACTTTTTTTTAAATATAACGTAACGAACGCACAAACTGGTATAATTAAGAAATTTGAGATTAGTATTTGAAATATCTTTACATTTCTTATCATCTTGCACAACATACATCTATAAACTTCTGTGTATAGAAAACATTGGTCGAACAAATGAGCGGTCTCTCTCACCGCAAATATCTGTCGGCTTCCTGAACACGATTGCCGGATTCACGCTTCGCGGAGTCACCTGGCGATCTAATACATTGAAAAGTTCAGTTCTCAGTTATGAGTTACTGATTCACCGATAGAGTTTCGATGCCTCACGTTAATACAGCTACAGATATAGACATACAATTGAATCTGATTTATATTTACAGTCACAGACATAATAAAGTTTCTAGACTCCCTGTCACTGAACAATCAATGAAGCACTGCAATGGTGGCCGTGTAAGTATGTGTGAGTGGAACTTCACAGCGTACCGGGGCGTTCGGTAGCCTTACTATAGTATGAGTGTGTTTAAGTTAACGCGTGTCTACATAGACAGCTGACTTACTATAGGTGCATCAGAAGTTAGCTACGTCATGCTAGTAAGGGTATTCTTAGTTTAGTGACTGCAACTATACAACAACTGCAATAATGAAAACGCGGTCACTAGTTGACAGTCAACTACTTATCAATCAGCCCAGCCAATCACATTATGTCACGTAGATAGTCAATCAGACTGATAATCAATCAGACAGCAAATCAGATAAAAAAGAAGTAACGCATGGTTACGGTTGTGAGAATTGGTTACTATTCAAGTGGTTACTATGGTAAACTACTCATTTGAAGGAGTTGAATTCGACAACATGTCAAAAAGAAATCTGCATTATTTTTTTCATGGATTAATTGTTTCATGAATAAGTGACTACTATGGTAGACGAGACTACTTACACAAAGGAGTTGGATTCGAGGATTCGACAACATGTGAAAAGGAAATCTCGAAGAATTGATTCATTAATTAATTTTTTTCATAAATAACTGGCTACAATGGTAGACTATTTATACAAATAAGGAATCAAAACTGTCAAAATTAAATCTCCATCAATTATTTAATAAATATAAATAACTGGTTATTATGGTTGACTGTCAAAGACATCGACAACATTTTAAAAAGCAATCACCAATAATTTTTCCATGAATTAAATTTTTTTAATTATGTACGTAAAGTACAAAAGTGTATGCTACGACAACCGTTACAAATTATTGTTCATATCATATTATAATTGAATAAATTTTACATTTTTTCAACATAGCCATGTAGACCTGGACTAAGCTATAATTCTTTTGTAACGATTATATTTGACGAACTTGCAATTTAGCCAAAAAGTCGCGTAATATTAGCTAATTCTGTTACAACATTCAAAAGACGATAGTGGATGGCAAAAATGCGCAGAAAATCGTCATTTCAGTCGCCATACGTTCACTGTTGGACATAGATCTTCACAACAGTCTTGGGCCACCTGTTATTCACTGCTAGTGCAAGTTACTCTTAGTTATCATAAATGAGGAGTAACAATTTCTTAGAAGTGTCAAGAAATACTGTCACGTCTACATGACATTTTAAACTTATTCTAATTTCTGCAGTGAAAAAGCTTTTTTCATTATATTTTTCAATACATTTGCTATTAATACGGTGTTTATGACATGGAAACTTCTACCGTGATGTTGTATTTCATAGTATAAGCCTTTTTACTCTACACAAATCACAAACGAGCATTCTATTTGTAACGCATGCGTAAACCGTGAAAAGCAATCCCCTCGCGCCCTTTGCTCCTGCCATTATTACATTTGAAGTATCTACCTAATTATAATCGCAAATGTATTAAAAAAACGTCCTATGATGCTCGTACTCGGTAAGCTGGCTATTGTAGTCATCAGTTTATTATAAGCATTCGGCTTCGTCTCGTGCCTATAAACACCTCGACTATAATATGCAGCTTACCGTATTTGCATCATAATGTACTATAATCGACCTTAAATTTTCATATAATAGTTAGTAACTATTTAACGATAATTATCACCGGTCATTTATACCAAAAAAATAATTAAAACCTACGATAGCCGATCGCAATCTAACGGTTACACAGTAAATCGATTGCGTACGAACAGGTGTAGACTTGATAAAAAAAAATGCAAAAGCCCCAAAAATTCGTCGACCGTATCCGATCCGTTGCCGACAAAAAGTATCGGCATTGTTTCACACCTGTCTATGTCGAGGTGTTTCTGGGAAATCAAAGAGTCGGGGCGACGGCCGATTTGATGTGGACTTAAGGATCAGCTCTTGAACATAGAGTGTACGAAAAAATCGGAATTTCGTAATTGTTAGCAAACAAGATTATTTAGACCTACGCAATTTTGTTTAACGAAAAATTTAAGACCAAACGGTCGAGCAGTAAGTCTCTCTAATTGCGAACCAAATGTTGCGGGTTCGATTCCCAACCGGTACAAATATTTGTTTTAACATGTCTGTAAATTGTTAACTATAAGGTTTGATTTAAAATCCCGAAAGTTCATTATCCCGAAATGACGAAATCATGAATCTTCATAATCTAGAAAATTCATAATTCCGAATTGCCACTACGTCGAAAGTCAAAAACTCTAGAAATATTCAATACGATGAGCATTATTTAAATTAAATTACATTTTATACTTGCGTTAAATAAAAAAAAACTGAAGTCATTCGGACTTGTGTGGAGATTTTTTGGAATTTTCATCCATCGGGATTGCAAACATTCGGTATTATTAATTCCGGATAATTAACTATCAGGATTTCGTATCAAACCCGTTTATTCCAAGGTTAGTTCTAACATATCTATTTGTTTACATATAAATGCCTGAAATGTCCCAGTATATTTATTATCATAAATTCTATTAGTGAAGAATACGTATTACAGTAACATTCAATTTTACCCTATCACCCTGTACTTGGCCATGGTTCGAATTCGGGCGTGTACCAATGAGTTTTTCTGACTTAAGTACATTAACTATCACTGACTCCGTGCCTCGGAGAGCACGTTAAGCAGTCGGTCCCGGACGCTGTCAATAGATGGCGGTCGTTACAATCCCCAACCCGCAGTGGAGTAGCGTGGTGGATTTAAGCTCCAAACCCCCTCCTTACCCTGGGGGAGGCCTAAGCCCCTGAAGTGGGGTAACATGGGCTGATGATGACCCTGTTACTCCACTTGGATACTATACTTACTTCAAACTAACGATAAAAAGAAAAATACTCATGACACAAAAATGTCGGTGTACTAATCCTGTGCGTAAGCACTTTTTTTGCAAACGCACCGCGCAATCATACCTTATCATGAAGCCTTCATATTTGTACTTTTTTCTCGTCGATGGCACGACAGCGAATGTAAAAGTTTGAATGTCGTACAATTAGATATTTGGAATTCAAGAAATGAATCTGAGTGTTCTAAACCCTTACAACTATTCACTCACATAAGCAATTAAAATATCATGGGATATCGGTCGGGTAAGTTATACTAATTACTTGCCAAACCCAAACAATGCGTATATATCTTTGATTATATAATGTCTGGATAAAAAGCTCACGTCAAAAAACGTAGATAAAAATTTCACCTATTTTTTCGGTTATAATTCATGCACACAGACAGTTTCGACAATATATGTTGCTGGAATGCTATATATTGTTAACAGTACACCGAAACACAACCAATATCTGTCGTTCTCAAAATGTATCCACTTATAATTACACGGATTTTGACATAACGACTATTACAAACGACTAGCTATTTATATGACAGAATAAAATTCCCTATGTAACCGGTAATTCCGCGACACGGTCCGTCCTCGTTACGGTTTTCACGTAGCGATTTGAGCGGTTAACGCGTTTTTTGACGTTTCTAATTAATATCGCGGTTACGTTACTTTCCCGCTGACGACGTCGGTTTATACTGAAAAAGATTACTGATTAAAATAACTACACTTAACTTTAGGAAAACGTAAAAATTATAATTTTTTATGGCTCCATATTTCAATTAAACGTAACGTTTTTAAAATACCAGTCTGTCTTTCTGTTATAGCAGGTTTATCTTTTTAAACTGTATTGACAATTTATTTTGATCTTGGCCGAGCGATTGTCTGAGTGGTTAGTGACCTTAACTGTTGAAACAAATGTTACGGTTTCGATTCCCGCCCGAGAAAAATATTTGTGTGCATGACCATGTCTATCTGTACCGTGTCTAGGTGTAAAAGTTTATATATATATTATAATGACTTTGTAGGTAACCATGTAGAATACCTATATAGAATAGAGCTAGGCAACGAACCTGTCTCAAATCGAATCCGGGCGTGTACCAATGAGTTTTTCTGACTTAAGTACACAATATCACTGACACCGTGCTTCGGAGGACACGTTAAGCAGTCGGTCCCGGACGCTGTCAATAGATGGCGGTCGTTACAGTTCTCAACCCGCAGTTGAGCAGCGTGGTGGACTTAAGCTCCAAGCCCCCCTCCTCACCCTGGGGGAGGCCTAAGCCCCTGCAGTGGGGTAAAAATGGGCTGATGATGATGACGATGAGGTAACTATGTACCGCGCGGAAGTAGGTTTGGTACGTATCGATTTTAGATTGTTAGTATGACTTCTTTTGACCCCTATTTCCCCACCCTAGGAGTCAGTTAAATTTCGAAAAACCTTCCGTTGTACCTCTAATTGTGGATGCGCGCATAAGGAACCTTTGTGCAAAACTTCATCCAGCTGATTAGAAATACAATCTACTAGAGCTAGACAATCCAACCCTCGGCTCTTCTAACCTCAACATCAATTTGGTCGTTTATATAGACATTTTTGGAAAATAGATTCCAGTCTAACATACAGTGTACCGATTTGAATTCATTGACCAAATGCATCTCTAGTATATGACAGTAATTTTATTATTAATCTACTATAAATTGAATACGAATTAAACACATAAATAAAAACATATTCTAGATATGTTTATATTTCTTATTTCGTATATTTGAGAATATAAATGTTATGAAGTGAAATACCTTTGTGGCATTTTTATAATACCTTGAAAAGTCCTTTGTCAGCAGTTCCATTCATATCATGAAAAGGCATGTAAAGTTAAAACTCATATCGGCACACATCCTACGTCTTTGCTTCTTGCAAAAAAGCCTTAATCTCGGCACATCAAAGAGCTTAATCCGGAAAACACACCTACCTTCACAGAACCCTAAAGCGAAGCGAAAAAAAAATTAAAGGAAAATCACATTTGACACACACAGCGGAGAATTCGGGGATGCTACACATTGTGGACAATTTTGTCATTTTGGAATTTAAAAATAAATCAAAAATGTGGTAGTTGAAACATTGGCTTGTATTTATTTGCATTGTATGTATGTATTTAGAATCGGCTTGAGAAATAATTTCGATTTTGTATAGGACCGAATGTGGCCAGTTTTACACCAATACGAAATATCTGATGACATTCATTTTATTTTGCTTGCTATTGAAATATATTGATTGTAGAGATACAACTGCTGAACCTAAGTGTTTAGTTTCATGTGTCACGACTACATGACATTTCTAATGTATTAAGATTTTGTGTAAATATGTGCATATTTAACTAAACTATGAAAACTAAAATAGTAATTCCGGCCTGTGACGTCACTCTGTAAGAATTTTAAAAAAATATGTATTTACGTCAAAAACGAAGAAAAAAAATTTTTAATTAATTTCTAAAAATTGCTTATTCATTCGGAAAAAAAAATGTAACGGTCTGTACTTAAAGGTCAATTAATATATGGATTTTAAAAAATTTAAACTTTTAACAAACGCGAATAAACATAATGAACTCAGTTTTTGCCGTCAAATTCGACGAAGCAGTATGTGGTGACCTTTGAACTCACACATGCAACAAAATGTTGACAATGTCAGACGCGAACTCGGCACAAACAAAGTGAAGTAAGAAAACACACCGCCAAGACAAACTCCTCACATTCTTAATTTAACTTGAGGACGAGGGTCGCAAGGGCAGGTAGGGGAATGTAAAAAACGGTCCAAGCTGAAAAGAAATAATATTTGACTTTAGTGAAGTTTCAAGTTCGATGCCTATCGCTTAAAAATTGTTTTATTAACTGATAGATGTATATTATTGTATTTAGGACAGTATTTTTGGAAAGACTTTTCAAATATTTATGTAAAATTGAGGTCAAATATTATGTTCTCTGATTCCTACTAAAAATCTTGTTTACAATAAATACGGTAGCTTGTTTATTTGTTTCTTTATTAATGGGTCATCGGCCGAAAAAAGTATTTTTAGGTGTTCTTTATAAAAATGTTATTTATGTTAGTTAGTTTATTAGTTACTATTAAGATTTTTTATCATTTACCAATTTTTTTAAGGTATTTGGTATCTATTACCTACAGACCCCATTTTTGACAAGGAAGTAGGTGAAAAAATTTCAATGTCAAATTTTTCATGAAAATATTATCGGTACAGTGTGGTTATGAAGTCAAATATAAATATCATGAATGAAAAAGGGTCTAGCAAGGAAAGGTATCCCGCCGGTGGCCGTTGCCCAACGCAATTATCAGTCGCCCGCGCACCGCTACGATAATTCAATAACTTTGTGAAGCTATATCTCAATATTTTAATATCGAGTGATGAAAAGAAAAAAACACGTACCTATTTCATTTTTCTCACAAAAGATTGTAATATTTATATTTGTCGTGTGACGAAAAGTCAACTGCTATAAGATGTACCATCCACCCATTAATGCCCCACTACAGTGGGCTTAGGCCTCCCCTAGGGATGAAGAGGCTTGTAGCTTAATCCACTACGCTGCTCCAGTGCGTCCTGATGGATTTTAATGGCTGCCATCTTTTGATGGTAATCGGGACCGACGGCTTAAAGTGTCGTGCTCTCCTAGGCACAGTCAGTGATGGTCATTAGAAAAAACTCATTAGTACTTGCCTTGGGATTCGAACCACGGGCTTCTGAACGGGCTCGCTACCACTCGGCTATCACAACATATGTATGATACAAGTATATGTAAATACAGCTAAATACCATTATAGTTACGTAACATATGGGATTTTAATTAAGCATACTCTCTACGCAGCTCTCAAATATATACACATATAGAACTTCTTATTATGAGGGTGACTAATCACTGGAGAAATGAAAAAAAACGAGAATTTTTTTATTCATTAACCACCCTCGTTTTCTTACACCGCTCGTCCCTTGACGCGGAACAAGAAAACTGTGGATACGCGTATATTATATTGTGGCTCATTGTGGCCGTAACATTTGGAATAAAAAATATCTTTAATTTTTAAAAAGTGTTTCAAAATTCTTCCTTATTTTCTTAATTTAAAGCAACCATTAACAATACCCCTATTCTGATGTGACCTATAATGTCTGTTACATTTCACAAACAGTAATATCCGGTCCTACTACAAAATTTTACAGAGACTTATAGAGAGAAACACAACAAAAAACAGGTATGAGTTATTGTGTAGCAAGGCGACGTCTCTCTAGTACGGTTATTTAGTAATAGATGGAGACATCATACAATTGACATCATACAATGAAATGATTTTTTTTAAGTTTATAATCACATTTCTAGGTTTGAGATGCTAAAACATAACATGCGACTATATAAAATATTACTTCTCTTTAATGTTTTTAACCGAATTTAGTAATTAATTTAACAATTTCGAAGCGTTTATACAAAAACCTTAAATTTGTGGAAAATAAGGTTTTTTCTACTGATTCCTGTAATAGTTCTTTCAATAGTTAAAAAGCATTTGTCGAAAACCTTATTTTCCACAAATTTTAGGTTTTTGTACAAACGCTTCGAAACCGTTGAAATAATGAATAAAGTCGGTTAAAAACATAAAAGAGTAATATTTTTTATAGTCGCATGTAATGTTTTATCAACTGGAACGTTGAAAAGTGATTATGAAAAAATTAAAATCATTTCTTTATATAGTGGCTCCATCTATTATTAAATCGTTGTAATAGACCGGCATCGTTTCACCTTAAATTTTTATATTGATATGTGTCTACCTTCACTTGTAGTATTTTTATATTATATCGCCATGACATAAGTCGTACTTACCTGGTTAACTAGTAAGTATAATAATTTGTTTTATATAGTATTCTACGTACTTTTGCTGATGATATGGCTATCGGAGAAACCTAAAATAGTTTTTGGTACGTCAAGTGCTTGTTAACGAACTTTTTTTAATATACAATTATTATTTAACTCATTCGTTTATTTATTTAATTTTTTTATATAAAAGCAACGCAAAATTAATTTTCCTCTATAACTCACAATTAGTAAATCAAATACTTACAAATAACTGATATTATCATAGAAATATATCTCTACAAAATAATTTCTAACAATCGTTATAGGATGACAGACTAGAATTCAAACGTCTCGCATTTATTCGATTATTTTTTTAATCGTTAAGTGAAGGAGATCAAAATGAAACGAAAAACATTTCTTTCGCAGGGATGGCGCCTCTAGATTTTTTTAAAATAAATAATTGAAGCCAATTTCGTAGTATTAGACATCGGTCATTGTAACCAATGAATTTGGAATAAATAGACTTGAAATGTAGTGTTGGAGTTTTTGTATGAAACCGTATGTTGTATTTTTTTTCCTGATAGATTAATAAATGTTTACAAATTACTTTTTATTATTTTACATAACTGTTGCTCAATAAGCTATCGCTATGAATTAATTATACTAAAACAGAACTGTTGATTTCTAACGTACTAGACATTTAAAAAATCGTAACCCACTCTTTGCATTCACTATTCGAAACGTGAGGCGCGTACACACTCTATACTTGCCAAAATAAAGCATGAATTTGCATATTACGCCCTCACTAAGTGCAATCGCTTGTTTGTTGTTTGTGCATACTTTCCTCCACTCGTGTTACGCTCAGACGTTAATTAACTCAGTTTTTGTGTACAATGTGTACGAGCCCTTAAACCGTTCTGGACTAAGTTTGAGTACACCCAGATAAAGTAACCCCTTCACGATATTTTGGCACAAAATTGAAAATAAACGCCTTACGGCTTCAGGAGGTTGACTTTCTCTTCCTACGATAGCACAGCAAGTTTTCACACGTTTATTTCGCTTTCTGAATATGTCCATCCATACGTATAATCTACACTTGTCTTTCAGTTCGTCATCACACACTCTAATCTGTTTTACTTGGCACTATACATATCCAAGTACAGTATTTAATTAATTGTCGGTAGATTTTCACAGTATTATCTGGAACAAAGCTACATAAGTGTCGATAATCGATGTCAGAATTGTTCCCGTAATAATATTTTACAGTTGAAAGCGATATCGACAAAATACATCACAACATCTTATATCGAACCAGCATTTTTTTTTGACTTCTCAGTGTTATATAAGCCTCGACAGTTCTATGAAATACATTTACAAAATATAGATTTATGCGTAAGCCAACGATTGCACATTTTTATAGTCTGTCATAAACGCAGCTATCAAATTTATTTACTCTATGTAAACTGTAAACATAAGAAGAACTAAACCAATTCAAAATGAATAAATTACGAATATAATTGTTAAAAGCAAATGGCCACGAGGATATAACTTGTATACTAAAATGATTGTATTTATTATCTATAAGTGACAAATTGTAAATGATAGCAATAAAGACTAACAGTTTGGCCGAGTCGTTAGAGGCCCTAAGTGCGGAGCCGAGGGACGCGGGTTCGATTCCCGCTCGGGACAAATATTTGTGTGCATGAACATGTTTACTTCGTTTCGGGTCTGGGTGTAAAATATTTATATATAGTATTTTAAAAAAATTACAATAATTAAGTACGCATATCAGTTGTCTAGTAAACCATAACACAAACATAATACTTGCTTACTATGGGGCTAGATGGAACTGTGTGGGACGTCCTATGTATTATTATTATTATATAAGATTCTATAATTGTTTGAAATATAGCAGTAATCAAAACTCTCTTTGAAACTGCTATACCTCAACGGGGTGTCACTGCCGAACAACTCACCTTGGTAGAGGTGATGTTGCGATAAAAATACATAAATAAATAAGCTCGATATATGAAAAGTAATCATTTCTATGCACATGTTCTTAGGTGTATATTTGTGACTTTAGAAGCGTGAAATTATAATAATCGACGCTATTAGTGACCTAATTAACGCTTACTTACTAGCAGAAAGAATAAATCTTACAAATGACTTAAATGACAAATTATAAAGCGTTAATCGTCATTGTGAATCGAATGAATGGTGCCTGTACGCGAAATTTCTTCGAAACCCGTTCAAATAATTATTAACTTTAAAAAATGAGGGCAAACAAACAAGTAACGTTATCTTAATATTCGTCTAGGTATTCGAGAGACTCGTAGTTTCTGTCTGTACGTGCATATACAAAAATAATAAAAAGAAAATAAAGGTAATTTATTTCTTTAATTATATATACACACACACATACTTATAAAAATTCATATTTGTTTCGTAGAAATGTAGGCCAATATATAGACATAATGTGATGATGTAAATAATACACACAAATCTAAATATATATTAAAGTAAATGTTAACAGACAAATAAATCATTTTTCTTGTTTTGGTAACTATAGTGCCTGGATACATTATAAAAATACCAAATTAGACCAATAGGTATTCTCATATAAACATGTAATAGACCATTTGAACTCCCAAACGTAACAACTACTTAACTACACTACATAGGTAATATTGCTAACAATAACTAAGGAGATGTAAACACGTCGAAAACAAAATAACACAGACCAGAGTCGTCCAAGAAAATAATACGTCTTCCACAAGTAGGTTACGTCACAACACACTAATCTAAACACAACCCATACATACAAAGACAGCGTAAAAACAATAGCGGTGCGACACGGTTTGACCTCGCGGCCGCATCCCCATGTCTTAGCTACCCCCCTACACCGAGCGTGCTTGCTCTGTCCCTTCCCCTCCACCCCCGCGCTCCGGTAGCGCCGCGCGTGCAATTAATATGCCAGGCCGGCCGCGTGTAGTTAGACTAACATGTGTTGATATTCGGAGATCGGAAGTTCGACATTAATTTAAAGAACAAAACTTTAGAAAAACTTTCTTGGAGCCTTATATATACAGAAAGAACAAGGCAACGTGTAGAAACTACAAGAATAGGAGCAAAAAACAATATTCTAGACAAATTATCATTTCATTATCATTCTCTTTGTTTCATCTTACATAATAATAATAATGGGGCACTAGACAACTGATATAATTACTTAAATATTTTTTATTATACAATAAATACATATATAGACATTTTTTGCACTCAGACACAGAACAAATAGACATGTTCATGCACACAAATATTTGTACCGGGCGGGAACCGAACCCGCGACCCTTGGCTTCCCAGTTAGGATCTCTCTAACTACTCGATCAATCGGTTAGTCGAATCTCGAAGTCGATCTCTCCATGAATAGAACATGGCGCGATGATTGTCATTTTTAGTGTGTGAAATATTTTCTACTGAAGATATTTTATGCTGAGGCCTAATAAATTGAAACGGTTTTCGATCGTTAATAAAAAGCTTTGCAGTCAAAAGATACTTTGTAAAAGAAACTACATTTAGATTGAAGGCCATTGCAAAGTCAATCAAATTAAATTTCCCATGATAATAAAAACACATTACAATAAAAGAATTAAATTTTTAATCAATGTCGAATTACTTTCTTTGCTTTTAATGAATGTATACTATTTTTACAAAAACTGCAAAAACCTAAAACGTCAACATTTTCAGCAAATCCCTTTCTTTTTTTGTGTTGTTATGATTTGCAAAAGGACGTGGCAGACGTCCGAATATGGCAAATGCCTTTGTGTAATAATTTTTTTATAAAGGATGTAAATAGCTGTAATGTCAAATAAGTCTCTTTTATTTAACATGTTTTTGGACAGATTTATTTTAACAAATAATTTTCGTGCTATGTGATTTAAAATTCATAGCGAGGTCGCATGTTACTTTGTGAATATTTATCATTTTTTGACAATAATACAAAACAATAAACTTAATTTCACCTAGATTAAAAAACTAAACTGTGCTTTTTACAAGAAAAATTTTTTTTCGACAAAAATAACCCTCTAATTACAAATATCAAAGCATTTACATCGATACATAACCCGTCCAAGTTTTCTTTTGCGAAAGAAGAGAGAGAATTTTTGATCAATAATTGTCACTGGGCGGTGGCCCCCTTCCGGGTGGGGGCTAGCTTGGGGGTGTTTGGGGGTGTTTGTGGGGTTTTCTGGGGTACCTTAGGGGGGTGAAGTTGGGGGTAATTACGAGTGCGTTTTGTTACCGAGATGATAGGCGCGAAAAATGGCTCGCGCGTGCCTCGGTGTGTCGTCCACGGTTGTGAATATTCAGATATCCGGGTCTGATGAAATATTGAAGGGCCTCGAATAATTTATTCCTCGGGAAGAATCGGGGCCTTTGGATATTGAAATTAGGAGATCGGCCTGTTAGAATGGCGAGTTGATTCGCTAGTGCGTGCCAGATGACTTATATCAAAGAAGAACTAATAAGATATATACAAGCATTATTTTCGTACTTCGCTAACTATAACACGCAGACTTTAATTAATTTAAATATTTTCACGATCCGGTAAGTTTTTTTTTAAATTTTCTATCACCGATTAGGCAACTCGGTAAAAGTAGTTCAGTCACCAATTTTAGCTACAGTAAGCGGGTATAAGTTTGTTTACGGATTTGTTTGTCTTTAAGGTAGTATTTTTACTATAACTCGGATTTATAATGTAATTAATTCTCAAAATGTGTTGAGAAATCGTATCTACATCGTGTTAAAACCAATTTCATAAATATTTATTACAAATAATATACTCTTAAAAAATAACAGTAAAAACTAAAACTAAAAAGATTCATGCACATTAACGTAGTCGAAATCCAATAACTGCAGACGCTGCATTCATAGCGCAGATGATCTATATAAAATCCCATCTACTGTATGCATTATGCATGCGCAACTCCGTCTGCTAAACTGAAATCCTGAAACTCTATCTATACTGCTAAATTCGTTTCCCCGCTTTTCCTCTATTATTGTGTTTGTGAGCGGACCATGTATGTAAATCATTCCGCCCCGAGGAAAATGACAAGGACAGAGATCTTTTCTCTTGCTTTAACTTGTTTAGATGTATGCAGTGGAAAAGAGATAGAGCACTATGCAATAATTTACATTTGACAATTATAATCTTTTGCAAGTCGAGTCTCGTTCTTCTTACTGGCTTACTTTATTTTTCATCTTTCTATGTAGAGTAGATTTTTTTAAATAATATATGCAGTTTTAGAAATGTAGATATTTTTATTGTTGATTTAAAGCAGTTATGTGGATATTAGATATACAAACTATAACTATACCTGCAGAAATGCAATCTCTGCGTAATGTATACTGGAGTATCTGCAAATAGACTGAGGAATGAATGTGAGAGAATGGTGCACACTACATGAAAATAGATCTACTTATTTAACTAGAATACAAACAATATGAGTTTATAATATGTATGCGTATGTAAAAAACTACATATAAGTTAACAACAACAAATGACATAAAGTAGTTCAATAATATAAATTTTTCTCTACAAATTCATGTAATAATAACAAAGATAATTTAATTTAATTTTCATGTTTCAAGGCAAAAGGATAAAATCTTCAATAGGAAACACACGGTGTCTGCTCATCTGTCAGAATTGTCTTAACTTTTGAGAAAAGTAGCATTTGTAATTAGAGTTATTCATCAGCGCTTCTGGAAAATTTCACAGAATTTCCGAAAACAATAAAATGAATGTTTCCTTCCTGGTTTCGATTTTTTTCTAAAAATGTAATATTATAAAACACTTCTTGAAAAATTATCACAGCATTTTTTTGTTTGTTCAAATAAATCAACGACAATCACAAAATCTTTTTATTTTTCAAGGTTATGAATTCTAATTAATGAAAAAAAAACCATTTAATAAATATACAAGTCAATATTGGCGAAAATCCTGCAGTAAATTCAGGTAATGTTGCCTTGACGCCCGTTTTCTAATTTTTTATTTAAACATAATCAACATATTTTATTTCTAGATATGTTTACACAAATTGTTATTAAAGTATTGTCATAAAATACAATAAATAGATTATTAATGATTTTTTTTAAAATTAAAATACAATACTTAAAATTTTCCAATCTTTATTAGTATTTACATTTGCACCCACAATTAATTAAATGTAATTAAAAATATTCAATAAATACAATTAATGAAATTAAATATTCAGAACCATTATTACATCATATTCTAATCCCACTTAACAGCTTTTTTCTACGCCTGCAATCTATTATAGTTTCCCCCGCATTACGCAGTATTTTTCGCAAGATATGAATATTGATTGTTTCTCATAGGGGACTAATGAAAGCTTCGTTTGCGTGCCGTTTAAAACCAAGGGAGATATTTTGCCGAATATTTTCTTATTAAAATATAACGGTGCGATATAGTATTTTGCATTTTCCAGACAAAGTGTAAACAATATCTATTAAAAATAAGAAAAAGATTATTTCATTATCAAATGAAGCAATGTAATTACAAAATTATTAATAGCAATACAAAAATATATTTGTTGACTTTCTGTTGAGCTAGTATTACATTATATTAAATATAGAGAGATATTTATTACTAAAGAGACATACCATCTGACGATATGTTGACGACCAATTGGCCTAGTGGGTTGCGACCCTCCCTACAAAGCTGGAGGTCACGGGTTCGAATCCCAGGTCGGGTCAGTATTTATCTGATGAATATTGATACTGGTACCGAGTCTTGGTTGTTATATGTATGTGGTGTCTTCGCTTAGTATCCAAAACACAAGCTAATGCTAAGTTTGAAGCCTAGACGTTGTTGTGATGTATACGTTATTATTATATTATCTCAAGCAAGTACAAAAAGAAAAAATACGTATTTAAAAAAATTTATATTTTGCCCCGTTTACAGGATAATTTATCATGCTTAAGAATTAACTTAAGAAACTTACATTATTGCTTTGCAATATTTAATAAAGTATAAAAAGACAATTTTAAGTATTTCTACGTAAAATTCGAGACTCGCTTAACCGATTCTGACAAAGTTCTCAGTAACTGATTGCCTAAAATTTTAAATCACTTTTGAGCTATAACATACAAAAAGCTTTCGGATATAAAACTTTTAAAACTATGAGGTTGTGATCGAAGAAATAATAAGAATTTCTATCTGATATATCTTTAGTAAAATACATAATTTATTTCGATAAGTGTATAAACAGTTACACGAGTATGTTAGTATAAACTTAGAACTAAAAATTAGAAGCGAAAAACTTTCTTATGGGACAATACACAGCTATTACTTGAGCATAGAAATACTTTTCTGATTTAGTGAGGTAATAATAATAATACCTGAGACACAGCGTCTTGTCGTCTATAAGCAAGTATTATGCTTGTATTGTGGGTACTAGACAACTGATATACATACTCAAATATTTTTATAACATATACGTACATATATAGATAGTTTTACACCCAAACACGGAACAAATAGACATGTTCATACACACAAATATTTTTCCCGGGCAGGAATCGAACCCGCGACCCTTGGCTCCATAGATAGGGTCATTGAAAACTCGGCTAATTGTTCAGTCAATTTTAATATGTTTTTTTCAAATTATAAATTTAATAACTAACCATTTTACTTTTACCTGTTACAAAAATCTACAAATAACATTTTTATAAATTTTTGTTTATTTAAAATGAATGAATTGTATTTTTTAACACTTCAAATAACATCCAGGAGTCAGTTCAACTATTCATATGAAATTACACATCATTTAATGTCGAAAAACTTGTGCTTAAATTAATAGTCGACAATAAAATAAATGATAAACTGACTTAAACAGGTCACAGCAGATGTTAAATGGACAAATATATCAAAAGCTTATTTTCTTACAGTAAACTTACCAAACTTTAGAAAGTCAAATAAAAAAAACACAATAAACATAACTCGTAGCGCTCGTAGACGTGTGTAACACATATGCTACGAACGTAACATGGAGCAATAGAGTTCAACGCGCGACATATGTGATAAAAGTTTTCACATGCTTGTAGTTCATAATATAGTAATGTCAACTCGCTATTTTACCCGAAGTTATTTATAATAATGACTTGTGTTGGTTCTAGATGCGTGCGTAGGGGGTAAATACTGAATACGTTACATATACGATATTTAAAAAAAAATAGACAGTTACGTTACCTAAACAATTTACTTATTATGTCTAAGTTTTGTTGTAATTGTCATTTTCCGTTTCATATGTGGTGAAAAACTTTACGGACTGTTGGTTCGACTGCTTGGGTCAACAACGTCATACAAACATTTTAGGTCATACCCTAAATGCATATCCACTACAACGTCGGTCGGTTGGTAAAAATTATAACAATATTGTAAATAATTAATAACTTACGTTGTTTAAATAAATTGTATGTAAAAAATAGTTATAAATTAATAAATAATTAAGGAAAACAAATTTTAAGCAAAAATGGTAAAAAAACTTATGTATATGTTAAAAAAAATGACTTAGCCTTTTTTGATATATTTGGTCGTGAAAAAAATTGATGTATATGTAAGCTTCAAAGCTTACGTTCAACGACATTACACATTGTAATCATTTTCTTAATTATTATTATTTGTTTGTAAATTATGTGTAATAAAAGTGAGTTTTTGTTAAAACTTGTCAGTAGGGTCACAAGCCCAAAAATTTTTCTATTAAAACTATGACCGTTTTGGTTCCACCACCTAATTGGAGCCACGAGTACTTGAAAATCCTACCGGACCATCTGCTGGAACTAGTAGAACCAACAGTCCGTAGCTGTGAAAAATACGCAATATAACAAATTGCGAGAATAATAATTTTTTTTTAGGTAAATTTAAGAAAGGCTACCTTCCATGCACGCCACTGGTCGGTTTTAATTGTAAAACATTATGTCTTTAAAAACGGTTGTTGTCAATAGATGGCGGTCGTCACAATCCGGCAACCTGCATTGAAGCAGCGTGGTGGATTTAACCTTCAAGCCCCCTCATCTTGAGGGGAGGTCTAAGCCCCTGCAGTGGGGTATAAAAAAGGGCTGATGGAATGGAATGGAATATGTTTAAATGTTTTAGTTTCTGAAATCATTTATAGGCATATAAACCATAATGACCAATGATGTTTTATATTATGGATACGTCATAACGCAGCTAAATTGGCCCTTTATCTTAATTAGGATGTCTGCTCCTCACTTTGTTTTAGCCTAGCCAAAGAGGTAGCAAGACAATCACTGTTAAAACTAGTGTACTTGCGTACTTTCAGAGTCAATTACACCAACTTGCACTGAAGCATCTGTAAGCAGTTTTCATTTACACCGACCGTGGCGTGACGGTACAAGCGGAAACAATAGTGCATTAAGAAAGGGCGAGATGCGTAAACCCCCATACAAACGTTCTTAAACGATTACGTCGATAATACGTATATTATGATTTTTTTTTAATTATAGTCTCACTTAAGTTAGAACTAGGTTTATGTAGACCCAAAACTTCAAAATGTATATACACTTCTTATTTACAGAAATTTTGTATTTTTATATATATGTTACGATTTCTTTATAACTACGATGTTTACAAATATTTCGAAATTTTGGCTCTATACAAACCTCGGTCTAACTCAAGTGGACTATAATTTTAAAAAAAATCAAGATTAATATGCGTATTAATGACGTAATCGGTTAAGAGCGTTTGTATGGACGTTCACACGTGCCACCCCTTCTTAAAAGTTTTTTTTTTTTCTTAAATGATCCAGCGGCAATATCCTCGATAGTATATGGACTGGCCCGACGGGTTTTCATTTATCACAAATGTGAAATACCTACCTATATTAATTAAATATGTATAACTAATAATACAGTCAAAATCGTCTACATGCTTTTGTGCCTGCTTCTCATTTAATGAGTTTTCAAATTGCAATTTGACAAAGGTAAGTTTCGAACATCAAGTGTAGAAGAATAAATAGTGCTAAAAAGTTTTGGGGGACAGATACAGTATTGGTGTGGACGTCTCTATGAAATATAAAGTCCTAAATAGATTGCCATGTATGCTCTTAATAACTTTCTTATCAAATATACTATACACGTATATTTTACACAATGTGTACCAAACATGACAGAGCTCAATGAGCTGCGTCTAAGTCGGTGGCTCCTTGAATAATTATCTCCAGAAGTCCACCTCCGTCAACGGCGATTAGGTTTGCTTCATCCCCACTCATAATACTACAATGACGCTTGTTCGGGCTTGCTCGGGGGCAATGACCTGTCGCTCGAACCCGCACAAATTCCTACGACAACACGTGATTTGCATGTCGTTTTTATAACTGCGTTCTGACATAAACAGAAAAGTGTATATTTAAAAACTTAATTTGTGTAATTCATATTTGAGAACCAAAACAGAACAAACACAATTCGTATTTTTTTTCCTAAATTTTAAACCTTAATGTTTCATAATTAAAATGTCATAGCAAATATTTATTTGAAAAATTACAGACAGTTTCAATAAAAGACATTTGAAACTTCATTATTACGTAGTCATCGGATTTTGTAATAAAAAAATAAAATATAATGAAACATAAAAGGAAGCACTTTCACACGGCTCTTAATAATTTCAGTGATCCAGACATAATCAACGCTGTAAAATCGTTGCGACAAAGACGCGTTCCGTGCACTTTTGTACAGTTACTTTCTTACAGAAATCACGTCTTCAACGGAAGCCGATTCGCTATGGGCCGACTGTCACGATGCGATACTAAATACACTGCGATTCTTTACACTTCCTTAACAGATTATTCAAAATGCACTCTAATTCAAAGCTATAAGGTTCAATTTAGATCAATGTCAAAAAAGTGAAGATTAATTGAACCGTTTTGGTGTGTTTTCGAACATTTCCAATCGCCTTCACGATTCACGCGTCGCTAAGGGTGTGTACAGACAGATGGCTTGTTCCATTCTGATAAATACCACATTTCCATTGTGCTCGATCATAAAACTGAAGTATTAATATTAAGTATTAAAAAAGTTTTTTTTTGTGTGAAATGTACAATGCTTATGAAATTTTAAAATTATGGTCATTCATTTTATTTCTGTTTTGTCTCTAAGCATACAAGTATCATAATTTATTTTTAATAAAAACGTAAATTTACATAAAACTTAAAACAAACATATAGCAATGAATTCTACATACAATACGTCTGTATGTTTTGTATATTGAAAAAAGATATATTTGCAAAAGTATGATGAACACATCCGATTTGATGTTGAATCGAAGATTTTTAATTTTTTTTTTGTCCATATAGATAAACTTCCACTCCGACCATGAATATGTCGACAACATTGGACAAAGACTACGGTCGATGACCTATATGTCGCACCTGCGTCCCACGGAAGTCGATAAACACCGTAAAATGACCACACCATCACACCACGGATCACGGCTCGTGATTCGAAATCCTTTGAGCGTTAAGTTCCACACTTACACTAAATTAATGGTACCATGATTTGATAGGCTTGTAATTACGCTTTTTTTTGACATATCTTTAGTGGGTCCAATCTATAGATATAACTTTCTTCGTTTCAACGTGTGCACTATATACATGACTTAGGAGAGACCTGGTGTAGTTTTATGATGAATATGCTGAAATTTAGATTTCAAGACCAACAATGAGTTGAAAAAAAATTAATTTAATAACATAAATAAAATATTACACAATAATAATAAGGAAAAAAAAGTCCGTATTAATATACGTGCGTACTCAAACACCGCAATGTACACCCGGTCGTTGAAAGCTTATCTTTCTGCCAGATGTGTTAAAATCTAACAGCGGAGAAATCTTAAAGAATGATTGTTGAATGACCAGTTGCAGTTTTAATGTCTGTTACACGGCTACACGATAGGGTCATAGAAAGCAAAAATTCTTGTAAAAATAATCTTTATATAAACATATTTCGAGATTACCTTCATTACTAAATAATCTATTCTATGTGTTATTTTACATAATCTAAATAAATTTTAAAAGTAATAATATCTGGGACATCCCACACAGCGCCATCTAGTCTCATAGTAAGCAAGTATTATGCTTGTATTATGTGGTACTAGACAACTGACATAGATACATAATTATTTTTTTTTATAATATATACATATACAAATACGTTTATATATAGATACATATATAGATATGACATGTATATGCACACAAATATTTGTCGCGGACGGGAATCGATCCCGCGACCCTCGGCTCCGCGGTTAGGGTCTTTAACCACTCGGCCAACCGGTCAGTCGAAGTCGGGCAACCAAAAATAATTTTGAGAAAATGAAGCAAAGGAAATGACATCGTTCGAGTACTTTCTAAAAATAATGTTCATGTATTCGCGAGATCTATGTCATTCCATTTTGAAAAGTAGTGTTATGAATTTATTAGTCATAGACCCGTATTTGTAGTAAAATTTCATGTTATAGCAAAATTTATGGGATCATTATCATTATTTATTATTTATTTATTTATTATTATTGTTTGTGTTTGTTATGCTTTTTATTAATTAAGTATATCATTATATAGAAAATTTAATTTAGGTAGGCTTGTCATTGGCTTTGTAAAATGTAATTTTGTCAAATATTAATTTTGCAAACTATTTATAGCTGTAAGTTTACTTTATAACAATAAATAAATTAATTAATTAATTAATATTATCAGATTTCTAAAAGCTAATATTTCTGAAAATATCAGCTACAAACTTATCGTTTTGATATTAAAACTTCAGGTTTTACGTGATTTAATTAATGACTTGGAAATTTTTTCAAATATTTAATATAAATAACAATGACTAGCTTCGAAAAATATCGAAATCACATCACTTAATCAAATAATCTTCGTCGAAACATGAATTTTCAGTACCAACATGATAGGTCTGTGACTAGTAGTTTCGAAAATTTTTGCTTTCAAAAATTTAATCGCTTGTACATATACTCGCTAAGACATGAAATTTAAGTAACAACACAACATCTATATGACTTACGACGACCGCTTAGCCTAGTGGGTAGCGACCTTGCCTACGAAGTTGGAGGTCCCAGGTTCGAATCCCAGGTCGGGTCAGTATTTATATGATGAATATTGACACTGGTACCGGGTCTTGGTTGTTATATGTATGTGATGTCTTCGCTTGGTACCCAAAACACAAGCTAATGCTTAGTTTGGAACCTAGACGTTGTTGTTATGTATAAGTTATTATTATTATTATTACTCACCCTTCGGTATTGTAAAATATAAGCACATCGTTATTATCGATCTGGTTTTAAAAATAGCAGCGTGATAATACGTAGCTTACATGTTGCACCACGATTTTATTTACCTATCTATTAATGGAAGTTTCATCAAAATCGCTTATATGGCAGGCACTTTATTTAGACACAAACAGACAAGATATTTTAAACAAGTTTTTCGGTACAGGGATATCTAATCACTTAATTCCACAATTTTTAAATAAAGATATGTATTTCTTTCACAACCAAAATCCTATAGGGAAAAATATATTAGTCAACCAAAAAAAAAACATATTTCATCCTATGTATTTTGACAGAATCCATGCACCATGAAAAACTCATATATGAAAATGTCCGTGAAAAAACAAGAATCTAATTAGGAAAAATTTTACATTTACGAAATTAGTTTTTCCATGTATTTCTAAGGATTGAAACTTTTTCATAATAGAAATAAATGCACTTTTCTTGCTCTAACGTTTAAATATAAATATAATTCAAAAGTATGTATATAACAGCAAACTGTAAATCAAATATTTCCTAATTTCAAATTTAAAAAAAATTCCCGACATTGACGAAAAAAGTTTACTTTTATATTCTAAACCAGCTGACCGCCCCCTTGCCACCCCGTTTTGCGTAATTTCAGGGGGAGAATGGCTATGACCACTTCAGCCGCATTACAATCTCAGTTTTTGAACGAACTTTAACGTTTATTGAATTAATGCAAACTTTTTTACGGCTTCGTCAAAGGGCAAAAGCGATTTTATTATATTATGAAAGTTTTATGTACATCGTTTTAAAATATTTAATCGCTTAACATGCAGTAACATGGATGTGAAAAATAAAGTAGAAAATAATGAATTAAAATTATATGTAATTACTGAAGTAAAGTAATAATAATGATTATTAAAATTAAAAGGAATAAGGTTCTAGAATAACCTCTTAAGACATTTTTTTTCTAATTACGAATTCGCCAAATATTTATAAAAATTCATCTGACGTTGAAATTTTCCCTGTGACGTCATCTCGGCGGTTGAGCTTATAACGCTGCCTTCCACGGTAAAAAACCATAGCTAATAACTAGATGAAAAACATTTAGATAAGGTCACTGTACGAAATGAAATATTAATCCTAATGAATCAATAAAAATATAATGATTTTATTTAGTACTAGCTTTCCGCCCGCGGGCTTCGCTCGCGTGGACTACATAGTTGTACCGGGACAGTTACAGGAACGTGACGCGCCAAAACATTGTAGCACTTTCTGGAACATTCTGAAACTTAACTACCTAAGAAATCTCTAAATCTAACTTCATAAAAATCCATATAGCTATTTTAGCATGAAGAATAGCTATCCCTAAAGTCGGTAACAAAAACAGTCAGCCGTTTGAAGATTAACCGGAACAGACAGACATAGTAACAGACCCTGCAATTTTTTGTATGTATATAAAAAAATGCTTTTCACTTCTGACAACACACTATGTTTGCAAAATTTCAGTAAAATCTAATCAGCCGTTTTGATGATAAGCCCTAACAAACAGACACACAAACACACAGACAAAAACCAACTTATGTCATTCCTGATAACCTCCTTTTTATGTTTGCGACGATTCATAGAAATGGTTTAGTTATTTTGGTGATTAGCCGGAACAAAAAGACAGACAACCACACGGACAAAAAATTACCTATAATACTCCTGCCAACCTATTTTTAATGTCTGCATCGTTTCATTAAAATCTTTAAAAGTTTAGCTCGAACATACATATAGACAGACAGACAGACAGACAAAAAGTAGCGTATGTCACTCCTCACACCCGTCTTTTCATGTGTGCGAAGTTTCATTAAAATTGGTGTAAATGTTTTAGAGTTTAGTTCGAACAGACATAGAGACGGCCAGACAGCCAAACAAAAAGCATTGTATGTCATTCCTGACAATCTGCTAATCACATGTGTGAAATTTCATTGAAATAAATTTATCCCTTTCGGAGATCAGTTTAAACAAACAGACAAACGAACAGACAACCAAAAATTATTGTATACCACTCCTGAAAATATTTTTATTGAAGTCATCATCATCAAAACTTCTAGTATAAGTGCCAACACGATAGGTCTGCTTGATGGTTTCAAAAACATAAGCTTTTAAAAATTTGGTCACGTGGTCACACAGACTTCGCTAAAACATCAAGTTTGAGTATCAACACGATAGGTCTGCGATTGATAGTTTCGAAAATGTAAGCTTTCAAAAATTTGGTCACGTGGTCACATAGATCTCGTCAAAACATTAAGTTTGATTACCAACACGATAGGTCTGCGATTGATAGATTCGAAAATATAAGGTTTCAAAATTTTGGTCACGTGGTCACATAGATCTCGTCAAAACATTAAGTTTGAGTACCAACACGGTAGGTCTGCGATTGATAGATTCGAAAATATAAGGTTTCAAAAATTTGGTCACGTGGTCACATAGATCTCGTCAAAACATTAAGTTTGAGTACAAACACGATAGGTCTGCGATTGATAGATTCGAAAATATAAGCTTTTAAAAATTTGGTCACGTGGTCACATAGATCTCGTGAAAACATTAAGTTTGAGTACCAACACGGTAGGTCTGCGATTGATAGATTCGAAAATATAAGGTTTCAAAAATTTGGTCACGTGGTCACATAGATCTCGTCAAAACATTAAGTTTGAGTACCAACACGATAAGTCTGCGATTGATAGATTCGAAAATATAAGTTTTTAAAAATTTGGTCACGTGGTCACATAGATCTCGTCCAAATATTAAGTTTGAGTATGAACACGATAGGTCTGCGATTGATAGTTTCGAAATTATAAGCTTTTAAAAATTTGATCACGTGGTCACATAGATCTCGCCAAAGCATCAAGTTTGAGTACTAACACGATAGGTCTACGATTGATGGTTTCGAAAATATATTCATTTAAAAATTTAGTCACGTAGTCACATAGATACGTCTGCAAAGTATTATTGAAATCGCTTTAGTCGTTTCGGAGATGAGCTCGAACAGACAGACAGACGGACAGACAGACAAACAAAAAACAGCCTATGTCACTCCTGATAATACCCTCTGCACGTCTGCCAAGTTTCATTGAAATCGGTTTGGCCGTTTCGGAGATGAGCTCGAATAGACAGACAGACGGACAGACAGACAAACAAAAAACAGCCTATGTCACTCCTGATAATACCCTCTGCACGTCTGCCAAGTTTCATTGAAATCGCTTTAGTCGTTTCGGAGATGAGCTCGAACAGACAGACAGACGGACAGACAGACAAACAAAAAACAGCCTATGTCACTCCTGATAATACCCTCTGCACGTCTGCCAAGTTTCATTGAAATCGCTTTAGTCGTTTCGGAGATGAGCTCGAACAGACAGACAGACGGACAGACAGACAAACAAAAAGCAGCCTATGTCACTCCTGATAATACCCTCTGCACGTCTACCAAATTTCATTGAAATCGGTTTAGCTGTTTCTGAGATCAGGTCAAACAGACAGATAGATGGACAGACAGACAGACAAAAAGTAGCCTATGTCACCTGCGGTAATGCCCTTTGCACGTCTGCAAAGTTTCATTGAAATCGGTTCAGCCGTTTCGGAGATTAGCCTGAACAGACAGACAGACAGACAGACAGACAGACACTTCAATTTTATTAATATAGATAAGACAATGTAAATAGTAAAAATCTGTCCACATGACGTCACAGGAGAATTTAATTAATCAATTTTTAGAAGAAAAAGTATTAATAAAATTACTTACAATTTTTTTTATTTGAAATAAAAGGTATAGATTGGCGTATATTTTCGGGAAAAAAAAACTATGTGACAAAAATTTTGGTTTAAACCCACTATTGGGAACCAAATTCCAAGGGAACGATATATCATACTTTTAACCGACTTCAAAAAACGAAAAGGTTCTAGATTCGAACGCATATATTTTACGAGTTTTCTCGGAAACGTCTTAAATGATTTGGATAAATGAAACTGTATCCTATTAAGGTAGATCATGAGGTGGTTCTTCTGTAACGTTACACATACCTTTTCCAGACAATCGGTAAAACCACATTTTTTAATATGATTACCGGTTTTCCCGAATAGGCCTATCCGAAATGGATAGTTTAAACTGTATATTACAATTAGATACAAACGAGGTTAAATTTCATATTGAAAAATCATATAGATTTACGTTTTTATACGTGTTATTGTGTTTTCAGGATTCAAAAAAAAATATTTTACGCAATGGACGCACATTGTTACAAAAAAATATTACAATTGTATAAACTTAAAGAGCGTCCGATAAACTGCGGGGCTTCGTGGGGATGCTGTGGGGTGGTAGGGGTCCGGGGTATGCGGTCATCTCCCCCGTTTTTATCTCAAGTCAAGGGCGAGTGCGGTAGGTCAGGGCTGGTCAGCCGCCGGCCGCGGGCTATTGACATTAAAAAAACTCTCCTATTGTAAAGAACTTTTTTACAGCGATTTTGTTTGGGGTATGTCTGAAGAGACGTAAGGGTTGTGGCTGAAGTATATCGTCGTTCATTTTTGTGTGTGTATGTATTTTTGTATGTGTCCGTTCATTCATCTCTCTTTTTTGTGATGTGACTAAAGACATAAGAAAATTTTGATTGAAAATTGTATATTAGTATAAAATTTATTTCATATTAAAGCTCTCTAACTGAAACACTACTGAAAACACTATTTTACTAGGTCAAATTTCTCAATAACCATGAAGATATTCGATGTTTTTAATGCAGGGTCATACATCACTTACTTATGTAGTAAATGAACAAAATTTCATTTACATAACAACAGAACACAAATAAGTAAAAATAAATCATAAATAAATAAAATTTTATGAGTAAGCACGAAACAACAGATTTTTCAGAGTTTTTTAGCGAACGGATAGCGAGAACCAATCACAGAAAAATCATACGTACAAGGCATATAGTATATTTGTAAATCTACAAAAAATTGTCTTAAAATTTATTTAATAAGTACTGTGAAAGAAAAGTGTTCCATGCCGGATAAACGTAAAAAGTGCGTGCATAAAATCGTTGTCTACGCGTTACAATTTAAAGAAAATAACATGAAAATCTATAAAAATTAAAACTTGTGGTGTTATCTCCCAAATACTATTTAATATTTTATTTTTGTTTGCAAACTTCTTTGTAATAAAATTTCGAAATTTACTTTATTAACCTGAATACACCTTCGCAGCATCCAATCGGACTCGAAGGCCTTGTCGACGAACGTCTACTTACAGGGGCTCATAAGGCGCGACACAAAATTGCCATAACTTCATGGATTTCGGTATCAATATAAAAACTTACCGTTGAAAATTTATGATCTACTTTTGCGTCACTATTCATTATTTTACTCATATGGATTTTCATCTACATTGTGACAACAAAAATATGAGCAGAAATATACACCACTTAGAACAAATATACACCAGTTGATGTTTTGGAACATTTGCTGTAAAGTATAATTTTGTGTCACTCCCGTGTAAAATTTGTACTTTAAAAGAAAATAAAGATTCTGAAATACCATTTCAAATGTGATTTTACAAAATGTCAGTTTAAAACAATGATAATAACGTATGGTCTTTCTAATCACTGAGTCTGAAATTTTGTTCACAGCTTCGAAGTAAGACACTCCATTCTAATGGTTACGTTATCTAAGTTGACTACCTGAATCAGAATAAACAGACAATTGGCCATCGTTTTTAATGGTTTGGCTAAGCCCCTGTGGGAACGAATGCAACAGCACCTATATTTTACTTCACTTTCATACCTCTATAAAAAGACAGTCTGCTGTGGGGATACATTGCTAATGTAGACACAATCTTCGTACTGCAGAAGCGACCTGTTTGAGCAATTTATGAACTAGGACCTAAAATATCAGTTAGAGACAAGCTCAGGGAAATTAACATAATGACATTGCCGTATCATTACATGTTTGAACATATATTATAATATATGTGAAAAAATATTGCATTATTTAAAAAAAATTACGATTTGCAAAATGTCATATAAGAAACAAAGAAAAACTTGCTAACCATGCCATCCGCCTCAGTGAAATCACAAAACCTTTTAAAAGGCAACGTATACGCTGTTACAATAAGATCCCAGTTTAGATTCATGATTCAAACCTTCACAGTGTAAAACTGCAATTAAACGAATGTTTTATGTAAAATCTTATTATAAAGTATCGGAACCATTTAGATAATTTATGAAAAAGCGTCCCTCAGTTTGTTGCGTATTTTTCTGATAGGAACAAGCACTTTTTTGAAAGCACATTTGTGGGTATGTTTTTCCGAAAAGTAGCAAATTTACTCTTGTGATATATTTCAAGATTATGTTACACTAGCCATCCGCCCCCGCTTCGCACGGGTAGCAGATCATATAAGACGTAGTGTTTTTTGTGTTGTAGTTTTATATGAGGTTGTTGCGTCGACATGTAGATAAGATTTAATTAGATTTATATGTAACGTTATTGCATTCTACTTGGAGTATTTTTAGTATATTTTATTTCTTATTCTGTAGATATATGAAAAAATAAATAATATATAGGTATATAAAAACAAACTAAAATATTTCTTTATATACAACATTGATAACTTCTGCCTACCCACGTGATAATTCAAAAATGCCATCGTGCGTGTTAAAAACGTGTAAAAATGGATCAGTACCAATTACAGTTTAATGTATAATTGTTTTACTTATATGGGGAAATATGTATACACAGTAATAATTAAAATAGGCATTGTATTAAAACCACCAGTTTAGCCTCTTTCAATTTTATTTTACTACGTTCCCTAACATTACCCAATTCAATAGGCAGAATATAAACAAAGTTTCGCATGTTGATGATATCGTATATCTATGACTCATTAGTACGGCCCATTAACTGCCTCGCCTGCACTCTGCAGTGCTCACTGCTGCATACGTATGCACAAATTTTGTTCGCGCCGTCTGTTCCATAGTAATTTTTTTTCACACTTATTTCTAAGATATTAATTTAAATTGTATGGCGTAAAGGGCAATCGTAATCTGCATGAAATGCTGAAGGTAAATAATGTATTTAATTTGATAAGGATTAAAACTGTAACCGTATAAATTGCTTTCCAATCACTTCATCATATGACACCATTTTTTCAACATAAGAATAGGTATAGTAAGCTATCCATAAAAGATAGACATATACCATCGCGAACTTTTCTTCAGTCCTATAAAAGTGAAACAATTTCTCAATATTTGAAACATTTTGTTATATCTCAAAGGGATTAAGCAGCATTTTCTTTGAAAGCTCCTAGCCATCTTGATTTTTTTCTGACTTCTTCAGCTATAATCGTCATATTTCAACTAATTTGCACAAAACATTGATAAATTATAGACGTAAACCTTCCTATTGAATCACTCTGTCCATCGGTATTTACCATATGCCAATCCGTTCAGTAGTTTTTGAGTTTATCGCGTTCAGACAGACAGACGTTGCGGGGGATTTTAGATACTTCATAATATGTAGTGATAACTACGAAATAAAGATATTTCATTTTATTTGAATCCAACTGTAAGTTCTTACTTCCAATCCGTTTATACCTGCCAACCTAGTAGTTACGCCACGAAAAATACACAATCCAACGTTTGTGTACTCATACGTTTCATACTTTCGGTTGGTATTAAATATTCATTAATGAGTACATTGTTTAAAAAAAAGTGATTGTTCCATTTTTAATTAATAATACAAGAATTTTTTAGTTAACCTTGTTGTGATATAGTTTTTGATATACCAAATTTGATATAATATAAAATACTTTTCATCCAATAAACAGATGGGTGAACGTCGTTTTTAATTCGGATCGTAGACTACCTAACATAATCGTATGCTATCAATAACACGGTGGCGTTGTATAACATATTTAGCTAGAGATAACTTGTTCAGAGTATTGTTCAACTAAACAAAAACAAGCTTCTCTTATTAACAAGATGTGGCCTATACCGAACCAACGAACGGGACAAGTCTAACATAACGTAGCCTATCCTCACTAATCTCGGCCTGTCAATAAAATCATTGACGACTCAAAGGCACAGATCTCTATTACTCATCCCGATTGTTCGATAGCGGCACTTTACACTTAATACCTCGACAAAAACTAGAAACCTGAGTGACGGGACTCCACCGACAATGCTTTATCGATACCGGGCTGATAGTGCCCACAAAGCGATTCGACAGGCCGAGCGTGTGCTACGTGTGAATGTTATCGATAACATCGAGATATATTGATAACTCTGCCATTACGTCGACATGCGGTACGATCTAAATTATACGTAAAAGGATACGACTCTTATTGGAAACTATTCTTCGATGTTATGTTATTGTATATTTGTTACTATGTTGTGTATTTATTTTGTATTTTCTAATGCAGCACAGATAAACTTGAAAAGTTTTTCTGAATTCATTTATGTATGATGCCGGATGCTGGCTCATCCAAACAGTTCACAGCACCAAAATTCATAACCACAGTGACGATGCTGCGCTAGGCTGCGCGATAAAGTGAATAAAAACTACATCCTTGGCAGCTTTCAAGGGAAGACCTACTTCGAAACACGATTGAAGGAATAATACATAACAAGAAGACTAGAAGATCACTCGAGCATTAAAAATTTTAAAAAACCCGATACAAAAAAAATAACCTTTAAAAAGTGTGAAATAATACAAGTTTCTTCATTGTGTAATGATTTTTGATCCTTAGAGGCGTCTGGGACCGCTAATTAAACTTAAAATACCTATTAATTAGCGGTCCCAGACGCCTTTAAGGTTTAAGTTAAACTAATTCATACATGATTAGACAAAAAAATAATTTCCATATTTTTAGTTTCCGTTTCATGGATATATAACGTAGTTTAAAGGAAAACTATTACAGCTAACTAAATTGTATTGTTTAACGTGTAATAGATTAACTTATAAAATGTGCTTTTATAAGTAAAAATTTTGTGAAAATTCCATAGAAAATGACAGATAGCGTTTCGCCAATTAACGAAAAATAGGTGCATTTTATCTTTGTTATGTTATAGTAAAAGATAATTTAAAAAAAATGTATGATGAAAACTACATTGTATTACTAGGTACTATAAATTTACACTTTCCTTTGCAGAGCTTATACTCTTCACAATCGATACTAAAAGTCAAAGGTTCACTGTAATAAAATAAATAATAAAAATTGTCGCTAGCTATCAGTGCACTCATGTTATTACTTTTTGGATTAGCCAGAGTGGATCAAGCGCCTTCCAAATAACTAAAGAAATAAAAATGAAATATATTTATACATTAATTCTTAAATTACATAATAATAATTACGGTGGTATGATGGTGGATGGTATGGTGGAACGGAACCCTTCGTGTGCGAGTCCGATTCGCACTTGGCCGGTTTTTCTATATTCGAAACTGAAAAAGGTGAAAATGGGCGTAAAACTATCTATAATACAAATATATAGTCTAAGCAGGGGGTAATCGAGGGCGATTTCTATCTTAGTTTAAAAAAGTACAGGATTAGCCTAAGTGCGTATAAAGCTGATCTGCGAGTATATACATAAAAGAACATACCCTGACTGACAGATTCACCGTGCTAAATTTAAACCGCCGTTTGAATCCGCGAACCCGCATTGGAGCAGCGCGGTGGATTTAAACTCCAAGCCCCTTCATCTTGAGGGGAGGCCTAAGCCCCTGTAGTGGGGTATAAAAATGGTTAATGGAATGGAAGGGAATGGAAGTTAAAACCGTTTAAATTAATTGCATTAAATTTAGACACCAGGGTCTATTCTCTGATGTAGATACTATAAAAAAAGATTTTACGAAAATCTTCTCCTGGCGGGTAAACTAGTGGATGCAAGTTTGTATGCCAATCTATCATTCTTTAAGTTAAGTATACGAAAATACGTATTTGGCCTTTTGGGTCGTAAATTGAGTATTCTGGAGTGATATTGCTGACCACGAATAATCACAGAAATGGTATTACGGAAAAATAAGTTTTTAATATTAAAGGAAAGCACTCAGACTTTATGAGTACACAATGTTCAGACAGTAACCTAAAAAAAAATCGTTAGCCATTTAATGCGTACAAGCGCACATTTCTTTACTTTGAAAAGGCTATGGCCTGGGCGCGCGAGCATCGAAGACAATGATAAAAAATTAAAAGAGGAACAAGTAAAATGAAGAAGAGGACAACGAAGTAATAAAATTCTATCACGAAAAAAAAAATAGTTTGAATATAGATATCACTATGTATATGCTAATATAATAATAATAATAATAACACACACAATCACAACAACGTCTAGGTCCCAAACTAAGCATTAGCTAGTTTGTATTTTGGGTACCAAGCGAAGACACCACATACATATAACAACCAAGACCCGGTGCCAGTATTAATATTCATCATATAAATACTGACCCGACCTAGGATTCGAACCCGGGACCTCCAGCTTCGCAGGCAGGGTCGCTGCCCACTAGGCCAAGCGGTCGTCATGACTATATATATATATGACTATATATATGACTTTATATATATGACTATATATATGATTTGAGTAAAAGCCGAAGTGATGCAAATGCGTATATAGCTGACACGGGTGAAGTCGCGAGCAGTAACTACCTAGGTTGTATCAGAAATAACAAAAATAGTAGTAGAACAAGCGAAGGTCGTGGACGGCGAGCTATAAGATATTGTTATATTTTTAATATCTACGTTTATAAAATATTACCAGGACCAAATGATTCATAGACAACGCACAGCCTAAGCTGGTAGACCTAGAGATTTTAAATTGGGAGGTTCTTTGAGTACTTACCCTAAGGAACTGAATGGGTGCAAAGTGATAGCTAAATTCGTAGGGGTAAAAAATTAAATGAAACGTTTTCCAACTTAACTTCGCTAAAGTTATATCTCTAACGTGTAAAAGGGTGTTAAACTTTCTAAAGCCGAAACCGCTGAAATTTCGCGAAGAGATTTATTATATAACTTAGGCTTCTACTATAAAAATATTATAAATTTTAATTTGTATTAACATTATGAACTTAATATTGAATTAGGAGTGTGTTTTATCAGGTCATTACACCTCTATTGTTGGAGTACAACCCTTTCTCAACAATGAACTAAGGATTTTGGACCATAGCCCACCACGCTGGTCCGGTGCGGATTCTGGACGGTCAACCTCCTCCATCGCAGTAGTGTTGTTAGTGAAGCTAGTGATATTATTTCACTTAAATATTTTTTACTCTCATGGGTTATATGAAATGTCGATGACTAATCGATTGGCCGAGTGGTTAGAGACTCTAACTGCGGAGCCAAGGGTTCAATTTCTGTCCGGGAAAAATATTTGTGAGCATATATATTATATGTATAACTATTACGTGTCTGGGCGTAAAAGTATATATATATATAAATGTATTTAATATAAACAATTTTAAGTATGTCTAAGTATGTATGTTGAAGTTGTTTAGTAACCCATAGTAGAAGCATAGTACTTGTTAACTTTGGAACTAGATGACGCTATGTGGGACGTCCCAGATATTATTATATATATATTATTACAGTGTGAGACGCTACTTTCTGATCAGGATGTAGTGTTAACTTGAATTTCCTTGAGGAATTTTAGAACAAAGTCAAACGTAAACTGAAAGAATTGTGAGTAATTTACAAAAAGTAAATTGATAACATACAACAAGTTTAATGTCATACAGATAACGAAAATTAATCCTAAATTAAAACGGGCGTTTAGTTACACGCGAAACGTCAAACACCGAAAAAAAAATACACAAACGCCGGTGTTGCTACCACAAAAAAATCTATTTTTCTGGGATCAGATTGACAGATAAAAGTGCATTGACTTTGAAGCGGCGCGTGCTGGCCAGTACGAATGCTGTTAAGTATTGGATCTTGATAAATATCGGAATTAAGCCTTTTGTGTACCTGGTGTGAGTATCAAAAACGTGCCGTCGTGTCTTAATTCGGATGATCGTGGAGTTGTATTGTTTACGGATCATAAATACCTAAGAAAGTGTCGTAATAGCCGAGTGGTGGAGATCTAGCTTCTTGTTTAGAAGGTAGTGGTTCCAATCTCAAAAACCGGCATGTACCTACCAGTAGGTTTTTTTCTGACAAGTACACGGCGGCCATTGCAGTGAGTGCTTCATTGGTTTACTAACAGGGAGTTCAGAGATTTCAATACGTTTGTGATGTAATCTTGCTGTATTGTTTATTAGCAATAACAATAAGTTGTATATTTATTAATTAATTAAATTAAGTTAATTCATTTCATACTTAGTGAAACACTACTTTATTGAGCAAGTTACATCAAAAACCATAACATTACGAATCGACTAGAAGCTCTCTTCTGCGTTTACCGTATAACCACTCATACTATAGTTAGCTACTGCAAGATGGCGAGTTTAAATCCGAGTTTCAATGCGCAAGGTCCCCGCGCGCCGGATACTGTAAACTGACGTTTAGACTTTATTAAAACCAAACGCTCCCGTCAAATTAATTTACTCGATGTCAAAAACTAAAAGATAACTAGTGGTCGCCCAGCGTTCGAAGTTCGACCGTAGGTATATACTTTTTTTTGAAACCACCAATAACAAATAGACAAGAGTAAGTCAATTCAAACTGCATTGACAACGACAGACTATTTAAACTTGTATGATTGGCAGTATTTGTAACACATATAAAGTGTATACAGATTTTAGCTTTTGCAAATCTGTTTTTACATAGACTTTACCTTTGCCAAATTTTACTCTCCTCCGTACCCGAGATATGCTTGAAAGGGGGTTCAAAGTTTTCTCTTCACGTATTAATACATAAGATTATCAAATCAAGTTGACGACCGCTTAGCCTAGTGGGAAACCTCCGTGCCTACGAAGCTGGAGGTCCCGGGTTCGAATCCCAGGTCGGGTCAGTATTTATATGATGAATATTGATACTGCTACCGGGTCTTGGTTAATTGTACGTGGTGTCTTCGCTTGGTACCCAAAACACAAGCTAATGCTTAGTTTGGGGCCTAGACGTTGTTGTGATGTATACGTTATTTATTTATTTTTAAGTGGTTTCATTTCCTGATAAAGTAACAGATTTTTCAAAAATGTAAATATGTAGTTTTGTTTACTCAAAAATAGAGCTCATGATCTATTTGAATACTTTTGGCTATTTTTCATAGTTTAGGATTTGGCCATACAGTCCCCTCTCAAAAATTCATTCTGTATATAGATTTTACCTTTCTGCACTCCACATAAACTTTAACTATGCCCAATCTCACACTCCCCCGTGCGCGTATTAGGTATGGTTGAAAAGGGGTCTAAACTCTTTTCTTCACGTATTTTAATATAATATCAGCATTCATTGTTTCCATGCAACATATTATTTCAAACCATGTTCTGAATTCATTATCATATCTCTGGTGCGCCGGGTGCGAAGCAGTCCCAACACTATCCTGGCGATGATATCAAAAAAGTATGATTGTCCTTTTATTAGTCGCTGTTGCCGCCTTCATATAGTGTGAACTGGTCGCTTGGAAGAGGACATGGGTCCATGAAAACAATAGCATCACTTACTAAATTTTGGAAAATTGTTTTTATTTTGACTGTTATAATATGTTACTAATATTTAGGTTGTATGTGTTTTACAAAAATATGAGTCTTGGTTACTTGGTATTAAATAATATATAAATAAACTATCATTTACCATTATTGTTATTGTTGTAACGGCATCGCTGTTATTTTATAGTAAAAAAAAAACAAATCCAATTTACACCTGTATAATAGTTTCATAATTACTGCAAGCGAACGAACTTATTTTTCGTTCAATTCTTGTCACTCACGTAAAATTGCCTCAAAACTAAAAAAAACGACATCGCTCTCGAACTATTCAATTTGTGAGTGGGCGTGTGTGACAAAAAAATTTCCTAACACTCCCACCGCTGCGCGCGCGCAGGCCAGTCCCTCCCTGTCCCGCCTCGCTGAGAGGGGGGCGTAACTCCGTGGCTTATGAAATCACGAATTATTAAAATTTAGGGTTCAATAATTATCACTATGAAAAAACTTCAAATGTTTTTTTTAAGAGTCGGTTAAACGAAATGGTAAATTATAAGTGACGAAAGAAATACATAGAGCGAAGTAGCTTTCGCGCACGAATGTGTTCGCCAACGCGTTTATGTGTGTAAATTATTTTTTACATAATGTGAATAAGTACACAACATATTGTTTTTGAGTGATATATTTTTGAATAATATGTATTATTATCGATATATACATATATATAGTAATAAAGTTTCGAACATTTATTTTAATCTTATAAAGTCATAATATATATGTAATAAACTTATGCGCTTTTTTTATAAAATTTTGCTATAATATGTGTTCTCGGTATAACACGAACGAAGTACCTACTTCGTTACTAAGGGCCGGTATTTCAGTTCTCACTTAAAAGTTAAGAGAAACGAAATTTTCAAAATCCAATGCAATTAAGCTTCACATTGAAAAAAGTAGACAACAAAATTAGTTGTGTTACCATGAAAATAGCAAAACTTTGATAATTTTTAAATAAATTTCGTTAAAATGCAAGCTCTTAGCTGGTAAGTTGGTACAACTGAGTTTAATTACCTATTTATAGCAGTAGTTATGTTGTTACAATTTTTAGGTAACTAGTAATCTAATTTTTCGTTACTTATAACCGAAAACTTTTTTCTATGCACTTAACTTTATTCTTAGGATAAGTGAGAACTGAAATACCGGCCCTTAGTCAAATAATACAATATCATGTTATCTTCACAGCATATATTTTATGGTTTTATTGTGATCTCAAACAATAGTTTCCTTTTTCACCTGCTGTGACAATTCTAAGAAGTAGATAGGTTGGTACATTTCTTTAAATTGTTTTAGCAACTACAGGCAAATAAGTTATAACTTTTTGAGTAACGCCCAAAGCGCAACGAACCTGTCTCAAATTCATAAAACCATAGGGCCATGGTTCGAATCTGGGCGTGTACCAATGAGTTTTCCTAACTTAAGTACATAACTATCACTGACTCCGTGCCTCGGAGAACACGTTAAGCAATCGATCCCGGGCGCTGTCAATAGTTGGCGGTCCTTACAATCCCCAATCCGCAGTGGAGCAGCATGGTGGATTCAAGCTCCAATCCCCCTCACCCTGGGGGAGGCCTAAGCCCCTGCAGTGGGGTAAATAAATGGGCTGATGAAGTGAAGTGAAGAGCAACGTTGGTAAAGGTATATTAATTATAGTAAATTAATAATGAAATTATATGTAATAGATCTTTTATCAAGTTAATCTATGACAACGATCAGTAAAATACACAGGCGAACGGCATACTAACCACAGAAATCAGAATAGCTTAGAAATATTATGTACAGGAATGTGTTAAGCATGTATGTACACAAAGGATATGGTAAGCTTCTCTATAATAAAAGCCGTTCTATTTCTCTATTACACCTGTGGCTGAGTTCAACTTGCAATTTATCTACTTAAGTATTTTTAGTATTTCATTTTTTTAGAGGAATTTCTGCGACGGGTTGAGTTTCAAACGCAGGCTCTTGAGAACCATCGTTAAGCATATTGTTGCACATCTGATGGGACATGTGTTCAGGCATAACAATTATAATCTATTGTAAGATGCACCGGGGTTACTGTAAACTAAAAAATGTTTAGTTCAAAGTTTGTGTTTTTTTTTCCTTCTCTGTAGGTATTGTTATTGGCGCTAGATGGCGCTGGTTGCTTTGTGTGTTCGTAACAGTATTTATAGAAAAGACAATTCATTTAATGAAATCATAAAATTGGTTATTAATCGGAGCTTATCGAAAAGCTAATAAAGAAGGGTAAAAGCCTGTGATTTCCAAATTTACACTGTGTATTATTACAAGCTTTAAAAGACACCTTCGAAGTGAATTTCATTAATACCCGCTCAGCCGTTTTATCATGAGGAACAGTCATTCTATTTTAAATGAAGAGTTATCCCATAGGCTTCTTTTTATTCTGCTTCCGGGATAAAAAAAAGTACTCTATGTCTTCCTAATAGCTTTCTTTTCATGTCTGCGAAGTTTTATCAAAATTGGTTCAGCCTTTTTTGAGATTAGCCAGAATAAACAAACAAACACTAAAATTTTTTTATATAGAAATAAGTAATATCATTACTGGCAACGCTTTGTTTATGTATAATATGCAAAATTTCAATAAATTCGAAGATTAGCCCGGACAAAATAACAGACAGACACACAGAGAAAAAGTAGCCTATTTTACTCCCGATAAACTTTTTTTCACGTAGGTAAAGTTTCATTGAAATCGGTTCAGCCGTATACAAAATTTAAATAAAATCAGAGATTACCCCAGACCAACAGACAAACAAACACACAGAGAAAAAGTAGCCTATGTTACTTCTGATAAACTCTTTTTCATGTCTGTAAAATTTCATTGAAATCGGTTCAGCCGTTTCGGAGATTAACCGGAACAGACATACAAACACTACGATTTTATTTATATACCTAGGTACATAGTATCTGTTGGGAGTACTTACGTGGAGCACGCGAAAAGTTGTGTCAATTACTAGTCTAAGCCTGACATACGGAACCCGTTGCACAAGAACGTTTCACCACGGTTGTTGGCGGATGTTTGTCATAAAGAATCTATTATAATCGATTAGTTCCCGTTGCGTTGTCCACAGCCCATTCGTTCACTCCCACGGACGTGAGGCAGTCCGTGCGAAACGCTAGACCATAAAATCATAACAGATTTCTACTACTGTCCTAACTTCGATTTTGAAATCGTAAAAGGCAATACTAACGAACTACCTTGTATTAGGGAACGTACCCATACTACGTGACCCATTTATGGGGGGGTTTTCAAAATACCACACTTGTTCACAGGGGGGAAAAGGAGCTTAGGTCTTTGTCACGTAATTAATATCCTCTAAGAAAATAATTCTGAATAAAAGAGAAAATGACTTATTTTGGTAAACTAAGTTCCCGCTAGAATATTTTTTTACATATATTTTTTGCTTGTGATTTTAAGTATGCACACACTCTGGACCTCACGTTGCAAGTGCCGTATTAATGAAGACTATACGAGCCAAATAACTTTTTTTAACTTTCTGTTTGCTAAACATGATTTAAAACCGTACTTATGAATTACTACGTGAAAAAAGTACCCAGGTGGTCACTCAGGGGGGAGAGACTAAAAAATTTAAAAAAAAAATGGGTCACGTAGTATGGGTACATTCCATAAGGTAAAGGACTATAAGTTTATTTAATTGGTAGAATCCCCATTTCGAAGAGAATATACACTTCGTGTTGGAATCTATTATGCAAAGTTATGCAACGCTTTTTGCCCCAAAAAAAATGTTAAGAGTACATTTTATTTTTATTGTTACATATTCTAAGGGCATCCTGCTCTAACGCACCTATATACCTTAGCTGTTCACTGCAGTATGTGAATGAAGAATATCACACCGGAAATAGGTACTATTATCTCTTGTCTTATAAAAATTCACCTTTTAAAAAGTATTGAATATTTTTGATCACCGGCTTCCAGATTACAATGTTTACCCTAAAAACTACTTCAAAGTAACATCTCTTTTAAAGTATTCAAACGTGATCTCTCTATTTTGTCTTTGTAGCAGGTAGGTAAGGTACACTCCTTTATGAAGCCAACCAATATAACACATTGTTATTCGTAACAGACCATAAACAAAGAAATGGCCAAATGTATCTATTGTGTTAGAAAAAATTAAAATCTACTAAAATACGTACTTAATGTTTTCGTACCTGTCAGAAACGGTTCGCAAAAATTATTTTAAACCTGAGTGTCGAAAAAATATATTTAATTATGATTTAGTCTATTCCAATGGACAATTTTATTTGTTTTTTATTAAAAATATTCAAAAAATAGGAAACTCATAAAAAAACAAATATATTATAAATTTGTGTTTTTCTTTCGGGGATGATTAATTTAATAGATCACAATAAATGTTCCAACAATAAATTTCATTATGCATTATACCTACATGTACATGCAATAAATCCTCCATCGAAAAGAAATCGACGACCTGTGGCTTCCAATATTACTAAGAAATATTGACAAAAGAATTGCAAAAATCATAGAGCAAATAAATTTGACAGCAGCGTTTGATTTTAATAGAGTCAAAAATGTCGCTTCACAATATCAAAAATGCAAAAATGTCAAATGCAATTTCGCGGGAGTGAAGTCCGGCTTGCGGTAACCTCGCGGACTGAACTCGGGCTGAAACTCGACATCTCTCAACGAATACACAACTAGCTAGAATATGAGTGATTAGATAGTAAACGCAGAAGAGGGCTTCTAGTCAATTCTATCAATTTTGTGGCAAAAATAAATCAAAACATTCACGATGGTTTTGGCATATTAGCCAAGAAAGGCAATTCATTATAAAGGCCAAAGGTGAGTGTCGGCCCACGCACGTCGTGCATGGTTCCGTATGTGCCAGTCACAACATGCGTACTGAGAAAAGTACAGAATCTGTGTTAGCAACTATTTCTTCCTTTTTAAGCTAAAGTAAATTTTTCGAAATTTTCAATACTCCAAGTACATTTTATAAGTTGGTCGACTATTACACGGTAACTTGTACAGCCTAGTTTTACTGTGATAATTTTGCTTTCGATAAAATAGATAGATAGATAGAAACTATATTAAATATACATACATACTGCTGTCGTGAATTCTTTTCACATATCCAAAACCAGCGGTTTTATGGTAAGAGGGAGGGCACCTGATTCATACATAAATTAGGACTTTAGAAGTACGTATCTCAACAAGTATGTACTTAAATAAAAAAGTCCGATTGAAATCCTTATGTAACTTCATTATCATCATCAGCCCGTGTCTCTCCACTGCAGGATATAGGCCTCTCCCAAGGCTCGCCCTCATACACGGTCCTCCGCCTTCCACATCTATAATTACCTCCGTTATAGTGCTTCAGGTCGTCAGTCCACCTGGCCGAGGGGCGTTCAACGCTTCGCTTCCCGATACATGGCCTCCACTCGAGAACTCGTCAACCCCATCGGTAGTCGGTTCTACGGCAAGTGTGACCGGCCCATTGCCACTTCAGCTTGCTAATGATTTCGGCTATGTCGACAACTTTAGTTCTTCGACGGATTTCAGTATTCCTGATTTTGTCCATCAAAGAAATACCGAGCATAGCCCGTTTCATAGAGCGCTGAGTGACTTTAAATTTGTGGATCAGTTCTGCTGTGAGAGTCCATGTTTTTTCACCGTATGTCATTGTAGGCAGGACGCATTGGTTGAAGACCTTGGTCTTCTGACATTGTGGTAGTGGCGACGAGAACAGACGACGGAACATCCCGAAAGCAGCCCAGTCCAGCTGAATTCTTCGGTCGGCCTCTTTGTTGAAGTTCTGTTTGCCTAACTGGACAGTCTGTCCTAGATAGACATAGTCTTGCACAACTTCAAGAGTCGCACCCTCTACGGTTAGGTACTATGTTACTTATCGAGATGGCATCCATCATTTTCATGTGCGCTGGAATTTTATTATTCGGGCCTACATTAGTATGGTGACATACCAAAAAAATTATTCGCAGTTTCATTGCGCTATCGTCGATCAATAGTTTCCGAGAAAAACCGCGGGCGGACGAATGATCAGATGCACTTTGAAAAACTATATGAGTTTTGTTTTTGCCATTTGGCCACGGAACCCTCGAAACAATGAACCGTCATAGGACGCTTAGGAATGGACAGAATAACGTTTGGATTTCTTTGATTTCAGGTAAATATTTTAAATCTATGTAAACTTATAATTGTATAATTTTATATATAAATTGAATTATTTTTCCATATGAAATATATATTATTTTTAATTAAATATATTATTCAAATAAAAATATACATTCTTACTTGTATTTGTTAACTATTTTTATATTAATACTTATTCCAACCTTCTATTAATGCCAATTATAACACGCACACAATAAGAGAGGGGGGGGGTGGTGGTAATCAACGCGCCGTTAAATGTGTCACATCAAAAATTAAATACCATTGGAGTATCTGACAAAAAACACAAGTGCAGTCCATACCAATATTTAGAAAACCAGGTAACAAATCCATATTCAAGTGGAAGTTCATGCTCATAAAATGGCATAAAATTTTGACCGCTACCCCTTATACTGCAAATAGTATTTTGCCAAGCATTGCGCAATATTCACTTAATGCTAATAAAAATATATGACAGTTTCTATACAAAAATATTTGCTCATGTAGATGCATACAAGAAAATCAGTAGGATTTAGTTTAATTTCGATGTGGTTCGATATAGTTCGGTAGAGAGGTCCGATTCTCATGTTAAGCGACATTATTACATCTATTGACGCAAGATAAAATAGAATAATCTACCCTTAATTTAACATCAAATGCTTTCGGATGGTTTTCGAATGGAAAGAATAATAGCGAATGATCATTGTTATTTTCTTTCACAGTATTATTAAAAATAAAGTTTTCTTTATAGCTTCAAAATCAAAGTTAATGTCTTCAGAATAAAATAAATGTATTGTATTTGCAGCAGATTTTGAACAAGTTTGATATAAGTTCAGCTTGTGTCTGTGAGTTTTTTAAAAATTAAATTGTATCTCTGATGTCTACTACAAACCATCTTGAAATTGGTTATCCTGAAAGGAATACAATGATATTCTTGAAAACCAAAAAAAAACACCAATCTAGACATCTTAACATCAGATACATTGATATTCAATATCTGATTCAGGCTAAACTGTCCACGTAAACCAAGTTCTTAAAGAATAATGCACTGAACTCTGGCCAAAGTAGCTCAAAACGCAGTTTTGTTTTTTTTGCACAATTTTTACGCAATGAACCAATAAAAATAATATGCAGTGCCTATAGAGAGTCCTATACTTAAAATATAAGAAAATCTTATATACATCTATAGCTATTCAGGCATAGAGTTGAAATTACGACGATAAAAGTCGATGTTTTGAGAATCGTCGAAAATTTTGGTCGGGACGGCGCGATTAGTCGTTCGGGGTAATCGAGGGGCTCACGCGAGCGCATCCATTAACCTTTTGTGTGCCAGCTCACATATCCCACCCCCTTGAAGTAAGTCTACAAAAACGTAGTTCATAAAAAAATGATATTGTGTATTATTATACCATTTCGCTTTCAGTATCGTGATAGCTCGATCGCAGCGACCTGTTTAAAATCTATTAGACCATAGGGCCGTGGTTCGAAACCGGGCATGTACCAATGAGTTTTTTCTGACTTAAGTACATTAACTATCACTGACTCCGTGCTTCGGAGAGCACGTTAAGCAGTCGGTCCCGGTAGCTGTCAATAGATGGCGGTCGTCACAATCCGCCAACCTACATTGGAGCAGCGTGGTGGATTTAAGCTCCAAGCCCCCTCTACTCGAGAGGACGCCTGAGCTGAGTGGGGTATGAAAACGGGCTAATAGAATGGAATGCCATTTCGACATTATTGATCAACAAAAAATTCTGATGCTTTGTCTAAAAGATAAAATGTAATTACGATTTTTGTATTCAATGTCATTTTTTTAAAGGTGTTTTATCTGGTTATTAAATTGGATAGCTGAAGCGGCAAATCCTCAAGCGTATATGTTTAAGTTAGCAGTATTACCTATCTAATTTAGTAAAGATGACTTTACAAAGCCTATCTTAAGAAAAGGTTTAAAAAAAATTGAATTTATCCCTTTAAATGCCTAAAAACCCACGGCTCAATTGGGATTACTTGCTGATATGCTAGGGACATCAAAATAAATATCTCCAAAAAATCTGATTTAGTCGGAATTTTAACTTAAAACCTAATTATGCTGAGTTATAGTTGTAAAGATAATTATTAAAATTTGGTGTATGGAACTTTTTTAGTTTTTTCCTGTTGAATTTCTTTGTATAGAAAACCAATCATGTACCAGCACAGCTTAGGACCTAAAAAATTATTCATCTAATTCAGTTTCCAAATTGTTTAGGATTAGGCCTCTCTACACTCTATAGATACCATACCATACCATCAGCTCATTAATATCCCACTGCAGGGGCTTAGGCCTCCTCTCGGAATGAGGAGACTTGGATAATTGAATAAGAAGCGGGCTCGTTACCACTCAGCTATAACGACAAAAGACACCGCGGACGTTAAATGAAAAAAAGACATATTGGTTTATCTAAGTTTGGTGTTTTTTATTAGACAGCTAGTTTGGATACACCTATACAGGCTTCTTCAGCTTGGCAAAGATGCTAGCTACATATTTTCGTCTATTGTTTTTTTTGAAATACGATATCTTGTAGACCGAAACGAGTTCAATCATAGAATCAACGGTCAAACAGTTAGAACCTTATAATACTACTATCTTACAGAGGCTACTTTCTGATATATTCGGTAATAAGCAGAAAATTTTGTGATATTTCAAAATATCAATACCCATACGCCATCGTTTTTTTAAATATAAGATTCGAAAAAGTTGAAAAAAACTTGAATTTTTTTTTAATGTATAGAATTACACGAGAAATCATTTAGCAATTTCACTGTATTTTTTATACATTGTCGTGTAAGAATTTAAAAAAAAAATATAATATTTTCCACCGATTTTTCCAACGCTACCCTGTAAAAGTTTGAAAAAATCGTCCGCAGTATGCCGCGCCGTAACGCCCAATAAAAATTATCCCTTATAGTTGATCGCTGATATATGTCATTTTAATTATTTTTTTTAGTAGTTTTTGTCGTCGTATCACATATTTAATAAACATATTGACAATTCATTTTGTTTTATGATTTAAGGGCGTTTGTCGTGATAAAATTAATGACGGTTATTTTCTTGTTAAATCGATAATTGCTTCGTTTATAACTTTATCTATCCGACATTATTATTGCAACGGCACCAGGTACTGTGTGGGCGCCCCGCGAAACGTACAGTGAGTTCTTTTCACGTTCATTTCGCTTCTCAACACTCTACAGCAAAACACTACGCCGCCGAGGTGAAGACGGTACAAATAGTGTTTTCGACGAAAACGCATATTATAACTCACGCCAAACTTCTTGTTCGCGCTGACGTCGCTGTCAGATTATTTCTTACACTTATGATTGCAGTTAAATGACAAGACATTAATTTCGCTTTGTGGTCCTTTTGAGGTAGTCACAAAACGGTCACAACACATTGTGGCAAATTTTACAAATGCCCAAGACGGATTTCACGTTATGAATTGTAAATAATTTGAAAAGAGTCTGACGCGGGGTGGACTTTTACTGGCTTGCTCTTTTAATGATCGAATTGTCCTCAATTTATTGACATATTTCACACAGTGAGGGTTGCCACATATCCGGTTATAGACCGGACAGTGATGTCCGATCGAAAAAATATTAAAAATCTGGACTTCGAAGCGCCCGGTTTTTTGAGTTATTATATTCGATGGCACTCAGGCGTGGGAGGAGGCGGGAAAACATTTAAATCTATAATGATAATGATAATTAATAATAATACCTGGGACATCCCACATAGCGCTATTTAATCCCAAAGTAAGCAAGTATTCTGCTTGTGCGGATATTAAACGGATGTAGCCGCGCGCAAAAGCTAGTACGTGTATAAACGTGACAAATTCACGATACCCACGTAAGTTCATTAAAAGCTACCCTGACATACGTTGGCAATTACGGACGCGGGCGCCGCCTGGCACCGCGTGTACCAACCAACCCGAAACACCACTCGCCGATAAACTACTATTATTTACGTAAACGTGATTATTAATAAATGGATCTATATGTATAAATATTTATATGTTTGGGAACAGATATTAAAAAATAATTTTATAGTCTGATAGATAACGTTTTTAGGGTTCCGAATAGAAATTTAAAAAACGGAATCTTTATATGTTCGTTTGTCTATACGTCTGTTTGACATAATAATAAAAATAATATTAATATATGGGACATCTAACACATCGTCATATAGTCCCAAAGTAAGCAAATATTATGCTCGTATTAAGGGGTACTAGACAACTGGTATACATACTTAAATATTCTTTTTTTATGTATACATGTATAAATACTTTTTACACTCAACACGGAACAAATAGACATGTTCATGTATACCATATTCGAACTCCGCAGTTAAGATCTCTAACCACTGGGCCAATCGGTTAGTCATATATCCGCCATCTTTTTATTGATTCTCATTTTTCAAATACATGTGTTATGTGAACACAGACAAGTCAACCTTATAGACCACGCTTTGACAGGGAGTAGCATTCGCCAAAGCTATGTAGTGACACTACATAACTACATCACTAGTGAGCCGTCAGTTGGAAGCACGTTGGAAGCCATTGAATTGTCAATTTTGAACGAGCCAATGAAAACTAGCCGACCTCTCCCCGCACCCCGCCACTTTTTGGCGATTTCGTACTGACGTTTATTAAAGCGTGGTCTATAGGTTGACTGGTCTGTGTATGTGAACCACCATACGATTCTGCAGAGAAATTATGATCGTTCGGGATGACTCTCCATGCATTGAAGTAAGAAATGAACTTTAATTTTGTTTTCACACACGAGTATGCAAAAGTTGGCCTGTCATTTTTATTGACATCGTATGGCGAGGTTCCATTTAAATATCATATAAATCAAAGCAATAGGTAGTGCATCATTTAGTATCAACCGCCAGACGTCAATTGCTGCATAGAGATATTCCCATAGATCTTCAAGAGTCTTGTCTTGTGCTTGTGCCAGATGTAATCTGCTAATCTATAGTTTACCTACTACCTCAAAAGCAATTTAAGAAACCAACTTTATAGCCTACAAACTTTTTTTAAACACCCCAAAATTTTATACGGCTTTCAACCAGCCAGTGCAAGCGCAAAGTTTTAGCCGTTTAATTTGCATCCGTTGGCCATTACTGTACACATGTGTCGCGTGTTTAAACGATATTAACGTTCTATTAACCCTGTCATCTGAAATTTATAAATGCATGCTTCCATTTCGTATCCATAAATTTTGTATTGCCGAGTTAACTCATTTTGAAATATGAATTGAAAATATTTTGTAAAAAACTATTTCGTTAGTTATAAATTAGATTTTTTAGTAGATAATTAGTGATTAAACTACTATAGCTTAACGATAACGATGACGATTACGATTATTGGAAAACTGAATTGTTTTTTCATGTTCACCAATGACACATCCAATGATTCTTAATACTTAAAGTAAGGGCTACTACAATATTACAGCAACCGTATTACAGAAAGTAAATGAAAAAATCAACTTCAAAAGTAATGAAAAGCAGAATGTTTACCTCAGGTAAAAGACCTATTTTTAGGCACTCAAACTATTAGCGCCCTCACTACGCTCGAGCGCCATCTCGTGCTTAAATATCTCTTGTGTAACAATCTACTATAATAATAATAACGTATACATCACAACAACGTCTAGGCCCCAAATTAAGAATTAGCTTGTGTTTTGGGTACCAAGCGAAAACACCACATACACATAGCAACCTAGACCCGGTATCAGTATCAATATTCATCACATAAATACTGACCCGACCTGGGATTCGAACCCGGGACCTCCAGCTTCGTAGGAAGGGTCGCTACCCACTAGACTAAGTGGTCGTCATTGGCTACTATTTATTGGCTGCAAAGTAATTGCATCTATACCCATTCATAGGGAAATATAACTCTTTAAAAAAAACCTTTAAATATATAAATACTCTGGCTTAAGTATACTATATATGATTTCATATTGTTTTTTTCCCGCCAAAAAACTCCTAAGCATTAACATCACGACATTAATGTTTCATTAGATTGCGTACAATGAATATAATCGTTATTTTCAACATTTTGATTAACACCCTCCAAAGAAACGGCACACGAAAATAATTCCAACAAAGTATTAATTACCTTTAATACTTTTGACGCATTTTCTTTCGTAGAAAAAAAAATAACTTTATAAAACGGTCGGCATTCGATAACTACGTTGAAAATTCACCTGTCGACTTTGAATTAAAAACATGGAGCACGCAAAGGCGCGAACAACGACACAAAAGCGGCGTATAACTCAATTAAGGGGGCCACCAATTATTAACTCGAATACGTGTGAACGTTAAATAAACATGATTTATACCAATAATTATAATAAGGAAGGGCTAAATTTTAAGCTCCTGAAACCGAGGACCGAGCTTACTAATGTACTTAGATATGTAAGGTTCGTATCAACTTGAGATCTGTAATTCTGCTGCTTACCCCTTTAGGAAATAGGCGTGAGTAAATTTATAAATCTTTAAGTAATAGTGATAACAAGCCGAACATTCGTGATGTCGTGATAGCCGGATGGTGGCGTCCCCGCTTCTCGTTTAGAAGGTTGTGGTTCTAATCCCAGAAATTGGCATGTACCAATGAGTTTTTTCTGACTAAACATAACTGTCACTAAGTGCGTGTAATGTGGTATGTTGTTAATTTAAAAAAAAATTATATTTCCTATGATAGTTCGAAACTATATTCAGCGGTGAAATTATAGAATAATAAACAAAATAAAGTCATCCATACTGATGTTAACACATAAAAATGGAAAAAAATTTAAGCTACTCAAGTAGGTACTTCCTGGAATTTCAACACTTTTCTAAAACAAAAATAAAATTATGGAAATTCCCATTTCAGATCGTATAGTAAAAAAAAATAATAAAGGAAACTGATGCTAACCTGTTCAACTAATTTTTAGTCATTGATTCTAAGTTAGGATGGCGTCGTAAACGTAACACGTAATTATTTTAAACTTTTATACATAACCTTTATAAAACATATATATAAGTTTTTTTAAATACAGCTTTTTTGAAAAAAAAAATGCGTAGGTATCATATGAATTATCAATGTGATCTCAAGGAACTTGTGATGTTTTTGTTTCTTTCTGCTACTTCCCATGGAATTTTCAAAACATTCTAAGTTAAATAAAAACTTTGTAGTTTTATTATTTACGCTGGTGTCATATAAACGGGTCAGTAAACACATCCCGTCCTTAAACAAAATTTTTAAAACTTTTATTTCACTTTTCTCGTATGCGTTATTGTCTGTATTTGCTTTGTTAATAGGTAGGTAAGTTCCAAAACGAAAAGCGTAACGGATCGGTAACATATTTTTTTAAACACTTCCCATCTATTCATACCATACGAAGCTTGAAAATAAATTCTTTTATAAAAACTTGTCTACATATTATTACAATAAGTGAGAAACAGGTACTTTTCCACTTCTTTGGCCGGTGCCATAAAAATCAGGTAAAAATCTGTTATGACAGGGCCCAATTTTTTGTGTCTGTCCTGTAGGTACCACGTATGACGTGTTAATAGCAGTACTTGTAAATAAATATTAAGCTTTGAGAAGTTTAGGGATCCATGTATAAAATTTAAAACCATAGGGTTCCGTATTTATGCCAACAAATTGTCCGTGGCCAGTTTTTCTTGATTTTCAAAAATAATGTATTGGAGTCACTGGAAATTATTTTAATTGAACATTCTAATCAATATTTGAAATCAGCCCAACCATCCGTTTCAGATTAATAATAATAATAATACATGGGACTTCCCACACAGCGCCATCTAGTCCCAAAGTAAGCAAGTATTATATTTGTGCTATGGTTTACTAGAAAACTGATATACATACTTAAATATTCTTTATAATATATACATATATAAATATTTTTGCGAAGACATCACATACATAGATTACATACATTGTTGTGATTGTGTGTGTTATTATTATTATACATATAACAACCAAGACCCGGTACCAGTATCAATATACATCATATAAATACTGAACCGACCTGGGATTCGAACCCGGGACCTCCAGCTTCGTAGGCAGGGTCGCTACTCACCTCCCCCCTTCGGGGGGGGGGGGGGGGGGGGGGAGTCCATTTCTACACAGGAAGGTAGTGATTTGGAGGTAGAGCTACTGTAAATCTCCTTCAAGCGTTGAAGCAATATAAAGTGGTCCCAGTCATGTTCGGTCGACCCATATTGTGAATACTACAACGACATTTGGGGACATGTCGTTGTGGATGCGCCCTCCCTCAAGCTACGAGTTGGCCACAGCGCCACTCGCTATTCAGCACGAGGCGCACTATGCACTCGTCGCAGTCCGCTGTTGTCTTTCCTATGTGACGCACTGAAAATATACAACGCTAAACGCATAATCGCTTATCGCCTAAAACTCATATAAAAAACCTAATAAAATTGTGTAACAAACGCTATAATATATAAACTGTGGAGTGTGCCCACAGTTAATAATAATATTATTTTGATAATATTATTATATTATTATAATAATATAATAATATTATTTTGAAGGCGCCCACGAGTTCTTCTTTGAACTTCGTCTGGGCTCACTCCTGAAGCGTGAGCGTTTTAGTGGACTGTATTTATAGGTATAGCGAGGGGCGATAGCGAAAGGAGAGGAAAGACTAAAGGGACTGACCTTGACGCAGCAACACACATATAAGTCTTCGCTGTCAGCCAGGAGCTCCTCCAGTCAGGCGGCGGCGCGGCACCAACACGTAATCGGGCACACTCCACAGTTTATATGTTATAGCGTATGTTACACAATATTATTAGGTTTTTATACGAGTTTTAAGCGATAAGCGATTATGCGTTCAGCGTTTTATATTTTCAGTGCGTCACATAGGAAAGACGACAGCGGACTGAATGTAATGGAAAAAGCGGGTAGTGAGGAAACAAGAATTAGGGATGCGGCGTAGCCATTGCCCCCGGCCATTGAAAGTCTCGCTTTCAATTGCACAAGGAAAAATAAAAGAAAAATATTAAAATAAACTTAAAATTTAACAAAGAAAGCGGAGAATAAATTAAATTAAACTATTGCTATTGCGTGGGTAGAGGACAGAGACGCACGACTGGTCTCTTGTAAATTCCAGTTGCAGTCTTAACTGACGCAACACGGACTACTCCGTCGACTCCTGGGAATGTAGAAACTACTACGCCCAACGGCCAATGAAGGATAGGGGTATCATCAGTCATTACAATTACAATCGTACCCTTTTCGATTGGTTTAGAAGGTGTATTCCATTTCTCACGCGTCTGTAAAAGATGTAAGTACTCTAATTTCCATCTTTTTGAAAAAGATTGTACTATATTATCCAAAAGCTTGTATCGTTTTACTAAATTACTAGAAAACTCTGTCTCATCTACAAAAGGTAAATGTTTTATGTTTGCCCCCGGCCATTGAAAGACTCGCTTTCAATTGCACAAGGAAAAATAATAGAAAAATATTAAACTAAACTTAAAATTTAACAAAGAAAGTGGAGAATAAGTTAAATTATTGCTATTGCGTGGGTAGAGGGCAGAGACGCACGACTGGTCTCTTGTAAGTTCCAGTTGCAGTCTTAACTGACGCAACACGGACTACTCCGTCGACTCCTGGGAATGTAGAAACTACTACGCCCAACGGCCAATGAAGGATAGGGGTATCATCAGTCATTACAATTACAATCGTACCCTTTTCGATTTGTTTAGAAGGTGTATTCCATTTCTCACGCGTTTGTAAAAGATGTAAGTACTCTAACTTCCATCTTTTTGAAAAAGATTGTACCATATTATCCAAAAGCTTATATCGTTTTACTAAATTACTAGAAAACTCTGTCTCATCTACAAAAGGTAAATGTTTTACTGGACTTGACATTAAAAAATGCGCGGGCGTTAGAGCAGAAGGCTCCGATGGATCAGAACTCAATAGCGTAAGCGGACGCGAATTCAGTACGCACTCTATTTGCACCAAAACTGTCAACAATTCTTCATATGTTAAAATCTGCGAACCTATTACGCGAAACAAATGAGTTTTAAACGCTTTGACGTAAGTCTCGACATGTCCATTAAAATGAGGACTGCGTGGAGGTATGAGTTTCCAGGTGATTCTGTTTTCTGATAACTCCTTTGCAAATGAAAAATTGTAATTTTCAGAACATAAAAATTTATAGAGTTCATTAAGCGTATTTTTTGCTCCTATAAACGTCGTACCGTTATCAGAGTACATACACGAAACCGCACCCCGTCTGGCAAGAAAACGTTTAAAAGCTGAAATGAATACGTGCGTTGTCAGATCTGAGGCTATCTCTATATGTACAGCGCGCGTTACGAGGCACACAAATATGCACAAATAGCATTTTATAGGATGAACACCGCGTTTTCTATACGGCGTAATGCTGATTGGACCTGCATAATCTACAGCTGTATGCGTGAAAGCTTTAGTTTGCTGTACACGACAAGCTGGTAAATCAGACATCATAGGAAATGTATTTTTTGGATTAACCTTAAAACAAAAGTAACATTGATGAATAATTTTGCGAACGGTGTTTCGACAAGATAAAATCCAATAGCGTTGTCTAAGTATAGACATAAGTAGTTGCGGCCCAGTATGACAATGTTTCTCGTGATGATATTTTATTATGAGATCGACAATATAGTCTTTTCGAGGTAATAAAATAGGATGCTGCTGATCATAGGATAAGTCTGCATTACGCAGGCGTCCACCAACGCGCAACAATCCGTATTTATCTAGAAATGGGTTTAATTTTCTGATTTGAAGCGAACAGTTTTTATTTGAAATTAAACATTTTATATCGTCAGCGAAATATTTAGATTGCATAACCTTAATTATTTGAGTTTCAGCGAAATCAAATTGTGAACTAGTAATTACTTCAGCGCGAGGTAGTTTCTTTAAAAAGCGATAAATGTAAATAATAGAGCGAAGTAAAGCGTTCCACGAATAAAAGCGTTGTGATAGCGTATACAAAGCATGTGGTTCTTCTTCGGCCGACGTAGCCAAAGCGATTACCTTTGATTCGGGTACTTCTATATTATCAGAAGGTTTGAACCTTTTAATAGGCCAACTTTCAGGTTCTTGCTGTAACCATGAGGGACCATTAAACCATAATGGATGGTCAATTAAGCGTAAAGGTGTGATACCACGAGACAAACAATCACTCGGATTATCGACTCCATTTACGTGATAAAAATGTCGCGGAGGAAGCGTATCAATAATTTTTGTAATTCGCGTAGCAACAAATGTTTTAAATTTATGCGGAGACGAGTGGATCCAGCATAGAGTCACCATAGAATCGGTGAAACAATAAATATCGTCAATATTATGACGAGGAGCGTATGTGTCGATGACTAGACGCGTTAATTTAGCCATAAGTAGCGCAGCGCACAACTCCAAGCGAGCGATAGAAACAACTTTAAGAGGCGCAATTTTAGATTTCGCGCAAACCAAACGTATAATAGGCGGGTTGTTAGCGTTAGATACGCGTAAATAAATAACTGCGCCATAAGCTTTTTCACTAGCGTCTGCAAAAGCGATTATAGAAATATTTGAATTTTCAGTTACACCTAAATGACGCGGAAATTTAATTTAGCTAATTCAGGAAGTTCGGAAATATATTTATGCCAAATTTCAGCAATGTGCGGCGGCGTTGGTTCGTCCCAGTCCAATTTCAAAAGCCAAAGCTGCTGGATGAGAACCTTAGCAAATAATATGACCGGTGCGATAAACCCAATTATGTCATATTGACGAGCGATGACGGACAAAATATTTCGTTTCGTGCATAGTCGCTCCTCTATGGACACGACAAAACTAAATTCATCAGTAGACGGTGACCACTGAAGTCCCAAAATCTTTAAATGTTGATCCTGTTCAAACTGAACAGCCGAACGGTAGCGATAAGACTCGGGCAACGAATCTAACAATTCAGCAGAATTACTAGACCATTTTACCAAGTCAAAGCCCCCGGCCTTGAAGAGACCCAGCAACTCATTCTTAAGTTTGAGTGCGTCAGGTAGCGCGGGAACAGAATAACACACGTCGTCCATATAGGCGGCGCGCGGTACGAGATCCGCGGCGAGCGGGTATGTGTCTTGTTCTTCGGCGGCCAATTCGCGTACGACCCGCATAGCGAGATAGGGACTACTACGTAATCCAAAACAGACGCGATTGAACTCATACGTGACGAGAGGTTCCGTAGAGTTGTAACGATAAAGTATTTTTTGAAATTTGCGATGTTCTTCCTGAACCAAAATTTGCAAATACATCTGCTTGATGTCTGCTGAGAAAGCTATACTATAAAAGCGAAACATGAGTAATATTAAAAATAAGTCATTTTGTAGATTTTGCCCTGTATATAATATGTCGTTGAGTGATAGGCCAGAAGTGGTTTTGGCACTCGCGTCTAACACTATACGCAACTTCGTCGTGGTTTTGTCTTGACGCACGATGGCGTGGTGAGGGATGTAATAACCACTTTCAATATTATCATCATAAACTGGAGAGATATAATTTTTATCTAAATATTCTTTGATAACCGCGTTGTATTCTAAGCGCAAAGTAGGCGAAGCATTAAGTTTTCGTTCCAAAGAAAAATATCTATTTTTAGCGATTGTATACGAGTCACCCAAAGAAGCAGAGTCGCGCGAAAAGGGAAGCGCGACGCTGTAGCGTCCAGACTTGTCTCGCGACAAATTATCTATAAATATAATTTCGCATTCACGATCCACAGCATTAAGGACAGGCGCGGTATTAACTTCTTCAAGTTGCCAAAATTTTTGTAAAATCGTATTTATACAGGGTTGAGTAACAGCGCAACAAGCAAGAGATATGTTACTGGGATTATTTTCAATATCTACATTGCCTATAATCATATAACCGAAGACAGTCTCGAAAGCTGTCGGCATACCCGGAGGCCCCGTTACACGGCCCGACAGTAAAATTTGTGAAAACATCGAACCCCCCAACAAAAGATCGATATCACCCGGAACCGAGTAATATTTATCAGCGAGCGTAACATTATTTAAATAGGTAAATGAAGTAGTATTTATATGAGCGGTAGGTATTTTATCCGTAATTCGACCGATTACAAAAGCGTTAATAGAATATTTAATATTTTTATTTATTAATGATGACACTTTAAGTGTTAACATGCCCTTAATTGAACTAGCGGAGCCACCTATGCCCTTAACGACAGATCTAGTAATTTTATTATAGCGTAAATTTAATAATTTGCAGCAATCTGCGGTTATGAAATTATTTTGTGAAGCTGTGTCCACTAGACCTCTAATAGTATGTAAGTTACCCAAGTTATCTTCAGTGTTTAATTGAACAGTTCCTAATAAACAAGTGTTCAAGCGTTCAGAACTAGATTTAATATTACAAAGAGATATTTTATTATCGTGTGACGCATCCACTGTGGGCGCAGGCGTCTGAAACCGGTTAGCGGGGCCGCCGGCGGCAGCCGAGTGCTTCAGCGTTTCAGAGGACTCCGCACGAACGTTTACGGTTTGTGGTTCCGTATGCGACCTCATTTTTCTACATAAAAGTGAATGATGTTTGCATCCACAGTAGCGACATAAAACCGTAGATTTACAAGCGAAACTTACATGATATAAACTTAAACAATTAGAACATCCATTTCGGTTTTTAATAAAATTAATACGATTATTAATTGAAAGGCGTTTAAAAAAATCACATTTATATAATTGTGCATGTGTGGTTTGTTTACAGCATACACAAGCATTATCCACTACGACAAATGAATGCGTAGGCTTCGAGTAATTTTGTTCTGCGTTATTTTTACCATACTTCTTTGGCGGGGTAGAAGTAGTAGATATAGAAGAAGGCGTGCGATCCAATATTTTGGATTGTTCATGAAGAAAACCGATTAAACTATTGTACGTAGGTATGGATTCGTCACGTTTTAACATTTCAAAGGCGCGCGATGTTTCCGAATCCAGTTTCTTAAGTGCTACGTGGAGTAATATGAAATCCGTCAAATCAGACAATTTCAAAGATTTCAAACTAGCGACCGCGGCGGCGAATTTATCTAAAAATAATTCTATATTTTTTGAAGAAGCGTAACTAGCAGCTTTAAAATTAAATAATTGCTCCAAATAAGCGGAAGCGAGACAACGTTTATCCTCATATTTTTTAACCAAAGTTGACCAAATCTTTTCGTAATTTTCCCCGGTGGGAGTGATTCCGGAGCACACTGATAAAGCACGACCAGAAAGTTTTCCTATTAAGTATTGTACTCTTTCGTGATCTGTTAAGTTTTCGTTTACATGAATAGTATTTTTGAAATTTTCATAAAACATTGGCCACTCAATAGGATCACCAGAAAACGACAATAACTCCAACTTAGGTAATTTTATAGTACTCTTCTTGCTTTCAGAATTGTTACCAGTATCGTTGCATGTAGACTGAGGAACTTTAAGAGCGTTAATTTTGCTTTCGACCCGCTTAATACGGCAATATAAATCCTCAAACGCATTCCAAGATTGAAAATTAGGTACCGCGTCAGGATTCACAGTCAGCTCAAGCAAATTGATTTGTTTTACTAAATCAGAAAATTCATCGCGAATCGATTCCAATGTAATAATACTGGACAAAAACAATTCTTCTGATACTGTATCTTCAAAGGCGTTTTTTGCGTAATTATAGATGTATTGCAACCGACCAAACATTGATTCACGTTGCGCAGTTAACATAGTTATTTGTATTTTAATATCTGCCTCTTGCAGTTTTACTTTACCTTTTGTAGGCATATTTGAAGTTAAATATATTTATAGAATCAATAGAATTAAAACTGAAAACGTAAGAAACTAGACGATTCAATAAATGTCGCAATTACTGCCTGTAACATGCACACGCGGCACGCACACAAAAGGTGCGCGCGCGTAGATGCGACGCGATGTTTACCTACCTACAAAGCGAAATAATTATCCCATCAAAAACAATACTTGTCAAAAAAACCAAGTCTCGCAACTCAGTTGTTCTGCGGTAAAAAGTTGTGAGATCCATGTAATACCAAGTCGGTTATTAATTTATAAACAACATCTTATAGTGACGCATATCAATATAAAAATTCTTTAATGTTTTATATAAATATATTGAGACTTGGCCATCGCACTAAATAATTGAATTTACATGTGTTTTCAGGCGATTGAATTTACACGTGTTTTCAGGCGATGGCCAAGTCTCAATATATTTATATAAAACATTAAAGAATTTTTATATTGATATGCGTCACTATAAGATGTTGTTTATAAATTAATAACCGACTTGGTATTACATGGATCTCACAACTTTTTACCGCAGAACAACTGAGTTGCGAGACTTGGTTTTTTTGACAAGTATTGTTTTTGATGGGATCTCATTTCTTTTTGTATTTTGTAGACAGTTCTACTTTTTTCCTTTTCGGTACCTTCTACTTATTGTATATATGTATATCTACCAGCAACGAATTTTCTTAAAGCCCTCTCTCTGACTTATGAACTTTTCTTATTTTTGTATTATTTTCTTATTTTTTTCTTATGGGCTTAATTTTCTTTGCGGTCTTTTCTAGATTTTTTAGTTTTTCCTTGATTCATACATCAAACACTACTTATATTCCAAATTTGAAGCTTCTAGGTCTGCTAGAAGTGCCTTAGAATTTTGATGATCGGTGAGTCAGTGAGTGACAAAATTAAGAAATTTGACCCGTTATAATTTCTTAAAAATACTGATTCAAATTGAATGAAATTTGAAAATATGCTTATATAATATGCCTGCATGGTTACTGAAAATTTCAGTCTTCTAGGTTTATCCACAACGAAGTTACAGGGGGTCGAAAATGGTCTGAATTGCTTCGAGAAAAGGATGGTACGGCCGTGACGCTTTTTCGCTCGACTTGGTGGGGGCACGACCGTGCCCCCAGATAAATTCTTAGATAAAATTTTGATATAAAATAATTTTATATTTATATAAAGCGTTTCGTGCGAGAAATGGAATCTACCTTGTTCAGTAAAGACTGACAGAGTAAGAATAGCGTAGTTTAAAAGAATTGTATGAAGGGAAGCGTGCAGCGAGTTATTTTAAAACTTTTGGTAAAGACCAGAATTTTATGAAGCGAGCGTGGTCAGAAGACCAAATTATTTTTTAAACCTTCGGTTCGAAGGAACATATTATTTTTTTTTTAAACATCCGGCTCGAAGGACCATATTATTATGAAGGCGCCCACGAGTTCTTCTTTGAACTTCGTCTGGGCTCACTCCTGAAGCGTGAGCGTTTTAGTGGACTGTATTTATAGGTATAGCGAGGGGCGATAGCGAAAGGAGAGGAAAGACTAAAGGGACTGACCTTGACGCAGCAACACACATATCTTCGCTGTCAGCCAGGAGCTCCTCCAGTCAGGCGGCGGCGCGGCACCAACACGTAATCGGGCACACTCCACAGTTTATATATTATAGCGTTTGTTACACAATATTATTAGGTTTTCTATAAGAGTTTTAGGCGATAAGCGATTATGCGTTCAGCGTTTTATATTTTCCGTGCGTCACATAGGAAAGACAACAGCGGACTAGAATGTAAAGGAAAAAGCGGGTAGTGAGGAATCGAGAATTAGGGATGCGGCGTAGCCACTAGGCTAAGCGGTCGTCGATACCGCATCAATACAGACTCAACCGTTTTAGAAAAAGACGTCTACTGCAGTTCTTATTTTGTTTTGGACTTTTTAGTATGAAAATATCTAAACTTATTCATGTGTATGTATTCAGTGCCCAGAGCTTGCCATAACTGGTTTACCAGTATCCATTGATGGGTTCTGCAACATACCTTCCAACTCCATCATCCGACTCTCGTCACCATGTGCTATGAACAGTGCTCGTAAAGACAAATCTAATGCGTTTACTACACTAGATGTGTTTACTAATAGCCATTGAAAGGTTCTGTTATCCACCTTCCGGCTCCATCATCAGACTAGCTCCATGTCACTCTAATATTACACTGTCATCTAATTTACATATGTTTACAAAATTTCAACTCGATCAAACAATGGGATGTAGATCAAATTCAAATTTCAAAATTTGATCATACACACCAGGACAGTTGAATCTATAGTGTAAAAAGCATGAAATTAGAACTGAAGAACAAGTTATAACAAAAAAGATTAAACCACAGTTTAAACTTTCAAGAAAGAATTTAAAATAAATCTTGGTAGGTATCGTGTGCATTTTTCTTTATGATTAGTGAATTTGAAATTGTGAAGCCTGGATCTAAGAATATTAGTATCAGTTATAAGTTTCGAAAAGTCAAAGTGTGCCATACACGTTTCCAAGTAACGTTTGCAACAAAAAAACTGTAATGGTAATGCGATGATCGTAATCTAGCCGTTAACGCGTGCGGCCTTACGCGTAACGTACGGTACAGTCGCCGAAAAATACAAACAGAAACTTGCCTATATAATGCGTAGAGTGAAAAAATTTGACCGCAGCGTTTGGATTTAATAGAGTCGGTCAATTCACACTATCGAAATGATATTACGCAATTTTGCAGGGTTGAAGACTGGCGCGCAGGGATTTCACGGGGGTGTTGACAGGCGCGCGACGACCTTGCGCACTAAAACTCGGACTAAAACTCGTCATCTTGCACCAGCTAGCTAGAGTAAGAGTGATTAGACGGTAAACGCAGAAGAGGGCTTCTAGTCAATTCATACTTTTATCACATAATTTCATACGATAAATTACTTTGTAATTAATTTATAGCGTAGCTTCATAGATGTTTAATATTGCATTGGCTTCTACATACGTCCGCAAGGAAATCGCCGTTTTTGAGTGGGAGGGAGAGGAGGGGATGGGTGAATATTTTAATATATTAAAATTTAAATTAATTTTAATTTAAGTATACATAGCGATTACGTTATTATATCAACGGCACCCCGACACCAGATCAAACTAAATAAATAGTAAATAAGCAAATAGGTACATTAGTTATTCTTTTATAGATAAAAATTAAATCAAAGGAGTGTTATCAAGTGTTAGTTGTAAGAAAAATAATTTCACAATCACTTGTGACAGCTGACGGTCGATGTAAGCGAATATTGGGGGCTATTTTTAAACATATAATTTTATTGATTTTTATGATTGAGGTTGGATCACACACAAGTCAACCTTTAGACCACGCTTTAACAGGGATTAGCATTCGCCAAGGCTATGTAGTGACACTACATAACTACATCACTAGTGAGCCGTCAGTTGGAAGCCATTAAATTGTCAATTTTGAACGAGCCAATGAAAACTAGCCGACCTCTCCCCGCAACCCGCCGCTTTTGGCGATTTCGTTTTCGTACTGACGTTTATTAAAGCGTGGTCTAAAGGTTGACTTGTCTGTGGGTTGGATACTGCACATTTCTATACTTTGATTGTAAATGATTTTGTAAAAATATTTTTTTTATGATTAGAAGGTTTTTTTTAATATTTATCATAATGTACTATCACTAAATCCCGTAATATCTGCGAAGTACCCATCATATGAACTCAAACATGCTGTAAGTAAGTAAGTAAGTATGTGATTGCTGGAGGTTAAAATGATCAGACGTGGCCAAGTGTACACACTCGGCCAACTCTATGCCCGGAATCTGATAAAACGGCAGAGTTCATAAACCGCGTACGACGCCACTTTTATGTCGGCCAATCCATTAATATCCTTATCAAAAGAAATTTCGTGTGTTACGTCCGGCGAAAGGCGAGCGAGTGTAGGCCGATAAAACGCGTATGCTAGGGGAGCTTTCTAGGACTCAAAATAGTGATTTAATAGCGATTTTATATTATGCGCATAGATTTAAATCGTAGATTAGTCGTATAAGCGACAAAATGTACTGCAAACATTGGTGTAGCTTAGATGCTAAGGACATTTCAGAAACGGGGAACTATACTTTAGGGTTTTTGGGGGAGATAGTTGATGTCAAATATTTGAAATGAGAACTATACGGTGATTCGACCTACGCAGTGATTTAACTTAATTGGTTATGCGATCGGTCCGCGAGAAAAAAAAACACAACTTATTTCAATTTCTTTTTTTTTATGTTAAAATAAAGAAATATTCCTAGAACAGGGAAATATTTTTTTTTTATTTAATGATTTTAGAAAACGTAGACTTGCGGCTAATTTAAAGACAATCTGTACACTACAAACGACATATTTAGTTTATAATTACATGTTATTCCATAAAAGAAATTTGTAATAAATTAAAGAGAATATATTGCTAGGCGGATATTCTAAAATAAAAATGGGCTAAAAAATTGTACAGAACTTTGCCTGCAATTATATCGTGTGAATGGGTTTTAAACAAGCCAACCCCGTTACTTTACATACTAAAGCGCGCAGCAGACAATACACGAGTTAATAATGTGTGGATATGGTATTGTAAATTCAAATATTGTGAAAACTTATTTTAAGTGTCCGAGTAACTATCCGATGTTTAAAGGCATTATTAATAATTTATGTTTAATAATTTTTTTAAAGTTATTCTTTATGAAAGCAAGTCTTAAATTATTTTTATAGAACTTACAAGTTTTATGTTATTTTGTTTTGTTGTTATGTTTTTTATTCCTTACCGTAACGGCTGATTTCTGGCTGGCTGATGGCAACTTATATCGACCAACATCGACTCTTCCTTGTCCTGGTAGTATAACAAAAGATTCAAGTAGATTTGTTTACTTTTATAAATGGTATTAATGTTATTATTGTTAATTAACTTTAGTTTATATTCTATTAAATTTTATTATTTTATATTGATGTTTATTATATTTTAGTTAAGATGTTTTATATCGGGAAGAAGTGTCGGGATGTTGTAGGTAATAATAATAACATATACTTCACAACAACGTCTCGGCCCCAAACTAAGCATTAGGTTGTGTTTTTTGGGTACCAAGCGAAGACATCACGTACAAGATGCGTACAAGTAACAACCAAGACCCGGTATCAGATATCAATATTCATCTATAAATACTGACCCGACCTGAGACTCGAACCCGGGACCTCCAGCTTCGTAGGCAGGGTCGCTGCCCACTAGGCTAAGCGGTCGTCAAAAGGTATATTCACATACAATATACACATCAGACGATTTTTTTGGAATACTTTGCCTTTTCAACATCTGCGGATTTAAATGAAACTTTTTTAACTTGGCATACTTACTTAGAAACCTTTATTAGTTATACGTGTCCTAATTTGCTTGCGTATTAAATTTAAATACCAAACAACAAATTTAATATTACGTTCGTGGTGTACAATTAAACATGTTTATAAAATATGCAGATCTCATGCTACACATGACTATCCAATCCATTAACACTGAAAATGAACACACGAATTGCGTACCCAACACACTTTATTACGCAAATTGAAAATACAAAAGTAGGTTTATTTTTATGTTTATTTCCAAAAAAAAATATTCTCAAAGACACCGTAAGTAGTCTAGACATAACTCTGAAGAAGTATCATTTCACATAACTCGCTACATTACATTATTTTCACAGGCATCAAAAATCTCCTTTTGCCAAAATACTCATTTAAAAAAAGTCACATTTAAAAAAAAAAAGACTTATCCAAGTTTTTACAAAAAAGATCCTAGAATAAATTTTTGCCAATCCAAATATACCACCATCACTTATGAAATGATTAAAGAAAAAGTATTCTAAAAGCTACCCTTTCAAACTCAATATTTTACTTACCGCCAAATACAATGCTAATTTTTTATTTTTTCCATATCAATGCAACTTAAAAAAAAAAACAATTGTAGCTCTTTCCAAGTAAACATTATATCACATTCATCGCTCTAAGGCTAACCTAACCCTTTGACTTCTAAAGACATAGCGGATTTCTTATTCTGTGTTTTCGTTCTTGTGTGATTTCAAAGCTCAGAACAATTATTATTATTTTAAAAAAAAATTCTGTCAGATTTTTTTCTCTTTTTAGTATATCTTGAACATTCAAACTGTAGTTATGGAAAAAACTTTTATTCAGCATTTGTATATATCGATAAAACAATATGAACACCGTCACAACAAAACGCCGTGCATAAAAAATAATACCGCTTTTATCCTTCTTTCAACATACTTCAAGGGAACACATATCAAAGCGGAGGCCTTAACTCGAGGGAAAACATTGAAAATTTGGACGCTTATCAGCTCGCGTTTTAACTTTTATTTTGAAGACCCGGGGCGGGCCGGGCGGCTAGTGTCGGGAACAAGATCTATGAACCTTTAGACCTGGTAATCTCATATTTATTTAGGCCATATAAATATAATAAAATAGATATATATATATATATATTGGATAAAAAACTTTTAAATAATTACAAAAAGAATATTGGTTCGCAAACCACGATACAAATAATATGCTGAGTCTGTCTACGAATTGTCGGCACTCCCCTCCACCAAGCAAATTATATTAAAGTATGCGTTAAATGTACAAAAGGCATATCAACACTTTGCACGCACATCTGGAGAGAAAGTCAATACGTATTTTGTTCGTCTGCAATTGTAATCACCTTGGTTTACTTTTTGTATACCAGGCTGGTTTTAATACCATTAAAATTTAACACTCTTCAAAAAATTAAAATTAATAAATATATAAAATTATTAATAAAATTACTAAATAAATAAATAAAATAAACAAATATAAACAATAAAAAAGATAAAGACAGTTACCGACCGTTTTTACAATGTTTTTTCCATTGTGAAAATAAATTGAAGAGGAATTAAAAGTGACGAGGAAATTCGCAATATTATAACTTTTAATACAAAAGTACAACGAGTTAAGAAAACTGTTATGTCTAAAAGTATCTTTGCGATAGAATCCCAAGATAATAAATAATATTAATAAAAAATTAAATAATAATAATAAAAAAACGAAAGTAACCAGTATTGGGCACAAGATTAGTAACCTAAAATGACAGAATACATTATGTCATAAAAACCTTTGGCGTAGAACGATTCTCGTATGGAGACCACATGTCACAAACAGAGTATTGGGCATCCATCCACTAGATGACCCGAAGACCTGATAAAGGTGGCGAGAACTCAGTATATGCAGGTGACGGAAAGCGTAAGGTGACATTAGAAGACCCCTATGTTCAGTAATAAACAAATTCTGACTTAAACAACAACAATCAGCCGGGCTAACATGCACACCACGACAAAATTTTGTCGCTCGTGCCAAAATGAGATAGTTCTGTACGTCACTTATACAGATATTTCGTTCCAACATGAAATCGGATTACAAAAAAAATTGAAAAATATTTAGTCAGTTTACTGACCTTACTGTAGGACTGCCATAAGTGTTATGACACAGACTACTATGGTAACTCCCATGCATGCAATTAAAAAAACAAATAAAAAAATGATTTTACATACCCCCTCCGGTGAAATACATATCTTTCAATCGCTATTATCATTATAAAGTCATTGATGATTTTTCATGATCGTTTTGTTTAACCCCCCCCCCCCTCTCTAACTTTTGAACCACTACTTCAAAATATCTATTTTACAAATAGAGTGCATAGTACAAACTTATTATAAAAATTATTACGGGTATCTAGAGTCAATAGTTCATGAATTATAGCCCACAAGTAAATGTACAGTTTAACTCTGAAAAACTTGAGTTTTTTGTATAAGTCTTTGTCGTTCCCGTGGCAACGGAACCCCACCACATGCGTAACCCAATACATACTAAAAGTAACTTATAAGTCAGGAGATACTCGAGGTAACGTTCGGGTTACGTGATGTCAGTATAGTCGCTATGTAGTTAATCCTAATTTTATGATTTTTAACTATGTATAGAAATGCCCTATCTAAAGATTATTAAGGCTACAACAGCTAGTGCACGCGAGCTCGCTTTTACCGCGTTTCGGGCGTGTGTTCGCACACACAGCTGATACAGATCTGATTCATTGCTTACCACATCGACTATATTATACTCCCGGTCTAGAAACGGTTGATCTATGGTTACTGTACAGTGATCTAACATAAAATACATGAGGGAATACATGAATAATGCAAATGTATAGCTATTTATCAATAAGCGGCTTTGTCAAGCCTTATTCGCGTAGACATCTTGTCGCTTTATATCTTTTGATTCGTATTTCGTTTCCTATTGTCTACTCAAGGTCTGTCGTTTATTGATATTTTAATTTTGAATCAGAACTCGTTTTTTTATAATAACCAATATATTATTTACTATATGATATTTTAGTTTCGTCACTTTATATTTTTTTAAGCATTAGGAGACACTACCTTGGAGACTCTTTTATCGAAAAAAAAAATAGGTAGGTATTTCATTTTTCAAATTAAATATTTTTCTCGAAAAAAATATCGGTACCGCGAAATCATTAATTCAAACATGAATACTAGCTTAGAAAGAGGCGACCGCGGGTGAAATAACCCGCCGAGAGCTGTCGACTATCGTAATTGTCTGTCGCCGGTGCATCCACCCGGGCTTACGATAACTTTGTGACAACATATATCATTATACTTTAGTTCTGATACCAAAAAATTATAAAACACGTATTTCGATTATTTTTACCAAAGATTGTGATTTAGAAAGTGAAAATTAAGCAGTTGATAATGTGGTAGGTAATTCTAGACGCCTATGTCTCTCGAAAATCTGACGCAGACATGGCAGACTGCAAATCGAAATATTATGTGTGAATAGACCTACAGTCGTCCGAATCCGGGCGTGTACCAATGAGTTTTTCTGACTTAAATACATAACTATCACTGACTCCGCGCCTCGGAGAGCACATTAACCAGTCGGTCCCGGTTGCTGTCAATAGATGGCGGTTGTTACAACCCCCAACCCGCAGTGGAGCACCGTGCTGGATTTAAGCTCCAAGCCCCCCTCACCTTGGAAGAACCTGCAGTGGGGTAAAAATGGGCTGATGAAGATGAAGAAGACCTACAGTAGGTACTTACCTGCCTGCGTGGTGCATGGACGAAAAAGTTCAGTTTGGCGGCAAGGTTTTGTTTAGATACATACTGTCTTATCCACCCAGCATTCAATTGTCTTGTGTTGTCTTTCAAATTCACCTGGTAGTGATTTTTTTTCTTGTTCATTTTAGGCGATTTTTGTTAAGATCGATTAGTGGATGTTTAGATAAGTCATTACAGTAACGAGCTTAATATTCTAAATATGTGTCTTCCTTTGATTATATAATGTTTGGATAGAGAATCGGGGTCAAAAAATGTAGATAAAAATATCACCTAACTGTTCGGTTATAACTGACGCACGCAGAGACGCTTTGTACCTACATGGTTAGTACGACGTAGCGAGAAGGTAGTCTATTGTCACGCACACTAGTATGTAAAAGTTGGCTTGTCGCTTTTGTTGACATTGTTTTGCTAGGGTCCTAGTATATTTTATGGCAACATATCCATCATTTACAAATTATAAATGTAAAATCGTGAAATAATAAATTTCAAAAGGTAATTTCACATATTTTTACTTCATCTTTATGTTTTTTATATCTAGTTAAAAATATCTCGACTATCCGGAAGCTTGAGGTTCAAGAATGTCTAACTTCGTAGACTACTATAGGAAGTTTTTTTTTTCTTTCACTACAGAAGTCAGCCCGCTGATATGAGCATTGCATGCATGGCCGCATAAAACAGAGTAGTGTATCCTATGAAACAGAGACTACAAAATATTAAGAGGATAAGAGAAACGGTGTTAACGGTTGCCCCCAACAAACCTTTTTAAAAAAATGTGAAAATACAATTTGTTTCCCGTTGAACATATTTTCAAAAATAAAACTATTTCCGAGTATGTAAGTTTTTTCTTTCGATGTATCAAATTAACTTAAAAATAAAACAGTTGAACCTTGTTTTTGGTATATCAATCCCATATATTTTTTTCGTGGCAATCGGTTAAAGTTTTAATGTGGCGCAACCGCTAACGCTGTTTGTATAGAAATTTACAAGTACACAATCCCTTTAAGAAGTGTTTTCTCTGAGATTAATTAAAATAATACGCAGTTAAGCGTTAATTTCTTTACCATAAAATTATCGTCTCTTTAGGATTTTCATCAACTAATAACTGCACAAACTCTACTTTTTAAATTTACAATAATAATATTCGTACCTACAAGTTTAATTGTAACCCAAAAATTTAAATTAAATTATTTCAACTTTTTAATTTGCATTAAAAATGTAAGGAAACCTATAAAGAGAAGTGTACATTAATTGTAAAATTATTATTTTCGAATAAATAGGGCCAAGTAAATCAGTTTATACCGCATCGAACTATGACACACTTTGAAATATCGATTGTAAACAAACAGAGCGAATCTCAATGCTTTAATAAATCGATTCACCCGAACCAGATGAACTGCAGCCGCGCAATCCATTATTCGATACGATTATTTACAGGAAGATTTGTATCTGTTGTCGCCGTTAAAATGCTCACCACAGGTAACAAAAATTGAAATTTCTATTGGACAATATTGGGTAAAAAAGCAATCAAGTCGTTATTAATTACATCCTCTACATTATATCATGTCTAAACAAAAAATGTCTTGATTTTGTGATTATCAAACTATGCTACAGCATAGTTTGATAATCTGGAATTAAATAATTTTATACTTTTGCTAGGGACGTCTACAAGCCATTTCCTATAAAAACAACTTATTGAAATTTCATATTTGCATCTTTTACCGACATTTCATTTTTCGCGCATTTTATTGAGATTCAATCTTTCTTGCATTTCATTGACGTTCTCGCTGTTTTACATTTACATGATAAACTTTCGTCGTTTTTTCACTGGAATACACCTCTTAAACATTTTCAATGTTAAAATTTTACTTTACGTAATGTTAATATTACACGAGCATTAATTTTGTACACCAAAAGACTTTGCGTTTGTCCAAGTGGGCGCCGAAAATAGGACGGTGCGATGTGACGAGTGCGGCATAAGACAAGGACAGCCGAGGCCGCACCGCGGTTCAAGCCAATTGATGAAAACAACATATGACAGCGACACAGTATCAGTGCACTATCAGTGTGCACTCACACAAACGCAAAGCTAAGGTCTCGCTTTTATGTTCATAAAAATATTAAAATGATAAAAAAAAATATTAGGTACTCTGTGTAGCGAAACACGGTAAAGCAAGGAACTTATAGTCGCGTAGCCAGAGAAAAATTACTTACGATAATTCCAAGTATCTTCGTTTTTGGTGAGTAGATAGATAAAGTGCTTTGTAAGCTATTGTCAAAAAGTTAGAAGTTTTAGGGCTGTGCTACGGGTGTGGCTAGGTATTTCTTAAAATTTCGTGTAACACGCTGTATATGGAATTAAAATTTGAAATTTTGATTGGTTCATAATTACAACTAACTTAAGCTCACGTTGTAAAATTTTTAGAAAGATAACATAAGGGATATTGAGAAAATTTAAAAAAAATAACAGTCTGGTCGTCGGACATTATATTTCGTAAAAAAGTTTTGATGATTCTAAAGCTGTTCCTTTTTTAATGAGTGGACAGACAAAGTGTATTGTGAGCTATTGTCAAAAAGTTAGAAGTTTTAGGGCTGTGCTAAGGGTGTAACTAGGTATTTTTTAATACTTCGTATAACACGCTGTATATAGAATTAAAATTTTAAATTTTGATTGGTTCATAATTAGAACTAACTTAACTTCACATTGTAAAATTTTTAGAAAGATAACATAAGGGATATTACGAAAATTTAAAAAAATAAGTCTAGTCGTGGGACATTAAATTTCATAAAAAAGTTTTAATAATTCTGAGGCGGTTCGTTTTTGACGAGTGAATAGATAAAGTGCATTGTAAGCTATTGTCAAAAAGGTAGAAGTTTTAGGGCTGTGCTAAGGGTGTAGCTAAGTATTTCTTAATACTTCGTATAACACGCTGTATATAGAATTAAAATTTTTAATTTTGATTGGTTCATAATTAGAACTAACTTAACTTCACATTGTAAAATTTTTAGAAAGATAACATAAGGGATACTACGAAAATTTAACAAAAATAACAGTCTGGTCGTGGGACATTAAAATTCAAAAAAAAGTTTTGATAATTCTAAAGCTGTTTGTTTTTTGATGAGTAGATAGATAAAGTGCATTGTGAGCTAACGTCAAAAAGTTAGAAATTTTAGGGCTGTGTTAAGGGTGTGGCTAGGTATTTCTTAATATTTCGCGTAACACGCCGTATATAGAATTAAAATTTGAAATTTTGATTGGTTCATAATTAGAACTAACTTAACTTCACATTGTAAAATTATTAGAAAGATAACAAGGAATACTACGAAAATTTAAAAATAAATGAAACTAATTGTTTAAAAAAATTTAATCTGATGCAATTATATTTTTAGTCTTTCGATGGTTATTCAAATCTGTTAAATAAAGTTTAGAAACTCAAGTGGTGTGCTTCTACTGTAATTTACTTTTTGTTTCGTAACAAACACAATAATGAATTAAAATTGATAAGTTCGCTATTAGCTCTTACGTGTCCTTATCAAAGCATTTGATTATCATACGAAAAATTAGAAGCATACATACTGTGGATTTTGTATAAATTTCGCGAACATGCGAATGATGTTACGTCCAGTACAGTCACGCGCAGAAGTGCCTTGAAATTATAACGTAAAAGACTAAGTACCTATCTACTTATGCCGATTAAGTATTTTATTATCACAGTAGATAGGTGCACAGTAGATTTGCAAAACTGCCATCATAGTATCGGGTAATTATTACGTATTGATAATATTTCTCATACACTTTTTTTGTAAAACTGATATTAACGTTTCATTACGTTTATTCATGTTTCTATATAAGTTGTAGAAAATTATTTATTTCCGTTATATGTCGGCTGATGGCTGCGTCTACATAGGTATGACATCATTCATTCTGATTGTTGTTTGATACACATGGTGGATGACTATAATTTTGTATTTTATTTCGACATAAAACAAGAAACTATCGCTTTTAATGTAAAATTGAAAATAATTTTTAAAGACATTTAAATATATTTTAAAATTTAAAACAATAATTTAATTCGTTCTTAGTTTTTGTCATCATTGTCATCAAGCCTATTTAAGTGAATGTAAGATGTTCATAAATGCTAATGAAATTAATTTATGAAATTCCACATATTTTTGAGTACCAACATACACCATGCTTCCATTTGAGGCTAAATATTTTTTATTGAGTTTGAAAAAAATTCAATTCAATAACCTTAATAAACTTATTGGGCAATCATCTTTTGCATTTTTCAAAAAGCCAGCAGAAGGAAAATAAATATCAGATTTATAAACTCAGAAACGTATTTCCTCTATATTATTTGTGCTACCATTATCGACTATACCACCATTTTCTTTCTAAGGCTCATACAAACTATTGTTAATAATTTGAGCACAATTTGACAAAAAACACAACAGAAAGAATTCCAGATCTTACAATTACCTTGTGTGTCGAGCTTGCTACGAGTATTTTTAAATATATCTGGGAATCTTTCAGCGCATGCAGTGCTTTTCTTTAAGTAATGGGGCCAGTGGCCCATTAATGTCATGGCCATTGTTGCTACAAATTTTGTCATTCTTATCGTATGGCTGAACTGAAGCGCAGGCGACATCTACCTTTGGAAAATACCAACGCTATGGCCTTGATTTACGACTTCTTAGAATCAAATAGGTACTGGGGATTTCCGATTTTTTTTGTCTGATATAAGAAATGCTTTACCGGATGTCAAACAACCAAGCGCAGACAAACATTTCAGATTTTACATGTGTCAGTACACATGTAAAATCTGAATTGTATTTTTGTACTGCGATGGTATTCCTATTGTTAAAGAGACAAATTAACAAATAAATAAAATCACCTTATCACTGTAACGTAATTTCTATATTTATTATAGAGTTATATTTTATAACTTGGTCGCTTGGTTGTTTGACATCCGGTAAAGCATTTCTTATATCAGACAAAAAGAATTGGAAATCCCCAGTACCTATTTGATTCCAAGAAGTCGTAAATCAAGACCATAGCGTTGGTATTTCCCAAAGGTAAATGTCGCCTGCGCTTCAGTTCAGCCATACGATAAGAACTGGGTGGATAAGAATGACAAAATTTGTAGCAACAATGGCCATGATATTTTGCATTAACTTTTAGACGATTGACGTCTTAAATTAGTCGCGTAGCCAGAAAAAAAAACGTACTGTAATATTAAAAATGTTCGATTTTGCTGAATAGATAGATAAAGTGCACCGTGAGCTATTGTCAGAAAGTTAGAAGTTTAACGGCAGTGCTTTGTCAATGGATTAGGTATTTCTTCTTCTTCCTCTTAATTATTGGCGTTCTCTGCATATAAAGCAATTTCGCCAGGGACGAGTATTCTGTTCGTATTTTTAAATAAAAAATAATAAGAATAGGCAGCGTCATACAGTTAACATGAAGCTTTTTCAAAATATCGTTAGAAACCACGACGTTCCACGTGCGCCATTTTGAAAAAAACTCCCAGATATTTCTTAATATTTCGTGTAACGTAATGTGTATACACAGAATTCAAGTTAGAAATTTTAATTGGATCATAATTAGAAATTTAGCTTTAGAAAGCTGACATATGTGACACAACGAAAATTTAGTTACTTAAAATTTAAAAATTACTCTTATGTTTTTCAACACAATATTAAAGTTTCTGAAATTGTTTTTTAAGATTTTCGGTGGTTACTCAAATCTATTAGATAAAGTTTAGAAAGTCAAGTGGTGTGCTTCTATTATGATTTCACCTTTCTTTTCTAACATTCACAATGATGAATTGAAATTGATAAATTCGCTCGTATGTGACTTTATCAAAGCACTTGATTATCACACGAAAAATTAGAAACATACAAATTGTAAATTTTGTTCAAATTACGGGTAAATTTTATTAGTGTAGCTGTGGGCGAGTCATAAAATACCTACGTAGGGACTTATTGTATGATTTTGCCTACATCGTGGTGCACACGTTGCCTTGTAATTGTTATTTTTAATATTTTCGTACGATTCATAGTCTGAGAAGAAATCTATTTGAAGGGCTTGTATAGAGGAAATGGTATTTCTATATAAAACAGCACATACCCACCTTAATCAATATGAGTCTATATATTTTTATAACATACTTAATTCTAAATTTATTCTGCTTTTTCATGCACCACAGTACGTACAAGTAATTGACACAAACAAACTATAGCATTGATAACCAACAGTAGATATATACAACAATTATTTTTTATGTTAAAGAACTATGAGGTATTCTATGGTTATAGTTATGGTTAAACAATATACCTAAAAGAAAGTCAGATAAATTACGCTAGTGAGCAAATCATGATTTTTCACTACTTCTACGTTGCCAACCAACGCAACGTGTCGAGACAATTATCCGCTGGGGCACTGCACTGTATAAACTGATTGGTTAAAATAGCAGCTGCTACCTATCTTAGTTGTGTTTGACGACTTCAAAATTGCAACACTTACTTTTTCATATTTTCCAAAAACTGTTACCTGAACAAGCCTATAATAAGCGCCGGCGCAGCAGCGTGGCACTCTGAGAAGCGCGCGTTGTCCGCATACCAACCCGCGCCCCGCATGAATCGTGTGTTCGTTTAGCCTTTAGAAAATACCAACGCTATGGACTTGATTTATGGCTTTTTAGAAACATGTATTGGGGATTTCTAATTATTTTTGTCTGATATAAGAAATGCTTTACCGGATGTCGAACAACATAGCGACCAAGTTATAAAATATAACCAAAAATGACGTTACAGTGATAAGGTAACTATAACTTCTGGAATTCTATCTGTTGTGTTTTTTTATCAAATTGTATTCAAGTTATTCAAAATAGTTGGTATAAGGCTCAGAACAAAAATGATGGTATATTCGATAATGACCGCAAAAATAATGAAGTTCCTGAGTTTATAAATTTGATATTTATTTTCTTCTACTGGATTTTTGAAAAATAGGAAAGATGATTGCCCAATAAGTTTTTTGAGGTTATTGAATTGAATTTCGTTCAGACTAAATAAAAAAAAACTTCAGCCCGAAATGGACACATGGTATGTGTTGGTATGCAAAAACATGTGGAATTTGATAAATGAATTTCATTAGCGTTTATATACATACACCTTACAGTCACTAAAATAGACTTCATGACACTTTTGACAGTAACAAAGAACCAATGAAATTATTGTTCTGAATTTTAAAAATAAATTTAAATGTGTGTAAAAATTATTTTCAATTTTACATTAAAAGTGCTATAGTGTCATGATTTTTGTTAAAATAAAAAACAAAATTATAGTCATCCACCATGTGTATTAAACAACTATCATTGCGAATTATGTGATATCTATGTAGACACAGCCATCAGTCGACGTATAACGCGAATAAATAATTTTCTATAACTTATATAGATACATGAATAAATGTAATAAAATGTTAATATCAATTGTTCAAAAATAAAGTGTATGAGAAATATTATCAATACCTACGTAATAATTACCTGATACTATGATGCAGTTTTGCAAGTAACCATACCTATCTACTGTGATAATAAAGTACTTAATAGGCGTATATAGGTAGGTACTTAGACTTTTATGTTATAATTTCAGGACACTTCTGCGCGTGACTGTACTGTACATTAGACAAATAATATATCAGCTGACTCGTTGGCTAAAGTTATTTTTATGAGTTTCAGCAGTCTTTAATATATGGTTTCTTGAGTGTCTAGTTTTCTGACTTGATATTCACTAATTCTTCTATCAACAGGGTATTTTTGCACACCAGCCTGCGCCTCGCGCATCATTCGTATGTTCGCGCAATTGGTATAAAATCCACAGTATGTTTCCAATTTTTTGTGTAGTAAGCAAATGCTTTGATACAGCTGCATAATTATCAATTTTAATTCATTAATGTGTATCTTATGAAAGAAAAATGAAGTTATAGTAGAAGCACACCACTTGACTTTCTAAATTTCATCCAACAGATTTGAGTAACCACCGAAAGTGTTAAAATATAATTTCAGAAGTTTTAAAATATTTTTGAACATTTTTGTCTTATTAAATTTTGTATATTCGTAGTATGACATATGTTATCTTCATAAAAATTTTACAACGTGAGGTTAAGATAGTTCTAATTATGAACCAACTAGCGGTCATAGTCGGCTCCGCCCGGCCGGAATACAGAAACGTTCCCCTACCCATTTCCTTTACCACTCCTCCTTGTTTTAACCCATGTTACTCTCTGATAATGTAGCTTTCTATAGGTGAAAGATTTTTCAAAATCAGTATACAACTGTGTAGTCTACGCGAGCAAAACCGCGGGCAGAAAGCTAGTATCTTTATAAATTATCGCGTACGTGTTATTCTGGTACATAAGCTACATTATTGTAAAGTTTCATTAAAATCCATTCAGTAGTTTTTGCGTGAAAGAGTAACAAACATCCACATACATACCCACATATACATCCATACATACAAATTTTCGCGTTTATGATATTAGCAGGATTAAAATTTCAAATTTTAATTCTATATACACTGTGTTACACGAAATATTAAGAAAAACCTAAGCCATTTCCTTAGCACAGCCCAAAAACTTCTAACTTTTTGACAGTAGCTCACCATGCACTTTATCTATCCACTCACCAAAAACGAACAATTTTAGAATTATGAAAACCTTTTAGTAAAATTTAATGTCCCACGACCGGACTATTAGGCAAGTGGATAATGCAAGAGGGCGAATGTTCACTTGGTTGACGTGTCTACTCTAGCTGGCTGGTAAATGGAAATTCACCTTTTCCCAGTACCACACCATAGTAAAATAAAATAAGCCTTTATTGCTGTTTGTTGGCAGATATTTAAAAATAAAAAGCTAACGTTCTGGTATTTAAAGCATTAATTAATTAGTACCCGTTTGATTAATTTGATGATTTGATTAACCGATTAACTGATTATTGATTTCTGATTACTGACTAACTGATTCGGGTGTCATATTTTCACCGTGTCTGTATTTGTTTAAATAGGGTTCTGATACACACTGCACATCAATTTTTTTTCACCTTTCTTTCGACTAAATAAAATAGTAAATCTATTAATATCTATTTCTATAAAGGTACAATCCACACCACACTTATTTTTTCTTTCTCTAAACTTCGCCTGTCTTTGTTGTCAATCGATTGCCCTTTGGAAGCTTTACCTTTTAGATCCGTAGGTTCGGATGTTCTGGCGCTTTCCAGAAAAGTACCATCAAATTAAATTAATCTTTTGTTTTTCACCGCACTTTCTAGTAAAGTATTATTCAATCACATCATTTCAAACAGTACAAGATTTAAAATAATAATTCTTTGACTATAATCTGCATTTTAAACACATATATAAAAAATTTGTTTGTCTTTATAAAAAAAGCAAAAGCTCTAATCGTTAATAACACTTGTTATTGTTACGAAATTAAACGCTATCGTCGGCCAATTATAAAGCACTCCATACACGTTAAATGAGCCCGCAATTAAGCCACACACAATCGTAAATTAACTGTAAGACCATTACCTAACTTTTCGAATACCACAAATTGCATGTTTTGTTAAATCGGTGCCCAAAGTTGGGAAAATTAACCCTTAGATGTTATCGGGAACACGCGTGGCCACACCACACATAAAAGTAATTTCAAGTGATGTATTGGGGAGGGTAACTTTGGCGCGTTCGTCCACGCGACTGTTACAATAATTTGTTAACTCATAAATGGTAGTTGTCCATATCATTCGTATAATATTTAGAGTTGTTGTATGTTTAAAATATCTAAAATTGAACTTTGTGTTTCAGTAATATTTATTCAAAGCGAAAAAAGAAGAAGAAGAAAGAAGACAAGAGAGAAGAAGAAAAAAGAAACACGTTTTAACATTACATTATTTTGAATTAAATCAATGTTTTAACTAGCGGTTTTAACTAGAATCTTCTAAGAAATAAATGACCGAACGAACGAGCATTATTTTGAATTCAAAGGGATATGAAATCTTTAGAAGAAAAAATAAAACTAGAAAAATAACTTCATTTACTTATCAAATTTAGGTTGAAATACATTAATGAGCTAATCACGTTTACATGTATTTATAGGATGATAATATAGGATTTGAATTATGGCATTTTTATTCAAAATGCAGTGAATAAATTTTTTTGATATCCCATATTATTTGTATTACTGATATAAAGAGATACAAAGTTTCCGAAAAGTTGTCCGATGTTATTTAGCTTTTTGATAATAACACAATCAAAGGTTGGTTTTAAGTATTTTCATTCGTTTATTGTGTTAAAGTGCACTGAAACTTTGTGCTGATATTTTCGCTATTGTGCTAATGCTTAAAAAAATTATGTAGTATTTTAAACCACACGCATAAATGTCGAACATGTTTTTTTTAAGAAACGCCCGATCTCTAATTACTCTCGATAGAATTATTATTTGCTGCATAATTTGCTTAATGTGTAGATAAAACATTAATATTTTTTTCTAGATACGTATATCCATTCCGTATATTATATATATTTATATATATGTATATATATAATATTGAAGAAGACTCTACCGGGTAACTCTACCGGTAAGTCACAAATTTTATTTTATTTACTAGTATTTACCTACTATAACACATTCAACATAAATACTACAATATTTCAGAATTTATTTATAACGTCAAAAATTACACACACGTAGGTACGCGTGTTCACTAATGCCCCACTTAGGGTAAAATTAAACCGCTCTCACCGAGTGACCGCTCCACGCGATTCGCTTGTTCCGAGGGGTTTGTTCGAAAATTAACTCAACAGTAACAAAATGTCTTGGATCAAATTACAAAATGTGTAATATTATATTAAATATTTAATATATTAAATGTTAAAATAGATTTTCTTATTTAAGTTACTTCGATTATTTATTTGTCTAGATATAGGTCCCGCGTAAAATGACAACAAAAAACATCACCATCGGCAATCAGGTAAAGAAGTACCAACTTTTATATTATAACACTTGCTGTGTGACTAAACAGAGCATAAACTCTCGTCACGCCATCCTAACCGTCTCTGTGTGCGTGATTTATAACCTAACAGTCAGGAGATATTTTTATCTACGCTTCTTGAAGCGCCAATAAAATAAAGGTTTCTTAATAAGGTGATTCGATTAACGACTACATTCCCCATCTATCCATTCTGTCCCACTGTCTTGCGATACTTGTAGCCAACGGCGCGGCGGCCCAAAGATTTGGCGGGTTGTGAGTCCACCTAGTCATGTTTAGTTCATTTTCGCCACTTGAGAACGTTTATTTCCCGGCGGTGAGGTTCGGTTCAGTGACTGACGCAGCCCGTAAGCTTAGTCGGTCAATCCAATTTTTCTGTGAAATTTTTGGTCACGAATTTTGTATCGCGTAGAGATTCAAGCACATAGATAGCACTTTCTCTAGCATGTTGAGTTACTTTGAGCTTGTTAATGTATGGAAACCATGCACTTTCCTATGTCGGCACGCTCGTGCTAGAGCAAATTGCATTTATTTATTTGTTTTTATTGTAATAATTAAATATTCTATATATTATAATAATATTTGAAATAAAGAAGTAATCAATTCAAAATATAATAATAATAATACATGGGACATCCCACACAGTGCCATCTAGTCCTAAAATAAGCAAGTTCATGTTTGTGCTATGGGTAACTAGACAACTAGCATATTTATTTAAAATCAAATTTTATTTCTAGCCTGAGAGCTGACCACGCAATTTTGGGATTTGGGAGAGCACAAAGCTTGGTATAAAACATAGTTAGCCCTATATCTAAACATAAAATTGCATGAAGACCTAGGTGAAGGGTGCGTGCCAACCAACAATATTTTTATTTGTTTTTTAATTTGAATAACTCTCACTCTAATGTTCTGTTTTGAAAAGGTGTTTTTTTTTTATAAAATATGTATTCTGTCCGAGTCTCGACTTGCTTGAAATATTTTTTTTTTTTTTTTGTAAATTAACAATATTACATTTTGAAACTACCTGGCAATGTTTTAGACCCAATCGATTGATCTTTTTTTCTATTGAATTAAATATTAAATTAAAATAACTTGAAAATTCAAAATGCTTCAAGTACGTAAGAATATAAATAGAAAATTCGCAGTTTGAAAAATGCAAGTGTTTACAATGGGACATCCTTCTGACAGGTTTTCAATTTCATGTTCAGACAGTGCTAAACAAGTTTTACAGAAAGTTTCATCTTACCACGCATACATACCTATTCAGAATTAATACGTTCGAATGGTTAGCAGCTAACCGATTCTGTTTCGGTACCGCGCTACTACACACACCAAAAAAATTCTATTATCAAGAAAATATAATTTTCAATATACACACAGAAAAAAAAGAATTCTTATATCAATGCAAATTGCTTTGGTCCAAGAATATACGGTATTAATATATATTGAAAACTATGTTTTCTTGATAACAGAATTTTTTTTCTGTGTATTTTGAAATACGGAACGAAAATAAGTTACCAGCCAGATATAAAATGTTTTCTGTGCGAGTAATAAAACGCGGCAGTTTCGGCCCCATTGTTACATGTGATGTCGTGATAGCCATATGGTAGCAAGCCCGCTTCTTGAATAGGAGGCCGTGCTTTGAATCCCAGGGCATGCAGGCACCAATAAATTTTATCTAACTTATGTACGTGCCTAACTATTACTGACTCTGCGCCTCGCAGAGCACGTAAATCGGTGTGGTACATTAAGCTCCAAGCCGCTTCATCCCAAGAGGAGGCTTAAGCCTCTGCAATGGAGCATTAATAGGCTGATGGTATGGTTCCCATGCGTAAAACGTTTATAAATATAGTTTAGACCCGAGCGATAATATTGTTGTTTTTAGCGAATAATAAAAACAAATTATAAATATAGAGAGAAGGAGAAAGACTGGCAGATAGACGGGGATGAAGTAGAGGAGCTGTGGAATAATGTCAAGCGAGCAGTAGATGAGTGTGCAGAAAAGAAGAAGATAAGGATAAAAGAGAGGAAGACGGGAATAAAAGAGTGGTGGGATGACGAATGCAAGATAAAGAAAAAGGAGTTGCAAAAAGCATATAAGAACTGGCGTAGAAGTAAAGGAAGTAAAGGACATTACACGCAATTGAGAAGGGAGTTCAGAAAAATATGTAAAGAAAAGGAAAGGATTAAAGTAGAACAGCTAGCGGAAGAAGTTCAAAATTTAAAATCGGAAGCGGAGGTGTGGAAATTTCTTAAAAGGGATAGAAAGAAAAACAGGGAAATAAGTGAAGGAATAGAAAGAAACGAGTGGAAAAAACATTTCATGAATCTACTAGATGGATCGGAAGACGAAAAAGAATGCAGGGGAGAAATAAGAGACAAAAATGAACTAGAGGAAGAAGAATTAAGTGACAAGGAGATTGAAGTGCAGATAGAGAAAATGAAAAAATAAAAAGCGGCGGGGGCGGACGGAATAAAAAGCGAAACATGGAAGTATAGTCAAGGAGTGATTAGAGAGAAGTTAAAAGAACTGATAAAGAAAGTATGGAGAGGTGAAGGATTCCCGGAGGAGTGGAGAGAAGGGATAATAGCGCCAATTTTGAAAAAAGGGAATGTGGAGCAAGTACAGAATTATAGAGGGGTTACACTGCTGAATACAGCATACAAACTGTATGCAGCAGTGTTAGCGGAGAGACTAACAAAAGAGGTGGAAGACAAAAATATATTACCAGAATCACAAGTGGGCTTCAGAAAAGGAAGGGAGACAATGGATAATATATATTTACTGTATCATAATATAGGAAAAACATTAGAAGAAGGGGGTAAAACAATAGGTTTTTTATGGATTTTAAAGCAGCTTTTGACAAAGTAAATAGAAAAGAATTATGGAAAGCAATGAAGGAAGGGGGGATAAGAAAAGGACTGATTGAAAGGATTAAGGAAATATATGAAAGATGTAAATGCGCAGTGCAAGCAAATGGAGAAGTGTCTGACTGGTTTTGGACAAAGGTAGGGGTTAGACAAGGATGTCCTTTAAGCCCAACACTGTTTGCTTTGCTCATAGCAGATATGGAAAAGGAGATGAAGAAAGGTTTAGTAGGAGGAGTAAAAATAGGGAGCGAAAGAATAAGAACGCTAGCTTACGCAGACGATGTAGTGATGCTTGCTGAGAGTAAAGAAGCAATGGAAGAAATGTTGAAAAGTATGAAGAAATACACAGAAAGGAAAAAATTAGAGCTAAACGCAGAGAAGTCAAAGATAATGGTATTTAAGAAGGGAAGATAGAAAAAAGAAAAGAACGTATGGCAATGGGGAAAGGAGAAAATAGAAGAAGTGGAAGAGTTCAAGTATTTAGGATTTGTGATAAAGAGAAACGGAAGAATGGACGCACACGTTAAAGAACAATGTAGGAAAGCAAATAGAGTAGTAAAACAGGTATGGGGAATCGGGGAAAGGAGTTTTAAAGATGATTTTGAGAGGAGGATGATGCTCTTTGACTATTTGGTAGCAGGAGTGATGATGTACGGAGTAGAAATATGGGGTTTTAAGGAATGGAAGGAAATAGAGAGAGTGCAATTGAAATATATTAAGTGGACTTTGGGACTAGATAGATGGACGCCAGACTATATAGTTTACAGAGAAACAGGAAGAAACAGAATGCGAGTAAGGGCAGGAAAGAGAGTTACAAGATTCGAAGACAAAATTAAATATAGAGGAAAAAGGTTATTGGAAAAATGTTTGGAAGAAAAGGAAAGAAAAGTGGTCGGAGAAAAATTAAACGATAGAGAGAGGTTCTATAGAGAAAACGGCTATAGTGGAGAGGGGGTGAGGAGGAGAAGACAGGAAGGTGGGAAAATGGAAAAAGTAATAGAGAAAAGGGAAGTGGAGAGGCAGGAGCAATGGGAATATAATAGGATTTTGGAGACAAGATATAATATAAGATACAAAGACTTAAAAGTTTCCAAGAGACCAACATACCTGAGAGAAAGGGGGGAGCGTGGAAGCCAAAAAATTATTGCAAGGTTAAGGTGTGGGAATCTAGAGGAGAAGAATAAATACTGGATGGCAGAGGAAGATAGAAGGTGTAAAATATGCGGGGGAGAGGGAGATTTGGAGCACGTTATGGAACACGCAGGGTGGAAGAAAGAATGGGAAATAAAAGAATTACTGGAGGAAAGTGGGAAAGGAAGAGCAGTGGAATGGGTGCGGAGAATCAAAAACTTAAGAAAGAAAAAATTGGAAATAAAGATTGAGAGGGTAGTAAGCTAAAAAAAATAAAAATAAATAAGTGTAGATAAAATTATTTGTGTTCGGGATCGGCAGAATATCAGCGATGGGCATGCCTGTTTGTGGCAGCCCATCAACATGCTGAGCCGATCCCGTTTGTCATGAAAACTAAATTAAGTAGTGTAACGAAATATGTTTATAATAAGTTTTTTTTGTGGCAATAAACGATTTGATTGATTGATTGAATAAAAACAAATTTTACTTTAAAAATAAGAACAATACTAGGTAGTCTAGGTACTTACTATTAGTCGGTTAATCGGATAAAGAAGGGATAAAGTTTTCTTATTTTCGAATAGGCTTATTGTATTCGGAACGCAGGAACATGTCTATCTAGCCATCCACTGCGCATGCGCACGAAACTTTTCTCTGCAGGATACGAGAATATATATCGAAAATCCAACTAGCAAAAATCCGACACATTCTATTCCCTCTTTTCATCGGTCTACCTCTCCCATATATTATCCACCAACATGTTGTTGTTGTATAACCTTGAATTCGTCCACTGTTGAAAATTAACGGCTCATATGACGCCAGACCACGTGGTCCTCCGCCACCTGCACCCAGTAGCGGGTTCCCACTACTATCACCGGTAGTAAATTTTCTGCCACTTAAATTTACTGATCTTGTGCGGGCTTATCAATAACTTTTTTGGAGATTTTTATGTTAAATAAATCTTATTATTATTAGAAGAGCGTATTTATTATTAGCATTAAAAGTGTTAATAAAAATGTGCTTTACGTAGGCCCATAAGGGTATGAAAGTCAGGCTTATCGATATGATAAGACAATAGAAATGATTACTTCCTTTGTTTACATAGACGCTGGCATGGTATTTTTCCGAGAAGGATTACAATAGTACAAAAGGGCTCAAAGAATCTTCAATTAACCAAATATAAACCTTAACACTATAGTCATAAGATTTTTATTTATCTACATTAATTTCATCAAAATCTATACGCAGTGCTAAAATTAAATTTGTCCACCATCCAGCGGAAACAACCTACCTATACTCGTGTACCTATCTGACGAAACTTTCACAAAAATATGTAGACACAAAAGCACGTCGTGAATTTTTGTTGCAAAATTTCCTTTCATTTCTTTTTTTAGATACTTTCTAAGTAGGTAGGTACCCATTTAAAATGCTCAGAAGAATACAGGTTTAGTTCGCACATAGGTACCTACTATGTAGGCCATAAAAGATTCCGCACTATACCTACCTACAACCTACCTATTTCTATGTTAGCTAGGTATTCTATATTTTGTCTGTTACTAAATATTTAGTTTTTTATACCACCTAATATTTTTATACCATTCTAATCCGTCATATGATAAATGTCTAATCTCCTAAATATTCTATATTTATATAGGTACCTATATACCGTAGGAAATGTATTAAATTATATAGTTTTTTTACTTAAATCCCTTATCTGTATCTACATTTTTGACGATTATTTAATTTTTTTAGAACTTGATTTAAATTTAAATAAAAATTATTTTGGGATTTTCATTTATAATAATTAAATACACACAATAGTCCACATCAAGGACTAAGTGCGGAAACCACACCCACTAAATAAATAGATAGATACCTATATTAATTAAGACAATAAATTAATATGATATTAAGACATTTTTTGTGTAAGTCTCCTTAAATTATGCTTATCTTTACCTACCTACTCCATTTGGTTTGAATACGAATATTTTTGTTGACACAAATAATTTTTTATACTCATTGACATAAAAGAAATAATGGCTCATATGTAGTCATATGGACTATAATTATAACAGTTTATTAATTCTTTCAATTAATAATAATAATTCATTTATAATAATAATAATAATAATATATAAATAATAATAAGATGTTGTTGTGATGTATACGTACGTACGTAATTAAGTATGTAAGTAAAATGTTTAATACGATAATACAAACATAGGTTTTTATAATTGGATGTTTAGTTAAAAATATCCCAAAAATGTATTATTTTTGTTTTTACTAAAGATACATATTAGTAATTTATATTTATAACGATAGCGTACAGCGCATAAGTGTGCACATACCTAGGTGTAAATCATTTCACAGATTTTTTAAATTCTGATCATTAGAGAGAAAAGAAAGACTTTAATTATTTTAAAAAAAAAACTTTAAACGTTATATTTACAGTTTTTCTTTAATACAATTAACGCTTGTCTTTATAGGCATTATATATAGACATATAAATTTATGACCTCGCACAGTAGGTATAATCTATTTAACAAGGGATATGACCTTTAAGAAAATGAAAACGGGTGTTTACATTTGCATGGAAAAAACTATATAATAGGTCAACGCGTAGGTATATCAATCATACGCCGTACGTGGCGGCACCCTTAAGGCACCGCCCGTCAATGGCACCAACGCACCGAAGCATCCTCAATGCGTCCGGTCGTCGTTCAGTTCAAATCCTATAACACTCAACGGAGTATAGGTTGAGGAGTCGTTTAGCCGGTCGAGCTACACCTTCTGTGTAGAAGTCCCAACCCGGCACTACCTGCGCGGAAGGTCGGGCGCGTAGGTGTCTGTAAGCAGATTCGGCCCTCACTAAATAAAAAAAAAAAAAGGTATATCAGTTTGAGACTTCGCACAAACACGAATGATTAAACACGTATAATACCTTTTTATTAAATATAATTTTTTTAAAGATTATATCATTAATATAAATGTTAACTTGTTTTTTTTTAATTAAAAATATAAACTGTTATCATGTTAGAAAGAATATATTTTATAAAAACGACAATTTACAATTTACTTATGGTGATGGTAAAATAAACATAAAAATATATAGTTTTTCTGGTTAAATAAATTTCGTATGGAAATCACCGGTTTCGCTTAACCTTAATTGTTTAAATTTTAAGGAATAGATCAATAAAATTCTATTAACATTTCCTGTTTAAACAGAATTTAATTAACGGCGAAAATCCATGTAGGTACTTACCTATCTACCTACTTGGCACAGTAACATCAAAAAATTTGTAAATAAATACTGATGCGTCATGGCCAAATGCTAAATATGTTAATACTTTCTAATACCATACAACAATGGTGGAACAGAAAACATATTCTTTACCTTCCAAGTCATAAACCTTAAATGCAAGGACATTTATTGTTTGAAACTTACCTGAGACCTTTAATGACGTCACACATGGGTAGGTGTTCTTCCCATGTTCTTGGAGACTTTTACTTATCGTCCTCTTGGAATAACACAATAGGTTTTATTTTTTGTTTTACGACTAAAGCCCGTTAGGTGGAGGCGCGGACAGAACAGGTAGATTCTTCGCAAACATTGTTTGGTCCTTACATGCTTCGTAGAAAATTAACACGTGTGTATATTTTAAAAGTTCGTGTTAACACAACGTACCTATTATCCTATCGAAAATTATTTGGTAAATTTTGACAATTCATTTATTAGTTTCAAAATAACAGAGCAAGGCTTACTTGACTAGAAGGGTAGGTATAAGATCGATTTGCATAGAGACACCGGGTTGTGACAAAAAAATATAGGTAGGTAGGTAGGTAGGTATGCCACAAACCAAATATACGCCACTTGATGTTTTGCAATATTCACTGTGAATTAAAATTTTGTGTGACCCACATATAGATTCTGAAATTACATTTCATTTATAACACAATGTCTGTTTATGTTGTTGTTGTTGTTTGTTTAAAACAATTACTATGGTCAATTACTACAAAACTTACCTATGGTCTGTCCAATCACTGTGCCTGATATTTTGCTCACGTTTGATATTATGCTATTGCATTAGAGGTAGGTATGACTAGGCAAAATGACTAACTTTGTTATAAATTGTTTTAATGTTAGAAAAGGTATTGACTTTAAGAATATATATTTTTATTTAACTTTTGATCAATAGAATTTCCAAATTGCAATATTTGTTCCATTGATTGCCACAAAAAAGCATTTTGTTCTAAATCACATGACAGTGACAAAGATAATCGCGTGATAGATGTTAGTATCACGCGATCATTTTTGCGTTTATTTTGCAATAAATAGATTTGATGATTTCGAGTTAACTTACCTTTATAAAAATGAGATTTCTACTTAAAAGTAACGAACTGATAAGTATAAAAAACCTCCAAATCGATTCAGTTGGCTGTAGAGCTACGCACTAGACTTTTTAGATGTTTTTCTATGTTGCCCTTTTTAGTATGCTAATGATTTTTTTTATATGATTCGTGATGACCCTTTTAATGATACCCCACTTCACACAGTTCATTGACTTTCATTTGTCATAATATGGTTGTCGCATAAAAGTATGAATTGACTAGAAGCCCTCTTCTGCATTAATCGTCTAACCACTCATACTCTAGCTAGCTGGTGCAAGATGACGAGTTTTAGACCGAGTTTCAGTGCTCAGTATCTACGTAACGTGTAGGGTTCCCTTCAATACCCAAAGAACCGACATCACCGCGCATCTTGTTTATTCATAAAAAAAAACAAACAATTTTAAAATTATGTACCTAATAATTTTTTCTATTTTTTAAACGTTTTGTAGTCTGCGTAATTACAACTATCAGTTATTTCAATGTTTGTTTTAATTAACAATAAATCTTATTTGATTTTATTGTAAGTGGTATTCGTTTTGTACATAGGTATAATAGACTTTGTCAAAACAAAATAACACCTTCGAGCTTATTGACTCAAGGCTATCCGGCGTTAATGACTCGAATCAATTACCTGATAACACGCGAATATGTTTCTAAAGGTACCTACCTAAGAAATAAACAATTTTTGTATTTCTTTATTATTACTAAGCAATAGCAAATATTATTGTCTCATAATTTATTTGGTTCCCATAGTTCAGATGGCGTTTAAGTTTTAAATAAGTTAACTTTTTATTTGACTTTGTTTAGCCAAACATTGTCAAATTTAATATTATTTCTTAGTAGAAAAATATTTTTGGGGTTAATAACTCATTAAGTTTGTTATAACGGAACTAATAGACTATATAAGTTAGAGAGTTAGAGAGATAATTTGACTGAATCAGCATTAACACCTACCTACCTACCTACCCATTGCAGTTATGAGATAGATAAGTTGACTTGCAGGAAAGGTTATTTACCTACGTGTATCTAAATAGACGAAATTCTAAAGAGCATGAAGTGTACATAATATACAAAATGAAAATGTTATATGATATGATTTCAAAACGTGATACCTACCCGGTAGTAAAAACAATATATAGGAAAATAAGTATGCCTATTAGCCCCGCTGTACTCTAAGACTTCACGGTGGCACAGATTAGGTACCTTGGTCACTCTTAATTTCTGTGGTCATAAATTAAACAACAATTTTCCTTTACCAACCTACCTATCTTTCTATTCAAGATAGGTAAGATATATTTTAATCTTAACTTTGTATCAAACAATTCGAATCCTGTAGTTTCATAAAGTTTAGGCAACTTGAAAAGTTTGATCTGCTCGCGATCCCTGTATATAGTATTTATGGGAGATTCGTTCTACGTCTCTATCATCTTCCATTGCCTTGCGTAAAAGTCAATCGATGGCCTGGCCTAAGGCACATTGACATTGAATCGACCTGTACATATTTATGGTGTACATAAGTGCCAAGAAGGAGTGACGAAGCACTCGGGAATAGATAGATGTGCGTTACATAGGTGGCGATGACAGTACAGCGTCGACGGGTAGGCGTGTATGTGATCGCGTGTGAGGGGGGTGCGGGGGCCGTGTGTGGCGTGTGAAGGGCGGGGCTGGGGCGGGCCGGCCCCCGCTCTGCCCACCCGACCACCAAGCCACCGCACGCAGTCCGCCAGACACGCCGCGCCGTGCGCACTGGACACACGTATAGCCCGTTGCCACGTACTCCCGCACGGTTAAGCTCGTCGTGAACGCGACCTTTCGCCGACCGACCGCGGTTCCTTAAAGTGTTTTGTGACTTTATAGACAAAACGCATGGACAAGTGCAGTGACTCGAAACCGAATTTAAAGTAGTCTGAAGTTTTTAAATAGTAAACTTTTATCACAAAGTGAAATGGTTTCGTTCAGCGGAGGCGGCCTTTCGGGCCAGCGCTGAGCGCGAGCAGTTAGCCGACGGCGGGCGGACGCCGAAAGGGTTGCGAGGGTGTGTATCGTGTGAAGGGCTGCGTGTGTGCGGCGGCGGCGCGACACACGCGCGGGGCGGAGACTCCGCCCGAGAAGCGCGCGTGCGCGGCCGAAACACAGGCGGCACACCGCGCCGCGGCGGCAACATTAGCGCACGTTAGTTCCTGGCCCGGCTCCGCCATGGACGAGAAGCCGACCGAGGAGCACTACAGCCTCCGCTGGAACAACCACCAGGCGCATCTGCTTCGTGCGTTTGAGGCGTTGCTGCACGCTGAAACGCTGGTGGACGTGACGCTAGTGTGTGCCGAGCGACGGGTCCGAGCCCATAAGGTGCTGCTCGGCGCGTGCAGTCCTCTGTTCCGGCGCATCTTCAGCGAAAACCCGTGTAAGCACCCCGTGATCGTGCTCAAGGACTTCCAGGGCTGGGAAGTACAGGCAGTGGTGGATTTCATGTACCGCGGAGAAGTGTCGGTGGCGCAAGAGCAGCTCGGCACCGTGATCCGTGCAGGCGAGTCACTGCAAGTACGCGGCCTGGCCGATCATGAGCGCCCCGAGGAGCCGCGCTCGCCGGCTGAAGGCACACCACCGCCTGTACCGGTGCCGTCGCCACCCGTTAGCCCAGACGAGCCGCAACCCCGGCGGAAGCAGGCGCGCCCACGACGTCGTTCTGGCGAAGCGGACACACCTGAAAACCTGTCGCTGCGACGGTCACCGAGTGCGGGTGGTGGGTTGAAGGCAGTACGACTAGCACGCCCGCGCTCACCAGCCAAACCAGAGCCCGAAGAAGTGGACAATGAGCCGCCGCCACAGCACGCGCCGCGTGTTTATCACCACCAGGATATGTTCCCACCCGTGCCGCCTGTCACCGCGATCAGCCTCACGCCACCACACAGTGAGTACTCCCCTTAACTTTTAAAAATCTTTTGCATTTATGAAATATAAGTCATAAGTAGATGAGTGGGTAGCACAAGTTTTAAACTATGTAGATTTACGTTTTAGCTCAAGCAAGAAATTACTTTTAACAGATACTTACGTCGTAATCCGTGCTGGTAAATAAATATAAAAAAAAACCCAAACTAACGATTCAACTCAAATTAATGAATTAGGTGCTTATAGTCCGAAGGACAATTGCAATTTCTCTTTATTAGTAGGTACGTGAACAATAAAAAGTGCGCTGCAATAAAATATTGTCTGTAATTAATATCACCTGTCAAAATTCAGAATTTGGAAAGTCGAGTTAAATTTAGTTAACTTTAGATTATAATGCAAGTACCTAAGGCAGATTTCAAAAATTAAACATACCCGAAAAGGTTTTATTTCCAAAACAATATTAGCATAGCTTTAGTCTGTGTATAATTCGTGTTGTCTATTTGTGTATTCGTACCTAAGCTATGACTTTATTTTATTATAAATAAATACTTTCCTAATATAATACATATTTATTATAAACTCTTGTTAGATTCTACTTAACTTCTGATATCATAGGTATAATAATTATTTCGGACGGCAATATTTAAAACAAGTTACTGTATTTTTATTTTCGGTTTCATGAGTTAAGTAGGTACCTACCTACCTACGTTTTTTCAACACAAACCGTTTAGTTAACGCGCGACCTATTGGGAATAGGGTTGTGCACCTACTTGTCAATAAAACAATTTTCCTTTTATTAATATTTTCCAAAAATTCTTCAATATAATAATAATAATCTATGATCAATTTTTCACTTTTTACTATTTATTTCCATTTTATGACATAGAATCTATATTAGGAACCAAAAATTACGTAATATTTAAAACACTTAAGCCATACACGAAGGTACAGATTGGGTGAAAGATAGTTTACATGGCATATCGTAAATAACAACCATAAACCATAGACAGGTTGTGTGTCGTAGATTGCGTGCACTTACAAACACAGTTGTACCTAGTTCCGCAACCCTGTCATTGTAAATTTTACACTAAAACAACTGTTGGTGGGTAGGTATGTTTTAAAAATTACGAACACATTTTGTACCTACCTATTCGGTCACGGCATTTTTTATTTGAAGGCTTCGATATTATCGTATTATGAAATTATCAAATGGTAGGTAACTGTTTGATAATGTAATCATTCAATACCTACCTACATAAAGAAATATTTATAGATAGGTATACCTACGAATCTATATTTAACTTGAACAAAAGAAAAATATTAGTATAGGTATATTTTAATTATTAATTTATTAGTTGTGCCCGTGCCAAGCTCAGAGTAGGTATAGGTAGGTATACTCTTAAGCATTTTCAGCTAGGTTACAAAAAGTTACCTACAATGTTTTTCGACCTAAAATAAAAAATGTAACTATAAAATTTTCTAATTATAAATGAACGAACAAACAGTTTTTTAAATATGTTTTTGAGATTAAATAAGGATATCGTGATAGCCGAGTGATAGCGAGCCTGCTTCTTGTTTAGAAGGTCGTGGTTCGACTCTCAGGGATTAAAAATGAGTTTTTTCTGACTTGTGTAGTTATGGGAGAACAAGTTAAGCCGTCTGTTTCGGTTGCCATCGTAGACGGCAGTCGATCAAATCCACCAACCCGCATTGGAGCAGCGTGGTGGATTAAGCTCGAAGCCCCCCTTTGGGGCATTAACGGACGGACAGTATGGTATTAGCAAATAGTCTAATGAACCTTGCTAGGTTGGCGTTCTAAAATAAAGTAAATTATATAATGACCTAGTCGTATAAACGCTCAGACTAATTTTCTCGTAAAATAGACCGAACGCTAGAAACGTTCTAAAGATACCTACCTAGGTGGATGGCCAATAAAACTAAACAAGTTACCATCTGTGTTAATCCAGTTTTATGTGGCAATGCGGTTTTATTGTTTCCTGCGTATAATTATCGAACTGCCACGTGTGGTTACATGGTTCACTTCAAGTGATTTCTAATGGATACTAAATAATTGATTAGCAACATTGGCAGGTATATGAATACCGCGAGAGAATTGTTTAATTTTTGAATTGCCTAGTTTCACATTCTAATTGTTTAGTTAATAATTTATATACATAAATATTAACCGAATATAATAATAATACCTGGGCCTGGGACATCCCACACAGTGCCAGCAATTTCCAAACTAAGCAAGTATTATGTTTGTATTATGGGGTACTAGACAACTGATATGCATACTTAAATATTTTTTTAATATATACATAAATAGATACTTTTTACACCTAGACACGGAACAAATAGAAATGTTCATGCAAACAAATATTTATCCCGGGCAGATATCGAACCCGCGACTCTTGGCTCCGCAGTATAGTCTCTAATCACTTGATCAATTGGTCACACATCTTATGATAATCAGTTTTTTTTTTCGTGTATCAGGGTACCTACGAACCGAAAATAATATCCGAATAAAACCCATATCATATATAGACAAGATACCTAGTCCGCTACTTCATGTAGGTAAAGTTCCAATCAACCTTTATGGCGGATGTGAACCTAGGCACAAGTCGCGTCGCAGTAACCAGTTTTAGGTGCAGCGGGACGCAGTGGAGCGAGGGGCATATGACTGAACCTGCGTAAGCATGCATAAAGCGTTGTATTCCGATCCGCCATAAAGTTTGATTGGAACTATACCTATTTATATATTATTAAATAGTTGCAGCATTATTTTAGTTTAACATAGTCCGTTTGTTTTGTAACGAATTATCACATAACCCCATAGTCCTAATAGTCTTTTTGATAATCTTTCTTTGTTATACCTTAAATCAAAGATCGATATTTAGGTATGTTGCCATCCGGTCTATACGTAGTGATGTACCTATATCTATACAACGATATCGTCTACAAACTATAATTTTTTTTACTACAAACTTTAGATAAGTTCCTGTCTAAAAATATCAATTTAAATACCTAAAATACCTAACAATTAAAGCTTATGAAAATAATGTTTAAAAATTCGAAAAATTAATTATTTCATATAAGGTAACATAAAAATCGCAAAAGTGTAAATCTAGTTCACATACCGAAAGTTCCGTCACCGCTGCTTTGTTCTCTGCGAGCATAACCTTTGACTGATAAAAGATTTAACTATACACGATACCAGAGCAATGGTGACGGAACCAACCCTCGGCATTTGAACAAAGTTCACACTTGATCGTTCAGCTAAACCGGTATGGCGTGCTTACGTCATAACTATTATTTCGGTCTTTCATACGAAAGTGAATTCTTTGACTTTCAAAGATCCACAATTTTCTCAAATCTTTTTCAAAAATTGATTAATTTATTGCATAAATACACGTTGTGTGTTTTTTTTTTAATGTCTGAATTTACGTAAGTAGGTTAAAATTTGGCGACAATACCCTATTTTTTTTGCACATTTTTGATAATATTCATTAAAGTTGACTCGATGATTTTTTTAACACTATTTAAATCTGTAAGCCCACCACGCTGATCACTACATCAACAGAAGTGACAATGTCAGCGGAGCTTGTCATAGTTATTCTTTATAAATTAAAAGCTCACTGGTCCATACGCTTTTGGCGGGAACCGAACCCACGACCGCATCATAAGTGGGACCCATAGCTATCACAGCTCTGTTGTTCTAGCTGCTCAATTTTTATAGACATATTATAATTTGGGCATCCGTTCATTAATCTGGAGGACAATATTCACGATTAAATTAAAAATATTCTTCATCTTCTTCATCAGCCCATTTTTACCCCACTGCAGGGGCTTAGGCCTCCATCAGGGTGAAGGGGGCTTGGAGCTTAAATCCACCACGCTGCTCCATTGCGGGTTGGGAATTGTAACAACAGCCATCTGTTGACAGCGCCCGGGACACTGAGTCAATGATAGTTATGTACTTAAGTCAGAAAAACTCGTTGGTACACGCCCGGACCCGAACCACGACCCTATGGCCTTATAAAAATGAGACAAATTCGTTGCGCTTTGGGCGACACGTGTGTCGTGAAAAAATATTGTTGATTCATATTTATACTTGTCATTTTCACCAAACCTTTTCACAAATTAATATATAAGCTGTGGGAATTTATTTTGTGTAACTTCGCGCTAGTTTCAAGGATATGTATGTGTATTCTACATGTCACAGACAGACAATAGAGAATGAGACAAGAAAAATTTCTTGATGACATGAAGGAACAGTGTAGATACCATTGAACATTTAGTCCAACAATATTAGAAGAAGAACCGGCAATGAACTCATTCGGCCTTATTTCATTTTACTTATCGGATATTTAAACGACGCGTATACGTTATAGTGTCTGTATTTTTGTTATTTCTAAAAAGTTAATAATTGAACATTATAAATTATAATGTTTTCTTCCCAGAGTCAATTTCTATGTTGCCATAAGCGTGCAATACAAGGGGACGGATGGCGTTCGCTCACGTGTAAGGGAAAACTAAAACTCGCAGAGAGTTCCGAACACTTCCGCAACTGTCATATTTGAATTTCGATAATATGAAATATTCTATTTTAAGTTTGTATATACGCCAGTTTGTATATGTATTATAACAATTATGCGGTATAACGTTTTGTATCTTTGACTTTTAAATAAACTAAATTGTTATTAAGTGGTTTATTGAATTATTTTGATTAGTTATTTATTGTTATTCGTTATTAATATTATGATCGCACTTACTATGATTAATCTTCTATGTTCACTAAAAAAAAGATTAAATAGGTAATATTAGCAACGCGAATTAAGAACTTTTCACAAATTAACTATCATTATTGGCGCATATGAATTCCTTGCAAACGGACAAATCTGTTTTAACGTAAGCTATTTCTTCTTGCATCAATATTTCTTCATGAAAGAACTGCAAAGAAAATTTTCATGTTTCGTTACGATGACCATCGGAAATCATTGTTTGTAATTAAAATTAATGAAAATTACGTACTAATTTTATTTGATTAACTTACATAGTTTAGTCTGAACTTGAACCACAATTAGAGCTAACTCTGTGACAACGCCCATAAAATATTTTTCAGGTATTTTCAAATTCAATAATGATCCCAGTTGAAATTCAAGATTCAGCCCTTAACAAGTTTTAAACTATAATAAACCGAAACCTTTATGCGAAAGCTTATTATGAAGTATCGGACTACACATATGATAAAAATCCATTGGTGTAGACCGCTCGTTTAACAGTTGTTTCAATAATAATATATAAAAGCACTCGTTGTTAAAATGATTGTTTACATGTTTTTTTTTTTCAAAGAGCGTCTCTCAGTTTCTTGCTTGTTCTTCTGAAAAGAACCAGCTCTCTTTTGAATAGGTATGCCTTTGTGGTGACGTTTTCCCACAAAGTAATAAATTCACTTTTGTGACGTAGTTCAAGACTATTATAGCATTGTTACATTATAGCTACAAAATAAAGGTATTTGATTTGATTTGGAAAAACAACACTTTCAAATAACTAATCAACAGGAGGTGCGTATATACCCTATAGGTTTTGATGATGCGCCATTTTGTTTAAAAATGCGTGTTTAAGGCCGTATAATTATTTTTTTAACAATTACAATTTTACTATGAGACTTAAGAAACAGACAGACAGATGGATAACAAAGTGATACTTATGGGTTCCATTTTAATATTTGATACGTTACTCCACAAAAAGGTGCCTATCGTGTTTTTTCAACAGCAAATTTAAACTGACTAACAAGGGACTAAATTGTATAATACCCACTGAGTTAATTTTAGTTTATTAACATTGTTGATGTTAGTTTCGTCCCCTGCAGTATTGGTATCCTGGACGGTAGAGCGTTTAAGAAAAAAATTGCCTAACCCATTGTAGCCCCTTTGGCTTCCACCCGTAGCTTCACGCCAGATCGGTACAATCAAAAGTTGGCTTGGATATAGCCACTACATCACTCTTAACAATCGTCCTTCTCAGCATTCCCCCACCCACCACGTGATATGCTACCTTCTGCCTCTAGCTGTTTCCCGCCAGACTAATGTTTTTCTTTGTTTAATTATTAGGGATAACACAAGTATCTCAAAGATTCCGAGTTTTATTCTCCCTGCATGTAAAGTTTTAATTGTACTGAAGTATTTTATTTGCTATGTTCATGTGACATAATGCCTTATAGGCTTCGAAAATTGGGTCCATTTTCAGCTCCAAGCAGAACTTCAAATTTAGGGCGACTTCCGGTTTTATATAATCCATTTCAGTTAATTACATAAAATAAATTATTGCAAGGCGAAAAAGATTTTATATTTTTTAATGTACTTTTATAACTAACGTCTCAAAGCAATCTAGTCTGACTGTCATCAGGATTACTTTAATAGGTACCTACGAATCCTTTTTATTGTTGCGTCCGGCGCACTGTTGATTACGCGTAATCGCTACGCGTAAACCTAATGAGAGGTTGTGGATACGCGCAATCGTCGGCGAGTCTTCCTGATTGCAACCACTTACGATTGTCAAAGCTTCCACTGGACTTATTTTGGTTTGGGGTTAGGTACTCTCGAGTATAACTAGGTTTTTCACAGCCAGCACTTCTGTCATTTACTACAAAAAAGGCGGAAAACGGTTTCATTCTGTAACCAAAAACAATTAATAAATATCAACATTGTGACCCAAACATTAATGTTTCAAAGGATCATTGAATTTTTTACACTAATTGCAACATATTTATTATTACTAAAGTATTTAAGTTGTGTCAGTGGTTGAGGTATCTTTATAAAACGTATCTTTTCAAGACCACAAGTTTATTAAAAAAAAGTTGTGTTCAGCATGATATCTGTAACTTTTTTTCATATTTTTCACATTATTTACATAATTCATGTCTTATTCGATTGGCTATGCCCGTGCGTGCTGAATAAATCTATGACCATGCAGCTTTATTGAATAAATAATTTTACATTAACATATTATTAGAATTCAGAAAAACCACGGCCCAATTTCGACCAATATCCTCCCCAATCCAATCACGACCAATCCTCCCTGTTTATTCTATAAAAAAATATATATCGTAAACTTATATGAATTATATGTATGTAACAAAAACTGTTCTAAAATATGAACAGTTATGCCTTAGATTAAATTACTAAAATTCCGTTTTCCTCCTCAATATAAACAATTTAGTAGAACATTTTTCTTTTCTTTCTTTAGAAACAATAGAATATGTTAAGGTTATGTTAACCCTTCGACACTGCCTTCGAAGCTGGGGGTCCCGGGTTCGAATCCCAGGTCGGGTCATTATTTATATGATGAATATTGATACTGGTACCGGGTTTTGGTTGTTATATGTATGTGTTGTCTTCCCTCGGTACCCTAAACACAAGCTAATGCGTAGTTTGGGGCCTAGACGTTGCTGTTTGTTTGTTGTTTTTTAAAGTCGACGAATTGTGAAAATGCTAAACGATGGAATCTAAATCATATCCCATATAATATTAAATGTTAGTTGCATATATTGCGAGCAGTCATAAAATCACCTACAAAGTTCTACTAGTTTCAAACACTATTCGTAGCAGAAAATAGGCATTAAAATGATCCCTGCATTAAGTTGTAGTGAGCTTACTTGATGTGCTACGTGTATGGGTGTTTTAAAGCTGTATATGTCCTAATACGTTTGCCTATTCTAGTTCAGAGATAAAGAGAAACACAAACAATTGTAGAGTAATTTCAGTAGGTATACATGAGCTTACTAGCAGTAAATAATCCTAATGAGCTTTCTGTACGATTACAAATTTCTGTACGACTGTTTGTTACCTGAATAAATAAATCAATATGGCGACTGAAAGAAAATTAAAAATATCACTTTATACTTATATATCATTCAGTAGGTACTGATTATTTTTTGTGAAACCTATTATTCGTTTACTTATTTTAGACTACCACGATTTGTGAATTAAAAATTTAAATTTAAATAAGTCGTACTTATAGATATAAAGTAGAAAAACAATAACAAAAATCTAATTTAATCATTTGAGATAAAGTAATTCAAGAGAGAGCAACAGTTAAAACAAATCATTAAAATAAACGGTGTGGTGCGTTCTTGGGCTTTTGTCTACTTAACAAAAATATGACCGATCGGAATCACCTATACAGCGATTGAAATTACCCTACTTTAACCCGATCCAGATTATTTTTAATTGTACTCACATCATTTCATGTCTGAAGACCAAGGTCTTCAACCAATGCGTCCTAATTTACAATGACGTACGGTGCCGAAACATGGACTGTCACGGCAGGACTGATCCACAAATTTAAAGTCGCTCAGCGTGCTATGGAGCGGGCTATGCTCGGTGTTTCTTTGATGGATAAAATCAGAAACACTGAAATCCGTCAAAGAAGTAAAGTTGTCGACATAGCCGAAGCGATCAGCAAGCTGAAGTTGCAATGGGCCGGTCGCATTTGCCGTAGAACTGATAACCGATGGGGTAGACGAGTTCTCGAATGGAGGCCACGTACCGGAAAGCGAAGCGTTGGACGCCCGCCGGCCAGGTGGACAGATGACCTGAAGCACCATACCGGGGGTAGTTGGATGCGAAAGGCGGAGGAGCGTGTGTGGTGGCGAGCCTTGGGAGAGGCCTATATCCTGCAGTGGAGAGACACGGGCTGATGATGATGATGATGACATCATTTCATATTTTGTTAAATGTTTGTTAATTACAATGGAAAATTAAAAACCAACTCGAAATAGATTTCTCTAGTATCTAGAACGAATACCCAGAAATTATTACTTCATTATAATTTTAATATCAAACGCAATTTCAGTGTTCTTAAGTAGGTACCAACATAGTATTAAAGTCGTTTTTATAATAATATTACAGTAATAATCGTTTTTATTATAAATAATGCAAAAGCTATTTTCAATAAAAATAATTACAGTGCGCTCATCGTAAATTGTTTGTCACTTTGCCGATCGAGTGTGACTTAAGGTCAAATAACACGAAGATCTTGTGACCTTATTCTTATTGATGTAAAAAACGTTAATTATGAAAAAATTGGGAATTAGGAATCTACTACTGGTGTTGTAAACAAGTTTCTCGTACTACTTCTGTCCTGTTCGTCGTTTTCATTGCTTCCTGATTAACTTTTTTAGGAAATCTACTTATTTAGACTTCTACTTATAGTTCCTATTCTTTTAAAGCTATCGATTTTTTTTTTCTGTAGACACTATTTTACATGTTTTCCATTTTTTACTTGTTTTTGTCATTCGTATTTTCGAAATTAAAAAGTGTATGTGATAATTTCTGTTACCAGTTTTATTTATTTTTTGTTACCATTTTGTAGTGAAAATAATTTACTTAAAATATTTGTTTGATATTACGAACTATATAATTTTATAGATATACGTATTTATACGTATATTATACTATTAAAAATCTTGATCTATAGTAGGTATTCTATAATAGATCTTTTTATAACTCGCTCGGGACATAGGTATATATTTTACAATATTTAAATTCGCAGACTCAGACGACGTCTTAACAAATAACTTGTTGAGTTAATCATGCATATTCCTTTATTAATAATATATATTGTTATTATAGATATGTGTTTACGATATATAAATTACTTTATGTTTTTTGTTATTATAATTATTATTTCAAGTTATAGGATTTTTACAATATTTACGACATAAAAATATCGTCCAGGTTGTTAATAATATTATATATATATTTTAGTGTAATTTAGACTTCAGATCCTCGTATAATTTCTACATACGAACATGTACATATTTAAGAAATCTATAATACTGTCTTTATCAAAACGATAAATTCTGACTTTGATACCTACAAGTGTGTCAGATATATGTTAATGTTGAAGCTACTTAAAAATCTATCATCTTTGGAAAGTGAAGGTAATAATAATAATAATAACGGGACATCCCACACAGCTCCATATAGTACCAAAGTAAGCAAGTATTATGCTTGTATTATGGGATACTAGACAACTGATATACATACTTGAATATTCTTTATATTATTATTATCACCACATATTTTAAATTAACTCAACTAACAAAGATTTCAGCAAGTTCAGTCGTTTCTGAAAAAAATGACGAACGCCATCACTTATAAATAGACGAACTTTGAAGCAACTTAATAATTAGTTGGCTCAAGTGAAGAAGGGTTATAACTCAAAACAGCCACTTTACAAGAAAAATTAATTGATTTATTTCTTGCACAACATCTAAAAACTTTTTTTATATACCTTGGTTTTAGAGGAAAATTTTTTAAATATATTTTCTTTATAAAAAAATTGTTTAAATTAAATTACCTACCAAATCAATGAGATTTCTAAAACTATGCTAGATACTATAAATATAGCCTAAAATTCGGTTCGGGGTTATTTGCACGACGTAGCTGCTTGTCGTTTGTAAACTTGAAACTGTAAACATTTCCGCTCTGTGAAGTTGTAAATATTACAGTGTACAAAATAGCTATCAGGACTTATATATATATATATATCACTGTCGATTTTCTTGAAAAGTAATAATGTAAATTTGTTACCTGTTTAACATTAATTTAACTTTGTCACTCACACGGTACGCCGGCGACCTTTGTCGATATAAAAAGTACGATCGGCGACATTGGCACGGAGTACGACACAAGGTACTTTTTTTTTCTCTTCTCACGCGAGGATGCCGTGCGCGGGCGCATTTGCATTCAATAAAACTTAGCCGAATGACCTAGATATTGTTCAGGATTCTAAGGAAAATATTATGGAAATCATTTCCATGAAATCGTGCTGTATCAGTTTTGTATTCCTAAAATCAAATCATCTCGACTTTCAATAGGCGTGTAAACATAATATATTGCATAATTATTTTTTTGCGTTTGAGTTTCACGACAACCTCTTCTTTTTCGAACTCGGTTAAAAATAGGTTATGTGCCGAGGTTCTATAAAACACACGGCAGTAATTTCAAATTTACGGTTAAATAATAAGTGTTATACGAAATAGTTCAACTGAGCTGGACTTCTACTTTTATAAAATACACACGTCACTTTGACACTGGTACAACTCGTTTATTTCTTCCCTGAATTTGACCTTCTTATCACTCGACTCGACTCGACAACACGTGATGGCTTGTCAAACGAGTTTCATGTATACGAACTTTCAAATATTACAGAACTCTGCAGAAAACTGATTTGTTTTTGACCGCATTTTCTGGACCAAAAGAAGTGATAGCGAAATGTCGATAATCGATTTCGCACGTAACATCATCATCATCATCAGCCCATTTTTACCCCACTGCAGGGGCTCAGGGCTCCCCCAGGGTGAGGAAGGGCGCTTGGAGCTTAAGTCCACCACGCTGCTCCACTGCGGGTTGGGGACTATAACGACCGCCATCTATTGACAGCTTCCGGGACCGACTGCTTAAAGTACCCTCCGAAGCACGGAGTCAGTGATAGTTATGTACTTACTTAAGTCAAAAAAACTCATTGGTACACGCCCGGATTCGAACCATGGCCCTGTGGGGCCATATACATTTGAGACAGGTTCGTTGCGCTTTGGGCTATTACGGCACGTAACATAATTATACTATTTCCGTTATCATAACAGTGATACTCGAAGTTATCAACATTAGGTATTATTATTATCATACTTATGATACTAACAATACCTATAGGATATCCCACACAGTGCCATCTAGTCCCAAACTAAGCAAAGCTTGCAGTATGGGTACCAGACAACTTATATAAATTTAATATACAACTGTAACATTTCAAGAAATGAAACATGACGTTTTGTATTCATTAGTTTCAATAATTTAATTGAAAATGTAATTGAATTTGATAATTGAGTAGGTACATACTATTTTAAGATGCGCTTACATCAAAGACCGATTAGCATCAGTAATCAACCATTGTTAGATTGACCGCTTTTTATGTCCAGTCATACACGACACGTTGTGTCGTGTGATCATGTAACAACATGCGAGCATGACGTGTATGGTGGCATTTCAACATGAACGTCAATATTACGTAATAGAAAACACAAGGTTTTCAAAAAAACGTGTAAAGTAGGTAAAAACATTTTTTTCCTTTGAAGAGAAATGCCCAAATATTGGAGTCTAAAGACAGCAAGTACCTACAGGGTTAGCCTAAGAAAATATAGCTTTTCTATCTCGGTGTTTTACAAGATTCCCATTCCACTTTTTTATCCCTTTTTTAGTTACATTTTATTAATAATAGAAACATGTAACCAAAAATAAAACTAGAAGAAGAAAAATTTTGGCTGTAAAGCAATAAAAACCATTGTTAAGTTTGCCCTCGTAAGTCAAAATTTTTAAATTTATTACTCTGAAACTTAAACTTAGAATATATGAGTTTAAATAAAGTAGTGACGAGAACTTTTTTAACGTAGTAGCTATTTTCGCAAATTTGCATGACATATATAATGATTATTTTATACTCCTTCCAAACAGATGACTCAAACTAAACTCTAAAAATTGAATCAAGTGTATTTAACTCATGGATGTTCATAGAGATACCGCGTTGTAACAACAAAAATGTGGGTAAAAAAATATACACCAGTTGATGTTTTGGAATATTCGCTTTGAAGTAGTATTTTGTGATCCACATATAAAATTCATAGGAAAACAAAGTAAATTTTCTTAATAGTACATTATGATGGAAGTACGGTAAGCTGTATATTATAGTCGAGGTGTTGATCCGATGACTATAATAGCCAGCTTACTGAGTACGAGCATCATACGACATACGTTTTTTACTACATTTGCGATTAAAATTACTTCGATCATTGCCATACTTCAGATATAACAATGGCGGGAGCTAAGGGCGGTGCGGGCTGTTATTCGCGATTTACGCGTGTGTTACAAACAGAATGCTCGTTTGTGATTGGTGTAAAGTAAAAAGGCCTAATAATGTAAAATACAACATATAACGGTACAAGTTTCGATGTCATAAAGACCGTATTAATAGCAAATGTATTGAAAATTATATTTTATGTGTAATTTAACAAAATATTTGTTTAAAACAATGATAATGACCAATCACTGAGTTTGAAATTTGCTCACGATTTTGATCGTTTCGAAGTATCCTAATTATTATGCTATCTAAAATGTAATTTCTTAATTCTCAAATACAAATATACAAAGAATTAATATAGTATATATTCAATATATTACCGCTTATAGGTACATAAAAATCATAATAAATGTACACAATTTATTGCAACGATTATAATAATATCGGCCACCGTTCAAGCTGTCTTTATAACTAGAGAGGTCCACATATCTTAAATGTAACATTATCCAACGGTGAAAGGCCTACAAAGGCTAAACACTTCGTTTGCAATGCAGACTATCTGTGGTTGCAATATTTCTAAATGGAACACGGCCATCGTGACAGGTGGGAGCGGTGTTGCCAGAACTGAGCACGCGACTTGACACGGGAAGGGAACGCATGCGTGACTCGTAAATAGCTTCCTAGATCGAAAAATAACTAGCTTAATTCACAGCGTTTGGCGTATAATGGCTAAAAGTGAAATATGTCGTGATCAATTTATCGAGATATATAGCGAAATTATGTTGCACTAGCTTCCGCTTTAGATTTCATCCGCCCACGGTAACTTATAGATGATAAATAACGTATCGGACACACGTTGGGAATTGCATGTTACCATTTTACTGATAGAATAATAGGAACTTAGAATAGTTTTCTAACACTTAAGACATGGCTAAAATAAATACTATCGCAAAATCTAAAAATCAGCATACACTGGACTGTTTTACTTTCAAATGACCTGGTGACGACTGGGCAGTTTATAAATTTCCTAAAACACAAAGTTTTCAACTCAGAAAGATGTCACTACCTCATCTTACAAAAATACTGAAGTGGGTCAGACATATATTTTCTTATATCTTCGGTTTAGGTGAATTTATTAAAAAATATGTCGTACCCCAAAACAATAAAATTTTCTAGATAAATAAATTTTTGACGATATCTAACCTTCGTAAAGTTCCAGTTTTGTTGCGCAGCTAAACGTAATAAACAATTCAACTAACTAACGCTGGTATCTAAATAAAAATATGACAAATATTACGACAGTAAATATATGTATATATCTACATATATGAATTAACTATGGATAACCGTACTGATAGCGCGTTGTGACAACAACAATATCAGCAAAAATATACGCCGTAGACGAAATATACACTAGTTGATGTTTTGAAATATTTTTTGTGAAATAGTTATGTGTGAGTCACATGTAAAGTTCATATTGGAAAAGAAAATAAAGATTCTGAAATAACATTTAATGTACAATTTTATAACACGTATATTTAATATAATGATAATAACGTGCGGTTTGTCTGATCACTGAGTCTGACTTTTTACTTACGTTTTCGATCATTTCGAAGTGTGAGGCACGCCATCTTGATTGTTATGCTATCTATGACATATATGGTTTAACCATTAACAAGCATCTCAAACTCAATTGCTTAGTTTCAACTTTTTAAATCACGGAGATAATGTGATGTAAATTTCAATCAAGCTGAAATCGTATAGTTTAATACCACCTTTTTTCTGCGGCTGCATGTAAAACTTTCGCGAATCGTATTATTTTATTTTTATTCTACAGAAAGATTAACGCATTATTTACATCTTAAAATAAATTGTTTTTGCACATCGGATCTATTTTGATAAAAACGGCTGTATTTCATTTTTTTCTTACTTTTCTACTCCTAATGAATAGCAGCGTGATGGCACGCGATATGTTGAAAACTATGATTTTTGTCCGTTTATATGTGACATTTTTATCAAAATAAGTTGGCATAACATGTAAACAAACCAAAAATTACTAAGTCGTTTACTATTTGATTTATAAACTCATCGTATTCTTTTAAAATTCACGTATTGGATAAATTTCACCAGGGTTTCATAAGTACCAAATTTATTATTATTAAAAATCCGTAATTGACCATTCCCAAATTTTTGAACTAAAGTCCGTTATTATTTTTTTCTAAAGAATAGGCAATTTGAAGAAACTAATTTGAAATTTTTGTTATTTTAAATAGTTTTGTAGTATCATTTTGAAAATTTTGACAGTTTATGGAACTGATAATGGCAGCTGATAACATGACAGCGAACACTCTGAAAGTGACATTTATTTTTATAAATATGCAACGGCAATGGCTGACTTTATAATTCCACCCTGTGACGTCACGCTATAAGTTACGTAAATACCGATCTAAAACAAAAAAAAAATTAATTTCTTAAAATTGCCCATTGCCCATGCAATGAAAAAAAAACGGACTTTAATTAAAAAATTTGAGAATGGTCAATTGTCATTATTCAGATTAAAATTTTTTTTAAAGGCTTTTTGTAAAAACTGAAATTAATAAAATTACTCCCATGCATATTCCTAGACTTCGTAAAGGAATGTTAATTATTTGAACATCTCCCCGGCCGAATCTCTCTTTTTAAGAATGTCTAAACACAGCTTTATTATATATTACAAATCATCGTTTCTTCATTAAAACTGATTAAAGTTAATATATCATTATTTAACTTTAGTATGTGCTATATATTTTTTTAATTATTTTGTTGTACAACTTGAAGGTACTCCTCAATACCAATGCTGGGGAGCCAGATCGCCTTTTTCAGGTAGGGCTGAAATATTAAAAAGTTTTAATTGTTGTAAAAGATCTTACTAGATGGCCAACTCTTGGATTATTATATTCACAAATTCTAGGCTTGAATTTATATTTAAATATCTGTTCTATTACACATGAATCATAACCAAACATTCCACATGTACTGTAATGTGCCGTATAATCATTATTCTGAAACATGATTTTTTCAATGTTTAATTTAGCCATTTTCAAAACAAAATATTTAAAAAAAATGCATATTTCTTTTTGAATTTGTTTTATTTCACTGTAAAAGCTCTTCCTCAGATATTCATACGGCTTCTAAAAAGAAACAAGATCAATATAACAATTTTGGAACATCCCACACAGCGCCATAGTCCCAAAATAAGCAAGTATTATGCTTGTATTATGGGGTACTAGACAACTGCTATACATACTTAAATACTCTTTATAATCTATACATATGTAGATACATATAGAGATACACCTAGGCCACTGAACAAATAGACATATTCATGCACAATAATATATCTCCTGGGCGGGGATCGAACCAGCCACCCTTGTCTTCGCAGTCAAGGTCTCTAACCACTCTGCCAATCAGTCTGTCAGTCAACTGTAAAAACTCATTCTCAGATATTTATGCAACTTTTAAAAAGTAACAATATTATGTAGACATTTTTTGTTACTAATGCCCAGTCCAATATAATAAAAATTGCTTCTGTCATAATGAATAACAAAAATAATTTATGAATAGTAGCATGGTTCAGTTTCTTATAGATTAGAAGCTACAACTATTGTCCGTAAACTTATTAAAACGATTTCACGTTAAAATACATTTAAAACCTGATATCACTAATATAGGGTCTGTATCTTGTAAATAGCCAAATAGATATTACCTTTTGTTCACGTAATTCGGTTTATGTAGTAATATTGATATATTTCATGCTGGGTAATGGACGCCGCCTATTTAAGTTGTCTGACAATATATTTGTTAGGGCATAGATACACAAACTCCATTTAAAGAAAAAAAAAACAAGGGATACATACACTGTGTTCGGCTAAACGTATTCCAAACCTATAGAATAAGTAGAGCTTACCAAACTAAGTAAAAGGTTTCAAATGAGTCGTTGGTGCAAACTAGCGGTTAGCGGTAGAAAAACATATTTAAATTTTTATCTTATCACTCATCTTTTTTTTGAAACTTTTTGGTCAGTTCGGTAAGCTCTACACGCTCTATAGGTTTGGACTATGTTCAGCCGAACACACCGTATATAATATACGTAGTTCAACATAGGTTACTGAACTAAACAAAAAGTTTTAAGTCAGCAGATGGCACAAACTAATGGTTACTGAGAAAAACATTTATTTATTTAACATGTATAAACTTTAATTTTTTTAGCACGTATTTTTTTAACTATTTGTTTAGTTCTTTAAGACTACGTTTAGTCGAACACGCCGTATATTATTAGATAAATGATTTATTATGCGACAATCTCAGACCAAAAAAAAAAGAATGACAGGGCGCCGCGACCACAATAATGAAACTTGAACACAAAAAATTGCCGATTCGTTTGATACGCGTAACACGCACGCACCTGAGTACCTACCTACCTACAAATATAAAACGAAACCTGTGTATCGTAAAATAGCCTAAAAACCACTCTGCGTTGGAAAATTACAAAGGAATAACTAAGTCGTTTGGTAAAGCTTCCAAGGTCATCCACACTGCACACATGTCTGCTGCACTTGGCAGCGTTATGTCCTTTTTTTGGTCCGCGGAAAACTCTCTACACGACATGGTATAATTTTACCATAAAATATTGTTAATAGAATTGGACAGCTATTTTATATATATATGCATAATTTTATTTAATTAAGCTTTAAGAAAAAGATGAACAGAACACGTTTTACTTTTATTATATTGTTAGAAAACAAGTAAAAAAGAAATAATCGTGAATTAAAATGAAATCAAATCAAAAATAATATTATTCAATATAAGATGTTTACACACACTTATCAAAAGTCAAAATGAATTGATTAGATACCGGTTCGGAAAACTAGAAGCAAAAGAACCGGCAAGAAACTCCTTCTTGTTTACTTTATTTAAATATATTTGTTTTTCTTAATTCTTTTTTTTTTAATTTTTAAGGTTAATAACTATTACAATGATTCATGCGCAACTTATCATTTAAATATTCGATAATATAATAGTAAGCTTTCTTCATGAGTTGGACTTTAACTCGCTTCATAAATTGATTAGAATTCATGTCTAACATTTCTTTTGGAATTTCGTTATTAAAATGGATACAATTTTCCATTAAATAATTATACGTGAATAATATATAAGAATATATGAAACATATTTAGCTTTATCATAAATCAGCCGTTTTTCTTTCAAAACCAAAATCTACTGATATCTGTATGTAAATAGCTTTAATTGGTAGAAAATTACACACGCGCCCGCGGCAGCCTTAAAGCCGGTATGTCCGCATTGTAAATCTGCCCTTTTACGATCACGCACAGTTATCAATAATCCTTTATTAATGTCGAACTTTAATAGAGTATCGGTGAGCTTCCATGGGGATATGTTTTATAGGGCATAACAGTACTAATATTCAGTGCGTATTGTACGAGTAAGTTCACACTACGATTACAAAATACTAAAAATTCATTCTCAGGCTTCTGTACATCCGAGATAAAAGTTGGGACACTTACAAGATCACATCACGCCTGTCTATCCGTGTGTCCCAGCTTATACTATGCGAAATTAAAAAAAAAATTGGATAGGTACATGTACAAAGTTTGCTGACCTAATCACGTATGTGTATAGCATAAATAAACGAATTTTCTTTACGGAGTTTAATTTTCGGGGCATATTAGAAAATTTTAAAAAAATTCCTTTTCGGTTTGTTCATTTACTTGTGCTGTGAGACCTAGCTGCTTGCCAAATTTCATGATCCTTGGTTAACGAGAAGTACTCTATAAGCCTATAAGTTTTGATTTACTTACCTTACCAGCCCATTAATGCCCTACGGCTTAAGCTTCTCTTCGGGTTGAGGGGGCTTGAAGCTTAATCAGCCACGCTGTTCCCGTGCGGGTTAGTGGATTTTAACGACTGCCATCTATTGGTGGCAACCGCAGAACCAACGGCTTCACGTGCTGAGTCAGTGATAGTTATGTACATAAGTTAGAAAAATCTCATTGGTACATGCCCCAGGATTCGAACCACGGCCTCCTGAGCAAGAAGCGGGCTCTTATCACGACATCACTTGCGAGTGTCAAAATATGCGGCATAAATGGCTGTATTTTTAATTGCGTCTACTTAGAAGCTTAAATTTTTTACTACGGAACCCTATAAAACTGTTGATGAAGCCGCAGCAAATACATTTTCAGCAGTTATTTTGAGGGGGTTAGACAAAAGCTTAAAAAACACTAAAAACTGAAGAATAATTTGGAAAGCGAGCAACCAATCTTGCGTTTATTAAATTTATTCACATGGAGCTAATAAGAACAAAGTGCCTCGTCATTGTTCATGTGAAACTGCGCTCGATCTCATAACCAAATAACTGTTAGACGAAATTCCCATCACGCAACCGGAACTAGAATCACACATTAGATTTAATTTTATACGAATTTAATAACAAGTAAGTTGCCCATTGTGCGCGGCATGAGAAAAAAATGCGAGCGGGCGAGCTTTTTATCGCGCGTTAGGATTGGAACACACGTGTTTGTTGAATGAAGGCAAGTGATAAAGATAAATAATATTACCTGGGACATCCCACACAGCGTCATATAGTCCCAAAGTACGCAAGTTTTATGCTTATATTACGAAACACTTTAAATATTCTTTTATCATATATACATATAACATACATAGATACTTTTACACCCAGCCACGGAACAAATAGACATATTCATGCACACAAATATTTGTACTAGGCGGGAATCGAACCCACATACTTTGGCACCGCACCAAATTTACGCCACGCCGCCACGTTACAATGTAGTAGTTGCCTACATGGAACTCGTGAATATGTAGTCCAACGAGGATTTCTCGTAGTTACTCACTACATATCTGTTCGTCAGTCTCTACAAACAGCCATTCTATTCAAACACATTTAAGACTAACTACAGGGCTCAAAGTTTGCGCATTAATTAGGTTATTATTAAAATTTAGAATTAAAAAATATCCGGGGTATGCCGTGCTTCCGCTACACAAAAACCGAAGGCATTTTTTGTGGCGTTTAGTTGACTAGACGTATTAAATTTTTAGGAAGAGTCTTTGGACGCTTTTTCAAAACTAGGTCCGAACCACGCGAAATTAATTTTTATAGCGGTTTTTGCGATAATTCCATGTCCCTTTCTAGCTCTTAAAGCACTTTTCAGAAAAATCTAAAAATATACATATACTGTAGTACTACAAAATACGAATTTATGACGAAAATTTCCTTGAGCACCTAGGGATGACTAGTTCCGGAACTATAACTGACCAAATTATTAGTATGACTAGAGAAACCTACCTTATACGTTACTTGGCAGGCACTTAAGCAATTTTTCGTCCACAAAATCATCATTTTTTATTTCATATGAATTACTGCCCTGTTTTTTTATGAGACAATATCACACCATATGGAGATGTGCTTATATCTATCCAGATTCATTATCAAAACCATGATTTAAGGAATATTTTGTATCTATTTGATAGGAAATGAAGAAGTATCCAAGTCAAATTGACTCAACTTCTAAACTTTGAAGGATTGTCGAACATTTCGTAGGTATTTCAAGTTGTCGTTTATTTTCATTGATTTAATAAATATTGTTGAGCATTACTAAAACCATTATTTTCTTTTCAATAATATTTACTAAAAATCAAAAGTCGTTTAAAAAGTACATATTAATTATTTGTATATTTCAAAATAATAAACCATTAACCAATCATGTGAGCCCGCGCCAACGCTGGCAGTGCACGTGTCTGCTTCTGTTAATATAGTAAGCAATTGTGCATAAATTAAATGTATGCAATTAATATGCGTGTATTATGTATATTAAACTTTTTATTACAACATACATTCACACAAACTTTAAAAACATGAGTTTTATTACTTTTTATGGTAAGTTTATGATACAGATATTGAGGCTTATTGCTAACGTCAGGTCTTTGTACAGACCGCTTTTATACACAATGTTTTTTGTCATTGGAAATGACTTTCATTTCGTTAGAGTATAGGGGGTCATTTGGGAGTTTTGTGAGACAGGCAGATTACACAAAGAGTTTTCAAGATATCGAGATGAACGTGGTGTCAAAAAACGCAGCTCAGCAAGCTCTATAAGATTGCAAAAAACAATTTGGAAAAAGTTCAAAAACAAAAAAAATATCGGCAAAAAACGAAAAAATCGCAATTTTTTTCCCCAATTTTCATTTTGGGAGCCCGATATCTCGAGAACTAGGTCCGAATAAGAAAAATATAAAAAAACGGCTCGCGGTAATTAGACGGGGGATCAATTGAGACTAAAATTGTTAGAATCTGACAACCGAAATTAGTGGTTAAGGGTGCCCTTAGTTGGAAGTCGGATATGCGTCGGTGTTACATTTCGTACTAATTCGGTTCGTTGGATCGAAATGTCGTATAGAATGTTATATTTCGAAGTTTTAAGCTTATTCAGATACAGTTGTGTTTTTTTTTGCGAAAAAAAATTATTTCGAAAAATATTATCCAAAATATGTGTGTGTTTACTTTATTCCGTTAGGTTTATTTCCAATGTCGTAAGAAATTCGTGCGAAAGCAGGAGATCCGTTGATTTTTGTGGGATTATAATGATAAACATATTAAAACTGTTAAAAAATAAATAAAAATTGAAAACAAATCGATATGGTTTTTCTTCGAAATAACGAATACTCAGGATTAATATTATCAATACGGCGAGAAGACGCCAGATTTATGTTAACTAACACAAAAAAATAGATTAATGTGGTCGGTTACTTCGTTTGATCTTAATTATTAATAAACTTATTTTTAGAGTTCGCGCCACCAAAGTAGTACCGCGACATGAAAATGAACTATATTTGAAGTGGTCGGTTGTCTGTGTTTGAGCATATGAGAATTTCGTCGAATGTGAATTTAATTTGTCTGTAAATGTTTAAAAAGTAGTTTAAAATGCCAAAAGTCCTACGAAGTTTGACCCAAAAAATAATTCTTAAGATGAAAGAGTTTATGCAAGGCGCAGACAGCGCCTCGTCTACGAGACTTCTTTGGTGGCGCGGACTGTACAAAGAATCTTCTACGCATATATTCGTAGCTTTTATTTTACTCGATAATACTTAGCGTTAGTACGCTATTTTTCTTTTTCGTTTTTGGGATCTGTCAAACGTTTACCAAGCAGTGTTATTTTATATAAAATCAAAGAAATATTTGCGATAATTAATATAAATTGACCTATTGAATTTAAAGAAAACTAAAATATAATAACATTTAACATGAATTTGTACAATTAAATTAAAATTTTATGTTTTAGTATATTATACGTATTGGCATTATAATCTAGATTTATGAATATTAATTTACACTGTTTAATTTTTCATTAACAAATATATGTACAGTAAATTAGGAATGTAACGATTCCGATACCGATATATCGGCCGATATAATCGGCAGGCCGATATATCGGCCGATCAAACGAACGACGCGCGGACTACGTTGCTATTGTTGCAACTATTGGTGCAATGAAGATAAATGCCCAAATTTAAAGGTACTAGCGAAAAAATACTTGTCTTATCAACTGAATTCAGTTGCCTCGGAACATTTTTTTCAATTATAGGCCTCATACAAAATGATTTGTGTAACAGATTATCTGCAAACAATTTGGATACACTTTCTTTCTTTAACAAAAATCTACCAAAAGTAACTTTGATTACTGGCTTTGATAATTAATGTAATTTTTTTTAATTACTACTTTCTTAAAGAAGTAGAAAGTTTTGAAAGAATGTTTCTTTTTCTAATTTTTCATTCATAAAATATAAATAAATGTTTTCTTTGAATATTGGTGGACGTTATTATTTTTCGTTTAATGTTAAGTCTCTGTTAAATACAGGTAATTTTTATATGCATATTACAGTAACAAAAACGCCCGTGATACACATATTTTATTATTTATTTGATGTTTTATCTACAAAGTCATATATATCGGTATCGGCATCGGTATCACCGATTATTTCATACAATAATCGGTATCGGTATCGTATCGGAAAAATTATGTATCGTTACATCTCTATAATAAATTCTTTCTTCGCTAAGGAGCGAAAATTCCTTCTCCGCAGGTTAAAGTAATTGCACTTTTCGGAGTGTCATCATTGTCCTGCGGAGGTGGAGTCAACATGTTATTTGAATTCAAAGAGATTAAATCTTTATTTATACCCTTTGCTTAAATTACATCAGAGACGATTTTTCAGGAAATAAAAGACTTGCATTATATTGCACAAGTCTTGTGTATTGCAGAAAAAAGATAAAAATAGGTCACAGCTAACCCAGTCGAGACGAAAAAAATACATCAAACGACAATATTGAACGTGACGCTACGACATTCAGATTTATGAAACCCATCCGTTTATGTAACTTATTTATTACGATCTAGCTACCGAGTAGCGGAGAACGCGTCGCCACGATTCGTTTTAAATTGATTCCATCCGTTAAATTCGAAATTTGAATGAACGCGCGTGAATGGTCGAGCGTAATGAGAGCGCCCCCTCCCCTCGTCGGCGCAAGCGCACAATGACCGCGACGCATGCAGCCAGATCTCTCTCGCGATAAACACAAAAAACCTCCACCAAAAAACTACATGTCATGCATCTACGTGTGGTAGTCGATTTCTCGCCGGCCGTCATGGGAATCGAGAGACGAATGGACTTTAGAAAGCAATTAAAATCGGTGCCCTCGTAACTGAACGCGACCAAAAAATGTACGTCGTTTGAAAGAAACGAACGACACACTTCTGACAATGACAGTGTTAACGTATTTGCTGCTGTTCTCTTTGTCAAGCTTTTAGGATTTTTCTAATATATATTATTACTCCCCTTCACTCGAACCTTTTATTAAACAAAGGCACCCCCTTTCATACCCACTGACGCCTAAAATTTACTACTGCGACCACAGACGTACTGAAAATTGTAGGCTCCCAGTCACTGAACAACCTATGAAGCACTGCAATGGTGGTAAATGTGCAGAAAGAGTATTTTCGTTGCATAATGGCAGTCGGTATACTAGCTGCCTAAAAAATCTCTGTATTAATCATCAAATTCTGTTTGGCCATTTTAGCATGAAAAATGGCTATCCCGTAGCAACCGTGTATTTTTCCAGGATGAAATGTATCGTGTGTTATTTCAAACCTTAAGACATCTTTGTACAAAATCTCATCAAAATCCTTTCAGACATTTTAGCATAAAAAATAGTTATCCCTTAGGAAACGTGTCTTTTCCGGAATAAAAAGTAGTCTATGCCACTCTCCAGCTCATAAACCATACCTGTGCAAAAAATCACATCGATCCGTTGCTCCGTTGTTGCGTGATTGACTGTCAAACACCCAAATTTTCACATTGCACACAAGATGCAGCGTCTAATACTTCAAAACTATCAAAAACGTGAGCAAATTTCAGACTCAGTGATTAGACAGACTAAACGTCATCATCATTGTTTCAAACAAACAGTTTGTTTACATATGAAATGCAATTTCAGAACCTTTATTTTCTTTTCTTACGAATTTTACATGTGGGTCCGAATATTTCAAAATATCAACTGGTGTATATTTGGTCTCTGTGTATATTTTTTGCTCACATTTTTGTTGTCACAACGCGATGTCTTTATGAACATCTATGGATTGGTATAACATGGAATTAATCACATGCCTATTGCATTAAAGACGATACCAAAGTACAAAATAATTTTCCATACTAAGAAGGAACGCCAGTCAAGAACAAAATTTGGAGAAGCAAGTCGTTTTCTTGGCTTTTGTAAAACATATTCAAAGGAGTCAGACCACACAAATATGAAGAAGTAGCTTCGGCAGAACTTAAAGCCACGAAAACTTTGAACAACTCAAGCCCGAAAACAGTTTAGCCCACAAAAAGGGCATTAAGTTGAGGGTATTACGTTTCCCGCCATTATGGCGTTTCGGCAGTGTTACCAACTTTAGTGTAACCACAATTTTGTGGTCACATGCGCGTGTATAAGGTACGTGACTTCCGAAACAGTGGTCGATGCGTACAAATCGATTTCCATTTATGACCATTTATTGGGGTTCCGTCGCTACTCAAAGTGAACATTTTGAGATTGAGATTTGATGAAACTAAAAGGACCTCCGTTGTTGTCTCCGCACAATATATTTACAAAATACTAGCGACTGCCCACGGCTTCGTTCTCGTCGTTTTTGTAACTTCTACAGTTTCAACAATTTAAATTTCTTACAACCTTGAATATTTTCAGAATAAAAGCAGACAACTTGACAAAAGTAGCCTATGTCATTCCTGCCAATTTTCTTTACATGTTTGTAAAGTTTCATTAAAATCGATCGAGCCATTTTGGAGATTATACTAACATACAGACTGTACAATTTCATGTAGTAAAATATATATAGATTGCTATACGCAAAAACATTATTTTCAAAGATATCACGAATTTGTAGATTTTTCTTCTGAGCTTTTCTTTTGTTGTTGGTGCACACATCTAAAGATGTTTCAATAGTAATATCAGTACACATCACACACATGTTACAGTACAAAGTACAATAATAAATAATCGGTTCGATTTAAAACAATAACTTGAAGAGGAATCAAAGTTCTATCAACGGTTAGAAATTCACCATGCACAGGGTCATTAGCATGAAGGCATGAACGTTGTTTTTGCCCGCCGCACCCAATAGATCGAGCACAAAAATATTTTTGTATTATAAAACACGTGTTGCCAATTTCAGGTGAGTAGAGTATGCGACAAAACGAGACAGTTGTCACCAAACGTCATGACACATGAGCACGTGACACGTGACGTGCGGCACATGAAAATAACGTTTAAACCTGGATGGTAATTAGTTACCTAGTCTTTTTCTAACATATTGAACTATAAATTTTATCAATAGAGTCGTGACTATATTTCATCTTGAATCTAAAGTACTAGTATTGTCTAAAAAATAAAATTTTACCACATCGACCCATTATGCCTGACTGTAGGGGCTTAGGCCTCCCTTCGGGATGAAGGAGCTTAGAGCTGAGTGAAAAATCCTTTTAATGTAATTTAATTTTATGTATTTATAATACGTGTATAAAAGACGTACCTAACAGGTAAGTAGTTTACTTATTTCAAATACCCTAAAATAAGTCTTCGTAAAAGACTTGAAATGTACTGTCAAGCAGATACGGAACCATCACTGTGCAACTCCGACTCACACTTGAGCGACTTTTTAAAATATTATTCGACTTGATATGCACATGTAGACATAATTATTTTTTGGTATATGTGAAAGGCAATTCAGCGTTTTCGATAGAGATTGAACGCAACGTGTTAGTGCGTAAGTAGAGAATTCGGTTTGTAGGTACCTACTCGCGTTATGATTACCGAGGTATGTCCATTTACCTCCAGTTTAATTAAAATATGCTTTATCCTTATCTCTCGATTGTGCTACTTGGGTTGAAAAGAAGAGACAAAACATATTTTAGACTGACCGATTGGCCGAGTAGTTAGAGACCCTAACTGCGAAGTACAGAGTCCGGGTTCGATTCCCGCCCGGGACAAACATTTGTGTGCATGAATATGTCTATTTGTTCCGTGTATGGGAGTAAAATATCTATATAGGTATATATATTATTTTAAAAAATATTTAAGGATGTATAGCAGTTGTCTGGTACCCATAGTACAAGCTTTTCTTAGTTTGGGACTAGATGGCGTTGTATGGGATGCCCCAGGTATTATTATTATATTTTAACTTAATTGGGTTTTCTTCTTCATCAGTGATGTCTCTAGTGGTAATGATTTATTAACTTTTTGAAATAAAACTCACATGTTACCAAATATCACTCATTATTACTTATTACGTACTTGCCTGTTTGCGTTTCTACGAAAGTATTTATGGCATGTCGTTACATATCAATTTCGTATTAGTATTTCAACATTTTTCAAAACCTATTCCAAAGATATACTAATATTATTACGTTTTTATAATTCTCTATTAAAAATCTAAATAAAAGTAATTTATAATCGTGAGACATGCTTAATGAGCGCGTCTCCTAATTTTTGTTTTTTTAGCCATATTTTAGTCGTGGACGGTCATAGAATAGAGATACCGCTTTGTGATAACAAAAATGTGAGCAAAAAATATACGCCGCACATCACATATAAACACATCGATGTTCTGAAATAGAAGTGAAATAGAGTGAAGTAAAATTTTGTGTGATCCATGTGTAAAATTTGTATAGTTCGCCTCAAACTTTATGGCAGATCGGAATACAGCGTTATATGCGTGTTTGCGCAGGTACAGTCATATACCCCTCGCTCCACCGCGTCCTGCTACACCTAAAACTGGTTACTGCGACGCCAAGTTTATGGCGGATGTGAACATCCGCCATAAACTTGTAAATGTACTGAAAAAGAAAATGAAGATTCTGAAATTACATTTCATGCTGATTTCATGATGACATATTGTTTGTCTAATCACTGCGCCTGACATATTGCTCACGTTTTGGATAGTTTCGATGTATAAAACGCTCTATCCTGATTACTATGCTATCTAAAATTTTACTGACCGAATTTTTTTTATATCTTCAAAAATGGCTAAGTTCAAAATTCTACAGCTTTACAGTTGGTCCTGACAGCATTTGACTATTTGACTTTTATTTTTAAAATTTATACTTTATTATATTTATATAATAATAATAATACCTGGGACATCCAACACAACGCCATCTAGTCCCAAACTAAGCAAAGCTTGTATCATGGGTACTAAACACCTGATATAATACTTAAATATTTTTTTATAATATTTACAAATATAGATATTTTACACCCATCATTTGGGTGCATTTTATAATTTTAATAGTTTTTTTAAATGCACGTACCTTAAGGCTAATATTAATAAAAACAGGTTATTGTTTTCTTTGCTCTTATTAAATATATGGATTATGAGTTTAATTGTCAAGTAACTAAAAATAATCTCAAAATAAAAAGTAGCTTATAATATTCCGTAAAATGTCCTCTACCTGCCAGTGAAAGTCCCGTCAAAATTGGTTTAGCCGTTTCGGGGATAATAATCCCGGATAAACAAGCAAATACACAGAAAGACAAAAAATTTAAAAACACGTAATTGCTTAAGTTACGTGCCAATAACATATTTATTTATTATTTCATATCAAATAACAAACTCATTTCTTTGTAAAACACCTACATTTACAACCTAAATGTTAGTAACATAATATAACAGTCAAAATTTTTCATGGACCCATGCCCTCTCCCAAACGACCAGTTCACACTATATGAAGACGGCAACAGCGACCAATAAAAGAACTATCATACCTTTTTGATATCGTCGCCAGTATTTCGAAATCATACGATTTTGTTTTGTCAATATAGGTTGGTTTAAAATTTTTATTATACCTTAAAACACTATAAATATTATAAAATTTATAAAACACTATAAATATTATAAAATTTATTAAACACTATAAATATTATAAAACACTATAAATTTTATAATATTTATAGTGTTATTGTAACTGAAAACCGCCAATTTCTGACATGTTTTATGAATTATCGTATAGATATGAATTAGTAAATTTTACCAACATTCAAAAATTTAATCGAACTTGTTGCTTGTTGATTGTTGTTGATTGTTGTTGATTGTTGAATTGAATCGAATGCTCACCGTAGTTTCACTGTGGATTATATCTTGAAGTACCAGGACAACATAAATTCCAAGTGTATTGACGCAAGTAATTGTCACTTAATATTTCCACACGATTATTGTAAAACCGCAACCATTTGCTAATAAAGTATGTGATAGCAGTAAGTAACTATTAAAAATTCGAGTGAAAGTAAATTAATATTACAAAACATTACCCATTAGCAGATAACACCTACACGTCTTCCTAAGAAGCCTGTTTGGCATTTCGTTCCTAGTAATTTTATTGTTATTCCGACATATTGCCTTTCAAATTGTGAGTCATGCGCACACAATGGCCTGGATCTAATATCGTTTTGTATGGAATCAATCAACGCTTTTTTCGACACCATGTATAGGTTAACCGCATGTGTAGTGTATTGCCACACTAATAATCTCATGCCTATATCGAACTGATTGAAAACCGCAAAAATAAATTAAGTTTATAATGTATGTAGACTTTTATGTCTGTTACTTGGTATTCAAATAAAACCAACTGTGGTCATCCACCTGTTTTCAACAGGTGATAAGTTTAGGTTCAGTGCATTTGGATAGACGAATTCAGTTAAAATTATATGTTCTTAGGTTGATACCTTTCTCTACACAAAAAGCATAGTCCCTATAATTTTGACAGAAGAATGCAAAAATCACAGATAAATCATCCGTACGAGGCATATGGTATATTAGTAAGTGTGAGACAAATTGTCACAAAATTTATTCAATTAGTACTGTAAAAAAAAGAAGTGTTCCATGCTGAATAAACGCAAAAAAGTCGTGCGCAAAATCGTTGTCTACGCGTTACAATTTAATGAAAATAACAAGAAAACCTATAAAAAATACAATTTGAGATGTTATTTGCCAAACACAATATTAATATTTTATTTTTATTTGCAAATTTGTTTGTAATAAAATTTTGAAAATTATCTTAACGAGGTTTATGCCATGCACACGATCGCTGTATATATAGTCGTGCTCGAGGGCTTGTCAACGATAGACCAGAGCGAGAAAATTTACTGGGGCTCTTAAAAGATCACTTTGGTGTTCGTTTGTCTGTCTGTCTGTCAAAACTCTTTTTCTCAGTGAGGTATTAAGTTCAATTTAATATCTAGCACTTAGGTCTACGATCCCTTGGAGTTGTAAAAAAATGAAGCTTTTAAGTAAACACAATTAAAAAATACGATCATTTACGCCGCATATTTTGACTAGTTCGCGTAGGCCTAGGATTATGTAATTTATCAAAAAAAGGAATCAAAAATGGAGCACAAGTAAAGATAATAAATCTAAAAAATTTAATTTCTAGTAATATCATTTTTTTTTATAATTTACAAATTGTTATATATGCGTTTACTTTCTACGTTTACACCTAGTGGTGAGTAACGATACATACATTTTATAACAGTACAAAACCCTTGGGATGCAAGTCAGGCTTCCACTTGTCCAGTTTTTTCTTTTTTTTTCGTCGACTTCCTTTTCACTTTTCACCTCGCCGAAGGATATATCTATAACAAATTTGGTCATAATAATAAAAAATAATCAACTTAGTATTTTTTTTTCGTTATCGTCGGACAAATGGCAATTGTGATGACAAATATATTAACTGAACAACAAAAACAGCTTTAAATCTTCTCACATTACTATTCTTTTTTCTTATTTCAAAAATCAAAAAGCTCCTGGCACATAATAAGCATATTAATAGTTCTTAAGGTATAATATTATAACCTTTGCTGTTAAATAAATAAGTATAATAAACACAATAAAGGGCAATTATATATTTCTTTACTTTAACGCAGGAATACGGTAAATATTAATTTTGAAAGTCTAGACGCGGCTATAGAAACTATATTATTTCATCAAAGCTGGAACATAGATTACATCATTACGTATATAGATCGCTTGTTACCATAGCTTGGTAAGGCTAAATTTCATATAAACGCAAACAAGAAAGGCTATGTAAAAGATGGTTAAGTCTCTGTAGTTATGTGATGATTCGTCACAAACATTAGCAGACCGTGTCCAACTAAGGTTTTTATTTGTACTTCGATTGAATTCAACTACTCTTTATTACGAATTTTTGTCAAATGTCCTGAACTAGATTTAAAAAATTGTCTAATTTTTAATAGGCAAAATAATAAAAAGCTTCTAGTGTTTCCTTGGCTCCGTCTATAGATATTGTATCTGTATTGTACTTTACGTTATGTTGTATACATATTTTCCCAAATCCATATTAAGTCTTACATTAGACAGTCGGCTGAGGCCGTTTTTTTTTTTCAATATATCATCTTGTTGCGCAAAATGACAGGACTGTAGATTTGAAAATCCTTTCCAGCATCAAATGTGCCCGTGCTTCTGTCCTTTTAGGAAGATTTGGAAACTTATGCCTATACCAATATATACTTACGTATAAAACTGTTTGGAAAAATCTATGATCGGAACAGACGACATGAAAATCTCAATTTTTGAGGGAAAAGATTATTTGATTTGATTTCGATTAATGTGATAGGAGTCAGACAGCTGAAAAATAAACGTTTCACAAAGATTTTTTTAAAAGCTGACGGATTTTTTTACACTAAGTAATTTTATCACCATCTGCCAAATTTTAATATTGTGATCTACGAAATTATGAAAAAACTTTTTATTTTTAGTATGCCCTTAAATATTAACTTATCGCGCCACAAAGTTATCGCATTACCGTGCCGATGCGTGAGAGACTGATAGTTTACTTTTAGTAAGCCCTAAAATATTAACTTATCGCGCTAAAAAATTAACGCATTACCGTGCCGATGCGTGAGCGACTGATAATTTCGTAGGTCAGTAACCGCCGGCAGGATACTCTTCGTCGCTACATTCGCAGGCGTACCTTCCTTATACATATTTTGACTTAGTAACCACACTGTGTCGGTAATCCTTTCGAGTAAAATATTTTAACCTGAATATTTTTCCTACCTGTTTTATTTAGGAAAATGGAATCTTTAGATGATGCATATACCTAGTGATGGAAAAATCGTCCGAAACGAAGAGAAAAAACAGGTACATTAGATAATAAGAGAGTTTTATAAATATGTCGTATTCTACCAAATCTACATATATCATTTCTGTTCTACCAAAGATACATCACAAAAACATCCCCAGCTGACGGTATAATTTGTTTTCGGGTATCAATGAGTTTTGCGTTCAACCTATCTTAAGTTTGGTACCAAACTAGATAAATATTAAACAATCCACTCCACCGCCGAAGCGTATGGTAAATAATCTAAAAGTATTATGCCGAAATTAGCTTTTAAAATCTGCCTGTCTTTATGTAAAAAAAATTATTATTGGTATCTGTCTTACATTTCAATAGTATATTGTGACGGGTTAAACACACACATACACAAAGACCTAGACACAACACAAACACTTAAATAACCAATCGTGTGGGCCGTACGCTCATCCCGCCTGCCCTTCCTCATCCTATGGCTCAAATGTGATAACTTTGGTTCTCAAATTAAACGGCCAGTGTTCCTTCTCTATTGAACTAATTCAAAGCTCGGTGACAACATCAGCAGAAGTCATATATAGTCATCAAAACTTCGTCTTTTACGAGTAGGTACAATAGAATTAGGACACAAAAGTTGGTCTTTCGCTTGAATACGAGATTAACAATTTTGGTAACACAATACCTACACTTTTCTTGGGATATGAAATTAGTAGATGTATAGTCCTTGGTAGTCAACGTGTTAAGATGTATTGCGGCTTTGTTGAACCTTTCATTGAAATTAGAAGAAAGTACGACCGCGCTTGAATTCTGCAAACAAGTTATAAATAGGCACCTTGCATGGTGCTTCATCGCCAAAAGCAGTTCGAAGCCGAGCGAGGCTCTGCTGAGCTGTCAAAGCACACATAAAATCGTAGAAAATTATACGAAGAATGACGCCACAATGTAAAAATAAATGACAGTTGGATGAAACTATATTCTACAGCCAAAGAGTTCCGTTTTCAAATGAAGTAATTACTTTTTAAATATTGTTTCTGTAAGTGGTCAGTTCTAGAAATTTATAGTACGCCCTACGTATAATGGAGTACTATTGCTTTTAAAGTCAAACTCAAAACCGAATATTTTTAAAGAGTTCGCAGAAAAACTAAATTAACAGATACTTTAGCCAGCATGTTTTAGCAATAAAATCCACTGCCACATAAACCCACGCAAAACAACTAGTCATTTCTATAATCAGTCCCCACGTTAGTAATTTATAATTCTCGTTAGCGGGTGTCCGTAATGCAAAGAATAATTACCTTATATCACACATTGTTCATATATGACTCATTATGAATCAATTTCGAGGCAATTACCAGTTCCGGTAAAGTAACTAAATAATGTGTTTGGAATATATTGTTTCGACTTCGCATAAACTGTTTTTTAGTTTAAAGTAATTTTTTTTGTAATAAATTTTTGTCTAAATTGTTTTGTATATCAAGTTTAAATAAAACTATCAGCGTTGAAATATGTTACGAAATGTTATGATACTCGATTAGTTATGTACTTACATATACAAAGTTGATGCAAATATCGCGCCAAATTTATTATAAAATAATCTCTGACAGAAAATAACGTTTTATCAACATTGATAGATCATTCTGGATACGCGTACCATAGCTGCATAATGGTCCGCTAATTGTGAATAATCTTCATTTAACTCCATAGACCTAACAATTTTTTCGTGGTTTTCTTTGTTTTTGTTTAAATGAAAGGTCTATGCTCTACTAGTCCCATACTATGCAATGCTTGTAGTATGGGGACAAACAACTGATATATTTACTTAAATATTTTTTTATAATATATAGATATTTTATACCCTGACACGGAACAAATACACGTGTTCATACACACAAATATTTGTTATGGGCGGGAATCGCACTCACGACCTTTGGTTCTACAGTTAGCGTCTCTAACCACTCGGTCAATCGGTCAGTCGTGATGATATCTATGGTTATCAACTTACAATTCAAGATACCTACTGACTAAAGCAAAACACATAAAGCATTTGAATCATTAGAAGTGAAAAATACTGCGGACCTTATGGTCTTTCAATTAAAATTATAAGTTCAATTATTGATTACATTTCACCTCATCTTGCTTATTAGTTTAATAAGTGCATAGATCATGGCGTTATTCCTGACCTAATAAAGCACAGTAAGGTCATTCCATTATTTAAAAGCGATATTATTTTTAATTAAATTTCCGACCTACTTCTATACCACCAACGTTAAGCAAAATTTTCGAAAAAATATTATTGGGTCAGTTACTTTCACACTTAAACTTTAATAATTTAATGCATCGCAAAGAGTTTGGTTTCACCCGGGGCCGTTCAACAACCGATGCGGGTGTTAAACTGATTGAGCACATCTTTGAGGCCTGAAAGAGCTCGGGAGATGCGATAGGTATCTTCTGTAATCGTTCCAAGACTTTTGATTGTGTCTAGCATTGGTCGGGAAACTGTGTCATTATGGTGTTAAAGACCGTGCGCTCGACCTTTCGAGATCGTACTTATGTAACATAGTTCAGAGGGTTGATGTGAACGGAGAAAGGTCACCTGGATCCGCGATGTCGATGGGCGTCCTACAGGGTTAAATTCTTGGCCCATATCTATTTTTAGTTTATGTTAACGACTTGCCTTACTTTGTAAGAAATAATCACGAGATAGTAATGTTTGCTGATGATACTTCTTTAATATTCAAAATTTATATTTTTATACTTTTAGAATTTACCTACGACGATATAAACTATATTATCTAAAAACTGTCGAATGGTTCACGGCCAATAATTTATTATTAAATGGAAAAAAACCAAATAAATAAGATTCTCTCTACCCAATGTCAACCAGCACATACCAATATTGTTATTAAAAGCGAGAATTTGGACTTTGTGCATTCTACTATATTCTTGGGAATCATATTGGACGCGAAATTGCAATAGGATCCTCATATCATTAACTTTGCGAGAAGGCTCGGTTCTGCAGCTTACGCTGTAAAAAGGATTTTTTTTCCTTTCGGACATCGAAACAGCGAGGTTGATGTATTTCAGTGGGTTCCATAGTTTAATGACTTATTGCTGTGGGGACACGCTGCCAATGTTAATACAATCATCGTATTGCAGAAGTGAGCTGTTCGAGCAATTTATAAACTAGGACCAAAAGTATCACTTAGAGAAAAGTTTAAGAAAATTAATATAATGACATTGCCGTCTCAATATATATTTGAAAACATTATGTAAGTAAAAAGAGTATTGTATTATTTAAAAAAAATTTGTTCGGCATAATGTTTTACAAAAAACAAAGATAAACTTGCTAATCATGTCAGCCGCCTCAATAAAATCACTTAAATCTTTTAAAGGGCAATGTGTACGTTTTTACAATAAGATCCCAGATGACATTCAAGATCTACCCATTAACAAGTTTAAAATTACATGCAAAAGCTTATTGTAAAGTATCAGACTACTTAGATGATAAAAATCCATGGGCGTAAGCCGCTCGCCTATCAGTTTCTTTCAGTAATATTAATCTTTAAGCACTTACTGTTAAAAAATTGCTTATAACTTTGTTAAAAAAAGCATCCTCAAGTTTCTTGCGTATTCTTCTAAGAAAAAGGAACCAGCACGTTTCTAATGCGCCTTTGTGGTGACCTTCTTCCACAAAGTAATAAATTCACTCTTGTGATGTATTTGAAGATTACGTTACATAACTACGAAATAAAGATATTTGATTGATTGATTGATGAAACAAACGTTTAAACGAGCGTAGTTTTTAAGTCAACTTGTGTACCACATAGTTGGCGTCCCCTTTCCATAATAATGTATAACCATGACATTACTAGCCATTTTCAAACTTAAACTTATCCTAAATCCATTGATAGGAATCTTTTACAGATAAGCACATACAGCGCGAACAACATCTGCAATTTAGAATGTCCACTACACCATCTCCTTTTGTGGTTTGCACTCTGATGTAAATTCTTATGTTACTCGAACACATCTCGTCCATAGAGGTGTAAAAAGAAAATAAAATATTAAGGACCTATTTGGGCCCAATCACGCGGGGTCAACGAGTAAAAATTTTTCTTAAATATAACAACTTACTGATAAAAATTAATTCGAGACGTTCTTTTTTTTGGTGTCTTATGATTATTTTTATATATAATCGATAATGATGATAACGGCTTGGTATATATGTATGCAGATTAAAAGTTTGATATTTGGAACTTGGATTCTCAGACTTAAAATATTAAAAGTCAAACAATGAATTAGAAGAAATAAATCCGAAAAAAAAATCTAGTTTTGTACACATTTTCTATATAATTGTTCTCCGAGACGCTGCAATGTTACAAAATATTTTTACGTTAATAAGAAGATAAAAATACTAGTTATTTGATATATGATTCCAATCTACGCCTGCGTAGACCCCATGCGTCCCTCTTCCGCCGAAGTAGGTTAACAGTATTATCTTCCGAATTGGCCACATCGTCATGGACTGATGGCTTCTCTTGGCTTCTTAAGGCAGACTTATATGTAGGCCAAAACTATACTTTAGGCCAATTAGTAGTATATGTTTAATCATAGCCAATATAGTATTAAATAGTAATAAAACAGTAGATTATAAAAATATAACTTTTGACCTTCATTAAACACATCTGATTGATCAAGCTTGGAGAATCTGTCCATCGCGTCGGTGTCGGTTTTTGTACCATATTAAGTCCAATGTATTTACTGAAGCCAAACATATGTGGCCATTATTATGTGGGTGCGCATATCTGGTCAGAAGGTTGATGAATATTTTACTTTGCCTCTCTTGACTGTGTTATCTCTACGGTCTTGCCATTTGTAACGATAATCTCAGTAATAAACGTCATACATCAAACATCTAAACCAGCCATGGACCAAACAATAGGCTCTCGTCTTCGTAACGGAAACAATAGAAAGTACTTGGCACTTCACACGGGGGAACAACATGGGAATTTAACGAAAACACATTTCAATGGGCTAAAGGCCAAATTGGACGCGCAGTCACGAAATTAACACGTTGCCAGTGTATCTAGTAGGTGTATGCATTAATTTATTGTCTGAATACTCCCATGGCGTCGGAATGGTATTCGGGGTTACACATTCACCGATAATGTGGTAAATTGGAGCTTGTTGTTTGTTAAATCTTAGATCGAATAGTTTTTGGATATACAAGTTCAAACTGCCGATAACCTGTGTTTAACAAATTACAACTTTCGTACCAACTTTAAACACGCCACAAATATTCTGCTAAACGAATAATTTAAACACATGAAACCAAAACAATCTTATCAAAGATATAATTTTTTTTTCTTCCGTTTAAACAGTACGTATATTTCACAGTCATTTTTATAGGAATATATTTCTGTACAAAATCGTACGTTTTTCTTGTATAGATTTATTCAACTCAACGTAATTTTATTTATCCATAAAATCAAAGGCATTTTTTACACTCCAGCAGCTTTGGAGGGGTTGTTAATTTCTTATTGTCAATGTCATGACACCCACAAATTGTGACAAATCCTCACACTTGAGTTACCATTCCGATCTCAAATATAATATTTATGTATCGATGCATATTGCTTCTGATTAAAAATAGATTTACTGAGATTTTGTTTGATAGCCATTATAACAACAAAGTCTACGAAATAATAAGAAAAATACCGTCCAACCTTCACTATATTTACTTGACTTAAAGACTACAAACGAACGATTATTGTCGTAATTAATATTGAAATTTATATATTTATGGGCATTCAAGCCCATTATGGTGAATGTTCACGCGATCATAGACAATGCAAGGATGACAATAAGGTACCGTTCGATTGTACCAAGCTATACGACCTAGAATTCTTTCTAATAATTACTTTATGGTAATTTAATAATACGATGAAGTATCATTTTATCGTTTTAATTGTTTTTGCGAATGAGGTTGTTATATGTACATATCTACTACTAGAGACCGCATTCGTGTATTAAAAGTGTAATCTATATTTATACATATAATAAATCGTAGAATTTCCGTGTCTTTTGTTGTAGACTTTTGTAATAAAATAACTTAAATGTGAGAAATAAGTAATAGATTGTAAAATACCAATTTTTGAAACTTTTATAAGTTTGTCGGTTAAACCAAAAATATTATAATACATGCTCTGTATTTTAACGTTTTACAATAATATACCTTAGTTTCAAACGGTGACATCTAGTGAGCGAAAAATTATATTACTTCTCTCTCATTATGATATCCTGGTAAATAACTTTATACATGATTCTACATAATGTTGCAGGAAGCGGCATTCTAGTATAGCAATCTTTACTTTCATTTATTTTTTGTTTCTGAATCCAAATTTGAGCACAAAAACAAACGAAAAAAATTTGATATACACTAAGAAAAGTGTCCATAAAATAGTATGATGATTGACAATGGATAACGCAGACATCATAAAATATGATGAATACGAGGAGGAAGAATACAACATAAACCATCATCACATTTTACCCCAGTGCAGGGGCTTAGGCCTCCCCCAGGGTGAGGAGGGGGGCGACATAAACCATAAAATAAGCTAAAACGTATTTTGCCTCTTCGTATTCCCCGTATTTTATGATGTCCCGATCAATTGCTCTAAAAATAGTTACAGAGCAACTAGTGAATTATTTTTTCATCTTGTGTACGTACAATTTGATCGTCATAGCCACCGACTTATATGTACCTAGGTACTACGATGCGAAGACCCCTTTATATTGTACAGCGCACGTAACGTATTTCGATTTTCGTGCGGAGTTTCATACTGTGGTACGTACAATCTAGTACCCATAACATGGTAAATAACTGAAATTGATGGCCCAATTATTATTTTTTTTTGTAATTGATATGTAATGACTAAACGTAGAGGATAGCTTGCTGAAAATATTTTTTTTTTATTATTAAACTTTAAAATAACTAAAGTTTTGCTCAAAATTCTTAATCTTTTCGGGGATAATACGCAGAACTCCAGTACAAAACCCGGGTTGGTACAAAAATTATGTAACTCTAGAGAAAATATACAATATGGGTAATAGTGTAGGTATGTACAACAGAGATTCTGACAAAATAATAAATCCGTTTTTACAATAATTATGTCTGGATAAAGCTACATATAAACTTCACTTCTGTCTTTCATCTTTGAATATAGTGACCAGATAGCCCACATTTTGCGAGAAAGTCCCGCATTTGCAGTTTTCATAGTGCCACAACTTTTGGAATGAAAACGATGAATGAAAAATTCTTTTTCATTTCTCATACTCGGAAAGTAGTGTTGTTTTGATCTGATTATTGGGTAGAAAATGCTGTTTCCTTCCCTAGAGTGAGAAAAACTCATATAAATTACTTTCCACCTAAGGGCCGGAATGAACTTTAAAAATAGAACTGCTGTCAGCTGTGAAGAGTTTTATGTAAAAAAAAAATAATTAAAAAAAATGCTGCGGCCATGTGAGTTTCTAAACAGCCAGTGTGAACTTAGCGCAAACTTCTTTGAGCGGAATAAGCCGCAACAATTTACGCGATGCGTTCCATATTTAAAATTTAAAAGTCGACATAAATTGGCGGGATATTAATCTGTTGTGTATCTGTGACGGAATTCAAAAAAATAGGTAATAATCTTTTAACTAAATTTACATTTAATTTATATAGATTTGACGTAAATATTTACCATCATCAATGATAAAAAATACTGGCTGTGTAGAATGCCACAAAAAAAACATAGATATTTCTATAAAATGAGTTCATCTGATTCATATATGGATTTAACGCTTTTTTTACTTTCCTCATATTCGTAATGAAAAGCAGAGTGCTTACCTCGGGTGAAAGACTTATTTAGGCACTCGAACTATTAGCGCCCTCGCTACGCTTGTGCGCCAAACCATCTCGTGCCTAAATAGATCACTTTCACCCCTTGTGTAACAATCTACTATTAAACATTTCATAGCAAATGAAGGTGGACTAACTTCGTTTCAGTTCAGTCTTTACCTATCTGCAAGCACCAAACCAATAGGTTATTTGACTAATACTAAATATATTATATTTGTTAATAAAATATAACGACGACCGCTTAGCCTAGTGGGTAGCGACCCTGCCTACGAAGCTGGAGGTCTCAGGTTCGAATACCAGGTCGGGTCAGTATTTATATGATGAATATCGATACTGGTACCGGGTCTTGGTTGTTATATGTATGTGGTGTCTTCGCTTGGTACCCAAAACACCAGCTAATGCTTAGTTTGAGGCCTAGATGTTGTTGTGAGGTATACGTTATTATTATTATTATAAAAATAGACTTTATACGATAACAAAATTAATAAACAAAATTACATTTTGTTGAATAATATGGAAATTATAAGCTATAATGTTTTTTATCTCTGTCTCTTTGTTGCAAAACTAGTTTTACTTTATTTTACTGGGTGTAAAAAATATCTACACCTATATGTATATTTTCCAAAAATGATTTTTGCTTTGGGACTAGATGGTGCTGTGTGGGATGTCCCAAGTATTATCATTATTATCATCATTTGTCTAAACGTCCGAACAAGTGAGAATTTAACACAGTTGGTGAGAATCATTCACGAAGCGTAGGACAGCAGGGCGTTTTCCTCAAATATATTGACGGGTTTTTAATGTTCAATTAAGTTTATCGCGTGGCCCGTTTTCTGTGTTATATTTTATTAACATAATATCCATTGCATTTTTATAATCAAAATGGCGGACGCCCGTCATACCCTTGGCGTGATACGTTAACGTGATCTATTGTGTAAATCGACATCAAAGGCAATTAATGCTGATTCCATACGACCTAGATTTAACTAGCCTAACAGCCTGACTGTAAATCTTGTCATATAATGGCGGACTGTAGGTACACGGTTTTGGTATAGGTTTTTGATATTAGAAAGGCGAATTGACATAAACAAGGTGAATGGATTTAAAATTTACGTATTGTAACGTATATACTCTAAATGTTATATCAAAGTCGAATATATACGACATATGTTTACGTTTAATATATTTAAACACGAAACGTGTTTGTTTACTTATTCAAGTAATCTCGCTCAGACCAGGCGACGGTCGTAAATAATATACGGTATTAAATTTACAGAAACGCAAGATGGAGTCTTTTCATGGCCATTCTATTTAAATATCTTGCTTTGAAGCACATATACAAAACGTTCGATATTTAACTAGAATTAAAAAAATTTGTTTATTTTTTATGATGCAATAAACAAACTTTTAAAGCCTAAATCGAATCACACCAAACACACCAAATCCGGGGTTTGTGACAAGATATAGATGTTTGTCTTTTTAAATTCTACAAAATTTCCGATGCGATATCTGGGACATCAAATACACGGCCATCTAGTCCCAAACTAGAGAGAAGCCTGTACTATGGATATTAGACAACTGATATACATACTTATTTTGATAACAGGCACATACATATTTAGATATTTTACATCCAGATACAGAATATATAGAATGTCTTGCACACACATGTTTGTCTGGGACAAAAATCGAACTCACGACCTTTAGGTTTGCATTCGGCGCTTCCGACCTCTCGACCAACCGGTCAGTCAGTGTCATTAACGTGAACTTAGGAATACCCAGACGTAGCTAACTACCCAGGCACCGCTAGTAAATCAGTTTGCCATTGCTGTGCTTCAATGGTTGTTCAGTGACAGACAGTCTAGAGGTCTATGGTCATAAGTTACCGGAAAGAAAAAATGGAAACTACAAATTCTTAACTAGTTTATTTCTAGAGGTGGATCAAAACAAAAATGCAGTGCAAAAATGGTTTAAAACTTACAATTATGACGACCCCGATTTCTTTAATGTTGAAAATAAAATAGGTTGAGAAATATACTTCTACACTATGAACAATATATTCAATGAGCTCTAGTCAGTTACACCCCACTTGTTGGTAGCTGAATTTTTTTTACCTTAGTAAAAAATAAGCTCTTTCTTTACGTGTGGGTCCCCTGAAAATATTGATTTTGGGTTAACATTTAACACAAAAGTTCCAAATTTCAAGTTTCACTCATTCCATTTACCTACGAGCTAGAGACCCCCGACTAATGCCTCGACATACGGAAGAACAGATGAACATACAAACAGCAGAGTGACAGTAATAGAGCTCGGTTTTCCAAAACGCGGGTAGGTACCGTTGGTAAAAGAAATTATATTTTTTTTCCAAAAATTTTTTTTAAAGTTATATCAAAACTACAATAAGTATTATATTCTACAGGACACATATGTCATAGCAAGAAAGTAAAATAAATTATATCATGATGAATGTTAAATTTCATAAACTATTAAATAGCGGGGTCGCGGGGCACGTGGAGTTTTGATTACCTGATATTGACATTTACTTCAATCCAGTATGAAATTAAATGAAAGAAATGATAAAATATTTAACAAAAGTATCGAAAAACAATATGTTTCAGTAATAGAATTAACGAAAGAAATAGTAGACCAAAGTAAAATATCAGCTCTCGAATAAGACGAGAACAAAATGTTATTCTCGATATAAACGAAATATTATTCTCCTCAAAAATAGAAGTACCTGTGGTGGTAACTACCTAACAAATTATTATTACTAAATAAAATAAATAACGTCATGATAGCAAGTATTTAAAGGAAATAAAATCTGACCTTACAATACGTTATTTTGATCGTATAGTTCATGGTATAATACGAAATTATTGACACGCAAACTCCCGTGGGATGAATTTTATTATATCACAGGCGGTTGTTTGTGAAAATAAGTTTAGAGCACCATTAAAAAGTGCTCAGGCCATCGTAGTGCATAGAAATGCCAAAACGTTATTGAGATAGTATGAGTGGTAAACTCCAATATTTAATAATAATAATAACACATACAATCACAACAACGTCTAGGTCCCAAATTAAGCATCAGCTTGTATTTTGGGTACCAAGCGAAGACACCACATACATGTAACCAAGACCCGGTGCCAGTATTAATATTCATCAAAATTTCTTATTTAGCAATAATGCCTGTAAAAGACTGTTTGTTTCTTACAATAAATAAATAAATAAATACTGACCCGACCTGGGATTCGAACCCGGGACCTCCAGCTTCGTAGGCAGGGTTGTTGCCCACTAGGCTAAGCGGTCGTCGTATTTAATACGGTCATTATAAATCTGGCTAGGAAATTGGGAATAACATTTTCTTTTGTTGACTTTGCCTACATTTATCGTTTTTTTTTTTTATGTTAGAGGTTGGAAGCGAGGTTAAAAAAGAACTTTTGTGTCATTTTCAAAAATCTGGCAGTATCTAAACTGAAAATAGTTGTAGCCAACACGTAATCACGTAACACGCAGCGCATGTGTGAGATAACGTGAATGGAACATGTAAACACGAGCACGTGGTGCGGACACACACGTCAAACAAGTTTCCGAACGCGACCTGCGACCTACCTCACACCGCAGAAACGTACGCACAACATATGAGCGAAAAGAGATGTCTCATATGGGTGATGCGTGCGTTGGAAAAGGACGGAATCATGAATGAAAGGGTGACTTGACGCATGCAAGGGTTGAGAGCTCGAAGTTTGTTGTGAACTTTCGATTTCGACTCGCGCTACATATGGGGTGTTTATCGATCGTAAACTTTGTTGCGAAAGTGCTTTAACTACGTACTCGTTTGCCGTTTAATGTGGGATGTTTGTGATTAAATACTTGGCTGTAAATCGTATCTCATACTTATTAGGTACATACCAAGGTAATTGTCAACATTATAAATCATCCATTTTGATACATTCACACAAATTACAATAGATTTAAATAATTTTGGTGAGTTACACGAATTTTAATAGATAAAACTACTAAAAAGAAAACGGTCAAATACCGTTCATTATTCCAACCATCTTCTTTTATGAGTTTTTACGCTTATTAATACAATATGTTATCACCCTTTTGATATCTATATTAGAAGCATTTCTATGACATTTCCTTAGATAGCAGATTAATCAAAATGGAACGTCTCACACTTCGGAACGATCGAAAACGTGAGCGAAATGATAAGTTCATAAAGTAGACATTCCTCATACGTCACGCGTCATTCATTAGCATTATTTTAAAGAAGCATTTTATAATATTACACATAAAATATAATTTCAGAATATTTATCAATACGAATAAATTTCACATGTGGGTCACGTAAAATTCTATTTCACAGCAAATATTCCAAAACCTCCACTGGTGTATATTTGGTGTACGTGGTATATTTTGTTGTTCACATTTTTGATGTGACAGCGCGGTATCTCTGAACATCCCATGGACATTTCTATATAAAAACAATAATCCGTACAATTCACTTATTGTATATAATAAAAATGTTGAAATATATTGTATCTATTTGTATGTACATTCTGAATGGGAAAGTAAAATAAATAATATGCAGATTGCAGTATCATTTTCCCCACCGATACCTAGCGTTAATTAACTTGATACAGAAACACTTCGTGTGATTATGACCGGTTTATAATATATGAGTATTTCTTAAACTAAACCAAATATAATAATCAGAATGAAATCGTCGTGGTATTAGAAATTTTACCTTGAAAAATAAATTTTATTGTTCAGACAAAAAATTGTCGATGTAAAATGTGCAGATTATTATTTTTCAGAGCTATTAATTCTGTTAAAAAAAAACATTAAAAAAGACTAATACATATTTCTTAAACCGTTTTGAGCAATGTACCGTATTTTTGGGCATTCGTCTTTTTTCTTTTAACGTTTTAAAGCAAAGAACTTCGACGAAACATTATGAAACGTCTGTCACGCTCGCCGGATCTGGTAAAAAAGGCGGCGTTTTCGCGCTTTACTCATTGTCTATTGGTTTCGAAAATTGTTGTTTATGCTCCAATGGCTGGAATTAGAAAGCGTTGTGTAGTGTGCCGCGCCTCTAATTGACCGCAAGAACTGCTAGCGGCCGTAAAGGAAATTAAAGAAGAGCATTTATATATTATAGATAGCTACTGTTATGATTTAAAAAATCGACATTAATATACTATTTTTGAAATCTGTCAGTTGGATTTTCGATGGATTTTCGATGGATTTTCGTTATTTAGTTTTGCACAGGGCAGCCAATATAGTAAATGTAATCGAGCCAATGTTATTTGTCATTCTCAAAAGAAATAATATATTAATTGATGTAGGTAGGTATGCGCCGTTTTAAAATTTAATTTACAATCATTTTTCATATTTAAAAAAAAAACGACCAAAGGTATCGCCCTCATATAACAGCCCTTATCGCGTTACAGACCTTAAAAATGCTAAATAAATATGGCTCTCGCTTTAATTTGGTTCTGATTTTCAAAAATGTTACACGATACAGACAAACAAATATCGTACCCAATCTTACATGCGAGATATCAATTGAATCAGTTCAGCCGATTTCAAATGAATCCATGTCTACGATTCGATGGAAATGTTTACGTTCGAGCCGTTCTTAAGGCCTACTATTCACATGCGGATCCATCGGTTTCGTGTAGGTATTAAACGCACAATACACACGCGGGCGTCTAGTTAGCGGACACAAAACGACAGATCCACCTGAACGGATCTGCATGTGAATGGTTATCTTAGGGTTTGTAGGGATCATTCACGGAGCGTAGTATAGACGCCTATCTCAAATAGGTAGGTACAACTATTCATATGCATACTAAAGAAACAAGCATTTACAAATAAGTAAAAACCAAATAAATATTAAAGCAAATGCTACATTTTGATACGTCTATTACATCTCTGCGAAATTTAAAAAAAAAATGTTATAAAATAAGATTTATTGTTACTGAAAAAAATTAATAATTTTATTATTTCCAGTGACTATAAATATCTAATTTCGTCCAATTACAAACATCGAAATGTTGACAGCGGGTAATACTTGCGATTCGTCATTTTCTCGTCTTCGATTATATCGAGTTTCGAGTAGTCGATTCTACATTGTCAACCGAAGCGATTATTAGGCCTTTCTGATCGCATCTGACTGGCGCTTTCTCACCGATCCGATGTTATTTTCTAGATATTTCTGCTTCATTGAATGGAACGGTATAACCGAGTTGTTTCAATTCTATGGGCTGCGGGTTCGATTTGCCGTCGTATTCGGTCTGATAATTGAATAGTGCGTATCCTAAATCTGTTAATGTGCGACGCTAAGTCAAAAAATTGTCACAATCCGGTTGAATAAATTCACATAACCTCCTTATCCTGCTACTAGCTTGTTACAGAATTACAGTTTCTAATAGCGTATTAAACAAAAATAATATCAAACACAAGTGATATGTTACTATATGATCAGTAAATAATTCCGTATAAACATAATTTGATTAATGTAGGTAGGTATTGTATATATGTAGATAGGTATGTGTACTATGTAGCCGCTCTAAAGTTAATCAAGATTTACGCAAGAATTTCCACGCAAGCCTGTGTCCGTAATTATGCAAATATCGACACCCGATTAATGATTGGGCTCTATTAACAGTCCGTTACAGTTGATAGTGTATGTGTGTATTGATTTATGTGTTGTATAAATATACTGCCCTAGCCTGCAGCTCCGCCTTATTCGAAAATAGGTAACTGTCAATTAGAATGTTTATATAACTTATGGTCATAAATATACAACCTCTAAGGTATGCAACAAATATGCAAGTTTATGCAATTAATTGCAACATTAAGTAAATTAAAAATTATTAATTATTGCACATTTTAAACAGCAATTAACTGTAACTCATTCACATAGCGCCATCTATCAGTATATTTTGAACATAATATATATTTTACGAAAACATTTTTAAAAAAATCATAGTTACGTAATTGAAACCTTACATAGGATAATTTATTAAGATGCTTCAAAACGCTTCGAAAGGATTGCAAACATGAAAAAAAAACAGACTTATAGATTAGACAGGTATTAACATTGTATTAAACTTACATTTTGTTAAATTACCTACACACACATGAAATATCCAAATCAAATATCTTTATTTCGTAGTTAATATGTAACATAATCTTAAAATAATATGTCGCAAAAGTGAATTTATTGCTTTGTGAGAAACGTTCCCACAAAGGCGTAGGTATTCAAAAAAGTGCTTCCTCTCAGAAGAATACGAAAGAAATCGAGGAATGTAATTTCAGAATCTTTATTTTTTTTTTCCAGTACGAATTTCAAATGTCACACAGAGTTCTAGTGACTAGGTATTTCAAAATAGATTCGGAGTATATGGCGTATTTTTTTTACTCATATTTCTTACCTAAGTTTTATACCTAATACGAGAAATTGGTGAGCAGTTGTTCGTGTGCAGATCGTAATTCTAGTTATTACCGCGATGTCGTGTGTCGCTACTGTCGATTCGCCTTTCGAAGCTTAGTTCATTGCCCGCAATTCGCCTGTTATATATTTCGTAATACAAATGCGGAATGAAGAAAGTATATTCGTCCAATATAAATTATCTTTTCCGTTTCGTAAAAAGTATACCAAGCTAATCTTTATCGCCGCCATGGTCAACGTTTCATATATATTTAATAAACCTTAAACATAATACCACAGTTCTAAAAAATGACAAAAACATAGTGTTATGCATTACTACGTATAGATCTGTTTTCACCATACCTAGTTATGAACCAAATTTCAGTCCAAGAAAAACAAAAAAAGCTATGAAAAAGACTATTTAGGACGATATATCGTGACGATTCGTCACAAGAATTAGCGGACCATGTATTACTGCATATACACACATCAATGTGTATATGATCGATTGTCACCGTAGTAAAGTATAGGCAAAATTTCATTCAAACATAAACAAAGAAACGAGAATAGTAGAACAATAGATGTACCTATTCGACGAATAGTCAAATAATAAAATCAATAAATAATAGTTCTAAAAATTCCTGGACCATGTACAACTATCATATTGTGATGCCACATCCATGTATTTATTCATTAATAGACAAAAACAACTTATTTGTAATTGTTGTATACTCAGAGAAATTCGAAAAATGAGATAAATAAAATATTACATATCACACGATTAAGTTTAAATGTAAGTCTATGAAAGACTAAAGACGTCTTACAGTTAATTAAATACGAATTTGTATACCTACCATTGTGTAAATTACTGAAAATCCTCACAAAATATAAGAAACCAATTAAATCCTTCTAATATGAATGGGTAAATATATGATTGTAAACAATAGCAATTCCTAAAAGTAACACTAAATAGGTGTCATCAAGTTGCTATTACGCTTCGGAGGGCATGTTAAGCAGTCGGTCCCGGACGCTGTCAATAGATGGCGGTCGTTACAGTTCCCAACCCGCAGTGGAGCAGCGTGGTGGACTTAAGCTCCAAGCCCCCCTCCTCACCCTGGGGGAGGCCTAAGCCCCTGCAGTGGGGTAAAAATGGGCTGATGATGAAGTTGCTATTATTATAATAAATGGAAAGACTCAGAAATTTAACGAAAATACGTAGGTATATTACCTGTGTATATTACTGATTGTAGGTACCTATTAACCATCTAAGACCATATTTTCTTAGTTCGTAGCAACTCTTAATCATAAAATGTTATTAAACTTTCATCAATAGGTAAGTACTTATTTTCATTTTAAATAAATCATTCGCATATAAAAGAAATGCTATTGACATTATTGCAGTGACGGAGTTTCGTAACTGCATTTTGTATTTATACAAAGACTCCTTATTCAATGATTACGTAACCGATTTAAGTTCTAAGGAAATTTCTATCGCCGTTTACCAAAAATAACGTGAAGGCAGCTTAGGTTATTTATAATACAATAGAACTCTATATACTTACATAAACGAAAATAAAAACAGCAATTTTATCGTAAAAAAATTACATTTAGGTGTAGCTAGCGCCATCTGTTATCGAGTAGCATTACTACGATAGAGTTAAAACGGGAATGTTGGTGGGTGTCGAAACAAATGATTTATTTTCTATACAGTAATCCTTACTACCACTGCTTACAACAGAATAATGGAAAATATTCCTAAAGTTTTTACAATTTCTTTTTTAAGTAAAAAAACAATAAACAAATTCTGCACGACGCGGACCATTATTCAATAGTCCCTGATTCCGCATTTTAAAAGCTGTCACTGCTTGTAGGTACTATAATAATTAGAGTTATTAACTTTTCAATACATTTGCTGTTAATACGGTCTTTATGACATCGAAACTTGTACCGTAATGTTGTATTTTACAGTACTAGGCCTTTTTACTTTACACTAATCAGAAACGAGCGTTCTGTTTGTAACGCATGCGTAAACCGCGAAAAGCAACCCGCTCGCGCCCTTAGCTACCGCCATTATAACGTTTAAAGTATCAACCTAATTTAATCCCAAATATTTTCTGACTTAAGTACACAATATCACTGACACCGTGCTTCGGAGGGCACGTTAAGCAGTCGGTCCCGGACGCTGTCAATAGATGGCGGTCGTTACAGTTCCCAACCCGCAGTGGAGCAGCGTGGTGGACTTAAGCTCCAAGCCCCCCTCCTCACCCTGGGTGAGACCTAAGCCCCTGCAGTGGGGTAAAAATGGGCTGATGATGATGATGATGATGAAATGTATTGAAAAACGTCGTATAATGATCGTCATACTGATCATATTTTAGTATGTACATCTGGTTATTATTATTTTAATTTCAGGGTTTTCTATGGGAACCTTGCAAGGAAACTTGCAAAAAAAATTTGTCTGTCGTTAATAGTACATTATGATGCAAGTACGGTAAGCTGCATATTATAGTCGAGGTGTTTATAGACACGAGGCGAAGCCGAATGCTTATAATAAACCGATGACTATAATAGCCAGCTTACCGTACTTGCATCATAAGAAAACTCTGAAATTAAAATAATAATAATAAGATGTACCTATACTAAAATATGATTAGTATGACGATCGTCCTGTCACAAGTATGATTAGTTAACAAACATGCAATATCGTTTAATTTTTATATCTGTGGTAATCATCTTAAAACTCAGTATTTGTAAAATGAAGCTTAGAACTGTACTAACCGCAGATCAGTAGTCACTGCCTACCCCTATCGTAAATAGACGTGAAACTTCACGCCTGTTTACGATATGTCTTATAGATAGGTTATATGTCTTGTGACACTCATTACATTCCAAATCGAAAATAGTTAAAATAAATTTTAATTTTTCTTTTCTTTGATTAGATTATTACAATTTATACAAGACCCTATTTTACAAAAAAGAAAATTGGAGAAACTTTAAAATTATTGATTAGCTGAATTTTTAACATGACTATTTATTTCTATAAATACTGATTATTTGAAATACTTGAAATACGATTGTCGTAATCAAAGTTATATTTCATTTCTGTAAAATGTTGGCAACAATCGGCAACTTAAAGCCCACTTACGACAAGCAAAGGGTTAAACTTAGAATAAGTATGGAATCGGGTTAGCTATGTTATGCTCTTTAGCGACATTAAATTATATTAGTAAGTCAGCCAGGGAATTAATCTAAAAATTACGCTTTTGTTACAGTGTTCGGACTGGATTCCGGTTTGGGCCTGTTCCCACCTGGGCTGGAACACAAGATGTATCCACTCATGGATGACCATCGTCCGCCGCCACTCGATGCACCTTTATTTACCAGCGTCAAGAAGAAATGTTAGTATATCTTTAAATTAATAATCTCTTTCTGTTATATAAAACTTTTTGTATTTGTAGTACAAAGCAATTGAAAAATTACTACTCACTATACTAGAATACTAAATACGATTATTATTTTTTTATAGAATCGTAGCGGTTTTGATAGATTGCAAAAGGTTCAAGACTTCGTATTGGTGCCTAAGCTTTCGCCGATAACTTCATATGATTCATTTTACGATTTGAAAATGTTGACCAGATTGGAATTTCTTTGGTCACGTACTAAAATTTCACCAATAACGCGCCTTAATAAAATAAACATCGTTTTTTTCTATTTATATTGAGTATTATCAACAAACATCAAAATGTTATTTAATAAAATAATAACAGTAAGGAGTATATTAAAACAGACAGTCCGCATCGTGACTATTACAAATCGTATCAGCCGTAACAAAGCGGATCGATGCCAGCGCCCCGCTGCGGGCAGAGGCAGACAAGACCGACGACATGCATGTCTATAAAATGCTAACGAGCCAACCCCACGAATTAAAAACCGAAAAGCGCGCTCTCTAATTTCCTTGGCTCGCGTGACCCGCGACGACTATTAAAAGAAAAACTAATTTCCATAAGAAAATATTATCATTCCCGACATTATCTGATCGGATCCGATGTTAATGTCGTAACGTGCCCCGGAATCGTACGACTATAAAGTGACATGTCGTCTTAGCCGCGTTCCTTTTTGAGAAACGATCGTTGCGGTCGCGTGTTTCCTAAGAATTATTGACGAATTGGCGGCGACCGACGCAAAATGACTTCAACGAATCGTATTATATATATATGGAACTGTACTATAGGCATAGAAATTGACGAAAGTATGCGAAGGTTTTGTTGATGTCTTGGTCTTTGTTGATAACCTAGTAGGTACTTCTACTTCTTGAATTCTACTCTCACGCTACTCTCACTTGCCCATGTCACACAATACAAAGCTAATATAATCATCATTTATTTAGATCCTTTTAGTTTTATATCCCATGGGAAACTTCGACGGACCGAAATTTTTCCCTTCATTTCATTTTTGCATGTTGTGCTAATAAACTTACAAATAAAAGTTATTTGACCCTAACAATATATTTAGGTACCTTCTCACATGCATATTATCCATGTCAGCCCATTGTGCCCCAATGCAGGAGCTTAGGCCTCTCCTCGAGATGAGGGTGTTTTGAGTTTAATCCTCCACGCTGCTACGATGCGGATTGGTGGATTTTAATGACTACCATCTAATGATGGTAATCGGGACCGACGGCCTAATGTGCTCTCCGAGACACGGACTCAGTGACAGATATACTTAAGTCAGAAAAAACTCTTTGGTTACATACCGGTTTCTGGGGTTCGAACCACGACCTTCTAAACAAAAAACGGGCTCACCACCACTCGGCTATCACGACATTCTGCATACTGCTACTTACTAACTCCTTGTCCCAAATTCATTTTTCTGCCAAAACACCATTCAAAACACTGATAATTCATGAGATAATCTTGATCCAAAAACACCTTTAGAATATTTTAACATATGAGATTCTTGCATCGCTTATAACAAATTTATTGCCAATGAAAACAGAATTATATAATTTTTCTTTATCGACACTAAATACTTTCTCTTTCGATTTACAATTCAAGGAGATATTCCTGGCGTTTCTTTCGAAGCTTAAAGCACATTTATTTCAAAATTTACATTCAAATAGTCCTACCTACTATTCAATATTTTACATTAATTTTTATTACATGCCATGAAAATATCACCGTCATATTCCAGCAGTTAGCAAGCGTGCTTACTGCCTCACAATCCACTAGTAAATCAAGTAAGTTGTGCGGACAATTAACCGAAATTGTAGTTCGTGATCACGCTATGCATCATATTTTGTTTAAATTCGCGAGCCAAATACGCTATTGCGGTTTTAGTGTTTTAATATGCCCCGTAATATAAAAGGTTAAAACATTATTCAATGTTAAAAAAGCAATGAACTAAAAAATTAAAAAAAAACCGGCCAAGTGCGGGTCGGACTCGCGCATCGAGGGTTCCGTACAAACCTGTAGGTATATAAGTAAAAGTGAGTTTGATTTTGTTACAGCTTAAAGGTATTATAGATTTGAGTATTTTATATTAATTTCAATTTAATACCTCTACGCGTTCATGAGGAAAGGGGTAGTAATTTAAAATTATTAAAAATATTTTTATCATATGATGTAACTAAAAATTTATGCTTTTCGCAATTTATGCTTTTCGCAATTCTTTATTTTTGCTATAAGACGTTGCTTCGTACCGAATTTCATGATTCGGAGTTTACAGGAAGTACCCTGTAGGTTTTGATACCCTTGCGAGAATAGAAAATTTGCAGCATAAAAGGCTGTATCCTTTGATTGCGTTGGCTTAGAAGTTTGATTTATTCACAGCTCCAAGGGAAAGCAACTGTATTTGATATGAATTTCAACTTAATACCTCCACGCGTTCCTGAGAAAAAGGGTCTTGACAGACAGAGAGACAGACAGACGAACAGCAAAGTAATTCTTATAAGGGTTCCGTTTTTTCCTTTAGAGGTTCCGAATCCTAAAAATAATTATTAGCGATTAAATATCGAAAGTATACATCGAAAGTAGAAAGTATAAAATATGAAATATATATATTAAAAGCTTGAGGCTTTATTTAAATATGAATTTTCAAACTTTTATTTATTAAATATGAAGTTTAACGCCCCAAGTTTTCAAAATATATATTGAACATTTTACAACAATAAACGTGTTTTTTGATAAAAGCTTGTTTTTTTTTATTTTCAACTTTATAGTATTAGAATACCTAAACTTATCCGTATGTAGTGCCTAGGAGACTAGGAGTTGGTAGGTACGTTAGTGGCTACCCCTGTTATTCAGCTCCTCCGCAACATGCCCCTATTTCACTTAGCCCGGCCGAAAGCAACACAGTGGATCTACGAGATGCTACTGAAGAACTCTGTTATCCACTTTTCAGCTACATCATCACAGCCTTGTCACAGTTTGCTATGAAAAGACCTCATAAAAACAAATCAAATGAGCTCAAAGTGGATGTGTTTACTAACAGTCACTGTTACCCAAGCTTGTTGTCTGGCTTTTTCTTATTTTTTTTTCTTGTTGAAGCTGTTTTTGTAATTCTTCTTTAGCGCCAGGTGACGCTCGCATATGAATATATCCTGACGGTTCAACCTACTAGCGTAGAAGCCGAAAGAGCGTTTACAGCATCAGAATATATTTGCAGTTCACTCAGAAGCAGACTCAAAGATGATATAATAAATGCCATTTGCTTCTTAAGAGCGTATTTTGAAAAAATATCACCAAAACCAAATCACCATAACTTGATATTATGGTAATAGCATCTAAGATAAAGTAGTGATTTCATTATTAGTCATTATATGAATAACACTGCATTAAAAATATAAAACTGTTGTTAGGAGTAAGGGTAAAATTAAACAAAACTAAATTATTATACTATGCCAAACATTTAAAGATGAATCTAAGATACTAGATAATTACTTATACTCAACCTATTCGCTACTCATTAACCATATTTGGTCAGATTGAAGGTCACGACCCATTTAATTAACAGACACAATTGATTGATAATGATTGATGGCTAGTTAAAAGGTTAATGAATAGAAAACATATAATTTCTTTTGCTTAATGTAAATTATATTATGTAAGAAATGTTTAATAAAGGTTGATTTTTACACACAAATATGTAGGTTCAATTTGATTTTATAACACAATTCCAAAGATGCGGGATCCCGCGTAACATAAAATTAATGGTAATCATAATATTTAAATGAAATTATTTTTATTATCTATAGGTAAATATCACTGTTAATTCTTTAATTATTTATGCGAGATAAGTGTCGTTTTAGCGCACATCCTTTCGGTCGATAGCTATTTGTTCATTGTGTCTTTTATTGTGAATTTCAAACTCGAAATTCGAATTTGCGGTGGTAATCATGTATACCACATGCAATATAAAAAAAACATGCTGGTCTGGGTGTTTAGTTTTTATAATAAAATAGTGATATGCAATTCATGTGGTCATCTATTGCCCACATGAGCGGATGAGCGCACTTGCTTGATTCACGCATCTAACCGCTCTCCTGCGCATTTGCGATTTTATTGCGCAGTACATATAAAATTAGATTGGTCTCGAATCAAGATAGACTGTCTTATACTTAGAAAAGATCGAAATCCGAGCATGATGACAGACTGAGGAATTAAACATTATTTGTTTTAAGCATTTGGTGAAATTACACATGAAATATACCTAACAGCAGAATTCTCATTTGTTTTTCCTGTGTGAATTGTACATGTGCGTCACACTAAATTCTTCTTTACGGTGCGTTGCTAAATATGTAAAGTGGCGTATATTTATATTTATTATTTATATGTTTTTACATATAACTGTAACTTTGATTGGCAATAAAGATTATTATATTATATTATTTCGTATGTGGCGTATATTTCTTTGCTCACATTTTTGTGGTCACGATGCGCTATCTATATGTATATTGATGTCCTTCTCGTATGAACAATGAATTAGTACCTAATTAAAGTTCTCTTTTGTCACCAGGGCGACCGAAAGGGCAGCATAGTGCTCCTCGCGGTGGACCACCACGTTCATGGACCAACGCGGAATTGACAGAGGCGTTACAACACGTCTGGAACAAGAAAATGACGACGAGCCAAGCATCACGGATATTCGGAATCCCGTATAACTCGCTACTAATGTACGTGCGCGGTAAATATGGGAAGAGTTTGAAACTAGAACAGCTGAGGAAGGACTGCACGGGACCTGGAGCGGTAGGGGGAGGAGGGCCTTTAGATTCTCTAGTCCCTCCTCCGAACAACAACAACAACCATCCACCGAAACATCATGAAAAGGATGAACCAGGTGGCACCAGACCTGCCAGCTCTGAACCAGACATCGGAGCTCCTATATTCAATCCGTTTTCGCAAGGTTTCTATCCAGATTTCCCTGGTGGATTCCCTATGCCGTTAAACATGCTACATCTCCTACCTCCGGGCGACAAAGGGAGAGATTTATACCAAGCTGTGCCGCTGGCTCTAGACGCTCTGTCGGTGGCGAAAGATGAAGACTGTAAAAGCGACCGCTCCAAGGAGAATTCTGCAGACGAAGAGGGGGAGGGAAGGGATTACAGAGGTCACCCTCACCCCCCTCATCCACCACACCCCCCTCATCCACCGGACGCCATGCGAGCGCTTCTTCACCACAACGGCCAGGACTGAGCTATGTGGATTGATAAAAGGCTAATGGACATGCATCCAGGCCACATTTTAAATGAAATGACGGTTAATGTACAATACAAGTTGTTCTGAAAATAAATACACATAATTATTTCACATGTGTATTTATTTTCATGAAAAATATGCAAGAATTACAATGTAATAGGTACTGTGAACTGAACATACGAAAATAATGTCACTGGCTGGTGAATGCAAAGTTATGTCGTATTCAATTATGATAAAGTTATCGTTTTTAGGGTTTCATTACCACTAGATACTTTTTTAACTTATTTTACAATAACTTTTTTTAAGGCAAAGAAGAAAACTAGTGCCCGCCCACGGCTTCGTTCGTGTGAACAAGGTGTAGACTACTCGCGTGTATTAATAGTTATTAAAGGTTAATTTTATAAGAACACTGTTACGTGTTGTTTTTAATAGCCAACTAAAATATTAAATATCTATTAAATTTTCCCCTTAAGGGTTGAATTTCTATAAATACTAAAACACACCTTTCTTAATTTCCACCCAAAAGGCTGGATACGAATTTTCATGGTTTTAACCTTAAAAATATAAGAATTCTCATACAACCTTTTATCACCCATTTTCAACCCTTTAAGGGTTAGATTTCCATCAATCTTAAAACACACTTATTAGTTTCTGACCCAAATGTCATATACTCATTTTAATAGATTTACCTTCGATAATGATGGTTTTTCGTGCAAACTCATATAACCCCTTTAGGGGTAAAATATTGAATAACTCTATCTTGGTGGATGCTTACATACAAAAGAAATCTAATTTCCAAACGTATTATTCGCTTGAGCGGGAATCAGCGTTAAGTGGTATTTCGATTTTATATGGATTTGGTTAAGCAATCGAAATTAGTGTTATTATTTTGACGCCAAAACTTGTTTGTAATGTTTGTAACCGCATTCTCATGTTTCTGATCGATATCAGTCGATAATCGATATGGTCCAAATATCGTAGGAAAAATATTATAAAATTGCTATAGCAAGTACTTTCAATGAAAACTATTGCGGTTGCATTTAATGTAGTAAAATCATAAAGTATGGTAGAAACAATACAACTTGTAGAGGCATATTTGGCCATATTTCGTTTTTTTATTCGAAATGAGCTAAGGAACTCTGCCCTCTAAATCTGGAAAGTTTGTGGTAAGAACACTGTACCGTAACCTTACTGTAACGTAAAATTAATTTTTTTTTGTTTGTTAATATGTCCCGACAATTAATGAAAATTGATACTTATTGTCAAACGTTAAGGTTGAAAATATTCCAAAACAATTACCGATTATTTTCGTTAGTGCATTACAAATGTTGAATAACAAACGTTTTGGATATTTTATATCGAATAAACAGTTTTTCTTGGAGTTAATCTCATACGCATTTATCACTTTAATATACATTGATTTCTATGTAATACAGTCATTTTTTCATTTTTTTTATAATAAATGAAATCCTTGTGTCCTGTGTCTACTTAAATATGATTGAAAACGATTACATAACACCTAAAACTAACAATATATGTGATATAATCACAACATGAATAGGTTATTTTCGTATGTCAACAGCGCACAGTCGAGTTCGTAATAAATTGATGAAGACCTTGAACAATTATTTTCGACACTTTCTGATGTAGTAAGTGAAATGTCACGCCGAAAATAATTGTCTAATATTAAAAACCGTCGCGAATATAACTGTTTTTATTTTTAAACTATATGTAACGACGTAAAAAAAACGTCCCCTTGGATTAGTGAATTTATATTATAATAAATGAAAAAAAAAATGTGTTAATATGTAAATGTATGTTAAATCGTGTAAGTGATAGTTAAGTTATTCGAGATGGAGTGCAATAATAGTATGAGATGTCATGTGATCGTTATTAATATAACTAAGTTGTTACGTTGAATTTTTGAAATTTGCTTTATATTTAAAAAAAAAATTCAATTAGAACGTGTGTACATTCCATTTTATGATTACATTCCATTTTTTTTTTCTTTCACGTTAAGTCTATCGCACACTACAACTTTTATGATTCGTAATCGATACAATCGGCCAAAGGACATCACTTGTTAGTAGGAGCTTAGATTCGAAGCACAAGCAGTGTGCTTCTCTTATAATACGAAATTAAATATTTGACAGTAAATATCTAGGTGCGTTCGTGTATTAAGCGACGCATATCATAGAATTTACATGTATTTATTGCTCTTATTTTAGTACTAAACTTCTGCTATTCTAGTACACAAGAAAATTGTAGGTATGTGTAGATTTAAATTCCAAGATGTACCGTGTGAATAACGAATTCCGTAAATCTGCTGCCAACGCACGAACGTTGCAAAACGAAGTACTGATTTTATTTTATATGTAATGATGTCAGCTGTTTTGTTTATTAACGTCACGGCTTTCATTTTGCAACTGAATAGCTTAGTGGTTCTACAGATGCATCCCACTCCTATTCTTGTCTATGGTCAATCAATTGTATCTAATAGTTGAATAGTGTGCGCCAGCCTTACACTTTTAGTTTAAGCATTTCGACTTTTCTATTTACGTCGTTAGTGGCGTGCCGTATCGTGCAATGCGAGTCCATTTAAGCATTCCACCAAAGTTTGTAAAATAATTCTTAATATTAGTTATATAATTCGATGAACGTTTTTAAAATGTAAATAATTATTGATTATTAAATCGATATTGAGATATTAATCGGGACGGGAGGAAGTTGATTGTCTTAAATCATAAATAGTAGAGTAACGGTAATTGTTGTAGAGTAGCGAAGTGGGGATCACTTTTGGAGTTCTAGGGGCGAAGACAAGTTGAAACGTGAAACTTAGGTACATCCTACGTGAAGATAAGAAAATAATTACTTAAATAAAAGAAATATCCGCAGTTTCATTAGTATTTTTTTTTATATTATAAGATACAATAGATATTGTCATGAAACTGCAAGTAAATCTGGATGTGGCTGTATGAAGAAAAATATTGATTAGTAATGTTCCGGAAAGATTTTAAAAGTGTTTTTATAAATAAATGAATTTACTTTAAATGTTACTAAAGTAAGTCCGATCAATTTTATGAGATTATTTTTGTAGATGAAAATACTTCTACCAAAACAATATATAATATCAATATTTAATGATTTTGAAGTTATTTTGGAGCAATTAACATGAGAAAATTGTTATACCAAGTAAAGCCAGTTCACTATTCATATCTCTGCTTTGGTGGCTAAAAAATAAATACGAAGAAGTGTTTCTTCTTTTAATAAATTCATTGTCATTTTAACTCTATAGTCTTTATTTCATATATTTTGTCATAATTTTCTATGAGCCCATATTTATTTAAAATTTACGTTCCGTTTTGCAATGTTTGATTGTAGAATTAAACCGATAATCTCACGTAGAATGTACCTAAAAAATAAGGAACACAACAAAACTCGAAATAAACGCATAAAATGTTTATCAAATACAATAACAAAAATGAAAAATCTAGCAAAAATCGAATCAAGTGCGCGCCAGGTTAGACAAATAAAATAAAATAACTTCACACAATGTTCAAATGAAAAGGAGCTTTTCAACATTTTAGTGAATAAATACGCGGTAATACTGCCTAGCTTTAGATAATTGTATACAACAATTTCATAAATTAGTAATAACCATGTGATTAGATAGAACGCGGTAACCGAAAACTTGTGTGTAAATATATATGTTTATTTATAAAGAAAAACGCGTAAAGATATTATCTGCTTTAGTTTGGAAAGTTTTTGATATCCTTTACTGAGCGTCTGATACTGATTTTCGAATATTGAAGGTGGGAAAGAGATAAAATTTCTGCATCGGAAAATAGATATTTTTATTTAATTATTTCGGCTTTTATAACTGTCTTTCCCGCCAAATTAAGCTACACACTATAGTAGTGGACTATCACATCTCAAGCATATTTTCGTTTCGACTCTACCAATTATGTTAAGGCCAGTTCCCTTCAAAATTCACATCGGTTTTTCAGCATTTGAATGCTATACGAAAACTCTGAAAGAAATTATTTTAATCATTAATTAAAAAATTTAAACTATTCTTGAATTCTTTGACAAAATCTTTTAGTCGTTAAAAACATAATTTAATTACCTTTATCAAATCGTATCATTTTTCAAACACATAACTGATTGAGAATCAAAAATCATTTTTCTACCAAAGGTAAATTATCAAGTGATGAAAAGTATGTCTCGGGATACGTAATTGATTAACTCAAATCATATAGAACCAATAACTTAATAAATATTTTGGAACAACACATCTCGGGTTCTTCCATGTAAGCGAACGCGAATGGACTGAAGAACCTGACCTTAACATTAAAGACGTTTGGATAAGGTGCACTTGTAGAAAATATTAAACCAATCTAAATTATGTATTCTGCACAAAAAAAAAATCACCGTTATGCGCGAAGGATTTGAAGCGAGAAATTTACATAGATGAATAGCGATCATGTTCGTACAATACCAAGAAAGAACAACTACAGTCACTTGACCTGTTGTTATAATCTACTGAACCGTTCTAGATATTTTACCAGCAATGGTTCAAGACCAATTCATATGGAAGTCAAAAACATCAGTGATGTGAATCGCGCATATACTTTGCACTTATGAGCACCATCTTCTAATTTCACAATTGATTTCAATTTATTTGGCCATCTACTCTTTAGTAGATACATTACTAAGACAAGATAAGTTGCAACCAGTGTTTTAAAATATGGCCAGCCAACCTACTAAAAATTACGTAAAAATATATAAGATTACATTTGTCAGTTAGAAAAGAAAATGGCGCAAGCAAAATTAAACTAGTTTCGTTGTAAAAATCAACCAGAGTAGACTTCATCAGGTTTTTTACTTATACTTTGAATCACTTGAAACTTGAGCTTGAAATCAATATTTCCAAGCATTACATTAAAAAGTTTAGTAACAAAAATCAGTACGTACGAGTACAATAAATTCTGGTGCAGGAATAATGGACCATTGTAAGGCTGATTCTCCTATCCCCACTATGGTGTGAAGCGAAGGTACAGATCATTCCAAGCATCTTATTCTCTCTGAAATTGCAGCGGGTGCGATTTTGCGTTTGCGCAGAATCTGCTCTTTGTTGTCGTTCCGCATGGATACGCGCTTTTGCGTGTGTGTACGTCACACTCTCACAGAAGCCCGAATCCATGTAACACAACAATAGATATGAAAAAATCTCATGGCCAAAAAATCTAATTGTACCCATTTCGACTTCAGAGAGATCAAGAAGGTTGACGCGAGCTGTACCAGTTAACGGATTAGACATTGCGTAGACCATTCTTTACGGTTCGGATGCGTTAGATGACGATAGTTCATGCATTTTCAACCCGCGATTTGTCGGCAATATCTAGTAGATGTTCTAAAGATAGATCTGCCGACAATAACTAATCTAAAACTACTTTACAGGAAAACGAAAATAACGTTGACAGAATATCAATAAAATTAAAATTATTACGACCTAAACAAAATATTTATTTTATTAAGCTTTTTTGATCTTTACACAAAAAAAAGAATTTTGTTATCAAGAAAATATAGTTTTGTAATATTAAGTATTGTAAACTATATTTTCTTGATAACAGAATTCTTTTTTTTCTGTGTACAAATTAATGTGCAAATTATATGAATAATGAAATAAAAAAAAAAATTTACTGAACAAAATTAAAATAAAAAAACCTACAAGTATATTATAATAATCATTTTTGCAATCGAGTCGAGTCATTTATTCTGAATATCACATAAAACTTACTAAAATTACTTAACCTTATACCTAAATAAATTTGTTTCCTTTAGAATACATCCACAGATATTGCAGAGAGTTTTCATTAGTAGATACAGTTGCAATCAAACTTTATGACGGATCCGAAAATAGGCATAAATCGCGTCGCAGTAACTTGTTTTAGGTGTAACGGGACGCAGTGGAGCGACGGGTATATAACTGTACCTGCGCAAGCACACTTATGGCGTCTTCCGATCTGCCATAAAGTTTGACGCGATCTGTACTCTTAGGTATATTCGTATGCGGTTTGATATACGAACTTTCCCCGCCCGCGCCACGTGGTGGGAATAAGAGGGTCGAGCTTAACAGTGGTCAATTTCCTTGAACCATAATTTAAACAAAAAAATAATAATATAGTTAATAACCGTGTATCTAAGTCGAATCCAAGATCGAAACGAAAATACGCCTCATAACATATTCGCAAATGAACAGACAAGACTGAGCTATCCACATATATTTTGTATAAGCTGTGTACATTTGATTGTGAACACAAAACAGAAACGTAAAACTAGAACGTACTCATCTTAGCCGGAATATAACAATATTAAATACAGGGATTTTATATATAAAAAAAAACTTTACATTATCTGTATACTTCAAGATGTATAGTTTATCGATTTGTCGTTCGAAATTCGAATGCATAAGTCATTTATCTTCTACTTTTTATCAAACGAACGCTAGACATGGAATTCTGTGTTCCGAATGAAATTTCATTAAACTGCAATGTACCTACTACCCCAGTTTAACATGTAATGAAAGATTAATAAACATATAATATATATTTTTTTTTTAAATAACGAGTTACGACTCGCATTTATATGTGACTGGCAGGCGCATCATCACGAAATAAAAAATAAAAAAAACGGCCAAGCGCATGTCGGCTCGCGTCCTAAAGCGTCCGTACTATTCGTAAGGTATTTTAAAGTGTAATGTATATTGCTATTCAAGACTAAATTACACCAAAACGCAAATGTGAATTAAAAAATAATTGCAAAAAATGTTTTTTTAAGTTATAACAACAAATTAACGATTTTAGTTTTTTTTTTTTTATTTGTGCTGTGAGATATTATTCTTTGCCTTTTATGATTCTATATCAAAGAAAAGTATAGCCTTATAGGTGTATCAAATTATGTGACGTAAATGACCCTACCTTTTGACTGTATTGACTTTGAAGATTGAATTTTTTAAACCTCTAAGAGACCGTAGACTTTATACTTGATTCTAATTGCAAGTACATATCTTTACCCGTTCCTGAAAAAAATGGACAGACGGGCTGACAACAAAGCGATGGCTTTTTTAAACGACATAATTACTACAGCATTCTAACCAAATGAAATCCCTCGGAAGTGGGTAAATGGAGCATTTGACGAGATCCGATTTGGATTCGCCCCATTTTTTTTTCAGTTTACGTTTTTCTTCAACGTTGAAAAAAAAATTATTTTATTTTTAACATAAATAAGCTACGGATTCATTCGGCGCGAAAAAATGTGCGCGGAAAAATATGATAATAATAATAAACAATATTCTGTAAGATGCCGCAGCCACCCAGCAGCTGACTTGCATGCCGGTTGTTACTGTCGCGAGACGGTCGTTTTTTGATGTCTACGCTCATGTCATGCTTGTGCACTACTTGCGCACTCAGCTTTTTTTTTATAGAGTGTATAGATACCCGTCAAATAATATCGTGACAAATTAAAAACTGTATGGATTTTAAATCACAGAATTTCTACAACTTCTTACAACCTAAAAATGGGTAGAACCTACGCTATTTGTACACAGAATTTTATGTCTAGTAATAGTTTAATACTGTAATAATACATTAATGATAGTTAAATCATGGAATAATTTTACTAAATAATAGAAACCATGTATGACGCACGGAAACACAAACTAAAAGTAGGTAAGTCGAGTAAGAGTAGGTATCAGTAAGCTTAATTTTGATAATTTATTTCACAGTTTAATATCAAGTTACCCGATCGTAATATTTCTTTTAATTCACTTTCATCGTATAATAATCACAATTAATATTATACTAAAGTACATAATTTGTTGATTTTTTTCAATAAAAAATATTTTAAAGGAACGTAAGTGCCAAAACTTATGAAATACTAGATTAACTTTCTGAGCGCGACCTCCTTTGCACATAAAAAACACTAATAATTTAATTACTTATTTCATTGCCTTCAATTTATGAAATATTTCGTCGTAAATAATTTAATGAATTTCAATAATTTAAAAATTCTTAATAAAATTTCTCTTCTTAACATTCCCATTTTCGTATTATTTATAAAATTTCTTAGTTTTTGTATTAAGGTTGTTTTCTTTTTGTTTTATTAACAAAAGTTATTTAATATTTGACATAAATTACCTAAATCGTTCAAATTCAAGCAGTATTAAGAGTGATTTTGTTAAAGTTTTAAGTGATAAAAAAATTGTAAATAATTTTTGTTATTTGTTACTGAGAAACGTAAATTAATTAGATATTTAATGTGGGAATCGACTAATCGGTCGGTGTTATGATATTTTTATAAATTTTATTTAAACCGTCTACTTATTAAGTGAATTCGATGTTCCTTTTAGTTAATTATTTCAGCTTTCGCTTTTCTATATAAGACCTTATTTTTCACTTGCTTACTCGCCACAAAAGACATACAAAGAAAATGAAACACCGATAATCTCTATTTGTTTAAGTTTGAAGATTTTTCAATTATAGAAAGATATATATATAACTAGGAGCCAAATGTAGCAATTTATGTATTTCTTCTATTTAGTTAATTGAAATTTTAAATGTGTAAAATCTTTTTTTTTCGTGTTTCGAAACAAACACGAATGGGTTCAAATAATTTACCTAAGTTCCTTAACATTTTTTTTTTTTGTTACAAATATTTATTATAATCATCGTATTATTTAGACCTTAGATAATTGTTCCGATAGTTCATTAAATCTAATTTTACTTTCCCAATAATTTGTATAATGACAAATTAAATAAATTAATGATATCGTTACACTAGGATGTAAAAAAGATAATCTATTTGATCTTAAAGTAAATAAAATTACGAGAAATATTTATGTTCTAGTATCATTCTATCGTGTAATGGAGAACGATGGAGATATGTAGTGAAATTCGTTTACGGTCACCGACGTAAAGTGTAAAAAAAATAAAATGTGAAATTACACTCGCTGTTTTCTTTTATATGCATGTGATCCTCTAACCTGGTAGCTTAAGAGGGTTGTGTAGTCGGTGGATATAAGCTTAGCATGAAAATGAAAAATGAAAAAATGTTTATTAATAATTCAGAGAAACAAAATAGTAACAGGTGTTGGGACATCCTTATAAGTAAATTAAATTATTATACATGTAAAGAGTAGCCACTTTCCAAGGAATTTTAATTCGCGAAATTTCATGAAAGGGTTAGAAATGTAGATTTTACACAGACATAATATTGTTCGCTACTTGGCCAACAGATAGCATTTGTAGTACGATTTATTTCGAGTTTGATGTAAATCGAACAAATGGCTTGGCGCCATTATAATGAACGTGCGCGATCCCGACTTGTGTCGTAAAAATTTGTAAAACTACTCGTCAAAGGCGCACAAATTGACTTGGCTATGTGGCTTTTATATATGTTTAGGTACGAATTAGGTACTAAATATCTGATAACTCTAGATGTAATTTTAAATAATAGAAGTAAAGTCAATGCGGGTAACTTAAGCTTTCAATATAACATTGACCCACTCTTCACTATTGCATTATTTTATTTTACTTTACGATTCATTTAAAAATAAACAAAATGTTTCTTAAGTTATTTTGTACCTTAGTATATCCTTAACGCATCCATAACTCAGTGACATTGATACTGGCAATAGATTTAAAATCACAGACTATTTTGTCCGCAGCGTGATTGTGTCGTCGAAAAGATTAAGCAACAAAGTTATTTTTTACGCAGTGTCTGGATAATTTTAACAGGTATATGGCGCTTAAATTGTATTTGTTGTTTGTCAGTGTTGACACATATGCAAGTATAATTTAAAATATCTACAAAGTTACAGCGAAATTGTATGATTTGTTCAAAACCGTTTTGCCGCCGGTGAAATACGGCTAACATTGGCCCGGGCGAAAATTACCAGTATCGTTTATGAATTGTTGCCAATGCTGAAGACAAACTAGAAGAGGAAAGATTGCTGGTTGCTTACCAAAGCACTTGCGAGGGAAGCTTGTTTCCTGGGCAAGTCAGATGTATTCAAGCTCCAAACTACGAAATATTACATAAGCAAAAGGCTGAATAAGCATGGGTATGGCCAAAAAAGGTTGATGTGTGGAAATGTACAAAGAAGAACATCATGAAAGTGCGTGAAAAGAACGCTATAGACATGAACCAAAGCTACTCTGTTAAAAGACGACTTTCTGTCTATGGAGTGGGGCGATTAAAGAGCTTATATATTGCTATCATATGATCTGGATCTTAGAACAGTGTATTAAATTTGCATGTTATAATACTTTGTAAGACTCATTTTTAATTGTATTTTGTATCAAGGATTGTAATATTACAAGTGTAATTTAAAAAATCTTGATTGAGAACAAATGTAGTACCTGTGTCATGGCAACATTTTTATTCTGGCTATAATTTCCACAAAAAAAAAATATTTTGATGGTTATAGGTTGTCTATGGGCACTGAGTATGTTTATAAGCATAAACAAGAGGCCAAAGTTATAATGAGAAGCTCAGAATTCAAAATAATACGTAATAATTGAACATGGGTAAAGGTGGGCCAATTATACCTCAAGTCTCTATATAACTTTGGCCCACAAGATTTAATCGTTTTTTTTTTAAATTTTTTATAAGGGTAATGCTATTTACGAATGCTGCAATACAATCTAGGCGTTTAGATGCCACCAAAAACATAGGCAACGTTTATTACAAGTTTTAACTCTCTCTTTTCCTTAACGATATTTAACAAAAGTGGGGCAAAGTTACCCACATTGACTGTACCTAATTTTGAAAATGTACCGTCATCCTGATGTCAGAATAGCGGTACACTTTAAATCTCAAATATTCTTGAAAGTAGGCAGATACACATTTTTTGATGAAAGGAACTAAATAGTTCAAATTAGGTACTAAATCTACAGCGTAATCACAATCCTAAACGGTATCCTTGTATCTCTTTGTACCGCCATCCTGACGCACACAAATATTTTCCATTTGGCTCTTATAAATAAAAGGTTGAAGACCTGCTGCTTTAAAGTGTTACATATACAAAATTTGCAAATGGTTTCATGAAATTTAAAAACTAATTCTACTGGCTACACGCTACTATCGAGTGGAATGCAACGCTGTAATGGAGAAAACAACTACCAGTTTGGTAGAGTTAACTCTACCAATGTGCTATCTACTATTGTGCTATCTACTATAGTCTCCCAAAAGCTTGCACTCCACCACTTGACATTGGCAGTGTTAAAAAATATCGACTCTACTAATGAAACCCTGGCTTTTTAGACGTGGTTAGTTTGCAAACCCGATTCCGTTTCATCCTATGCTTGTGTAAAACAGGTGAAGTAATTCAAGTACCTAATAGAACTTCTAGTAACGAACGATCAGCTAAAAGAAACGATCTGCGTTGTAAGTGTTGTCGCTTGAAGCTGAAATGATTTGTATTTGTCTAAGCGTGATAAGCAAAAACATTTTCATTTCTCATACTCGGAAAGTAGTGTTGTTTTGATCTGATTATTGGGTAGAAAATGCTGCTTCCTTCCCTAGAGTGGGAAAAACTTATATAAATTACTTTCCACCTAAGGGCCGGAATGAACTTTAAAAAATAGAACTGCTGTCAGCTGTGAAGAGTTTTATGAAAAAAAAACTAATTAAAAAAAATGCTGCGGCCATGTGAGTTTCTAAACAACCAGTGTGAACTTAGCGCAAACTTCTTTGAGCGGATTAAGCCGCAACAATTTACGCGATGCGTTCCATATTTAAAATTTAAAAAGTCGACATAAATTGGCGGGATATTAATCTGTTATCTGTGACGGAATTCAAAAAATAGGTAATAATCTTTTAACTAAATTTACATTTAATTTATATAGATTTGACGTAAATATTTACCATCATCAATGATAAAAAATACTGGCTGAGTAGAATGCCACAAAAAAAATCATAGATATTTCTATAAAATGAGTTCATCAGATTCATATATGGATTTAACGTTTTTATTACTTTCCTCATATTCGTAATGAAAAGCAGAGTGCTTACCTCGGGTGAAAGACTTATTTAGGCACTCGAACTATTAGCGCCCTCGCTACGCTTGTGCGCCAAACCATCTCGTGCCTAAATAGATCACTTTCGCCCCTTGTGTAATAATCTACTATTTCATACCTGGTTGTCATTCCATACGTGGTCATAAATAAAACGAAACTCATTTGTTATCACATCAATTCGTACCCTTTTATTTTTCATTAAATACAATCCAATAGATACAAAATATACACTCGTTTAGACTGTGACAAATAAATATGAAGTACATACAAGTCTGTGTACCCTAAGTGTTAGCGTACTTTGAGCAACTATGCAAGCATATTTTTCTTTATCTATTTTACGTTACAATAAATATACATATCTCTGGATTTATAGGTAACTCCTGTGTTTTTATATAAAACGAAAAATGTTATCTGTCACTCCAAAGCATCGCGTGGACTGCCCCGTCGAAGAAGTGAAACTTTATATACAATCTGTCTGTAGAAACGAATAAGATATTTATCTCGATATTTATTATAACATTATTTTGATAACAATAAAAAACAAGCTACGAAATGACAAGTTAACATTGGTGTGACAACTGTTGTTATACGTTTTTGACATTTACACAAACTATATTCAGTACAACATTTCGTTTACCTATGGCATATTGTAAACCGATGTAATTATATTGACACTTTTACCATAAACAAGTTTCACTTCAACAACAGCTGATTGCTATTCCATTTATGAAAATACCAACAATACAATCATCATTTGTTAGTTTACATTCATACAAATTATTAAATTAGAATTAATAATAAAAACATTGCCATAGGTACGTGGAACACGGTTGTAAGAATCGGATCATAGTACACTTATGTGTAACTATAATGCGTACAAAATGAGACAGAGCGCGCCGGCGCAATGGAGACGCCGACCTAAACAAACCACGTAGTACTTTCCCAAAAAGTTCAACAGCTTTGTTACGATTGAGCACACGATTACTATACCAACGTACTTCTCCATCGAACCGTTTATCAAGTGGGCGAGATTTATCAATACAAAACAATATATTACGCGCAAGATCGGCAATCCAAAATTTGTGTTGCTATATTTATTTATACATGGTATCCTGTAAGCTTAGACTAAAGCGGAAAATAGATATTATGTACCAATTCTAAAAAGAAACAACTTTGAATTATCAATTAGCTTCCGCCCGCGGTTTCGCTCGCGTGGACTACGTAGTTGTACCGGGACCGCCAAAGTGACGAGCCTCTCCAAGACATTGTGAGACTTTCATAGAACATTATGAAACTTAACTGGCTAAAAAATTTCATACCGAATTTCTTCAAAATCAGTTTTGCCATTTTAGCATAAATAATAGAGCTGTCCCACAGAAGCCGTGTATTTAACCGGGATATTAAAAAGACAATGTCTTTCGTTTGCTGCTTACCTGGTACCTGCTCATCATAAACTGAAATCAGGTATTTTTAAAAGAATAGTTATCCCACTGGCACCATGCCAAATCCCGAGATAAAAAGTATCCTATGTTAATTCAGGTATGTATGTGCCAAATCTCATACAAATTCGTTCAGCCGTTTTTGCGTAACTGAGCAACAAACATACAAACTTTCACAAGTTATTTTAGTAGGACATTTTTTATTAAATTAATACTACTACATACAAAGACCATGTATGCATCGGATTACACTCTGCGCGCATATAGCGAAAGTCATCCGCATGTATTGTCGGCATATAGCGCAATTATTCTGCAATATTTGTAATAGTTTTATATTGTAGGCAATAGTAAATTAATTAAAAATAACCATTCATAATTCAAAGTGGATTTTTTTATTAAGTACATGACATAGTTTTTATACAGTTTTCGGCCTTTGTCCATATTTACAGGACTCTTTGTATAGAAACAATATGACTAATTTCATGCCGCGAATATTACTGTACGGGTGGTACAGTGATACCATATATCAAAACGATCCCATTTTATAACAGTGGTCCACGTCTGAAGGCGTTTAAATCAATATTAATTATTAACTATGCTAGCATATATTTTACAAAACCGTATTTTTCCTTAGATTCTTAGTCCAGTATACTTGTTATTATAGATGTTAAAAATAATGAATCATAGCGAGCGCAAGCCAACGTATTTAAGTCCCAATTAAACTTACTAAGAAATCCAAATAAGAGGCCGGCATTTCAATCGTCACTTAAGTTGTCTTACTTAAACTTAAATGTATCTCACACACGGTTTATGAATATCGATCTAAAACCATGTGTTACTACTACTCTTTTAATAAAACCAATTAACAATGCATAACGCGTTGTAAGATCTATGAGAATTAATGTTACTAACTTTGCGCTTTCCCAACTTATTAACTTTCAGATACGCCTCGTCCGTGCGTATCATGCAACGCACCACGTCGCAATAAAATAGCGCGTAAAGGGCCATCCATAAACTACGTCTATCGAGCACATACCCAATACGGCAATACAAACATCCAATTCCTAAAGTAATCAGTGATTAAAAGATAGAAAGAAAAGATATAAATCACATAGATTTGATTTGGTGGTATTTAATAAAAGTTTTGTTAATCGATAGCGTTATAATTATAATATATTATATAATTAAGTTTAATGCTTGATCTCTCGGCCAATAGAAGTGAAGCGGTCGGCGCAGTGATTTTATAGAATTGTTGTTGATTTTATAGAATACATCACGATTTATATGTTAAATTAAATGATAATAAAAATATTATTTAATTTAAACTAGTTCTAGAATTGAAATCGCTAATTTTGTGACGTTACGGGGGGTCAAACAATGTGACTACCTATGACAAAGGCGATGGGGGGAGGTCACACTAATGTGAGAAGGAGAGGGTCGAAAATTATGAAATTTGTGTGATGTAATTTATGGATGACCCCTAAGAGAACTCATAGGAAGACTTCTAAACCAAATACTTGACTGATATGCCAGATTCAAATAAATATGTCGTAATATAATCTTGGGTACTTAAATTTTTCAATTTAGTGATATTCAGGGCAAAATCAAGTCATGTTGTGAGCAACCCTATGTGTCTATAGTGGACTATAAAAGAAAATCAAGTTGAACATGAAAATTAAATATTATAATTTTACATTAATGAAAATTTTAATGGAAAAAAATTCTCATTTGAACCCTAGATTAAGGGATATGATCTTTTATTTAGGGCGTTCATATGTTTGGGGTTAACGATTAATTACAGTTACAATCAAACTTTATGGCGGATCCGAAAGTAGGCACAAGTCGCGTCGCAATAAGCAGTTTTAGGTGTAGCGGGATGCAGTGGAGCGAGGGGTATATAAATATACTTGCGCAAGCACGCTTATAGCGTTGTATTCAGATCCGCCATAAAATTTGACGCGATCTTTACTTTAAGGATATTTTTTTTTAACGTTGTTCTTTGAATTTTGACGTCAACGTCAATATAGTTATCATATTTATTACTAGGGCTCAGTATGACAATTCCATCAGACAAACAAACCGACACTCACATTTTCTAAAGGTACATTTCTTCGGAACCCAGTGAATATATTTAAGAAAAGATTTTTTTTTCAAGATGTTGACCATTTCAGCAGTGTCAATCGCAATATATGATAACAGAGAAATCCTAATTGTAAAAACTAAATTTAAGTACATACTAGATAATTAAAATTATGATCAATGCTTAAATTCCAAATTAACATAAAATCAGTATTGTATTGAAATGATAATACATAACATTATTTCATTATAGATGAACAACACAACAAAGTAATTTTTCTCTTAATTTTAAAAAGAAAGAATAACATTTTCTCTATAGTCTTCACTCACGTTTACATCAATTTCATGTTGTTTTTTTAGCACACGTCTGATTGCCTATACATTATTTATAAGCAGTCAGTTTATTCAGCGGGATTTTTTAAAAGTTTTCAATGCAGAATTTGCTTGGCTGATGAGATCATAATAAAATACTTTATAATAATACCATGTATAGATTGTGCTTTACTTTATAGATTGAATATTGTACCTATAATGCACCGTTTATCTTGTGACGAATCGTCACGAGAATTAGCGGGCTATGTACATTGTACAAATAGCGATAATGCGTCCATGTTATAACAATGGCACTAAACAATTTATCAATGCAAATGGTGGCTTAGTATGATTTTTGTGAAGTTTCTATGTAAAATATTAATTTTACTTTGCTTAAGAAAACCGGTCAAGAGCGTCATATATGTACTCGTAGTAGGGTTCCGTAGTTATGCCAAATACAAAATCATGAGTTTGTTCAGGGTTGAACTGCGCATTGCCACGATCGGCTGTAACTCGTGAACTAGTTGACCCTAGATAGTCGTGATTTTTCTAGTAAATTCATACCATGTACTATGATTATGAAATATTTCCGATTTTTGAGAACTGTGGTTCAAGAATTATGGGGTGGATATTCAACTTGTGTCAAAAGGCCACTTCAGTTGAATATTTTGTAAACAGGACAAATTTTTAATCAACGATACAACGGTTGCGGTGAAAGTAGGTTTCACTAATTGTTTGTAAAATGGCCGTGAAATACAGACAAAAAGTACACAAATACACAATCTGTAAATAGTATTATAAATTGTTTTATTTTGCATTAAAATAATTTTTCAAAAGATCGAATTCAGAAGACTTTATGATTCTTTTAAATAATAAATTACTTTAAATATTGTATAATTCTAATCCACAAATAATAAGAAAAACGGCCAAAAAATCAACCAAATTTATATTAAGTCAGTCAATATTGTTAATATTAGGTTCATTCAGCATAATAACTGTCTCATATGAAATTATTAAATTATATTATTCTACACTTATTCATAAGAATGATGGCAATATGTCAAAGTATATTTTTAGTTACAAATTTTTTATATACTACCAGGTTATGTTGCTATTAATATTGGACGTTTTGGGTCTGAGCATTAATGACAGAGCTGGCAGTGTTGCCTTTGTGGAATTATAGAATTAAAACACTTACCAATGGAAAAAAAACCTGAAATTGCGTATTTCTAATTATAATTCTATGGATGATGACGGTATAATGAATAGAGTTGCCATTGTCTAATCGACAATGTAAAAAAAAATACTAATACATATTATTGTTAGAAATCATAAAAACAAACATAGAAATAAATAAGATGAATTATATATCAATAATATGTTGGGGTTACATTCTACAAAATTGTATTAATTAATCCACGAAATTACTATTCGATTTTTGAAAACTGTCGTACTATCTATAATTTGTATTTGAAGTCATGAAACTACCATTTAGTAAAAATCTACTAAAAATGGTCACACTGTGCCGCACGATGTCGCTTAGCTACTAAACGTTCAATCTTAATAACAGCGTAACCGGGTAATAATTACAAAGATTTTTTCATGTGATTAACTTTAAACAGTTATTCACTCATCAATAAGCTCTATTTCGATACTTAATTTTTTTCCACTTACAAAATACAATATCTATTTGTTATCCATCCTTAGAATCGGTCTTAAACTACCATGCCTAACGATGTACTGGCCCATTGTTTTTTATAGTAACAGAAAATTGTCTATATTGTATTTTGTAATTAATCTAAATACTAGCAAACGGCCACAGCTTCACTCGATGTCATATTGGTGTCCTTTCATTGCAGTTTAGTGGCCCTAATCGCTTAAGAAGGGACTGTACGCGTGAACATCCATACAAACGCTCTTAAATGTTTACGAACTTAATACGCATTTCAATCGTGGTTTGTTTCAAATTATAATCTCAATTGAGTTAGAACTAGGATTGTATAAAGCAAAAACTTCGAAATTTCTATAAAAAAAACCAAGTTACAGTAATATTTCGTACATACTTATGTATATAATATTTATAAAACTTAGTGATTTCATATATTTATAATATAAATGCGTTTGTATGGGCGTTCACGCGTATGGCTTCTTCTTAACGAGCCATCGCTACAGGGTACAGCTGTGTAATTTCACAATTAATATATCTAAAATGAACTAATTCGTTATTTGCAAAAGAATATCAAGTCTCAACCGTTTGTTACTGCATTCTTATCCAATAAATTTAAACATATGTTAAATATAAATTGAGTGGATACACATAATTTTTTTTGACAAATTAAATGCTCATTAAATATGATATTCCAGACATGTTGCATTTTCATATTCACTACATAGTATTTAATTCTGTAAGATTTGTAAGATCATAAGATTTATATTTTGTATATTCAAATCTATAAAACGCCATTAACTAAGAAGAAGAAGAAGTAATCTACCCAAAGAAATTTGTTAAGTGTTCTTCGAGATTAACACATTCATACTGACACACTCACATTCAACTAATATATGAATGGAAAAAAATATTAATATTGAATTAACGCCTGGTTAAATTAATCAAACTACCTTAGTTTGTATTTCACAATTCATTTTTTAGTGTTATAAAATCATAACCAAAATAATATCCATCATACAGAATAAATCGAAAAAGCCAATGAATCTAAAATAGGTTTGAAATGCACACATACAAAACATATACAGAAAGATACATTTGTCAACTAGGGACTGCAACCGGGATTAGTAATGAGAATTTATTACATAATAGTTTTCGTTTAAATAATTCTTGTCAATACAAATAAATTAAATGTGATAGATTTATAACTTTGTGGCTCGGAACGGAGGTCGAGTAAATCTTTAAATGATTTACATACATTGGCAGTGAAACATTTGATATATAGAATTTCGTTTTAATTTAGAATTCTTATTCTAGTTAGTACATTATCTAATATTCAATAAAAAAATTCTGAATTAATTTTATGAAGATAACTAGTTTAGTTAATTTAGACTTTGATTGTGAAATTACAGTAAATTAGTTACTCCTTTAATTTGACCTAAATTAAGCATTACTGAACAGTTAATATTATTCAAATTGTTTTGAACGCTCCCCTCCCCACTTTATACATATCTTCCCAATTAATGTCACAACCTTTCCACAGTTCAAATAGTTAAATGAAATTTTAAGATATTAACAATATGTTTGCTATTATTGTTTCATAATAACAAGTACATTTTCAATCCCTACCTACAATCGAAATATTGAAAAATCGACAAGAGTGAATAATTATATAATTTAAAAGACCGACCGAGCAATACAAACACCCTCCTACAAACTGCACTACGCATTTGAAAAAATTATAATATAAAATCAAACTATTGTATTTCTATATCCGCAAGTCAAGAATCATTATCTTGGAATGTTCGAAAAAAATTCTATATAATCAAAACTTTAACTAAAAAAAAGAACTTAATTTTTGACATTTCAAACAGCAGTTCTCAAAACTGCTTTTTCCTAATTTTATATTTAAAAAAATTCGAAACACGGTGGGATACTTCCAAATGTTTCCTGCGACATACGACCATAGAAATAATATAACTAGAGTAGACAAGGTCCTTTTAGCCTTGTATGTGACAGTGGGGTATAGAAAAAAGGAATGGAAAATACTGTACCTAGTTCTATCCCTATTTTACTTTTATACCGCATGTGCATTAGGACATTCATCTGACTGTCACAGCGGTCATGGCTGTCAACCAAAGAGCTATCAACTGCGCATGCTTAAAATAAAAAGATACAGACTTAGTATAATTCTATATAATTTGAGGTACAATTATTCTCTTTCTGTTGAGGCCCGCATTTCAGCTGGCTTGCCTACTCTATTGTATTACCTCTATGCATATTCTCAACTTTGGTAAAAATAAATCTATATTACATTCTTTACTTTTTAGCTAAATGATGTATATACCTAGATACTAGCGCTTGTATTTCCGATGGCAATTTTGTCCGTTCGTGCGTTTTAGAATAACTCTGTATTGTAGTACTGATCTGCGAATACAATTCTAGTAACGCTTCCAGTCTAATCAAACGTAGTGCTTTCACATTCTTGTATAGGACGTTATCTAATTCAGTCTTGTTTATTATTATCTTCTCGCGGTCTGTGGATGAAAAATTAAAAAAAAATTAATGGGAATACCAGTTAAAGAGATCAAATGACAGGTGCCAATAAAAATAACACCTGGGACATCCCACACAGCGCCATCTAGGCCCAAAGTAAACTAGTATTATGGGGTACTAGCAACTGGTAAGCATACTGAAATATTTTTTTATTATACATATTTAGACACTTTTTACACTCAGACCGGGAACAAATATACATGTCGATGCACACAAATATTCGTCACGGGCGGGAATCGAACCCGCTACCCTTGGCTCTGCAATTAGGGTCTCTAACAACTCGGCCAATCGGTCAGTCGAATAGGCAGGTAAATTAAATTGACAATATTGTATATCTTGCATACTCTACTTTTAATTAAAAAACATTTTGTTATTCTATTTTACAATGTGCACCAATGAGCTATATAATATTCGCTTGAAATTTTAAAGGAAAATATAGTGGTGAAATTGTGGTTTATCCAATATTCATAGCAGTGTGTTTACAAATACTTCTTCATGCCAACACTTGGATGGTTGTGTTAAAAAAGTTTTTGGGTAAACTGTAAATACGAGCTACGTATACTTCTATACCACAACACATATAATTCTCAAAAATATGTAGATATATGAGTACCTTACAAAGACATATATAATATGATGGATATATACTTCTTAAAGGTAATGATGATTTCGATAATGATTTTTAATTTGTATCATTTAATGTATTTCTTATTGCTTATCATTTGTTAGAGATGTAGATATAAATAATAACATCTTTTCTTTTTCAATTTGTTGTTTTTGTTTTTTGTTACATTACAAAATTTTTAAAAATATTATATGCCCATATTTTTGACAAAAAGATATGCTAAAAATCAAACCCCAACTTTAACACTTTGGATTGGATACATTCAGGCCAACTTTTTTTCCAGAAACACGAGTTGACTTTTTTGTCTTTACGGGTGTGGTGTTGGAACAGAAATATTCGGAAACCAGCCACGTGTCAACGGAACGCATCGCCGTCTTAACCTCAACACAGCTTGTGCTGTGTTATGGAAGTATACGTAAGTCGTATATATAATTTGTCTGTCAAAAAGCTTCTTTAGCACAACGCCATACAAGAGTTGGCATGAAGCATTTGCAAACACGCTTCATAGCACATAGTAAAATGTATAACTAGTAAATTGGTAAAGGAATAAATTCTTAATAGTTAGAAACGAACTTGTCTCAAATTTATAAGGCCATGGTTCGAATCCGGGCGTGTACCAATGAGTTTTTCTGACTTAAGTGCATAACTATCACTGACTCCGTGCTTCGGAGAGCACGTTAAGCTGTCGGTCCTGCGTGCTGTCAATAGATGGCGATCGTTACAATCCCCAAGCCGCAGTGGAGCAGCGTGGTGGATTTAAGCTCCAAGCCCGCCCTTACCCTGGGGGAGGCCTAAGCCCCTGCAGTGGGGTAAAAATGGGCTGATGAAGATTACTATATTAAAAACACAGAGCGGGTAACATACCTCCAGAAACTTCATGACCAGAAGTTCTTTTCTTTGGCGTCGTCTTCGTTGAAGGCTTGTCACTTGATTTAGCTGGACTGAAAAAAATAATAATTAAATTGAAAATTGCATTATATCATATTATATAAATAACTGTAAGCTAATGGTTTCTATATTGTAATGATGAGCAAAATGGAATTGCCTATATCTGCCCAATGTTGAACATAAACCTCTTCCATAGCAGGCGATGCGACGCGATCCTCCGCTCGCTGCATCTAACGGCGACCTGTTGCCTTCTTCAGGTCATCGGTCCATCTAGCCAGGAATCGCCCGACGGTACGCTTTCCCGTGCGTGGTCTCCACCCGAGAATCTTTTTGCCCCATCGAGTGTCGGTTCCGCGACATATGTGGTCGGCCCACTGTCACTTCAGCTCGCTGATCCTTAGACCTATGTCGGTAACTTTGGTTCTTCAGCGGATGTCCTCGTTCCGAATCTTATCGCGTAGATGAAAACCGAGCGTAGCTCTTTCTTTAAATGTGTACGAGTCCCACAGTAAAGGACCACGTAATCATAGGTAAAACGGTTTATAATAGTAATGGGCGTAAATTAACAGATTGCTAATTGAAGAACGCCAATTAGTCTACAATAACCGCCCCTACAGTAGTCTGTATATAAGTAGTGTTAGACATTTTTACGTCTCATATGATTCTCAAAATTAAATCTACATAACAGAGATATTATCATTGTAGGGGGCGCTGTAGTGCATCTAGAAACATCCTAGAACTGACATATCTCTTTAAGGAGATTGTATATACGAGTGCAATTATTTTCGTCATACAAAGACAAGTCAGCTAATATACCCCATGTATAATTACCATACATAGTATTAAAATTGTATTTATTAAAGTTTCAATAATTAAAAAAAAATGTCAGTACCAAAAATGGAAACATTCGGTATATATACGAGATTTATTCATTTAAATACGACTATTACTCACGTGTCCAATACTTCAGCCTTGACAACCGTGGATATGTTAAATATCTCGCTGTCGTCTCTCGCCCTGTTTCGTAACGGAACGTCGTCATCGGAACCACTTTCTGACGACGACGACGCTACACCGTGGTTTCTGAGGCTCACATCGCCGTTTGGTAAAGGGGTAGACGTTATAGGTTTGTTCTCTTTCGACTCTTCGTCAGTGATCACCATGCTATTTTGATCCTTAAAGCTCTGCGAATATAATTGATAATTATTTTTTTCCAATGCAACGTGGCTTATCCGGTCTTTTAGACGATAGATGAAACCACAATGTAAAAAAAGTTTTTTTTTTTCATTTACCTCAAAGTTTTATGGGAAATGCTTCGAAATTTGGAAATAACCAAACATGTCAGTTCTTAAGGAAGTTTATTTTTTATAGTAACTCTTAATGTTTTCTTAACAAACATGAATAAAAAAAGTTTCACGAACAAATACATCTTATTTAGAAAAATACTGAACTAGCTTTATGTCAATTAAGACGTTTCAAATTAGTATGACGTTTGACACCTCAAACTTTTAAAATATATATTACCATAAAAGTACGAATTGACTAGAAGCCCCCTTCTGCGCTTACCGTCTAAGCACTCATACTCTAGCTAGCTGGTGTAACCGTTTGACGAGATGGCGAGTTTCAGTCCAGTTTCAGTCTACGAGGTTTCAGCCTTCACCCCCGCGAAATTGCGTTTCACAGTTTCGATACTGCGAAGTGACATTTCTGACTCTATCAAAACCAAACGCTGCTGTCAAATTTATTTTCTCTATGTATTTTACATATTTTAACAGCTATACTTCTGAGCTTGAAACACTATAATTTTTGTATTTTTTAGGGTTCCGTAGCCAAAGGGTACCACCGAGAACCCGATTAGTAAAGCTCCACTATCCGTCCGTCCATCTGTTTCTCTGTCACAGGGCTCTGCCGTCTGAACCGTAATACAGACACTTGAAATTTTCGCAGTGTATAGCTGCTATAACAAATTATAAAAATGAAATATAGTTTTATATATAAATATATAATATAGAAATATAATTTAGTTTTTTAAGAGCTGTGGTTTTTGTTATTAAATAAATAAATAGTTAAAAATTAAAGCGGGTCCCCATACAAGAAACGTGTTTTTTTTAATATTGTACGGTTGTACGGAAACTTTTCGTGTGCGAATCCGACTCGTACTTTGTCAGTTTTTACTTAACGTGCGCCTACACGTCTTACACTCTCTTTGACGTGTAAACAAAATCACTTTCATTCGATACCAGAAACATAACCGTTTTCTTATTTAAGAAGATAAACAGCATAATTATAAACAGCGGCGTTTCCACATAACGTAGTAGTGAGTGTGAAAGTGACGTGAATGTATGAACACCACTATTGGGGGCCAACATTTATTGTTTTTTTGTCTGCTTGAATAATAACTTACTAACTGTAATTAATAATAATAATACATGGGACAACGCATACAGCGCCATCTAGTGTCAAAGGAAGCAAATATTATTCTAGGTATTAGACAAGTGAAATACATACTTAAATATTCTTTATAATATATACATATTTTACACTCAAACACGAAACAAATAATAATAATAATATAATAATAATAACGTACACATTACAACAACGTCTAGGCCCCAAACTAAGCATTTGCTTGTATTTTGGGTACCTAGCGAAGACACCACATACATATAACAACCAAGACCCGGTACCAGTATCAATATTCATCATATAAATACTGACCCGACCTGGGATTCGAACCCGGGACCTCCAGCTTCGTAGGCAGGGTCGCTACCTACTAGGCTAAGCGGTCGTCAATACACAAATGGACTTGTTCATGGACACAAATATTTGTCCCGGGCAGGAATCGAACGCGCGACCTTTGATTCTGCTGTTAGTCTCTAACTACTCGATTAATCGGTCAATCAGTAATAGTAATAATCTACCTTTTGCGATGTTTTCTGTCGCTTCACGACTAAACCTTTGGACCATGCGTTCATCCGCCTTCGTTTTCGTTTGCCTTGCGACGTGTCGTTTTTCTCGCCGCTCTTTTCACCGTTCTGTGTTGTACGCGGTTTACCATTGTTGGTGCCGCCACCGCTCGCAGTTACTATAGTACTCTCTGGTGTGTACAAACAATGATATAAGTTACAAAAACAATTTCAATTTTCATGTTTCAATCACCAAGTCTAAGCCCTTGCAGTGGGGCGTTAATGGGCTGATGGTATGGTATGGTAATCACCAAGCAAATGTGTGTAATGGGAGGAACAGTAAAAGGCGCAATAGAAAAACGTATGCCGACCAAATTGGCGACATATTATTGAAGAAGAACCAAATTTTAAGCATCTGAAAGCGATTATCATGCATGCAACGATTGATGAATGTCGTAGATGTACTGTATGCAAGGAACGTACAAAGCGGTGATCTTCATATAGACAGTCGTGAGCTCATGTAAGCATGAATACATTGATCCATAATACGCACGTAAATTAGACGCGGTGTATATAAAATCTGGTAGATCCGGATCGTCGCTGTTGCCTTGTTCGCGGCGGCGTCTCGCGATGTCCTGGCACTCGATTTCGAAATCGCTGTCCATTTCTACTTCGATGAGCGCGTGCGCATGGTCCCGTAAGGAACAAGCTTCGTGACGTATTTGTTTGTCCGATGATGTCCTGAAGAGTTCATATATTTAGTTTTTCTAAGTAAATTCACTGCCGAGAGTAAGCTCACTCAAATATTTAAAGGAATATTTCGGTGTCTAAGAGAAACATGATTTTCTCATCGAAAATATTTTGGAGGTTTTAGTAGCATACTTTATAATACGAGTACGATGGTTACAACTGAAACTTCCGGAAAATGTGCGATTTCCAATACGAAAATCATGTCTTCCTGAAACATCTGCAGTAGCATATAGATGGATTACCGTGTAGTTCTGTACTTGGTGCACGAATTTCTTGTGCCCAAACAACAAAACATTCGCGAAAACTCGCCGAGGATGACCGAAGCCGAATGACACGTCCTCACAACAGTAGGTTGAATGTAAGTACTACGGCGTAAAGCATATATATGCTCTACTAATTATAAATAAGACTTTATAGGGAATAGACAATTAGAATCTAAAAACTGCCATAGAAATTAATAACGTTTACTAAAATTTGTAATTAAATCACAAAGAATAGATACTCCCGATGGACGTCATTACCATCTCTGAAAGAGGATCGATGCATGTCTTAATTAAGTAGGCAGGCCCATAGAAATATGATTTTTTTTAGAATAACAAAAGTCTTCCACTATACAGTTATAAAGAATTTTAAAAAAAATACCTTTTTCAATACTCAGCCAAAGCGTTTCTTATGCGCTCATCTTTTCTACGAGTGTTAGATAAACGTAATTACAACTAAGGAAGATAAAAAGCAATTTATGTATATGACATCAGTAATGAAACAAATTTTGTATCTACCATAAATTAAGATGTTTACAGAGTTATTTTATTTTACATAAATGAATACATGTTCTCATTTTGTTGCAGGGTACCGAGTTAGCGACTTGTGAATGACATAATATTACGTACAATGGTCCACTTTAAGGACTAAATGCAGAAACCACACCCACTAGATAGATAGAACGGCATAATGAATCCTATACTCACAGATTTTTCTAACTAACAACTAAATCATACATAAATTACTTAGATAAAAGCTTATAAACTAATTAGAAGCAGGCTAACTTTTAGACAATGATAAATTTCCTTATTTATTATTCATGAACTGTGAACTTTTTTATCAGAGAAATAATTTATGAGAAAAATAGAAAAACGAAAAAGATGGCTATGATGAATGAACGGAAGGGGGTTTTCAATGAATGAAAAGAGTTAAGGGATGTCCAATTTATTATTTTTTTTATATAGAGGTGAATGCTTTATTTAAATCCATTATGTGTTTGTAGTTTAGATAATCATGTGTGTTTTAAAAGATACTTTTGTAACGAATATTATCTAGTGAAAGCAAAATTAAAAAAAAAAAACTTATAACAACATTACAATTGAACGCTACAAACAACAACGACACTACTAACTTATTATTATTTCTTTTATAATTAGCATTCACTTCAACATTTAATAAATATTTTTACTTACTTCAATGCCGTGCTATAGATATAAAAACTACAAAAGTATTATATTTCATTCTAAATAGTAATAATTTTATTATAATAAAAATGTCCATACCTACACATCCCTCTAGCCCTTTTGATAAACATGAAAAATTGAGAAACACAATCAGTTTTATGAAATGACAATGATAAAAAACACAAGATATGAGATTTTTAAGAAAAAAAATTCAAAATAAACACAAAAACAATTTAGGTAATTTTTTTTTTAAGTTACATGAAATTTAACAGAAAAGAACTCTAGCGCGTTTTTTGTTGCTAAATCAAATTGTACTTCAAGTATTTTGTCTTAAAGAGTATAAATGGAACCCTTTATGGTGAGGTTTTGTGGTTTGTGTCACAGGCCTACAATTTATTTAAAACCATTTTCATCTTACAACCTTTCAATTTGCTAGCTCCAAAAATATTTCACATTAAATGGGGTTCCAAACGCGACAGTAGCGACCCGGCTATAATCAACTGCCGATGATTTCGTTAGTGAATTTTTAAGTTCACAGTTAAATCCTGCTAATTCACTGATTATGCAATCTATTCAACATTAAATTTAAAGAATATTAAAGGCGGATAGAAAAGTAAGGGACGCGATTCAGTCTGAAAGGAAAGCGATCCTTCTTGACAGGTATGGACTGTTGAAGACAAATTTATATGACATTCTTTGAAAACAGTAAACGGCAGCAAGTGGATTAATATACACACAGAAAATCGAGTAGGTTAGAGGTGCCATGTGACGGTATTTGTTTAGAGACACGTGTCCCAAAAATAATTACTGACAAAATAAATATGAGTAATAATGTTAAGCACACGTAGTTTTGTCTCAGATTCATATCATTTTAGGAAGCAGTTAAGTCGTTTATCCCTTTCCCTTACATCTTTGGTATGATGTCGCATTTTAGAGTTTAGGTTAAGAGATCTGTCTTAAGTATGCAAAATATTGCATACTTGAAGGGGCCAGGGTAACTGCCTACATGCTAACTCTAACCTACTCTAACACTCTGTGAATATACATCTATGTTGTTTCCTAAATAATAAATTTAAATAATTTGTAATACAACATAGATTAGAGCATATGACATATATCAATGGCCATGTCAACAATTCACCATCTGTAGGGAGAAAATAGCTGTTGGGATCCCCATTTTTGTGAGTTTTTAATGTGCATTTGAATAAACTATTTTCGTAACTGTTGAACTGACGTTTTGATATATAGTCATACAAAATTTTTAGAGAAAAACGATTTTGGTCGAATCGCGGTGCGCGAGCCTAGTATGCATTTTTCTCGTTTATAAGAACATAAATATTTATATCTTTTCTTATAAACGAAATCGTATTTTCGTTAGATACTTTTCATATTTAATTTGATTTTACTACAAAAATTACAAACTGTTTGTGCTAAATCTTTTAAAAGGGTTCCACTTTTAATGTTATAATACATGCATTTAAATAATAATAAGACATACCTATCAGGATTATATTCCAGTGCGTTTGCACATATCAAATCGACGTCGTCTAGAAACTCTTTGGCGCAATTATACTTATGCATGTCAACTTTGGTCATCATAGTCTCGAGATCCATAGGTTGTTTCACTATGTCTAAGTAATCTGTCACCTGCAATATGCAATATAAAAATATATATGAAAATTGCATTTCAAAACTAATACATAGTTTGCATAGCAATATTCTGAATGAGAAGCTTTACAGAAAAAAATAACTTTATTAAAGGATAAAACATTGAACTCAATAGAACAAAAAAGGAAAATACAGTTCTTAATACAGAAAATGGGCAGTAACAGATGTCGTACCCAGCATTTTGTGTGGGCAAGAGTTTTTCGCCTTCCTAACAGACGCTTTTAACCATGAATAGTCGGAATTTTGATGGAAAAGAAATATGAATCAATACATGCAGAATACCCTTTCACGAAATCTTCAATTCAGCAACTATTACGAAGTATATGGGGTGTTCGGATGAATGTAGTCCAAACTTATAGAACGTGTAGAGCTTATTGAAAACAAAAAAAAATCAAAAAAGATGTGATTAAAAAATTCAACATTAAACATGTTTTTGTCGGTGACGGTAAGTTTGCGCCATCTGAACACATGAAAATTTTTGTTCGGTTTGGTGAGCTCTACACTCTCTATATAAGTATGGACTACATTCAACCGAACAACCCGTATATGTATTTTTTTATTTGTTATTGGAAAATATTATATGTATCACATCTTTACTCTCATTATGATCTCATAATAAAAAAACTTGTGCACAACTCACCTCTTCCAAGTCGACCGGTTTTGTGAACTTATAGAAACGTCTGTTTGACGCTAGCTTACGGCATATGTCGCGCAAGAATATTCGTAGTTCACGCAACTTGTAGTCTTCTTTGCGCTTGCGTCTCGAAATCTCGACCGCACTTTCGCGAGGCGGTGGAGGTGGTGGAGCTAACCAAAAAAATAATCAATATACTAAAAGAATATACTTCCTGTTATCACAACCTAAAAAGGATACACATGTACAGTGAATTATATTACTATAATCTAGAACGGACTTTAGCACGTAGTACCGACGCGTAGTAAATAATTACGATATTTAAAAGATAAATGAAAATCCAAAAAAAATTTCAATTAATATCATAACAAATGTCAAGGCCTTGTTAGTATTTACTTTCCTACAAAAGAGTATCTATTTTATTCCCACTTTTTAGTAAACACTACTACTAGATGTTTTCTAATATAACCCAAAGTACTAACTTTTTTCTTTTACATAAGAACAAGGAAAAAAGTGATAAAGATAAGAGAAGAGAAAAAAGATCTCTCCTTTTCCTATTAAAAAGTGATTAATTTTAATTATGATAGAAAAAACAATCTTTATAGAACAAGTGACTACACGCTAATAGTATTTGTGTTTGTAATAGTAACATGTAGTTCACGCGGGCGAAACCGCCGGTGGGCGCTAGTATCTTTATAATTCATACATATTTTATACCTAGACACGGAACCATAAAAGTAGTGAAACGCGCTCGTCCTGCTCCCTAATAGAACCAAAGCACAGTATCGAAAGGGCAACCGCTCATATACCCCGTTATTCTCGCTTCGCGATCTTATCGATCCTATGCCAGTTCATGATTTTTTATTAATATGGCTTTGTAATGGCGTCCACTGCGATCGAAATAATTAATTTTTATTGTATTTCACATTGTAAAATTTAGTTTAGGAATATTTTAAAATTGGATCAGTAAATTATTAATAAAACTTTTAAAAAAAACCACTAATATAATTCTTGCACAATATTAGTTTAACTAAAATAAAAATAATTAATGTTGTAGGTAATAACAAGATCATTTCTAAGTGTCAATTAGAATTCAATAGTGAGAAGACGATTACCATGGACAACAGGAAATCGAAAATAAATAGTCAATATATTCGAAAATCGTTGATTCATAATTACTAGGATTCATTTTAATTAATTAAAAAAAGAATTGTAAATAAATATTTTAAAAAGTTTAATATTATAACATTTAAGCATTATCAACAAAAAAAAGATATTTAATGAAAATTAAAAAATAAACTACATACCTTTATGTTGGTTTCGCGGGTTTTGTGTTAATGTCCGCCATATTGTGTGTGAACTTATTGCAATCGTTCGTTACTCGTATTCCTGTGCGTAGTGTGCGTTCTTAGTTTATTTATTTCGATTTGATTTTTTGTTTACTGGACTCGGCTTTGTTTATTGGACTTGTTGGATATTCTTGTGATTATATCGACCTTGGCTAACGTTCTTGGACTTGTTTGTGAAAATGCCAAAATCATGAAAGAATTCGTTCTCAACAGTCAATCATGAGAACTGTTATGTCGGCTTCGAGATTATTTTGAAAGAGAGGCCAGTAATGACGGCCCGTTAACCGCTTCGAATGGATTTATGAATCCTAGATGTTCTGCCTACCCCGCGAAGGAATATAAGCGGGACTTAATGTATGAAATGTATGTACTTAGAGTTGTTTAGTTTAGCGAATGGTATACAAAAATCTGTACTACTTTATGAAATAGAATCGAAAAGTAACGATTTCCGATAATTATATCAACTCACTATGGACCGCATAACGTCATAGGATCGATAAGATCGCGGCGACAGTATATATAGTGGTGTATGCCACCACCGGTCTAAGCCGGCAAATGCCCGTTAGCAAATATTTCATCGCAAAAACGCCGAATCATGCAGTGCAATGTTAAGACATATTCAAAAACAAAAAACAACATTATGTGGTGTAACTTTTCATGTGTAAGCATGAAATTGTGTGACGCTTCCCCCCGCAAACGCGCCTCGTACCCCGCTGAATGGAACGCTTCGTCTCATACAGCAAATGTCTAGGCTGCGGGGACATATAGTCAATATATAAAAAGTAAGTCATAAGTAGATACTATAAAAATATTAACCCAAAGGCAGCGGTGGAGGTGGTTCCTTATTTTCGACAACAGGCGGCACCAAAGGCGCTTCCGTTATTATTGGCTTTAGGAAGTTGATAACTTCCGAGGTAGTCGGCTCGCGGACGTGGTACGCACACTCTTTGTACACCGGGAACAGATCTTGCAGCTAAAATTATACAAATTATGGTCACTTTTAAAGTTAATTTTTTAATTGTGGCACAGCCAAAGAATATGAATGTAATTGATGTATTTTGAAAAGGGGTTCAATAGTTTTTATGAAGTAAAATGTGTGTATTGGTTTTCATAGTAATAACCCTTTGAAATTTAAAAAATATTTTCACTATATATATATATATATATAATTGTTTTTAAAAAAACTTTTCTAATAATAGATCCATTTATGTATATAATAAGAATTAACAGACTGAAAGATATATTTTATATACTGTAATACTTAATATAACTTTAACACTGCATGTAAAGTCACAAATATTTACTATGCAACACAACTCAACCAATTTTAGAGAAGAATAAAAGTGGTTATTGCGGCGCGACCGCGAGTCGTGATAGCCCGAGCGCAGCGAACCTGTTTCATATTTATAGGGCCGTGTGGCCGTGGTTCGACACCATGGGTGTACCAATGAGTTTTTCTGGCTTAAGTACATAACTATTACTGACTCTGTGCTTCGAAGAGCACGTTAAGCAGTCGGTCCCGGTTGATGTCAATAGATGGCTGTCGTTACAATCCACAAACCCGCATTGGATCAGCGTGGTGGATTTAGGCTCCAAGCCCTCTCATCTTGAGGGGAGGACTAAGCCCCTGCAGTGGGGTATACCTAATGGGCTGACGGAATGGAAAAAAATACGGCGCGACCAATCACATCGCATTTCGCCAAGCACAACACTTGATCGCCAGTACTCTTTGAACGGGTAATCTATGCCGCCGCTCACCACTCAAGGTCTAACCTGTCTTCAGATGTATTCATCAAAACTTACCTCGTTCGGGAAATAAGTATGGTTTACAGAAGCCGTAGCCAAAAGCAGAGTGGCATCACCGCAAGCCCGTGCTCGCCACAGTTGCGTGAACAGGGCAACGCCGGTTGGCCCTAGCTGAGCCCACAGCGCGGGGAATTCCCGGACGAATAAAATGCAGCCGCGGTCCGCACGTCTACACTCCGAGAATACCTAAGACATGAAATAATTTAATATGAGTAAATACTAGCCAAACAAATGCTAAACTAGACTACATCTATGTAGCAAAAATCACCTGTGGCAGATAATGTTCTACATTGTAGAGATCGTTTGACTTAAAAATAAATTCCACCCTACCAAATCTGATCTAAGGATAAAAAAAAACCAGACAAGCGCGAATTGGACAACCTTGGAGAAGGTTCTGTACTATAAAGCTTAACATACCCATAATTATTTTTTTGATCTGATAGAAATTTAGGTCTGAAATCGAACTTGACTCCTTCATATAAGTAAGCTATTGTAGTACCACTTGAATAATGACCAATTGTGTTGCTTAATTTCTCAGTGAAATTCACATTTGCATTGTCTCTTCACGAATATTTTCCGTTTTCTGGGACAATTTAAACATTTAGGATTTTCGTTCAGGTTTTCCTATAAACTATGAGTAAAGTCCTATATTCCGGATTCGTTTTTAAATTTAGGGTTCAGTATAGTTACAATCCAGGTGGATCCGAAAGTAAGCACAAATTACGTCACAATAACCAGTTTTAGGTGTCAGCGGGACGCAATCGAGCAAGGGGTATTTGACTGTACCTGCGCAAGCCCGCATTTAAGCTTGTAATCAGATCCGCCATGAAGTTCGACGCGATCTGTAGTTTCGGAGGAAAAGGGGTAAATTTTCGATAATCATATATTTTTCTAAATATCTTATACCCGTGCCAATTTTGTGGTGTTTCCATTGCCCGGAAAAGGGCAACATAAAGACCACAAAATTGGTGTACTGCTGTTTGGATGGAACAATTGAAATGTATTACTCAAAATTAAGTTTAAAAGACATAATATTAGAGTTGGTGTTGGATCTCTTCTAATTAATAGACCTGTAAAAATCTTAAAAGGAAGATGAGACTTAGAAAAGGTGTGTAGGTATGCATATTTAATCTTTTGTCAATGTATTCCAAATTTGATTTATTTTACACTAAATAGGATGAAAGAGACTGGAACCTACAACACAGGAAATCCTAGTGGGGGAGCCTGAGCTAACTCTGATTTTGCTTCTTTGCTGCTGACTTACGCAACTTTATTTTTTAATCTTGCATAATAAGACCTTTTTTAAGAATATCTAGGTGAAATGATACTTTGTCTTGAAACTAAATAATTACAAGTATTGTGACATCTAAATTCAATAATAATATTAATACGTGGGACCCACACAGCGCCATTTAGTCCCAAACTAAGCAAAGCTTTTATTATGGGTACTAAGACAACTCATACACATATTTAAATTCTATTTTTTTAAATATATGGGTATATATAGATATTTAACACCCAGACATGGAACAAACAGACAATATGTTCATGAAGGTACACAAATATTTAAATATGCACCTAATGAACCAATGATGACACCGCTGAAACACACCATGGATACAAAATTTACAAGTAATTATAATGCCTTTATGCATATGACACCAACCGAAATAAGCGCCTGTTCGGGTGTGAACGCGAGCGCCGTGTGCAGGGTTGCCACACTCAGCTCTTTGACTGCACAATGTTCCAGTGTCGCCAACAATGCCGGCGCGATATGGCTTTCAGCGCAAGGTCCGGTCAGAAGGAAAGCGCTAGACGACATCGTTGGGTCACCTATCCTGTTTATAAACAATATCTTTATTCAAAAGCGTATCTCAGGAAAAAATCTTACACATTATCCATAAACTTTAGAGGACACCGATAACTTCTAGGCACGTCTTCATTATTGATCAAATTAATTACTCCCCAAAAGGATCAAAAAAGCAATCATTATTTATCAAAGAGATAACTCTATTACTGTCCCGACATTACCCCTTCAAATGATTTAAAAAAATTGGATGTATAAAACTAAGTTAAATTTCAATTTAGTTTTCACAATAGGGTGTTTGACAAATATTAAATATATATTTGTCAAGAAAATACAAAAATAGACTTTATATAATAATAAAATTTATAAACAAAATTATAATCGGTTGAATATGGAAATCATTAAATTTTTATCTTTGTCTCTTCTTTGTAAAACAAAATTTAATATTATTTTAAATGTCCTGATGTCACAGGTTGGTATACCATATGCTATATAGTCATATACGCGAATTACTTTATTTGGGAGATTGTCATTAGTATATTTTATTTTATTTTTATTATCTTAGGAAAACCAACAGCTACACAATGCTGTTATAGTAAACATTAATAAATATATAATATGAATATAAACAAACCTTCTCATATGCGGCGGAATATATAGTTTCTTCAAAGTTTGTCGCGCGGCATCGACTTGTGCCTTCAACAAAGGTTCCACATGCTGAGGAAGAGCTTTAGCTGGTATTGGAGTGGTGCGAGCACCCGCGGCCACTAGTGAATGCATCGCTTCAAGCATATCCGACTTCATTACTTCCACCTATGAATTAACTTAATATTTAGTATAAGGTTTGCCTCTAAATAAACATGTACTATACAATAAAGGAATAAATGTTAAACAACTATTGTTCCCAAGATACTAGCTTTACATTTAACATTACATATAATTACAGTATTTTTTTTTTCATCTATACTTTTCTGAGCCATTCCAGTTTCTAAACTAAGTTGAATTCATTTACTCTAATAATAATTTTTATCAACACATCTGCACTTTAATTTCATACAGTTACAATCAAACTTTATGGCGGATCCGAACGTAGGCACAAATCGCGTTGCAGTAACCAGTTTTAGGTATAGCGGGACGCAGTGTAGCGAGGGATATATGACTGTATCTGCCTGCGCAAGCACGCTTTAAGCGTTGTATTCCGATCCGCCTTAAAGTTTGAGGCGAACTATACTTTATTTTTATTTCGTAGGGTATACCGGGTGTTCAAGTGAATGTAGTCCAAACTCATACAACATGTAGAGCTTACCTAACTAAATAAAATGTTTCAAGTGAGCAGATGGCGCTAGCTAACGGTTACCGCGAATGACATGTTTAAAGATGAACTATGTTCAGCCAAATACCCCATATATACATACTGCGTATTCAGCTGAACGTAGTCCAAACTTACAGATCGTGTAGAGCTCATTGAACTAAACAAAGAGTTTTAAATGTGCAGATGGAGCTAACTAACGGTTACCAAGAATGGCACGTTTAAAGTTGAACTATGTTCTGCCAAATACGCCGTATATAATATACTGTGTGTTCGGCTGAACGTAGTCCAAATAGAGCGTGTACAGCTTATCGAACTAAGCAAAAAGTTTTAAATGTGCAGATGGCGCAAACTGACGGTTACCGAGGAAAACATGTTAAAATGTAGTTTTTTATTAATTTTTTTTTAAATTTTTTTTAATACTTTTTATTAGTTCGGTAAGCTCTACACTAAATTTGAACTATGTTCAGCTAAACACCCGGCATTTTCCATATTTCAGTATACAACATTATGTAATTTCTAAGTATGTATTGCTCATACTTGTGTCCTCAGGAACAATTTCAGATGTATTTGAATCCAATCGGTTCAAAGAGAATAATTAAAAGTGTAGTACTGTAGAAATATTTGATGATAACACAGAAAAATATTTACATTTTTTGCATCAATAACTAAAGCTTGTTCACTCTCGTAAACTTGAGGATAGACTCTTCGCAGCGCTTTCAGTACTGATTCTGAGCAAAGTGCTTTCAAATCAGACCCTGAAATTAAAAAATATATTTCATTATATTTCAATTTAATTATTTTGATCGGCTAGTATGTTAAGGCTTAGGAACAATTATATGAAGCCGTATTCTCAGCACCAAATAAATAATATAATAATACCTGAGACATTCCACACAGCGCCCTCTAATAGCAAAGTTAGCAAGTATTACGCTTGTATTATGGGTACTAGACAACTGATAAATATACTTAAATATCTTTTTATAATATATACATATATAGATACTTTTTACACCCAACCACAGAACACATAGGCATGGTCATGCACATAAATATTTGTCCTGGGCAATAATCGAACCCGCAACCCTTGGCTCTGCATCTACAATATGCTGTTATATCCACAATTTGATCGAATAATATTAAAGCGTATCTAGCCCTGCTGTTAAGGACACTATAAAATCACGAACCTCCATAACCGTTAGTGATCTCTGCTATGTGATCCAAATCCTCATCAGACGGTCTAGGATCCCATTGCTTGGTATATATATCCAGGATATCTCGTCTGGCGGACGCGTGCGGAGGTGGAAAATGTAATTCTCGGTCAAAACGACCCGCGCGACGTAAAGCAGGATCAACTGCGTCCAAACGGTTAGTCGCACCGATTACCACCACTTCGCCTCTGAAATGTTCATTTTTAATTATAAGATACAGATATATGTGGGAAAAAGGTCCGATGAGTCGAAATAAATAATTTGAAACAGATTTAATTATCTACTATACATATTGTACCAAATACCAAAATGTACCTATCACAAAGTCCATCCATTTCGGCCAGGAGAGTGCCCACCACGCTGGTGTGCACTTGTTCTTGTCGCACACTGCGCACCGGCGCCAACGCATCGATCTCGTCGAAAAAGATTATGGATGGTTTCATTGTGTTTGCCTATAATTAAATTTGTATTTGAATCGTAGATAATATAACAGAGTGAACAGTGCGTTAAAATGTCGCTTCGTAGACAGTTCCAGAAATTGAAAATTGAACTGACAGAACTACCTTAACTTAGTCGTGCTTATGACGTCTTCGGACATGGGCCTTGTGATGTTAGCAAAAAGTGTTTGTTTAAGTACATTATGTTATAATCTTAGATAGCATAATAATATGGATGGAGCGTCTTTGAAACGATCGTAAACGTGAGCAAAATGTCAGACTCGGTGATCAGACAGATCATATACGTCATTATCATTGTTATAAACAAATAATTTTTTTAATTACATATTGACAACCGCTTAGCCTAGTGGATGGCGACCCTGCCTACGAAGCTGGAGGTCCCGGGTTCGAATCCCAGGTCGGGTCAGTATTTATATGATGAATATTGATACTGGTATCGAGTCTTGGTTGTTGTACTTAAAACTAATACAAGTCAAGTAGAATATTACCTGTTGGAACAACAATTTGAGGTGTCTTTCACTCTCTCCCACCCATTTCTTCAAGCAGTCAGCTCCTTTCCTCATGAAAAATGCCACCTTCCTACCGCCAATCAAAGTGCACTCATTTGCCAAGGCTCGTGCCAATAAAGTTTTGCCAGTTCCAGGAGGCCCGTGGAATAGAACACCTTTGGCAGGCCTGGTTTTGAATTTTTGAAACAGATCTGGATACATGAGCGGGAAGAGTACCATTTCTCTGAGACATTTTATGTGATCTTCTAGCCCACCGACCTGTAGAGGCAAATATTTATCTTGTTACATGCACATCCTCAATATTGATTTCCTCCATTTATCCAGCACTAGTTACGTTCCAGAAAGATGAATGAAAAAAAAAACGATGACGTATTTTATTTCATAGGATTATTAAAGAGAACAAACACATCCAAACTTATTGATATACCTTAAAATTAGGACCCAGAAATATTGAATGAGCTCATATTTTCAAATCATTTTCAAGTTTTATGTCGATTCCGATTTCCAGTGATTATATAATTGAACCAGCCTTATTTTTTAATTCAATTTTTTTTAAGTAAACTATATTGTATAATTTTAATTCTAACTAAATTTACTCACCGATGAGAATCTGACACTCTTATCGACTTCCACTGGTTGGATTTCTCTCAGAGCTCTTTCAGTCGTTTTTTCGCCCACAGCTTTAGATTTTTGCCTGTAAAATATTAAATTTATTTGTGTGATGTAAACAAATTACTTTTTGGTATGTTAAAAATATATTTAATAACTATAATAATAGTTTGCTTGCCAAAAATTTATTGTTGCCAACATATTGCAAAAATTAATTTTACATTCATTGTATATAGGATTGAAATAAAGGCAATAAGCAGATCTGCGCTGACGTCCGTTTAAGGGCGAACTATGAGGTTTGTAGACAAACAACCCGCCACAAGTAACATATTTCTCTTTACTAGGCTTTCATGTCTCCACTGCTGGAGTACAGCCCTTTTCAACATTTTCAACAGATATATAATTTTAATATCTCTGTTACCGAACTTTATTTGATATATTATTTAGTGGCAATACAAAGAACAGATCTAGCCCCTATTATTGATATTTGAAAACAAATGCAACCAACCGGCCTTTACTTTTGTTCTTGACCGAGACATTCAAATCCTCTTCGGTGTCTGTGGTCGTTGAACTACTTGTACTACATGGTGATTGAGCTGAAAATTAAAACAATATATTTAGTATTTAAAAAGTGTTTGGACCATAATTACTGATGTAATCTCAATGCCAATTAAGCTAATATATCGTACATGTCGGAAGTTGGCGTGATTGCCGACTTTATTTTTATTTTTGAAATATATTTTAATAAATGTACTGTTCAAACTTACATCTTATCGTTTTCCTCCTTAAAATCTTTGGTTTCCTCTCTCTTAAGCTGTAAGGTTTTTTCCTAATAGTAAATGTTTTGGCTGAAACACAAAACAAAAGTGTTAGCAACATGAAAAAGTGATTAAATCTATTTTTAATAAAAAAAATGCATGCATGACCAAAGATGGTATACAGGATGTTATTATGATTGACGAATGATAAAGATACTTTCGAAAAATAAAAGGGTAGTAACAATTTTTTTTATATAATAATACATTTACTTAATAAATGACTTGAAATAAAGTTAAACACCATTTATTTGCTCAAAACGTAGTACATTTTATTGAGTAAATGTTTTAAACTTCTTTTAAAACCCTTGATACCCAAATTTTAAAAAAAAGAGTGTAATGAGGGGAGGGTGAGGAATAAGAAAACTTTTAGTAGACCTTAACCATAAAAAGCTACTGATACCATCGAAATAGTAAGTATTACAATAATGAAAACAAATGAAATATCTTTGTTTCTTAGTTATGTAACATAATCTTGAAATACATAAACAAAAGTGATTTTTTTACTTTGTGGGAAAACGTCCACACAAAGGCGCATTCAAAGAAATGCTGATTGCTATTTAAAAAAAAACATATATAAAATTAATTTAGCAATGAGTGCATAGACTTATTATTGAGGCAAATTTATAGGCGAACAAATTACTCTACACCCAAGGATTTTTATCATCTAAGTAGTGCAATACTTATAATGAGATTTAGCACAAAACTTTTGTTTTATTGTAGTTTTATACTTGTTAAGGGTTAAATCTCGAAGCTTCAACTCAAGTCTTATTGAAAAAGCGTATATATTACCCTTTAAAAGATGTTGAGATTTATTAGAGGCGGTAAGTTTATTTTTACTTATCGTTAATCATTAATATTTATAATTCCATAATTGTTTTTATCGTAAAATGCCTTTATTGGTGCATAGAAATTAAACAATTTAGAAAGAAAAACGTCTTTGCAAATTAGTGATAGGCATACTGGCCTGTACTCAATAATTATTTGCACTACATTAAGCAGTATAAAAATAACTCCGAATTGTATTAAAGAACAAATTGCTAACGGAACTGGGTGCGCGCCGATTACACACACATCATACAAGCGGTTAGTGGACGGTCGTGGCCATACCGCGACGAGTGAAATGTCAACTTAGCAATTTGTTCATATCATATTAGTGCTAAAGGCTATGACTTATAATGAATAAATGAAAGAAGATGAATGAACGATATGAACTTCGTTTACGTGTCTGTCGCGGCGTGATCTCGACGTACGCCGGCTTCGGTTTGCGTGTGCGGTTCGACCTACGTGGTTGCCTGTTCAAGATCATATCACTGCCGGAGTCTGACGATTCTGTGTCTGATGCTGTGACATAAAAACACGAAAAAAATTATAGTGATAAACAAATCGGGGGTTCTGTTTTCGAATCATACGACACGGTGTAGTACACGAAAATTACGTAATTATCGAACGATTTCATTAGAACAGAGTTTTTCAGTATCGTACTCGTCATTTATCGCGCGCAAAGCATGCGTAAATTGAAGAGTGCATAATGCGAGGGCACCTCTCGATAAAGCGTTCAACTTTGGTTCGGTGATATTATCATTACACTATAGTATTACGAGCGATTCAAAAACAAGGTCCCTGATCTCTTTCAACAAAAATTATGTATGACATGTACGAGCGATTCAAAAACAAGGTCCCTGATCTGTTTCAACAAAAATTATGTATGACATGTAGACACGTCAGAGTATTACAAACTAATTACTACACTTTTTGGATTTCGGAAAAAATCCGATTATCAAGATTATCCGACGAATGAACGCTTGTATATTTACGAAACGTTACTTAGTCTTTGTTAAGACAGACTTTTTTTTAATAATAAACATGAATGCAGAGACAAGTTTACTACAAAGATTTTTTAAAATAATTCATATGACTTATAATATATTCACAGACTTAATAAACATTCTAGACTCCCTGTCACAGAACAACCAATGAATCACTGCAAAGGCGGCCGCAAAAAAGTAACATATTGTATTGGCGATCGTTAGGCTCACTATGGTGTGTGTTCAAGTCGACGCGTGCGTACATAGCAGGCTGACTTACTAAGGATACATCGGGAGTTAGTTCGCGATGCTACGTCCGGGTTTTCCTACGTTTATGACGATATTCAGATCAATAAGCTATATTAAACTTGTCTCCTAATTTTATTTTGACGACATTAACCAATCAAACAGCTAAAATAGGACTGGTACGCGCCACCGAACTTTGAAAAGCACACGTTTGCTAAACTCAACGATTCAATGTGACAAATTTTGCCAACTTTATTTACTTTAATTTTTTTAATCGGTATTTGCCTTTCATTCAATAGCATGCAACTATAGTTGTGACGGGTAATTCACAAAGGCCTCGACGCGATACAAACATCTAGATAACCAATCGCATGGGCCACACGTACGTCCCGCTTGTCTCCCTTTTTCATTTTATGGCTCAAATGTAATAACTTTGGTTTTCGAACTAAACGGCCAGCATTACTCCTCTATTGAACTAATTCAAAGTTCAGTGGTATGCGCTAACCTCCCTATATTTCATTCAGGTGGAGAGTAGTGAATGCGTTTGCGACCGTACTTTCCGTGCCGAATGAAATTGGTAATTGTATGGAATGGTGCAAATTCTCAGTCATTTTAACAATTTGACCTCTCGAATAAATCTCAAATAAATAAGTAATAATTATTACGTGTTTCTTGTTCACTTTCATCTTTTTTTCTTGAACGGTTCTTTCTGTTTCTCGTAGGTCGAGCTGGACCCTGATTACTGGAAATGGAATAATATGTATTATTATTTTGTACAAAAAAGAACTGTTTCGCCATATAAATTATAGCCAATTATTTAAATGGATACAGGCAACACATGTAAAAATTGAGGTGTTACAGTATGACGCACAGAACTTTACCATTGTGAAGTTATTTATAGAAAGCGTTGTAGTAGCATGAAACGGAGAAGAAGGAGAGATCGAATAGTTAGCGCTACTGGCTCGCGCGCGCGGCCACTACTACCCCTCACTGCCCGCGCAATGGTACCCACGTATTGAGCATTCGCAGGCAACTCAGAGCGGCAATGATCCGTGCGTAGACTGTATATTTAATAGGGTGGGTTAGGTAAATATTAATATAAGCAACATAAATATTTTTCTCGAATACAGTTCGACCCAACACAAAACAACAATCAGCTTTATTCGTAAAAAAAATTGCACTAGCCGAATCAATCCGAAGTTAATCTTTAAAAGGTTCGTATTTCAAAAGTTTTTTTTTTTCATTTAGTTTACTATGCTATTGTAGTTCCGTATGTTCAGATCTTTTAACTAATTTAAGAAAAAACCGGCCAAATGCGAGTCGGACTCGCACACGAAGATTTCCGTACCATCGTACAATATAAAAAAAAACACGTTTCTTGTATGGGGACCCCCTTTAATTTTTAAGTATATTTTATTTTTATTATTTTTTGTTTTAGAAGCCATAGTAGTACATACTTCCTGAAAATGTCAAGTGTAAGCAATGATATTATTAAAAAGCTTTTCCGGTTTTAATATTATGTTAAAATTATTATTTACCAATGATGAAACAGAGTTAACTAAGAGAAAAACATGGGTGCAATTCACATATGGTAGAAGTAAAAACTTCAAAAATTTTGGTTTCAAGATAATGAGACGAATGTAAAATTTCAGGAAGAAGATAATTGTAGGTTTTAGTAATGACCATAGTGATACAAAGTTACTTAAATATTTAACATTTTATTCGTATATTATTATGCATTCGTTTTCGGCATATTTGAGAATTTTATGATAAATAATACGTACACGTATACAAAACACCACGGTTGTTGTGATGCCTTTTCTCAAGCTTTGTACCTACTACGCATACGCGCACAAACACGTTTTAACACAAGTACAACGCTGAGGCCCAAACGAACTCCCACTATGCCTTGGTAAACACGAGTAGAGGGGGTACGAAGCAGAGCACAAAGAGAACCACGAACATAAGAAACACTGTATAATGCTTCCTATCACATTTTCTCCCAAGTTAAATCTTATGAATTTATGTGTCTGTTTCTTTTTACTGTCGCTTTTACGTTTCATCAACTTTCAAATCACAACGAAGTTAAAGAAGTTTTCACTTCAAAAAATAACTACACATCAAAATACCTTTCGTTATCATGTTGTAATTGCTCTGTCTCATTTTTTGGCTCCTTTTCACCATTTTCAACTTTCACATCTTTATTTTCTTTTTCTATATTATTCTCTATTACAGTCTGATTATTGTCTTCAGATTCAGATTCTGATGCATCCTGTAAAATATTAAATGACATTGAACATGATGGCGTACGCGATCGGGCAAAAGCGGGAGCCATGGACGCTTTCATGTTTTAATCACAAACAAAATACCATCGAGTGTTCGACTATGTAACTTAATTAAATGTCGCCTTTACATAGAGTTCTGTTATTATAATACTCCTGTAGTCAAATGCGCATGTATTGTGTGTGTTTTGTTTTTTGCAAATCAACAAGGTTTTTGACATAAAAGTGCGAATTGACTAAAAGTATAAAAAGGGCTGATAGAATGGAATGGAAAATCTGATATATTTTCAAAAAGTACATCCACTAACTCGAATTGTGTTAAATCTTATTACATTTTAAATAGGACACCTTGATCGCCAACTGAATTTTGGAAAACTGTTATCTGTAAACTATTCATATTTTGTATTGTTAGTGATGTTTCGATGTGTCGTGGTACAACGCTATCAAGACGTCACCTTTCTTAATTCAGAGGTCCTTAAGATTAAACGATGATGAATAACAATGGCGCGAACTCGAAGAAGTGTCAATTATTGTATTGCATTTGTAATGTGGATTTCTATCTAATAAATATTGTTAACAACATCAAAAATTATACCTTATTGACAGTATGACTGTTTACAAGTCATAATATTTATAATGCTTGTACAGACAGATATTTGACGCAACTTTACAAAAACGATATACGTCAGTTATTTGTAAAAATAATAATTAAATGAAGACCAGAAACTCACAATAACTTTTTTACTCGTGAATCGTGCAGACGTCCTCCTTTGTTGGGCATCAGCTGTTGTGACACAATCACGTGTGTCTTCATCCGTATTGGTTGGTATGTGACTTGTGCGTGTCTGAAAAGTCTTGTACTATAAAATCCAGCAAATATTAAAACGCAAAAATACAAATGTGTAGTCCACGCGGGAGAAGCAACAAATAGGAAGACAGCATGTTATAGAATTATACACATTAGATTATGTAACAGACTATTATAGTTGCAGTCAAACTTTATGGCGGATCCGAAAGTAAGCACAAGTCGCGTCGCAGTAACAAGTTTAGGTGTAGCGAGACGCAGTGGAGCGAGGGATATATGGCTGTATCTGCGCAAACCGGCTTAAAGAGTTGTATTCAGATCTGCCATAAAGTTTGAGGTGACCTATACTAAAACAAATCAAGTAAATAAAATATTTGTATTGAATTACCCAACTTCACCTGCATGGACAACAGGTTTGTATTATTTTAGCTTTAACAAGGATGATATTAGCGCATAACTATTACATTTAAAACTACATTTTTATTATAAAAAGTTTATTTTATATCGTATTTATTCTCTTTTTTATCAGTTTTTTACCCACCCTTTTCAGACATTTTCAAAACTAAGGTTGAGAACCCACATTTAACCCATACATATGCATGACATAATAATAACATTAAATAAATAACACTTTGCAAAATAATACCATTTTCTTGCTGCGGTCACGTCCTTCATCTCCAGAAGTGAATTCATCCGATGAACTGGAACCCGGCAGACCATATAATCCAGGATAGCCACGCACTTTCAGTTCATTGGTTATCCAGCTCTCATTGAAGCTGTGATGTAGAAGTTTACGTTTGCGACAGCTGCGTCTCACATCTAAAAAAATTTTATCAATTTAACATTCTTATCACAACATATAAAAGGATGATGCCCATCCTGGGCTAGGAAAAGTACTTGAGATAAGAACCATAAATGTTGATACTCTTAGTAAAGCAGCATTTTTTAACTCCTTCATTATTCTTCTAAAAGTATGTGAAAAACAGAAAATGACTATTGAAAATTATGTTCAAGTAGTATTTTGAACGCATCTATAAATCATTTATAATAGTTTATAATGAATGTATCCATTTGCAATGATTATTACTCAAATTGGAGTTACCATTTATGAGGATTTTCCCATCACACATAATTCTGGACCGAATAATAGGAAAGGAATGAAAGGTTTTTTTTTTAGAAAGTAATTAATTAAATATATTTAAGTTCCATACAATGAAAGAACCATAAATGTTGATACTCTTAGTAAAGCAGCATTTTTTAACTCCTTCATTATTCTTCTAAAAGTATGTGAAAAACAGAAAATGACTATTGAAAATTATGTTCAAGTAGTATTTTGAACGCATCTATAAATCATTTATAATAGTTTATAATGAATGTATCCATTTGCAATGATTATTACTCAAATTGGAGTTACCATTTATGAGGATTTTCCCATCACACATAATTCTGGACCGAATAATAGGAAAGGAATGAAAGGTTTTTTTTTTAGAAAGTAATTAATTAAATATATTTAAGTTCCATACAATGAAAGAACCATAAATGTTGATACTCTTAGTAAAGCAGCATTTTTTAACTCCTTCATTATTCTTCTAAAAGTATGTGAAAAACAGAAAATGACTATTGAAAATTATGTTCAAGTAGTATTTTGAACGCATCTATAAATCATTTATAATAGTTTATAATGAATGTATTTATTTGCAATGATTATTACTCAAATTGGAGTTACCATTTATGAGGATTTTCCCATCACACATAATTCTGGACCGAATAATAGGAAAGGAATGAAAGTTTTTTTTTTTTTAGAAAGTAATTAATTAAATATATTTAAGTTCCATACAATGAAATTCAGGTCACATGACAGACAAGTTATGACCATTGTATAATTTTGATAACTATTAAAATTTCTTCTTTTATCTTTGGCAACTCCCTTGGTTCTAGTTTTGCCAGTGTCATGTTGTACCACATTACTTGTTTGCATTCAAAAAGTTGTATGTACGATTTACGGTTTTTTTTTTTTTAAATGACGCCAGAAGTCATTCTATGTCTGTTATTTTGAATAAAACCGAACTTCTAACTCGTTACTATCTGTTTATAATTTAATAGAGGAGTTGTATTTATTTAACCTTTCATAGCTTGATGCCAGTTAATTGCCAGCTTTAAAAAAATAGGTCTCTATATCAAAAGGCTTGATGTACCTATGCGAATCAAACTACATGCACAAAATTCAAAGTACTCAATTTTTTTCCTAGCCCATGTTTGTATGGGAGATGGGGGCGCTTTTTTTGTCATATAGACTTATAACACTTACATCCAACTTTAGTATTTTTGCAATTTATTGATTTCATAGCGAAAGGCCTTATTACACAATAGTTACATTCAAAAGAGAAAGATAGTTTGCAAGCATTTGCATAGCTTAGTGTGTACGGGATAGTGTAAATTGATATGGTTCCGGTGGAATCACCACACCATTAACACTGTGTGGATATAGTAGATTGACAGAAACTTTTTTTTTCACTTTTGCCCATTATCTAAACTAAATTAGTGGATTATTACATGATTAATTCACTATTATGAACTTCAACATAAAATAATAAATGACATTGTTTCATTAATTTGTTAGCTTTCATAACGTCTAGCTTTCGATCCCAAAATTCTGGCACTCTACCCTACTTAAAGTTGGTAGATAAAATCTACTTTCCTACGCCAGTTTGTAAGGCCTAAGTATGTCATCAGTCTTGTTCTTTACACTGCTGGACATAGGTCTTTTAACTCTTCGAAGCTCGCCGCCACACGATCCTCCATCTTCCGCAACTACCACATTTTTGAGACCGCTTGCCCAACTGGCTGGAAGGCAGTCATTTCGTTTTCTGAATTTTGCCGGTATTCAAGGATTTACTTGCTTCATTTATAATTATTGCCACGTCAACATGCTGAATTCCCAGGCTATATTGACCACTTTCGATTTGGTAGTGCTGTACAGCTTGCTGAGCACTTTCAAATTCCAGATTCCTGTCATAGAGTACACGTTTTGGCACCCACAAGTCAGTATGGGCAGGGCACACTGACCATTTGACTTCAGACTTTATGGGAGTAGTAACAAGAATATATGACATTATTATCCAATCACAGCCTAAGCCAGTTGGGCCGCATCGATTATATTTACACATATTCCTATATCGATAACCACTTATTCATGAAGTTTTATACACTAGTACAATAAATAACTTTTGGTTCATACTAGTTTTCAAAACTTAAAAATGAAACTGTTAACATCTTGTTAACATAAACCGATAAAGTGCGTGTCGAATCACACATTAGGCAAAGTACAGTAGTCGCAAATCTTCTTTACGGATGTGAAGTTCGTCCCAATGCATGCGCAGTAACATGTCTTAGATATCCTTTGCAGTCGTACACTTATGACGGAGTGGTCATGGTCATGTATTGTCTGATAGATTGGTTGCGTCCTTTGCGTGACTTCTCCATCTTTCTCTATTCGTGGCATTGCGTATACGCTCAGTAAGGGAACACTTTGTAGATGATTTAATGTGGGCTGTCCATCTAGTAGGTGATCGGCCACGGGAACGTTGACCCTCTACTCTTCCTCTTAGATAAATATATCTACGCAGTTAAATATCAGCCTAATAAGGCTGATATTTAACTGCGTCGACTAACAACATTTATTGTCTCATATTAAGTTCGGGGTTTTTCGATTTTTACAAAATTGACCGATGACGTAATAGGTTGCGTCGAGCTATCCAAAGTTATAAAAATATGCATAACCATGCCAAATAAGTTAATAGCACTTTAATATTTTGTGAGTAAAACAGTGAATAAAACGACAAACATACGTACATGCAGGAACCATAAGGGTTCCTCATTAATACTAATACTTGGGACATTCTACACAGCGCCACCTAGTCCCAAAGTAAGCAAATGTTATGCTTGTATTATAGGATACTGATCTTATACGGATACGGATATTATAGGTCAACTGATATACATACTTAATTATTCTTTATAATATATACATTACAGATACTTTTACACCCAAACATGGAACAATAGACATATTTTTTCGCACAAATATTTATCCCGGGTGGAAATCGAACCCGCGACCCTTGGCTCTGCAGGTATGGTCTCTAACCAATCGCAGTCAATCATTTGTTAGACTATGGAACCCTAAAAGAGGTGAATCAGAAAGAATTAACAAAATAAAAACACTGACTCTGTTGTATGGGTTTGTCTTCACTATCCTCAACGTAATTTTTACGGGGCCCTTGATTGCGGCGTATGCGCAGGCTACCGTTTGTTGATTTGGTGTCGCCAGCGAAGAAAACTCGCACTTGACGAGATCTACAATAAAAAAACATTCATATAGGTAAATAAGCTCACAACAGTTCCTCAAAGGATTCGGCAAAGGCCTCTGCCTGGTATTGTCCTTACACACATATTTGGCTTCAACGACGTTCGTTAAAATATATGTACGTTAATTATTTCCTTATCTTTTTGTATAACTCCATGATTACTATAATGGGAAATGATGTTTTCAATATTATTTTATTAATATCGTTAACTATCGACACTTAAGTGTGTGGCTTCTTTAAGGGCACTCACCATTTAGAATCTCTAACCACTCAACCACTCAGTCAGTCAATAAACAAATATCTTTTATGCAAGAGACTTGAATTGTTTTATTTTGTACTTTATTTAATATGTACTGATCATACTTGACTGACATGACTTTATTTCCTGAATAAAGTAAAATAAATAAATATGAGAAAAGACTTAAAAAACTTTCCTTTGAAAAATTATAATAATAAACGCATTGAGTAATCATTAAAAAAAAATATAATTAGAAATATATTATTTTTTAATTCAGCCGGTATTCGCAGAAAGTTACTTTGCTTTTCAGAATACCGTAATATGTAATTTCAAAACTTTCTGTAATATTCTTTTTTGATTAAATAATAAAATGAGCCTAAAATGAACACCATGAAATAAACACCAATCATTATATTACACTACATTTAAATAAATAAAAAAAAACACAGATATACACAAACCTTCTTGCATATTTTTCAGGTTCAGTGTCACTCTCAGGAAACATAATCCGAGGCATTTTTATGGCCCGCAGTCGCCTACTTACTGAAAATAAAGTTTAATGACACATTAGTAAATAGAAAAATACAAAAAAAATTACTAATTTTATTGCATAGTCACAAAATTTATCATCATCATAATTTCAGCATTTATCTGTCCACTACTGAAGATAAGCCTCCTCCATAGCACGCCATGTGACGTGATCCTCTGCTTACTGCATCCAACGGCGACCTGCCCTTTTCTTCAGGTCATCGGTCCATCTAGTCGAGGGCGCCCGACGCTACGCTTTCCCTTGCGTGCAATCTCCACTCGAGAACCTTTGTGCCCCATCGAGCGTCGGTTCTGCGACATATGTGGCTAGCCCACTACCATTTCAGCTTGCTGATTCTTAGGGCTATGTTGGTAACTTTGGTTCTTCAGCGGATGTCCTCATTCCGGATCTCTCGCAGATCTTTTTATCGCTCGCTGATCTCGGCTCCATATGTCATTACTAGCAAAACACAATGGTTGAAGATTTTCGTCTTCAAGCATTGAGGCAAGTTGGACAAGAAAACGTAGCACAGTTTCCCGAATGCTGCCCTACCGAGTTGGATTCGTCGATTTGCCTCTTTCTCGAAGTTGGATCTACCCTTCCGTATAGTTTGACCCAGATAGATGTAGTCTTCAACAACCTCGAGAGTTGCACTCCCAACAGTTATCGGTCAGGCTGAAACATGGTCACTGAACATTACCTATATTTTGTCCATGTTCATTTTTAGGCCTACCTGTTGGGATACGTCGTTGAGGCTCGTAAGCATTCCGCCGAGATCCTCCAGCGATTCAGCTATAATGATAAAATCGTCGGGAAATCTAAGGTGTGAGAAGTACTCGGCATTCACGTTTACACCACATCGCTTCCACTTGGAGAGCTTAAAAACGTCTCCAATGAACAGGTGAACAGTTTCAGAGAGATGACGTCTCCCTGTCTCACGCCTCTTTGCAGTTGGATAGGTTTCGGGCTCTGATAGTGTACTCGAACAGTCATACATCAGACATCTCAACACATCGATATACTGATAGTCGAGTCGGCATCGCTGGGAGGATTGCAAAATTGCCCACGTTTTGACAGAATCGAAGGCATTTTCATAATCCACAAACGCTAAGTACAAAGGCTGATTATATTCTTCAGACTTTTGTATAATTTGCCGTAGTGTGTGGATATGATCTATGGTACTGAAGCCTTTTCGGAAGCCAGCTTATTTGAATGGTGGAAATTCGTCGAAACTGCGCACAAGACCATTCGTAACGACCTTCGAAAACAGCTTCTACACGTAGCTCAGGAGTGCGATAGGCCTGTAATTCTTCAATAAGGCGTTATCTCCTTTCTTGAGGAATAGTATAATCACACTCTTGCTCCATGCACCAGGCATAGTGCCGTTTTGGACAACAGCATTAAACAGTTGTTGTAGCTTCAGAAGGATCGGCTTTCCGCCCGCCTTCAGAAGTTCTGTAGTAATGCCATTCGCACCGGGTGCTTTGTTGTTTTTCAGCTGTTTGAAGGCCATCTTAATCTCGTACAGACTGACGTCTTTGAACTCGTCGGTGTGGTGTCGGGTTAACTTGACTTTCTGGTCTCTAGCTAAACTCGTAGGCGATTTGATAGAGGTGTATAATCGTTTATAGAAGCTCTCAAATTCATGCAAGATCTCTGGTGTGGAGGAAATGACAGTGCCGATATCGGTCTTCAATTTTGATAGTTGGCTCTGCCCAGCTTTGAGATATTTAACAAACACTTTGGAGAATTTATTTTGCTCTATCGCTTCTTTAATATGTTCCATATTAAAACTGTGAATGTCTCGCCTCATTGATTTAGATATCTCTCTGTTGAGCTGCCTGTACTCGGCCTAAGTTGTCGCACTTGTGACACATTGTGATCGCACTATCATCTCACGTCGTTTTCGCATGAGTTCCAGGGTCTGATCTGAGAGCTTCTGTTTGTTGGTCGTGCGATTCATTTAGTATGTACACCCGACCTCCCAAACGGTTTTCACCAGCCTACTGTTCATCTCGTCAACATTAACGCTCAAATGGAAGGCATCGAAACGGCTTATAAATATATTACAAAAATGTATAGCAACTTATAACATAGCCTACAGCAGGTTGCGTTATGAAAATATTTTATAATTTAAAACAGTGTCTTTTGTAATGTGTAACGTGATATATATTGTCACAAGTGAATCTACTGATTTCAAATAACTTTTAAAGAAACACCATTCTTATAATTTGACAAGTAAACATTTCAATCCTTCAATACTGTTATTGATATATTGACAAGACATCGCATCGCAAAACCTAAACACCAGTGGTGTATCTATTTAAACTTGTGGGGGGGAGGGGATCATATTCACTGTTTAATTTAAAAGCCTATATTTGTGCTTATACTTGTGAGGTTGGGTCTACGACATTGACTGTCTAAAACCTTATCGGTGCTTTACAAAGACACCCGATATATGGTTGAATATCAATTTTAATGACATATATCTTAAAGTCTACAACCTAATTTACTATGAGCTTATCTTGTAAAAATATGTAGTAATTTTGGTATAAAATTAATAACAATAATAATTCTTAAAACATGGGAATCCTAATACCAAATGTTATAACGGCATGCTAAAATAAACCAATACATACGCTTTGCAGGCCAACGTTGTATTTTTCTTGTAACTCTGTATTGTCCACTTCTTAACTCACGCGGTGAGCTGTTGGATCTCTGATAATACAAAAAATTTAACTATAAACTGGTGATTTTTAAACAGTAACATGAATAACAAATCAGTTACTAGGTATAGCTGTAGCAAACATATTTATTGTAATATTTTCAATACCGTTATTAGACGATTTTAAATATTAGATGCTTTAAATCATAATTTATGTTACAGTGATAGGTTTGTCAAACATGAAGTAAAGGACATTTTTATTTTCAAATTATTGATTCTGCACATAAAACTGATTATATAAGGTAAGCACCATTTTAGTCACCAATTATTCTTTCTGTTACCACTATATAAAAAGCATGGGTAATTAAATTAAAAAATACTACAAAAGGATATTTTCTCACACAAGTGTGCCATAGAATAATACAAATCATGCACATGCACATGAAAAAGAAATGGAAGGTTTGCAATGTTAACTTTAGAAAATAACTGCCACTACAAATAGGATTTCATTGAAAATACAAAATATTTTCTAAGCTTCACCTTTTCGTCAGAAACGCTGGCAACTTCGTTTTGAGCGTAATTCCCTTCGTCAATCTCTCCATTTTCATTACTACGACGTGTTTTCACCATTGCATTAAACTATCAAATACTACTCAAATTGACTCACTGGATGCACGTACACATTACGTAAGAAACTAGTTCTTTCATAAAACCTTCGTGGAATCATAAGAATCAAAAACCGTGTGAATTAATCTCACTCAGCGATTACAACAAAGAAAAGGACGAGCCCTTCTCACACGCACATGTCCAAATCGACTTCACGAACGCCATATTAACGGACGTAGTCGCAGATATGACTATACGTAACTATATGAAAAATAAAAACTCACCTTAACGAATCATTCGTTAAATCGAATAAATTTAAGAAACGCGATAAAAATTGTTGAGATAAATGAAATAAATGAAAATATTGAGAAATGTAGTGTAACTAGAAAATAAATAAATAATCTAAGACCATTTGTATTGACACTGACAATTGTTGGATTGTTGATGATATTATTGACAAACGTTGATAATGACATGATGACAGCACATGACAGTTGTTACCATAGAGTTTTTTTTTTTGTTTATTTCTGATTTTTTTTTTTGTTCATTTGAAGAGTTTACTTTATGCATGGAACTAATATGTACTACGTACAACTGGAAGGAGCTCTCTCTAACATTAGCGTGGTCATACGTAAACTGGTGATTAAAAAAAAAAAGTGCGAAAGGGAAGTAACCGGGTGCCTAACTATCTCTTTCTACACCACTTCTGTGTGGCTAGCATAAAATATACCACTACACTGGGAAAAGTACTATGGTGAATTTAGATTTTATTATGAGGGAACCGAGGAATAAAAAACTATGCGTCATGATAATTACGATACAGGATCTATAATTTCCGCTGATGCATTATGTTTTCCTCTTCATTTCATTCATTTTTTATTATGGGGGTCATCCATTGCTCGACTGTTGAACATTTTTCTTATGGTAGGTAATTAGTAGCCTACAAAAGTTAGGTAATGGCATGATCTCACGTCGCGTTCTAATATCACTTCTTCTGAAAGTTCTGAATCCATTTTGATGATTTTTGTATTTGGTCACTATTTTTCAACATAGGGTAGATACAGTGGAAGAATTATCGAAATCAGCTGGTCTAATACGCCACTATGGCCGTTCCATATCCGAGCTGCTATTTCACGTCGCTGGTTGTACACAGTCGCCGAGCGGAGGTGAAGTCAGAGACGCATATTTTTTCCTCTTCACATTTCTCGTTTTTATTATGAGGGTCATTCATTGCTCGACTATTGATGAACACTTTTTTTTAGGGTAGGTAATTCACTAATTAGGCCACTGCCTATAAAGGTTACATAATAGCATTGCGAAGCAATGCCATGATTGCTCACGTCGCGTTCTAATATCACTTTTTTAAATATTTTGACTTAATTCAATAGGACTTTATACACGTTTGGCCGTTAATATTTCTGAAAGTTCTGAATCGATTTTGATAATTTTTGTGTTTAGTCACTATGTTATAACTTAGGGTAGATACTGTGAAAGAATTATCGAAATCAGTTCTTTTAATTTAAAGCTGTGGCAAATCAAAAAAGTCGATTCTTTGTTTTTGCGGAGTTTTTACTAAACAACTTTATTTCTGTTTTCTTTTGCAGTTTTATTTCTATCTATTTCCTTTTCTTTTTAAACATTATTTAGGTACCGTAATTTAGCTTTATTTGGGTATCCGTTAACGCAAAGTTATAGTAGCCCTTGACTAAGCAAGAATTAATAATAAATGAAAAAGAAACGTACCTAAAAAGCATCAACGCAGGATGACAAGCTATTAGCAAAATATTAATATAACACAGGTCTACAAAAATTTTTTTTTCGATTTTTGATTTGATAATATCATCTACTGTTAATGTTTTTTAGTGTGTTGAAACCGAAAATGAGGTCAATTTTTCTCCATAACGTAGGTACAGATTTGTTCAATCTCGAGTAAGTACAGTAATTATTACAATAAAAGATAACAAAGTCGGCTGGTAACTTTGATTTATTTTCATCTTGTTCACAATATCAAATACATAAATACATATTACATACATATTATATACCTATTACATAAATACATAGTACATATTTCCGCTTGTCAGAATAAACGATGACTCATACTTAATCATTATTTTTATAAAAACTTTTTGTAACAATGAATATGTTTATTAGATCGTTTTCGTGTAGGAGTGTAATAAATTTGCCTATATTTTCAATATTTATGACGATAGACAAAAGACAGTAATGGCAAAAAAATCAAGAGCTTTCGGAGCATTGTAAGATACTAAATTTTCTAAAATCGGTTCGTAACTTTATCGGAAAATCGAAAACGGTGAAAAAATCGAAATTTCCCTATTTTTCGGACAAAAAGTTGATTGTTTCAAAAACGGAAGAATTATTATCGAAAAAATAAAAAACCTTCCGAGACTGGTAGATGGTCTACAAGTTTGAAAAATAAAATTTTAAAAACGGTCGAAAACCCTGACTTGAGCATGTGCCCTTTTCATTTAATGATTATATGATTAGCTACCCTAGAAAGTAAGATTCGGCCTTATTTCAAGAAGTTATAAAGGTAGACGAAAACACTAGCGTCAAAAAATGCAAGAGCTTGCGTGGCTAAGTATGGTAGCACATCGAAAATTGGTCCATAACTTTCTTTGAAAATTTTTTGTCGTACAATTTTGTTCAATTTCCTCCGATAATTGCGAGAAGAGCGAAATCTGTAGATTTTTTTTTAGGAAACTTAATTTTTTAGACCTAAATTATTAATATATATTTATAGAAATAGATAGTAATACACTATTTTACACTCTATTTTTTGTGACTTCTGGTTTTTAATATATCTTGGTATGCGGATGATAATAGTATTTTTAAAGCTTGTTATGGTATATTTCATATTTGTTAAAATTTTTTATTAATATTTAAAACGAAAGTCTTAATTTATGGTTTTATGCTGGCAACTGAAACGAGAATTTGGGGAATTTTGACATTTGTCAAAGTTGAAGTTTTTGACGTCATAATACTAAGGTGTCCATAATGTTTAGATTAATAATAATACTTTGGTAGTTGCCTTTTGCCCTCTTTTGCCTATGATGTGGCCGTAATAATAGGTTGCCAGATATTTCAATGAATATGAAAGATGGAAACCTATGTATTGTTTTAAAGAGAAACGTTTTTCGTTAAAGTACGAAAATAATTTAGTTATAATATCTGACGTCATTCTAGTTACAGATCTGACACCATACGGGTAATGAATTTGACGTCATATATGCATTTGTGAGACTTGTGTGTGTGATTTCGATGGGGTATTGAATCTGTTCGTGTCTCTGGTGCCAATCGAAAGGAAGGAGGCCATCATATTAATATTTGAGATCCTTAGGTCTCGCACCAACGTTGAATTTTGAGACATTTCGACCCTAGAAATAATGTTTCGGTACCTAGAGTCTTTTGAATTCATTTTATCCGCCGAATGATTGGGAATTTTTGAGATTGTTGGGTTTTTTCGGGAAAGAAAGGAGCTTGGTTGCCTGTACGAACTTATGTTTTCAAGTTCCCACGTGCGCTCAAGGCGGTGAAGTGCGACAATATATATGAGAAATATATTTCAAACATATATATCTACATAATCCTTGACCTTTTTAATAACGTGTGTAGGGGATCGTTTCAACGGATATTTTCTGAGTGATACTTCTGAGGGCTTCGGCGTGCAAAAGTACCTACGCAACTTGTCGCGCTTGGATCTTTACTTCTGTGAGATTTAACTATTTTGGAAATAAAGGCGGTCAGCCATCCAATTATGAATCACATTCTAGGTAGCTTTATTTCTGTAATCAATAGGAGATTTGTTTTCAAAAGGGTATTATACATAAAGGGAGCATGCAGCTAATTTACTAACGTGATTGAGATATCGATATTTGAAGCTTTGATTTTTAGAGTTACTAACTGATTCACAATTTATTTTGGAGGTGAGAAGCCTCCGTCGATTGATCATATTTTCTGCGGGTTGCCAGCTTTTAGTGACTAGCTCTCTTGAACTTCTGTTTGCTTGCTTCTACTTTTCTATCGAGTTAGATAGGAGTCGGGCTACTGCCGTTTATTTTATTTTTTGTAAATTTGATGATTTAACAGTATTTCGTACAAATCCAACCATTATTTTTGATGCTATCGCAAGTTGTACTACGCGGTGGCCACGCGAGACCTCATTTTCAGTGCTTACGTTCGTGTTTTATGATCCCTTAAAAATATTAAAATTATTTGTTAATAATGAATGTAAATTGATTCCCATCATTCATGTATGTTTTTTTACTCCATAATTATACTGATGTATGTTTGTAGCATTTTAATTTGAAATCTGCTAAACCAATTTTGACAAATGTTCGAATTAAAGGTTCTTATTTACTAAATTACGAATAGGTTATTGACACGGACATACAGAAATCTTTATACTCATGTAAAAAAAGTTTACTTCAGTGTCACGGGTTAAGATAGGCTTAGAGAGTTTTGTTCGATGTTAGTCGAAAATTAAAAAGTTCCTGTTATGGTCTTATTTATCCTACGTAACTTTGTCACCCTAATCAGAATGAGACAATATGGCACCCACTAACGTCCTTGTTACTTTTATCTTTTTAATTCGTTTTCAAGGTCAAATTTCTAGGACCTCGAAATTTCTTCGTAGAGCTCATTCCAGTTGTACGTAGTACATATTAGTTCCATGACTTTATGTTGGTTATTTTTGTTGTACTATGGACAACAGAAACACGAGATCTATTTTTAGTATGTGAAATGCATGTCAACCACAGACATTACAATGAGTATCAATTGTCAATTGTAGTCAATTACAATTAAAGTGATCAAATCTGTGGTCTGTGGGTCAAATCAGCTGGACAAAAAAACAAATTAAATTAGAAAATGAAATCAAACTAAATAAATCTTGTGTTTCGCTAGTGAAAAAGGTTCGAAAACAAAAGTTGTAATTTAATAAAATCTATGTGACAACCACAGGTAGCAATTTTGCAGTCTAGATCAACTTCACAAAATTGTACAACACAACAAGAAGATAACTTTTACCTGCGTGTCTATTTCATATTTTTAAATTATTTAAATTCAATATGGAAGAGAATATTGATGTTTGCTCTACGGAAACAATAGATAAAAATTTGCCAATCGATAAATTCAACAATCAAGAAAGTTCAACTCACGATGAAATAGACGACGAAATATCCGCCAGAATGACCGCTTCCTATAGTGAAATATCTTTCCACTCTGAACAGCCTTGTCATTTAGAAAACAATTCCTCAAATGCACCAACGCGTCCTTATGATTTACCATCAGATGTGAACAGGAAACATGCAAAACTGCCTCTTGACATGGACGGTCATGTACGATATGAAGGTGATATGACACATTACGTAGCAGATGATTTAGAATATAAAATCAAATTGTCTAGTCCTGTTTCAAAAAAAGGCGAAACCCCAGTGTTTGGAAGTGCTAGTGTATCTCGATCAAGCACACCATCAGGAAAATTATATAGACAACTTCTTGCTCCGCAAATTGGACAAATTGATGTCACAGTTTTGAATGATTTGGAATATGAAGCTCAGAGAATAGCACAATCTGTGGATAATTTAATTGAAAACCTTTCTAGCATTTTACATTCAAATTCCTCTTTAGCTGCTGAAAATATGGAAGTCTATAAAGATGCAGTTAGTAAAACTTGTGATGCTATGGACAATAATATTAAGAGTATGTACACTATATTGGCTAAAGGTGAGGAAGTCTCCCAAGCAATGATTCCAGTTCAAGCACAAGCAGCAAGAATTGCAGAAATAAAACAATTGTTACAAGTCTTTGAGAATAACTTTTAATTAGAATAAGTGTATGTACTTACATAATTTAATTTAATAGACTTTATATTTGTAGGGTATCTACACTATAACATTATAAAGAGGAAAGATTTGTATTTTTGTGTGTATGTTTGTAATGAATAAACACAAAAACTACTGTGCCGATTAAAAAATTCTATCACCATTAGAAAGCTACATTCATCCTGAGTAACATAGGCTTTATTTATTGCTAGAAAAGATTAGGGATCCTTACTAAAACTTTAGTAACGTAACCCAAGGTGTATAAAAATGCCATAAAACATTTTTCGTCGCATGCACTGCAAAAGCTATTGATCATAGAACAAAAGTATGTTTTACAATATTGAAGAACATATCAGTAACTAGCGACTCGCCCCGGCTTCGCACGGGTAGCAGAGCAATATGCCATAGTGTTTTTTTCTGTTGTAGAGCTGTGTCAGCTTGTAGTTTATAGGCTGAAGAGTGACATAAGCTACTTTTTATTCCGGATAAAGGGGTCACGGTACAACTGTGTAGTACACGCAAACGGAGCCGCTGACGGAAAGCTATATTATAAAAATGTAAAATTTGTATGTTTGTTTGTTTCCGGGCTAATCTCTGGAATGGCTGAACCTATTTTGATAAGACTTTCATTGGCATAAAAAGAACTTTTTAGTGAGTATAGAGGGAGGGTTGATAGGGGAAAGGTGGGATAAGGGAGGGCAGGGAAGAGTAAATGGCTGAAAGGGAGGAAGGGTGGTGGAGTGAATAGGAAGTGGAAAGTTTCTGCAGACCACGCGGGTGGAGCCGGCCGTTAGTAATGTACATTTTTATAAGTAGTTATAGTTTTTATTTTAATATTCATTCATTACTCTTATTGTAAATTGTATATATTCTAAAACATTACCTTTAAAAGGATCATTTAACAAATACATTTTATATTTTTTTAAAGAGATTTGGGTTAGTAAAAACTTACCAACATTTAATGAAATATTATACAGTAAGATTATCCTTTTTTTGTCTGTTGAAGTCTAAAATAATTATGATTCTTTATAAATTGTACACATTCATGTTTATCCATCTCTCTACACTTTTTCACATTTATATTGTTACATCTATGCGTAGGTAGTACCTAGTACATTAATGTTTTATACATTTACCTACTCTAATGATCATGCGACTTCACGAGCATTTCGACTAGTAAAGAAATAACTAGAAAATTTAGATAAATATAAATTAGAACTGAAATTCTATTTTAGAGGTGGCGCGAATCAAAAGAAGTTGCGCCGTTCGAAATAATACTCGTATTTTTGAGGCGGTGTTGCGCGCCCTCAAAGACTAAGCGCTGGCGTCGTGAATTACTCCCACTAAAAATTGTAAAAAATTATAATTTCAAAATCGAATGTTTGATTATAAAACTTCGAGATGCTGTGGGGTGGGGATTTCAGAGCATATATAAGGAGGCTGGTGTGGCACTAGTGAGTGAGTTTCTGCGAAGAGTCAAGAGCGAATATAACTGCGAGTGTGGTACAAGTGTGTTAGCAGTTTGTGATTTTGTTTAGTAATAAAGCATAAGAAAACTTAAATTGGTGTTTTCATGTATCCAAAAAATCTGGACCTATAACCCGCAACTATATCATAACTGCTATTATATTTTACTTATTATACATATATATTTTGTAATGAAGTATTTCTAGTTTATAGACTTTCTAATAAATTAAAATCCAGTATTATCCACGCATATCATTTCCTGATTAGATGTTTAGAACAAATCTAATTTGACTTACATATGCCATATTTGTCCTTGCATTTGTATGAATGTTATAGGTATAGTAGGTACTTTTGAATTCTATTTTTTTTAGATTTTTATGATATGCGTATCTTGTTTCCGTAATGCACCTTAGACTTAGAAAATTGCACTAAAAACGTTGGCTATTATTTTGTGTGGAAAAAAATATTAGGGTTTTTTATTTAACTGTTTACTAAAGACTGTTAGAATTTATTTCTACAAATACAATACGAAACGTATTTACGGACAACGGAAATATTGTTTGATTTTCATAAAAAATTGCACTGTCTCCACCGCCGATGATATCGTGTGCGGAGGTCCCCTTACAGACTTACAGTACCTACCTACTGTGTGTACCTATTATGCTCTGAGGGCCTACGCTCGGATCTTTGCCAATAAAAATAAATAGATTGATAGATTTGTATTTGCTCCTAAATATATAATAATTTAAAAAAATATATTTACTTTACTTGAAAGTTCGAACGCATAATCTATAAAATCCAGCGCTTTTATAATTTTTGATCGTCTAGCGGAACTAGCGCTTTTTTTCGAATAAACCGCTGAACGCTCGAACACAGGATTACTCATAATACCATAGACATATATATACTAGCGTAGGAGACCAACTGACATCTAAACATCGCATGACCGAAACGGAAATGAGTATGTGTGCAAAATTCACATGTGGTTGAGCCAGTTTTAGTGATGTGCATGGGTGTTTTTTATATTATCGATAGCACGTAGTACTTTCATGATAATGTGTCGTTGAAATTACCGCGATATCATAAGTCGAAATCGGCAATCCTATTTATTATTTTGAATCTGCTATACTACATAATTTTTGTTTTGAGTTACTTTTCCTAACTTTTAGTTTTTTAAAATGACAAATCATCAATCAGTCAATTCAAATGCCATTTCCTTTACTCCAATAAATATTTTTTTTTGTTAATAGTTGATAATAAAAAATTTGCAGAAGAAAAGAAAGCGTTTACATCATTATGTAAATTTTAATATTTAGTTGAATACAAGCCAAGTAATAAATAAAACAATATAAATAAACGATTTTTATTTTTAATTACAATACGTCACGTTGCAACGCATAACAACAAAATTTTAACTCTTTGTAAACAAAAAAATGAGAATGTACAAAACGAAAACATTTACAATAGAGAAGTTCATGATGTTCAAAATATACAATTTAACTCGATAGAATTGAAAGATAAACCAAAACTAATAAAACAGTGAAAGTTTTTTTAAATTCGTCAATAAATGACTGAGAAATAAATTATTGATATTTATTAATTTGACGACCGCTTAGCCTAGTGGGTAGCGACCCTGCCTACGAAGCTGGAGGTCCCGGGTTCGAATCCCAGGTCGGGTCAGTATTTATATGATGAATATCGATACTGGTACCGGGTCTTGGTTGTTATATGTATGTGATGTCTTCGCTTGGTACGCAAAACACAAGCTAATGCTTAGTTTGGGGCCACGACGTTGTAATGTGTACGTTATTATTATTATGTATTTTCGTGCGGTTTGACTGGTGGATTCTTACTGCCCATGACGTCACATTGTCTACTCGATTGAGTGTCGCGTCGTCTCACTACACCACAAATTATGCCTTGGATGCCTTGGACTAGTCTATAATATCTTTTGTTTCTTTGTGTAATAGGTAATTAAGTTTTATTTGAATATATAGGAACAAGTTTTTGTAAAAGACAAAGTGATAATTTGCCTAAAATTGATATTTTCACTGTGATGGACTTTTCTTCAAATCCATTTTATATTAGTGCTGAAATAAAGGTTTAGGCTCTAAAGTTGAAGGTCCTGGTGATATATCCCGGTAAACGTACGCTGACACCGATCGCTTGGTCTTCAGATTGACCTGTATAGAAATTACAGTTGGCATAAATGCTCTGACTTTAGATATTAAGTATTATTAGTATATTACTTAATATACTTAGTAAGCACATATGAAAAAAAAAGAAACCCCTAACGGCACAAATTCAGTAGGTATAGATCCTTTCTTCAAAAGTCGTCGGTGATTTAGTTAGACAAAACAGTTATCCGTAAAATGTCTACTGCAAACCAAAGAATGTTTTCGAGGAGTCCCACCTGTTCTATTTAACATTTTTTTCCATTGTTCTATGCTAACCGTGTTTACAGGAAACCTGGATATTATGAAATAGTCATAATTATCAGGAAGCATTTTTTAACACCGCAGTTTCTTGGAGGAAAATGAGGTTAAACTATTGTATACAGTAGTTTTGTCATTCAAAGTTTAATTATTTACGACGTTCATAATCAGAGAACAGATAGAACGTCAGACTTTAAATCATAAATAAATAACGATTATAATTAAATAGAGCATCAGATTTTAAATCATAAATAAATAACGATTAAAATTAATTGTGTATATATCTTATATTTTCATTTGAAAAAGTCTTGTATTTACATATATACCCTATGTGTAGTATATATGTATAGATGTCATACTTTCCCTTACAATGTGCTGCCAGGCTAAATAAACCTCACAATATGTTTAAAAACAGTTAACGACATAATTCCAGTGGAACAGGTGCAATTAGATAATATCAAATTTACAAAATATTTATATTTGAAAATATCGACATATCGATACATTTTGTGCAATCCCTATGCTTCATTGTTTGAATGTAATTTTACACAATATTTTTGTATCGTACACATAATTGTTTAAAATAACAAATTATTTACAAAATAAAGTATTTACCGTATACTACTGATGTATAACCAAGTAAATTTAGGATCGCTTTTTATAAAAATAAGCATTAAGATAACAATATGTTATTGGCAGTACTTACCGGTGAAATGTCTCTTTATTTGGATTATTAACATATGTTACAGTGCAATTTAAAACTGAACACTACACCATTTTTATCACAAGAATTAATTTTTGTAGAATTCAAAACGATTATAACACAAAATAGAAAACAAAGCTGGACCTTATTTTGACAAGTGAGTAAAGAAGACTAAATGTGTTCAAAGAGGTTTTATGTCAGATTTTCTTGCATTTCTTTCTCGCATGTAGGATTTCCGCAAAGAGCTGGATGTCATTCGCACACTGTGTTCCTCTGTTACGCTAGTATATATACCTTTATGCATAATACGCGGTACGCCATTACGTAAAGTACTCTGTGGCCATTACTACGCTACGCTCCATGGAACTATTATGTCATACGCGTATGTATAGTATACTCCTTCCATAAATGCTCCATGTCCATAGTCCTACGCTTGGTCCATACTTTACATTGTCCATAGATTACTCTATGCTCTATGGATTATATTCGCGGGTGATTGCCATCACAGAACAATATATACTTCCCTACGGGAAGAAGAAATGTAACTCTATAGGGGGAAAAAACGACAAGAATAGCGCCAACTACTGGTTGCCCCTAGAACCATTTAATTGTCAGCAATCACAAACCTCATGCCTCATGCACGTACACTCCTATATCTAAACACACACACAAACACACTTATTTTTGAATTTTTGACGTAAAATTATTAGCCCCCACTGGCCCCCATATATAACTGAATAATCAGTCAAACTTGCAGTGTTACCATGTAGTAATGTGCAATAATATTTTCATGTATTTGAGGTAGAATTCCTATAGTTACAGTTCTTACCAGTTCTTACCTAGTTTAAGAGATACAGATCGCAAATTGATATTATATGTTATTTAGATGGATTATATGATTACGAATAATAATATCAGTACCTACTGAATAACTGTGAGAATTTTTAGTTATGTAAAACACCGAATAAAATATTTTGTTAAAATTTTACTAATAAAAAATCATTATTATCTTACTACATAGTTATGTAATGAAAAATTTATAAATAAAATTGTAACATATTCGTACGGTCAACCCTGTACATAAGATATTTTTCCAAAACAATAATTGTTATGGGTTAAGACGACAGCTTATCCTAGTGGGTAGCGACCCTGCCTACGAAGCTGGAGGTTCCAGGTCGGGTGAGTATTTATCTGGTGAATATTGATACTGGTACCGGTAATCCTGGTCTTGGTTGATATATGTATATATATCAACCTTCGTTTGGTACCTAAAACACAAGCTAATGCTTAGATTACTAAAGCGCCCTTTGGGGCCAAGACGTTGTTGTGATGTAGACGTTATTATTATTATGTGTGGGTAGACGATACTTAAAACAATCGTTTTGGGAATTTTTATCTATTTGTATAAACACCATAATAAACACAAAAACTACTGAACCTATTTCGGTAAAACTTTTTGTGATTTAGCAGTCGTAATCAAAGGTCTAATCTAATATACGATTTGAAGATAAGGATGCAGAAATCAAACATCAGTGATGTAAAATCAAATAAATATATATAGGTAGGTAATTATTATTTACAAAAATTTGTTTGTGTAGTTGTCTACATGTTATGTATATGTGAGTAAAATATTTACACTAGATTTATTCATCATCTGTAAAACTTTAATATTATGACTAAAATATTGAGATAAAGCGCTGTGGCGACGCGCCAGTGACTAACAATAACATTGTAGCGGTCAGCGGCCATTTGTGGGATACCCCTCACTGTAACTCGCAGTCGCACCGTTCTTGCGTGAATTTATGTTTAACTTAGTAGGTAATCTCGAAAAATGTTGTGCTTGTGCATTGTCCTGGTGGAACGTAAAAGATAATTTGTTTCTTCGTGAAATGCCGAAGTGTTTCCATAAATATTTTATGAAAACGGTTCACAAATCGAAATAACATTCGCTGTTGAGAGTTTTTCATTTCTGGAGGTAGGAAATGTGGATTACACCATAAGCATACGAAAAAAAATAAGTCATTTTGTTAGAAGATTAAAAACATTGACAATCGCAGAACCAAAGGTCACAGATTCAACTCCCGCCCGAGACTAATATTTGTGTGCATCAACATGTCTATCTGTTTGGTGCCTGAGTGCAAAATATCTATGTATTTATATACTGCAAAGAATATTAAGCATGTATATCAGTTGTCTAGTGCCCATAATACAAGCAAAAACTTGCTTACTTTGGGACTAGATGGCGCTGTTAAGATTAATTTCCATTCAACTTGAGTTCGTTAGATAGAACAAAGTATTATGGAAACTGTCTTATTACTTGTATAATTCAATTTCGTTATCATATCCTTATAATTTTTTAATTCATGTTTCATAAAAGTGACTGGGTAAGGGTAAGACCATATTTTCTAACGTACAGTTTTTATGATCAATTGGAAACATATTGGTATAATATGTTAATGTTTCTGCACATTATGCTTTGAATGGTTTATTAAAAGAAAGCAACTTTACAGTTAATACAAACTTTTTATCAAAATGACCTATACTTCACATGCGCCATTCCGAAAAAAATCTTAATCAAGCAGTCGTAAATCAGTGACTGGAAATCCATTTCAACTCTATACTCTCAATGGACTTGTTAATATGTCGTCATTTGGTCGTCAGGTTTCGTTCAGTCAATCGCCTTTCTAAAAAATCAAAAGAACTAATTTATGTTTTTTTTTTTTAAGTTTTAACCATATTTTGGATATAAAACAAAAAAGATACACTATAAAAAGTGATCCTATCGAACCGACCATTCCCAAAAATTTTAAATAAATTACAATACATTTCTTTTTTAAAGAATATGCAATTTTAATAACAAAATAGATAATTTATTTGATTGATGGGACAATAATCAACAGTTTAATTAAAGAATTCGTCCAAATATTTCACACAATGATTTTGTTAAATTCTTAATTAATTTGCTCACTGCACGCACATAGTTTATGAATTGTTCCATATACATCGTTCATAGTCGAATAAAACACTTTTATTACAGTCATTCATACATTCTGCTGCGATTATCATGGGAAAAAAATCTTGAAAACATAGGATAATTGTGTTTCTGGTATCATTGGCAAATAATGTTGCTACAATAAAAAAGAAAAGTTGGCACACAGTAACTGGTATCACTGCTCCTGGCCCCCGTAGGTATGTCCATGACCGCGGCGAACAAGTTGCCTGGGCCTGATTGCCATAGTGGGTGGTTGTGTTGTGGTGTTGTGTCGGGATTTTAAGTTTTATTTATAACTGAAAATGTAAATTAAATTACTAACATGAACTTAACTAACATAATTGAATTAAAGATATGGTTTCGACCGTCATGACCATTTAATATATTTACCCATTTCGTAAAAGAATTCACTGCAAATGGGTGACGTTATTAGTTGGTTTTCTGTGATAATAATGAAATTTAAATCTAAGTTCAACAAGAGTATTTATTTCCATTACGATCGTCCCTGGGAAAAAATTAAAACGATTAAATGGATGAACGAAAGGGCTACCGCGAACAAGGCATACGTTCCTACCGCGGTGAGTATTTATTTATACCTACCTAGTATTTATTTATTCCGTTAATTGTAGTTTAACATTAAGGTGTAGTAGGTATTTAAGTTGCATAAGTTCTTATTTTTAAATGAAAAATTTCACACATTAAAAATATATTCGGTAGTGCTTTACAATGTTGTCTGAAGTAAAAGTACCTATTATAGGATAGGGATGGGGGGCACAAAACTAACATTCAGAGTTTTGTTAAATGTGAAAAAAATAAATAAAACATATGTAATCAAGCAAAACCTAACCTAACTATACTAACCTATTTTTTGAAATTGTGGATCATCAACCTATTTTCTCCAAATTTAAAATTTGATCATTGTAATGAAAACTATTTGCATCAGCCAGCAGCATTAAAAAGCTGACCCATGTATTCTCATTACACTTGGTTTAATCTTAAAAACTACCTTATGAACAACACATTCAAAAGAATTTCATACACATGTTCTGATTAGTTTCATTATAAACTTATGAAAACAATTGTGTCGAGCAATAAATAAATTTAACAAAGTTAATGTTATGATAATTAAGTAAGTCGATAAATTGGGATGCTGCAATTACGACATTTTATAAATTATCTAACAGGTGTTAACCATAAAGATGCCATATTTATAGATAAGTTATTGGAAGTGATAAATGAAATAATAGGTAGGTAACTACAGGAAAACATAAAACATGTCACTATGAAAACTAAAAATACTCTAAAATAAGAAATCATATTCTGCGATCAAAACAAATTTATTTTTTTCTCCTATTTGTCGAGTTAGAAATCAATAATGTATAGAGTTTTGTGGGTTTCATTGTTGTAAACAGATTACTCAAGAATGACAAAGTGCTATTTAACATATGAATTCTTTAGCATTGTAATTAATCAAATGCCTTGACCCCAGGTCAAAATCCTTACAAAACAATTTTGAAATCCCAAACTGCTCTAGACCTGGCTTGGCTAATTTTAAAATAATGCAATTATAACATATTTTTTATTTTATTATGATTTAAATACTATTTAGTCATCACTATACTAGGCCATAATACAACACTGAAATTTCAGGACTATAAATACTTTTGAAACTGTTACAGTAAGGTTCTATATCAAAGAGTAAAATAATTTATAATATGTACATACTTAAACTTAATCACATTTAGTAAATAAGTTTATTTGAGCATATATTTTTATCTAAAAAGTAAAGTGTAATATTAAAAGAATTTGTAGGTAGTGAATTTATTTACTGTTTACATTTGATTAGCAAATAATCTGCTACCTATTTAATCATTTAGACAGCATATTTTGCTTTTGTGAGCACTAAAAATATCAATCTCAATGGGTAGGTACCTAAGTACTTGATTAGCAAACAAATTAATACTGTAACGCCTATCTACTCTCGCGACGACGTTATCGAACTCACTAGAAAAAGCATGACACCTATCTACAATAGTACAAAAACAGGTCATCGAACTTACGAGAAAAATTCCCACAGCCATTCAATAAAACCGAAAAGTCTAGAGGAACAATTAATTTCACTAATTTAAATACAGAGGCGGCGTCGTTGAAAGGAATATTCGCGATATTTCTAAAAATCGATGGTTATTTCTTAACGCCACGGCGCCAACATACCGTTCCCACGGTCCGAGAAATTAAAATGTAATTTATAAATTTCGAGAGATAGAATGTTCGAGACGGTGACTAGTGGAAGGGAGAGAGCTATATAAGGCGATGGTCCGTGGCGTCGAGCAAGTTGATTTTTGGAAGTACGCGATAAGTGTCAAGCGCGATAATTTGCGAAGTGCGGAGTGTTTTAACTGTGCAATTAGTGTTCGATATTGTTTGTTCGATATTGCTTTTGGATTATTTTGTGATTTGGAATTATAATAAAGTGAAGTGAACTAAAATCAGTGTTTCAGTGCATCGTCAATATTAGAACCGGTAGCCCGTACCAAAACTGTCTTGATACAGAATAATTTTTTATTATATTGCTTGCTTTACAAAATTTTTAATTTAATATTAGGTATTATTTTTTTGTAATTACCCCATTTTCCCTTTAGAACAACATGATACACAATTTATTAAGTACTCTATTTTTCACCAAAATTTTACTGTGGACAGTTGTTCTATGTATTTTGCTACTAGTTTCATCGAAATCGGTTGTACCTATATGTACATTTATGGTATGGCACGAGATGTTGCTTATATGACCGACAGACGTACAGGCAAGCACCGGAGTCATCCCATAGGGTCCCCCTTTTCACAAAATTGCGATGGGATCCTAAGAATATCAAATCTAGCATTGGACAAGTTGAGACTCTGATATAGTTAACAAATTGTTATCTAGATGTTGCAATTTGTTACAAGTACATTTTGTGATTGTTTTGTTCGGACTCGTAGCACAAGGCAACCTAATTTCATATCAGTAAAATAAACAAGCATGTCCAAGCATTTTATTTATATGGTTAAATATAAGCAAAACGATATAAAAATTATAACATTCATAAATGGTTATATTTTGCTCTTGACTTCATCTTCTTGATTCTTTTTACTGCTCTTTTTTTTAAAATAGCAGCAGTGCGTGATGTGATGATCAACTTCCAAAAAATTAATGATATCATGGTATTGGACCATCGGTTTTTTGAAAGTTTCACCAAATTCAGTTGAGTCATTTTTGAGTTATGAAATAGAAACAAACAGACGAGAATATTAAAATACCGTCTAAGTATGAGGTGAACTCGCATACCAAGTTCCGTACCACCCGACAATATCAAAAAACATGTTTCTTGTATGGGGGACCCCCTTTAATTTTTAATAATATTTTATTTTTATTATTTGTTGCTATAGCGGCCATAGTAATTCACACTCCATGAAAATTTCAAGTGTGTGCCTATATACGGTTCAGAGGATACAATCCTGTGACAGACTGATAGACGGACGGACGGACCGAGCCTTATAATATAATATCTGGGACAATCCACACGGCGGCGCCATCTAGTCCCAAATTAAGCAAGTATTATGCTTGTATTATGGGGTACTAGACAACTGGTATAAATACTTGGCTATTTTTTTATATAATATATGTATATGTATATATATATATATATACATATATATATATATACTATATAATAAAAATATATATATATATATATATATATATATATATATATATATATATATATATATTACACCCAGACGCGGAACAAATAAACATGTTTTGTCATTATTTGTCTCGGGCGGGAATCAAACCCGCAACCCTTGGCTCCGCAGTTATAATAATATAATTATGATAACGTATACATCACAACAACGTCTACGCCCCAAACTAAGCATTAGCTTGTGTTTTGGGTACCAAGCGAAGATACAGCATACATCAACCAAGACCCGGTACCAGTATCGATATTCACCATATAAATACTGACCCGACCTGGGTTTCGAACTCGGAACCTCCAGCTTCGTAGGCAGGGTCGCTACCCACTAGGCGAAGCGGTCGTCAAGCGCGGTCGATCGTATATAGGTCGTTAGGGTCTAACCACTCAGCAAACAGACTGTCTGTCGTCTTAGTAAAGGGGTTCCCGTCAGGAATGATTTTAGGGATTACTCGATCACAATAAACTTCCCCACAATCTTCCACATCATACATCTCTTTAGACGGTTATAATTGGTGATAGATTTAGCTGTCTAAATTTATAACCAAATATAACCGTCTAAAGCGATTTAGACAGTTTCATTAAATATTCCGTATGTATCGAACTGACTATTTAAACTAAATATTTCAGGTCCAACTACGTATGATTTTGAAGGCTAATACGTGAGTTTATGTATAGCTTAAATGGTTTTAATGATTCGTGCGAAGGCCAGTTATACGAATCTACTTTGAAAATACATTGTTCAAACTATACGATTTTAATCTTACAATACTTACATGACACCGCTTGGTACTTATGCAATCTTACTAATATTTACTATTTAGATAATCAACTATTATATCGGGTACTACTAGGTCATATACTATACTAGTAGGTCATATGTTAATATCTATGGCGACGATGTGTGTTTTTAGAACATGATGAGTTGAGTATGTATGGTAAATGTATTTTTTACTTATTTGAATGAATTTTGAAATTTAAAACGGTTTTTTTTTTCATCCAAATGTTTTCGCCTGGAATCGTTTTAAAGATTTCTATACCTAGGAACATTAAAGTACGAATTAACTTTTCTATAATAAGACGACTAATTTAAAACGAGAAGATTGGCCAATAATAATCCCTTTGTTCCCGCAAAGATAATAGTCGAGTTGTTTGACTATTATAGATTGCCACCTTTTACTGTAATGTAAGTTAAGTGTAGTTTTAAAAAAAATATTCATTGAATTCTTAATAAGTACTATTCATACTCAATTTCTTAATTTATTTAAAATATACAGTTTGCGAACACTTAGAACTTGTTCCTCTTCATATAGGGAAGGTGTAGGATGTCGAAAAGGCCGTCGCAGCGTCAATTTCAGTACAGCTGTTTGGGCGCGCTCGAGCTTAATTATATAGCTAGAAACTGACCTACCCCATACCACTATACAGTAGGTAGTAACCTATTGGCAAAGTGCCATGGAAACGCTTCTGAACAGCTGACAGCACAGTAGCCTCGCGCACGTGACATCTATGTAAGCCGCGAAAGTGAGCTTTTCGTTTAAAATGACTCCCTTCTTTAGCATGTTTAAACACTTGGCTGAAGGGAAGTAGGGCATTGTCAAGTTTTGAATTTTTATAGTCGCATGTTTTAAATGTATATAAATTAAAATATCAATGCACGTCAAAAATATTAAAAAAATGTTTGCAAGTTTAAAAATTTGTATGTTGACCTCACCACCCTTTAGCCAGGTCTACGATTTCGTGTTTAGACATTACTAAAGAAGTATTACACTTCATGCTGCTTGAAATACTTATCAAAATTGTCAATCAGATCTCGGACTATAAACTATTCGACAAATATCGTTGATTTATGTCATCAATGTGATGTCGATCGTGTGGGTGTAACACCCTTAGCGATCTCAATGAGCTCGTCCTCTTCAACAAAATTATGTATCATACGCAATTTCACACGCCAAAGTATAACAGACTGATGACTATACTTTTTGAATTTCTGGAAAATATCGATCATTACCGGAGATATAACAAATCAAAGTTTGTGTTTTAACGACGTCACTCGGTGTCGCTGCGTACAAATTATCCACGTTAGCCCATAGCAATGTAACTAGTGACTTCATGGTGCGATTTACTTTAAAAATTTGGTTCTGTAGCATTTTTGTAGATATCAATGAAATTTATAATAATAATAATAATAATAATAATAATAATAATAATAATAATAATAATAATAAAATCATTTATTGCCAAAAACAAAAAAAGCAGTTACAGAAATTCTTAAAAAAAAGCTTATTCTTTACGAAGTTTACAAAATTGGTGGCAAACGGAATCGACTCAGCCTAATGATGGTCAGCCGCTGGCGAACATGACCATCGCTGATATTCTGCCGATCCCGAAAATAAATATCTTATACATAAAATTATACAGACTATCACTACACACTCCGATCACATACATGTCCAGACAGAAATTTGGCGCCAGAAATGTAGACAAATAGAAATATCACGTCACTGTTCAGTTAGGCGTGACCAACGCACACAGAGACGGTTAGTAGGTGCCCGATCAGTAAGTACTGCACAGCGAGAGTGTATTGGTCGTGCAGTAGTTCATATGCTACTTGACATCCAGTAGCATATAAAAGCAAATAAGTATTTTTCTTGTCATTGTATCGCGTGGGTATATCCAGACATGCAAGCAATCGAATATTTTATAAGAACTTAAAAATAATATTAAATACAAACTTAAATACTAATTACATATAAAAAAATCGTATACCTCGTGAAGATTCGCTTACTGAATCGCGCATACATAGAAGGGAGCAAGATACGGGTCCCGTCATGGCTCAGTGAGTCCGAGGCAGGGCCGGGTAGAGGTCAGATTACGACCCACAGAGTTCAACTACAATAACTCAAGTCCGAAATTTTATTGAAACCACACATTTTAATGCAATTTAGCAGCTTGTGAGATCTTTTTTTTGAATATCCAATAAGTGAGCCTTAACAATTCGTCTAAAAACATATAGTGATTATCAAGAAAAACTATCCAGGGAAAGCACTGGATAGTTTTTCTTAATAAAAATAACATATTTCTATAAAATGCAAAAATGACAAGACTCGCTCATTTAAACGTCACGACCTAGACTGAACAGTGTTTTATGAATGCCTATAGAGCCCTGCTTTTTGCGCCGACGTTTCGACAGGCTATTACTGGTTTTCACCGTACATAAAATATTACGCGATTTTTTATGACAGCAAAAAAGTAACGACTTCCGCTAAACACTAATGACATTTATGTGGTAGTATACATTAAATACTCTATAACATTATTTATTGTTCAGTAATTAAATAAATACATAAGTTATGTCATTGAATACATAAATATTTCATATGTATGTGGTGTTTTCGCTTGGTACCCAAAATACAAGCTAATGCTTAGTTTGGGACCTAGACATTGCTGTGATTGTGTGTGTTATTATTATTATTATTATATTGGTTGGAACAGTAGATACCATGTGAGGAATACCTGCCGGTGGCTTGCCTAGTGTTCAAGAATAACGCAAGCCCTATATATTTTCTGTGGTCTTCATGACAACAACGTTAAATTAATCTTTTTGACTCTTCACTGTTCAGATTCATACCTTTCATATTTCACTGTCTACCGTCGGAGAGCTCAGTATAGTACCTACCTACACAGATGGCATGATTTCAGTAGACAGCATTTTACAGGCAGATCAGCAAAGACATACTTTCGGTGACTTTGTAAACACCTTTTGGCTTTCTTGAACCTTAAGCGAATAAACTTCGTGAATAAACCTTCTCTGATAGAGCATACTATGCATTAAAAAATATGTAGATATAATATTGTAGATATTTATTCGATTTTTTTATTTATTTCTATTACCATATTTTAGATAAAAACAAATTATTGAAATCGTTTCAACTGAAAGTATTCCAAACGTTGGAATCTGCTAATTTTTATGAGGTAATCTACTGATGTTGATATATTGTTTATTTTGGAGAAAGAGATATTCGTTGCATGCACTGTTTAACAATTTAATAATGAGGATTTGTAGTCGGTAACCAAAAGCGAAATAAAAGCGTCCGCAACGTGCGTGGGCTGATATGACCGCGGCCCGGCTCCGTTGTGCGCGTCAGTGCATGCAAATACTTATTACGGGTCGGAAGTGTCACACTGTTTACAGGAATGTGTCGAGATTTAAATCGGATAATGTTGAAATCAAATTAAAACTAATTGAATAACTAAATACGATATTCAGCTATTTTTTGCGTGTTTGACGAACAGTTTTACAAATTTTACGACACAAGTCGGCATCGCGCACTCGGCGCTAAGCTATTACACCGACTAAAAGCCGATTGGTGGACTTATTGCGTTTTGGATGACTTCATGCGCGGACACTTTAGAACGCGGGCAGCCCATCTACTTATATTATTGGTATATCAATGGTTTCATGTGTAATATGAGCTTCCATTCTCCTTTAACAGGAAAGTTCATAGAAATCAATATCCTCGCTGTTGCTTTACAGTATGTTTTTGAAAACCTATTATATGTATACGAAAAAAACTACATCTTTATGCAAATAATAGTGACAAACATAATATAAATAGAAAGATGTTGACCAAGTGATATGATATAGGTATGATATGATATAGTGAAGTTTAGAATCCGTGGAAAAAAAATAAACTTTTTCTCGCCTATTAATATTTACACACACTTCAAACCATCATGCAATAAAGGAAAACTTTACTCAATTTGTTTTATATCACTGAAACTTTAAATCGCAATAAGTAAAAAAATGTTTCTTATTACAAATTTTCAGTCCAACCGAAGTGGAGCCGCATATTTCGAATACATCTGATTTGTACGTTTTCATCCAGAAAGCTGTAGAAATCCATAACAATTACTTTATAAACGAGCAATTGATACACATAATTTTTCATAGTTTATAAAGGTATTAATGCTCAAGCCGGCGATTACGAGCAAGACAGCTATCTACAGCTAAAGCAAATGTGTCTTAGCCCTCATCGGCGGCGCATTGTCATCGCATGACTTGCTTATACCTCGAAGTCAATTATTTAAATCTATTCAAAGGAACCACCAGCTCAAATATTACAATTTTTTTTGACAATAGGCTGAAATTTAAAGTTTATATTTTTAATACATATTAATGATACAGGTATTTTATTATGTAGGGCAAGCCGTAATGTCGTGATAGCCGAGTGGTAGCGAGCCCGCTTTTTGTTTAGAAGGCCGTGATTCGAATCGCAGAGCATGTACCGTGCGTGTACCAATGAGTGTACTCTAACTTATGTACATAACTATCACTGACTCTGTAACTCGGAAAGCACGGTAAGCCCTCGATCCTGGGTGGCATCAATAGGATGGCAGTTGCTAAAATCTACCAACCTGCACTGGATCAGCGTGGTGGATTAAGCTCCAAGCCCCTTCGTCCCGAGGGGAGGTCTAAGCCCCTGCAGCGGGGCATTAATGAGCTGACGGCATGGTATGGTAGCCGTGACTTTTGGCTTCTATGAAACACTCTATAGAAAAAACTGCCACTGGTACCTCCCAATTAAATACAGAACACTTAAACGAACGCAATTTTCCTTTCCAAGCTTAATATTTTCGATTTTAGATACGTTGTATGATGAGCGTCTCAAAACAATATCACGTATACATGCATGCTTTGGCGACCAGAAATTGTTCTTAGAAGTGACTAACTATCACTTCAACTTTCTGGCTTCCCTTATATCATATCATCAAATATCGTGTCATTCGGTCAAGTAGCGAACGATCGGTGCTACCGACGAAAATAGAACAGCACTGCCTCACGATTTACTTGAACCGAGCTTGTGTTGCCTAAAGAGGGAATAAATAGATATATCTGTTTATAGTGCAATGACTGGATGTGACACGGTTGCTAAAGGCATACCACCTTTAGTAACTGTGCCACAAAACTGGCGTGACACAATGGGATTGGATCAAAATTTTAAAGTTGCACTGATAGTTTTTAAAATGTAAAAGAATGAGGCTCTATATATTTAAGAAAATTCATCTGACGTTGAAATAGTTTCTGTGATCGATCTGAGCAGTTGAGCTTATTCCGCTGCTTTCCGCGGTAAAAAAACAAAAAGTATGTATAAAATATAAAATATTAAAATATAAAATATATATCAAATAAATTTGTAATCCTTTTGATTGACTCAAAATATTATGATCTTATTTGGTCTTAGATAAAGCAAGCAATAAATACCTGTCCAGATGACGTCACGGAACATTTTATTAATTAAATTTTAGAAAAAATATTACTAACGAAATCGCAGACTTAATTTAATTTGTTTCGAAAGAGAGGTATTGATTGATCTAAATTTACAGAAAAAATATAAAAACGATATACTAAACATTTTGATCCAAGCCCATTGTTGATTCCTGTATTGTTTCATCAGGTGGAGAATGTAGCGAACGTATGCACGCACGCAGTTTGCGTCGCGCCTGCGTCAATCGGTGCCCGAGAACTATTAACCCGCTCATCGAATGCACCTCAAGCCATAGCCGCTGTGGTCTATGGCCTAGCCCTCTGCTTGCTGTTCGCGGTGTCGACCACATTCCATTCCATTTGTTGCTGCGGCTCTGACAAGTAAGTTTACCGTGTCCATTATATTAACGCCTAACGTGACGCATTTTTATTTTTACCTAAACTTACGCCAAATGCACGTGTACCCATTATTAGAAGACGGTATGTTTGACTATAATCAACAACTATCAGTAGATGTTAGACACAAGATTTCAAATTTTATATTTTTTTAATACTTAACCTAATAGCATAGCAGCGTATTCGGGTACAGTTACAATCAAACTTTATGACGGATCCGAAAGTAGGCACAAGTCGCGTGGCAAGAAACAGTTTTAGGTGCAGCGGGACACAGTGGAGCGAGGGGTATATGACTGTACCTGCGCAAGTCCGCTCAAATCGTTGTATGTTCTCTGGTTGTATGCAGATCCGCCATAAAGTTTGACGCGATCTGTATCCGACATTAATAAATTGATACTAAATACTATTCAGTCAGCGCCGGCCCTAGGCCTTGGATCAGAATAGAGCGAGATCGTATTTCGGCGCCGTTTGGTCGACACTTTCACTCTACATAAATTCTATTTCAGTTGTATGTTAAATAAATAATTATTTATACTTTTATTGCATTTTATATTAAATAAATAATAATTAACACTTTTTTTGCAAATATCAACACGGCAATCGGGTCACTAAAAATAACACTGCTTCTGCGTCACTCAAAAGGTGCCATGAAATTTTTTATTTTGGCCTGAAAATTGTTCTTTGCATAAAGCGTTTTGGCGCCCTTTGCCATCTGGCGCATGGCGCCTAGAGCGACCGCTTCTCTCGCTCTACCCCAGGACCGGCACTGTTATTCAGTATTCTGATGGTATTTGTATAGTAATTTGTTTTTTAGTTCTACAAAATGTAGAATAGGATACTTTTTAACGACGAACTATTGTGCAATTCGTCGTTTAAAGGTATCCAAGCCGAGTGGATAATATCCATTGTATTTATATGCCACTCTATCGTCATATCCCTTGTAGAAAATCATTGTTTGATCACATAAGAAGCGCATGAGTAACTGACAACGATACGAGAATAAAATAGTCTTTAATTATGTAAAAAAGGAAAAATCATTAAAAATTATTCCCAAAACAACGATGTAAACAAAAATCGGACGCACGCGTCTTACTCTACTTTCAACTGGAAATTTGTGGTGTCATTAATGCCTGTTTAATTTTAATTAAAAAACCAAGTTGATCGCGTCATACAGGTCATGAACAAAATTATTTATGACCCATATAAGAGAGGCTGGTTAATTATTTCTCTTAAATGTAAACTAACAGCAGAAATAGAACGTCATTCGTATATTTGCTTGATCAAATCTTGAGCAACAATATATTTTTTTAAAGTCTATATTAATATTAAAACAATTTATATCATAGTTTGTCATTTTGTCTATGCTTCATTACTCTTAAAAATTTAAAATAACTTACAAGCATATAAACAAACGCAAGGCAGACTAAGTTACCTACATATTATATTGTTCATTTATGAATATAATAAATTTATTGGGCTTTTTTTTGTTATTTTCACCCATAACAAAATAACAGAACATCGTCTTTTTAATAATGAACTTTAAATAATGGATGATAATTAATTAAGTGATGAATTTATTATTATTTTATAATATTAGTAACTACAAGGCATAATTCAAAATTTCTTAGCGGAACATGTAATTTCCAGCTGAAATTATATCGCGTGCGAGACGTGACGACGTTCACTGAACGACTTTGCGTATTTTATTACATACTAGCGACCTCCCGCAGCTTCGCTTGCGTAGACTACAAATTCCTGTTATAGGTACTATTAACGTTCGAGATGGTTTATACGTACTTTTTGCTGGAACCAATTTTGGTTACACCCATTCAAACTTTCAATCATCATTTTCCTTCCACCCTTTAAAAAAAACCGATACAATTTTTCATCTCCCGTTTCCCACCATTAAAATGTGGAAATCTAAAAACCCTGAAACACGTCATTATTTAAGTCCCTCCATTCCCATCCTTAAGTTTGAAATTTCTAAAAAAGCCTTTCTTAACTTAATGCTCACTTTATAAAATAAACCTATGATCCAAATTTAAGCTTCCTAGACTTAGTAGTTTCGGCTGTACGTTGATAGATCAATTTGGACAAACGACAGACAGATAGACAGACAAACAAACACAAAAAGTAGCTTATGACACTCTTGACAACCTCCTTTCCCGTCTGCAAAGTTTCCTTATAATCTGTTTAGCCGTTTTGAAGATTAGCTCAAATAGACAGATACACGTACAGACAGACAAACGGACGGACAAAAAGTAACATTTGTTAGTTTTGACGACCTTATTTTCATACTTGTGATGTTTCATTAAAATTGGTTTAGACAGATGGACGTACAGACAGACATACAAAAAGTACTGTATGTCACTTTTGACTACATCCGTTCTATATGTATAAAGTTTCATCAAAATCGGTTAAGCCGTTGTGGCAGAAGCCGATTTGCTCGAATAGACAGACAGTTCGTTTTCGTATATATAGTCTATAACCCTCGGCTAGATTCAGGCTATCAAAGGCAAAAAGCGCGGACTTTTGGTTAGAACTTTTAAAGGGGAACAATTCCGTAATACATAATTTTTGCTTAACATCAACCGTTTACGCACCGCGCGCGGAGGAAGCTCTCAAAAGGAATAATTTTTCCCGTTTTTGCAACATTTTTCATTGATGCTCCACTTCTATTGGTTGTAGCATGATGTAGTATAGCCTATAGCCTTCCTCGATAAATGGACTATCCAACACAAAAATAATCTTTCAATTTGAACCAGTAGTTCCTGAGCTTTGCGCGTTCAAACAAACAAACAAACAAACTCTTCAGCTTTATAATATTAGTATAGATATGCCTGCACATACTATTCAACGTTGTTCCAACTTCATCATCAGGCTTTCGAGCCTTCACTACTAGAGTCCAGCCCTTCTTCAATGTTGAATGGAAGAGTCTCTGCAACACGCTCTGAACATTTTCAGTTATGGGCTTTTATAACTGAAAATGTTCAGAGCTTGAAATCTTGAGAAGGTGAACAGATGCAAATATTTTCCACGACTTCTATGCCTAATTCTTATAACTCAGACCCTTAATATACTAGCGTAATAATACTTAATTATTTCTTTTTGTATTTTGAGCGAAATGTATTCGTCTACTAAAAGTGGTGGACTAAGGAACGTTTCCTCACACATTTTTTTGCTTACATTTTCAGTCACAATGCGGTATCTCTCTACGATCATAGAGATGCTGCATTGTGACAACAAAAATGTAACCAAAAATATTCGCTGTGAAGTAGAATTTTGTGTGACGCACATGTAAAATTCGTGTCTACTGGACAGTATCCTAACCTTCCTATGTATCCTAACTATTCACCAACCCGCACTGGAGCAGCGTGGTGGATTAAGCTCCAAGCCCCGGGAGGGCCTAAGCTTCTGCAGTGGTGTATAATGGGCTGGCGGTGCGGCATGGCATCCTTACCTTTCTCTTTACTGTTTGTAACATGATGTCCTACAAAACTTGTCAACCGATCCATCAAAATGAATGAATGTGAAAGCAACACAAAATTGATATAGCTACGTAGCAAGTGAGCAACGCCTTGTTAAAACTCAACATTATGTTAAAGAATATGAAGTAGATACTTCTTGGTTATTATCTGGTGGTTTTATATGTTTTGATGTATATTTCGGTAAAAACGTTTGATATTATGAGAACATGTGATGCTTCGAATCAATATATTTTTATTTTGTTGCTGATTTTGGTGGTGGGATAAAACTTTGTGAGCGTGGAAAATCAGGAAAAGTTAGCCTGCCGGCACGTGATCGGCGATGCGACGACCGAGCCGTGACGGCTAGTGGATGCCTGCCTGCGATTTGGCCCGCATGGACTAGCATTGCTCGTATTCAGGATGCAAGCTTTCTCCCTGTCATATTTTAGCTACTGTGATTAAACATTTAAAATATGTAATTTATTTTTAAATAGCTATATCTAATTTTGAGTTTTAAACACATAACTATATTTAACTTTTAACTTTTTTTTTTAATAAAAACTCGCTTCCGAAAAAGGGAGGCGACGACGTTCCGGACATTGTGAAACTTTCTAGAAAATTCTGAAACGTCAAAGACTTATGTCTGAATAATATATTTTAACATTACGTTGATTCGTCATGGATTACTTAAAATTTTTAATTTTACTTACGAATTTTACATAATACTATAAAATACAATTAGTTCCATCTTGAACATGTTGTGAAAAATGAAACAATTTGGAAATAAAATCTAGCGCATTTTTTTTCTCTTGTGATGTATCAAAATATTTCAGAGTTTAAAAAATTAAAAACGTAAAACCTAGTTTTTGTTAATCTGAAAACATATTTTTGCGCCAGTCGGTTAAGGTTTAATAGGGTGCAACCGTTAACGCCGTTTGTATGGAAATTTGCCACTACACAATCCTTTTAAAGTCAGGAACCTCCTGTTCCTTTTTCTAGGTTCTATCTTAAATGCTTACTTAATTCACATGTGAGGGATCACCGTCTAACTATACATTAACGCCTAAGGCTAGGAATATACGGACCGCTCGAGCTCGGTGCGACAGCTTCAGGCGGTGATTGTCTGGCGAAATGGGAACTGATGAAGCGACTGCTGGCGCGGTTCTGCTATTTTGTTAATGCTCGCCTGTTAGAGTTCTCCGTGTATTTCTAGCTTAAGAAGAATGTCACAGCTTAGCGTCTGACTTTGCTTAGCTCTAGTTAACGCATTGATATAGGTATTGGATTTAGCGCCATTAGGCACATCTGCGTCACGTTGGGCCTCATCTATCATTAACTTAACATTCACTAAACTCATAATAAAACTTTTGCAGTAAAATGAAACACTTCCTGCACCGCTGCGATAGAGCCATGATATACATATTCATCGCGAGCTCATACTTCCCATGGTTGACTGTCGGCGCCGTATCATGCTGGATGCTTCGAGAACTGAGATGGGCGATTTGGTTGCTGGCTGTACTTGGCATAACGTATCAACAGATCTTCCACGAGAGATACAAGATGTTAGAACTTCTATTGTATCTCGTTATGGGACTGGGACCAGCTGCAATTATTGTCAATTCAAATGTATGTTGAATAGAGTTTTGCATGTTATTGCTATTGGCGCACCGAGCTTATATTACATTACTGACTAGAGGCTGCATGAACATAAAGTCCAGTGTCAAACGGAAGATACTTGTTAGGTTTCCGTACCTCAAAAAGACAAAAGGAACCCTTATAAGATCATCTCTATAGCTGTCTGTCAAAACCCTTTTTCTCAGGAACGCGTGGAGATATCAAGTCGAAATTAATATCAAATACTTAGTTACGTTCTTTTGGAGCTGTAAAAAATCAAGCTTTTAAGTAGACGCAAGCAAAAAATATGGCCATTTATGCCGCATATTTTAACCCTCTGTTGACCTAGACTTGTGAAATTCGGCAAAAAGCAAAGAGCCATAACTTGTTTCAAACCTATAAGACCATGTGACCGTGGTTCGAATCCGGGCGTGTACCAATGAGTTTTCTGACTTAAGTAAATTAACTATCACTGACTTCGTGCCTCGGAGAGCACGTTAAGCTGTCGGTCCCGGTTGCTGTCAATAGATGGTGGTCGTTACAATCCGCCAACCCGCATTGAAACAGTGTGGTGGATTTAAGCTCTAAGCCCCTCATCTTGAGGGGAGGTCTAAGCCCCTCCAGTGGGGTATAAAAAAGGGGTGATAGAATGAGAAGTCTCATAGCGCAAGTAAAGGATATCCGAAAGTTGTCAATTTGTAAATAATTCGAATTAAAAAAAATTGCTATCACAATATTAAATTATTTTTTTAAATACGTACCACAAATATATTGTATGGTGCGGAATGCTCAGTGAGCGAGTTCAACTCGCAGTTGTCTAGTTTGTCGCCCTTTTTTTAGGCAGTTATTTATTTCCTACTCCCGCTCAATTGTGATGAGCTACGCTTACAGAAATCAGTCAATTTCGATATTTCGTACTCGTTATTAAATCCGCCCATTTCCCATAGCTCAAAAGTGATAACTCCGGTAAAGGGGATCCCAGTGGTGGATTTACATATTTACCGCAAGTTGGCTATTCAAAACGCGACTGCGTAAATTGTAGAAAAGAATTATCTAAATAATAATAATAAATGTTTATTTCTCCCAAAACTTACACTAGGTAATACATATTATTAAATAATAACATTACAAAAAGTATTGTTTTCTGAGAGACTGGTAAATGGTGAAACATATTAATTATTATATGTTGAAGAGGCTAGTAGACATTTTTCTTTTAAATTATTTTATCTGAAAGAGTTTTCTAAATATATGATAACATTGAAAGAATTTTAAAAAAGTAATTATTATTAACAAAGTTATGAACATTTAAAATGTCCTGTTAGACAGAGAAGGCAATACCGCACGGCGTACCTATGTGTGACGTCAGGCTATTTAAAATAATGTAATATATTATTTTGCAAGAAAGAGACAGAGATAAAGTTTTAATAGCTTATAATTGTTCTACCGAATATAATTTTGTTTATAAATTTTGTTATCGTATAAAGTCTACTTTTATATTTCCTTAATGAATATATTTATTATTAGTCAAGTACGCTATTGTTTTTGTGAACCTAAAAACATTTAGGTGCCTATATAAACATGAATGTTTTTAATTTTAACAAGACATTAAAATAAATTTGGCTTCTTTGCTGCCCCTAAAATCTGCCGCCCTAAACTCCAGCCTACTGAGCCTGCTGGTAAATCCACCACTGGTGTATCCATTGTGTTATGCGGTCTCTATCCCTTTATAATATAAGATCGGTGTATTGGCGGATATGAAAGACGAAATACTTGGTATATTGTGTGCCTACTTTGTAGTAAGTTTTGCGTGGCTGCCGTATGTCATATTGGGAACTAAGTTCTCAAAAGATGCTGATATCGGACACGTCAAGTTTGTCGAACTAAGATCCAAGTTTTACGTTGTGGTAAACTTTCATGTCTGTCAGGCATTGTGTGTATTGTCTCACTATAGATGTCTCGCTCACACTTCACGCTTTATATGTATTTTATGTTGTCTTGCTTAAACTTCGGGGTGTATAATAATCTTTGTTTACTATTCTATGTTACAAAAGTTAAATACAAACACTAAATTATTTATTTATTTTTAAATAGTTTTTTTTTTTAATATATATAGATACGGAACACAAACTGACGGATGGCCGAGTGGTTAGAGACCCTAACTGAGCCGAAGGTCGCGGGTTCGATTCCCGCCCGGGACAAATATTTGTGTGCGTGAACATGTTTATTTTGTTCCCTGTCTAGGCGTAAAACATTTATATATTATAAAGAAATTTAAGTATGTATATCAGTTGTCTAGTAACCCATAACACAAGCATAATACTTGCTTACTTTGGGACTAGAGGGCGTTGTGTGGGAAGCCCTTTATATTATTATAAACTGATAAATATGAATATTTTTCGGTCTTACCTACATATGTATCTTCTGGCTGTTTAAATCAAAAAATCATGAGTGCAATTAATTTAACATTTTATTAGAAACAATTTGCTATATTATAGTACAACAGTTTATCTATAAATACCTATCACATATATTGAAACCTGTAACTGTTGAACCACTGTTCTGAAAAATGTTAAAGCATTTATAATGATGTGTAGTACATAGTACACGAGCTTAGTACGAAAATGAAAATGACTAAATTCCACGTGAATTTGTTAACTCTAGAGAGAACGAATCTAGTCTAGAGCCAACGAATTCGACGCATAGTTCAACTCGGAACTAATTCGCATTATTTTGACTTATAATTCGATTTTGTTGTTGCTAAAGCTACGAAACCTTACCTTATATATCCCGTACCGTTTCTTATACATTAGTATGAATAATCACGTATTATTGCTTGTATGTTTTTCGACAAAAGTATTTTAAGAATTGAATCATCACAGTAAATTAGGTAAACACTTTCCGACAGGGAATTTGAACGTCCGTGAATTTCGTAATGTGTCCTCGATCCGGCCCGTTACTGGCTATCAAGTTAAAAGCATGTAAAGGGCAAAGTAGACATTATATCGATAAACCTAAATAGAGCGTGGCACATAAATCATACCATACTGGTACTGCCGACAAAATATATTTTTTGACAAAATAAAATTATTGATACTGACAAAAAAATTATGATGAAAATCTCATACGAGGGGTGTTCCGTTCCGTTCCGATGACTCACCAGCCAGTAGTTCTGCTGCAAGGATGTGAAGATCCGAGACATCAGTGAGCTATAATAAATAGGACTAGTGTAGAGAGGCTGCAGTCTGGATATAGGAACGACAGGAGGTTGAGTCGACCTGAATATCAGCGTCGTGAAGTCAGGATGGGGAAAATATATATTATACTTGATGTGTAACATATACGGGATGAGTTAATGTCGAATGCACCCGTTGGAAGTCTGTTTCTTCAATATTTCGACCTTGGGTTAGACGTTTTCAGGTTCAGAATCCGATTCTATCTCAGAAGCGACTACAAGTTATCAAAAAGGTTTGTAATATTGTTTTGTCGTCTACTATTTTTCCTGTGTTCATCTTCATATTTAGTATTTTTTGAAATTTCATGTTTATTAAGCGGTCCAAGGGTATCCTTCTTTGAAATCTTATTGTATTTATATTGTATTTCTTTTTACCACATTCTGCATTCTTAACATATTTATACATTACTAACTGTATATTCTAAAGAGTGGCTTATGCAATTTATTAAAGTACTAGCTTTCCGCTCGCGGCTTTGCCCACATGAACTACACAGTTGTACCGGCTCAGCTAAATATGGACGCGACGCTCCAGAATATTGTGACACTTTCTAGAAAATTCTGCAATTAACTACCTATATTTAGTCATTTTAGCATGTAGAATAGCTATCCCACAAGTCGGTCCCAAAATCGGTCAGCCGTTTTCGAGATAAACCAGAAAAGAAAGACAGACATTACAATTTTATTAATATAGATAAAAAAATTGCTTTTCATTCCTGACAACGCCCTTTTTATGTTTGCAAAATTTCAGGAAAATTGGATCAGCCGTTTCGACTGTTAACCCTAACAAACACACAGACAAAAACCAACTTATGTCACTCCTGATAACCTTCTTTTTATGTCTGAGAAGATTCATAGAAATGGTTTAGTCGTTTTGGAGATTAGCCGGAACAAAAAGACAGGCAGACAACCACACGGACTGTATGTCATACAACCACAATGACAGACAACCACATGGATTGTATGTCATTTCTGATAATATTTTAATCACATTTGTGAAGTTTCACTGAAATCGGTTCAGCCGTTTCGGAGATTAGCTTGAACAGACAGACCGACAAAAAGTAGCCTTTGTCACCCCCGATAATTCCTTCTACAAGTTTGCAAAGTTTCATTGAAATCGGTTTAGTATTTCGGAGATCAGCTCGAACAGACAGACGGACAGACAGACAAAAAGTAGCCTGTGTCACCCCCGATAATACCCTCTGTACATCTGCAAAGTATCATTGAAATCGGTTCAGCCGTTTCGGAGATTACCCTGAACAGACAGACATTACAATTTTATTAATAAAGAGATTTTGAAATAAAAGATGTCGTTGTTTCACCCCTGCCTATTTGTCTGGCATTGGAGTTTTGGCTGTTTGGCGTTCTAAGACGTAAATGTTTCCTTTTGTTTTTTTTTTATTAATTGTTCTGTTAGTGGGACACCCTTTTTTGATTTCGTCAAATGACCGTCTTTTAAACTAATGAAAGTTCACACTATCAAAACCTTTTTTATTTCTTTTAAAAGCAGTTTTGTAGATTCTCTTTTTTTTCACTTTTTGTCTACTATTTATTTATGTCACCAGTCACAAGGTCAACATGTGTTTATTTGTAGATCCACAGATCATCTATTGTTGAGAGAAGCGCTTTGATAGCTATTTTTTAAAAGTTCATTCTTTGCGACTATATCTGTTTACAAGATTCTGTATCCTCCACATTATTAACAAATCAATATGTTCCTAAAGCCCCTAATTGTCACTTTTCACAGTTGCTTTGTCCTTGCAGCTTTCACGATTTCAGATATCATCGACTGACCGATTGATCGAGTAGTTATAGCCCCTAGCTGCGGAGCCGAGGGTCGCGGTGTCGATTCCCAGTATATACTATAAAAGAATATTTAAGTATGTATTCCACCATTCCATTCCACCAGCCCGTTATCAGCTCATTATGCCCCACTGCAGGGGCTTAGACCTCCTATCAGGGTGAGAGAGAATGAAACTTAATCCACCACGCTGCTCCAGTGCGATTTGGTGGATTTTAACGACTGCCATCTGTTGATTGCATCCGGGATCGACAGTTTAACGTGCTCTCCGAAGCACGAAGTCAGTGTTCGTACTCAGAAAAACTCATTGGCACACGCCCGGATTTGAACCATGGCCAGAACCAAGTTCGCTACGCTGGGGCTATCACAACTCCAAGTATGTATACTAGTTGCCTAGTACCCCACAATACAAGCATAATAATTTAGGACTAGATATCCCATTATTGCTATTATTATTTTATTGAGTATCTTTATTTGTAGATACCGTTGGTTGCTGTGGATTTGTAGTAGCAATTTCACTTTATTAAATAACTAGAGTGTTGGCTTTTATCCTAAATTATTTTGTGATCTTTTTACCTACTTCGGTTTTACTATATCTTAAAATTATTTATTTAATTTTACTGCTTGTTATGCAGAGCCTAATTCCTATTAATTCTACACGATAGACGATTCCACGTAGTTTATTGTACGGCTGATTGTACGTGAAAAATGAGTTGTTGCACAAAGTTGACGCAGCAGAAACATTAAAATCTTATGTGTTTCTCGGTGTTTTATTATATTTTTTACTAACATACCTGTTTCGCACAGATTCAAGTTTTTTCTATATGTATTGATGATTTTATAGCGTGTTGTCTGTGAAAAATAATTACCGTGTCGGTTTTTTCTTTGGCTTTTTTATTATATCGCTTTTTACTTATATCTGTAGTTGTCTTTTTATGCGTATTCGCCGTTGTTCATATGTATTTCTTTCATTTTTGCAATTATTTGAATTGGCCAAACAAATGGAATTAAATTAATGAATGATAATGGAATGAAATTAAATAAATGTATTTATTTCTTGTGTACAGATAACGTAGTAGTTGGTAGTACGGTCTGGATATCATTTAAAGTTACAGATGCTTCGATCCTGAATTCTGGGTTAGCAGATTTAACCGGCAATTCATCTGCATTTGATATTTAATAATAATAATGTATACAATCACAAAAACGACTAGCCGCAATAGCCCCAAACTAAGCATTAGCTTGTGTTTTGAATACCAAGCGAAGACACCACGTAGGTACATATAACAACCAAGACCCGGTACCAGTATCAATATTCATCATATAAATACTGACCCGACCTGGGACTCGAACCCGGGACCTCCAGCCCCGTAGACAGTGTCGCTACCCACTAGGCTAAGCGGTCGACTATTATATTATATATTTATTGCTAGTTATATATTTTTTTAATATAAGCTCTATATAGAATTTGTTTTTAGCAATAGAGTAAACAAGTTTGACAGCAGCGTTTGGTTTTAATAGAGTCATAAATGTCACTTCACAGTATCGAAAATGTCAAACACAATTTCGCGGGAGCGAAGACTGGCGCGCAGGGACTTACGGACTGAAACTCGTCATCTTGCACCACCTAGCTAGAGTATGAGTGGTTAGACGGTAAACGCAGAAGAGGGCTTCTAGTCAATTCGTACTTTTATGATTTTTTTAAAAAATTGTTAAAGAAAAAAATGTATTTCGGTTTAAACTATACTATATAATCTGTGGGCCCAAATATAAGTCAGTGACAAAATCAGAACTTCTTTGTTGCATTAGTTAGGATATAACAGAACTGTGAGGGGGTTTGCAGAGACCGCGCCATGCAAGGCAGGTTTGTAGGTCTGCCGTTCCGTTCCAGAGATGTTTAGCTTACAATCAATGGGTTCCGATGATGTCGCTGTTGGTGTCACACTAATGATTCTGTTCTTACGACTAGCTTACGAACTACAACTCCTTGTCCGCCCAGATTGCAACCGAGAGCTTTAGAACACTATGATACTTCACTGAGTACTACTACACTTCACATCTCTTCACGGCGTAGGTGCCGGTTACCGCAGGAGGCCCATCCTGCCTTCGACTGCCGTCGACGGCCGCTTTGATACGGGTTGTTTTCTCATTTTAAGGTCGAGTCTTCTGTAAGTGATCGATTCGTTTAGATGGGAGTAACACGTGCATCTAGTGTATTTGGTGCTCGGCGCCCGCTTCAGTGCAGTTCTAGATATGTCTCAGTTCGAAGACCCTCTTAAGTGCGTCATGGTGAAGATTAAAAAATCTTTTGTACTCCGGGTCTTCATCGAGCGTCTCATAGAGAATCTATGTGTCTAGGTTTCGAGAGAATTGGCCGGCCCGTCTATCCATACTCTAGCACGGGGCGAGACAGGCTTTCTCGAGTGGTAATTTATTTTACTACGAGGCTGGCTTTTAAATGATAACCAATCAAGATGAATGTCTTGCTGAGCTTGTTTTCATTTATGATGTTGGTGCACCTAGTCAAACGACTATATATCGTTGGCATGCAGAATCCCGACAAAGTCGTGCTCACTCGGAATCATACTTTCTTTAGGTCAACCAAAAACAACGGTAATACCTAAAAATATCGAGATCGAGATTCGGGCAGCTATGAGTACTGGAATGACTCCAATTCCAACTATTGTGCACCATAAATTGGGCGCCAGAAAGTTAGTTTCCTGCTGGGTACTTTATAATTTGTCTGAAGAGTGCATGCGGGCTCATGCCGATTGGTGCCGGTCTACTCTGCAACGCTTCAACGGAGAGAAGTCAGCAGCCGTTTATAACATGTTAGACGACCAACAGGGATTTATTTTTATAAGCCTCAAAGAAAAGACCAATCGGTAGTTTGGGTCCCATAGTACAACGTGTCGAAAAAAGTGATCGCTTCGTTTATCGTGGAAAAACCGACCACGTGCGAATCGGACTTGCACACGAAGAGTTCTGTACCACCGTACGACATGAAAAATTCGTTTATTGTATGGGACCCTTTCATTTTTATCTTTATTTTATTTTTGTTATTTGTTGTTATAGCAGCCATAATATTACACGCTCTGTGAAATTTTTTAATGTAAGCAATGATCTCACAACCACTAATCACCAAAGACTTCGAATAAATCACGTTTCTTGTATGGGGACCTTTTTTTAGTTTTTAACTTTATTTTATTCTTATTATTTGTTGTTATAGTAGCCATAGTTATACACGTTCTGTAAAATTTCAAGTGTTTTTCTATTACAATTCAGACTATAGAGAGCCCTGTGACAGACAGACGGACGAACAGGACGGACAGCGGAGGCTTAACCATAGAGTTCCCTTTGATAGCCTTTGGGTACAGAACCCTAAAAATTGTAGCAAATCATCGCGTACTCTCATTTCAATTTTAAAAGCGCGAGAATGAAAGTAAAAAAATGAACTTTAATCATGAAAAAGCAAACTAGCTTCTGATATATGTACCTATGCGACTAATTATCGCCTAGATGATAAGAAATAACGTGTGATGCCATTGTAATAGTTTATACTAACGCTCGTACGAAGTATAATTATTTGTAATCGAAGCGAATTGTTATCAAACCAATGAGGTTGCACTGTTATCAATGCATTGTTCTGTGTTGGAATATAATTAATGAGACGACCAATTAGAGTGGATAGCTCAAACTGAATGGTATTCATAAGACACAATAAACTGTTAATTCTATATATTATATCAGCCCATTATGCCCACTGCAAGAGCTTAGGCCTCCCCTCGGGATGAGGATGATTGGAGCTTAATCCACCACGCTACTCCAGTGAGGGTTGGTGGATTTTAACGACTGGCCTCTATTAATGGTAACCGAGACCGAAGGTTTAACGTGCTCTCCGAGGCACGGAGTCAGTGATAGTTATGTATTTAAGTCAGAGAAAACTCATTGATACATGCCCTGGAACTCGAACCACGACCTTCTAAAGAAAAAGCGCGCTCGCTACGACACAGCTATCACGACTCTTTTGTAAATGTAAATTCTATATACATTGTACTTAAATACTGGAAACAGTATTATTAACATCAGTTTAAGATCGGTATGTCATATAGAGGCCTAGCTTTAAAGGGATAGTCTCTCCGCGGCTTCGAATTGGCATCGCTATCTTTATCGAATTTATTTAATATTATCGAATATTAATATCGAATTTACGGCTCATTATTTTCAAAAACAAAGAACAGACGGAAATCATGTTTTTCAGGCATTTATTTTAAAACAACTAAATAAGATATAAAAAAAACATACCGCCCTGTGACTGTGACAGTATTCCTCCTATTACATATATTTTTCTCTAAATATTGATACAGAATTACAGGAAGGATTCGACATGGGCCGAACCCTCTTTTTTTTTTATGAAAAGCCTACCCCCTTAACAAAGACTTCGTCTGCATATTTTCGCAATTTGACGCATAGTTCTCACATTTTCACATGTAGTTTTATTTTATTCGCCACACTTTTACGTTCCGCGCGATGTCTATACGATAGGTAACATTTTTTTAGCTATTGAATTTATCATTGAAAACCCCACCTAAAATTCTTTTCAATTGACTATCTGTTTAACTTTAAACGTAGACACAGACAAGATTGACCAGTCAAAATAGGGTTTGAAATTTAGCTGGCAGTATTAAGTAAAATTAAAACTGTGCACTGATTGGTCCATAACAGCATGTACGTATCTGTATGTACTGTATTCGTAATCTGACGGTAAGACGCTGTTAGTGGCCGTCCATTAATCACGTGATCTTTTTTTAAGCATTTTTTAACCCCCTCTCCCTTTTGGTGATACATGGTGAGGTTTAAGACTACCCCCCACTCCCCACCCAACATCACGTGTATTATTACTATCTACAAAAATTCTTAAATTTTTTAGAATATTTTAGAATATTATCTTAAATACGGGTATAAAGTACAATCCTATTTTATTCTGAAATTAAGGACCATGATAAAAATGTCTAGACAGGAAAGTTACAGGTTGTTTTTGATTGGTATAAAAATAATAAACGAATGGTGTACACTACACGCCACTTTTCGATTCAAAAATAGCGCGTTTGAAAAAATAAATACACGTGATATCTTACTACACCCCCCTCCCCCCTTGTGACATTTCGTGATTTTTGTCAAACTCCTCCCCCCCTTTCAAGCCTCACGTGATTAATGGACGGCCCCTTACATGATAAACCATAAAAGTACGATTTGACTAGAAGCACTCTTCTGCGCTTACCGTCTAACCACTCTTCTTCTAGTTAGCTGGTGAACCTTTGGCAAGTCACATTTCTGACTGTTAAAACTCAACGCTGCTGTCAAATTTATTTAGGTACTCTGTGTCATAAACTATCGAAAATGTGTGTAAGCCTTATATCGTAAATTTTACAGTATGTGTATAATCTTTCGTCAGTTTTTAATCTCGCTAGATTTGTTATAAACTAACGGATTTACGAATACCCGGCGATATATACTTTCTTTACATACAAGGCTTATTTTTAATCACTCGCCAAACATTTTCTATGCATTACGTATCATCTAAAGATTCCGTTTATAAAAAAAAACGTGAAAATTTCACTCTAAAATATTATTCCCGAAATAATTATCGATACAGTATGGCCAGTATAGTCAAATATAAATGAGAAAGATGCAACTGCGGGTATAACGGGTATGGGTAATCCGCCGGTGGCCACTGACGGACGAAATTGTCAGTCGCCCGCGCATCGCCACGGTAATTCGATAACTTTGCGGCACGATATCTTTTAATGTAATGAATGCTAATAAAATAAAAACATTATTTTCACTAAAATTCATAATGTTAAAATTTGGCATATTTTGGCTATTGGCAGTAAATAGATTTACTTTGTCTATGACTTTGATTCGCGACATATGTTGTAGACAGACCCATCACAAAAACTTTCAATCGTACGTTACTTTAGCATATTTGACTTCGCATATTTTTCCAAATGATGCCTTTTGGCGACCTCTAAACAAATTACGCACTGATGATACAACAATACGTTCATTTATTGTAATGATAAAATCATTCTATATCCGTCGTGTTTACGATTGGAGTGTGTCCGGTCGATGCCGCCTCGTACTGAACTGACACGATAAGCGATTGTAACTCAATGATCTTTATAACCAATTGACTGCAGTCGATCTTTAAAGAAAAAGCTTTTTTGAAAACAAGCTTTTATTTAAAAGTACAGTAAATGCTACTAAAAAGTAAAAATAATAGCTATTCAAATATGGAATATGTATTTTAAAGCTTGTTGTGGGTTTATTTCAGGTATAAAGCTTTTAGGTAGACATTTAACGCCTCAAGCTTTTAAAATATATATTTCATATTTTAATAATTAGATTTTTGTCCTTTGAACACTGACAATTATTATTATTTTAGAATTTCGTTGTTAGAATTAGAATTGTATTACAATTTTAGAATAGGGTTTTTTTTGTGCTATCGTGTATGCGTAGGGGCTGACTGAAAATCAGTGCTGTGGGCGTGGTTACACACACCTGCAGCGGCTGCTGAGTCAGCTCCTGTCATGGCTTTGTGTATTATGTATCCGTGGTTGCGATTAATTTTCTTTCTTTCTATTACATACCGTACAATCAGCCCATTAATGCCCCACTGCAGGGGCTCAGACCTCCTCTCGCGTTGAGGAAGCTTGGAGCGTAATCCATCACGCTATTCCAGTGCGGATTGATAGATTATAACGACTACCATCTATTGGTGGATTTGGTGGTAACCGGGACCGATGGCTTAGCGTGCTCGCCGAGGTGCAGTCGGTGATAGTTATGTACATAAGTTACAAAAAACTTATTCGAACTACGCCCTTCTAAACAAAAAGCGAGCTCGCTACCACTCGACTATTACCTACGACATTTTTGTATTCAGCTTTTGTTAAATAATACTTTGTTTAAAATAAGGTTTTTTTTGCATATACCAAGGTTTTTATCGCTTCTGCCAAATCTATATCTGTACATTACATACTATAACAAAATCGTAGACTCTCCGCGTTTTTAAATTAACGATTTAAAAAAAAAGAACTGGGAGACGCGAGAAGAAACTAATAAACCTAAAACACAAAATTTTAAAATTTTTATTTGTTTGTCGGTTTGTCGTTTGTACGCGCATCATGTAAAAACAACTACTCATTACATTGAAAATTTAATTACTGTATAATATGAAGCTTTATTCCGAGTAACGTTTAGTGTTTATTCCATCAAAATCGACTCACAGAATCAAAAGATATTCAATGTTTTAGTTTATTTACAAACCTCATAGCACCATATTGCCGCGCCACTGCGGCGCGACACGTCTGCCCAGTGGTGCGGGGCAATGTGTCGCATCGCATGTGTCACAAGGGACAGTTGTTTTATACGTCACGTGGCGTTTTATAACCTGTTGAAATAGGTCTAAGTCCACACGAAGTCACAGGCACAGCTATCATTCGGATGAAAAACTTATTTTTTGTGTAGAGAAATTTTCGTCACGGCAACTAGAGTTTTTTTGCTACACGAAACCAGAAAATGCTTTGTCATAGGTACCATAACGTACGTGGCATCATTATAAATACGTACGTTAAAAAAAGTGGCTGAAAAATTAATTACAAAAATGGACAATCAAACGAATTGGAAATCAATGTAATCGTACTGTGACGCTTTCCTTCCGTTTACCGACAGTACGCCCACGGCTGGACCCATTGTTTTCGCCCGGCCTTTGTTTGCATGCTTCGATCTATTTTAGATGCATGGGCAATGTAGACGATTCACTATTCCCTTGGAGTCGGATCGCTATTCCTTAATCACGTATTCATCTTAGGCTGTGTTCAGTGCGACACGGATGACCTATGCGGATATCGACGGACGGTAAAATGTATTGAGCCTATACAGCGCGGAAGCCTATTGGTCCTAATGTAGTTGTTCAGTGCTCAACGGTAGGACCCGGACGTCCGTGCGGGGCGGACGTGAAGTAAATAAGCAACACAATAATACCTGGGACGTCCCACACAGTGCCATCTAGTCCCAAACTAAACAACGCTTGTATTATGGGTATCAGACAACTGATGTACATACCTACTTAAATATTCTTTATAACATATATATATATATTTTACACCAATTATTAAAATGTTTGTCCATGACTGTGACTGTATTGCTGTCGATCACGATCCGCTTCGAACTGAACGACGAATTCATCCGCGACGGACGTATGCACAAATCTGGACGCGGACGGTCCGCTTTGCACTGAATACGGCCTTAAAGATCTAATTATAAAAAAAATCTATGTTGTTACAATCCTGGGTTGTGTTTTGTGTGACGCATTTATTAAAATCCACTGTAAGGTTTAATCAACCTTAACCTTCGCTATGTTTTTAGGGGTCAGGAGCTAAAAGCAAAAAACGGTATCATTACAGTTTTGTCATGTTCGACTATCCATCGGTCTATGTCCTGTCTGGCACGAATTCGTTTCTTAGATGAAATCTTTCTGCTCATCCGATCATATGGGGTATCGTTGTAAGCTCTTTTAAAATGAAATTAAAGATATGTATAGACCATTTTTATTTTAGTTTAAAAATAGCTTTTCCATTTTCCCTCCTTAGCTTTTCTAAACATAAGCATTTAAAAATCTTGTATACTACATCAAGGAAAAAGTTTCTTCGCATTTTATATGAAAACTCAAGACATTTTTTTTTTTCAAAGTTTATTTACATTTAATTACAATTGTGTAATGTGCCATTTTGTTCCTGTCTGCCATTTCGTAGGTTGTGACATGATCCCGTTGCTGTAAAAATTTTGGGACTTCTGATCAAAAAAAAACGCGATAAGTAGTTTTGGCAGTCCTCTCTTAAATGTTAACCTGATACTGTCTAAAGAATTCTGAAGAGACCGAAACAGGTGGAAATCTGAAGGTGCAAGGTCATGGCTATATGGCGGCTGCATTAACACCTCCCAGCCAAATACTTTTAATTTTTACTGAGTGACTAAAGATGTGTGAGGTAGCATTATCATGATGAAAGACCACACCCTTTCTATTGATTAATTCCGGGCGCTTTTTCTCAATTTCTTGCTTTAATCTCATCAGTCGTTCGCAGTAGAGATTCAAATTGATGGTTCTGCCCGGCGGTAAAAGCTCATAATGTACAATACCCTTCCAATCCCACCATGCACACAGCATCACCTTATTGCGAGTTAGCCCGAATTTTTCCACAGTCTGTGAAGCCGGACCGACCTTTGACCACCACCTTTTTCGCACGTTCTTATCGTACTTGATCAACTTTTCATCACCAGTTATGAATCTCTTCAAAAATGGTTCGGTTTCATTACGTCTTAATAAATAATCGCAAATGAGTCCACGGTTCATTAGGTTTCTTTCAGTGAGCTCATGTGACACCCAAATATCGAGCTTTTTTGTATACTCAGCTGTTTTCAAATGGGTTAAAACTGTTTTGTGGTTAATTTCCGGATCTTCATCTTTGTCGTAACTGCTGATATGCCGATCGTGCTCTACTTTTTCAAAAATGGCGTCCATTTTAGCTGTGACAGGGCGGCCACAGCGAGGTGCATCTTTGACATAAAAATTCCCGGATCGAAAACGTTTAAACCAACTTTGTGCTACTCTTACTGTTAGCCCATTAGGGCCATAAACGTCACAAAAAAAATTTCGCAGCTTGCGTTGAATTATTTCCTTTTTTATAATAAAATTTTAAAATTTATCGAATTTCTTCATTAGATTCATTCATTTTGACAGAAAGAAAAACAAATGGAAACCGGCGGGAAACAGTATTTTACTAAATTGTTTCCTTTTTTGAAATGTAACCTTTTTATGTGTCGTGATAGCCCAGAGCGCAACGAACCTGTCTCAAATTGATAAGGCCATAGGGCCATGGTTCGAATCCGGGCGTGTACCAATGAGTTTTTCTGACTTAAGTACATTAACTATCACTGACTCCGTGCCTCGGAGAGCACGTTAAGCAGTCGGTCCCGGACGCTGTCAATAGATGGCGATCGTTACAATCCCCAACCCGCAGTGGAGTAGCGTGATGGATTTAAGCTCCAAACCCCCTCCTTGCCCTGGGGGAGGCCTAAGCCCCTGCAGTGGGGTAAAATGGGCTGATGATGATGAACCTTTTTAATGGTATCAAAACCAGCCAGATACAACTAGTACAGCCTACTAGTACAGAGATTTTCTTAAAAGTATATACAAAGTATTTGCGAAAAGTCTTTTTCACCGATCTAATACATATTGATTAGCATGTTCAATTAAAATTGGTTCCAGTAACTTCAGTACATTGGTTTTAGAATAATCGAGGGCATACCGCTAAAACTGAAAAAAGGCACTACTGACATTGCTGTACTAACTACGCGACCCTATACTGGGCGTGGTTCGACATGCAACCTACCCGGTGTATATCACTCGATTGTCATTCAAATCGATTTCATATTTCACATGGAGTAAGAATTTGACGGCAGAGTTTGGTTTTAATCTGAGGTTTTAATAGAGTCATAATGTCACTTCACAATATCGAAAATGTCAACCGCAATTTCGCGGGGGTGAAAACCGGCGCACGGGGAACTCGGGGACTGAAACTCGCTATCTTGAACCAGCTAGCTAGAGTATGAGTGGTTAGGCGGTAAACGCAGAAGAGGGCTTCTAGTCAATTAGTACTTTTTTTGATATTTCACTATGATGTGACACTCCGTTTAGGCGTGTCTTATAGGTACTTTACGTATACCTGCATCCAAAAAAGCTTTTGTTGTATATCGCTACTATAATAGGTAAATTTATAAATTTCGAAACATTTTAAATTAAATTTTGAAAAAGAATTTTTTTATTTTACAAATGTGTTTTCGTCTATACATATATTTTCGGGAAATATGGATTTAATAAATTTAAACTTGAAAACTATTACTAAATCTAAACTTTTGAATACACAAACGTAATAATTCATGCGAGTGAAGCCGCGAGCGGTCGCTAGTAATATATAACTGCGGAAGTGAGTTTGTATAGTTTATATGTTTCAACGAGAAACTCCGTTCTACGGCAAATGTGGATACGGATACCGATAACCGATGGGGTAGACGAGTTCTCGAATGGAGGCCACGTACCGGAAAGCGAAGCGTTGGACGCCCCCCGGCCAGGTGGACAGATGACCTGAAGCACCATACCGGGGGTAGTTGGATGCGAAAGGTGTGGTGGCGAGCCTTGGGAGAGGCCTATATCCTGCAGTGGAGAGACACGGGCTGATGATGATGATGATGATGAACAACGAGAAACTACTGAACTTATTTTGATATTTGTAAGAGAGGTAACTTTTAATCCGAAGGATCTAGTGTATGTGACGTCATCATAAAGATGTCAATGCAGACGGAACCCAAAGATGGACTCTAGTATATTATAAGTTATCTGTGTATGCAATATATTTTAGGGTTTTTATAATAAATATAATTTTTTTTTTTCAGCACCATTTCCCGGCGATGTACGACTTAAAACTAGGAGGAGTTTTGTACCTGATCGGAGTGTTTTTCTTCAAATCTGACGGTAGGATACCCTTCGCGCATGCGATATGGCACATATTTGTGGCCCTTGCGGCCACTGTTCACTATATGGCGATATTGAGACATTTATTCCCAGTTTCCTGGTGAAATTTTGTTATATATGTATTTCACTCTCTAGATTGATTTAGCGAAGAAAAATTTGAAGTTCGATGCATAATTCGAGAAATACAACACAACCTATTTAGGTTTTGTGAATGTCAAAATTATTGCAGATATCGTAGGGTGTAAATGTCGACTGTGACCTTTAAAGGAATTTTCTAAATATTTATATACTAGTAATTTTCATTTATGTACTGCTACACTCGCCTAGAGAATACGTCACAATTGAATGTATATTTATAAAAAAAATATTATAATATTTTATTTTATAAGTGTGATATTTCAAAGTAATATTTCCAGTAGCTGATATAATCTACATAAAAGTAAGAGAAGGAAACGTGTGACACGTATTTAGATCTTCGAGCGAATAGTAAAACGTGACGTTGTCTGATGACGTGGTAAACAATGACGTAACGTAGACCAAGTGCCTGAATTTATTTTGTTTATAAAATCGATGCAACATATTTATATTTAGATTTCTGTTGATAGTATTTTATTTTTAATTTCGTAAATTCCTTTGTAGTACCAAAGTATCTGAACTCAAGCAATGTGCGATATAAGTCACCATACGTATTATTTAAATTTATAAGAAAAAATATCGGATTCATATTATTATTATTTTCGTTATTGTTGTTGTTGCTCGAATCTTTTTAGGGAATTTTTAATGTTAAGAATTCTTAAGGTAGGTAGAATACTACGCTATAAAAAATTTTTTATTCTCGTGTGTTTTTGTTGCCTTTGCGACCTACGGATGGATTCGGCTTACGTACCTCAATCTAGGTCTATTTTCTAAAACATTTTATCGACTTCGAAACCAAAATACAATTCTAAAATAATATTTTTTTAATAATTAATAGCCATATTGACGATGAAGTAGACTAATATGAAAGCAGTTCCACAAGTGGTCTGCAGGTCTTATTGCTTGTAGATCCTGTTTAATGAAACAGTAAAATGTATTGATTTCGTAAACAAAATTATCATCAGCACTTGGATTATATTCCCCCTCGTTCCGTTCCATCACCGCTACAAGTTAAACGTAAACGTAGTTACGTAGCGGCGTTATGCATCCATAATTTACCAGTACCTATTGTAAGTTATGCACCAACAGTTGCGACGGGTTGATATTGTATGACGTTCGATTTTGAAATGAATTTTACTCTACGATGTAATTAGGTTGTATATTGATCCAGACCAGTGTGTCGGTATATTAATTAAAAATGTTGTTATTCAATGTCTTCAAGAGTGAATGTGATTGATATTGAAAATAGACTCGAAATGTAAATACTCTTTTTTAAATTTTTTTTTTTATTGACTGAGAAATGGCTATGAAATTAATTTACAAAAGTTAATTTTTTGGGAATGTCTCATGTTATCCCTTCCCATTGTTTGTTCCTGAAATTTATATTCAAAACGTAAATATTCATGACCTAATATTTAAAAAAGCAAAGAAAAACAATAAAAAGGAAATATTTTATGTATTCTTAAAATATGTATGCAGGGGAGGGGGACTTTTTCATCACTACCCAAATTATTTATATACGTTAGATATTATCTAAAGGATCATTTTTGACAAAAAGAATTAATTACATTAAACTATTTTGCCGAATAAATTATTAATACGGTATGGTTACTAAGTCAAACATAAACACTACGAACGAGAAAGGGGCGACCGCAGGTGTAGCAGGGAGGGGTACTCGCCGGTGGCCACCGACCGACGCAATTTTTAGTTGCCCGCGCATCCCCACGGTAATACGATTACTTTGTGGCATCATATCTCAATATTTTAGTTCTTAATGATGCTAAAAGATAGTACACGTATTTTAATATTTTCACCAAAGATCATAATATTAAAATTTGGAAGCCATGAATGCGCTGCACGACTGCAACGACCCACGAATGCATTCATCGTTTATTTTTACGACGCGTTTGCACTGTAGGCCGTATCTTCTTTGATGTATTCCATCATTTCCGGTTCCTCTATCCCGCCGCAATACACAAGAGCGAAGAATTTCTTTGTTTTCTCCGCGTCGGCCATACCGTGCGTGTAGTATTGTGTTCTGACCTCCTCCGAACGCGCCCTAGGGCTGAGTGTGTTGTGATTCTTGTGATATCGGGTGCTTTCAGCGTGCTTCATCCGCCCCTTGGGTTTATGCTGATCGTAGCGTTCACCTCGTGTTCAACCTGCGTGAGTTGTCTGATTGTGTATGGTTAATTCACTAGAGCCGAGTGTCCGTGTTTATTGAGCTCTGGCATCGCTGGACTCGTTGGGTTTTGTGTCGCGGTTTGCGTTACATTCTCGTTTTTTTATTCGCGCGAGTTCCGAGTTGTGCGTGCGGTTGAGGCCGCTCATTCTGGAACGCGGTGCCACATCAGCCACGTCCATCTGGTCTGTGTCTTTGTCGCTCAGCGATAGGCTGCGAATCGATTGTGCATATAGATGTGCGTGGATTCGGAGCGCGTGGTCTTCGGTGGTCTATTTTTACCGCAGATGTTGAGAGCCTCCTTTTGTTCCTTGTTTTGCCGCGCATGTCATGGCATGTGAATCATTGTGGCGGATTGTGTACCATTCGTGATGGTATGTTTAGAACGTCGGTGGGTAATCGGCAGTCAAAACAAAACCCACTGTGGATCTGGCCACTTACATAGAAAAGAGTTCTGGAATGCGCATCTCCATACAACATGCGATGCGCCACGGCTGACTAAAGCGATAAGCGTTCCTTTTCACTCTATCCCGTGGGTAAGTCCGTTTCACTCTAGCGGGCGAACTGCCGCTATAGGTAGATATCCCATCGTAGCGTACCTGACGAAATACGTGTTTTGCTTACACTTAATGAGTCCTTAGTTTTCATACGTCAATGGGCACTTACAGTTTATAAATTCGTGGAATATACTTAGCTCAAAGAGTAGGTATGTTCCCGTCCGTTTGTTTCGCGATACGTTCTCCTTTCCCAATGACCAGCTCGTTTTGCTAGTTCGAGTAACTGTGTAGTCGTGTATGAGATGTGATTCCGTCCATTCCGTTCGGAGTATAGACATGATCGCATCATTAGGACGCGGACGCACGCAGGCTACAGTCGACATGTTTCAGTTTAAGCGTACTGAATTCGCCTCTAAATGTTCATCTGGTTTCTACGCCCGCGCCGGTACCGCTGCGACTTGGTTGAGTCGCAGCTTTAAGCTCGGTTTAAGTCTCAACTTAAATAAGTATGTGATTGATATTTTATCTACTTGTCGCTAAGAGCTAATCGATCGGTAATTACTTTATCACATTCTCTCTAACGTATAATTAATATATTTAATTGTAGCATGAGACAATCCAATTACGTATACAGTGGCCGTACTCTATAAACTTAACGCAAATTCGATTACGCGCCATTTCAGTAATCCAGTCGTTAAAACAACCAGCGGGAGTAGGGATTAGAGAAAAGGCGCGTGATCAGCGCTATTTTGGCTTTGCGTTATTTTATCAGAGGATGACCACTGCTTTTGATGTAATATCTGTAACAGTTATTATATTTTTAATAATAATGAAATACAAATGTTAAAGAAAACACATCTACTGGGCATAGAAAAAATTACTTGTTTTATAGTTTTACAAACATAAAAATTGGCCATGTGCAATTATTTAACGGAACTCTGTTGATTAACACGGTTTATGAATGAAATGGGTGTACACTTAGATACTAAGTATTGTTGCAGCGTATAATACATTTTGCGGTTTCACTATCGGACATTCGCCCAAATGTTCGTCGTCTATCACGAACATTCGGCGTATATAGATAATTTGAACCCAAAATTATTGTTGTAGTGTTCATTGTAATCCAGAATCTCGAGACCAATTTGATTCCATTTCATGTAGGTATACAGTGGATTAAATGTTTTAGAAATATTTATCTAATTAGGTATATTGATCCAGAATATCTTTTATACCATGTATCAACTGTTGGTTTTTTTAGAATTAAGTTTTTAAACGTAACTAGCTGTATCTATAATCTCATAGAGATATATATTTAAATATTGTACACTCGTCATTGACTATTGTTCTTCCCTTTCATCAACACACATACACCATTTTAAAATATGTAGTCATGTTTGAATAAAATATTTAATTGTATATAATGTATTATACACGCTGGGCATTTATTGAGATATTAATTAATATCAATGATAGAGTATCAGTAATAAATAAAAAAATACAATGAAAAACAATAAAAATTAATTTCATAAAATTACTAGACCTCAATAACTATAAATAGTCGATGTTCAAAAAAAATAAATTAATACAGAGCTTTCATTTTATTTTTTTAGACTATACTCTATCGACGGTTTCAATACGATCCATCAAGGAAAATGCAGTATGTATAATACCTACAGTGGATTTCACGAACTAAAATATTAAGTGTAAAGTAGGATGTAAAAATGATACTATCCATTATACATTTATGAACCTATCAATTAATGTATCCCGCTCGCTATTGATATTCAAATGATCTAGGTGAAAAACCTGTGCATTCAAATAAAATGTTAATACCTGGAACATCTCCCACAGCACCATCTAGTCCCAAACTAAGCAAAGCTTGTATTATGGGTGTTTTTTTATTTTTATCGAGAACTCATTCCCAATTATTTGATAAAAAGTTATATCATAAATATGTAATAGTAACAGAAAAAAGTTTTAAATTTCAAACCGACGAAAATTACCCAATTTTATTATAAATTATAAAAATAAAAAAATTGAATAATACTCTTAAAAAACTTTATAAAAAAAGGAAAAAAATGTTTTTCACACATATCCCATCGAATTTATTGTATATATATTTGATAATATTATTTACGCTCACGCCTATTGTTCCTTTTGAATTTTGCTCAAAAATAGGTTGAATTTTTAGTAATTAACTATGAGTTAGTATTAGGAATGCTAAAATGGCAATTTTGAAATACCTATACATAATGGATGTGTACAAATTGTAAATTACTATTGTACAAAAATGTACAAATACTAAATGACTTTTTTTCTTTTTATTGCACATTGTTATTTAATGGAATCTCTATAAACCACTATAATATTATATATAGCTTAGAAGCATGATTTATCGGCGTTATTTAATATTATTTGATTAATTTTAATAAAGCTTTATTATTAAATTGAACTCAAGTCAAAAAATTATTCTGATCAAATATATTTTTATGATTAAAATAATTATATGGTGCAATGTTGCCATGTCCTGAAGAATGGTTTGGTGATAGATGGAGTCCCGCTACACAAAAAAAATTGCGGTCACAGTTTTATGTTTCCGTGGATAAAACGTTAGGTGCTGATTATTATTTGTAATATTGTTATGTTTATTATTTGATTGTTTCAAAAGTTTTGATGCATTTGTCGAAAACCTTGTTATTCACAAATTTAATTTTTTTCGTGTAATGCCTCGGAACTGTTGAAACAGTATAATATCAGTTTAAACATTCTTTATTTTATTAATTAGTGGGAATGTAGGACGGTGAGTAGTTTTTTTTTGTATGTTGGATCCATTTATCATCAATTAGCCGTACTGGATCAACACCAACTGGATAGATCAAGTTGCATCTTAGGGTTCATTGTCATCCGGTCCTAAATCTGAGAGGAGAGTTTGAAGATAGTGTCTAAAAAATATTACTGTTTTTATGAACTAGCTACTATAAACAATAATGATTCTGTGCAATGTTTATAATTGCCATTATTTTTAATAGTTTAGAGGAAAATTAAAACTGAAAAATAAGTTTTTCAACAAATGACTCTAAAATGTTTACAATCAGTAATGTCAATTGAAAACTTTGCGATATATATATATATTTTTAGGGTAGCTCTATTATTTTAAACGGAAACGTAAAGATAAGTCAATTTTTTTTGCATATTGTTTCCATCTGTCGTGAAAAGCCGTGTTAGACGGGCCATGTTGTACCTTAAATACATAATTATATTATTCCAACCAATGTGACCTGGTTTTAGATAATTATTTGTTTTTTTTTATAGTAATTCAATTAATAGTTATGGGACTGGCTAGATATAATTAGAAAATTTTAATGTATTTTTATTTTGACCATACACAAAATGAAAACAAATTAAGTAGGTATTTAGTATTTATGTACCTACTAAATATCTAATAAAAAACACTGATTTCTCTAGTCATTTCGCTACCAGTTATGAGCAGTTGTTGCATTGTTCTGAAAAATAGGTAATGAAAATTCAATTCAAAATAATTACCAATCAATCCACCAATTTGTTCCGCTAGAAATAGTTTTACAACACATAGATTTTTTTTTCCTAAATACATAATAGATGTAATTAGGTGTGAATAATGGGATTTATATTGTCTGCAATGATTTTTTGTCGAGGACAGGGTAATTGTGCATAAAAAATATTGGAATATTTTATTGCCCAAAATTATAATTGGGTGTAATTCTATATGTTATGTTTATAATAAATCAATTAGGTAGTTGAACAACAAATAGTATTTTTTTTTATTTTGTATAAAATAAAATATTTACTTCTACCACCTGGCGGTGGCTGTTGGGACCAAGTTTTTGTCACAAAGCCCGCAATTTTCTTTATTTTCCTAACCCTTAATAAAATGGTTAACTCTACCACCTGGTGGTGGCTGTTGGGTCCTAATCTAATTTTTTGTCACAAACCCTCCCACTTTTTATTTATTTTTCTAACCCATCGACTTCCCTGCCATGAAATATGTCATTTCAGTCCAAATTGGTGCTGCCCTGGTGGCAGAAAAAGGGTGGAAACCCTGATTGTATAAAATCTCTAAAAAAAAAATAATAGAAATTTTTCAAAAATATTTAATGACTTAGGTTTTTTAATATTGTAAAGTTTATGTGAAAAATATATAGCTACTTTATTATTATTATTTTTGTGTGTAGGGTATTATTTTAAGTTTTGCGTGATTTAATGGCTTATGGGTATTAATGTGATAATTGAAGAAATTCATAATTTTTTGTTTACTAATTTTAACACAAAGTCACAAAGCAATAAATATGTCACCAAATAAGTATTTGTAAACACCGTTAATTCATAATAACTTTAGGGAAATTGTAAACTGTCAAAAGATTATGGACATGCACTTATGGACTAATCAGTGCAGATTTTTACAATGTTACGGATTTCCTGTGATGATAAGGTCAGCTAAGTTGCTAACTTAAATACAAAGTACACACTGATTGACTGAATTACAAAGCCATTTATTTTTGTTACTTTATTTAGTTTTAGATTTTCTTGTTTGATATTATTTACAATGTTAGATTTATTTGACAATGAGTGAAACTGAACCTGTGCTTGAGCAAAATATTAAATAATCAGTGAAAATTATTAACTATCACTGACTCCGGCCTTCGAAGAGCACGTTAACCACTCGGTCCCAGTTGTTGTCAATAGATGGCGGTCGTTACAATCCGTCAACTCGCATTGGAGTAGTGTGGTGGATTTAAGCTCCAAGCTCCCTCATCTTGAGGAGAGGCCTAAGCCCCTGCAGTATAAAAAAGGGCTGATGGGATAGAAAAAACGCTGGCGATGATAGTAACTCAAAGAATTTATAAAACTGATTGGTCCATAGAGTGTATTCATAGTGTCCGTTCACTATCTGACACATGAATATCTGAATATGTGATTAAATTATGAAGGCAACAGTATTTCATCAGTTTACAATCTCACTAAATTTATTATAAACTAACAGCAATATACCAAATACTTAATAAGATGTAGAATAGTCTTCCTTCATGTAAACGTTTGAAACTTGAATTAATGAATTATCTTTATAATAAAGTTTATTTCCATTCTATGAAGGCAAATCAGCAATAACACTACATTATTTTTTAGCAACAAGTTTTATTTCCATATTGTGTTTTGATGCAAACATATATTAACATATTAAAAAATATAATTGATGTCCTTGTAATTAAATATTATGTACGTAGTTTTTGATCAAGATTTTTATTTCCATCTGATTAAAAATCTAATTTTTATTTCTATCTGATTAAAAAATTATGATTACATTCACTATGTTTATTATAAACTGATTGAAATTGGGAATTTCAATTTGTCTGTTTTTATACAGAATGAGATTTTAGTAACCAGCCAATATTTTTCTAGATGTTAAGTATCACCGATAGACCTCATCTCTATATTAATAAAATTGAAGTGTCTGTCTGTTCCGGCTAATCTCCGAAACGGCTGAACCGATTTCAGTGAAACTTTGCAAACGTACAGAGGGCATTATCGGGGGTGACATAGGCTACTTTTTGTCTGTCTGTCCGTCCGTCTGTCTCTTCGAGCTAATCTCCGAAACGGCTGAACCTATTTTAATGAAACTTTGTAGACGTGTAGATGGCATTATAATGGGTGACATAGGCTACTTTTTGTCTGTCTGTCTGTCTGTGCGTTCGTCTGTCTGTTCGAGCTAATCTCTGAAACGGCTGAACCGATTTCAATGAAACTTTGCAAATGGCATTATAGGGGGTGACATAGGCTATTTTTTTTTGTCTGTCTGTTCTAGCTAATCTCCGAAACGGCTGAACCGATTTCAATGAAACTTTGCAGACAAGCAGAGGGCATTATCGGGGGTGACATAGGATACTTTTGTCTGTCTATCTGTCTGTCTGTCCGTCAGTCTGTCTGTTCAATCTAATCTCCGAAACGGCTGAACCGATTTCAATGAAACTTCACAAATGTTATTAAAAGATTGTCAGGAGTGACATACAATACTTTTTGTTTGTCTGTCTCTCTGTCTATATGTATGTTCGAGCTAAACTTTTAAAGATTTTAATGAAACTATGCAGGCATTGAAAATAGGTTGTGAAGAATGATATAGGTAACTTTTTGTCCATATGGTTGTCTGTCTGTCTTTTTGTTCCAGCTATTCTCCAAAACGACTAAATCATTTCAATAAATCTTCACAGACATAAAAAGGAGATTATCAGAGTGACATAATTTGGTTTTTGTCTGTGTGTTTGTCTATCTGTTGTAAAGAGGGCGTTGTCAGGAGTGAAAAGAAATTTTTTAATCTGTCTTAATACAATTGTAGTGTCTGTCTGTTCCGGTTCATTTCAAAAACGGCTGACCGATTTTGGGACCGACTTGTGGGATAGCTATTCTACATGCTAAAATGACTAAATGGATTTTGATGAAATTAGGTATAGATTTCTCTGGTAGTTAAGTTGCAGAATTTTCTACAAAGTGTCACAATATTCTGGAGCGTTGCATCCATTTAGGAGTGCCGGCACAACTGTGTAGTTCACGTGGGCGAAGCCGCGGGCGGTAAGCTAGTTACGTAAATAAAAATATAGGTCAAATATTCATAAATAATTATATCCTTAATATTTTTTACCGAAATTTGGCTACCTTCTACTTACATAGAGCGAAAGGGCGGGGTATGGAGCACGTGGGCGGGGCGAGTGCACATGCACTGGTGCCCTCGTGAAGGGTGACTAGTATATTGGTAGTTTTGGGAAATGTTCACGTAGTCTTAACTGAATATTTTCCTATTGAACGATACTAAAAAGGAACAAGACGGCCAACGGATTTTTATAAAAGGTCATTATATTAAAATTTGGCTGGTCATTAAAACCTAACCTTTTATAATAATAATGTATTTAACATACCTAGTTTCATTTTGTTCTTTTACATATGTTCATATTTTATGTATACGAGTACCTACAGCCAAGTGGTAATAGGCAAAATAGATATTCAAAAGATATTTATAACAGAAATTTTCAGTAGGTATTACTCATGTAGCTCTCTATTAGATCTCCAAATGTGTGCATTTTGTGAATCCTTTTTGTAATTATGGAATGTCTCTATAAAAATAAAAGAAAATTGATTGTTTCTATGTATTATTTATACATGTATATGTAGTAGGTATAAATAATGTTATGTATCATGATGCAAAGATTGTAATCTAATTGATGACTGTTTGTAAAAAGAAAATGTTTCATAAAAAAATGATGTTTCATGAATGTTACCTTTCATAATGGACCTCTGGTATATTTGTAGAGATTTTTAGAAACCCATTAAAAGTTTTAAAAATGCATTTTCTTGTTTTTCTACAAACCTCATAGGTTCATACATGACCCAAGCTTAGATGAGTAATAATAATAATATCTGGGACATTCTACACAGCGCCATCTAGTTCCAAAGTAAGCAAGTATTATACTTGTATTATGGGGTACTAGACAAGTGGTATACTTAAACATTCTTTTTATAATATATACATCTATACACTTCTTACACCCAGACATGGAACAAATAGAAATGTTCATGCACATTAATATTTGTCTTGGACGTGATACAAACCCGCAGCTAGGGTCTCTAATCACTCAGCCAAACGGTCATCATCACGAGTACAGAAATTTCAAGAAAATCTTTGCTAAACGAAATTTAATAAAACCCAAGCACAACTGATCAACTCTTATGAATCATATGAGATGTATAGATCAACATAAGACTGCGACGCGACGCTATGACAGTATCGTGTTTATTCCACTCTAACAGTAAATACTCTAGTATCATTGGAAAACATGAATTGCATCGAACATGTCACATTTTCTGCAAGTTTCAGGTATAATTAAGTCACATTGCATGTAAGAAAGGCAGCTCCACTCTGTCAGTCCACCGTCAACGCTCAGGAGCCATCTTCCTCTTCAGTGCGTACATACCTAAGGTCCAGTACAACGCTTTCGGTCAAACTATTGTGAAAATACAAGAGTATTTATGTTGGCAAAAAATTTTTTGTAACGTCTGTAGTGTTATTAATTATATTATCATTTTAAGAGATAGCAAATACCTATGTGAGGAAATTTACAAATACTGGGACAAATTGGAATTACCTATGTGTTCCATCCATAGATGCCAGAGACGGGCATTGACATATAAAAAGGTAGTAGTAGATAGACCTACTATCATTTATATTGTGATTGTATATTCAAATTTTTATACTTAATAAGCTCTTCACAACATAATAGATTATTACAGCATCAAAAGTCTAGTCTAAATTATTGTGACCGGCTTACCTTTTCATAAGTCACCATACGCCACCCATAATTACCCAGAGGAGCAAATGTAGGATTGAGGAGTGCTAAGTAGGTGCAAAGGTTGAGAAAGAACCTGTAATTTTCTGTCACCGAAGAGGTGCTGTGACAAAGCTGAAACTTCTAATATGAAATTTTTACTTGTAATTTCATTTATCAAAGGAATGCAAATGTAAGGAAATGGTGAGAAAATGTGGTTGGTGATATGTCCCATTACATTAACTATTTCCTTTCGAAATTAAATAGGTACTAAAAATAAATTTTCATTATATTTTATTCACACTGCAAATATAAAATTACATTTTCGAAACAGTTTTAATGCCTAAGATGTCTAGACATTTCTCCATAATTCTAGCTGTTACTTCACACAACATCAATCTTTCATATATGATCCTAACTACTTTCCCATCTTTATCTTTTTCAACACAATAGCACTTATCATAGAATTCGGTAAAACAAGAAGATATTTCATATAAATATTCACACAGACTATGCAAATACAAGTCACTCGCTACTTTTAATATTACCTCAGGGAAACGTAACAACACTTTTCCAAGTTTCCACTCACTTTCATGAATTAATTTGATGCCACTATTTTCATTTTCCTTCAAAAGTGTCTCTAGTGAGATTTGAGCAGTACGAGCAATAGATCGAATACGTGTTAATGCATATAACAAATATACAGCAGTGTTACCCTTGTCATCTAACATTTTATCAAATGAGAACACATAATCATTAACTCTGTTGTGTGATAAATCTGCATATTTTATACAACCATACGCAACGGCCTCTTGAGCTGCTTTTAATTCTTCTGGAGTTAAAACTTTGTCTCGTCCCTTCTCTATGAGTTTATCTAAAGCCCTCTTCAAACCTTCATCGAGTAAATCAATAAGTTTTATTGTGTCACCAGAACGGGTTTTGAATTTTTTCTTGTCTTCACCCAAAACAACTCCGAATCCTACATGTTCAAGTTTTTGATTTTCTTTCAAAATCCCTGCACGACGGGCACATGCTTCTATTATCATAAAATGTGTGTACTGACCAGCATCAGTTACATAAATAAATCGATCGCATTTCTCTTCCTCCACTCTCTGTTTTATTGTGGCCATATCTGAAGTGTCATAAGTGTAGCCTCCATCAGATTTCACTATGGTCAACGGAATACTATCACGTTTCTCAGGATCACCCCACATGATAAGTCTTCCTTCATCTTCTTCTAACATCCCTTTCTTTTTCAATTCTTCAACGACAGAGACCATCCTGCTTTGATAAAATGACTCACCTCGATCAATGATATTGATACCGAGGCGATCATAAATTTTTTGGAATTCTTTACGTGATACATCATAGATCCGTTTCCATGCAGTTACATAGTCTGGATGACCAGATTGTAGCTCTACAACACAAGCATATGCTCTTTTTTTAAACTCTGGGTCTTCATCAAACAATTTCTTAGATTCTTTATAAAAAGCTTGTAAATCAGAAATGGGTGGTGAATGTGTTTTGAAATCGGGGAACTCATCTTGCAAATGAGCTATGAGCATTCCAAATTGTGTACCCCAATCTCCAAGATGATTGATTCGGAGCACATCATTATTCAAAAATTCTAACACTCGACATATACTTTCACCGATGATTGTTGACCGTAAATGACCTACATGCATTTCTTTTGCTATGTTAGGCGATGAAAAGTCCACACATACTCTTTCTTTTTTCACAGGTGGTGGCTTAATTCCAAATCGCAGAATACAGTTAAGAACATTCTCTGCAAATGTCTTATTTAAAAATATATTCAAAAAACCAGCACCTGCTACTTCAGTTTTTTCAATCAATGGTGAATTAGGCACCTTTGCCAAGATATTTTTTGCCACTTCCACGGGATTAGACTTAATGTTCTGAACCTTTAGTAATTTCGAAATTGCCATGGCAGAATTGCATTGGTAATCACCAAATTTAGGATTGTTTCCCGACAAAGTAATGGTTACGGGAGGGTCCTCTAGGTCAGGATATGCAGATATAATCGCTGTGGCGAAAATGTTTCGTAACTCATCTACTACACAAATGTTACCTTCAATTGAATTCATATAAGTTATTAGGTTAGGCCTTTTTCGGCTTACTTTATCAATACTGACTTTCACTGCAGATGATTTAGAGCTTTCCATTTGGCAAGCATTTTCAAGAATAGCCAACCGGTGCTTTAATTTTTCATTTTCGGTGATGAGTTTTTCCAGTTGAGGATCACCAATAAAACTTAAGTCCCCTTTAGCAATTTTGTCCAGTTGCTTCTCGATCTGTGTTGCTTCTCTCTCTGCATCAGTAGTTTTCTCCTCAATATTTTGTTCTGTCATAGCCATTTCTTAATGTAATTATTCTATATTATTAAGTATAATTTGATAAGGTTAATTCACAATATTATATGAGCTAATGCTAGTCTCAGGCACAGATTACATATGTTTCAGCACGTTTCAGGCATTAATGAGGCAACGGTTTCAGGTTATTCCTTTTAATAATTCTACTCAACTTAATTTCATAGTGTGGTGTGACACGATGTGACACGTGAGTGATGACATTTTAAGTATGACTTTGGTGCAACATGACCACATTTTTTTTGACGATTCTACTGGGATAAACGGTCCGATTCTACTAAAATCTACCAAGCCTTTAACATAAAAGTACCACAAATCTACTAGCAACGAAAACAAAGCTAAAACGCGTTTTCTGTTCAAAATGATTGCCTTATACGTTATATGAGATTGCTGTAGCTTTTTTACATTTGCAAGGAAACTTTCTTGCAACCTCTGAATCTTGAAACAACTTGCTTGCTTATTACGTCGTTCAAGTGGTCCATGACACGAAATGGTATGTTATGTTCCAGTAAAACCGGAAACATGCTTATTTTTGCTTTCTTCACTTCTTCACTGATTTTCGTTTTTTAACCGACTTCAAAAAAAAAAGGAGGTTCTTAATTCGTCAGTATTTTTTTATGTTTGTTACCTCAGAACTTTCAACCGAGTGATCCGATTTGGAAGATTATTTTTTAATATTAGTCAATCTGTATATAAAAAAGGGGGGGGACTCATTAGTTGACACCCATCACTTTAAAAAAAATTTATGAAACGATTTTAAATACACAAACCTGAGTAGTTCTAGAATATCCTATCAAAATTTTTGTGATGTTTTATTGAGTTTTTAACTACGTTCTTTTATTAACGCTAATCTGGGAAGTATTTTAGAATGAAGGCTTAACACTGAAACCTATAAATTATTTTCCTGAGATTTACACAACCACGCTGAAAATTGTGGAAATTATTCGTATTCAAAACGGTAGGTATTTTTGAACCTTTGTTTGTAGTTATGTGGTTCGTAGTAGTTGTAACTGTCATGTCTTGTTCTTCTTGAATACATTTCCAACATTATAGGTAGGTGATAAGGCATAATATTGTATTTAACTTCCATTTCCCTATAGGTACATAGATATTTTTTTAATTTTTTTATTTATTAATTTATTAGAAAATAGCAATATACAAAAATATTTAGTCCCTGATTTCTAAACTAGGCAGGGCCTGTATTTTAGAAACCAGTGTCCTCCCAAGTATACAATCTTGCAATTTATCCATAAAAACATAAAAACACGATATTCATTTCTTTTGATACAATACATATTGAAAAAAAATAGGCATGCTTGATAATAAAAGATAAAATTAAATTCAAAAGACAAAAGGTAGGTAGATAAAAAATATAAATTGACAATCATGTATGCACTGGTGAATGAAAGTTTGTGAAATTAAAGTGAAGATTTATTCACACACAAGATCTACAGGGCTAAATTAGTCAATAGACTGAGAATCCCTAGATAATACACAAAAAATCCGAGTTGCCAGCTTCATAAACCCAAATCTTGGAAACCACCAAAATCTACTGAATATTTTTGTCTATTATTTGTTAATCTAGGCCTCAAATCTACGAAAAAAGTAAAAATCTACTAAATGTGGTCAAACTGTTTTTGTGTTTATGACATTAGTTGATGACATCACAACACAGAATAAAACACATTGTGGTTAGCGAGGTCAGAGTCCCTTTGTCACTTTCTTTGTAGGGTGACAATAATTTTCTTTTGTTGAAAAAAAACAGACAAATAATTCATTTCAATCATTCATTTTTACCACGCAGTACAAACAAATAAAATAAATATTACTATGTGTAACTATTTGCAAGTATAAAAAAATTTTTAGGTACCTACCTATGCTTAGGTACTTTAGGCATTTTCTATTTTGCCATGAGATAAAGGCGTCGATAATTAGTGCTGAAGTAAAGGTTTAGGCTCTAAACTAGAAGGTTCTGGTGATATATCCCGGTAAACGTACGCTGACACCGATCGCTTGGTCTTCAGATTTACCTGTACAGAAATTACAGTTGGCATAAATGCTCTGACTTTACATATTAAGTATATACCTACTGCGGCGTTAGTATATTACTTAATATACTAAGTAAGCACATATGAAAAAGAAAGAAACCCCTATCGGCACAAATTCAATAGGTATAGATCCTTTCTTCAAAAGTCGTCGGTGATTTAGTTAGACAAAACAGTTTTCGGTAAAATGTCTACTGCAAACCAAAGAATGTTTTCGAGGGGTCCTACCTGCTCTATTTAACATTCTTTTCCATTGTTCTCTGCTAACCGCGTTTACAGGAAACCTGGATATTATGATATAGTCATACCGCAGTTTCCTGGTGGAAAATGAGGTTAAACTATTGTATACAGTAACTTCGTCATTCAAAGTTAAATTATTTACAACGTTCTTAATTAGAGAGCAGATAGAACGTCAGAGTTTAAATCATAAATAAATAACGATTAAAATTATTTGTGTATATATCTTATATTTTCATATGAGCAATTCTTGTATTTATATATATCCTATGTATAGTATATATGTATAGATGTCATACTTTCTCTTACAATGTGCTGCCAGGCTAAATAAACCTCCTAATATGTTTAAAAACAGTTAGCGACATCCTTCCAGTGGAACAATTGCAATTAGGTAATATTAAAATACAAAATATTTATATTTGAAAATATCGACATATCGACAGATTTTATGCGATTCCTATGCTAAATTGTTTGATTGTAATTTTACACAATATTTTTGTATCTTACACATAATTGTTTAAAATAACAAATTATTTACAAAATAGAGTATTTACCGTATACTATTGACGTATAACCAAGTAAGTTTAGGATTGCTTTTTATAAAAATAAGCATTAAGATTACAGTATGTTATTGGCAGTACTTACATGTGAAATCTCTCTTTATTTGGATTATTATCAAATGTTACAGTGCAATCTAAAACAGAACACGACACCATTGTATTTAACAAGATTTAATTTATATAGTTCAGAATGATTAAAGCGTAAAATAGAAAACAAAACTGGACCTTATTTTGACAAGTCGCTAATGGAAACTAAATATGTTCAAAGAGGTTTTATGACAGATTTTGTTGCGTTTCTTTCTCGCATTTAGGATTTCCGTAAAGAGCTGGGTGTCATTGGCACACTGTGTTCCTCTCTTACGCTAGTATATATACCTTCATGGATATACCGTTGTTACGTTGTCAAACTTGGAAACTGCCATGAAACTGAAACTGCCTGAAAAGTAGTTTAGAGCATAGACATTTTTAGAGGTACTGAGAGAGGTACAGATTATATGATCATATTCATATAGTCTATGGTATTTGGCCATGGGTATAATCATCCATGATAGAAATAGAAGTGTAGGTAGGGTGGATGCCCCGAATACCAGCCTAATAACACTAAAACATTTTTCTAGTTCATATTAGAAAAATATGCGCACATATGTTTTATTTAATCAACTCAGCACAGTGTACAGAATATAATATTTGCTACGGCATATGAATAAAATTCATAAATGAAAATTAGAAAAATGTTAAAACTAATTTGATAATGGGTCTGATTGCAGCCACCTCGTACCTATTGCCAGCCAAATACGTACATAATACCAGCCCCTGCTAGGATTATGTCATAACAGATATGGAGTAATAGGTAAGGTATATTTGGACTATAGTATTTTACTACTTTTTTAAAACATACAATATTCTGTATATTTTGCAAACTTTTATGCTCAGTAGTTTCGGGATAAGGTGGGGGATTGTTTGATTTTCTTATATTGTCTTTAATACTGTCCATATTGAAATTATAAAAAAAAATGTTTCTGTTTCTCAAAATGACCCTTTCATTTGATAGGTAATTGTTTGACGCACTTTATTGTTGTACAGATGTACACAACAAAAAGGTTTTATTGGGTTTCTTCGTAGATTAACCGCGTGGCCGAACTTAGCCGATAAAAATTATAATTTAATATCTACTTTATGTCGCTCACATTAAGGTCTATATCAGGAGTTTTGTTTGCATTGCGAAAATGATAATAAATTGCTCGACTACTACGGCTAGGCAGCGCCACACTTTGACGTGCCTACCTAAAAAAATTGCGAAGCTAGATTGTTTCATATCCGTGCTACTAACCACTGAGGAGTTCCCTCGTGAGCAAACTATCCAAGGTGCATCATCACTTCAATATGAAAATCATGGTTAACTATTAGAATCCAACTTAAATACAAAGTTTTGTATCCGTGCTACTAACAGTTGAGGAGTGCCCTCATGAGGAGATAATCTTAGCTTCAGTATCAATTCGTGGTGAAAATTATTGTTAACTATCAAAATCTAACATATGTACTAAGTTTCGTGTTCGTGCTATAAACCGTTGAGGAGTGTCTTCATGAGAAGACAACCCTGGCTGCAGCATCAGATTATGTTTATCATCTTAGTGTATTGTCATCGAAGTTATATACGAGTATGTCTTCCAAATTTCAGCCCGATAGCTTTAGTGGAAGTAAGATTACATTACAAACAAACAAACGTGCAGGTGGAACTAATATAAGTGTGTTAAAAATTAAATTACTTCACATGAAAACTGTTTAGTGAACGCCCTTATACATATGACCAGGCTGGAATTAAGTAATACATACAATTTAATACCAGCCCTCCCGACTGATATTAAAATCATTATACTAATAATGTACCTATTATCGGCCCACCTAATTACATTAAATAAGAGCATTTATGAAGCAACTTTAGTACAAAAATACATTACTTACACTCTCTTAAGTCTTAAACATAAAAAAGTCAAAGCATAAACTTCTAAATAACAAAATTTTAACTTACTTTGTCAGGACCAAAAGTTATGAAATAAATTTAATTATGGCTGACGTCATCTTTCTCGCACTTTCAATCTGACACTGAAGCATACTGTTTTATTCCAGTGTAGTCAAAATAGGAATACTGTTTTCTTAAGTTATATAGATTTTCATAAGTTTGTCGCGCTATCTCTAGAATGAATATGATCCTTATTACCGGAGGAAAAGTAACAATGGCTGCAATTAGGTGAGTGACTGGTAATTGGGGCATCCACCTTATCAAATGGTATCAAGAAATACGTTGCTGTGGTAACCAAGGTCAAACAAAACGCTTAACTATTTTCAAAAGTAGCAAGTGTGAAATTATTTTAAACCAAAAATCTGCAATACTAATTTAAAACAAAATAGGTACTTCTTTAATTTTTACTGAATGCTTCAGTCAATTTAATTGCATACCGTTTTGATAATTGTGATTTGAGAATGAGTTAGAACAATATAACAATTGTATTAATGGATGAAAAATGGCAGAGCATATTGAATACAAAAATGGAGAAACGAGCGATACAATACCGTTTTGGCTCGAAGACATTAGCAAGTGAGTCCTCCGTGGTTCCTCAAGATGTTCATAAATGATTTTCTTTTAAATCCATTTCTCATTTCCATGAGAATATTTTCTTTCCACGCGTAGGTACAGTAGGTACAAATACTTCCGCGTTTCAAGGCTGCAGTTTTATTGTGTTCCTAAATCGCTGTAGTCATCATAGCTGAATAAAGGCTGTTAATTTATTTACTTTTCACGTTTCACTGCAGGAAAATTAAGGAAACACATATACGAAATACGAACAGCGAAACATCGTCGACGCTAGCTGATTTCAATCCTTTTTTAGATGATTTAAAACCGGATAATCACAGGTATTTAGCTATTATTTTTTTCATACCTTTATTCAATTCATTTTGATTGTCAAAGACTTTTTAAAAGATACAGAGAGTTCGTCATAAAATAAAAATACCTATATCTATATTTTTGTTTACCTATATCTATATTTTTGTTTACCTACACCGTATGGATGTTCATAGAGATACCGTGTTGTGATAATATAATGTGAGTTTAAAATGTATACAAAGAGCAAGTATACACCAGCTGACATTTTTACTGTGAATATTGGCTGTATTTTGTGTGATTTATGTCATGTGATAAAGTTCGTAGGTACTTAGGTAGGTACTTGAAAAGAAAATAAAAATTCTAAAATTACATTTATTTCCGCGCGTAGGTACAGTAGATACAAATACTTCCGCGTTGTTGGAAATCAAATTGTTTTCAAGAATTTGTTCAAAATCAACAAATTGTTGAAAACAATGATAATGAAATGACGTAGTATGTCTAATCACTGAGTTTAACATTTTTTTCGCGTTTTTGATCATTTTGATGTATGATACGCTCGGTGGATACGTTCCATCCTGATAAAACGCTATACTAAGTTCATTAAAAGAAGAGCTCTGACAATTGACGTTTTTTTTTAATTTTAAATATAGATGCTCTTAAAAATATCATATCATGCACCATCGTACAATACCACCGATATACTATTATTTATTCTGTGACAATACTACGTACTATTTTGTAAAAAAGTGTTTTAGTGCCTGTTTATTTTTTCCATGAAATGGGTTTTTTAAGAACTGTCAGAGCTCTTCCTATAGCAAAAGCGCTGGAGGACATCGGCGCCCTCAGAGACCTCAATTGAGCTTTCTAACGAGTAGGTTTAGAAATGAACATGGACAGGACGAAAGTATAATGTCAGATGTCCTGATTGCACCCGCTCCAGTGGTTTTTGGGAACTCTGCAATCGAAGTTGACGACTAGGTAATACATGGGAGAAACTGTCCGATTTGGTAGGCCCGATACTTCGACAGAGAGTTCGAAGACTCTGACTAGTTTGAGCAGCGCTCGCAGAAAGCTACGTAGCGTCTTTGAGTCCGATATAACTCTGTGCCTAAAGAATTTTTTTTAGAACAGGACATGTTACCATTTATAACTTACGGAAATGTGCTATGAAAAAAGCTATGCTTGGAGTTTCTCTGCGGGATAAAATTCGTAACGAAGAAATGCGCAGAAGAACCGGAGTGACTGCCATAGGTTACAATATCAGCAAGTTGAAATGACTGTAACAGGCCAAATCACTTGCAGGTCCGATTACCGCTGGGAAAGAAAGGTGCCTAAATGTGGCACCTCAGATCGCACATCTTAGGGTGAGGTGGACTAATGATGACCTGGAAAAGGTGGCGGGACTCCGTTGCTTATAGACAGCCCAAGATTGTGTGTTGTGGAGATCTAGGGGAGGCCACCAGCAGCTGAATTGATGATAATGATAACAGTGAAGGCCGTTCACAAAATTTTCGAGGGGTCAAATTAAATGGTGAAATATTTAAATCTTTTAGATGTGCTGATGATATGGTGGCAATAATTAGGCCACAGTCTGGAAGAAATTCCAAAAATTAAGGATACAATTCCAAAAAAATTACGGAAGAGAAGTATGGTTAACAAATGTTAAATATAATGAAAATTAATAAACTCTTTTCGCACCTGACAAAAAATAACACATGTGGAGCCTAGGGTGGCAAATTTTAGGGGAGATAAATTTGTGGCCAATTTTTTTAAATGTCTAGCAAAAATTAAAATGATTCATAAACGTAGGTACCTAAATGTTATTAATCACAAAACTGCACAAAATTTAATGTACATAATAATTTGTGAAAATATCAAAGTAATAAACTCGACTTTGGCGAAATTGTTATACCTAAGCAGAAAACGCCATAACTAAGAAGAAGAAGAAGAAGAAGGTTCACACAAACAATTCAACACGTGATAATGAATATGTTTCACCACTTAGATAATTTTTTCTTCTATTTGCGTAGTCGCATTTAGAATATCCTACTGGCGGCAAATGTGTAAATCCACAACAGCTGGTGAGCCTCAAAACAATAGTGCCCATTAACCATACGATGTTTTGAAGCGTAATTATACGACTAAAATTACGTCCGTCTGGCCATCGCCTAAGCCAGGCGATGGATACCTACCTATAAACAGAGTACTGAACGGTCATACACACACACTTCAGACACTTCACGCCCACACGCACTGACAGGCATATGAAGAATACAATACGAAACCAACTGGCTGGAAGACATCAAAAGAAGAAATAGAAATTCAAATATTATTAGAAGAAAGAAAAAAAAAACAAGGGTCACAAGGGTCAACGATTGCCTGATAGGAGTTGGAGTGCTCTCCCCTTTTTCATATAAAAATAATATACTAAATACCTTAAATACGTGGTTTAAATACGCTCCCTGTAAGAAAAACTTATACAGACTAACATCCCACTAAACCTCGATAATAAATGATTTCTATGTCAGGTTAACACGTCGCACATCTTTAGACACGTCCATGGACCTCATGTTCAAACCTCAGATCCAACCAACAGCGCATTCAGCCGGTACACTTAGGAATAACAAAGGTACCTATTATTTTATTCGGTTTATAATTCCAATCAAACTTTATGGCGGACGTGAACATAGGCACAAGTCGCGTCGCAGTAACCAGTTTTAGGTGTAGCGGGACGCAGTGGAGCGAGGGACATATGACTGTACCAGCAGCGCAAGCACGCTTATAGCATTGTATTCAGATCCGCCATAAAGTTTGAGGCGAACTACACGTAGACCAAACTTATACAGCGTATAGAACTTACCGAACTATTGTTTAGTTCGGTAAGCTTAAAGCAAGCTTAAAGAAAAAAATTAAAGCAAAATTAAAAACAAAGAAACTTTAAACATGTTTTCTCGGTAACCATTATTTTGCGCCACGTGCTCACTGGAAACTTTTTGTTTAGTTCGATAAGCTCTACACGCTCTACAAGTTCGGAGTATGTTCAGCCAAAAACGCGGTATATTATATATGGATGTTCAGCTGAACGTAGTTCAAATCTAAATATGTTTTTCTCGGTAGACGTTAGTTTGCGCCATGCTCAGCTGAACACCCAGTATACATAGATAGAGCCACGCGATACAATGCCAACCAAAAAAAGGGACCACCTTTCATACGCTCATATGTGTGTGACTAAACAGACCACATACTCTCGCTCGCCACGCTATAGTAACCATTTACAAACTATCTGTGAATTCGTGAATTACAACCGAACAGTTAGGTGCTACGAGTGTTTATATATCTCCGTTTATTGACGTCGAATCTCCGTCTAGGGATGTATATAATCAAACATTTTTAACCTGTTATCGACATTAGTTTCACTATATCGACCAGTTTTTTTTACATTTGTAGAACGTAAATGACTAAAGCTGTACCATACCATAAAGCCCCCAAGCCCCTCTTTGTAAAATGACGTAGACATTTACTTGATCCCTCTCCTTCTTTCCTCTCAAAGACCCTATAACTTTTCACAGTAAATATATGAATGAAACCAAGAATCAATTTATTATTAAATTAGTGGCAATCAAGTTCTATACCCTTTTTAAGACGGGAAATTGTTACATAACAAAATGGTTCTTTTCCTAGTAGGTAATTGACGCCTTAAGAGTGTTATGTGGTTTATGAATGACCTCTTACGAGTATATTATAGAGTATATTATATTACGAGATTCAATCCCCAACCCTCAGTGGAGCAGCGTGGTGGATTTAAGCTCCAAGCCCTCTCACCCAGGGGTAGGCCTAAGCCCCTGCAGTGGGGTAAAAATGGGCTGATGAAGTGAAGAAGTGAAGAGTATATTATTGTTTCCATATTGCTGCATGACCCAATTTTGATTAATTTTCATATTTAAATAATTCACAAATACAGGCCAGTACACAAGACGGAAATATAGCGTACGACACAAATTGGACCGGGAAGAATCTAGGGACAACAGTGCGAACGACTTCCTTTCGGACCTTTTACCACATTATGTGACGCCTAGGCACCATCGCGTTAACAATGCGATAGATGAAGATTTCACTGACGTCATACTGGGACCAGGTGTGTATGGAACTTTAAGAAATTGCCTACAATTTCATCCAGATTTTCTGTGATTTGTAAACATAGATATTTTTTGGTATTCTCCGACTTTTAAATAATAATAATAATCGTTTATTTACCAAATAATATTAGATACATTATTGAAATACAATAAATGTATATATATTTTATACTAAATTAATATAATTTCATACCATTTCATACTAAATAAGTACATATTTCATACTAAAGTACGACTGTAAATTTTTTATCTATTCCCGTATCGTACTCTTCCAATAATGAAATTGACTGGAGGGTCGAAATTGGGGTCATTATAATATAGCACTGATATTCATTTCGACACCAGCAGTATCGGATATACGAATCTTCACAAATAATATCTAGGCAAAGGCAATTAATTCCATTATACTACTAGCAACGCTAACAGCCTACTGTTGTAAAAGATTCCTAAAAAAAAGTGCTGCACTTGAAATCAAACGTCTTAAGCACTGAATTGTCCTAAACCATTCACGAGCATCAGCGCTACGTGTACTATCTTGAAAAAAAAGTGTCGTTCCGCGGCATTGCTTAGTAGTTTTGTCATAGATTTTTTCAAAGCATTCAAAATTTCTTTGTATCTTTGATTGAGCAAAGGTTTGTATACATCAAGTATATCCACAATCAAAAACACTACTGTAAAAAAATTGCCAAGGCTAGCAAAACTTTTGCGGTAAAAAAAGTTATGAAATCACGCGAAGAGCCAAACTATACCTGATTTCATTTTATTTGATAGTTACTTGTACTTTTATCATTATATTTACTGATCAGCGATGAGCTTCTAGGCTATATCATAAACATACTTTTAAAAACATTCGAATGTAACTATGTAACATATAAAGATGGCGCCACATGTTGGTATATATTTTAATATATATATTTCGAAAACGCCGTTTTCATGAAAATATCATATCCAACTAACAATTGAAAAAAAAACGATATTTTGAATGACATATATTTCAATTTGTGGCAACTTATAGACACGTAATAATAACTTGGGTCAATTGGATATTGCGTAATGGGCATTGCTCCTTTGACTGTCAACCACCTATATATTGCCTCCAGTTGTTTACAATTGTTTTTATTTTAGCGTGTTTCAAAATTAACTCTTTCCACAGGCTTACAGGAAACGAGGAAAAACCAAAATAAATCGAAGTGTAAAGACTATAAATATAATTTAAATTTAAAAGGAAAACATCCATCTTCAAACTCGAGTTCATCGAGGAAACAAAATTCTCTAAGTGCCATACCGAACTCGTCGCCGAGAGAGAAAAATGTAAAAAGTGAATTCGTCATACCTGAGTTACCTGTTGGAAAATTATTAGAGTTGAAGATCTTCACAAATTGGGGCGATAAACATTTTGTTGGATTAAACGGTATAGAGCTTTTCGATTCCCACGGGGAACCAGTCGCCGTCGAAAAGGTGATATTTTTAATATTTTCAAGTTGTACATACTCAACAAATTCTAAAACGCACTGCATTTATATTGAGGTAGGTACCTAACGTATTGATACCTACTGATGAAATTAGAAAAAATAATATTATAAATAATTATAATATTCTTAAGCACTTTTTTATTTAGATTAATATACTTTCACACAAATAAATTAAATTAAATTACATTGTTATGCACATAAATTACATTAAATATATTAGTCGTTAATGGTAAATATACAGTGCAAGCAGTAATATTCTCAAAAGAAAGCTAATATTTTCTTTTTTACATGTAATTGAAAATATTCATCAAAACAAAACGCGAGGTTTTGTTTTGTTAAGTCCTTATTAGGCGGTGTTATTAGGTACCTAAATCTTACAGGTAGGTAGGTACAGTTAGGCCTTATACGCACTAGCGGTTTGCGGAGCGGTTGGTAGGGTGAATATCAGCCAGTGTTGATTATTTGTATGAAACGCTGGTTTACGCATTACAACAATGGCGGAGCGGTTTCCGCGGCGGGCGAACTGGAGCGGCGGGAGGACGGCGGTATACGCCGCGATTCCCGCTGATCTGCCCCGCCTGTTCAGTTTTGCACTCGGCGTTTTCGGCGGTACCGGACGTAGGATCATTTGAAGTGCTATCGCAGCTTTTTGTGTGAATGTAGATAATACATGTTGCCTCTATGGTGTCCATTTTAAACTGGCAAAACACCTGCTCAAAACCCGCCTACGAATGCGGGAAGACTAGAAGATGGCGGGACGGTTTCCGCCGCGGGAATCCGTCCTGTCGCCCGCCCCGTCTCCAGCTGATCGCGCTCCGCCATCCGTCCCGCTGGTGCGTATAAGGCCTTACTGCATGCCTACCCTCTATGCACACCATTGATCACATCACATTGTTATTACACACATTACCTAACACAGCTTGTTCAATTGCGGATCGCAGTATAGCCGTATTTACAAGTGCTAGCCATAATAGCGTATTTGAATACTATTAAAAATATTGTAGGTATTCATCAAGAAAATGTTAAAATAGACTTTATACGATAATAAAATTTATGAACAAATCTATATTCGATTCATGAGAATCAAATTCCTAAGCTATTAAAAGTTTATCTATGCATCTTTCTTGGAAAAAGATATTTGACATTATTTTAAATGGCCTGACGTCATACCGTGGGATATTGCCCTCTCTGTCTAACAAAACATTTTAAACGTAACTTTATTGTAATTATTTTTTAAATGATTGCACATTTATTATAGTATATATAGAAAACTCTTTCATATAAAATAATGAAAAGAATAGTTACATATCCAATCATGTGCGGTTCTGAAGTGCGATGCGCATGCCCCATTGCGCAGGTCCGTCATACTTCACGCCGCAATTCCTCTATTAAATTATGTCACTGCTGTGTTATTGCGACGTTTTTGTGGACCGAGTCGTACGTATACCAGATGTTTTTTTTCATTACCTGCCCATTAATATTTATGATCTTTCGTAAAAATATCGAAATTAAATACGTATTTTTATTTTAATATCACTTACTACTAAAATATTGAAATATGACACTACAAAGTTATCAAATTACCGTAGCGATGCGCGGGTGACTGACAATTGCGTCAGTCAGCGGCAGCCAGCAGGATACAACTCCCCGCTATACCCACGGTCACACCTTTCTAATGCGTAGTATTTATGTTTGATTTAGTAAGCACGCTGTAACGATGATTCTTTCGGGAAAAGTATTTTTCTCGTGAAAAATGGATTTTATAGATGGTGCCTAATGCCTAGAAAAAAATTGGAGAGTGATGTTAAAATAGATTTATATATATCAAGTATTTCACTTATTTCTCTTCCTTACAATATTTTTATATGTAACTACATTTATGTATGTGGTCAGATCTGGGCAGATTGGGCAGCGGGCGAGCCTGGAGCATATTCAGGGGGCGGCATCGAAGCCGTACTCGATGGAGCAGTTCGCAGTAGAGATGAGAAGCATACATGGTGCGCTGCATGTTCTTGCTTACCCCTGTCCCTGAGTCTACTACTGGGGGAGAATACGTGTTTAGCGCTGTTGAGGATATGGGTACGATTTCTTTTAATATTCTTGAACAAATATAATTTCGTTCTTATCACTCTAAAACGGGTGACTTAACTTCTGTTGGATCATTCGGACACATAATGGGACAAAACGCGTGGACTTTTGGGCACATCTAAAAGCTTTAATGTCTTCACAACTGGAATATTATTCGACTTAAGTTTTTAATTATATACTAGAACTCCATGGTTAATATTTCTATGGCGAGAATCCAATGAATGAATAAATAAATAAATAAATCCAACTGACAACTTTTCTATCGACCACTACAGCCCCCTGTTTTGGCCGAACACTTATAGGTCTGTTGTGTTATTTCGGATTTTATACAAATCAATTAACGCATAATTCTTACACCCGAAGGTTCCTCTTTCTCCTTCTTTTCCATTCCCTTCCGCATTTCTTCTTTTTATCATTTTTTTCTCTGCCTCTCTTACCATTTCAAAAATTAAAGTTAAATTACCCGTTTTGACCATAGTTTGTGGAACATAGCTAGTGATGGGAAACTGTCGCTAATCGACCTGATACAACGTGATAGCATAAATAACTATTGCCTTTCTTAAATACATGATAAAACAACAAATTTGTAAAAATCTTTCATTTATAATTGCGAGGCCTGTTATTTGTGAATCCGGAATTTAAAAAGTATTATTACATTCGTAAACGGAACTCTTTGGCTGTAGAATACAGTTTGTTACATATAAATGCCAATTGTTTTTCCATTGTGGCGTAATTTTGAAAATTCCGTGTCTTGATCACCATGAATGTGAATCGGGAACATTTTCGTGCGATGATTTATTACGATTTTCGACGTGAGCTAATTCAAAGACAGTGCATCGATCAACTGACTTCGAATTTTGGAGATGAAGCACCTTCGAAAACCACTGTGTATTACTGGTTCAGTGAGTTTAATCGTGGTCGGTCTATGCTCACAGACGAATTTAAAGAAGGTCGCACTAAATCGGTTGTTGTGTCACAAAATATCGATGCTGTGCGGCAACTAATAATGCAAGATCGTCTGTTAGATATCACAAGATAGAGGCGTCCCTGGGCATAAGTATGACGAGTATACATAAGATATTACACGAACATTTGGCTGTAAAATAAATTTGTTCGCGTTAGATTCCGCACAATTTGACAATGATCAAAAACAGGCTTGTGTCGACTGGTGTAAAAAAAAGTTAAAAAAATACAGTCGTGGTGCGTCAAAAGCTATTTATCATATCTACACAGGAGATGAATCTTGGATCTATGCGTATGAACCTGAAAATAAACAGCATCATCAGCAATCATCGTACGAAAATGTTCACAAGTCAAATCTATGAGATGATACGCAATTTTCCAAATTACGCCAAAATAGAAAAACAATTTGACAGTTAAATGAAACAAATTGTATTCTATAGCCAAAGAGTTCCATTTTTAAATGTTCTAAGTACTTTTATCCATCAACCCGCAATGGAGCAGCGTGGTGGATTAAGCTCCAATCCCCCTCACCTAGAGGGGAGGCCGAAGCCCCTGCAGTGGGGTATAATGAAAAAAAATATTATTTTTTTTAGACATGGCCCTTCCGGATTCAAAAATAGCGGCCCTTGTACAACATTCCATTACGAAAATCCTCGTTCTCAATTTTTTTCTAGTTCAAGATCAGATCTAATTCAAACTAAGTATCTACTAGATCTTTAGATTCTATTAATGAAACTTTCGATACGGCCGCGACGCGGGCAACTGATATTTATTATGTAGGATATCGATTTCTTGGATAAACAGCCCTTCTTACATTTTATATGAGAGAGGAGAGTTGGATTTCGTTGAAATAGTCGCCCTAGTAATTGTAATAGATGATTTTATACTAACTGATAACTAAAGGTCATAATGTGTTTGCTTGTCTTTTCTGCATGTCGTAACTCGTAACGAAGCAACGAAACGACGTGATTTTTGAACAAAGAAAATTGAAGGAACAGAGAGTAGGTTACTTAGAATAGGTTACTTAGAATAGGTTACTTTTTATCCTGGTAAAAGGATTCCAAAGGTAACGGAGCAACGAAACATGTTTGTTTACCCGGCGCCGGTAGTTGACAGAACGGAGTGTTCCTAAGACTTGTGATCATCCCGGTCGAAGGTTCCTACGGGATATAAAATACGTAATAATAATAATGTAATAATACCTAGGGCATCTTACACACGACCATTTATAAATAAATAAATAATAAATTAACAAACGTTTATTTGGCACCACAATATTAATTTAATTAAAATTTAGTTCCAAACTAGACAAAGGCTGTATTATGAGTACTAAGCAACTAATACACATACTTAAGTATATTTTTTTATAATAAATACTGACTGACAGATCAATAATACATGACTTGTCGATTTGCAGAGTGGCTATAGATAGACCCTAGCTGTTGGACCAAAGATCGCGGGTTCGATTTCTGTCCGGGACAAATATTAGTATGTATAAACACGTACATTTTGTATCATTAAAAAATCTAATTATGCATATCAGTCATCTAGTACCCTTAATACTGGTTTTGCCTAGTTTGGGACTAGATGACGTGTCATAGATGTCTCAGGTACATTTTTGTTATATACTCGTACATATAGTACACTTAGGCACGTAACAAATACTTAGATATGTTCATGCACACAAACATTTGTCCCGAACGGGAATGAACCGGCTTTCTTTGGTTGTACAGTAAGGGTCTCTAACCACTCGACCACTTGGGCAGTCAAATTGTAATAGAGCAATAAAACGTGGGTTTTTTGCACGGCAATAGTCGATCGAAGGGCGTAAATTAACCAATTCAAAGGAAATGCGGGGAAAAAAATGATAAAAAAAGAGAAGGAGAAAGGGAGAGAAAGATGGAGAACTAACAAATGTTAATTACTATAAAAAACTAACTGTGAATGTAATAAGTATGCGTTAATGATTTGTTTCATGGCCATATTCATGGCCGAAATAATACAAACGCGAGGACAGCCGCGGGCGATCGTAATTTTTTAAATTTACTCTGATGTTGGTTAAAAAACTAAACATCGAAAAGGTCCACCTCCAATTCCCATTTCAACAAATTTTATAAAAATTACTTCTAACTTAAGGGAGACTGGTTAATAGATTATGGTTGTATAAACAAAAAATAAAATAAAGAAACTTGTTTGCCTAAATTCCAGACACATAATCCGCACTTTGGGTCTTTTCTTGTACCTTTGTTTTGCTCCGCTGATATATGGAGGTCCTGCCTGCTCCTCGGGAGCCTCCCCTGCCTACGAAGCTGGAGGTCCCGGGTTCGAATCCCAGGTCGGGTTCGGGTCTTCGCTTGGTACCCAAAACACAAGCTAATGCTTAGTTTGGGGCCTAGACGTTGTTGTCATGGATACGTTATTATTATTATATTATGGTTTCGTGAATATTCACTTTGTTACAATTGTATCTACGACCTATCCATCCCTGAACCCGAATGTGGGCATTGAATTACGTCCCCGTAACTCTTTTATTCATTCTGATCAAAAAGTATGAGTTTAATCAAACAAATAAAGAAACAAATTACAAATGGCGGCCACCTTATATTTACAACATGTTTACACTTTTTGTTTTGTGTCAAAACGCCGCCATTTATGATTAGTTTCTTTATCTGACCGAATAATGTCAATGCACATTATTTTCATTTTATTATAAATTCAATGACCACAGAACTACAACAAATCCCGTATCCATTCGACGCGCGGCGTGAGGTTGGTACAGGCGCGACTCGACGAACGGGTCATCTTTCACGGAGAGGTGGCGCGCGCGAGTGGCGATCTAACTGGCCCTCTGCACAGCTTTGGAGATGTAAGTGACGAAATAACTTCATCGTAGCAAATTTAAATAAAATGTTTTAAACGTACGTAAACCTGAAACTTCGTCATGGGCGACGTAGCTACTCATTGACGTTTGAAGATCATTCTTGAACGAGCAATTGTCTTCGCTTCTCATAAATTGTTCGTGTTTGTTGATGTTGTTTACATTACATAATAATATTATTATAAATAATCTGTATGTGAATATTAGTGTACTCATGATAGCCGAGTGGTAGCGAGCCCGCTTCTTGTTTAAAAGGCCGTGATTCGAATCCCAGGGCGCATTCCAATGAGTTTTTTCTAACTTACGTAGATAACTATTACTGACTCTGTACCTCGGAGAGCACGTTAAGCCATCGCCGGTCCCGGTTGCCATGAATAGATGACAGTCGTTAAAATCCACCAACCTGCACTGGAGCAGAGTGGTGGATGATTAAGATTAAGCACCCTCATCCCGAGGGGAGCCCTAAGCCCATGCAGTGGGGTATTAATGGGCTAATAGTATAGATAATAGAATAGGTAGAGCATGAAATATTAGTTAACAACAAACAACCATGCCAAGATGAGCGCTAAATTAGTGAATAACTCTGTGATTACTTCCGATTTTGTATTGGTATTTGTTCATTAGGTTAACTTTAGGGTCGAATTCTTCTTTGTTGAATGATGCGTGGATACGTACAGAATCTACGGAGACTCACACTTACCTAGTCTATGATCCACACTTAACTGGTATTTTTTATTTCCAGACTATTCTCTTTACCAAAGATCCAGACATTTTAGAACGCATCATGGTAAACGACAAAAACTTCCAAGCGTTACTCAAAGAAAATGACAATGCTACGACCGATTATTCGATAAATGGAAAGAGGCCACCCACAGCGAACGATACTAACCATAACGTCACGGTAACGACATCCCGCTATCCTTCTGGAAGCTTTGAGAAGGAAGTGAAGTACGTGACGAAGAAAATAACGCTGATGCTGATGTCGAACTGGGGCCAAAAGCAGTTGATCGGTCTAACTGGTATGATAGAAAACTTGCAAGTTAGTCCTAGCGATCGTCATCGTATGAGCTAATTTCAGATTGGCCATTCATCTATTTATATATTTATTATAATATTATAAAGAACAAAGATAAGATTTTTTGTTTGTTTCGAATAAATTAAAAAACTATTTAACTAATTTTAAAAATTCTTTCACCTATATAAAGCAAGTAACAATGGGTTATATTTTATTTGTAAAACTAGCTTTCCACCCGCGGCTCCGCCCGCGTGGACTACACAGTTTTACCGGGACCGCTATACGTTTATTACATAGATATAGTTTATAAGCTGAACAATATGTGTTTATACTGAATATGTCTTTTCTATTCGTACGTCCGTTCTGCCTATCACACCTTCGTACTTTCTACATTTATTAGTCGTCAGAAAATGAATTATATGTATTTCTTTAAAATGTATCATCTATCTACCCCTATAACGAAATTAAAAATTCGTTATTTTATTTAATTTAAGAATATTAATTTTTGGCATAGTGATGATTCTATATGACGAGCAATGATTTGACTCATTCGCTCGTCAAACATTTGACAGCTATATATTTTTTGAATGCGTTCGTATAACGTCACAAAACGTAAATCATCGCAAAGAGCATAACATTTACAGATATTTTGAGTCATAATGAAGATAATAATATGATAGCGTTTATACTAGGGCTGGCGCATTAGTTTAGTTAGTGAGAGGTGTGTGGGCAAATTAGATTTTTTTTTCATAATTTATTTCGCGCCATAAATAATTCAATACTTTGAGGATTAATCATTTGCTATAGGTCTACAAGCGTACTGCAACACAGATTTAGTCAGCATCCATAGAGCTTATGCTTACACGGCACATGTGACGTCAGATGGACCACCTGATCCTAACTGCCTGTTGGACTGTCGCAGTTTACTTCGCACGCGGAACGTCACCGTTGATGCTGGCGAAATGTGGTGTACTAACTTTAGTCCTGGAACCAAATTCTGTTATATAGTCCTAGAGATGAAGGAGCCCACCGAAGTAACTGGTAAGATTCTAGTTTAAATAAGTTGTGTAAAACTAGCTATCAGTTCTGCAATGGTTCTATAGCGGTCTGTAGTGAAATATACAGGTTTTGCAACTCCTATGGAACTTGTACTAGTTTTAAGTCTGTCGAATGGCTAATATTTGCAATTCTTCCATTATCATTACGCACTTACCTTAAATTTAAAAAAATACAACATTTAGGGCTCTACTTATGGAGATTGATAAGATTTTCAATAACATAAAACATTGAAATACTGCATTCGGCCATTTTGACTGAAACACCAATCACAGCGCATGACGTCACGCCTAGGTAAACTTCACTCTGTGTTCTGCGGTGTTTCGTTGTAACTACTACTGATTACGCATTTGTTTACCTAGGCGTGACGTCAGACCCGACGCCATGACACTGCGAGCTGTTTTCGCGCGCCATTGAAAAAATATTACAAAAATGGCTTTAAACTTCGTTAAACTGTACCCACATTACGAACAGAATTTCAAAATCTTTCGTCATGCCTATTATAGGGTTTATATTTTACAGGAAAACATAAGCGTTAAACGAAATACCATTTAGGCGAGGAATAAATAAAAAATTATGACTTGTGAGATAGCAAATGAAAGCGCTCGTTGTGAGAAATACGAGTATATTTTTATAATGTTAATACAATAATACTATACAGTTATGGATAATTTAATATATATTACACATACATATGAACATATATGAAAATAGGCTATCTCTTTTCTTATGTTCGATAATAAACTATGTACTGAGTCTAAAATAAAAAAATATACGAAAAGTAAAACCTCACTCATAGATTGTAGGACAACCTAAATGAAAATCCTAAATCTTTAAATCCTGGTGGGAAGCGGAAAATATTCGTGAAGAGAAAATGCGTATGTTTAATATAATTGTACTGAGAACTAATAAGTTCAATAGGATTGTTAATAGGCCTGGTGGTTACTATGGTAGCCTGTTTATACGAAAGGGGTCGAGTTCAACTTTTAACCTAAATTTGATTTTGTTTCCTGAATTATATAGTACAGAACCCTTTCCAGGCGAATCTGACTCGCACTTAACTCGTTTTTTTCTTTCGATTTAATATATATTTTATTTAACTACAGGATTTACCAGATAATTTATATTTAATACAGTTACGGGCGGCTCCAGATATTTAGGATGCACGACGCTGACTCAAAAATATAATTTCGATCCCGCCATTTCTGTTGAGTAATGCGGTCTCAAAAATTTAATTTCATTTATAATTTATTTTGATCTCGAATTTCTAGATATTTCCGTATTCGGTGTTTGTAAAGCCGCGTGATCATTTGAGCACTTCGGCCTGTCACACGTTTTAATTTAGTGATGGCCGCTAAATAAGAACTTTTTTATTGGTCGATAAACCAGCTCGATTTATTTCAGCCCTTCGCGTATGGAACTACAACGCTTCAATGGAGATGTCGTACGCTGGAGCCAAACATGCGAAGGTTCTCTTAGACGATGAGCCTCTGAATTACCGGCCTCTGCTGCTGCGAAGAGCGCCTGGCAATATTTACTATGACTATGTGCAAGAAATTGAATTTAACTCTATAGATGATAGGTAGTATTCGTTTTTTATTTGTTTCTAGTAAACGTGGATTCTAAACATTTTTTTTGTCTTCTTTTGGACGCACGTAAAGAATTAAAATTTAGAGTGCTATAATTTTTAGTGTACCTACCTAATTTATATTGTAATAGATAAATCACATTTAAGCATTTATTTCAGTTTTAAATTGTTGTCAGTGACGCCGCGTGGTGCCAAAAACGACAAAAATTCAAAATGGCGGTCATTTTGAATCATTTTTAATTGCATAGGGTACACGCACGATGCCCTGAGTCTGTAAACTAAAAATAGAACGTTATGAAAAACGGAATAATCAGTTGTCAAATTATTTCGTTAAACTTCTTTTGCCTTCTCTCGTTCTCAAAGAAGTTTCACTTCAAGCGCGCTACGCAAATACTTTTTTTCCACTCTATCAGCCCTTTTTATACCTCACTACAGGGGCTTAGGCCTCCCCTCACGATGAGGGGCTAGGAGCTTACATCCACCACGCTGCTCCAATACGGGTTGTCGGATTGTAACGAACGCCATCTATTAACAGCGACCGGGACCGACTGCTTAACGTGCTCTCCGAGGCACGGAGTCAGTGATAGTTAATGTACTTAAGTCAGAAAGAACTCATTGGTACACGCCCGGATTCGAACCACGGCGTTCGTTCGTTTGCTTCGCTGTGTTCGCTGCGTTCGAGCTATCACGACACGAATATAAGCAAATATACAATTGTTGTTTACATTTTTTTCAGACACGAAGACGCCAAGGAATCGGACACTTTCCGCATGGACTGCCTGGTGTACGGGACCAATATAGACTTGGGAGCGCCGACCGGTTTTGTGCTGCAGATAACGATTTTCTCCACTTGGGGGGACCCATATTACGTCGGGTTGACTGGCATCGAGTTGTACGATATTGAAGGGAAAATGATACCGGTCAACGAGAGCAGTTAGTTTTCCTATACTTTTATTAGGGTTTCGTACCCAAAGGGTACTAACGGAAACCCTATTACTAAGCTTCCTCTGTCTGTCAGGTCATCGGTCGGTTCGTCTGTCACAGGGCTGCATCGTCTGAACCGTAATAGTTAGACACTTGAAATTTTCACAGGGTGTGTATTATTATATTATAACCTCTATAACAAATAATAAAAATAAAATTAAAATTAAAGGGGGTCCCCCTTTAAGAAAATAAAAGGATTGGTGGTTGTGAAATCATTGCTTATACTTGACATTTTAATGAGGTATGTACTACTATAGCCACTATATCAACAAATAAAATGAAATGAAGTTGAAAATTGAAGGGGGTACCCATACAAGAAACGTGTTTTTTACTATTGTACGGTGGTACGGAACCCTTCGTGTGCGAGTTCAATTCACACTTGGCCGGTTTTATAAGGTGTTGTTTATGGTCCTCCGAAATTGATAATACAGTATTGAACAGAAAACTACAATATAAAAAAATAGCATATTTTCCATCGAAATAATTACTATTTATGGTTATCTGTTGTCTTTTACCGCGCGCCAAGCGCCCGCTGAGATTAGAAACTAGTTCACCACGGTCGTTGGCATAGGTTGACTTGATTAGGTCAATAGGTTGAACTGTAAGTCAAATCGGAAGAACCTATAGTAACTAAAAACGTCTCTATTGTTTAGACGTGTGCGCACACCCTGCCAGCGTGAACGTGTTGGAAGGTGTTGCGGGTGCAGCGGGACGGGACGCGCGTACTCCAGACAAGCTGATCGACGGCGTGAACAGCAAGGCCGGCGACGGTGCACACTCTTGGCTGGCTCCAGTTTTGCCAGCCACTCTCAACAGGTGCGTGGAAATTATAAATCATTAAGATTTGTTTTACAACTAGCTGTGTCCGCGACTTCTTCTGTGTAGACTTAAAAACATACCAAACTTAAATCTATCTCAGCCGGTTATAAAACGCGACTCTGTCTGTCTGTTCGTTAGTATGGTAAAATAAATTACAAATCTTTTGGTTTTGTAGATCGATTTTGATGTAATAAACACTAATTATGTTACACAGAATAAAGCTTCATATTTTATAGTTATTAGATTTTGAATCTGACCAGAAGATTTTACGTGATACACGTACAAACGAACAACAAACCGTCACACAGACTAAACATCCTATTGCTTAATCCTTGTGTCTCACGGTAATTTTTTTTTGTAATAATCGTTATTGAACAGACACGGAAAGTTAACATTTTTTGCCGACCATGTACCTACGCAGCGTCTCAAATTGTTATAACAATTCAGAATTTTTCTAGAGCTAACCGAAATCTCATAATATAATAACTGTGCAAATGATAGCAGTTTTCATTTTAACTAATTTCCTCAGGGTTTACTTCGTGTTCGACGTGCCTGTGACGGTATACGGCATTAAAGTGTGGAACTACGGGAAAACGCCTTCTCGTGGAGTCAAGGAGTTTGGAGTAAGAATATACCTTTTGTATGACTCAGGACAGTGGCGGTCCTGGAGTGGAGCGAGAGGAGCGGCCGCTCTTGGCGCCGAGTGGGAAAAGACGCCAAAAATTCGAACAACAAACAAGCTAAAATAAAATTTGTTTATAGGCGCCTTTTTGGGGTCCATGTGCAAGTGATGCAAAATATTTTTTTGTCTGTTTGTTTGAATGTCTTTTAATCATTGTAAAACTATTGCATAGAAAAAGTTTTAATTGGGTAGGGGCCACTACGAGGAAATCTTGCACTACCTAGAAAATGTTCCAGGGCCGCCACTTACTTCAGGGCATATAATTTCACCACCCATTTAAGAAACTGTATGAAACAAAAATTGATAAGGTGCTGTCCTCGCAAAAAATAGCTATCCAAGTCATAAATTAAAATCTAGATCTAATATATGGACACACATTCATGCAAATACAATTTATGTGTATATACCGAATCCGGGGATATATCAGTAGGTATAGCCACCGTAGTAGGAAAAATCCTGCCTGGGCGAAATTGGAAACGTATCGAAAATCCAACTGGCAGCTATACGAGACTTTCGGTCCTATCTTAGCACGGCGCCTCATCGAAACCATGTTTTTATTATCTCCTTTCTTTTTGAGAGAACAAGCAGTATGATGGGATGGGGCGTGCGCGAATTACGCTACACATTCAGTCTTGGATAGAGTCGTGAACAAATATTAAAGATTAATGCAAGTTCAGCGATATGGATATCTTTTGTCTCAGTCGAAGCATATTTATGAATTTATTGTCAAGATAGAATCAGTTGCCTTCAAGCGACACTATATGTAGAAAGTAAACAATGACAACAATTTCACACAACACACTTACACACGCACCCTGAAACCGACCTTTACACACACACATTTATTTTTTTGTATTTATTATAGTTTTTATTAAGTAATTATATCATGTTATAGACATTTAATTTAGGTAAACTTGTCATTGGCTTTGCAGAAAATAACTTTGTTCGATTTTAAGTTTTTCGAAACATTTGTATCTGTAAGTTTACTTTGTAAAAAAATAAAAAAATAAACAGGGATGTGACACGTGACACGCCAACAATCGATATCGATGGCATGCATAAACAAGATTGTATAAAAAGCATAATTTCATTATTTTGTTTCTTTTATTTTTTTGGCTACAATTATGTACAAACATTGGAATAGGTACTATTTAAAATATTATGCGCACTGTATTATTGTATTGAGCACAAAATTATTGGATCATGCTAATCATGTCAGCCGCCTCAATAAAATCACAAAATCTTTTAAAAGGCAATATATACGCTTTTACAGTAAGATCCCAGTTGACATTCAAGATCTACCCCTTATCAAGTTTAAAACTACAATAAAACGAAAGCTTTATGCAAAAGCTTATTATAAGGTGTCAGACTACTTAAATGATAAAAATCCATGGGTGTGAGCCGCTTGCCTTTCAGTTTGTTTCAATAATATTAAGGTTTAAGCACTTACTGTTAAAAAAATTGTTTATAATTTTGTTAAAAAGAGCGTGCCTCAGTTTCTCGCGTATTCTTCGGAGAGGAACCAGCATTTTTGAATGTGCCTTTGCGGTGAGGTTCTTCCACACAGTAAAAAAATTCACTCTTGTGACGTATTTCAAGATTATGTTAAATAACTACGAAATAAAGATGTTTGATTTGATTTGGATGTCAAGGTTTAGGTACAAGTTTTGCTACTACACTTCCAATAATCTTTCCATGCAGTTTAAAACTTTTAGATAATATATTTAAATACGTAGGCCCCATAATCAATAAAATAAAATATGAAATCTATGACGCTTCGGAAAATGACACTGCTGGGAAGTACCAAAAACTCAATGGTGTGTCTTTAATATATAGACCACATCAATAACTTAGGCTATTATTTTACAATATGCTGATCGACAGCTGTGTGTAAGGTAGGGAAATCTTTAACTATGCTATAACCATGCACATTTGTCATTTAAATAATCACTAACAGTAGTATTATGATACTTGAGTTGAAAGAAAAAGACAAGTCACATATTGGTGTCTAAATAAACGTTCCCGATTCGGACAAGTATAGAAAGTATATCCGAAGTTCTTTTTTAATTACAATTAAAATCTATAAAAACGGTTGCTTACAGATTCTAATGGATGACTTGCTGGTTTGCAACGGATTTCTAGACTGTGCCAAAAAGGACGAGCCCATAAAAACTCAGTGGATTTGTCTACAAAACGCTGACATAGACAGCCTCACGCCAAGGTGAGAAACTACATATTATTAGTATGAATATAGTGAACGTATTGTTATTCCCAAGAAGCTCGTATAGGGTTTTTTTTTAATATGCGCCAGTTTCGTCAAAACACTTTTTGCTACAAGGCGCCGAAATTCAAATAATTGCTATTTGAACCAATGCGGGCTCTCGGCGGGTCGCTAAGATAGCGATAGCGGTCGCGCGTCATTGAAGGGACTCCACAGTCAACACGTCAGCCGGAGCAATACCAAATACCACCGATTGTTAAATACCAGAATAGTGCTCGACTAATACAAACAAACACTGAAAGGTTATCTCGGCTGCACAACACAATCCATCACACACGACAGCCAATTTTTTTTTCTCACTAAACCTACATAAACATTTTCACGTAAAAATATGTATGACACAACCCCTACATTAGTTTTTTTCTATAAACCCGAACAGCTTCCACATAGGTATATATTTTGACAAAAGCTTACGTTTATCATTATCACCAACGAATTAGGTATAGAGAATAACGCATTTGTGTAACGAAAGCGTGCTTTTATAATTAGATTTCATTCATACCTATATTGCTTAGGTACCATTCACATCATTGTTTCGAAAACCTATTTGTAATTTAGTTCAGCACGTCGCTTTTTTATGTAATAATAATATTCTATAATAATAATAGGGACATTACACAGAGCGCTATTTCGTCCCAAAGTAAGCAAGTATTATGCTTGTGTTATAGGTAGGTACTAAACTACTGATGCATTATTAGGCCGATTAGTTTAAGAACCAAAATAGTAGGTACTACATTTGAGCTATGGGATGAGGACAGGAGACGGGCGCGATGCGCGTACGTTTGGTTACGTAGATATTTGTGATGTGTCTGGGTCGTTCTGTATTACCCGTTGCAACAAGTTACATACTTTTGAATTAAAAGCAAATACGGACAAAAATTGTTAAAGTAAATAACGTTGACATTTTGTCCGCTTTGAATCGTTTCGTACGCCTTATAGTTTGCTATACATGCAAAATTCAATGATTGATCCCGTATGGTGAATGATTTAAAAACTACCCCGGAAATTTGTTTTCCTCCAGCCCTTCCGACATGAGCCAGCGCAGTACAACGAGCGGATCGCACGCTTCGGCCGACCAAAGGGCGCGACCACGAACCGGCGTACTCGAGACAAAGCAACGACCTGCCAGGCATCGACGCCATTAATACATAGTATAGGTACCTCTTAAGGATGAGTGAATTTAAAATTTTTCTTGTAAATAGTACAATCTTAAAAGTCAGTTAAGTATTGTTGTTGCAGAAGAATATATAAATTAAATTTTGACACAGGTTTTTAAGAATCTTTAGTTCAGGATTGCAAGAATGGTTCACTAAACGCTTTAATATCAAAAACACTCTGGTATATTTGGAAAAACACGACTTTAAATTATAGACATTAAGGGCCGGTATTTGAGTTCCCGCTTATCCTAGGATTAACGTTAAGTGAAGCTTAATTTTCAAAATCCAATTCAAATTTTCAATTGTTTGCTTCCCTCCACGCTATTTCTAGGATAAGTTAGAACTGAAATACCTGCCCATAATTATGAGGTTGCGTTTTCGATTACAAATGAAACTTCTGCAAAAGGTGCGATTTTCGTTGCGAAATTCATGTTTTTCGAAAATAATCGAGTATTTCTCAGTGGCGGTTTTGCGATTGAAGCAAGTGAGGCTGAGCCTCACTTAAGTCAGATTAGTCAGATATAGTCATTATTTTTACGGTACATACGGTACGGTTTCATATCTAAAATGTGAAAACGTGTATACCTATCATGTAATATGTTATTTATTGTTACCATTTTCATCGCAAAATTTTATTTCAATACAAAGTACCACCTCCCTACCTTGGGTAACACCTATATATGCAAATATTTTTTTTTTAAGCCTTTGAAACAGTGACGGCTTTGAAAGGTATTTTGTAGTGTGGCAACATTGAGCAGTGATGGTAATTTTTTTCTTTAATTTATGGTTATGTAAAAAATTTAATAAAACGTATTCTAAATTTTTAATTAAATTATTATTATTAAATTTTGCGCTCAGAGCGCAAATGTCCTGATAGCCCAGAGCGCAAATGTCCAGATAGCCCAGAGCGCAACGAACCTGTCTCAAATTTATAAGGCCCCATAGGGCCATGGTTCGAATCCGGGCGTGTACCAATAAGTTTTTCTGACTTAAGTAGGTACATAATATCACTGACACCGTGCTTCGGAGGGCACGTTAAGCAGTCGGTCCCGGACGCTGTCAATAGATGGCGGTCGTTACAGGTCCCAACCCTCAGTGGAGCAGCGTGGAGGCCTAAGCCCCTGCAGTGGGGTAAAAATGGGCTGATTACGATGACGATTCTAAATTTTGACATTTTATGATGTAATGAAATGTACAAAATGAAATGTTATGCAACCGTAAAAAAATTTAATATCTATCTGACTACTTAATAAATATAGGTAATAAGTAGATAAAGTAATAGAGACTACGTCCCTCAGTCGAAAGAAAGCATCACCAGCACTATCCTCACAACGTCTAGGCCCCAAAATAAGCATTAGCTTGTGTTTTAGGTACCAAGCGAAAACACCACATAGGTACATATAACAACCAAGACCCGGTACCAGTATCAATATTCATCATATAAATACTAACCCGACCGGGGTTTCGAACCCGGGACCTCCAGCTTCGTAGGCAGGGTCGCTACCCACTAGGCTAAGCGGTCGTCGATTAGTTATGCGTTCATGTCATCATCATTGGGACGAAATAAAATACGCAAGTAACATATCGTGTGTGAACACCTAAACAATTTAAATTTCAAATCTATTGTACGCTGTTTCATGTCAGCAAAGTCATCTATTATTTTGTAGTAAAAATTAGGGAATTCGTTAATAATTTGCTTTAACAAGTGTTTTTCTATTGATAACAGTGCTAGGTCTTATAGTCGGGCTTGACCGATAGTATTTCAGAAATTGTTTTTTATGCGTTTTAAGCATGAAAAATTTCACTCAACTGATACGTTAGTTACGGAGTGTTAAAATTAATAGTGGGTACTAATTTTACAAATTCGGGAAAGACCTCTTCTAGACAACTGATTATAATAAAATCCAGTACTTTAGTTGTAGACTTCAAATTAGTTAAATCGTCGATCGCCACAGTAAATAACATCAAGTTCCGCCTTTAATTTATCGAATTTAAATATATTATAGATTTTGCCTGTACGTTTTGAATTTACTGTTGTCAACCAAAGACAGAAAGATATTAGAATTATTGCGGTAATTGTCAAAACGTTCACGCAATTGAAGTAACATGTTATCTATTATTTCAAAGTACAGAGATCGATATTTTACTCGGATATCATTTTCAGACATTTTCGAATACTTTCTGCTAGTAGGAAAAGAAGTTTTAAAAACGGCATCATCGAAAAATGTGTCTGCCATCACTTGTGTTTTAAAAGAAGCAAGTAGATTTGTAATATCTAAAATTTTCTGAGAACAATAAACAAGAGGCCGGTGACTCATTGGCCGCAAGCCGTGACGCGGCCTTACCAAATGAGAGCGTAGTCCATTGCTGCATGATCATAAACTCTGGCTTTCTTCGTATAAACTACGCAATGTATTCAACTCTCGGTCGGCCACATCACCGATAGCCTCAGGTGGACTCAGCTTGCTTTATCGTCGCGTTCGGAGACGGAGCGTTTATTATGCATATAATTAACATCACATGTATACTTGTCGCAAAGTTTTATCGTAGAATTTGTTTCTAAAGATTTGCTTCACCCGCAAAGCCGCCACTGCTTTGAAAGCCGACCACTTTTTTATGAAAATGTTCACACAAAGCCACAGTAAATACAACCGCATGTGTTTAATTACAAACTGCATAGGTTTAATTATGTGGAAAAAATTGAAATGAAATGTATTTATTTGCCGTAAAAAAGAGAAAGCAATACTGCAACACTAACAATAAATTATATATCTTTGTTTTCTTCACAGATTACAAAATCCGTTAAAAAATCAGTATTATCAGTATTTGTTGTATAAATACAGTATATGGCACATAATATACAAAAATTCCTTATTTGTAACTAGTTTAGTTTTTGAAATAGACCCCATAACAAAATGATCTAAAAGCATTTAAAACTTACTTTGATAGCCCCCAATTCATTACTTTTGGAAATAAAAAATATCTAAACGTATATTTTATTTTGTACTCTACTCAATATGTTCTAGATTCATTTTTCTTGAAAAATAATTTAGTTGAATTTTTGATCCAATATTTAGTTTTGGATTGGGTTTAACATTTGACATACAATATCCAAATGTTAAGGCAGTAAATCATTTCATTCATGAGCTAGAGACTCGTGACGTACAGACAGATGGACAGACAAATTGCCAGACAGCAATAAGGCTTTTTGCCACCTGGCGAGCGAATCATCGAGAACCGCTGGTTATACAGGGTATTTTTTTATCACTGCGCATAATTTTTTAGATGATTCAGTAACGTTAGAACACATTACCTTAAAAAACATAGAACTTTTATTTTTCATTATTTTTTCTACCTGTCCGATACAATTAATCTTAAAACGTGGACATACACCGCATAGGATGATTGCGGGGGACGGGCGCACAGGGGCACGTCGCGGCGGCTCTCGGCAGTGCGAGTCGGGTGATACGATTCGCGGCATTTTTATGGATACGTTTAATCAATTTTAGTTTTTTTTTTTATTGTTGAATGAATAGATAAGTAAGTGAAATTATATTTTTTATTGTCACTAAAGTACGAAATAATTTTTTATGCGTAGTGATAAAAAAAATTCCTGTATATTTAATATTACATCACTAGTTTACAGTGGGAATAGAGTTACTATTGTTACCTTTTATTAGAATGAAAACACGAAAAATTTAGTCACCTTTAAACTGAACCCCTTGTTTTAATTTTTTCACCATTATTGTGAATATATGTAGAAAAAATGTGGTAAAATAACGTTGCCTCTAAATTTATTATTGTAAGTACAATTTAAAAATTTTGTAATATCGAAATAAACGTGATTTTTAAATACAAATATTTTGTTTACCAGAAATGGTATACAGTAGGTACATAAGATCGCCTATTATACTCTTCTGGCGCAAAAATTTTACTGGGAACAAAGAAGATGGTAGGTAAGTGTAAACCATTAGGCATTTAAAATTAATGATTCAAACAAATAAACAGGTTTTAAGTAATGACCAGTAGAGCCTTTTCACACGTGCCGGGTACCCAGTGGCGAAGTGTACTTTTCACACGTGCCCGGACGTGTGAAAAGGCTCTTAGTGATATACCTACGTGTCTAGAATATAATATCATTGGAATGTGGTGTATAATTTAAACACATAAAAATGCTGCTGTGAATAGATGGCGGTCGTTACAATCCACCAACCCGCACTGGAGCAGCGTGGTGGATTTACGCTCCAATCCCCTTCACCCTGGGGGAGGCCTAAGCCCCTGCAGTGGGGCTATAATAGGCTGATGCAAAAAAATTAAATATTTAATAATTGGGATTACGAATAAAACAAATGTTTATTTAAAACTTAATTGTATTAATGAAACAAATCACAGATTGCTTCAATTGCACTGGAACAGTATCAAAATGTACTAATGTTGCTTGATCCATTTCAATACCTATAGAAAACGAAGTGATTATTTTGTGATTTTCCAAAACAACAGTTTCTAAAGTGACTTAGGACTACACTTTGACTAAAATCTAAAAAAACTATTTTCCATTTAAAGGCAGTACATAATTAACAAATTGTTGGAAACACATTCATTTACTTTACAATGTAAATCAAACAATTATGCAAACAAAGGAAGTCTATTATTTTAAAAGAATAAAATCGACAGATTGATATTTTAAAATAAGTTGTACTAAAAACTAACGAGGTAAACTCATCGGAAGGAAAATTATTTGGAAGTTATGGAACGAGTGAGCACATCTAATATATATATCAGTCCATCATATTCCTCGTTCTTTTTCAATTTGTGAAGTACTTTTAACTAATAATAAACCCACGAAACCGACGCGTAGAAACATTAACTTGATTAGAATTGTGAACAATAAAAAAAGTTTTTTACATGAACAAAACCTCATAAAAACATGTATTCATAGCGAAAAGTAGTTTAACACATATTCTATATTGAGTGTGATTAAAAAAAACCTTTGTAGTCTTACTTCATGTTAGTAGTCTTTCTCAGCTTTGTTATGGTTAGCTCTTAACGGGAAAATTCGAAATAATTGAATTAAATTATTAATAGAAATACGTTATGCTTCCTGATTACAAATAAGCCACCTCATTATCTCTAGTTGGAAAAATCTATTCAGGTATCTACCAGAAGGAAAGCAACGTCTTCCTAGGTACTAAAACGGAACAGGAAGAGCTAACAAACACCTGTAAAGATTTGGCAACCAAAACGAACGAACCGTGCAACATTCAACGTGCTACTGAGATAGCCGAGGGGTTTTTCCGACCGATTTATAAGATTAAAGATAAGAAAAAAAAAATCTTATGTTTTTGTTTCTAATATGTGAAAAAAGTACACAAAAAATTATTCACATTAGAATATTTTTCCCGAAGCAATTATCGATGCAGCGTGGTTACTAAGTTGAACATGAAAAAGAGGGTGTAGCAGGTATCCCGGCGGTGGCCGTTGACCGACACAGTGGCCAGTCGCCCGCGCATCGCCACGATAATTGAATAACTTTGTGGGATCTTAACGCAATGTTTTAGTACTCAGTAATACTAAAAGAAAAAAATTTCATTATTTTCACCAAAGATCAATAATATAAACATTTGGTATACTACTATACTATATACTCATATATCTAAACTACTATTTGGGTATTATATATATATATATACCGTATAAGTATCATATAAATAATCAACAAAACGAAAGTAAAATTACAGTCAATACATACTTGTTATGTAGATATTACAACAAATAAAATAATACACAATGTACAAAACCAGATTGGGTTAAGTTTTACATACAAAAATTCAATTGAACTTATTTATCACGGCTGAAAAAAATATTTTACCTATCACAAACCAAATTCAATGTTATGCAAATTCACACAAGTTTAACGTGGGACGCGTCTGGTTCGCGAGTTTTTTCGATCGTTACTTTTACATCTCACACGAATCGATATCAATCATCAACAGAAAGACTAATCAACTGAAGAAATAAATCGAATCCAGGACACTCTCCAGTTTAAAGTTGCCTTTGACGGGCACTCTCTGCAAAAGTTTGTTCAACCGCTTCTTCGACGCTACGTTGTTACCGCCTTGTTCTATTTCACTGTAATTGATAAAAATCAATCTTTTATCACCACTTATGATAATACTATTTTCCATTCAAATATTTATATATATAAAAATATATAATATATATATATATTATTTCAAGTATCTAAGTTCTTTCTGGCTGGTCCGAGGCACAAAACTTTATTGACACTACCGGTACACATAAATGTGCATAGAGATAATGGAATAGGACACAGAGTAAGAGTACCTTGAATTATACACTATTTATACTATGGTACAGCTATTTTCCATCCTTTTTTCTCCCATGCGTTACATACAAGGCTTTATGGCGTTTGACTACTCTAGTTATATTATCTCTATGCCTATATGCGTTTGCGCCCTTTCGATGGTACAATAAAACATTAACTTATTAACTTGTCATCAATCAATTGTCTCTGTTGATCAAATTGCTCGTGACCTTGGTTCTAAACCAAACGGGTTAATACGTAGTAGTTACAATCAAACTTTATGGCGGATCCGAACATAAACACAAGTCGCATCGCAGTAACAAATTTTAGATGTAGTGGGACGTAGTGGAGCGAGGGGTATATGACTGTACCTGCGCAAGCACGCTTGTAGCCATAAAGTTTGGGGCGAACTATACCAGGGTTAAAAAAACTTTACTTAACTTTTGAAAGATACTATAATATTACCAAATTAAATACAGATTAAATACCAGTATAAGTCCCCGCGGATAGAACGAAAAATAGGGTCCTAATTGACAATTAGCGTAGTCAAAGTCGAGTAGCGGAATCATGCACACACATAAAATAACCAATAGCGAGGTGGCCACGCTTACCGTTTAAGAGTGAAATGTCCCATTTTTTAACGATATCTTTAAGGGGCGGGCCGGTGAAAATTATCTCGCGAGTTCTAGAAAAGTCGATACGAAAAGTGAGCAGCGTGATGATTACACCCATAGAAAATTCTCGAACCTAATAGGTTCCTACAAAAAGGGCGTAGTCCTGGCCGACGACTCGTCGTTATAGAGTAAAGGAAGCTTTACAGTGAGCGACAAAACGAAAAGTAAAGAAATTCGTAGTGCAAGAACATTTAGTGCATTGGTGTAATTACTGTTACTAATATTGTGTTAAAAAACCTTACATTTTAATCTTTTTTTTTTTTCAAATTCCATAACAACATTATAGTATATTTGCCGTGTGAATTGGTCCATATTTTACCTCAAGATAAAATAGTGTACCTTAATTGCCTGTGCTGCGCTTTAGCTATACTGAAACGTAATATTCAGCTGTACTAACCGATAGTTATTTTCTGTCAAGCGGCATATCGTGATACAGGCGTTTAATCTTTTGTGTCTAGATAATGATAATGGTCACTCGGCGCCCATTCATAAGGCGACTGAACTATTTTTGCAAACAATACTATGTTAGCTGGACGACATCGACTTTACATTTCTATAACCTCACACCTCTTATTTATAAGAGTTAGACAGATGCTAGACATCTATTGTCTTGGAAAATATACCAAACAGTCCTATTCAATCCCTGTTTTCTATCTGATGTTCAGGAAACTTGCCAGCTTGTAATTTAATCGAATCTAGTATATCTAAAAAAAATTGGTAAATCCAAAATGGCATGCCACATATGCCCATTTAATAGTCAAAAAGGAATGCTTTTAACTTTTCCTATTTTAATATAGGGAGATTCATAGGTTTTTTATTTGTATATTATAAACCTAATAAATTTTAGATAATGTTTTCGAAAGAATTCTTCTAATAAACATTTCAGTCAATTAAAAAATATATTAGATCGTTCAATGGTGTTTTTCAAAAGTTATAGTGCTTGTGAAGTTTCATACAACATAATTGTCAATCTTTTTGTGGACAAAGTTAAAAAAATAATCGATATGTGGATGAATGAATCTAAAAATACCTCAATATAATACTCGATAAATTATCTGTAAAATGATATACGAATTTATTATGTCTTTAAGTATCAAAAAATATCTAGGAACGATTGAATATGAGGATCTAGACGTTTTTTTCACGTAGAGAATAGAGCACTACATTCTTTGCACTGTGAGGCGTGCAATTTGAAGCATATCTTTGAGTTATAAAAGATCACCTAACAAATACTTAACAATTAATAAGAATTCCTGCTTACTTGTTACTGTAGCTATACCGCTGTATTAGGAAACTAGATAACTCTTCAAGTATCGGTCGTGAATGCAACGCCACGAACTGCTCACGGCATATCTACGGAAAAAAATTGTTTATTTTGAATTCTGCCTAACTACTCTGTGCGGAAGCGGTGCGGACTCTGTACATCTCACGCCAAACTTCTAGTTCGCTCTGAAGTTGACGCGGATGCGTTTCGCGCAAATGCAGCTCCCACTCTGGACCAAATCAGATTGAGTTCAACCGAGTGAAATGTAGGAGTTAAAAAAAAAATAATCGAAATAAAAAGATTAGGCAATATCAGGAAAGATGGGAAAGGCAGAAAACTTTATTGTGTAATTGTTGTGGGTAATAAACAAATATTATTATTATTAAATAGGTATGAAATGATATAAAAAAACTGGCTAAGTTTGAGTAGGACTCTCACACGAAGGGTATAGTACTACCATACAATATACAAAAGCACGTTTCTTGTATAGGGATATTTTAGCGGCCATAGTAATTACACACTCAGTGAAAATTTCAAATATCTACCTAATACGATTCAGACGATACAGCCCTGTGACGGACGAACGAACGGACGGATAGACGGAGCTTTAGTAATAGGGTTCCCATTGGTACCCTTTGGGTATGGAATCCTAAAAATGAGACTACGTGTTTGTTACTTTTTCACAGCTATACCGCTAAACCCATTTGTAAGAACGGCAGAGAGATATTTGTGTACTTCTTTATTGTGATAACCCTCGTCCTACAATAACAAGGAAGTCCGACTTCCGTTGGAGAGTTTCCTTATGTAGCAGTAGATACTAAAGATTCCATAGGTTTATATTGAGCGCGTTGCGCACTCTTAAAATACACATAACGAAATTTGAGTATTAAAATATTTCTGTGTGAAAATACTTCATCTTTAAAATTGTAATTCCAGAAATGTGATTGGTTGCCGATCTTACTTATGTAATCATCGACTTGAGTAGGTTACCCGCAAATCACTCTTAAAGTGTACACGCCTAAAGAGTATTTAAATATCAAAACTTTATCAATTTACTATAATAGAATATCACTGGACTATCAAAACTTGTCATACCTTATTCATAGTATCGACAGTGTCCGGATGCGTCCAAAAGCAGTCGTGTACCGATACGAAGACCAAACCTTTGGCTGCGCACGCCAAACCCGTGAGCATCATGTGCGTTGAATCCAGGGAATGAATGAAATTTGGAGGGAATGCGTTACGTTGCTTCATAGTGCACGGTCGTCTGTCGAAACATTATTAAGATTTTAAACTGTTAATTCAAAATTTATAATGTCAGGCAACAACAAGGTACAGGGCCGTGACACTCGAGATAAGCTGCCTACGTTAGGCGTCCATCTCTTTCACACATGAATGATTTCACGTATGTGTGAAAGAGATGGACGCCTAGCGTAGGGAGCTTATCTCGACAAAAGCTATGTTCGAAGTATCTTTTCTGTGCAATTGGTTATTGTTCTGTGACAAAGTACGACAATGCTCTTATATCTGAACACCGTCCAAAATGGCCGACGGGCGAACAGAGTCCACCCACTTTACCGTAGTGGCCCGCACGCGCAGCTTATGTAATTTTCTAACGATTTCACTCTATTTGAAAGTGCTCAAAATGCAAAGTGTTCAGATTTGAGCGCAGGCGTCTGTACTTTCACTCGTCAAAACGCTATCAAGTTTATCAGTGCCTCGCAAACTGACTAATGTTGACTAAAAGCGCCGCCACAAGAAACTACAGTTACGCGGATCATTCAAGTTGCAAAGACTGTCGCAAGTGTTGAGTAATTTTTCATATTCAGTCAGTGTCACAAAGCAGGCTATGCTCTTTTGTGCTGGACAATTCTATGGCTATACAGCCTTATCGGATAAATAATCTTTTACAGTATTTTAATAGCTGATTGGATATTCTTTTTGTAATGATATCCGGAAATAATTTAAAGTATTTTTTTTAAATAAGGCAAAAAGAAATCATCAGAGAGACAGCTGATTAACCTATTGGTCGAGTGGTTAGAGATTGTTCGACTCCCGCCCGTGACAAAATTTTTGTGCATGAACATGTCCATTATTCCATTCCATTCCATTCCATTCGTTAAAAACAAAATATTTAATTTGTGCAGTTTTATGGATACCGTGATACAAATGTTTAGTGCACCGTTTTGGTAATAATTCGGCAATACATATTATTGGTATGTATATATAAAATTGCAGTAATTTTTTCCTCGTTTCCTGTTAGCAATGAAAACTGCAACATTATGCAGGTAAAAACTTACTGCTGATGATCAATGGGTGCGTGATGTGCAGTGGAATGCGCAGCGAGTGCTGTCGCACGTCTATAGTAAGGTTGGACCACCGGCAGTCCCAGAGGCGTCACCCACTCCACGCTCTCACCACAAACTCCAGATATTACTCTGAATGGAAAAGATGTCGGTTTTAAGGACTATGATTATATGTAGTAATAATAAATGATATTATATATATTACAATTATATTAGAGGATTTGATATCTTTGGTGAAGAAAGATTGATATACATAAGAAAATTTCTGCAGCCACTTATAGTTTTACATATAGATATGGTTTATTGTGAGTCATATTAAGTTTACATTGTCCTTGACTTTTTGTTTTTGTATTTTATTATTATTTTATTCAATTTCATGATTAATTTTAGATACTTGTTTCTTTTTACTCATTTTGACCTTCGTTTTCCATATTTTGACAAACATATTTGTATAAATATTTTTTATAATATATTCAAATATAGATTATTTTACACGTTTTCAAAATAAAATAAAAATTAATAACGACCACTGGGCGATCACTGGTTTTAGTTAACATTCTAAAATGTTGTTGGATGATTCGTTTTATTTTTCATACTTTTCAAAATAAATTTAATTCAAAATTATCGTTTTGCTATTTCCATTTTCCATTTAAGTTTGTGATAGTATCTAATAGGGCGGTTGTTTACTATAATTTACATCACCAAACTAACAATTAATTATATGTAAGTAACTAATAAACTTACAATTAAAGTACTGTTATCGACAATATTATAATTCAAATATTTTATAAAATATTGATAATGCCTGGGACATCCCACACAGCGCCATCTCAAACTAAAGAAAGTTTGTATTGTGGGCACCAGACAACTGATATACATACTTACATATTCTTTATAATAATATATACATACATAGAAATGCTTATATTATTTATTTATTACTTACTTGGCACAATTCGTGAACCAATCCTGAATCAGTTCCGCGGATGTGAACATCTCGCCGAGGCATTCAAAAGTCTTCGCAGTTAAGTATCTGGAGCACGGCCAAACCTGGTCTTTCGGGAATTCGTCTATGTCTGTGGAGGTAATCGATTTATTATTAAAGTCAAGATATCACCACCGAATCTTTGTCGATTTCGAATAACAATGTCCACTGCTCCATTTACAATTGACCCAAGTTATTATTACGCGATTATAAGCTCAAATTAAAACATATGTCTTTGAAAAGATAGTATTTTTTTTAACTGATAGTGGAATATATTTTCAAATAAAAAACTGCGTTTATGAGATATAGTTTGACTGAAACCGCTGTACCGCGCCTTAAGTATGTGCGCGGCGCAGAGGGAGGCAGATCTGCTGGTCTAACACGCAACTTTTTATCCGTAACCTTTCTATCGGCGTTGAGCTATAGCGGATTCAGCAACTTCTGTCAAATCGGTAACATGCACACTTTTATCCTTTCATGACAGCCAAAGGATAGGTAGCAGATTGAAACAGCTGAAGCGGATAACGAAATGTGACAAGTTAAAAAAATGTTTGTATGGTTTTTCAGATTGACACATTTATTTACGACCTCAAATATCGTCAAATATCCGTTCGACCTCGGCGTATAAAAGTGGCGTGTTACCGATTTTCATACTAAATTAGACCAAGAAAGCGTTGACAGTTAGCGGATTCGCGACTTCACCGCCAGAGCTATCCGCGGCAGATAAAGTGGTTTCGTGTTACGCATTTAGGGTTTCCGTGAAATAACAGCGCGGATAAGGTTCGGATAAAGTGGCGTGTTAGACCTGCTGTTCTGTCAATCCGTCGTCAACGCTTAGGAGCTGCCTTCCCTCCTCGCCGCGCACATACCTAAGGCGCGGTACAGCGGTTTCGGTCAAACTATAATAAAAGTTATTTTATAGATCGATTGACATTGACACTTTTATCTCTTTTTATGTTCAAGTTTTACCTTTAAGTTGTTTCGCGATCTGCAGTCGCGCGCCAAACTTGGTGACGCCGTACACAGTCGTCATGACAGTTTGCTTTATAACTTTCCGCCGCACGAACGACTCGAGTACGCGTGCCACCTCTATACCGTTTTCAGCGTCGCGCGCTCTGCGTTCCTCCACCTTTGTAGAAAGAAAAGAAGTCAGAAGTTTTTTATTCACGTCAAACAAGACTTTGAATCGCGCTATGAGAATTCCGAACTCGTTATATAACGTAATTTCTGTTCTTGTAACTACTTCCATCGATACTCACCGCTAGTATCACAAAAAAATGTATGCGTGCATTAAATTACTAAGAAAATCTATTTCAAATCAACTAGTAATTTTCAATTTTAATTCCATATAAATTCACCTCATTAAAGATTCTATGTCAATGGGTATGGGTAAATAGTAATAATCTATAAGTTTAGATGACGCGTATTTAGTATGAAAATACATGTTTCAAAAGCCTTATCGTCGTAATCATGACGGTACTGAGTCAGAAATGGAGCGACAAACCTTTGTGAAGACAGACTGAAGACGCCATTTTCTTGTTTCGTTTCAATCACAGAGAATGGAGTAAGTTAGAGGTGCCATATGAGGGTTTTTTTACAGACACGTGTCTCAAAAAAATTACTATAAGTTCACTACAACGAATATAAGTAAAAATATAACGCATATGTAAATAGCTTTCTCTCAGATTTATATCATTTCAGAAAGAGGTTAAGTTGTTCATCCCTTTCACTTACATCTTTGGTATGATTGATGATGACGACCGCTTAGCCTAGTTGGTAGCGACCCTGCCTACGAGGCTGGAGATCCCGGGTTCGAATCCCAGGTCGGGTCAGTATTTATATGATGAATATTGATACTGGTACCTTGGTCTTGGTTGTTATATGTATGTGGTATTTTCACTTGGTATCCAAAAGACAAGCTAATACTTAGTTTGGGGCCTAGTCATTGTTGTGATTGTATACATAATTATTGTTATTTCATGTCGCATTTTAGAGTTTAGATTATGAAATTTGTTTCAAGTATGCAACATACAGCATACTTGAAGGGGACAACGTATGCGCCTACATGCCGACTCTAACCTACTCTAATGTAGTACATAAATACGAAACAGAGATATTTGAAATTGAAACTAAATGTCTCATCATCATCATCATCATCATCATCATCAGCCCGTGTCTCTCCACTGCAGGATATAGGCCTCTCCCAAGGCTCGCCACCACACACGGTCCTCCGCCTTTCGCATCCAGCTAATGTCTCAGTATTTACTAAATTCTTCAATAATTAAATATTTATTATTAAATAATTATAAAAAAACAAACATATCGTGTACGCGAAAAAATCCATTTTTTTAAATAAATGTGAATGTGTGTTTGTTTTTTATTCACGTCAAACACACACAGGGTCTTGACAGATGGACGGACGGACGGACGGACGGACAGACAGGCGGACAGCGGAGCTTTAGTAATAGAATTCCCTTTGGGTACGGAACCTTAAAAACTAACTAGTCAATATGTTTATGTCTAGAATCTAAACCACGACCATCATGTCAAATGAGGGATGTTTAGATACACAGCTATCACAGTTCTTATGATCTTACCAGGGCAGCAATAGATGCATACACGTCTTGCGGGCGTTCGAGTGGAGCTAGATGGACTGCCGCCGCGCCTCTTTCATCTCCACCCAAAGCAGCGTAATGTTGCAAACCGTTACATGACCCGTCTTGGTGGACCGGAAATCCACTTAGGTACTCTGGAATGATATCACACATTACAAGTGGGACCAAACTTCTTGATCATTCTGAAGTCAAAGTGAGTAGCAGTATTTAAAAATGTAACACTTAGTAGTTATTTTTACCTATATATTTGATGTTTTTTATTGAACGCTTTTCCTGAAGAAGTTTTTTCCTGTATAGACAGGAATAATTCTGGAGTTATTCTAAAAAAAAAAATCTAAAATACAAGGGGGCGGCCGCTGCATCTCTCTTGACTCTAATTTTATGATGTCTTTTTTTATAAATGTCTTATTGAGGTATTAATGTAATTTATTAATATTATTCACAAACCAGCCATTTAACACGCATGGTGCCCATTTCTAATTGATAGATCATTTATTGTTAATTACATATAATGTTAAATGTTAATGACAGTGTATTCATGTCACTTTATGACGTAAGTAGTGCTGAGAAGTCAATCGATTGATATTGATCGATGACGTCACAGCCTATGTCTACCATGCCGTACTATACACTGACTTAACAGGAAAAACCGGCCAAGTGAAGGGTCCCGTATCACTGTACAATATAAAAAAATACGTTTCTTGAATGGGGACCCCTTAAATTTTTTACTTACTTTAATTTTTATTTGTTGTTATAGAAGCTATAATAGTACACACTCCATAAAAAATTCAAATGTAAGCAATGATTTCACAATCACCAAAAACGTCAAAAAAAACACGTATGGGGATCCCTTTTCATTTTTAACTTTATTTTGTTTTTATTATTTGTTGTTATAGCGACCGACACACTCTGTGAAAATTTTAAGCGTCTACCTATTATGGTTCAAACAATACAGTCCTGTGACAGACGGACGGACAGCAAAGCCTTAGTAATGGGGTTTCCGTCGGTACCCTTTGGGCATGGAACCTTAAGAATTAAACAAGATTAAGAATGGGCTAGTGTTTCCGACAAATACAGGTTGTCCTAAAACCAACAAAAACTTTTGGGTACTGATAAAGAAGCTCATTAGCAAACAAAATAAAACTTAACTGTAGTAAACACGTGATAGTTTCTGAGTTGCATACCTTCAGGCTTTCCAGATCTGATGGCGTTGGCGATTTCCTTGCAGCAAGCTAACGTCTGCCATGGCTCTTCTGATTCGGCCCACCAGCGCTCCCCATCGAGCGGCCGGTCAGCAGAATCCAGTATTTTGTCTAAGATACTATCCACGTACGCCAATCTACGAGTACAACAGTTCAAAAAGTATTAACTGCAAATCAATATACTTTAGTTGTATATTTAACTATCTTATACAACATAATAGTTTTTCGCCTGAAGAATTCTTAGGTGATTCTACACGTTGAAACAATACTCACTTTACAATTTATTTATTATTATCCATACACATATTTGCTTTCATAAAATGAATAAATATACAGGCTCAGTTACACCATTACAAATTTTACCTGCTTTACATACATAGGTATTACTAGCTTTCCGCCCGCAGCTCCGCTCGCGTGAACTACACAGTTTACCGGAGCCGCTATAATTTTTTGTATAGACATAGTGTATAAGCTGAAGAGTAACATAAATTACTTTTTATTTCAGAAAAAGGGGACCCGGTACTACTGTGTAGTTAATTTTTTTTTAATTTTAGCATTTTTATATCTGTCGTAACTTCTAAACGAAAGGTCCGATTTGAATAATTTAAACAAGAATTTACATGTACATAATTAACTTTGATTGGAAAATTAATTGCATAACGATTAATATTATGATACGAATGTATCACCTTTCGATTCTACTTGTGTTTTGATTGACTTTACAAATATGATTTTTATAGGCAAACTTTTGATACCTTGGGTTACGTTATTGCAATTTTCATAGGGACCGCTAAAATATCATTATTTTTTTAAAATAAAAACAGCCCATGGTACTTGCAGATAATATAGCTTTCTATACGTCAAAGAATTTTCGAAATCAGTTATTCAGTTTATCTGTCGGCCTGATAATTTTAAGATAATTATTAGATTTTTATTGTATTCTCATGTCATGTGTTGTTATCGCATCTTAATATTATTATTATTAATGTAAAAAATCAATCATTTATTTTATTTTCAATATATTATTTACGCGGTCATTTACAATTATGCAAATAAATGATTATGACCAAAACAAAAATACAAAAAATCAAATCTTTCCTCTTTATAACATTACTTTAGATGTAATAAAATTTAAGCGATTTATCGCGGGTTTCTTATTAGACATTACATACCAGGGGACCGATTCACATTTCGTTAGCAAATTAACGATCATTGCTAATTCTCATCTCAATTTAGTTTCTCAATTTTCGAATTCTACAATCGCAACAATCGTGTCGTGATAGCCCAGAGCGCAACGAGCCTGTCTCAAATTTAGCCCCATCGGGCCATGGTTCGAATCCGGGCGTGTACCAATGAGTTTTTCTGAATTAAATACACAATATCACTGACACCGTGCTTCGGAGGGCACGTTAAGCAGTCGGTCCCGGACGCTGTCAATAGATGGCGGTCGTTACAGTTCCCAACCCGCAGTGGAGCAGCGTGGTGGACTTAAGCTCCAAGCCCCCCTCCTCACCCTGGGGGAGGCCTAAGCCCCTGCAGTGGGGTAAAAATGGGCTGATGATGATGATGATGATGTTGATGAATCGCAACAAAGTGATTCGCGAGTGGTAAGGGATCAATCTGGTATAAGCGAATGACTTTTGATCACTAAAAATGGCAAAAGTCATCGTGTGAATACTAAACTTGAGTTGTGTTCGCCCAGTGAACAAGGATAATCGCAAATTAGCGATCGAAATCCAATTAGCCTACTGGTAAATGTTTAACAATAGTAGAATAAAATTATATATACCTCTCATCTAAAGTGCATTTCTTCATCGTACCAGTTAAGTTTATCACGTGTAACTTGAGCCATTTTAGACCCCGTTCGCCTAACTTTCGCTTGTTCGCGAACATCAACAGAGCCCGAGCGCTGTCCGCTCCTAATTGTGACAGATGAGGTGGACAGGCGTACACGCGGCCTCGAAAATCCATGTTGTGCGGCAACCAGAAAATGTCGTGCCTAGTAAATAGAAGAAATACCTTGTTTTACTTCAAAAATTATTGTCACAAAATTAGCCCTAATTGCAATACAGTTTACTCAGTTATACTCAACTGTAAGTTATTTAAGAACAACAACCACATGAATAAGATTGTTATTTTAGGCCTAAAGTGTTGACTCCACTGTAATGTGTTACTTTACGCTCGGGGTGATTGCATTTAATTCAATTTCTGCATATAGCCATCAACACCTGCCTCACGTCAACTATTGATACTTCTCCATAACTAGTTTTGTTCCAGAAACAATCGACGGCAACAGGTAGTGTCAGATCAATGCAAGAAGACAATAAGATTTGAGTTGATGACAATAAAGATTTTAATTTCAACAGTAAACAGCACTGTGAAATAGCACTATTACTCTTTTTTTAAACTACTTAATGTGTTTATTCAGAATTTATCTTACACATTATCATATTATAATAATACCAGAGACATCCCACACAAGTTGTGTGGCACAACGCCATCTAATCCCAAAGTAAGCAAGTAATATGCTTGTATTATGGGGTACTAGACAACTGGTATACATAATTAAATGTTCTTTTTTTTATAATACATACATATATAGATACTTTTTACACCCAGACACGGAACAAATAGACATGTTTATGCACACTAATATTTGTCTCAGGCGGAAATCGAACCTGCGATCTTTGGCTCCGCAGTTAGGGTCTTTTACCGCTCGGTCGATCGGTCAGTCATCATACATAATCATAATCATTAACATTTTTCTGTTCACTGCTGAATATATGTAGACTGACACCGAGGACTCACCATCGCAAACAATAATATCTGTGACATGTCACACACATTCGGTATAAGACAACTGATATACATACTTAAAATTTTTTTTTATCGTACATACATAATATTAGATATTTTATATACAGATATTGAACAAAAACACATGTTCATGCACACAAATATTTGTCCCAAAGAGAAATAGAACCCGCGATCTTTCGGTTTGCAGTCGCTGCCTCCAACCACTCAGCCAACTCAACCAACCAGTCAGTCAAACGGTTCTTCGCTTTCCGCATCTAGCGATTTCTTTAGATTATTTGTTCACCAAGCCAAGGGTGTACTATGCTCCGTTTTATTTATTCTATCATACTCGTATTTGCAAATTTACCTGTAATGATTGGCCAGAGAAAGCTTATAAAGGGCGTCGCACCATAGAGAATACATCTCGGACCGCGTCCGGTTTAACGCTAGTCGGCGGCGAAAAGCGCTACCCTTGTCGTGACCTCCAACCTCGAACTGCGAGATGTCGAGTGAAGATGGCGGCTGTGGGATATTCAGTTGACGGCTACCGCCCGACCTACGAATGTAACATTCGTCATCAATATTAAGAATATTGGCTGTCCCATGAACATGTACCTACCGCGACAGCTAGCGTCACTATCTACCAAAGTATAAACACATTACCATCGTTTTTAAGATATTTATAGTGGCGATAAGAGATGCACTAGATTGTGTGTCGATCAAGTTGAAATCTTAAACAAGAACCAAATTCAAAGTTCACGAGAAATTTATGAATATCGATAAATTGAAAAAGGTCTACTAAAGGTCACAGACTAAAAGTACAGTACATCGCGCGCTAAAATTCTGCGCTGTTATTTGGTCGACCGATTTCGCTGTAAAATCGCGGCCGCCTGCACTTTAACGACGTAAGTGAGAACAAAGCAAGCAATGCTCAGTATAGATTATATATTAATAATAATAATACCTGGTACATCTCACACAGCGCCATCTAGTCCCAAAGTAAGCAAGTAATTATGCTTGTGTTATGGGGTACTAGACAACTGATATACATAGTTAAATATTCTTCATAACACATACATATATAGATACTTTTTACACCCACACACGGAACAAATAGACATGTTCACGCACACAAATATTTGTCCCGGGCGGGAATCGAACTCGCGACTCTTGGCACCGCAGTTAGAATCTCTAGCTACTCGGCCAATCGGTCAGTCAATTATCTACACGTTGGACTACTGTTGAAAACTGGCCTGCGCTTTTTTGTGCAAACAAAAACTACCGATTGGACTTATTTTTTGTGTTAAACTGTATCTAAGGATCGTACCAAGTGGTTTAGTCTCCGTCTACTTCTTTGGCTAAGAAGCGTGAACTTAAGAGTATACACACTGTCCAGTATGCCTGACATCTCTCCAAAGCGATGGTCTTGGCGTGGCGTCGGGCATACTGGACAATGCGTGCAGTCCATTATGTAAGTCCTGGTTTTAGGCTCTGTCCTGCATGAACATACATAACATCCCCATAATAATGTATTCCGTTCCTATTCTCGCAGCTGCTTCATTTCTTGTATTTCATTCACTTCTTGAGGTCTACTCCAGTACTGTTCCATTTTACAACTAAAAAGTTTTGCTTGCTATTCATTTAAAATTTTGATTATATTTTCATTCCATAGGAATCCTTGACCAGGATAAACAGTAGCTTATGTTAGTGTCCGACCCTTCAACTTCTTTCATGTAAAAAAAATACAAAGATGCTTCACATTTGTAATAATAGTTTATAAATAGCCCAAGGAATAGTGCGAGCTTTCCTTTGCGATTTATTAACATGTATGTGAAAGAAAAAACTAGAAATTTTGTTTTTCTTACGCACAAGTATAACTTTAATAAGATAAATGAATTTCAATGAAATTCTGAAAAATCGTTACGTTGTGTAAGTTTTTGCTGTCGCCATTTAGTCAAATTACATTTATTTGTGATATTTTTTTAAATCTTTTTGAGTAGTTACATAGAACAACAACTAGACGCGAATACAGGCTCGTCTGTGGTCACCTATCTTCCAGAAAATTCATTGCAAACAACTTTGGTAAAATTTTAGTCTGTTTGAAATTGATTAAAAGTGCTTCGATCGGTCATCATTTAAAAGGGAGCAATTGCACTTATTATCCCTTACCATGTATTCGCGCGTGGCATAAAAAAAAAACAAGAGAACATTTAATAAAACAATTAAATATATTTTTAAGAAACAGCAGTAATAACTGGTGCAAACAAAATTATTATATCCTTTTAAACTTTTTTTAAATTAATTTTATTTTCAAGTAATTTTAGAATTAGTTATGAAAAAGGAGATCAAAATCGCGTGAAAAAGGGCTTAATATTTTTTGGAGTGATCACTAAAGTAACTCCTTCAACCTCAAAAACCTTACGATAAAATATATTTTTTAATGTAACAAATATTTAGTCTCTTGAGCCATTAGAGCATGGAGTTACGAATGACGGTAGTCGCGCTGCGCCCCCTAGAGGCAACCCCCTAGAGTATGCGTTTGAGTGGGACAAAACGACAAAGCTGTCATTAAACGTCATCATTAATTATTCGACTTCTCTAAAACTCATTTCATGTTCGCTTTATATGGCGCAGCACCCTAAAACGACGACGTTGGTCCATGAATCAGACTATCACATCAATAACTGGAAAGCATACGGTTGGATTGCCAAGTGGTAGATCACAGCGCAATGACTTACCTAAACACTTGTAATTGTAAGTCCAGTATTGGCTTATTGATCACCCACGGTACTTCACCCAGTTGGTTCAGGCTATCCAGCATAGGATAGAGATTCGCCGGCGGTGTAGATTCCAGTCGCTTCATTTGTTGTACTACGTAGAATGGAAGCCTGTGTAAAGATGGTAATATAATTTAATTAGTGCATCATTTTAGTACTAACATGGGTTAGTTAGTTGCTCGTGTTCAGATTAGTACAGTTAAACCAGTAATAATCTGCTCACCTGAGTAAAGGTGTCCTGGTTATTAGATAGGCTCCAGTGGTTGTGTTAACCCAAGGAGCTGTAGGACTGATCAGGGGTGCGAGTTGGGCACGCATGCGTAGACCCGGCCAAGCTGCACCGGTCCACAGCCTAGCTAATACTGGATGAGGTTTAACTTCCAAACGAATCAGTCTACCCCAAGGTCTGTGGATTTTGTACACTGCTGGTAATTTCTTCCTGTAAATACATGTGGTTTCATAAGTGAGCTCTATTTTATGTCACAAGAAAAATTTAAAAATTGTAAAACTATAAGTTTACTTGTAAAATATAATCATTCATATTATAGTCTTTTAATTATTCGTAATGTTATAATTTTACACACAATACTAAACTATAGTTTGACCGAAACCGCTGTACCACGCCTTGGGTATGTGCGCCGCGCGGAGGGAGGCAGATCTGCTCTGTCAACCCGTCGTCAACGCTTAGGAGCTGTCTTCCCTCCTCGCCGCACACCTACCCAAGGCGCGGTACAGCGGTTTCGGTCAAACTATAATGTTCTAGTGTTAGAGTTAAAATTACTAGATCTAGTGGTAAATTCATTAAATTGGCAATACCCACTATACAAAAAACTTGTTAAATTTTTGATGGCAAAGATAAGCTATATGTAGAGAACCATCAACAAATATACCAAATAAAGGTCGTTGACATTTTTGAGAAAATACACGCATAACATAAATTTTATACCTTAAAAATATAAGAATATAGCATGAGACGAGTAATCAGCGAATTGTTTCAATTTACCACACTTTTCGAAAAAAGGTGAATATAAAATTTTGAGATTAGATAGATATTTAAGAAAAACCTACGCCATCAAAAGTATTCAGACATTTTCGGAAAGTATAGGTCTCACAATGAAATTTGCATATTTAACGAAAATTTCTGATTTCATACTTTATTATGAGTTTAGCTTATATTGTGTGGTGATAGCCCAGTGGTAACGAGCCCGCTTCTTGTTTAGAAAGTCATGGTTTGAATCCCAGGGCATTTACCAGAGTTTTTTTTTTAATTTAAGTACGTAACAATCAGTGACTTCCTGCCTCGGAGAATACGTTAAGCGGTCTGTCCCGGTTGCCATCATTAAATAACAGTAGTTAAAATCCACCAACCCACACTGAAGCAGCGCGGTGGATTAAGCTCCAAGCACCCTCACCCCGATGGGAGGCTTAAGCCCCTGCAGTGGGGCATAATAGGCTGATATGGTATGGTATTCATTATAAGTAGGAAGTTTGTATTCAAATAGGAGCATACTCACATCTTGGCTGCTTTGGTTTTGAACATGTTCACATTAATTTTGACATCATTTATAATGATGTTGTAGAGGAACTTTCCGATGTTTAGTCTCGTCTCCATAGGCCATGGAGCCTCTTCAGTGTCCTGATAAAAAACACAGTAATAGGGTTAGAGGGTGTTATTCATCAAGAAAATATAAAAATAGACTTTAAACGATTACAAAATTTATAAACAAAATTATATTCAGTTGAAAAATATGAAAATTATAAGCTATTAATATTTTATTTTCTTGCAAAACGAAATTTAACATTATTTTAAATGGCCTGACGTCATACATAGGTACGCCGTGCGGTATCACCCTCTCTGTCTAACAGGACATTTTAAACATTCATAACTTTGTTCATAAAGTTTATTTTTTTTTTTTTAATTCTTTTACTATTATATATTTAGAAAACTCTTTCATATGAAATAATTTAAAAAAATAGTCAACTAGCCTATTCTAGATTGGGGTAAATTAGTTTAAAGTTGGTAGATATTTAGTTTGATCCAGCATGTTTTGAATTGGTTCAATAGAGGAGTAATGCTGGCCATTTAGTTCGACAACCAAAGTTATCACATTTGAGCCATAGGATAAGCGAGACATGCAGGACGGGCGTATGGCCCATGCGATTGTTACCTATATGTTGTGTTGCGTCTAGGTCTTTGGGTATTATTTATCACAACTTGTTATATACTATTAAATGAAAGGCAGATATCGATGTCGATATAAAAATTTAAGTAAATTATGTTGACTAATTATTTCCGTTTTGAGTTTAGCAAGTGTGCGCTTTCTAGTCTGGTACATTAAAAATTCTGTGGTTTGATCGCAAACGAAGATTTCGCTTTAATATTTAAGAAGTTCGTGCTGACAAACAAAATATTTAAAAAAATGATATGGTGGCCTATAAAAACAGCCCTTGAATTTTAACATGCGGCTTGCTCAGCTGTACGTAAACCAATATTTATAGGGCATGCAGAACTTAGGAAACTAAACAAAAAGTTTCAAGCGAGCAGATGTCGCAAACTAACGGTTACCGAGAAAACATATAAAAAGTTAAAATTTTCACTTATGTTTTTTTGAAACTTTTTGTATAGTTCAGTAAACTTCACACGCTTTATATGTTTGGACTACATTCATTCGAACATCCCATATAGAAGTGGTAACTTACATCTAAAATTAGCCACTTTTGTAACAATCGCCAATAATTATGCGAAAATGGTGTTAACATAAATATATTCTAAGCTTTAAAACCGAAAATTATTTACCAAGCTAGCACCATCTCTGTCCTGGTGTACCAAAATCTGCCAGACTTGTCGCGAATTGTATGCTTGATTAGTGCCATCAATCGATTCTCTGTTATGGAACCATTCACAATACTTATCATAAAGTTTTTCAATTTTGTCCATTGTGCCATTTTGGCGGCATTGCTCAATTTGATACCTATCGAAAGAAATTTTATAATTTATATCTATATATATTATAAAATAAAGTCCCCCGCCGCGTCTGTCTGTCGGTCTGTCTGTCTGTCTGAACGCGATAAACTCAAAAACTACCCAACGGATTGGCATATTATTGACACCAATCGACAGAGTGATTCAAGAGGAAGGTTTACGTGTATAATTTATTAATGTTTTGTGCAAATTTGTTGAAATATGACGGTTACTGTTGAAGAAATCGGAAAAAAATCAAGCGGGCTGAGAGCTTTCATCGAAAACGCTGCCTAATCCTTTTGAGATATAACAAAACATTGTATGGAAGAATTGTTTCATACATATGTCTATCTTTTATGGATATCTAACTATACCTACTTTTATGTTTAAAAAAACGGTGTCATATGATGAGGTAATTGGAAAGCAATTTATACGGACACAGTATTAATCCTTATCAAATTAAATACATTATTTACCTTCAGAATTTCATGTATATTGTGATTGCCCTTTACACAGTACAATTTAAATTAATATCTTAGGAGCTATCGCGAAATATAAATATCGCGCGACAAGAAACTGGGCACCGCGGCCGCCGCGCATCCCGGATGGCGTGGTTAGACTGAATTCATCGATGTTGCATAATGAGAATTGTTGTAGTTTGTTTTTATGTATTTATTCTTTACTTTTTTTAATATTTATAGAATTGAAAATAAAATACATTAAAAATGCTCCAAGTAGGATGAATTCACGTTACATTTGAATCTAATTAAGTCCGATCCACATGTTCAATGCAAAAAGCTGATAGGAAACTACGCAGAAAAAACACTACGGGTTATATGCTCTGCTACCCGTGCGAAGTCGGGACGGGTCGCTAGTTAATCTTATATGTTTAAGGTATTAAGGTTTGTTTAAGGTTACTAATTTAAACATAGTTATTATTAATCAAGTAAATATTAACTTTTAAAATTATAATTTGCATAATTGTCTGACCAATTAGCCAAGTGGTTAGAGACACTAACTGCGGCGCCGAGGGTCACGGGTTCGATTCTCGCCCAGGACAAATATTAATGTGCATGAACATGTTCATTTGTTCCGTGTCTGGGTGTAAAAAGTGTCTATAGATGTGTATATTACAAAAAAAGAATATTCAAGTATGTATACCAGTTATCTAGTGCCCCATAATACAAGCATAATATTTGCTTACTTTGGGATTAGATGGCGCTGGTGGGATGTCCCAGATATTACTAGTTACCCATTTACTCATTTAATTTCAGTACCATTGATGACACACTAGTTTCTAAATGCGACCTCACTGTACCTGATCTTATGTGAACTAATAAATGCAATTTCATTTAATTAAGCAAAATTAAAACATGATACAATTTAGATAAAGGGAAATAAGTTTATTCTTAGACTTTTTATACTCGATAAAAAATGCAATAATTACTTTTGATAAACTTGCAATCCCAAGTCCCTCTGCAATAACTTAAGCGTCGGACTGAAGGTTTCACTGCCGTCCACCAATTTGCGAATCTCTCCCATTATTAAGTGGACGAATTGGTCTACCTGTAATTAATTTTGATAAAAATTTTGTATTTTATTTATATTCGGGGACGCCGACTGACGCAGGCGGCTGATCAGTCTTTTTAAATTGTGGAATTATTCCCCTAATTTCCTATTCTATAAAATTCACACAATGTATTTCTTAGATAATAATCAATGTTTTAATATCAGAAGACAATAAATAGAGCAATTCAAAAAGATCACTTTTGATGCTTATAAAAATTAAATAATATCCATTTGTCACTTTTCCACATTTCAAGATCGAAATGGATTTCCTGCATGCAAAACATATATGAACCATTTGTAGAGGTCCCAAAGGTCAGTACTAAAAGTGACAAAATTATTATCAGGTAAAAGAATGTTTATTCTAAATAGCACCTTGATTTTAAGTAGAAATGACCAACTTGTTCATCTCTACATGTAGAAATGAATTTTTCCATAGACATAGTTCTTTTATAGCTGATTATATTTAGAATAAAATTATAAGATTCCATACACTGACATACATTCATTTCAAAGAAGTAGTCAAACTTATGACCAGACAGAAAAAGTAGTAAATAATGATAAATAAGATTAAAATAACTTTCTTCTGCATACACACAACACACTCCCACATGTATGTATACATCCTCACTAATGTATAAAAACTGTTAGCGATGTTTCGATGTGACGCGGTACAACGCTATTAAGACGTCACATCCCTAACATTGAACGAGATGAATCATATTGGCACGACACAACACACTCCCTCTCTCTCTCTCACACACACACGCACACGCACTCGCACACGCATACACACACGCACGCGCGCACACACACACACACACACACACACACACACACTATTGTATTAAAATTTAAGTTTCGATGTGACACGGTACAACGCTATCAAGACGTCACATCCCTAAGATTGAACAAGATGAAGCATATTGGCGCGAACCCGAACTGGAAGAAGTGTCAGCTATTGTAATGCATTTGTAATGTGGATTTATATCTTATATATATTGTTAATGACATCAATTATTACACTTTTTAATAAAACAAACTATGAATTATATTTTAAATTTATTTGCTTTATTGGTAACATTTATCACCCGGTTGAATGTTTTGAACTCTATTTTTGTTACCTTAAATACAGTGTTTTCCAAAAAATGCGAGATAATCCTAGTTTGGGAGTACTGTATTTTTTTTCCAAATAAACATTATTATCATAGTTATTTTGCAAAGAGATTTTTCAGGTAATTAGCAATATTTGATATATATTATAATAATGCAATTTATTTCACTTTCATAAATAGGTTACATTAACATATAACACTAAAGTTAGTTATTAAAAAATAATAAATATTTAAACTAAATTGCCACCACAGATGAACGCAGTAATGCAAGTAGAATAGTAAATCCAAATAAGTTGGCATAGACAATAGCTATGGTATATGAAAGGCATGGAATGTCAACTATATTTAAATATATAAATATTTTAATAAAAATATTTTTACCTCTAAAACTTTGAGATACGGGTACAAAGTGATCGCATTGTGAGAAGCATAGCTTTGTGATTTCAAAGTCCTTAGGTTTCTAATAAATGCTTCTTTTATGACAATTTTCCATTCATTTTCAATTTCCTGCAATTTTTCTCTCTGAAAAGAAAAGCAATAAATTTTCAGCATTGGTGTTGTGTCGTGATAGCTCGAGCCCCTGTTTCAAATTTATAAGACCGTGGGGCCGTGGTTCGAGTCCAGGCGTGTACCAATGAGTTTTCCTGACTTAAGTACATAACTATCACTGACTCCGCGCCTCCGACAGCATGTTAAGCAGTCGGTCTCGGCTGCTGTCAATAGATAGCGATCTTTACAATCTACCCACCTACACTGGAGCAGCGTGGTGGATTTAAGCTTCAAACCCCTCACCCTGGGGGGAGGCCTAAGACCCTGCAGTGGGATATAATGGGCTGATGGAATGAAAAAAAAAATATTAATAGTGTTGTGGCCATTACTTTGATAATTTAGAAAGCTGAGCTAAAATTTTTGTTCTAACAATTTAAATTTCATTTCAAATACATTTACAATTTTAAAATAGCCTATATATATGTACTCACGTAAAATTTTAGCGCTTGCAATGTTTCATCTTTGATATCAATATTTGTGACTTCAATTTCTCCTTTGACTTCAATTTCTAGTTGTTTCTTAGCTCTTTCCTTCAATTCTTTGACGGTTAACATTCCTTGTACAGGTGACTGCTTCAAGCCTTCTCTGTATTTTGGATCGCTGTCTAACTTCAAATTTTCCATAAGTGGACAAACATAATCTAGATCAGGTGGCGTATATTGAGGCACGAACTTAGGATCAAGCCGATGTATTGCTTGTAAAACAATCGTTCTTTGATCTTTCAAAAATGTCGTCTTGTCCATCAAATCATTTAGAGTTATACCCTGCAAAAATTAATTTTGATACTAATTCAAATCAATTGTGATTAAAGTAACAAAACGTAAATGGAATTTTATCAATAATGTGATTGCAATTAAAAACAATGCTCTCACAACTACCCACCAAAATTGCTAAAAAAAACATGTTTCTTGTATGGGGACCCCCTTTCATTTTTAACTTTATTATATTTTTATAATTTCTTGTTATAACAATCATAGCAGTACATATTTCATGAAAATTTCAACTGTGAAAAATGATCTCACAACCACCAATCACCAAAAACGTCGAAAAATAAAAACACGTTTTTTTTATGGGGACTCCCTTTAATTTTATAATATTTTTATTTTTTGTTACAGCGGCTATAGTAATACACATTCTTTGAAAATTTCAAGTGTCTACTTATTACGGTTCAGGCTATATAGCCCTGTGACAAACGGACGGACAGCGGAGCCTTAGGTTCCCATTAGTACCCTTTGCGTACGGAACCCTAAGGAAAACTTACATTAAATAGTCGATCACACAGGAATCTAAGAAAATAGCTAAAAGAAATGGTTCCTGCTTTTACGTACAGTAGGTACATGCCATATATCTGTGCGGCTCTAAAGTTAGTCACAAAAACATAACTTCATAGAAGCGTTGCGGCGGGAAGTATGGCAAGCCTGCGCAATAGGGCATGCGCATCGCAGTTCAGAGCCGCACATATATGGCAAGAAAATAAATAAATGTCGAGTATGAATCGAGTATGAATGTCGCTCGTTTCAATATCTGCGTATCACGTACCACGAAACAGTAACATTGACGACAAATAATAATTTTTATTACGCTTGATACTAAACAATTTGGAGTAAGCACCGAAGGATCATTTTCAAGCGCATGATGGACAAATTACCATTCCGTCTACCATACAGTACAAAAACATTGAGATCTATCATTCATACTATGAATTTATGATTCCAATAAATATACATAGCTAACAAAATCTGCTTTAAAAAAAATAGAGAAATATTTTTATACTAATTATTTTAGAATTAAAAAGACGATAGACAATTATGACTCTAATTGTTCTGTACAAGGTTAATATGCAAAATCTAGGATTAAATCCTTGAAATGTTACAATAACATAATAAATAATTACAAAAACAATTAATGCATACCTTATCAGTCATGGATTTGAAATGAGGTTTTAACAAATGTAGTTTATTGTTGCATGTACTTCTCTCTATACATTCAAAAACAGCTGCATATGTCTGTGCATTTACTTCAATCCCATCTTCTGTCATATACGAAAGTATATTTAGCACTTGTGTGTAATCACCCTAAAATGTATAAGACATTGTAATTGAATTAATTGGTAATATTCAGACATGTATTTTTAATAATAAAATAAAAACAAATAAAGTATAAATTTTTGACTGACCGATTGGCCGAGTGGTTAGAAACCCTAACCATAGAACCAAAGGTCGCGGGTTCGATTCTTGCCCAGGACAACTATGTGCATGAACATGTCTATTTATTTTGTGTCTGGGTGTAAAATATCTATACACGTATATATCACCAAAATTATTTAAGCATGCATATCAGTTGACTAGTATAATACAAGATCTGCTTAGTTTGGGATTAGATGGCGCTTTGTGGGATGTCCCAAGCCAGGTATTATGAAGATTTGTATTCCTACCCAAAATTACTCTGTTTTGTTGAAGTTTATATTCTCCATTCATAACTTAATACACAATAATTTTGACTTCAAAAATACAAATAATAATAATAACACACACAATCATAACAACGTCTAGGTCCCAAACTAAGCATTAGCTTGTATTTTGGGTACCAAGCGAAGACACCACATACATATAACAACCAAGACCCGGTGCCAGTATTAATATTTATCATATAAATATTGACCCGACCTGGGATTCGAACTCGGGACCTCGCAGGCAGGGTCGCTGCCCACTAGGCTAAGCGGTCCTCTGGAAATGGTAATGGATTGCGAAACCATGTTTTGACTACGTCGATGTACAAATATAACTAGATGGGCTGTCCGCGTCCTAAAGTGTGTGCGCAGATAGTCATCCAAAACGCAAAAAGTCCTCGAACCGGCTTTTAGTCAATGTAATGGCTTAGCGCCGAATAAACGTGCGCGATGTCGACTTCTGCCGTGAAAATTTGTAAAACTACTCGTCAAAGACGCAAAAAAGACCTGAATATTGTATTTTAGATAAGTAAACATTTAAATTTAACATTAGTTTATGCCTGTGGAGGGTTATTCAATAATTTTTTTAAATTTAATGTGAACATTATCACGATTTAATTCTCGTCCCATTCTCGTAAGCAGTGTGACACGTCCGACTCGTAATAAGTATTCGTAAGGACTGACCCGACACGATGCGACCCACGCGCGGAGGCCGCGGCGCAACTGGTCCGACGAAGTCTATTCTTAAACGTTCTTATATTAGAATTCTTGTCAACGAATATAGGTCATAAGCGTTATGAATAGAGCTCAACCATGCTTCATGAAAGAAAAATAATTTCGTCCGAAGAAGTGAATTCTAAAAGGTCTTATATTACAATTTCATAATGCGAATATATATCATAAGTATTACGAATAGAGCACAATTTTCTTGATTCATGTAAAAAAGGTATATATAAGGTAACAAACTGTAATACGCTACGTTACGGCACAATACGGACAGTTTTGTTTCGCCTTTACTCAGGCGACTTCGCATCCTGTTAAAAATGGTAGATCAATGTTTGACTATGTATAAATATGTTTGATTTTATTATATTCATATTATTTTGAATATGTGATATTTGTCATAGTAATGTTTCATTAACAATGTGGAAAATATTTAATTAAACATTAATAAATGTTTTACGTACCTTAGATGCAAGTCCATGTAAAAGAACATTGTATACTTTCACATCTGTCACTTTTATACTATTGGGTGATTTGCTACTTTGACACCTATAATACTGCAGAATTTGCTGACCCTACAAAAATAAAACAAAATGAGAATAAATAAATAATTTCAAATATTATTATTAAAGCTAGGTAATGTTTATTTATTATTTCATATATTTAATTAGTTTTCTGAAAATTAATTCCATAAATAATATTCTCGAGTCAAATTCATTCGTATACTTTTTAATTCGTTTTTTATGTAATTTCTTTTTTCTCTTGTGTATTTCAAATCTATTACTGCATCAAAAATTGTATGCCTTCAAAATAAACAAATTAAAACAATTATAATGTTACATGAAATCATTGAGCTAAGAAATATATATTTTAATTGAGTATGTTTAACTCTTCTTTGCAATGGATTCTACTACACCAACTCCACCTACTGCGGGCTGTAGAACGTACAGCAACAGTCATTTGTTAACAAATAATTTCAATTCCCTTTTGTACTCTGTCTTCACTATATAGTATATTATACATCGGCCATCTAGAGGTTGCATTCCTAACAGGTCGTAATCGGCATAATAAAAGGATGGTTGATGTGAATTTATACCATCGGACGATTCTCGTTTTCTAATATTATTATCGTTGACATGCATGAATGACACAAAATTAAATGAATAACTATTATACTATGTCAACTCACAACTATAGCTATAAATCTCATGTGTCAGTAACGCAAACTCTTGACGGCCGATGTTTATAAGAGTTGCACCTAGTTTTTAAGTGTTAGCTGATGATGAGCTAGCTCATATACTGTCATCGCTTTCTCACGCGTTTAAAAAATAAATCTTAAACATATTACTGCAAACACACACATTACATTTTCAGCACAATTTAAGTAGCAGTACATTTCAGTGGTTGTAGATTTATACAACGACCTACCTAGGCAAGCCTGTATTGAGGCAACTTTTATCCCCAAATTACCAGTAATGGGCACTGCACATTTTTGAAAATTATTTATTTAAGTGAAGGAAAACAACAGCTTAAACAACAAAATAAAACTTAATTGAGCAAATTTACAAATGAAAAACCGTTTCAAAGAATAGCCTTACTGAACTATAATTTGTTCTGTTTTTTTTTTTTTTTTTTTTTTTTCGTTTTTCCTTTAACATTTATATCATACAATGTACAGCCATATTTGGTGGCGTTTTGTAACATGCCACCGAATCAGAATCGAGTGGAAAAGTACACGACGTAAACAGACGCTTTCTGTCATTGGTCAAATGTCCACTAACGACATGCAGAACCAATCGGGAAGAACGACGCCATTTTTTACGTTATACTCGTTATTTTTCTCTAATACATTTCGAATTTATTCTTTGTATTGATGAACAACTTCCAGTGGATTTTAGCATTTGTAATAAACTATAAGGTATTAGCCATTATACGTAATAATATATTTTGTTGGTATTTAGAACATGCTATTTACTCGCACTCCCCCAGAGTTGATGCCCTATATCCATACCAGTGTCAACACTGTATATTAATAGTTTGTTTACTAGCGAGAGTAGAGTTGCAACTAAATATCCAGTGTTGTTTTTTAAATCGAGATGTTTCCTCTTTTTTGGCCTTAATGTTGCCAGGTTAATAGGTAAGACCTCAAGTTTTAGTTTTGCATCAAAGAGATAACGAAGATCACCGCCGCGCTGCGGCTCATCCACTAACTATGCGCAGCACTCGATAACGATTCGGCTACAAAGTACCTTTAACAATAAGTTTAATACTATTGATATTTTTCACTGTGGCAAAGAAACTTATAAAAAGCATGTATTGAAGGTCTTAAGTGAGTTCAATTAATATTGGTTGCACACACAAACACACACACACACACACACACACACACACTCACACGCACAAACGCATTTTGGTGATATTTTTTATAATTCTTGAATTTCTACTTGCTGATTGGCTGTCTCAAAAATTTTAATTTTCTATAAAATGTAAATCCATTATTGAACTTTAGTTTTGTATTATAATAATAATATAAATTATGTTAGTTTTAAGGGCTGTGGATTTTGTATTAAATAAATGAATAAATAAAAGACATTCATTTTATGAGACAAAGCGTTCTATTCAGCGGGGGTGTGAGATGCGTTTGTGGGTGAAGGCGTCCACACAATTTCACTGCATAATTCAGCATACTACTAGCGAGCTATACGAGTGGTCGGCCTGTCGATTCGATAACATGCTGCGATTCTAGGGTATCGTGGCGGGCGCGTTTCGCTATTTCTATGCTTAGAATGATGTACTGTGAACTTAATACATGAGTACTCTGTTGAAATATTTTTTCAATATAGTTGCTCGTAAAGTCTTCTTTTTTGCGTAACAAAATTATGCGGAAACCTACTCTTTATTTCACGCGTGAAATAAAACAGTACTGAAATCCTTCATTTCACGCGTGAAATAAAGTAATTTTTTTAATTTTTTGACTCTATGGTGCATGGTGTAAGTCATAAAATTTAACAAATTACAAAGATGCAAGGAAGTTTTGATATTCGAAAAAAAAAAACAATTATTTATAAATATGCGCGCTCTAGCAATAATTAAATGATGATACACACCATAACATATAAGATTCTTGATTATCTCATTTAAAAATACCTACGTGTTTTGTTTCCGCAAACAAAAATTTTTTCACATTATTGGCTGTACGTATACTGTACCTTTGCCTCAAGAAAAAAAACTGTATGAAACGCGTGCTCTGCAAAGAAAGCACGCCATTTCGTTGTAAATAGGCTTTGGTGAAATAAAATTACTTTCATTATTATACTTATTTTTTTTTTGTTGTATTTCCCCGAAAAATGCATTGAAAAATGTTGTAAGATACTTGAGCCTAAAAGGTTTTATACGAATGCGTGCCAATGAAAACACGTGCGCAGCGAGTGTTTCAACGCAACGCAACTCGCTGCGCTCGTGTTTTCAATTTGGCACTTATTCGTATAAAACTTTAATTTCCGCACGTGTATCTGAAAGAACTATTTTAGGTCCATGTATAAATAAATCACTGTCTACGTGGTTAATACCTATTACATTTTTGTATTACTTTTTGAGCAAAAAATATTGCCCGTTAGCATACTTGACAACAATTTAACACTAATTGTTCAATAGGATAGTTGACTATTTTTAAAAATTATTTTTTGAGTTTATTTATTTATAATCTTAATATATTGTAACAGTGCAAGAATTTTTAAATTTAAATCATTATTAATAATGTTATAAATGTCCTTTTAGACAGAGAGGGCAATACCGCATGGTGTACTAACCTATGACGTAAGACCATTTGCAATTATATTAAATTGCGTTTTAGAGGAAAGAGATCAAATTTTAATAGCTTATAATTTCCAAATTCTTCTACCGAATATAATTTTATTTATATTTTATAAATTTTATCATATAAAGTTTATTTTTATATTTTCTTGATAAATATATTTAATATTAGTGAAATAACCTATCATTCTTTTAACTATTCTATTATTTGTAAAGATAGAGTATTTTTTTTTTAATAAATACGTACATATTTTATGGACAGTGCTTGAGGCTTGATCAATTTTCAAATTGTAAACAAACAGAACAAGTAGATGTTAAATTTTATGTAGAGTTTAGGAGAGTTTGCAATTTTCGCCTACCTCATTTAACATGTTGAGGGAACACAGCAATTGTAAATGTGCTAATAACAGTTTATGCAATGATTCTTGTTTGCCCTGCTTCTCGAGTTCATTCAAGTCGTTTCTCATTCTGCTCTCTTTTTCTGCTTTTCTTTTTTTTCTCAAAGCATTCTTCTTCTTTACACTTTGTTTCCTGTGGAAAAAAAAAGATCGTAAATGTATTAAAAGCTGTACAATAAAAGCTTTATCATTTTACTCACTGATTTAAGGAATATATCTCAATAGAACATGCACATGTTAAACAGCGACCAAGCGCCACATTATAATAATAATACCTGGGACAGCCCACACAGCGCCATCTAGTCCCAAAGTAAGCACATATTATTCTTGTGTTATAGAGTACTATACAACTGATATACACACTTAAATATTCTGTTCATGATATATACATATATAGAGACTTTTTACACACAGACACGAAACAAATAGACATATTCATCTTCATAAATATTTGTCCCGGACGGGAATAGAACATGCGACTCTTGGCTCCGCAATTAGGGTCTCTAACCACTCGGCCAATCGTTCAGTCATCAGCATATTGTCTTACCCAATAACACGGTAATATGAGCCATCCAACTCTGAAATTGATCACTGTTTTTCACTAATAAATTTATTTTGTAACAAATCACTATCAACTCTTGCTCGCATTAAAACCGTACAGCACGAATAACTGATCTGTGAGTACATCTGTATTATGAATTGGTCAATCATACCATTGCGATTGCACCATAGAGATTTAACAGAAATGTTGTGGAACAAAATTAAATACATTTCCTCTCAATGATTGCTTTTCGGGATGACATTTAAAACAATAAAAATGAACTTTCTATTATTGATATCAGATGGCCAGTACTAATGTTGGACTGAATGTAAAATGGCAAATGTATAAAATCACATTTAAAGTAAAATCAGCACCATCTATCAACACTAACGGATAATCTTAATTTTTTTTTAATCTTATACCTCATTGCCTATGTAATCAATGTATACAGCACATTCTACTAAGCTCAATATTAGTTTAAAGTATAACTGCAGTCATATCTGTGACTTCAATTCTCCAACTAAGTGGTGCTACTTGCAACCCAAATATATGTATCTGTCTGTAATAATAAATGTTTGCCTTTGGTGTTATATATTGTGGTTTTTTGTCATCTTTCTGTGTATTCAAAAACTTAGAAAATTAGAAAACCATTATTACGCTTGAAATAAAAATTAATAACTTACATAGCCTGCTTGTATAATATTGATAGATACCTGGGTTGCATGTGTTAGAACTAGCCCTTGTTACAATAATTTGACGAGTTACAGTTGTGATAAGCTCTATAGTTTACAGCAGATAGAGCAATGACTCATCTTTACCTATCATCACTCTTGAATAATGAAAAATACAGATTTTATTGTAAACAATACATAAGCATACTATATCAAGATATCTATGTATTTCTTAACCAATGAAAGATTTCCTATTTAGAATGAAAAATAATAAAGTGCTCAACTAACATTTTCTGTATTTTTAAGCTTTTAATATTCTCCGCCTCATCGGGTTCTAACTCAGGTTCTAACTCAGGTTCATCCCTCACTTCCGCTATCTCACTGTGTGAGATGTGCTCATCATACATATCTTCAATGGCAGGATAAGGCACACCTTGGGTTCTGTAAAGCAATAAGTAGTAAAATCCATTAATAGAAATCCTTCAGGGCCTGCATAGAGATTGAAGAAATGGGTATTAATGTGTTTCTTGAAAACGAAAAAGTGGCCAAATGATGTGCTAGACACCTCAGGACGCCCAAAAACATTGTTTCCACAAACTTAAAGAGTATTGTTTAACCAATTCAATAAAAAATATAAGCAAAAAACACATTTTTATTTTAGAAATTTTCGTTATAGCGGAACTTGTTACAAATTAGTGAATAAGTAGTGCAATCAAGATCAAAGAACCACTACGGAGGTAGCCATATCACATACCAAATTTTCAATACAATGTTTACTTTCACATAAACATGCGTATCTACCTATCCCATTACCCATTCATAAAAAAGTATTAACTTCTGAATAACATTTGTCAATGCGTTTTGGCAGAGATGAGCATTATGTGGGCAATGGTCCAATGATATTTAGCAAAATAGATATTGATAGACAGAATAAAATGTTATTATATTTTGAAGTCCTAAGTTGTAAAGGAAGCCCATTATAATGTCCAGTAAAGATCAAAATATTTCAAAAAATACCAAAACAATTGAAGTGAAATGGAAAATTAAAATTTTTGGGCAAGTAGTGCTTTACAGTGTTGCCTGAAGAAAAGTAAATAAATATTTAATCGCTTATAGGGAAAGGGTGAAGGAACCTCACACCGTAAATATTTTTTAACGGACATGAAAAAAAAATAGGATTCTCCGCTTCGCTCCTCATATTATCACATGCTAAACCTATCCTAACCTATTTATTTCTTTTAAATGATGGATCAACAATATATCTTGGTCAAATTTCAAATGATTTTTGTTATGAACACGATTTTCATCAGGTAGCATTGGAAAGCTGACCCTTGAGGTAAATATTAATTGGCCCAGTTGGGTTAAAACTAACTTCAGCCTTCATGGTAATGTTTTTATGAATCAGTGTTTTGTGTAAATTATGCATTTTTGATGATAAAAATTAAGTTTGAACTGAACATACTCATGGCCACCTACTGTCAAATATGTCAATATAAATTCACATAATTATATACTCACTGCATTCTTGTAATATGTGTCATAAATTCCTGGTCATAACTTTCCACAGGATTGCCTGTGAAGATTTCTCTAAATACTGCATGGGGTCCCTTATACTGAGAAGCAATATTTTCTGTTTCTACATTTCCCAATGTAGGAGGGGCTAACTCTTGAAACAAACCTTCATTTATTGCAAACCTCAAATCATTAAGTTTTTGATCATACAATGTTGCTTTTCTAAAATTATAATAACTCTCTTTTATCATGTCTATAGTCTGTTTCGTTTTTAATGTATCTTCAATTTTAGTAATATTATGACCAGTAAAAATCAAAGCACATTTATCATCTTCTAACTTAATCTCGCTGATCTGTGGGCTGTTGGTAGTTTTTTTCAGGATTTTTTCCTTAACTGATTGGAGTAATTCTGGATCAATTTCACCTATTGTTGCTTGCTTTTTCTGTTGTGGCTTGATTGTGAGTTGGTGTAATTCTCCAAGTGATAATGAACTAGAAGCCAACTTTGATAGCTGAGCAGCTCGTAAATTACTAATGGAAACTTTCATTTCCGTCATAGTATTATCAGCAACTAAAAAAAATTAGTAATAGTATACTTATTAATTCATAAACATTATCTATTATAAACAAACAGCAGAGCACTGATAACAAACCTTGAAGAAGCTCTGCATATTTCTTATCCTTATATTTAGATCTTTTCTTTGCATGTTTTTGAAGTACCCTTGCTGTCCTTGTCGACTGATGCCTTGTAAGAACGATGTTTTCTACAACAAAACAAAAAATTAGTTACGCAATATCGGTGCGGGGTAAGATTTGTAGGTTATCTAATTTCTAAACTGGAATTAATATGACAGCACAAGGAAAACATTCTTTCCTATTCTTAAACTAATCCAAATAATTAACATATTTTATTAATTACCTATGTTGCTATGACCCAGTAATATTCTTCGGCAAAACGAGCATTTTATTTCTAACACTCCATTGAGTGCAGCAGTCCTATTCGAAGGTATAGAAATATTATAAAAACCGCCATGTAAGTTCCTCGCACTAATAAGTCGGTGCATTATTTTATGTCATAGCACTTTTCTTTCAAAATATCATCGGAAACAAATCAAATTTACAAGCACGTGAGCCAACAATGTCAATGTCTTCTTTCTTTTTGTTCTTCTTCAATCTTCATCTTCCAAAATATTCAATCTTCAGTCATAACATATGCTAAAGTCTATTTATTTACGTCATTTTTTTTTTCTTTTATTAATCCTTCATAGGATAGGCAAAGGTCGAAAGACTGTACAACCATTTCTTAATTTCTTTCTAAGGTCCAGGTTGAATCAAGGCATAAGCCCATTCTTCATTTAAGCTTAAGTTCATGTTCAAGTAATAAATGCCTTTAATCAACCACGGTATTCCAATATTACTATTAATTAAAGCATAGAAAGTACCTTTCCTTTGTAAACTGTACTCCTAGTTTAATTTCCAGTCATTTTTCAGCTTTGATTTTAAGATAACTTCTAAGTCAGTATGAAGGATGGCAACACCACTCAAATATCTAAATTGAATATTGAAATTTATAATAACTTTGGCACTGTTGCTATATCATATCAATATTCCATCTGGCAGTTTTTTCAAAATGGCGCATGTAGAACGTCGTAGTCCCCGGTGGCATTTTGAAAATACTCCATATTAACCGTACTACGTTGTCTTTTTTTTATTAATTTGCAATAAAAATAGTTTAACTTTTATACCCTAGACATTGGCAGAATTAACATATATTAGAACGCCATTAACTAAAAAAAGAAAAAGAAGAAGAATAACTTCTTGCTCTTGCTCTCCCGTGACAGGCTGTGTCTAGTGTGTGTGGAGGGCATTGATACCCTGTATTGCATTATGAATGAATTATTTTGATAAATAAATAAATAATTTGAATTTAACTTTGGCAAGAAAGTCAGCATTCTCATCATAGATTATATCATGGCATATTTTGATTATATTAATCTCATTACCTTTGACTCCAATGTGTGCTGGTGTCCACATAAATTTTAAATTCAAACCACTTTGTTTGCAAATCTTTCCAATACTTTCTGATGTCGTGAATAATATAATTTGTACTTGCACTAATTTCATATGTTTGCAGACTCTGCAACAAACTCATGCAATCAAAAATAATAAACCAATCTGTGAATGAAGATTTATGCTTTTGAATATATTGTAAAGCTGTCAACACAGCCAAAGACTCTGCAGAGAAAATACTCATTTCCTGCAGTAGTTTATGTCCTGAGGCGCATGAGCCACGGTACTCAATCGACTATCAGTTCAGTTTCTTAGGAAAATTGGAATTTTTCGGTTGACTATCGGCAGCTCAGCATGTGTCAGGCACAGGTGTCAGACGCACAGGTCAGACGTGTCAGGACTGTCAGGTGGTTGCTACTTGGGCCAACTTGGTCTGACTTGGGTGATGTCAAATCACGGCAATTTTATTTACATTACATTAGAGTGCAATAAAGCAATCATTGTATGAGTGGAAAATTAATAACTTATCCAATAATCTACGTCTGTGAATTGGCCGTAATCTACTAAAATTAGTATTTGTGAATAATTTTATTAATACATTTATTGTATTATGTAAATTATATAAAATGGTTGAAAAAGCTTTCACTTGTAAGTGTTTACTGATGGATTTTAAACTTTGGTAACGACCGTATTTTTACTTGATAATGTGTAGGTAATTATTATAATTACAGGGACTAGTAAGCTAGCTACAACTTTTTTCCATTTGCGTTTAGAAAATCAATGGCTATTCAAAAAGAAGCCTCAAGCATGGAAGTAAGTTTATTCAGTAATTCGAACTTACAGGGAATTGGCAATAATTTGATTATTATCTTTGAGGACATTATCATTATTATTTTATTTATTATCTGACATTATCATTATACATTATTATTATCATTAAACAATAACCATATTTTTAAATAGGTAAATGCCATATTTATTTAGAACAATTATTTTACTTTTAGAGATTTTCGTAACATTCTCCTGCAGAATGGATTTCCAGAAGAGATGACATTAGATCATATGCGCAAAAAATGGCAATATACATATGATGTAAGTAGTAACTTAATGGCATATTTGATATCACACATTGAAGCGCTTATTGGTATACTTACATACTATAAAAACTGCATTAGATACTTACAAATACATCACAACTAATTTTTAAGATGAACAGCATTCCATTTCCTAGAATTTATTGTTTATGTTCTTTATAGAAAAACTATTATTTGGATAATCCTTATTTTGGCAAGTTACAACGTTAGCTGGAGTGATGGATAATTCCAACTAATAAATGATTATTGAAATAGGTAATACCTGGGATATGAAACACTTTTATTAAAAACGCTCATAGATTATTAAAACTACTATTTAGAATATCAACTACAAATTACGAGTCATTGACTTACAAGCAAAATACCAAATTTGTTCCTTTCACCAATTAAGGAATTTTTAGATACAAGGTAGCTTATGCAATAAATTCAAGAAATAGTGCAGGCAAGTTATATTCTACGTGCGATCAGCAGCATGAGTTAAGAGTGCTGGCCTTCACACGCATAGTGGATGATTTTCTTAGTGTTTGGTAGTAGGAAGTAAGGTGTGATAGGCTAAGAATCTATTCCCATAACGCTGTTAGTTTATCAGTTTATCATGATCTCACTTCTTACTGCTTATGCGTGTGTAGGTTAACATTTATAACTTGTGCTGCTTATTACAAAAGTTGCATTAAGACCTCACAGTGATAATATTTTTAAACTGTGTGAATGTAATCTGCATTAATTATGATTTAAAAAAAAATGTTCTAACCTTTTTAGTATGAAATATACACTTAATGAATTAACCTGTCTAAAAAATTCTGTGAACATAAGTTCGTGGTCCAAAAAAGTATAATGACTTTGTTTTGTATTCTCCTGATGTAAATTAGCCAAGAGAATTATGTTAGAAATTTTTTTACCACAAGTATTGTAATTGGCAAGTAACCTTGGCAACCTTGACTTTTAGTGTTGATATTTCACTATATCTTGTTTTCTAAATAATACAGGTCATAGTTTAAACAAAATTGAATGAACTAATAAATGACAAATATTTGTGTACATGAACATGTCTATTTGTTCTGTGTCTGGGTGTACAAAGTATATATATATAATATTTAAGTATGTATAACAGCTGTCTAGTACCCCATAATACAAGCATAATATTTGCTTACTTTGGGACTAAATGGTGCTGTGTGGAATGTCTCAGATATTGTTATTGTTAATAATTACAGAACTTTCGTTGCAAATGATTACAGGACTGGTTAATTTTGTTGTAAATATAATTTTTAGTGTTACAGATTAGCTAAGAAAACTAAAAACAAGAAATGGCTATATTACAAATTGTTTGACAAATACCTTGGTAAACAGAATGTTCTAGATAAGTATAGTTCATGTAAGTTTATAAATTTACAAACATCTAAAATTAATTTTACTATGTCATAGATCTTTTTTATAATATAAGAATGGTGTTAGAATACACACTACCTTCAAATGTATAGTAATAAACCCTTTACAGAGTATAATTAAAAGTGCTCACTATTTTTAAATAACAAAGATAAGAATTTTTTATACAAATTAAATTTTATTGCCTTTATAAAATGTATTTAAAAATATAATGTTATTATTTCAGGGAATGATGAATGGAGGCTAAAACTGATTACAGCTTACATGAACCATTACAATGAAAAAGTAAAAAATGAAGACTGCAATGCTGTATGGAGGTAAATAATGAGCATGTCTTGTCATTTTGCATGTTATAGAAATATATTTATTATGAAAAAACTAACCAGTGAAAGAATTTTATTGATATCTACAAAAATGGTGAAGATACAAATTTTTGAAGTGAATCGTGCCATGACATCACTCAGTTACATTACTATGGGCCAATGTGGATAAATTTGTACGTAGCTGCACCGAGTGACATCACTAGCGCGTCGTAAAAACACAAACTTTGATATGTTATATCTTCGGTAATAATCAGTATTCTCCCGAAATTCTAAAAGTATAGTCATCAGTATATAGTCAGTTTAGCATATGACACAAAAGTTTGTTGAAAAGGAATCAAAGATGTATGAATTTTGGGCCAAATTTAATTTTCTTACTAAAACTGTGAATTAAGTGTATAATTATGCTAAATTACTTACTGAGATGAAATGACTTTGCTGAGGCAGAGATATTTGTCATGAGCTCCGTCTGTTGGATGTCAAAATGCTAGGTACAACCTAATGATTTATCTTTGATTGACAGGCATTGACATATCAATAATTTAGTGTTGCAAGTAATCAGCAGGTTATGTTCGACAAAATAAACAAAGAACGGTAACACAGTAGATATATTTAAATTACATTCCAATATGTTATGAGGACTTCAGCTATCCGCCATTTTTTTATTTACATAGTAGACCTAGTGGATCAATTTTTTGTTTTTTTTTTCACTGGCTTTTTCACAAAGTTTTTTTTTCTGTTTACTTCTATCAGTAGAACTAACCAAACTAGATGAATATTACAAAATACTGTTGTGAGGTCCTGTTGTTTTCATGATGGTCATCCATGATTGATTACCAGGGAACAACTGATACGAAATTCAGAAAGATTCACTATATTTTTAATAGATATAAATTCAAAGTATATAAAATAGTTGTTTGAATTTTTCAGAGAAGTTGAGAGAGAGCTTCGGAGTCAAAATTTACCAAATGATTGCTGCATACAAGACTTAAAAGGGCTATGGCACTATTTACTTACAACTTTTCATGTAAGACTTGTTTGAGCCTTGCATTACATTATATTACATTTTAATTTGAATTTTCTTGCCACAGCGATTCGCGCTGTTAGTCACATTATTGCCACCGAAGAAAATATTAACAGTTCTGCATTTCGGGAACACGACACATTTTATTGCATACCAAACCCAATCAATATATCAGCAAAAGAAATTGAACCCAGAATGTTCAGTTTACTAGCAATGACTGGAATCAGCATTAGCAGAAAAATAATTACCATTCTGTTAAATATCAAAATATGATTATTGTTTTGATTATAAGGAAGAAATTTTAAAAACCATCCAATAATTTTCTATACGTTAGGTATCAATAGACCTCATTATGTAAATTATAAATATAGGTTACATTTTCATAATAAATTATTTTATCTACAGTGTTATTTTATAACATTTGGTTATATAATTTCCTAAGTTTGAATAAAATATGCAAAGTGAAATTTTAACAACCATCTAAATTTTAATATAATGATCTGTGGTAAAAACCGATGGATATCTTGTTTCCTTTTAGTATAGTTCAGTAGAAAAATATTAAGATATGACTACACATACACAAACCTTTCCCGAAAAAAACCGATAACTCTAGTCACCATTCACGGCCGCTGCACGCTCCGCCCCGTTTCGGTCTCAAAGTCTCGGGTGCGTCGTGAAAAAAAAGTCATGACGCGCCCGAGACCGAAAGGTTTGTGTAGTCATATTTCAATATTTTTCTATTGAACAATGCTAAAAGGAAACAAGACATCCATCGGTTTTTACCAAAGATAATTATATAAAAATTTGCATGGTTGTTAAAATTTAACTTTGTATAATGTCTAGATGGATCCTCTCTATACAATCTCAACAAAAATGGTAGGCCAAATTTTACATACTCATTCGTGTGTGTGGCTCAACAGACCACATACTCGCTACGTCATATTAAACATACACAAATCATCTCTGTGTGCGAGAACAGTTAGGATATATTTTTATCTACGCTTTTATGATACCGACTCTATCCAGATATTATATCAAAGGATTATTGTTAGTTTTCTTTTTCAGAGGAAACATAGACTGGTGCTCAAAAAAGGCAGCGAAACTCAGGACTGGCCTCTCTATGCACCTTTGCTGCAATACTATGAGAATTTTGATCCAAACACTCTTACAAGACTGGAAACGGAAGGGTGTGTTTTTCCAATGAAACATTCCAACCAAAAAGAGAAAAAATCTAATGATAACGCTGAAATGAACGAAACTGCTGATTTTCAATGTAAGGAACCCTCATATCTGTACAAGTAATATACTATAAAGCTCATTTTCTCAGACTAATGTCCAAATTATAAATTTTGAGAATTTTGAGAAAAAGGGATACAATTTTACTGTTTCCAACACTTTACACAAATATCCAAAGCTTTATTTTCTCAAAAACTGTGAATCAGATATCTAACATAATAGTGATTAATACCAGGGACATCAAATACACAGTCTAGTTCTAATTAGTTCCAAAATTAATGTAATGAACATGACGTGAGAGTGCATTTGTTGTATACAAAGGTGATGTCAGAATTTTTACTAATATTACAGAAGTAAAATTTTGTTTGTTGTTGAATTATAGGCAAACACTAAACTGGTTTGGTGGGAGTTTTTATAGAAGTGTTAAAGAGTCATATAAAACTAGAAAACTTTAATTATATTTAAAATAGAAAACTGAAACATAAAATTTTACACAATAAAAATGTAAACAACAGTATATTATGCATAAAGTAAAACAAGGTAAAGGGAAGAGATATGGGATTGGGACATTACTGATATTTTGTAGAACACCTAAAATTCAATGTGTAATTTGAGTTGTTATATATTTTCAATGAACAAAATACACGTTGAATTGTAAATACATATTTTTTTGTTTCTTTATATGTAAACACAATTTAACAAAAATACCTACTAATGACTAATAGACTACTGGTTATCCTAGTGGGTAGCGACCCTGCCTATGAAGCTGGAGGTCCCGGGTTCGAATCCCAGGTCGGCTCAGTATTTATAAGATGAATATTGATACTGGTACTGGGTCTTGGTTGATGTATGTGGTATCTTCGCTTGGTACCCAAAACACAAGCTAATGCTTAGTTTGGGGCCTAGATGTTGTTGTGATGTATATGTAATTGTTATTATTATAATGCATTTTATCACAAAAACATAGTAAACAAGTTAACAATCACAATCCCTAGAATAAAATTAATGTTTTTAATTGTTTTATTACTAGCTATAGCCAAAACAAAAATATGTATATCACAATTTATTAAAAGAACAAATGGTTTGCTTCATTCTGGATTTCGAGTTTCAATTCATGTGGTGAAGTCATAGACCGAAGAAATAATCTTTTTTCATAGTTTTAATTATATTTTTCTAAAGAAAGAAAAAAGCAAGCACATTTGATGTTATGAGGGCTTTTGAAATCTGCCGTATGACGTCATTACGCGTGATACGATACGTCAGAAAAACGGCCTCTGCCGACGGGCTAAATCAAAAAGCTATGTTGAATCTGGCAAATGCTAAAAAAAATATTTTTATCTTGATAATTCAATTGATTATTCATAATATGAGACTTTCGCAATTATTTTATTTTAGTTGACTACATTATTATCTCAAATAAATGCCTAATCAGTATAATACTGATTATTTTAATAGAAAATTACCATTAAACTAAATTTTTAAAAATCCGTATCTAGTCATGCGTAAGAAATATTTTATTGATATAGTTGTACTGTATTTTAAATTTTAAACTTTATTATTTTAAATCTAAATAATATTGAAATTTATATTTTATTAATGTTGATTCCTTAATTGAAATTCCAAAATTTTTCGCCTTTACTTGACGTCAGTTCCGTCGTTTTTATTCAGACAATTCATATAAACATTTCCAATGTTAAAATATTTCAGGGACCAGAGACATCACAGAAACTTTTATACAGATACGTCTTCAACACGAATGGATGTTCCGAGAGCGTAAATGGGCTTGGAAGTGAGTAAATAATACTTAACATTTCTTAAGTAAAAATAAAAAAAGATTTGAAAACTATAAGAAATTTTATACTATATAAAAAAATAAAATTTTACATCTTTACTATGTTTTAGTGACCTGCAGTCGATAATGACAAATGAGTACGGCTTCCCAAGGACTTTGACAGGCAGGATGCTGGGCCATAAATGGTCATCAACGTATGCAGTAAGGGTCCTGAATTACTAAAATAAATACAACGCACTCATTAACGCACCCATAACGCTCTTTCATGAATGAACCATAAATTACACAGAAACTGTCCACCTTGTGGTTGTCAACCTCTCCCTTCGCCCCCCTAAAAACCAAAAAATTGTTAACTTCAGGGCAATGAATGTATGTAAAACAATAAAGAAAAGCATTTAATTAGGGACTTTATTTTTTAACCCCCGACGCAAAAAGAGGGGTGTTATAAGTTTGACGTAAGTTTGACGTGTGGTTGTATCTTGTGTATCTTGGTGGCACACCTGAAGCTGAATTTGCTGAATTCGTCGGGAGTGTTCTTAGCTATGTTTGATAAAAATCAATCCAAGATGGCCGCCGCCACAAAATGGCGGATATCATATCTTTTCGGTACTCCATCAATATGGGTATCAAATGAAAGGGCTTGATTAGTAGAATACTATACACTATGACCAATTTCAGATCCAAGATGGCCGCCACCATAAAATGGCAAATTACATTTTTTTTCACTACTCCATTAATATAGGTATCAAATGAAAGGGCTTGACTAGTGAAATAATGTACACTATATTGAAAAGCAATGAGGAATATTAACTAACGAAATGAAAACTAAAAACTTGACATTTTTTTGTCTGATCATGTATGAATTAGTTTAACTAAATAACTAAGTTTAAAAATTTTGAAATAAAAATTAAATTAAAAATTTTAAAAACCCCCGACACAAAAAAAAAACTTACCTTTAAAAAGTGTAAAATAATATAAGTTTGTTCATTGTCTAATGATTTGTGATCCTTAAAGGCGTCTGGGACCGCTAAGTAAACTTAAAATACCTAATAATTAGCGGTCCCAGACGCAGGATCAAAAATCATTAAACATTAAATAAACTGGTATGATTTTACACTTTTTAAAGGTTAGTTTTTGTGACCAAAATTTATTTTGTCTCCAACTTGTATCCTTTAACTAAAACTGTCCCCAAAATTTTTGTTTATTCTCAGTTTAAATGAAATTGTCTCCAGGTACAGTTCCAATCAAACTTTATGGCGTATGTGAACATAAGCACAAGTCGCGTCGCAGTAACCAGTTTTAGGTGTAGCGGGACGCTGTGGAGCGAGGGGCATATGACTAAACCTGCGCAAGCACGCATAAAGCGTTGTATTCCGATCCGCCATAAAGTTTGATTGGAATGGAACTATATAATTGCCCAAACTAATGTCAATTTGTATCCAAAACAACTCATAAATAAAAATTTCTCTATCCACATAAGATGTCTAAATAGTAATAATAATATCTGGAACTTCCCACACAGCGTCATCAAGTCCCAAAGTAAGCAAGTATTAAGCTTGTATTATGGGGTGCTGGACAACTGATATAGATATTTAAATATACTTATTTTTTTATATAATATATACATTTACACCCAGTCTTAGAAGAAATAGACATGTTCATGCACACAAATATTTGTCTCTGGCGGGAATCGAACCCGCCGCCCTCGGCTCCGCAGTTAGGGTCTCTAATCACTCTGCCAACCGGTCACTCAAAGAGTTGATCTGTTAAAGCGACATCACACCCTCCGTTGACTCGGGAGACGTGCACCTCTGTGCGATAATATTGTCTAGTGTGGCCCACAGAAGAATAACCAGTTAGACGGAAAACATACTCCGAACAAAATTTTTTGTCGAGATAAAGCTGTCAACATTAGGCATCCATCTCATTCACACATGAAATACACGAAATATGCCAATCTTTTTCTTTCACAAAACTTAGGCAGCGCTATCTCAACAAAAAATTTTTTTGGAGTGTCACTGCCCTGATGTGGCCTCCTTTCAAACCCGATTCCAATCCGAAATCTAAAATCGATTTATTGGTGATAGCTAAAATAATACCCTATAGTAAACATAATAATTTTGATGTTTGTCTATGGTATATTTACAATAAGTATTGTATTATTTTTCAGGAATACCAAAAAGCAAAGGCGACAAACAATGAGTCTTGGATATACTACAATCTATTTGAGATATACCTCGGAGAAAGCAGAATTGATCCTCTAAGAAACTGTAAGGTTACATGTTTGTTAATAGATGGTTGATATCGGAATTTGCCTAATGAAATAAGTATTGAATTAATTGATAATAAATTAAAAGACCGACTCACGTGTCTCTATGTTCTATCGACGTGGTCAAACTATTGAAAAACGGTGGTGCCATCTAGCGGTATTTCTGATTGAGGCGTTACGACGGTAAATGAGAGCGGGTCAATTTAAATTACTAAACAATAGAAAATCAAAACATAACTTGAGATTCTCTCTATGTTAGATTGGTTATAACAGTGGTAAGCATGGAAAAGACCATAATTTTTATGCATCTATTGCAATTGAGATACTTACCTTAAGTAGCTTTCCGCCCGCAGCTTCACTTGCGGGGACTACACAGTTGTATCGGCACAGCTAAAATGACGCGACGCTCCAGGGAATTATGAGGATTTCAAGAACATTCTGAAACTTAACTGCCCAAGAAATCTTTATACCAAATTGACAACTTCTTTTTAATGTCTGTGAAATTTCTTTACGATCGGTGCACCCGCTTCAGAGATTAGCTGAAAGAGACGGACAGACACTACCGTTTTTGCATATAGAAAGGCCTACGTCACTCCTGACAACGTTCTCTTTATGCCTGCAAATTTCATTAAAATCGTTTTAGATGTTTCGAAAATTAGCTGACAGACAGACAAGCACACAGACAAAATTTATCCTATCTTTCAAAATGGACCAAATTGCACACAGTGTTAAACATTATGGTCGGTTAAGTAGTTTCGGACTTTATCGCGGACAAACATCGTGACATGGGATTTTTATACAGGATGAAATTTTAATAACCATCCAAAAAAATTCTAGATGTTAGGTATCAATAGACCTCATTACGTAATTATGTAAAATGTAGGTAACATTTTCATAATTAATTATTTTATCTACAGTGTTATTTTATAACGTTTGGTTGCTTTCTTTTTTACGACGCGATATTTATATTTCGCAATAGCTCCTAAGATATTAATTTAAATGGTATAGTGTAAACATAAAAACATAAAAATAGGTATAGTAAGCTATTCATAAAAAATAGATATATGCCATCGCGGACTTTTCTTTAGTCCTATAAAAGATACACAATTCCTCCATACATTATTTTGTTATGTCTCAAAAGGATTAGGCAGCGTTTTCGATGAAAGCTCCCAGCCGGCATGATTTTTTTCCGACTTCTTCAACAATAATTGTCATATTTCAACAAATTTCCACAAAACATTAATAAATTATACACATAAACCTTCCTCTTGAATCACTCTGTCCATTGGTGTCAACAATATGCCAATCCGTTTGATAGTTTTTGAGTTTATCGCGTTCAGACAGACTGACAGACGCGATGGGGGACTTTATTTTATAATATGTAGTGATGTCGGTGAGCGATGAGGATGGTCACTTTCATTAGACTTTTTACCTAAACAATTAGTCTAATCCTGTAAATTTAACTATCACCATAAACATTACTGCAAACTGTAGACACAACTACCTATCCTTAACTCTCATAGGCTAACAACCCAACTCTACTTGTATCTATCATTACACAGGAATTATCTTCAAATTATAAATATGATTACACCCTCAGTCTATTCTACTATAAAAAAACGATGTTTTTCCATGGATGATATTGTCAGGTTTATTGCAATGAACAATTACTCCTGTACTTAGAAAACACATATTTGTTTATTGTTTGTTTGTTTATTTGTTTGTTTTTTGTTTGTTTATTTGTTTGAATGCTTATATCTCAACAACCTCTAAACCTGTTTGTGGTGAAACTGTCGTATTTAAATAAAAGATGCCATATTTCGACATATCGAGTAAGTATCACCTCTCAGCAATTTTCAGAAGCACAGCAGTAGGAAGGAAAGTAATGTAGGGTGGGGTTTCACCAAATAGACCTGACTTTCAAAAACCAGTTTATATTGTGATGTAAAAAGTACAGTGAATTTTAAAAAAAATTATCATATTATATGAAGACTTGAAATTTCACTCGTAATATTATTGATGATTTTTCTTTAACAGGGCAAGAAGAATGGGTTAATAAATTAATTTATGTCAGAACTGAATTGGAAAAGTTGTTCCTTGAATCGAACAGACCATATGAAGCTTGGAGGTACTAATATTAAAACATTCCATTAATTATCGTTAATGAAAATATATGATTAATTAATTTATCAAATCTAGCTATAATTAACTTTAAAACCTTCTTCGATTCCATTCGCAGGGAAGTGGAAAGAAAATTAAGAAGAAATGGTATACCAAGCGATCACACACTACTTGAGTTGCCAGAAATATGGGCTCATATAACTAGAACATACAGGGTATTTATGTTTATTTCATTAAAAGGTTTTTGGCTTATCCATCTAATCAAACCTACCAATTAAGTAAATCCTGATACATAGACAATATTTACTACTATGACTGAGATCTAAGCAACATAATTTTACAAACTAGAGGTCGAGATATTTATGGGTGCACGGAACTGCTTAAGTTTCACTTATACTTTATTACTTAACAAAATCACAAACTATTGTCGCAGTCGTATACTATTCGGTATATTCGTGATATATTCGCTCCTTGACTGTTTTTAAAAGAATGACTGACATCGGCGCCGATTTTCTTTTAATATGCCAAAACCCTAATCCGGAAGTGTCTCTAGATTTCCACCATAGATCATTCGATTCTGAAATTTTAATTGTAACTTATTATGACAAAGGCGCCGTAAATTCGGCCCAGGCTATTTGTAATAGATATTTTTTTATTATTGTTCAATGGGAAACAAAGTTTGATTTTTACCAGAAAGTCTCAATTTTTTTTTTAAATTTTTAGGATTTTTTTTATTATTCTAATATAATTACTTTTGTTTTTATATATTAAAATTAATTGAATAATATTAATAAAAAAACAGCCTGGACCGAATTTAGAGTGCCAGCCCTCCTTAGTAATATTTATTAATATATTTTATACTATATGAACAATATTTCGCCTGGAAAAAGAATGAGAGGTTCACAAGATAGATCGCGGGATCATAGACTATATATTCTTGTAATGGATTCCCACCCTAGTTGAAACAGATTTTTTCTTGCAGTGGAAACAGAAATTCGCCGCAAAGGGGATGCTAAACGAAGTGTGGCCACACTATGAAGCTATGCAGAAATATTACAAAGTTAAAAATCAAACGCAATCGTTTAAGAAAGAATATTATGCCGAAATTGGTATAGATTGTACAAATGACGTGAACATGGATGATTACGAAGACGACATCAAATTGTTTGATTTGAAGCAAAAGATGAGTGAAAAGTGTGAGGTCCAAGATTCAAATTCTTGTAGATGCTGTGGTCAGGACGCAGGATGCGTCAGTTTGTTTGAGCAGTACGATCAAGATGGCCGCGACTTGGCTCACAAACTGAAGGTTATCTGCGGTGTGGAGGTGAAACGGATTTTTTTATACTCGACCCATCCGTATATTATAAAACACAACATTTCTCTGTGTGGCCGTTTAAATTATCTTTATAACTCGAAAACCACAGGTCCGATTAACATACTTCTTTTTTAGAGTTTCGTACCCAAAGGGTACTAACAGGAACCTTGTTGCTAAGGCTCCGCATTCCGTCCGTCCTTCTATCTGTCATAGGGCTGTATAGTCTGAACCGTACAAGGTAGAAACTTGAAATTCTCACTGTCTATTACTATGGTCGCTATAATAACAAATAATTAAAATAAAACGAAGTTAAAAATTTAAGGGGACCCCTTACAAGGAAAGTGTTTTTTTTTTAATATTGTACGTTGGTACGGAATCCTTCGTGTTTGACTCCGATTCTTTTTAATATTGAAATACACTATCTGGTTGGGGAACGTTGGTTTCAAAAAACACAGAATCTCATAGGACAATTCCCGTTGACAATAAGAAATATCAAGTGATAACGATTGTAATTATTCTCAGTATCAATCACTTGACAATTCTCATACGAACCTCGTTCGACATGCATCCCATGGTCTGCACCATACGACTTCGAACGTCACACGTAAAATCGTAGTGAACTGTGTCTTGAAATAGAAGTCAGTTGGATTTCGAATTGAATAAGCCGCGGCGCGAAAACTTTCATATCTGCATGGCACAAATTATTTCAGTAGATCAGACTATCAGACAAAAAACAAAATATATGAGGGCTGCTATTTATGAATACGCAACTGGCTACTTACAAAAAATAAAGTAACCACAACATTTAAAAATACAACTCTCGCTGTAGAATACAGTTTGTTTCATATAACTGTCAATTTGTTTTTCCATTGTGGCGTTATTTTGAAAATTACACGTCTTCATCATCATTGATTTCAATCGGATACATTTTCGTGCGATTATTTATTACGATTTTCGGGGTAGGCTTACTTAAAAACAGTACATCAATCATCTAACTTTAAATTTGGATATTTTGTATTTTATTAACATTTTTTTTGCACCATTCGCCACGAGCTTGTTCTTGATCAATTGTCAAGTTGTGCGGAATCCAACGCGAACAAAATTTTTTACACCCTAATGTACGTGTAACATCTTATATACGCTTGTCATACTCATGCCCAGGGACACTTCTATCTTGCAATATGTAACATGACGATCTTGCATTATTAGTTCCCGCACAGCATCGATATTTTGTGGTACAACAACCGATACAGGGCGACCTTCTTTAAATTCGTCCGTGAGCATAGACCCCTCACGATTGAACTCACTGAACCAGTAATACGGAATGGTTTTCGATGGTGCTTCATCCCCAAAAATCTATATCAGTTGATCGATGCACTGTTTTTGGGCACGAAAATGTTCACAAGTCAAATCCATGTTGATGAAAACACGCAATTTTCAAAATGACGCCAAAACAAATGACCAGTTATATCAAACAAACTGTATTCAACAGTCAAAGCGTTCCATTTTTAAATGTTGTGGTTACTTTTTAAATATTTTTTTGTGAGTGACCAGTTCCGGAGTCATAAAGAGCAGCCGTCGTAGGAGATGCGTATATAGAAGAAAAATGTCGAAGAGACCTGAATCCACACTGTATCAATAACTAATAACAATCGCTGTCAGGGAATACTACATAGATTTTATTGCTTTAGTTAGAGAAGCGTTTTCTGGGGAGGTGATACATATACGTCAGAGCGGTGGCGGTCACGGAGCAAACAAAGACCTCAAAAAGTTTATATAACGACTAATTTATATATGACTTTGTGACCACTTCATACACTACAGCACACATAGTAAACTGTGCTCTTATTGCACTCACAAACACACATCGACTTATTTCAATTCTTCAATTTTTGACGATCACCTGCAAGTCTCGCGTCGGCATTAAAATCGGCTTGCATTTCCAACATGTTTTCTTGTTCCGTCACCGCTGTTTACCTCCCCGCCGCTGTCGTTTACCAGTCCTGCTGAGGTCTTAATATAGTTTATTCAATTTGACATTTAACACAATTCAAAGGAATGTGATCAATAAATTTGTTGGCATTATTTCATATAATTTCATAGTGAGCTATTAAAACTAATTATGCAATACCATGGATAGTTACCCAGCACTGGTTCATTAGAACGCATCCATCGATATTATAAACTGCCCTAAGCAGCCTCCAATAGGCTCAGTGGCTAGAAAGAGACAGATGACGATGGATTACATCTTTTTTGAAAAGACTCATATTTTATTCAATTAAAAATTAATATTTTATTTATTTGTTTTAGGTCACCCCGACGGATAATCTAAGTACGCAAATATGTTTCAATTGCTTCAAGGAATTGGAAAATGCATATAAGTTTCGAAGAAAATGCCTTGAAGTGGACAAAAAATTTAAAAGCAAAAACCAAAGCGTTGTAAAAATCGAATTGGATTTCAAGCACTATGAAAACGACCAAACCGATCACATACTGAGAGATGCTAAAATAGAAAACGCTGGCGAAGAAGAAACAACAACACTATTCACAGAGTTCGATCCTGCAGATTTTGACCATGACGTTGACGAAACAGCACATATTGAATTGGCAAACGGTAAACCAATGCCCGGGAAAGTAGCAAAACCGAGAATCAAAAGAAACCTAATGAAGAAGAAGAAGAAATATGAGTACGCGAGGATGTGCGAAATCTGCGGGAAAAAAACGAAGAACATGAGAAGCCACATGGATACACACGCCGAAGGGAAACTCTACAAATGCGATCAGTGCGATAAGACATTTAAATTCAAGAGCGGCCTAGTCATTCACAAGTCCAGCCACAATCCAATACCTAAGAAAACTTGTGACGTTTGTGGCAAAACATTCCACATTCTAGCATCTTATAGGAAACATTATGTGTACCACGCCAACGAAAGAAAATATTCCTGCGAGACATGCGGTAAATGTTTCAACACCAAAGACATATTGACGGTCCATATGCGTATGCATACCGACGAAAGGCCCTTTAGTTGTCCAGAATGTGGCAAAACTTTCAGAACTGCTGGCTGTGTCAGTAGACATAAGAGGATTGTTCACAAAACTTTGGTCAAAATCTGAAATATTTGTTATTGCTATTAATTTACATTATAAATGTGAAAGATTAAATATGTTTTATATTATGGGTTAAATATTGTATTATACTAAATGTTATTGATCCGCCAAAAATATAAAGTACAAAGGATTTTTTAAATTTATTTTCCTTGATATGGAGCTCCGTACCATAATGTCATATAATAATAATAATACCTGGGACATTCCACACAGCGCCATCTAGTCCCAAACTAAGCAAAGCTTGTATTAAGGGCACCAGACAACTGATATACATACTTCAATACTTTTTATAATATATCAAGTGCCCGGTCGTAAGTAATACACACGAGTTTTAGAAATCAGGTAAGTAAAAACAAGTTTACAAGTTATACTATAGGTGATCTTATGATTTTTTATTCAATTACAATAAAGTCAAACAATGTCTGTCTCTTAAGGATAGTTTACTATACTTATTTTTATGTTTTAAAAAAAAGGTCTCAAATGACGAGCCTGGAACTAAAGGGGTCAATTTAAGATTTTTTAAGATTAGCCCATTTTTTACCCCACTGCAGGGGCTTAGACCTCGCCCAGGAAGAGCAGGGCTTGAAGCTTAAATCCACCACGCTGCTCCACTGCGGGTTGGGGATTGTAACGACCGCCATCTATTGATAGCGTCCGGGACCGAGTGCTTAACGTGCTCTCCGAGGCACGGAGTCAGTGATAGTTATGTACTTTAGTCAGAAAAACTCATTGGTACACGCCTGGACTCGAACCATGGCCCTATGGCTTTATAACTTTGAGACAGGTTCGTTGTGCGTGCTTTGGGCTATCACGACATCTTTATTTACCTATTTTATGCATATTCCAACTTAAAAACATAAATTCCTTAATGCAAAATTAAAAAGTGGTCTATGTTACATTTACAGTTACATTAAACCACCTAAATTCAAAAACACTTTAGAATTCCTACACTTTTTATTTTTTATGTATTTATAAAGTGGTCTATTTAGCTTTGGTAAAAAGGTTACATAGACCACTTTAGTTTCAGACTCGTCTAATAATGTAATTGGACAGCTAGTTACACGGATATCACGGATACAGTATCAATACTTATCAAATTAAATGCGTTAGTTATCTTAACCATTTCATGCACATTTTACGCAGAAGTTTTCATATTTTAGTTTGTTTTTATTATGTATTTATGTTGTTTTTCAAATATTTGCAGAACATGAAATAAAACACGTTTAAAATACTCCAAGCAGGATGTATGTACACGCAACAAGCTGATACGACACTATGACAAAAAAAATATAGGCATATATCATGCACTGCTACCCGTGCGAAGCCGGGGCGGGTCGCTATATATTATATAAAATATATTGTGGAACGAAAATATGCATTTTTGTATTGTATTATTTTCTATGCAAAACCGCTTAGAAGTTAAACTAAAATAAAATATTTCTTTATTACTCTATATATATAAAAATCAATTGCTGTTCGTTAGTCTCGCTAAAACTCGAGAACGGCTGAACGGATTTATCTTATCTTGGTCTTGAAATATTTGTAGAGGTCTAGGTAAGGTTTAAAAGGTGAGAAAAATTCGAATAATTGCCGGGAAAACCCTAAAAACAGCCCTTTTTTTTCCCATATAAACGTTTTCTAAATAAAATGTAGAGTAAATTTGAAGTTTATTGCTATTCAATAAAGTTCATATTAAATTATAATCACTGTTGTCTAAGGAATGTAGGTGTGTTCCTAACTTCAAAGAGTCAATTTGCAATTTATTACCGCTGCACAAAGTTCAAATTCAATCATATCTATCAAAACAGTCTTCGCGTGCGCGTTGGAGGATCTAATCTCGCGTTCCGAAACTCAACAAAAGTGATAATATCGGGAATGCGACCAAATTGTATAGTCACAAAATGCAATATATCATTAGTAGTACTGATTTTCAATTTGGTCGGCTTCGCGAAACTTAATTTTAACTAACTTCAGTTGTTAATCTATCAGATTATTTTGTTTTATCTTATATATAAAAATGTAATAAAGCTTTTGACATGTCTCGCTAAAACTCAAAAACGGCTAGACCGGTTTGGCTAATTTTGGTTTTGAAATATTTCTGGAAGTTTAAGGAAGGTTTAAAAGGTGACAAAATGTGAAGAAATTGCAAGGAAAAACAACAACTTCATTTTCCCATAGGTACAAACTGTTCTTACCTACCTGTCAAACAGGGTGCATTCAGAAATAAATTTCTTTACTCTTTTTAGACTATCTCGGAAACGGTACTAATGATTTATATGAAATTTTGTAATTAGATACACCGACTTATATGTACCTAGGTACCTACTAGACGCGAAGATCCCTTTATATGAGCTTTATATTGTACAGCGCACGTAACGAAACGAGAATGGCCGAACTCGTCCGAAGTTAGTCGATTGCAATTTTGTGCATTCTTTGATCGGTCAAAATTTGTCTCTGAATTGCTGCGCTGAACGAGACAGAGAAAAGGGTAGGTGTACAGCAATGTCATAGATTGAAAAGAGATGAAATTATATTATCGTTATGCTTACCAACCAATTCAATTTATATGCAACCGTCAATTTGTAATTGTCAAAAATTAAATTAGTAAAAACCATGTAAAAACTAAATTAATAATTTCAACTGGAATTGGAACCATTGTAAAAATCAGTTGGACCAATTTCTTTAGGGACCTCTTCAATAGCTTTATGTAATGCACTCGCTGCCAATTCAGGGCTCGTAAAACGTATGCCTCTAAATTTATTTTTAATTTTCGGGAACAAAAAGAAGTCGCACGGTGCGAGGTCTGGACTGTATAGCGAATGTGTCATCAGTTTTACATTTGAACTCTTCAAATACGCTTTTGTTACCTTAGCGGTATGTGAAGACGCATTATCGTGATGAAGGACGACTTTGTTTCAGGACGCTTTACCCGAACTTTTTCTAAGACTCTGGGCAAGCAAATGTTGACCTACCAATCTGCAGTTACAGTTCTTTGGTCTTCAAGTGACAGTGTTGTGTAATGTCCTGATTTGCCGAAAAAAGAAGCAACCATTTTCATGCCAACGGTTCGACTTTTCTTAACTTTCATTAGCAAATCTTCGAAAGGAATGACCCATTCTTCCGATTGACTTTTTCTTTCCGGTTCAAAGTAGTACACCTAGTTAGGTTTAATTTTTAATCACAGCTATTAGCATTAGGTATCTTTTTTTATCTCATAATCTCATAAAGAAGAAAAATATAGTGTAGGTTACCTACTCAATTACCTGCTGACATTACCAGTAATGTATTTAAATGATTTAGATACAGTGCTCTACTAATAACTTTGTAATACGTAGAGCATTTAGTTATCTTTGCCTGTAAAAGAAAGTTGGATTTTATTTATGTAATACGGCCAGCACATGAGTATTCATGTGCTGGCAGGTCAAAGAGTTTACCATTTAATCTAATAAGTCCAACTAAATATTATGACCAATGGTATACTTATCGTTTAACGTTGGACTACGGGAGTGCGGCAGTGCGGGAGGGGTGATTTCGCAATGTCAATTGGTCCAATAGACGGTTATCTAGGCCACAGACAATAGATCACCAATGGAGATAAAAACTGTTTCCGCAGACGTAATAAAAGAAGACTCCCTGTCACTGAACAACTACTGGCTGTCGGTAAGACTTACGGTTCGACACTCTCACATCTTACACGCATGATATGTGTTTAACTTGACACGTGCGTACATACATAGCCAGCTGACTTACTAGAGGTGCGCGATGCTTCATCAGGATAGCCGTGTGACGTCTGACCATTTAAAATAATGTTTATATCTTTTTTCAAGAAAGAGGCAGAGATAAACTTTTTATACTTATAAGATATAGCTTATAAGTTCCATTCTCTTCAACCGAACATAATTTTGTTTATAAATTCTGTTATAATATTTTCAATACTAGTCAAACACCCTATTTGGCGAGAAGTAAGGTCTCACAACAGAAGTAATGAAAAAAATCCGAAAATCGTTAAAAAAGCTGTAATATATTTTTTACGATTATACACCGCGTTCAACTGAACGTAGTCCAAACTTATAGAGCGTGTAGAACTTACCACACTAAACAAAAAGTTTCATGTGAGCAGATGGTGCAAAATAAAGGTTACCGAGAAAAACATGGTTAAAGTTTCATTTTTTATATCACTTAGTAATTCAAACTTATAAAACTTAAAGAGCTTACCAAACTATACAAAAAGTTTCAAGTGAGCAGATGGCGCAAACTAACGGTTACCGAGAAAAGTGTTTAAAGTTTAATTTTTTTATTACTTTTTTAATATTTTATACCGAACCAAACAAAAATTATTATTTTTGTTTAGTTCGGTAAGGTCGACACGCTCTATAAGTTTGGACTACGTTAAGCCGAACACGCCGTATACTTATATAAATTTTTTATTAACGCGTAACACAAATATACAGTGTGGTGGCACGGGACCCTCGATGCGAGAGTCCGACTCGCATTTGGCTTGTCCTTGTTGTTACTAAATGTCATCCAATCATAAAAGTACAAACTGATTAGAAGCCCTCTTCTGCGTTTACCGTCCGTCTAACCAATCATACTCTAGCAACCTCGTGTAAGATGGCGAGTTTCAGTGCGCAAAGTCCCCGCGTGCGGTCTTCACCCCGTAAGATCCCCGCGCGCTGGTCTTCAGCCCCGCAAAATTGCGTAATGTCACTTCGATACTGTGAAGTGACATTTATGACTCTATTAAAACATTACTTCCATGAGTAAAACTAAACACCGCTGCCAAATTGATTTAGCTACTTTATACTTGTAATGAACCTAGCGACGATAGACAGAGTAGGTAAGCTTCATTTTTTCTATGCAATTATGTATACAATGAACTACGTATTTGTAGACTGCCATAAATAACACGGTCGTAATAAGTAGTTAGAACACGATGGGAACCAAATGTGGTTTAGTTATATTTTGCGATTTATTTCTCGAAGTGGAGTAGGTCTCGCAGAAAGTCGTCTTGAAAAGAAATTTCATATAACGATAAGTCAAACGTACTTGCTAGAGACTCATCAGAGACGTGACCGCTATTGAAGTACGTGAAAATCAATTACCAATAAAACGCTGAGACCAACGAACGGACTAATAATAGTGAAGTCAAATAATGTACATTGGATTCTCCATAATCCGACACGGTTCAATACTCCGATCCGATACGTCCAGTGATCCTGCTCTCTTTTTAAAATTATTTAAAAGTATTTTTTTTTTTGTTACGATTAATATGATCCAGTAAACTTCCGCTAGTCATGTTCTGGCGTTATTTTTGATCGATATATTCCTATTTTAATAGTTTTCAACATAAATTTTATTTCCATGCAGGCTTTCATATTTTGCAATGGACCTTGACTAAAAGTTGTGATATTATATTTGAATTTTTTTTTATGATGATAAACCATTAATAATCTGGAGTAATTTTGTAATAATTTTTTTAGAGATTTTCAAGGAGTAATCGATTGTCAAAAATTTATAGTTGTTGACGTCACCACTACTATTTATAGCTAGATGTTCTACGTATTGCACTTGTTTGTATGGCCATGTCGCCCGCTGCATATAGTATAGTTTGACCGAAACGAAAAAAAAAGCGGTATAGCGGTTCCGGTCAAACTATAGTAACGTGACATTGATATTTCACGCTTGCTTTTTATATCCCTGTTATTACGCCTCCAAAAAATTACGCATTTTTTCTATTCAATAAGGACATATCACATATTCTTATAAATATAAAATGTTTGGGCCATGTTAAAAAAGTTTTAACAATGCCCAATGGAGTACAGTTATAGGTTGAATTTATCAGTTTGAATCTTAGGCCACTATGCTGGTTGATTTTTTATACCTACCAGTGAGTTTATGCTGCGTGAATGGCACGAGGGAAACCTAAAGAAACACTCTAAACGATAGTGAAAACTCTAGCGTAGCGAGCACAAATCGTCGACCGGTTACTTCAGATGCTGTAAGATACAATCAAGGATTCTTTCAAACTGTCCTGTAATATTTGGATATAGAGCCGGCGTCAGAAAATATAAATATCACCTAACTGTTCGGTTATAATACATGCGCACAGAGACGGTTTGTACATGGTTAGTATGGCGTGGCGATAGTATTTGGTCTGTTGGGTCACACACACAAGTATGTAAAAGTTGGCCTGTCATTTTTGCTGACATTGTATTGTGAGGGTCCATCCAGACATTATATAATCAAAGATAATCACAAATACCTAACTATATAGCAATAGATTGCAGCGTACGGGTGGATTAGAATTGACCTTTTTTTTCTTAATGATGACGTTTTCTCCTTAAATCAAATTTACCAGTATCGAGTTATTATTTTCATCACTTTACTTTTGCTGTTAGTTTTACTTGCATCGTCGCGTCGGAGGAAGTGTTGCAAGAGATGGTAACTATTACGAATGGAACCTTCAAAAAAAGGGCATGAAAATTAATGTTAGTAAAACAAAAGTGATGGTGTTTGAGAAAAACGAAAGGATGACTAAGTGGAGAAATTGATTGGAGATGAAAGGGCTGAACAGGTAAAAGAATTCGTATACTTATGTAGTATGTTCACGAGGGATGGAGAGTGTGACAATGATATTGAAAGGAGAGTGAAAGCAGGAAATCAAGTAAATGGAGCTTCTGGAAACTTTCCGATTTGGATGTGCGGATCTCACGCCCCATCAAGATGGGAGAGTTGAGGGTGATGGATTTAGATGAATCCATAACTGCGCTCTTTTGTGAGCAGCCAAAGTATTTCTAGAAAACCTAACTTGGCTGTTCATAGGGGAGTTCTTCCTCCTACCTTTGTGTATAGAAGTGAATGTTGGGTATGGCAGAAGAAGCATAAAAGTAAAATTAACGCAGTAGAGATGTGATCATTAAGAAGTATACCTATGCGTAGTTAGTTTGACAGACAGAATAAGGAATAGTGTGATAAGAAAACGTTGTGATGTGGAAGAAGATGTAGTAACAATAATTCAAAAAGTAATGCTGCGGTGGTTTGATCATTTGAAGAGGATGGATGAAAGAAGACTGACGAAAGAAATTTACTGTGCGCAGGTGATGGTAGGGTCGGAAAGGGTCGCCCTAGACGAACGGACAGGAACCAGATTGGGGACGTACTGCAGAAGGGTCAACTCCAAAATACCCGCGGAGTATCCGGAGTAGCCGGAGAGCGTGTATGAGAAGAGTGAAGAGTGTCGATGAGGCGAAAGAGGTAGGTATGCCAGGATCGCACTAAGTGGAAATCTGTAGTCTCTGCCTACCCCAATGGGAAGCAGGCGTGAGTGTATGTATGTATGTGTTTTTTGCTGTAACTTTGACTGTAACAGAGCAGATATAAAGAATTGACCTTGATATGGCATCAATTAAAATTGACCTAAACGTCACCTAACATTTGTCATTTGTGAAACGTTTGACATACAAAGCGGTGCGCATACCCATCGTATTTACAGAAGGGAACATACCTAATATTTTGAATGTATCATTTAAATGTACCTACTTTCCGAAATAAGATACAGAACCGCGAGTTGTAGGCGGCCACATAAAAATTTTACTGTGCGATCTGACGCATCCTGCATATTGTTTACACGACCGAAATTAAGGAGCAACGTCCTCGTAGACATCGTTTTATCTGTTTGAAAGGCGTTGTTTGTACACGGCGTGATCACATCATCGGGCGCCTTCTCGTACTACATATCACTACATATAATCATATTACCTAATAGTGGAATAAATGGACATGACAAAAGATATTCAATAACACATAGACGACGCCAAAACTAAATAAAACAAAAAAAAATTACATGCCGACCTCTAAAGCAAAAACAGTTAGTTACACATCGTATTGACTCTCACTTATTTGGATATTAATTAAAAAGTAAGTTCAAGGGCCAAAAAGTGATGTCTCAATTTTTTTTTTCTTTTTGGGCAGTTGTAGATTATCATGTACAAAAACTTGATTACGTGTTTATACAAATCTGTTAAATTTTACTCATGGTAGGTATACATTTTTATAGTATTATTCTTACAAATGTCCAAAATTTGACAGCTTCTTCGCCCTCTACCTCTTAAGATTGTAGAGTCACAAAAATCTGAAATATTAGGTCTTAATTTATGAAGTTGCCATTTTGTATAAAATAAGTTAAAGTATTTTTTTTTCAAACAACTTTATTTCTGTCATTAAAAGTAATCACCTGTGCAATGATGCATCTTTGCCAACGCAGTGGCAGTTTATTGATGCCCTAGTTGTAATAATAATAATAATATATTTATTTTGGATTTTACATTCATACTTAAGCGAATTAAACAAAAATTACAAATGTCAACACAATAAAATAACTCAAAAAAGAAAAGTAAAAATGTCAATAAAAATAATTTAGCGTAATGAAATAAATTAAAATAAATAGTTTCGCACTTGACCATTGTTTTTAAGTAATTTAAACTATTTAAATTTATTATGTTCCGAGACGAAGAATGTGACACCCAAATATAAGATTAATAAGAAATTTAGGAAAAGATACAGGCAGCAAATGAAATAATTTACTCGTGGTCCTTCCCCTTTCTCTTGCCTCTTCATCCCCTATTTCTCTTTTCTTCTTCTTCTTCTATTTTTTCCTACTCTTTCTTCCCCTTTCTTTGTTTCCCATTTTGATTCCCTAATACGATGTGTGTTATCCTTAGTCTCGCTGACAGATCATTGTCTCACTCAACCCGGAACGGAACTGAACTAGTGCGGGCGCACTCAGTACCCATGGCTCATTTTATATTGTGTATTTTATATCTTTTAAGGTTCCCTATCTGGGGGTCCGAACCATGTTCGAACGTAACCCGATTAATATCACTATAATGTTTATCTGTTTGTAAATATTGAAAAACTTACTTCTAGATTTGACCTTATACAAACCCAAAAAACTCATAATTTTTTTCAGAGACGAGGTATATTAATAATTGAAAAGAGTCTATTAAATACTGTTAATAAGAATTTGGCCTATAAAATAACAACACGATAAGAGAACGAAGTGTTTGATTTTAGAAGATTTTTATGTCTTTTTCTCACGATGTAACGTAGCAACGAAGTGACGTGATTTTAGCATGAAAACAGTTAAAGGGATGGAGAGTAACATAGGTTTGTCCTGGTCGAATGTTTCGAAGGCATATAGAACTGATTCAGATTCGAAATCAATGACAAGTGAAGCTTCGAGTTTTGGCAAGGAACAATAGCGGGAGTAGAACTCTGTAGAAGCTGTGAAATATTGTAGAACGAATGATATTTACTACAGCAGGAACGGGAACAGAAAAATTTAGTAGAAAGGATAATATATTTCTAGAGGAACAATAGCGGAATCAGTAGAACTAAAGCTGTGAAATATTGTAGAACAAATAATACTACTACAGGAATGGAACATAAAAAAATAGTAAGAAGGATATCTCTAGGCGACGACCGACGTTACTTTAGTTATTCACAGTAATTTCTGTATCAGAAGTACAACTCATCAGACAATGAAATATTCTATAGGAAATGATACGGCTGTACGAAACGGGAAAACTTTGTTCTAGAGACGATATTATGCGGGCGGAGCCACGGGCGAAGCTATAATCGAATATATAATTAAAGGATTTTTAATATAGCATAAATAAAGCTGGCGGCGCCGGCGCTACGGTTCAACGGGCTCCAGCTCCAACCGATATACACACTCAATTCGAGTTCAGTACAAGACCGGCCGCTGAACGCGCGTGAACCGCACTTAGCAAGTCGAAATAACTAGTTTGAAAATACCTAACGAGAAGTGTGTATAGTTTTTCGTAGATTAATTTAATATGATTCCACATATTTGGGTGAGTAATATATTTTATTAATAGTGTATTTTTTGACATTAATTGTTACGTTACAAGATCGTTTGAAAGGGCAGTTGAACTCATGTTTATTGTAAAGTAGTCATTGGGTGTCATATTTTGTTCTTAGTTAACGTGTGTAGGTTTGTAAACACAAATCATATTTATTCATTATGTTCCAAAGTAAATATTTGTATCAACAGTTTTTCAATTATATAGATTTATTTATAGGTATTAAAATTATTATGATTAATTATTTATGCCTATTATTTTTGTAATTTAATTGTTACTATAAAATATTTTTTTTAAATTAATCTATAGCTGGGACGTGAGCGTGATTACTTTTTTAAAAAATATTAATTATGTTTTTCAAGTATTTATTTATTTTTAAATTAGACAGAAGTACAGCTTAAAAGCACCAATTAAATTTGGATCATGGCCAAACTCCTTTCGCTTTGTTATATTCAAATTAGACATTATTCTGGATTCCGGATTAGTTACCTATAGTGATATATCTATATTTTATACCGCAAACCGTTGCTAAAGTTCAAATGTCGTTTATTTCAATATGACACCTACGTGCGACGATGACATAAATGTGAAAATTATGTACTAACTTTCTGTTTGTGGGTTTGCTTACATCGCTCGCATGGATTGCGTTGTATTATTTGCGAATATCTGCTTATTACTTATTACCTACATTTTTTGAAAAATTTCTTGGAAAGTAGGTAGTAGACCGTTTCGTCAGATAAAGGCTAAGAAAATATTTCTTAGCCCTTAGGCTAAGATCTTAATTTGCCTACGGAAAAATCTGAGGTTTAAGACGTGTTTAAGATCTAACGTCCTATTCTGAATATATACCATGATTATCAGATCTAAGCTCGTATACGAGTGTTAACTGGTGGCCAAGAACAACGCTAGTTAAATGCAAAGAACATTGTAATTATCACTATCGGGGGCATCGTACAACCTCCACAAAAGCAATGGAAATACTTTTCTAAACCTGCCGGCTTTACATATTGTAAAGGCCAATGCAAGGATGGCCATAATAAAACTAATCAAAAATAGTCATCTAAAATCAGATCTGTTTGAACTGCGAAATGGAGGTGAGTAGTAATACATGCAGTATCAGACAAAATATTATCGAAATAGGTATTCCACAAAAGATTCTGCGTGATGCTTCCTGATCGTGATGATTGGAGAAGGGGTACCTCGAAAGCTTTTAGTTGTTGGAATCTCTGGTTCACGGATGGATCCACAATGCACTGAGGCAATATTCACTTGTATACAAAACAATACAAACGAAGATATAAGCAATTATTTATACAATTATTGTCTGCACAAGAGAATGTCTTATAGAAATAAAAAAAATCGCTCCATGTTCATTCTAGGTGACAGCCAAGTTGCAATGAAGGCTTTAAGCAGTACAAAAATTAATACAGTATACTAATTATGTCCAAAATTAATGAGTGAACGTAGAAAACCGAAAATCAATTATGGAATGAAAATCAAGAGGCAAGTACAATGAGGCACTAATACGAGGCACTCGACAATGTTCCTAAAAGAACACAAACCTGCGAAAGCTAGGAAACTTCTAGAACTAGATAGAAAACGACTAAGATTAGTCACAGGAGAATCGTCTGGTCACTTCACCACCACTAGGCGCTTACGACACAAGAGACTCATAGAGTCAGCACTGTGTAAGGCGTGTGCTGCTATGGAGGAGACGTGATCCACTTGGGACATCACGCATGAAGCATCTGGGGATATACTAACCTAAACCGGATGAGTTCTGCGACCAACAGAACAGTCAAATGATACACTTTATGCAAAATGTTTTCGAGGTTGGTTATTAGTAGGGTCAAAATTAAATAATGAACACACAGATCTAAATAGGTCGCAGTGTAGGGCAAGCCCACACCAATTCAAAAGATAAGATAAGAAGATAAGAGTGGTCTAACGGTCACTTAAAATAGGAACAGGTGTGCGAAGCCCAATTATTTGTGTTTTACACAACAATCATTAGAATTTATAAAAGAACAGTAACGTCTTTTTTTTTATTTCTTATATATGTACGTCAAAAAAAAAATACGTGAAAATCCTACAAGTTACGGGCTACCAGACCAGCAGTTCTTTATTTGGATAACACTCAAGTACTTAAAAAAAGTCTGTTCTTAAACCCGATACTCACATTTTGAAAGCGGTCACAAGAGCACTACATGTCTGCTCACTTCGCTACAAACAGACTACTTCGGCTTATACTCGTAAGATTCTCAGGATCATCGTGATGCAGGGCATGTGGGGTTAGGTAGGAGTCAATGCTAGGTACAAGTTTTTTGCGACAGTCATACACTTGTTGCCGCGACACCCCTGTCTTTATTTCGGATGAATTCTACGACCATCTCATAAAATATCATATCATACACATAATGGAAAATGTGTTTGAGAATGACTGCTAGGGTGGTCTAGGGATGGGAACTTAATAGACGGCGATAAATCGAAGTGTAAACACGTAGATTATGGCCTTACCAGTCACTAAGATAAGAACTTAATTAAATAAGATCCTGTATAAATCTTCCATGCATGAGCACATAACAGTGATCATTATATATTTGTGAAAAGCAAAGAGCTTCTTTGTTTTTTCTCTGTTGGTAAACTAAATTATAACAAACACAATGTTATCTACTCATTAAAAACAAACAAGGGAAACTTTTATTACAAATTAAATGAGTACCTACTTCGTAAATATTTCCTTGGAAAGAAATACACTGAGAAAAGTACTGTGGTAAATTCGGATTATCAGTAGAGCAATTGATGATCGATATCGTCATAAATACGAGGAAACCGAGGAAAAAAAACTACGCGTTACAGAAACTTATAGTTTCATATTTTTCCATAATTAATTACCATAATTTTCCGTTGCCACATATATTTTTTATTTTCATATTCCTCGTTTTTTACTATGGGGGTCATCCATTGCTCGATTGATGAACACTTTTCTCAGGGTAGCAACTGTAAGGCCAAAACTATTCTTTAGAACTATTTTTTCATATGGAGGCAAGATTTTAATATTGAAAAAGTTTTTTTAATCGTGTCGGTATAGGCGTGGATTTTAGTAATTAGTGCGATTCGGCAATATCTCAGAGTTTTAAGGCTATGACGTTATAACAGGTCTCAAGAGATGCGTAAGGACAAGGGCTACAAGATAAAAAAAAATTGAAAAACAACTCAATTTATTTTCTTGATTAGTGTCGTATTTTTTTCTTGTAATAAATATTTTAATAAAGCGAATTTCTTCGTCATTTTCACTTATTAAGTCAGAATGAAAAACTATGTTCCTATATATTATGGGAACTAGCTTTTATTTTTTCCTTTCAAGAATGAATGATGTCAACGGCCCTATCTATTAATATAGATACCACAATATATAATTAATATATAATACACAATATACCACATAAAAATCCTTTGATCTTGGTAGCTTATGAAGTAAGGTTTCATGGTGGAATACCAGGCCTTATAAAGAATTTTACCATTATGGCAAAAGAACGTTTACTTCGACCATGAAGCGCCTCTCATATGAGAACGAGTTATTGAATAATATTAGATTAGGTTAGGGTCGACGCGTCCTGATAACACTTTGACCCCCGTAGTTTTCTTATCACGTGCTATTATACTACGAAGCAGTTTCAATTATGTCTGTTGTTTTATGGAAACTAAAATATTATTCCTAGAAATGTTTATGTTTCTTTAACAAGTATCGCTGATAGCCCATAATTAAATTTACTTAAAATTTTTATGTTACTATTTTCAAGGGTAAAATGGGAGCGCGAGATGCGTGTAATTGTTTAGAACTTGGGTTTTAGGACCCTGCAACAAATATAAACATGGATATGAAAAATCTGCTACCAGCTGTTTTCAGAATCTCGTTACTGGACTTCTTTGAACAAACAAAGGCAGCCACTGTATTTTCATTGTATGAAATAATCTAAATGTTCATATACGAGATACGGTGTAGTGACAACAAAAATATGACCTTTAAAATAAGTATAAGCAGTAGACCAAATATACACCTGTTGATGTTGTGAAATATCCATGTGGCCGAGATTCGAATCCGGGCGTGTACCAATGAGTTTTTTCTAACTTAAGTAGATACATTAACTATCCCTGACTGCATGCCTCGGAGAGCACGTTAAGCAGTCGTTCTCGGTTGCTGTCAACAGATGGCGAGCAGCGTGGTGGATTCAAGCTCCTAGCCCTCTCATCTTGAGAGGAGGCCTAAGCCCCTGCAGTGGGGTATGAAAAGAGCTGACCGGAAAAAAATGTGAAATATTCGTTTTGAAGTTAAATTTTATGTAACCCACACGTAAAATTCGTACGGTAAAAGAAAATAAAGATTCTGAAATTTCATGTGTAATTTACCGAAATGTTTGTTTAAAACAATGATAATGACGTATGGTCTCATTTAATCACTGAGTGTGACATTCTGCTTACGTTTTCGACCCTTTCAAAATTTGAGACGATCCATCCTGATTATTATGCTATCTAAGGAAACAATTTACATTTCGTGTTTTGTTCGCAGGGGCGCTGGTGTGTGCTGGCGGTGCTAGTGCTTGTGACGACTATGCCATCTGTTCGCGCCCGGAATGTCACGTAAGTGAAATAGCGTTCATTACAACCTCAGATCACAACAGAGTTAGCATGTCGGTATTCCGTCTAACTCTAACTATGTAAACACTAATTTAGTAGTGTATAAGTTACGGTTTGAAGGCGAAACCGCTGACGACGTTCGGCGTTCGTTCGCGGACCCCCGTGGATCTCAGCCTTTATAGTCACACCCGCCCTTTTTGGTTCACGATCGATTCATAGTTTAAAGTAATATTTCACACTAATACATAAAATCTTTCATACATTTTGTGACAATCGATTTTCATAAAATGCATTCATCGCCCGTGGTCTTACATACATGGAAGTATATTTTTTCCCATGGCCCATTGCCCACATCTGTTGGTACTTGTATCTAATTAGATAGTTATCGTAAAAGGAGAAACTTGTTTTTGTTTAATTATATTATTTATTTTATATTTTTATCTTTACCTACACTTAAGTCTGTATATCCTGCATTATACTCCCTTATTATAACTAATAAAATCTTTTATTTTCCACGTTTTAGTTTTTGTAAAAAAGTTTAGTTTTAGTTTAGTTTTTGTAAGTATTAATTAAGAAAAAATTAAGTAAGGCTTGCCAACCAACTTTAAATCGCTAAAGATTCTAAATGGTCATAAAAAAAATGGTTCCACAAACTTTAACATGATTTTTGAAGACCTTTTCAATGATACCCACTCGACATAGTTCATTGAATTTCATTTTTTTTAATCACAATATGACGTCTAGTTGTCGCCAATAAACTTTAGTTGCGAAACGCGCTCGCCCCGCTGCTTGGAGCTTCGCGGCGGGGAGCTTCGCTATCTCTGTTTTGATGATTACTGTCGTGTCTTTAATGATATTTACATGATTAAGATTAAGCGATTGTCGTAAGAACCAATCAAAATCGACTCACGCGTTTCATCTCTAGAGCACCTCACGCGGACAAAGACGCGGGCAGATGCTAGTAATTGATTAATATCGGCGGGTACGAACGACGAGCATGTTTGGTAAAGGGCATCATTAATTTTTATAGACTTGAGTGTTGCTAAACTTATGTCAAAAGGTAAGGTCAAACGTTAAGGCATGAGGCATGTTATAAGTACAGTGCTTTCGTAACGTTATTAATAAGTTTGTTAAGTACAACATTTGGGAAAAAGGTTCGAACCGGTCTCAATAATTATTGCACATGTTTTTAAATTCAATGTTTTAAATGTAATTACTACCTCCACATAATGATTCGTGTAGAACGTTGTTTTTTAACGAAAATCTCATATTTTTGTTACAGTATTGGAAAGAATATATTTTGTCATTGAAAATGTTGTCATTGAAAATGACTATCATATCCATTTCACGGGAGACGCATTTTTGGCCATAACTCCGAGGGTATGGGGTCTAACCAAGATTTTAAGGTTTTAAAAGATTAAGAATTTAGTTGTGCATTATACGACATCAAAATTTTGGAAATTGGTTAAGTAGTTTTTGAAAAAAATTGGAAAATGAAAAAAAATCGGGATTTTCTCGGAATTTTTTTTTACTAAATCCAAAATATTTCAAGAACGGGGACCGATATCGAAAATAAAAAAAAAATGTCTCGGCCATCAACGTAGCTACGATTTGAAATCAAGTTTTTGGAAATCGGTTGGTAATTGTAAGAGAAATTATTTCCGAAAGATGAGATTTTTTGGTCGATCGCTTGTGTTTGTGGATATAAGTTGCTATATTTCAGAGAGTATTCGTCGGATCGCTTCAAAATGTTATACCAAAGGTTAAAAGGCGTCGGTAGCTATAGTTTGAGACCAAAATTTTGGAAATCGGTTGGAAATCGAACAAGAAATTTGACATCACGTGTTAGATTTTATGGACGTTCGGGAACTTGTTAACATTACGGTCATCGCCTTTCGGCCTGTATTCGTTCGAATGCTTAATTATCGAGTTCAGAACGTTTAAGGATATCAGAGGCTGCAGTTTAAAACCTAAATGTTTCAAATATGTTGAACTAGCGACCCGCCCCGGCTTCGCACGGGTAGCAGAGAATTTTTTCGTTGATTTATTTCTGAGTTTAAAGAGTTGACAAGAATAGTGCCACGTTTTCGTGGCAATAAAATAAAATAATCTGTGAAAATCGAGTTTGGGTAGGTTAATTTTCAATGAAACCGATGGTTGCGGGGACTGCAAGATCTGTGGATTTTTTACATACGAGAAGACAAAAGTATACTTATCAAAAAAAAAAAAATTTACATTTTCATCGGTAATGAGGTTTTTATGTTTAATTTAAAAGAATGTTTTAATGCGATTTTCTTTTGTTTGTTAGCCAAAAAAATATTTAAAGATTTAAAGAGTCAATTAACACTTTAAGCAGTTTTTGGCTAATTACTTAATTAATTTGCAATTTTAGTTTCATTTCAGTTTTTTTTTCGTGAAATGCCAAAGATAATTAAGCAATATTTTTGTCATTTTATACGAAAGAAGTTCAATCTAACGGAATGAGAAAGAATTGTAATTTTTTGTATGATTGTATTTGATTGATTTTGTATGATGACAACCACCCACCTATTTAATCAAACACGGAGTCTAAATACCTACCGTGAATTTAGACTTGTTCGTGATCTTTCTAATCTCGTCGATCGTCACCACCAGAAGATGGTCAGCTAAATGTTATGTTGGAAATGCAAGAAAATCATCACTCAATACTTACCTCATAAATAATTAGTTTCTTATTTCAATATGGCAGCGTCTACAGTTCACTGTGTTGTAAAAAAAGTAAAGTATAATTTTTATGAAGTCTATCTTATCTACCCATGAACTTCATTAAACTATCAGCTATGCAATAGTGATAACCATTTCGTTAAAAAATATTTAATTCTGATGAGGAAGTTTTTTTAACGGCCATGTCAATAGGCAAAACGTCTATTATTGGGCTACTGAGAATCCTCGATAGATGATAAATATCGTACAAAATTCCTAGAAAGTAAATCTATGGTGCGGCATAGTCGACGAAAAAATTCTGGGACCCTATTTCTTAGACGTGACTCTAACCGGTGCGAGATATTTGGATTTACTTCGATATCTTATACCTGCACTAATAGCATTGTATCCTGATCTACAAGAACCAAATATTCCGAGATGTGACTTTTTTTTCAGCAAGATAATGCACCACCTCATTAGGCAGCATCTGTCCACGTTTAGTTAGATGAGATATTCCCAAATTGTTAGTTAAGGAGAAGAAAACCGATTGAGTGGCCAGTCAAATCACCAGATCTGAGATACTTAGATTGCTTTAAATACTTAGATACTTAAAAAGTAAAGTGTATGTTAATGGGCAGAAGAATTCAGATGATTTAAAAGCAAGAATTAATCAATAAATACGTCGTGTACCTTCTGAAGTTATTATGGCCTTATGTTTTTTCAAGATTAGAGGGTCAGAGGCCAACATAAGCCTGTTAACCACATTTCTATTGCAAGATGCGCGACTAATTTATTTCTAAATTTAATCTATAGAGGGAAGAAAGGTTTTTTTGGAGTCAGTAGCATCTTCAGAGAAAAGGCAGAGCGAAATTGCATTGACAAATTGCTTTTGCTGTCAAAAATACATAATTTGAAATTTTTGTAAAATGGTCGTTCGCTCCCGTTTATTTTACTAAAAAAAATACGAATAATCGTAATCAGTGTAGCAATTTGTTTTATTTTTATTATTTTTTCTGATACATGTATTGACATTATTTAAAAATAAACACTGCACCAGCATGGTGGATTAAGCTCCAAGCACTCTCATCTCGAGGGTAGGCCTAAGCACTTCCATTGGGGCATAATAAGCTGATATGGTATAATATGGAGTGAATGTCACAACCATTAGATTCCAACCGATGAAACCCCTGCCCCGCGTGTTGAGCTGATTGCAGTGGGTGACGCTTATGTTATCAAACTGTAAACAAAAAAACTTTCATATCGGTTTAAACCTTAGACGACTTCTCTAAGGCGAAACGCTCTCAATCGTCTACTCAAGATGCATTTATCAGTATCAGTAGGTATGATTTATTAAAACAGCCTTAAAAGCTTCTAGCACTCTCATCGCCCCAGAGAATTGAGTAGGATAGAGATCCCACGTGACGGTATTTGTTCAAAGAGAAGCGTCTCTTCATTATAAAGTTCAAATATTATGCATTCGTAAATAGTTTTGTCTCCGATTTGTCTAATTTTAGAAAGAGGTTAACTCGTTCATCCTTCTCTTTACATCTTTGGAATGAATTTTAAAATCTTTAAATCTCATTTAAATTATTTAATCTGTTTTAAGTATGCAATATACTGCCTACTTGAAGGGGGCAGTTTATGCGCCTACATACCTACATACCAACTCTACCTACTCTCATGCTCTCTATTTATGACCGTGTTTATCTACACTTGCACTTGTCTCGGACGCCCGCGGACAAGCACCTTTGTGCTGGGGTAGTCGGATCAACGTCCGACACTTCACTAGTTATACAACATTATGTGTCATCACGCTCAGAACCCGAGTCGTGACAATATGGTGGTTGTGAGCTGATGTCGAATGCATAGAGAATCGAAGCCCTAACGCAAGGTCCGGCGACGGAATCTGTGTCAATCTCGGTGTCAACTTTACGACACTGTAAATTGAATAAGCTGACATTTAAAGCTTCAAAGAGTTAATGGACAACTTATGTAAAATAGCAATATAGATGTGCCTCATCTAGCTAATGATAGCTGTGGCTATAAAAGGCTTAAATAATGGGTGAATGTTCTTTAAAACACGCTTTCACTAAAGCTTTTAATTTAGGATTTACGAGTGTATTCTCAATTGCGTAAATTTTTTTTTGTAACTATCACCTATCGTGTTTGATTATATTTTAGTTTAAAATGAAAATACCTACTTAAATAAGTATCATAAATTAATAAGAAATAAATAAACAAACATTTATTTTATACTAGGGTTCATAGTTGGTTAACAACAATGATCTAAAAGCTAAATAAAAACACAATGAAATAAAATTATTGATATCACAAAATAAAACAAATAAAGTAAAATAAAACAAAATTGCTTAATATTATTTAATCAGGCCAATAGCTGTCCCCCAAATATTTTTTTAAGGGACAGTCTGGTCTGGCAGCGACCATCTTCAGGATGCTGTTGTTACTAGGTACATTGTAGACGTTGCAGGAGAAAGTCCGCTTTCTTTCGCATGATGGCATGGAAACCATCAGTGCGAGCCGCTGCGAACATCTCTGAAGCACTATAACGCCATGGCAATCCCAACAGCATTCTGAAGGCATTATTGAATTGGACGCGCAAGGCAATCCTTTTGCGTAATGGCAAAAGTACGAGATTGAAAGGAAGATGATTAATTAATTTTAGATTAAGCTTTATAGAATACTAGCGACCGTCCGTGACTCCGTCCGGGTGGACCACATGTTTAAAAGATAAATCCGTTTAGGCATTTTATCATGAAGAATAGCTATCCCATAGGAAATGTGTATTCTCCGGTTAAAATTTATACTGTCTGCTATTATTCCAAACCTTAAAACACCTTCGTAGAAAATATGATTACAAAATGTTCAGCTGTAGAAGAATATACCTATATCCCATCCCATAGGAACCGTGTTTTTTCTCGGTAAAATAAGGAACCTATATATATGCGTTATCCTATTAGTTAAGCTATATCACTGTAATGTTTTATCCAAATACGTTCAGCTGTTTTTCATTGATTGAGCAACAAACATCCAAACATACAAACTTCCACAATCTTACTATTAGTAGGATAAATGTTCAGTTATTTTCATTTTAACCAAACCATTTTACAAAAATTATTGGCCTTTTCTTGGAAATAGCTTAAAATCTAATAAACTAAATTTCGTGAGGTATGACACAAAATCGAAATTTAAAAGAAAAAGTTATTGTTATTCTTTCTTTTGTAATCTATATGCGTTATTCTGATGTCGCTATAAATAAATAAATGTTTATTTGGCACCACAAATTTAAGCTATATTACTATAAGTACCATTTTATCCAATTACGTTCAGCTGTTTTTGCTTGATTGAGTAACAAACATCCAAACATATAAACTTCCACAATTATAATATTAGTAGGAAAAATATTCGGTTATTTTCATTTTAATTACCCAATCCAATTTACAAAAATTCTTGGACTTTTCTTGGCAATAGCTTAAAAACTATTAAACTAAACGTATGAGAAGTTATCTTTATTCTATATTTTTTCTATAATCATCCCAACGATTTACACCAACAATTAGGTTAATCGAGTTTCTACTGCTTAAATTAATTCAATTGCGTTCAGCCACAGATTATGTTCAGCTTTGATGTTTTCTATCTCAGTCAATTGACTAACGAGGTCAAATATATTTCGTCTATTAAAATTGATTCATCTCCATTTATTAAATCAAAACGCATAGTAAGCGTGCCAACGAAACAAACGCACAGAACAAATCTAATTTTCATAAATTTTTGCTTTCGGATGTTCCGTTTCCGTCAATCAAACGGGTTGATTTATAATTTATTAGAATATTGTGTTACATTTGAATTTATTGTCTTCATTCTCTATGTTTCATCATAACTGTTTTCCTTTACTAAACTTATTTTTGTATTGAAATTTGAAAAGAATTTTATTACAGATATAAACATGCAAAATAAAATGCTTTTACAATGTTATGAACCCTTTTTTTTTTAAACAACAAGTAGGTATAGTTTTTATTGCGAATATTAAAAGCGTCTCCCTAAAAATTAAATCAAATATTAAATTATGATTCGATTATGGGATTATAATAGACAGACAGGCAGATTAATAAAATCGATAAAACAAAATATTTGGGTAGGTATTTGCTAAAATTTATAAATCGTAATGAAGTTGTTGACAGTGTGTGTACTGCATTATACATTTAAGCCATGTTCAAGCCACACTGAAAGCTTCAAAGTCACTCATATATATTTGACTCTCAAATTCGAATACTATGTTCTCAATAAATATAGAATTACTTAAAGTTGTAACTTGTTTTTATAAGAATTATATATTAGAAATTATATAATTATTTTAATTATATAAAATATTGTAAGGATGGCAAACGAGCACTGGTGTCAACAAATAAAAAACCGGCCAAGTACGAGTCGGACTTGCGCACCGACCTGTGGGTATGTAAGTAAAAGTAAGTTTGATTTTGTTACAGCTTAAAGGTATTATAGACCTGAGTATTTGATATGAATTTCAATTTAGGTAATATCTCTACGCCTTCATGAGAAAAGGGGTAGTAAGTTTAAAATTATTAAAAATATTTTTATTATATGATGTAACTAAAAATTTATGCTTTTCGCAATTTTTTCTTTATCTGTGCCATAAGATGTTGTTTCGTACCAAATTTCAAGATTATGAGTTTACGGGAAGTACTTTGTAGGTTTTGATTCCCTTGCGAATATAGAAAATTAGCAGCATAAACGGCTGTATCCTTTGATTGCGTTGGCTTAGAAGTTAGATTTTTTCACAGCTCCAAGGGACAGTGGACCTGAGTATTTGATATGAACTTCATCTTGATACCTACACGCGTAACTGAGAAAATGGGTCTTTACACACAGACAGACGGACAACAAAGTGATATAAGGGTTCCGTTTTTTCCTTTTGAGGTTCGGAACCCTAAAAATGAGAAACCATGAAACTAGGAATACGTGGACGTAGTATAACGAGTAAATACCGATGCGCCCCTAGTAAGTCGGCTGGCTTACACACATACCATAGTAAGTCTACCGACACCGCCAGTACATTGCGGTGTTCTACTCACACAGACTTACGCGGTCGCCATTGCAATGCTTCATCGGTTGTTTAGTAACAGGGAGTCTAGTGTTTTTATTGTTTCAATGATATTTGGCCCATACCTAGCTTTAGCGATAGCAGATCTATTGATGTATATCTGTTTGTACCATGGAAATGAGAACTTACCTTTAACTGCCCCGCAGAGAAGTCATTCCAATTTGGAGTTAACTAGTTTAATAGACTGACTTTCTTTATTGGTTAGATTAATGAGAGGGGAGCAAGAAACTTCAACATCACTAGAATGAAACTGTTACACAGCGGTGTATTTACGACAATTTATAACCAATTTAGTATACCGCAATTTAATTGTGATGAATGGTTTTTCAAGTAGCCACTTTAAAATGGAGTGCAGTTATAAGCAATGAGCTTAAAATAGAAATCCATATAAATAAAAGCTTCTGCTGTTTGTAATGCAGTAATAAATCATTGAACAGTAAAATACATTTAAATAAAAATATAAAAATGGATTGATTCCGTTTCCTATCTATTTACGTACCTACAAGTGGAACTTCTAAACAACTTAATTGAGTTAACTCTAGAACTATGTTATTTATCTTAATTTAAAATGATATAGGTAGGTATATATTCTAGCCCCATAAATTAATGGGCTTGGACCAAATTTTTTTATAGACATAATTCTTATATTTTTTTCTCAAAATATACAATAGATAATTATTAATAAAATATCCCTGTGACGTTAATTGGACTGATGTATAGGTAGGTACTAATTGCATTATGTAGACTAAATAAAGTCGTAATATTTTTATTAATTCATGAAAATTACAATTTCATTTGACCTTACCCTCAATATTTTTTATTTAGTATTGGCAAGATTTTGGCTTTGGTTTTTTTTTACTGGGGAAAGCAGCACAATAAGCTCAACCGCCTAGATGACGTCATAGGGACAATTTCAACGTCAGATAAATTTTGATAAATATCTGGCAAATTCGTAAATAGAAAAAAATAGATATTTTGAGTGGTTATTCTAGAACCTTATTCCTTTTAATTTTAATGACCATCAGCGCAACTTTAAATGGTCCAAGCAATCAGATGGGCTGTCCCGGACGCACGAGCCGTTGTTAAAACGTAAAAAGTCTATGTTAACGAGTCTCTTTTAGTTAATTGGATTGAGAGAGAAATGTCTTTATAGGAGGCTTAATGATACATACCTATAACATTTATTTCAATTAATATGCGACGATTGTTGCGAGTTCGATGTTGCAAATGCCGAAGTTTCCAAGACTGGAGAATATTCCGGAATTTTCGTTTTAGATGATTGCTTTTGAAATACAATGACAATTTTAGAAAAATATACTTTCAAAATTTCATAAATATTTTATGAAATTTTGAAAGTATATTTTTGTGATCTATATTGCGAATTAATGAATTAATAAATTATTTACTTGTTGTTTTCCGGCCTATCAAGGGATGCAAGTTTTAAATTATTCTGAATGCGATTTTGGTTCAATGTCAAATGGCTTTAATTACTGACGATAATACAATTTTTAATCGATTTATTGTAACCATGTTGTTGAATAAATAAGTTCCTTTGTCCGTATGAAATATGCTCAAACCTTAATGCGATTAAGTTTATTTATGGTTTCTGCATTAACGCGTAGTTTTCTTGGAACAAAACAAGGAATACGAATCTCAATTTAGCCGGAGGCCAATTTCCTTGTAAAATTGCAATGTGCACCGTGCATTTACGCATTACGAGCATAATGTATGTTAAATCGCATCTCATGTTGTGTTTTAGAGTATGAATTTGTGGTGAGTGTAGAGCGTCTTATGCTTCAAATGTATGTCTATTTGTTCCGTGTCTGAGCGTATAAAAGTACCGTATCTATAGATGTACATATTATGTCTTAACCTATGAAGTTGCCGTTCTTCAGTACTGGCCATTTCAAGCAAAATAAAATTTTGATTGGCTGTGAAATTCAAATTCAAATTAATTTTGTTTTAAAAACATGACATTCTTTTTTCAAAGTCAGTCTTTTGTTTATTGATTAGCGTTGTGTTTTCATTACATTTGAACATTTTTTGTCATAATGGACACTTTAAAAATTCGTGTAATTATGGAATATGAGTTACGTCGTGGCACTAATGCGGCACAAACGGCACGTAACATCAATAACGTTTACGGAGAGAACTTAACAAACGAACTCACAACCCGTTATTGGTTTGCCCGCTTCCGTTCTGGAAATTATGACTTGAATAATGAACGTTGTGATCGTCCGGACACTTTAGTGAACAACGATGAATTAAAGGCGAGTGTGGAAGCTGATGATACTCAAATTACAGCTGAACTAGCAGCAGCTTTTGATGTTAGCACAAAAACAATATTGGACCATTTGCGACAAATCGGCAAAGTAAAAAAGCTTGACAGATGGGTACCCCGCGAACTTAACGATCGCCAGCGCAACGTACGCGTCGAGACCTGCCTCGCGCTGCTTAACAGGCACAGAAATTAGGGAATTTTGAATCGGATTGTTACCTATGATGAAAAATGGATTCTGTTCGACAATCAAAAGCGCTTAGCAAGTTGGTTAGATCCTGGTTCAGCTTTTTAACGGGAAAAAAATTCAGTTTTCGAGAGACAGTGCAAAATGCTTTTGAAGAGTTTGTTGCCTCCCGTCCAGTTGATTTTTACAAGAAGGACATCAATGAACTGCCACTGCGTTGGCAAAGATGCATCGATTGCACGGGTGATTACTTTGAATAACAGAAATAAAGAAGATTGAAAAAAAAATACTTGTAACTTATTTCATACAAAACGGCAACTTCATAGGTTAAGACCTAATATTATTAAAAAAATATGATTTCAGTGTGTATTCAGTTGTCTAGTACCCCTTAATACAAGCATAATACTTGCTTACTTTGGAACTAGATGGCACTGTGTGGAATGTCCCATATATTATTATTAAATGTAGAGATTAGATGGGCCATATCGTACGTTATCATTGTTTGTTTCAAATATTTCGTTAAATTACAAAAGGCGAAAAAGCTAACAATTTTAAGGCAGAGTCTTGCGCGTAGACCTTTGACAAATTTTTGTCTCACACCCTCTAGAAACAGCATGAATTAATATATGAAAACATGATTACCAATATCCATGGTGACGGAGTATGTGTTCGGGTGCGACAAAACGTCATGATTGAGAGTCCAATTTGTCTCTCTTCGTGCTTGCTCCATAGCAGACGCCACATAATAACAATTGTAATAGCTCCGTGGGTTGTGCCTCGTGCCTCCATGGTCACAGTACGTAGGTAATTCGTAATGACAGTATAATACGTACTCTACTTTATCATCAACCATACAATTCGGGGCTGTCAATTTTGTTACTCTATGCCAATATGATATGCCAGTTTGCCAATAACCAAATAAACAACTACAAATTTCACATGGTTGGGATGCTTAGGGATACATTTTAGTTTTGTTGTGAGCAAGTATAACTATTAAGATTTACTGACTATACCTACCTACTATACTACATTACTACTATACTATTGTTCTCATGCGGTGGTGGCGATTGTTGCGCAGACCTTCTCCTCGTTGGCAATATCCCAGAACATGAGGAAGGGTGTTCAAGCTCTGCACATCCAAAATGGCGGCAGGATGGTCCTGTGGTACTGCGTCCGGGTGTGGCTTCCGCGGGGACCGATGATTATTGCAATTTTATGCCGGATAGTCCATTTTTTTTTGTCATCTAGGCATTTGTTTCACTGATGTGTTTTCGTACATTCTACTGACTTACTTTTATATGCTACTGGATGACAAGTAGCATATGAACTACTGCACGGCCAATACACTCTCGCTGTGCAGTACTTACTGATCAGGCACCTACTTACCGTCTCGGTGTGCGCAGTGGCGTAGCTAGGGGGGGCGGGGGGGGGGCGGCCCGCCCCGGGTGTCACCCTTTAGGAGGTGACACCCGGATCGGCCGACCCTTGATGTCGATGCCAGCGCAATCTGTTCCTCTGAAAAACTCTAATCGGTACCAGATGATGGAATAACGTCGACGATCTAGTAGTCCTCAAAGAAGAAAATGTCGCGCCTTTAAATTGGAGGATGACAAGAATTCATCAACTCTTTCTTGGAGCTGACGGTGTGTCCTGAATCACAGACTTCAAAACGCAAAAGAGACTTGTACGACGAGTTATCAACCGTGTCTGTCTCCTACCTACCACACATCAATTTGAAAGCCAAAGATTGAAGCTTCTAGTTTTCTCAAGTGGTACCTACACAATTTATTTTGACTTTCAATAAGTGGGCGTAAACATCTTATATTAAATAAAAACTTTAAAAAAGAACAATACAAAAAAGTTTTCAAGGGGGGTCAAGATGTTAACGTCATGAGTCATATTTACATCATGCGGATGAGGCAGGGTGAGCGCGCCTCAGGGGTGACACCCACCTTATACAGACCGATGTGCAAAAATAATAAAAAACGCATATGTAAGTGTGAAATTACGCACAATAATAAAATTTATAAAATCGTGTTTAGTACATAACAACATACCTAATACTAAAAATAGGTAACATATTGTTTGGCCTCATGAAACAAAATTGTTTCACACAGTGTCTGGGACCGTTAATTATTAGGTATTTTCAGTTTACTTAGCGGTCCCCGACGCCTTTAAGGATCAAAAATCATTTGAAAATGAACAAACCTGTATTATTTCAGACTTTTTAAATGTTAGTTTTTTCTTCGTCGGGGGTTTTTTAAATTTTCAATTTAAGTTTTATTTCAAAAGTTTTAAACTTAGTTATTGAATTAAGTAAATTAATTCATACATGATCAGACAAAAAAATAATTTTCAAGTTTTTGCTTTGTCATTTCGTTAGTTAATATTCCTTATTTTTCAATATAGTGTACATTATTCTACGAGTCAAGCCCTTTCATTTGATACCCATATTGAGGGAATTGTGAAAAAAATATGTAAACCACCATTTGTGGCGGCGGCCATCTTGGATTTGAAATTTGTCATAGTGTATAGTATTTTACTAGTTAAACTCTTTCATTTGATACCCATATTGTGTGAGTTGTGAAAAAAATATGTCGGCCATCTTGGATTTGAAATTTGTCAAGTGTATAGTATTTCACGAGTCAAGCCCTTTCTTTTGATACCTATATTGAGGGAGTTGTGAAAAAATATAAGTAAACCGCTATTTGTGGTGGCGGCCATCTTGGATTTGAAATTTGTCATAGTGTATAGTATTCTATTTGTCAAGCCCTTTCATTTCATAACCATATTGATGGAGTAGGGCAAAAATATGATATCCGCCATTTTGTGGCGGCGGCCATCTTGGACTGATTTTCATCAAACATAGCTAAAAACACTCGCGACTAATTCATCTTTCAAAACAAAAAAAAAACAAAATCGAAATCGGTTCATCCGTTTGGGAGCTACGATGCCACGGACAGATACACAGATACACACACACTCAAACTTATAACACCCCTCTTGTTTCGTCGGGGGTTAAAAATAGGTAGGTAACATATTTTTAAGCAAAAAACTATTTCATAAATTATAATATTTCATAGTGGAACACAACTATTCTTTATGTTGATTGTCTATGGTCGGGAATTTCCCCGAAATTATTTTTATATCTGACTTGCCTGCGGTACTGATACTGAAATGTATGTATCGTCATTTGTTTTCAATCAATTCAGTTGTGGCCACGTTGTGGCACTTGTGACGCAATTACAGAATTGACACAGATTTTTCCCGTACTTAAAACAACTATACGCGGTTTATTTAAAATTATTCTCGTGAATGAAACATTATTGTGACAAACACCCTATTTTTAATTAATAAGAGGAATTGATTCTGTAAGTAAGTACTGCTTATTTATTTAACGCTAAATATATACCTAGTCTGGTCGTAAATACTGTTAGAATTAAAAATAAAAAATATTACATTTGAATTTGGAATCTGTCATTTTTATACGATTGTTCATTGTGTTTCCGTATTTTGGCGCCAATACATTATACAATATTTTGCGATATTAAAATGGAGTGGGGTGATAAAGAGAACCGAATCGCTGTGATTGCATTACGCAAAGTAGGTATGGAGCCAAATATAATTTTTAAAACTCTCCATACGCTTGGTATTAGTGGTACATACGCTAGGTAGTACAAATGTTTGTGAACCGGGCTATTAATAGGTACAATGAGACCTCTTCTGTTCGTGACAGAAAAAGATCTGGCTGTTCACGTAGTGTTCGTACGAAAAAGGTGGTCAAAGCGGCAAGGGAAAGAATTCGAACAAATCCTGTCCGAAAGCAAAAGATTTTATCTCGAGAGATGAAGATAGCACCTAGAACCATGTCGCGTATTTTAAAAGATGACTTAGGATTTGCAGCCTATAAAAGGCGCACTGGTCATTTCTTAACTGATAATTTAAAAAAGAATAGGGAGGTAAAATCAAAACGACTATTGAAGCGGTACGCAAAGGGAGGTCACCGAAAAAATTTGTTTACGGATGAGAAATTTTTTACAATTGAGCAACATTTTACCAAACAAAATGGCCGTATTTATGCTCAAAGCTCTAAGAAAGCTTCCCAATCAGTCGACAGAGTGCAACGTGGGCATTATCCGACATCAGTGATGGTTTGGTGGGGTGTTATCTATGAAGGAGTGACTGAGCCATATTTTGTGAAAAAGGTGTCAAAACCTCAGCGAAAGTGTATCAGGATACCATTCTTGAGACGGTAGTTAAGCCCCTTAACAACAGCATGTTCAATAACCAAGTATGGTCCTTCCAGCAAGACTCTGCGCCGGGTCATAAAGCTCGGTCCACGCAGTCTTGGTTGGAAACGAACGTGCCTGACTTCATCAGAGCTAAAGACTGGCAGTCGTCTAGTCTAGTCCCGATCTTAATCCACTGGATTATGATTTATGGTTAGTTTTAGAGAGTACGGCTTGCTCTAAACGCCATGATAATTTGGAGTCCTTAGAACAATCCATACAATTGGCAGTGAAGAGTTTTCCCATGGAAAAAGTGCGTGCTTACTGATAACTGGCTTCAACGTTTAAAGGATTATATTACAGCCAATGGAAGCCACTTCGAATAAGCTTTTTATATTTTAAATTGTTTTTTTTTTATTTTAAAAAACATTAATGATTCATTGAGAATATCAATTGACAAAAAAATTAAACAACGAAATGAAATTAAAGAAATTAATTGCTTGCACGTCATTTTCAAAAGTAATATACATATTTCTGAAATATAAATAGTATATATGGGGTGACACCATCATCTCCCGCACCGGGTACCACCACCCCTAGCGCCGCCACTGGGTGTGCGTGGATCATGCCTAACTGAACAGTGAGGTGATTATTTCTATCTGTCTACGTTTCTAACGCCGAATTTCTATCTGGACATGTATGTCATCGGAGTGTGTAGTTATAGTATGTATATTTTTATGTATTAGATATTTATTTTCGGTTTCGGGTTGTGCAGAATATCAGCGATGGTCATGTTCGCCAGCGGCTGGCCATCAAGGCTGAGTCGATTCCGTTTGCCACCAATTTTATAAGCTTAGTGTTAAGGAATCTTGTAACTGTTTTTTTTTTGTTTTTGGCAATAAATTATTTTATTATTATTATTCTTTGTATTTAATGACGCCCAAACCTTTTTGTGAATACGTACCTACACCACTTGTCGAACTCATTTTCTCTTAGTTTGGTACGCATTTCACGAGAGTTGTTGCAGGTTACTTACATTTAGTTTCATTTGTCACGAGGTCATTATGTCATCGTACTTATAGAGTTAGTATGGATGAACGTCATTAACAGCTGAGAGTACTTGGGCAATCAAAATTTTTTGCAGATATGCTTCCCAGCTACAATTTACTATTGCTAGGCCACGGTATTTTCTGGGAGCGTAAAGCATTGCTGTGACAGTGTCGCTTGGAATCTCCAAAATATGTTTAACATTTACCCGGATTAATTTGTCGACTGAATCAAGAAAGTCGGCACATATGGATGTGACTGGAGCGGTTTGTAGACGATAGACTAATTTTGGGCATATACTATATGTTGAGTATATTTAGTTTCTAGTCTGCTGGCAGTAATGGCGTTGTTGTTAAGAAATTATTTAGATCTTTTATTAGATTTCGCAGGAACTCCTCTTTGTTGAATATAATCTCATCATTAAAGGTTATCCCTAAATAACGAATTGTTTCGTTGCCTGTAATAACTCGAACAAATGATCCATCGAGGAGTGTGATATTTTGTGAGACTACCTTACCTTTTTTGATATTTATTGTAACCGACTTATTAGTATTGACTGTAAGTGACAAACTTAGTAATTTCTTGTAAAAAGTATGTGATACCATTGTGAACCTAAAAAACCCGGACGTAGGATCGCGAACTTACTGTAACTATATCTAGCTTGCTATGCGCGCACGCGTCAGCTTATGCACACTCATACCGTAACTGTAGGTACGCAAGGTTTTTAAGACTTCAATATTAAGTTTGAGTCATTTCATTTGGTTACCAGAATCCATACAAGTGCTATATTATTATGATAAATATTGTTTTTAACTCTTTCAGACATGAAGACATTAGGGATGCCATGCTATCACTAGTACATATGTTCCGTACATCAGAGGATAAATTAGAAAGACATGAGTACAGAGAGAAAGCGTTGGGTGACCAGCTCAAAAAAATGGTTTCCGGTTTGGAGAAGAAACATAGAGCGTTAGAACCATTGAAAGGAATGATTTCCCGCCTTGACGACCGGTTATCAAATGTCGAAACCATTCTGATGCAGGTATAGTTTAAAGTTTCATGATTTCTGATTTTGATTAGTAATTTTGAGATAAGTAATAGAAGTAATATTCTAGATTCTAGGTATAATATAGATAGCTGATAGATAGTTAAATTATCACTGCCTCCGTGCCTCGGAGAGCGCGTTAAGCAGTCGGCTCCGGTCGGTGGTCTCGGTTGCTGTCAAATAGATGGCAGTCGTTACGATCCGCCAACCCGCATTAAAGCAGCGTGGTGGAATTAGGCTCCAAGCCCCCTTACCCTGTGGGGAGGCCTAAGCCCCTGCAGTGTGGTATAATGGGCTGATGGAATTAAATGGAGATAGTTAAAACCATATTTATTTTTTCATTTCTGTTAAGTTCACAATGATAGCTTATAAATCTTAAATCGAAGCATACTTATGACCGATCCGTCGCTTTGCTTATGTGTCAGCGGGTGTGAGCGGGGATGCTCTGTGCCGCCTCAAATAAGCGTTCGGGTCGTGTTCAGAGCGGACAAAGTTCGGCTCGATGCCAAGTATTCTTAGACAATAAAAAAGAATTTAGATAATAATATAAATATATAATTATATTCACTAAGAACAACCTGTGTGGTGACAGTTTAACCTGCATAATACTCTAAAGAAAGGTCATTCTACTTACAATATTTCTGCTCGAGCGTTATTGATGGTTAGTTTACGCGGACTCTTCGTGACCTGTGCTGCGATTAGCTGATGCCATTTCTATTGTTACGTGCCAAAGTAAACAAAATATACGCGATGTTGTAAACTACTATTTATATTTCCATTCTAAAATATCTTTTTTTATTTATTTATTAGTGACTTTAATAAAAAATAAAAACTTTCACTGAGAAAAGTGCTCATTAGTCGAGCAATGAGTGACGCCCATAATAAAAATTGAGGAATTTGAAGAAGAAAAAAATATGCGTCGGTGAAAATTATGGTTCCTGTGACGTAATTATGATGATGCGTAGTTTTTTTCATCGGTTTCCTCGTATTTATGATGATCTCGATCATCAATTGCTCTCCTGATGGTGAACCATCATATTTATATATTATATACACTTTTTTCGGTATTATTTTAGGCATTGGATATAATCTTTGTAAAACGAATAAAATTGTAGTCGGTTATATTTAAAATATAGAGTATTTTATTTATATCATCATCATCAGACTTTTAAATTCTAAGCTGCTGAACGCGCTATCATTATTTTCCCCTTTTATTTTATTTTTTTTTTTTTACAGAAGGAAGAAAGGGAGAAGTCCATTCAGCAAAAAACGAACGAAGCGCTAACGGCCATACAAGCATCTCTACAAACTATAACGGCCAGTTTGCCAAAGCCAATGAAGGCTGGAAGCGTTTCATCTGTAGACAATTTAACGACAAACGACGACAGCCTCGAAAGGAGATTCGACAGCACCGATGCGAAATTAGACGCCATTAAAAAGGAAGTTGACGAACTGAAGAATAATTTGAGCAAGGTAATAAAGATATCTACGTAAGCTAGAGTTGGACTTTCGGCTGTTGGATTTCGCCTACCTACTATGGATAACTATTCTGACATGTCCCTATAGATATCGATTATGCATCCTATTCAAAAATGTGACTTATTTGTGACTTATTTTATGGCCGCTATTTGCTCCAGTGACGTTACTATTGGTTTTAATAGTCATAAATGTCAGTACACAGTATCGAGGTGACGTTATGCAATTTTGGGAGATTAAAACCGGTGCGCGGGGATTTCTCGGGGGTGAAGAGCAGCGGAAGCTTGCGCACTGAAACTCGGACTAAAACTCGCCGTCTTACACCAGCTAGCTGTAGTATGAGTGGTTAGACGGTAAACGCAGAAGAGGGCTTCTAGTCAATTCGTACTTTTACAGACGAAACCTAGAATGTAACTCTCGCGAAATTTCGTATGATTGTATTTATAGACATATTGGATTTAATGCGTAGAGATAAAATAAATATGTTTTAGAAACATATATTTTAGAAACATATATAAACATTGACGACCGCTTAGCCTAGTGGGCAGCGACCCTGCCTGCGAAGCTGGAGGTCCCGGGTTCGAATCCCAGGTCGGGTCAGTATTTATATGATGAATATTAATACTGGCACCGGGTCTTGGTTGTTATATGTATGTGTTGTCTTCGCTTGGTACCCAAAATACAAGCTAATGCTTAGTTTGGGACCTAGGCGTTGTTGTGATTGTGTGTAATAAAAAAAAAAATCGTCAGCACATAGGATATATTTTGTTAATGCAAATTCTATATATTTAGCGATAGTTGCTATGAAACGTTATTTTTTTGTATTATTTCCACACTTACACAAGAAGGCATTTCGAAAATTATAGAAAAAACATAGAAACTAATACGTTACAGATAGACTGCGTAGAACTGAACATAGACTAAAAGCAATTTAGGATTAAACCATACTTTGAGCTTACTACGCCGAGAGGGCGTATAACATGTCCTACTTAAAAACTATACCAATGTGATGTCATTGGTTTGCCCCTTATGAATTCACTAGCGACCGCCCGCAGCTTCGCTTGCGTAGACTACAAATTCCTGTTATAGGTACTATTAACGTTCGAGATGGTTTATACGTACTTTTTGCTGGAACCAATTTTGGTCACACCCGGCCATTCAAACTTTCAATCTTCATTCCACGAAGGGGTTCCACCCTTTAAAAAACCGATACAATTTTTCATCTCCCGTTTCCCACCCTTAAAATGTGGAAATCTAAAAACCCTGAAACACGTCATTATTTAAGTCCCTTTATTCCCATCCTTAAGTTTGAAATTTCTAAAAAAGCCTTTCTTAACTTAATGCTCACGTTATAAAATAAACTTATGTTCCAAATTTAAGCTTCCTAGACTTAGTACTTTCGGCTGTACATTGCTAGATCAGTGAGGACAAACGACAGACAGATAGACAGACAGACAAACACAAAAAGTAGCTTATGACACTCTTGACAACCTTCGTTCACGTCTGCAAAGTTTCATTAAAATCTGTTCAGTCGTATTGGAAATTAGCTCGAATAGATAAAATTGAATTGAATAGACACATAGACGTACAGACAAACAGACGGACAAAAAGTAGCTAATGTCAAATCTCTTGACATCCTTCTTTCCCGTCTGCAAAGTTTCCTTAAAATCTGTTTAGCCGTTTTGGAGATTAGCTCAAACAGACAGATACACGTACAGACAGACAGACGGACAAAAAGTAACATTCGTTAGTTTTAACGACCTTCTTTTCATATTCATTGATGTTTCATTTAAATCGGTTTAGACATATGGACGTACAGACAGACAAACAAAAAGTTCTGTATTTCACATATGGAAAGGGTGTAGTCAAAAGATTACATCCTGTTATATGTGTAAAGTTTCATCAAAATCGGTTAAGCCGTTTTGGCCGAAGCCGATTTGCTCGAATAGACAGTTCGTTTTCATGTATATAGCCTATAACTCTCCGCTAGAATCAGGCTATCAAAGGCAAAAAGAATTTTTCAAATCCGACTAGTAGTTTCAGAGATTAACACATTCAAACAAACAAACAAATAAACAAACAAACGAACCAACCAACCAACCAACAATCAATCAATCAAGAATCATCAATCAATCACGCAATCAATCACTCAATCATCAATCAATCATCAATCAACCAATCACGCAATCAATCAATCGATCAATCAATCAATCACGCAATCAATCAATCAATCAATCAATCTATCAAACAAACAAACAAACTCTTCAGCTTTATAATAAGTTTTTCTATTATATAGATTAATAGATTAGTAGATCATAAGATAATAAGAAAATAAGATATTACTAAAAACCGTATCAAAGTCTATTGGTTTGGAAGTAAAAAGTTAACGAACAGAGGCAGACAGCGAATTTATTTTCTCCCGCTATAGTTTTTCAATTTCAATAAAAACTGTTAAGATATTAATTTAAATTGTATGATGTAAAGGGCAATTATAATATGCATGAAATGCTTAAGACAACTAACGTATTTAATTTGATAAGGATTAATATCACGTTTAAAAAACATCTTCGCAAATAGTACATTATGTTGAACAAATTTGATTGTCATAAAAAAGGTTATAGTAAGTTAACCTTAAAAGATACACATATGCTGTCGCGGACTTTTGGTTAGAACTTTTAAAGGGGAACGATTCCGTAATACATGTTTTTCGCTTAACATCAACCGTTTACGCAGCGCGCGCGACGAAAGCACTGAAAAAGAATAATTTTTCCCGTTTTTGCAACATTTTTCATTGATGCTCCACTCCTATTGGTCGTAGCGTAATGTAGTATAGCCTATAGCCTTCCTCGATAAATGTACTATCCAACAAAAAAATAATTTTTCAATTCGAACCAGTAGTTCCTGAGATTTGCGCGTTCAAACAAACAAACAAACAAACTCTTCAGCTTTATAATATTAGTATAGATAATATGCGTGATTGAGTTGAAAGCGGGGATTTAACCGCATTTTTATGGACAGCTTTTCTAAAATCTTCTTTTAAATATTAACATACAAATTTTTCTGCCAGGAAGCGCTCCGAGCTATGTGTCTAGACGTCGGCGCAGACATCAATCCCTTAGAAAAGCACATTACCGAAGCAGAGAAATTACTAAACAAATACGAACTGAAATTATCCGAATATAATGTAACTGTTGGTCGCGGTACAACAGATTTTGTACCATTGAACGAGATATCTCTCTCTGATGAAGCTTGGCATAGCAAAATGACTGAAGGTTTGTGAATATTTTTTACCTATCTCATCATTTTTTTTACTAAAGAGGTGATTATTAATCTGCCTTGAGTATAGTTCAATGAATATAACATAAACGCACACAGTTCCTAAAATAAAAGTGTTGACAAAACCGCTAAGTATATTATTTTTGTAGTTATACTTATCTATACAACAGTTTCTGACTATAGGTAACTAATAAAAAAAAAAGATATAGAAGATTAGATTAGAGAAAAGATAAAAAAAAGAAGAATAACTGTTTTTTTTTGTTAAAATAAATAATGTTCTTATAGTATTAAAGAGAGAGACGTTTCGTGTTATAATTTGTATTAATAGATGAAAGATTACAAAGTAAAATTCCAGTTATTTAATTATTTCACTATTTTAAGAGGACAATTTAAAAAAAATTCTTGACGTTTTTTTTTTTTGGTTAGGAATCAATTTTTTAATTTAAATTTAAAAGTTGAAGTAGTATTTAATTTTTTGTGCGCCTTCCATAAACTGTAGTTAATTAAAATCATGTTTGTTTTTCAAGACTAAAATTAATTAGAAGAATATGTTTTTTTATAGAATTTGTGGTAATTATTTGAAATTTGTATAATAGTTTATTAAGTGTAGTTATTTTATTTATTTATTTAGTGATGGAAAAACAAGAAAAAGAAGTTAAAAAGATTCAACAACTCCTTTCCGACGCTGAGAGTATGTGGAAAGGTCTACCTCGGCTTATCGATTTAAACGAAGCTACGAACAAAACGCTCACAGCTCTAGAAGAAGCCAAATACAACATCATCAGCAATGGTGAAAAGGGTATGTTCATATTTGTTCACTAATTTAACACAATTAGGTAGAAATTTTTATTCGTGCTAACACAAAAGTGTGCATCTAATTAGCAGCGTCACGAATGTCATCTGTTTACCACTTGCGTTGGTTCCAACTTTTGAAGGCTGATTGACCATTAGTCATAGCCACAGACCAGTCAACCTATAGACCACGCTTTAATACCTAAACGTCAGTACGAAAACGAAATCGCCAAAAAGTGGCGGGGTGCGGGGAGAGGTCGGCTAGTTTTCATTGGCTCGTTCAAAATTGACAATTTAATGGCTTCCAACGTGCTTCCAACTGAGAGCTCACTAGTGACTTAGTTATGTAGTGTCACTACTTAGCCTTGGCGAATGCTACTTCCCTGTCAAAGAGTGGTCTATAAGGTTGACTTGTCTGTTGTCATAGCCAAAACATTCACTTTCCTTAAGGAAATATATTAAAATGATTTTATTTATTTATTTTATTGAGGAACGAACACACATAACCCTGTACAATATCCACTTAAAATTATATTGTAGCGTAGTGTGTCTAACTATTAATAAAAGTGAAATAAGCAAAGTAACTTTTAGGAAATGTACACTATTGTTGAATTTCATGTTAATTACTCGTAGTAATGAAATATAGTTCATATTTTATAAACAATTATTTCGAATTTTTCCTTATAAAACAAGATACTCATACTCTTTGAGAAGGTAAGTCAGGATACCTAGAGCGCGTAAAATTTCTAGTTTGCTCTGAACTTGATGCGGATGAATTGCGGAGCCTGCTCTCGATCCTCTGTACCATTTTTCGCACTGCAACGCTACTCGCTTCGATTTCACAGCGAACTAGAAGTTTGGCGCAATTTGAGCTGTAACTTACTGCCAAATCCAGAAACGATGTCCTTATCTTTTGATTGCGACACTTGGGTTGAAAGAAAGAGATAAAACATATTTTATATAAACAAAACTTAAGTACCTAAACGTTTCTAAATTGGATAGATAATATTTTCGTATTTCATGTGTTTTTAAGAAATTAGACAAACTAACACGTGTGCTGTTCGTGAAAAAATATTAGTTTGAAAACCAGTTTAACCAGCTAATTAAAAAATATGTTAAAATGACTGACGTCCATTGTAAAACGGTGAAATATTATTGTTTGCCTAGAACACTTATTTTAATTAATTATTTATTTAAAAAAAAAAAAAACTACCTATCAGAAAGTCTTATGAATCACAAGTTATGGTATTTTGTGCTAGTGCTGTACTATGTACTGTACGAACCAACAATTTTGTGCGAATACTGGAACGCCTATTGAAATTTAAATTGTGAAATTGCAAACATTCCAGATGTTTTAAAAGTGACTATGAAATTACGCGAAATGGGTGATAAACTCGTAACAACCAATGAGGACATTCAAAAGAGTCTCACTGAAGGCAACACCATGACCGAAAGGGTGTATGGCGACATCTCGCGCAGCTATGAGGCGTTACGTACAGAGGTTAGTATTTTATTTCTTTAATTTTCTATAAAATAGATAAAGATTTAAAAAAAAAACTGGTAAAAAACTTGCTGAGTTGAACGGTAATATTTTAAACTAGAAAATAATAGGACACCGACTTGAACCTTTTCGAGGTTTTGAGGTCTGGTAAGAAATCATGCAATACTAATACGTAAGTGCTGTCGGATGTTAAGGGGCTTATCAATGATAGAAATACAAAAAAAACAAATTTTACATTTTAATATAAGACGATAGCGCAGTCTTAGAGCGAATTGTATAGGTAATTATACCAGTATTTCAATATTAAAAATATGTTTAATTTTCTAGTTTATTGTGCAATAATAACTATTTCACATTTTAATTTTATTCGGAAGTAGGGTAGATACATACTACTTATAAATTACTTACCGTGGAAGCGTATTACTTGAGACATTTTTAAAGTTTAAGGATAAAAATCTCCACATAAACACATATAATTTACGTAAAACTTTGACAATAAACAGGTCTTGATATTCTTTAAGGATATATTTGAACGTAACTATTGTTAATAAAAGTTTGTCATGAAATTTTTTTTAAAATATTTTTGTCTCAAGTTACCAATATACAGTGGTATACTTGAGAAATGGTTCAAAACGCGTACTATACCAAGTTAGCCATTACTGGTTCTACTTGAGACAAAATCAAATTAAATATACTTTTAATTAAATTTAAAAAAAAATTCATATTCAAGGTAATTTTCGTAATAAAATTAAATAATAAGAAACCCTCAAATAAAAGTCTGTAGGACGAATAAGTATCTTTTATTGGCGTAATCAAAGGTTGTCACAGTAGGGAACACAAGCATTTGTAATCTGATAGTGAATTATAAAGATAAAAACGAATAATTTTTCGTTAACAAAAAAAAATATCTGAAATTGTCGTAAAAACGTAACTAATATATTCATATAAATTTCAAGTTTTATAGTAATTAAAAACAGCACATCAAAGTGATTACAAATCCAAAACTCTATTTAAAAAAAAAAAATTATAAAGTTTATCAATACGGGGCAAACTTGAGACGATTCTCATGTTATCATTAAGTCTCGAGTATGCTACACATTTTTACCTAATTTCACAGTATCAGTACAGTCTTTTAAGTCGGTCCGTTAGAATTTAAAGCGTTTGTTCAAACACTTATATCAAATTGGGTTAATTTAGTTATTACAAATTAAATTTAAGTATAAAAAAAGAGTTAGAACATGTAACGGCCCCTTTTTTCCTGTATGGGTCGAACACATTTTATTACGTTATGTCTCTTAATGACCATAATGTCATCTACGTCAGGAAAAACATATACGTTTTTGCTTTTAATATTATTTCTTATTATTATCTTTCATAATATGAATCAAAAATGAGACAGCGATTGTAAGATGAGACATCAGAAAACTTGAGACACTGATTGTAACTTGAGACACATGTCTCTAGTTACCAACAAAATACAATTATTTACAAAAAACAAAAATAATAACATCACGAAAGTACTAATATTTATGAAAAACACTTTAAACTAATCTTGATTAACTTGAAGATACGTTAATTGCAGATAGGGAAAAAAATGTTCGTAAATTTTGAAGTCCCGATCTAAGTTTCAACCACCTTTTATTGTTATCTATTTGGTACCATAACATTTAGTCATAATTATAAGAAAATGCTTACGTTTATCAAATTTCTCCAGTTAAAATCTAGAACACAGCTCTAACCACAAACACATGGGACACAAACTACTACAGTGGTGCCATTGCAAATTTTAGGAAAAATATTTTTACAAACGGTTGATTATGTCTCATGTTAACATACTGTATCAAGTAATACGCTTTCACGGTACCTATATTTTTATGCCTTGCATCATTATGGCAAACAAATCTTAGAAATTATTCAAAGGTTCTGACGTTCTAGCGCCCTCTAGAAAACTTTCATCAAATTAAATTTGTCCTCTTGTTTCTAATACAAAACTAGTGATGAGGAAGTGAGGAAATGATGAAGATGTACACGTAAATAAAAAAAAATGTAAATTATATATAGTAGTCATAATTTGAACTAAAATTGAATATCTCTTTAGGTGCAAGGACTATCTAAAGTGGAACGCGTGATGGTGCAGACAGCTGACAACGTAATCGATACAAAACGGCGAGTCGAATATGGCGTGCATCAAATACTTGTTGAAGTCGGCGAACTGGTCAAAATACAGCACAAGACGATCAACAAAACAATACACGAAAAGTATGCTAAATTATTTTTTTTGTCATCATGTCAGCAGCAGTCCACTGTTGGATATAGGCCTCCTCCATTGATTCCCGATAGAACCTGCTGGTAGCGGCCTGCATCCAACAACGTCCTTCCGCTGCCTTTACAAGGTCATCTTTCCACCTTATGGCAGGACGTTCTACACTGCGCGTGCCGTAGCATGGTCTCAATTCAAGAACTTTTCGGATTTTTACTTACTATTATTCCTGTTTTCGCATTCCTCAGTTATCCGAATTTTATTTGAAATACATCCAGGATCGTGGTAGGGTGACCAATCGACCCGGAGACCAAACTTATCATTTGGTTCAATCCAGCCTCTATCTCGAACGAAAGTTTTAGTGGACGTTTATTTAATCGTGTCTTGCATGTTCTATTTATGACCGCGCTCTGACGTTTTGGTCGAATTGAAATTACAGGTTCGACAGTCTAGAGATGTCTATATTGAATAACCAGACAACTGCGATAGGCAACCTCAGTTCCAAGATCGAGGACTCCCTGGCGCAGATTTGGCGACAAATCGGGATTATGTACCAACAGCTCACTGCTAGCAAGACTTCTCTTGACAATTTCATGGTAAGTTTGAAGATTTTATTTGTCCGTCTGTCTGTCTGGGGCATTATAAGTTCCGAAACAGGTGAGCTGATTTCACTACGGTTCGTTTATTTGAAAACTGGTTTGAATAAGTCAGGATGGTTCTAAGCTTTTTTGTCTTTAATTAGTACTGTAGCTCCTAAATGGATGAACCGATTGCAATGCGTTTTTTTTTATTGTACGGCCATATGAAATAAATATGTATAGGTCTCAAGTGGTCTCAATTGATACTGATTTACCGGCTTAGGCATAGAAAACTCATATAAGTATATAAATACTTTTTGCGCAGTATTATTAATTTCTGTCTCTTCACTTCTTAACTATTACAAATTGTATTATTACTTATATATTGCGAATCTATCGTCACATTTGCAACATATTAAAAATATTTTGGCTAACTGACCGATTGGCAGAGTGGAGAGACCCTAACTGCGGAGCTGAGGGTAACGGGTTCGATTCCCGTCCAGGACAAATATTTGTATACATGAACATGTCTATTTGTTCCGTGTGTGGCTGTAAAAAGTATCTATATATGTATATATATTATAAAAATAATATTTAAATATTTATACCAGTTGTCTAGTACCCCATAATACAAGCATAATACTTGCTTACTTTGGGACTAGATGACGCTGTGTGCGATGTACCAGGTATCATTATTATTTTAAAAGTACAAAAAACTATATAATATATTCGTTTCATTTAACTTAAATAATTTTCTCGGTTCCAGGAACAAACTGAAATCTACGTAAACGGCAGCACAACCACGATGGACAATATGAAAGACAAGGTACTATTTAGGCTGCTACCCTTAGGCTTAGTGGGTACCCAAGGTATCCCCTAAAACTTCGTGCTCGAGTGCGTGATGTCATTGAATAGAAATCCGGCGAAAAACATGAACCAATGAATTTATTCATATCCCCTCTCTAACATGAAACTTTTATAAAAAATCCAGCCAAGTGCGAGTTGGACTCGCAAACGAAGGGTTCCGTCTCTTCTTCTTGGTCGTTTCCTCAGGGCTGAGGATCGTGACCCCGCTGAAGCATCCTGTCCACAATCCTCCTTCACCTGTTTCGGTCTAATGCTTAGTGGACGGCTGTTCTGATCGGAACATCCAGATGTTCGGTCACCTGATCCGACTACGGTTTCGGACTGCGCCTTTTGGTCTTTGCCCCTCCATTTTTCCGGTTACAACTAGCTTCTCCAGGTTATCGCTACTTTTCCTGGCTATGTGCCCAAAAAACTGGAGCATCCGTCGCAAACAGACCATCGAGAATCTGCTCTTTTTCGATATTAAGCTCCTTAGTATCGAAGCGTTAGTCCGATGGGCCGTCCAGGGAATCCGAAGCAATCGCCGTCAGCACCACATCTTGAATCCACAGGGTTCCGTACCACCGTATATTATTAAAAAACACGTCGCAAAAATAGGGTTCCCCTTACTCCGTAATCCTTTAAAGTTTTTTTTTTTTTTTTTTAAATCTTTATGACATAGACGAAATTGGTCATGTCGGTCTATAGCTTTTAACTAACGATAATATTACCAAGCGCTTGGTAATATTATCAATATAGCTTTTTATTTAAAAATAACGATTGAATCAATTAAACCAAAATAATTTTATCTTGAGGATTTTTTAAAATTGCCAATATATCTGCCAAAAGGCATAATTTATTAGAATTTAAGTATATCTTGAATAAAATTATTTCTCTCTAATTCTATATATTTGCACTCCATAGCAAATGCTAAATGTCGTCGGGCTTTGCACACAATTCACATAGTGGCATGTCTGTTTCATTTTAATCAAGAAGGCAAACCAGTTTGTGGGTATAAACGTCCAGCTCTTAATCTAAGGCCGCAAACTGTTATTCGTTAAGTTTGTTTGGATGTAAGTGATCTCCGAAACTAAATACTCATCCGATTTAAAAAAAAAAATTCACCAATATTAAGATTATAATGAACCTTCAGGATGGACACAGGCAATAGGTATATCTACACATAATTTTTTATATCTACGTGGTGTACAAACATGTACCTCGCGGACGACCGCTGTATTGTAAATCTATGAAAATTCGTAAATGTAGTTTTGATAACCATTTTAAATGTTTTTTTTTTGTGTACCTAGATATTGTGACGGGTTTGATGACAACTGGAAAAATAAAACAGTAATTTGGCATGGTTATATTATTATATATAAGCGACGACCGCTTAGCCTAGTGGGTAGCGACCATGCCTACGAAGCTGGAGGTCCCGGGTTCGAATCCCAGGTCGGGTCAGAATTAATATGATGAATATTGACACTGGTACCGGGTCTTGGTTGTTATATGTGTGTGGTATCTTCGCAAAAATATTTATATATTATAAAGAATATTTAAGTATGTATATCAGTTGTCTAGTAACCCATAACACAAGCATAATCCTTGTGGTACTTTGGGAGTAGATGACGCTGTGTGGGAAGCGCCTTGTATTATTATTATATATTCGCAATTTAACGATATTGGTCGATAGCTATTACTTAAAATAAATATTGATTTCCAGGTCGGCTTGATTACCTCTCGTATGACAGAGGTTGATGACAATTTGAACTACTTACTGGGCCGGCTGTCGCTGGTGACGCAGGAGTTTAACCGAATCAAGACTGGTCTTGGAGATGCTTTGGATAAAGTCAAGAGCAGTTTTCTCTCGGTTCAGGCGAAACTTGAAGGTAAGGAGGAAGGTTTTCCATTCCCACCTAGTTGGAAAACTAACATGAGTTCATAAGACATTGTTCGCCACGTTAGCTAATTGCCAAATTGACATAGAATCGAATATCTTACACGTCTTACACGGACGAAAAATAGTTATGAGGTATGTAATGGAAGTTGAGCGTAACCAAAATGTGTTCCACAAAAACGCGTATATTTCTTTAGGTATTGCGCGTTCAGACGTACCTACTATTTATGCTGATTGAACCAATAAGGTTGTACCAAAGAAAATTTGCTCGCAGCGATACGTTATCGATGCTGTGCCATAAAAGTTGAGTTATATTCTAGAGAAATTTTTTGACTGTCACACGAATAATTCTTATTTCCGAAACAATTAATGTACTTACGGACCTAAATAAAACATCACTGAACAGTTAATGAAACTGCCTATCTGCTGGTTAAAATTACCCAAACCACAGTCATATTAACTTGACAGATATGTATAACTGGGTTGCAAATGGGGTCGCGTGATGGCAGAAAGGTAGCCCTCATTATTAGTGGTAGTAATTAAACATTTTGTTACAGAAGCAGGCCCTGGGCCCCATAAAATTGCCAGCGAAGAAAACTTGCAATAAACACCAAAACAGTAAGACATAGCATTTAAGTATTTTATCATTTAGATTTATTAAACGACTGAATTGTAACGGGAGATGTTTGCAGAAAAAGTAAAAATAAAAAAATAACAACTTTTGCAAATATTTAATCTCTTTCATAATTGTGGATCTATATGTATGCATATATTTATAATGTACACGTATTGTATGATACAATGTTACATTTTATTGTGATTTTGCTTCTCGACTTCACCTCTTACAAAGAGAGCACACAGTAACCAAAAATTAGTTTTACATAATAATTAACTCGATATACAAGACGATTGTCAGGACATTGCTGAAATTAGGCATAATTTTTTTATGTGGCAACATTTCTATTACATTTATTGTTTTAAATTATGCTATAATTTTATTTTAACATTTACCCATGTGTATCTATCTACATAGCAGAAATGTTTTTTTTCTTTTTTCACTGTCAGCCATCTTGTATTCCGATATGTATCTAAGAATTGTGAAACACCATTTAGACAATAAAAACTGTACAACGATAATAACTTTATAGACCTTAAATAATAACATTACACAAAAATTATTTGTCTCCAACGTTTGTTTTATTCATGAGTACAACCTTGTTTTCCTATGTGCAGCAAATATTCACTAGTAGTATGTAAATTAGAAATATATTTTTTTAATATAATAAAACGTCAAATGATGATATATGAAAATTGGTGCCCTTACTATGAACTTACATATATATATTCTGAGAGTCGAGTCACATACAAAACTCTCTTACCAAACTTACAATATATGAAAGTTTTTATAAAAGCAAAAAAAGTTTTTCATTTTCACAATTTAATAGCAGTTTTGGAATGTTTATTTATTTTTTTTCAATTAACCCTGTATGTTTACATTTTTTTTTTTAATTCAATTGAGACTTATTAGAAAACTTTGGATTTTAATAAAATCGGTGAGGGACGGTAGATGTTTTTTTTTTTAATAAAATCATAATCCGGATCTCGCTAAGAAATCTTAAGGCAAAGCACTAAACAAGTTCGTTGTATGTAAACAGCCTAAAATGGGGACATTCACAATTCTATTGTATATATGTATTTTGCATATTCCATACTGATTCTACAAAACTGTGAGAACAATTAGTGAAACCGATTAAAATTGGTAGGATAAAAATAAATGAACACTATTTCATTTACAAAAAAAATTAAAATCTTGGCTACCAGGAGGTTGAACATTTAAAATGCGAGCCTAACTAGAAAGTCAATGACCTTTTTTTATACCTCCACAGTCACTCAATTTTCATTATTTACAGTATTTTCTCTTATAAAGAATCCTATATTCAAAATATATTTACAAGGTATCCTTATTTGAAACACGCGATAAAAGCACTTATATGTTATCCAAATATCAAAACCTTCATTTCTGATATAATTAGAGAAAGAGCAGTTTCAAAAATTATGTAATAATAAGTTTAAAAAAAATTAATTATTAAAAAAATAAGAGTATAATAATTACAACAAATTAAAAAAAAAGATTATAATTTATAATATATAAACGTAAAAACTGTACATGCTAGAAAATTATTACGAACAATAAACAAATAGGTGTAAAAATTTTCCATATCAACTTAACAGATTAGTTAGTTGCGTTACCTTTAAGGTTAAAAGATAAGGCATCATATAAAAATTATTATAACATTTTAAATTGCTCCTGCAAATATTTTTATTTCTGCGACTACAAATGACGAACGATCACGTTGATTAGACAACTGTAACAAGCGACGTCGTTAGCACTGGGCAATGGTCTATGAGAACATAAGCGGCGGTGGCTAATAGCGAAAAGTAGGAAGTAGGATAGCGCTAGTGCGTTCCACCCACTTGTCTAGTTATCGTGGTCATATACTGTCTAATATAGAAACGATTATTTAGACCCAGTTCTTTTAAAATATGTTATGTTGTTTCGATTGTACACTTAGGATCAAAAGAAAGAGACAGATTGATACGTCTATGCAAAGAAGACGTCGATGTGTTATAGAAAGTACTCGAATGATCCCGCGGCTTCACAAACATGTCGACCGAGTACAAAAATAAATAGAAATTCGAGATAAAAATATATTATAAATAAATATCGATTTAAGCGGCGGCACGACTCAAAAGGATTTTGCGCCGCTCGAAATTATATATTTAAGAAGTCGTCGTGCATACTAAAGGCGTAGCATTGGCGCCGTTGATATTCCCACGATAAAAGTTAATTATAATTTTAAAAATCGAATGTTCGGTGACAGAAATTCCAATATGCTGCAGGGTGGAGATTTCGGCGCTTATATAAGGATTCCAGCACTGCGACGTTAGTTTCTTGGAAAGTCAAGTGCGATAACTGCGAGCACGATAAAAGGGTGATAACAGTTTGTAATTTTGTTTCTTAAGTATGCGTATAACTTGAATTGGTGTTTTCGTGTATCTTAAATATCAGGACCACTAACCCGTAACAATATTTTAACTGAGTTTAAATAAACGTTTCTGAATTCGACGGATAGTATCTACTGTTGTGTAGTTTTAAACAAACACTAATCTAGAGAAACGATTAAGTGATTGCTTGTAAATATTGCTCTCTAACTAACATGAACAATTTGTTAGTGTAAAAAAAGAAAACATTACAAAACAGAAAATATATTTTAACGTGTATTTAAAAACCGAGTACACTGAACACATCAAAGATGTCGCTAGCTTCGTCCTAAACTCTCGACTTTATATTAAAGCTATTTGCAATGATGCTGGAAAATGGTCATAATTGTAATTATTCAGGATTTTGTCACTAATATATAGTCCAACAACTCTACTGCTGGCTTCCGTCGTTGCGGGGCCAAGGGTGGCTTATTATCGTCCAATCAGCAGTTTAAAATTAGCAACCTACCAATTTTAGGGCGAAATGTTTAAATTAAAAAATAAATAAAAATAATGTAACCCAAGTTTTGATCTAAACATTATCATATCTAACTTTCAAAATGACACTACTATTGCCATAGCCGGGGGCCTATTGACACCTCTTGTATGGAAACCCTTCACTTTGTGACACAAGCATGGAACTTGCCACACGCGTTCTCTGGATAAAACTGATCAGATTGGGGATGGTGCTTCTCCTTATTTTCCGTATTACATCTTCCAAAATTTATATAACTGATGACGACAAGATCGGCGGAGTTAAGCTAATGAAGCGATCTGAACATAACAAAAGTAGAATATTGTCATCATGGTAAAGCAGATAAAAAGTAAGGAGTCAAAATCAGCATGTGCGCAAAAATTGAGCCAATGTCTGTGTGTATTTTGTGAAAGAGGCACTAAAATTAATTAATTGGTCCGAAATTAGCGTTTATTGAATCATTTGAGGCTGAAATAGAGACTTTTATAATAGCTTACCACTCGAGATAAGGCTATGGTGCCGTTCCTGCGTAGGAATCTGTATAACTTAATTTAATCAGTAATGTCGAATTTGTGAAAAGCGCGATTTCACATTTATTTTAGAAGAATGATTTCGATCTTTATGTAATATTAACTGAAATTCTTCTAGCCATTTAAATGAGCACAGGATATATAATCCTTAATCAAGGTCAAGGTCAAGACTACTCTTCAGACTGTGGAAGGTGGAAGGGTTACCCTAAAAAAATATTTAATTTTTGAGACAAAACATTCTTCCAATTTATCAGATGTATTGGTGTGACTACGGATTGAGTTCAATTTAAGAAAATATAATCTCATTTTGTAGACAATCGTACGAGGAATAATGTTTACTCCCAAGGCTTTATTAATAATCTTACGGCTTTTTGGGAAAATCAACTAATTTGTAAAAATTGGAATTTTTTTTGTATGATATTCACAACTTGATGTCAATAACAAAATTTGTAATTAGTATGAAACTAGTAATTTTTGGTAGGTAATTTAATGAGGATTTTTTTTGACAGTTTTCATCTAACTCTTACCGTTTTTGAGTAAAATAAAAAATTCTGCAACGGAGACAAATTATGGGTGGGGGGGACGAGGAGACGCGGATACCCTGGGGGTCAGGGGTTTTAAGGATGTGCTTTTGTGATCCTAAGGAACGTCTGTGCACAAACATTAGGATTGGGTTTCTTTTTGTCCTCAAATTTTAAAATGTCTATACTATATATTGCGTGCAGTGTATCAAGGCACACATGTGTGGAGCCAGTTAATGGCACAAAATTTACCCAGTTCCCAGAAATAGGGTTGGAAAAGAGAAGGAAATGATTCACCTCACCGTAAGAATCTATATACTTCCATTTATTTTTCCAGTTTGAGTGTAAATTTAGTCTAAAATGCAGAAATTTGCCATTAGTTAAAATTGTATTCATGTCACATCTACAATCGTTCAATATTAACCAAAAATATTTAAATTATTCTATTAAATTTAAGCTCCCGTCACCTCAAACCGATGCCAGAAGACGCGCCGACCTCGACGCGACGTTGCGTCACTTTCAGATTTTTTTCTACTAATTTGTGTTGATTAAGTGTAAACATATTATATATTTTTATAAACTGGAGTAGAGAAGGTAACTATAAAAAGAGAATTCCAAAAATTTTACGTTTTAAAAAGTTATAGAAATTTAAAGAATAAAATGTCTGACAAGATTTTTACTAAATTGCAAAAAAATCATATTTCTTTTAGAGAAATGTGCCATATTATAATAAGAAATGAAATCCTCGCTTTCCCTTTATACGAAAACGATACCAAAAACGTTTTAATAGTAAAACTACATTACTCACAATTTTGCAAGTGCAAGCTTTGTGTGCCTCCCCCCCCCCTCCTCCCTCCCACTCCCGTGTGGGTGGAACTGCTGGGAACCAGGCTCAATCTGATTAGTTTTATCCAGGGAACACCTATGCCAAGTTTCATGCTTGTGTCACAATGTGAAGGGTCCATGTAAATAGGCCCCCAGCTATAAAATCTCAAAGCAGTTTGCTTGTGAGGACTATAATGCTTCTCTAATCTTCGTTTTTTTTTAGTAATAACAGATTTCTGGTTTAAAGTATCAAATATTTTAAAAAAACCACAAAACAGTATCCAAGTAAAATTTCCTTATTTCGTAGTTATGTAAAATAAACTTGAAATACATTACAATAGGATTCCAATTAAATACTACCATAAACATACATTCAAAACAAAATAGTTCCTCTCAGAAGAATTTGCAAGAAACCAAGGAACGCTCTTTAAACAAAAAAATTTTTACTAGTTTAAATCTATTGACTCCTAGCCCGGTGTGTGGTCATGTCGTATCCTTAAAACACACCGATGGGCTGATAATAATCACCTTTGCACCCTCAAAGACATAAGATCTACTCGCTTAGTTAGGGTTGTCGGATTATAATACCTTTGCGCTTTTGCACCAACAGAGCGGCGCCAGTGAGTCGCGTATTTTGTACGATGCTTTGTTGTAGATCGCGACTGAAACTTTTTCCTGCCACTAACTTGAATTCACATTTCTCAGTTCCACAGCACTTGTAATAGTTTCAATCGTAACATTGCTAAATTGATTAATTTTATAATTTCAGCATAGAAATTATTACAAATTTATTAAACGCACCGACTCGTTTCGATAAAGCGAAAATAATTTTAAATTTATACAATAAATGAAAAACACTCAATTTAACATCATGTTTGTTTGTGCGTTTGTCCTTATCCATCATTCCGTTTTATGTTTCCAGGAGTCTTACTCTCGCAAATACCATAGAATTTTCAAGAATTACTAAAATAATTTACATTTATGAGGGCAAAGGAAAATTATTGCTGCCTTAAAAATTTATAATTTAAATCAAAGTCCTTATAACATAACTCGCTGGCGAAGGTCAAATAGGTGTTAAAATATTAATTTTTTTACACAACGAAAGAACATTTCCCTCTGTTCACTTGAATCCATCATTAGACTTAACTGGTGAATTTATGGATATTTTTTCCACCACAATCCGCTACTGGAGCCATAGATGTAATTATTTCAGATTGTTGCACTGAGACTTTATGGGATCATTTTTCATTCCACGACACTATATTGATACGTTCGACGTCAGTAAAAATTACCACAAAGTCGCTTGTCGCTTCGCTAAGCTCTGCGATCACCATAGCTACATAGCGCACCGGGTTCGATTTTATTGAATTCTGAATTCGCGCTATACGGTCAGTGAATAAGGGATCGGTGGATCACCGTGGCATAAAACGAAATACATGCAGCCACTTTTGGAGTTTAATGGTGAATTTAAGTGAACAAATAGAAATTGTAGAACAAAAGTATCTATGATAAAAAAACAATATAGTAAAGAGAATCAGACCCCAGGACATTTTAATATAGACGGACATATCATTACAACAGCCTAAAAAGCTTATTAATTCCTTGAATCTAATTCCATGAACTTTAACTTGTGCCTTCTGAGCACCATTAATATAGAAAGCCGAACGCTTGTACCTTCAAATACTTTCATATTGCAGACAAAACTGTCATTAAACGAGAAACAGGATATGCCGAAAAATCGTAAGATCAACCTCGGACTAAAAAAAAAAGAAAAAAAACAGGTGAAACAATGTGTTAAAGTACACTTCAATGTGTGACTGACCTGCAGGGCTAACATACGTTGCGACTAAATTTTGTCGACACATTACCTCGTGCCAAAACGAGATATCTTTATGTCACATATATAGCTATCTCGTTTCGACACGAAATGATGCTTCGACAGTGGTGTGCATTTTAGCACTGCCGGACAAAAGTCGCGCAGGCACAGGAAGCGGCCGGCAAGGTTTTGGTGTATGTTTGCGTGTTTCGTGTATTTACAAGCAACTCGGCAAGCTTTTTAGGCTTCATTTCGTTCACGGCACCCTGTTTATTTTATTTTTTGGATATAAAACTTTTCTTACACAAACATGTTAGATGGCCAAAAATTGTTCATAGCTATTATGAAATAGGTAATCTCCTGAAGCAGTTGAAGCTAAAGCATAGGACATTTAAATAATTGTTTAATGATTTATAAATATTTTATGATTACTTTGTCTATGCTCAGGACAAGAATCAAAGCTTTCATAACATGTGGTGCTTATAGACAGTTTTGTCTGTAGTATGTGCTAAAATTGTCAATCTAAAAGGCGCGACTAACCAATCACTAACGAAATGCATATATACGCTATTTTGCGTATACCTGCATCTGGAAAATACTTTGTCCTATATCACTTACAATTGATTTCGAAAATTTCTAGATTGAGTGTTGTAAAAGAAAATTTCCCTTTTACAAAAGCGTCCATACATTTTCGGGAAATGTGCAATTACTTCTTTAACTTAAACTTACGGTAAAGAATGAATTCTCGAAATACGGGGTGTTCAGCTGAACGAAGTCCAAACTTATAAATCGTGTAAAGCCTACCGAACTAACCAAAAAGATTAAAAAAAAAAACTTTAAACATGTTTTTTTCGGTAACCGTTACTTTGCGCCATCTGCTCACTTGAAAGTTGTTTATTTTGGTAAGCCCTACACCCTCTATAAATTTGGATTACGTTCAGCCGAACATGGTATATACGTGACTGTGAACGTCCGAAATACTGCGATCTTAAAACACACTAGTGCATGTTAACCAATCAAGTAAAACTGACGAAGGTTTTTTTTCTTTTTGTGACCATTTCGGTATTACACCAGGGAATGTTAAGGTACACCAGGAAATTTGTTTAATGTGAGGCCAAAAATTTTATTAAGTCATTTTAATGTAGGATAAGTTAAGTTTGTTTAGGTCAATGTGCGGAAGGAAGCGGTGCAGAATGACAAGACATCAAGAAGCCCTTTCATCAATTTGAAACTAGGCCAAGATAGTTTGATGTGGTTTGAGTATGTGTGAATGGAACTTCGCAACGTGCTGGCCGTCGGTAGACTTAGGGGCAAGTATTGTGCCTGTAGACGGCTTTACCTGTGGACAGTCCGAATATCGAAAAAAATATAAACCATAGCGTTTTAATTTGAACGCATCCATATTGTGTTTTTCTCATATAGCAACACTAATCAACTGTCATGTCATTTTCTGTGTGAATCTAAAGACATTGACTTTTTTATGCTTTCATCGAAAAAGTATTTTACTCAAATTACGTCTCAATTTCATTCGCCGTCTGAAATTACTTTGGTGACTAGTGATCATTTTACTCTTTGTGGTTCGATTTGTACCTTTGGACAGTACTACGTATTTACCTGGGGACTGTCCATAGGCACATTATTAAATTTGTATGTCTGGACAATAGGATAACTTTTTTGTTTCGTTATTTCAGTGCCACGGAGTAAGACAGGAGTTAAAAGAGATAAAATATGCATGGAAACTCTCATCGAGGCAGTTGAGGCAGTTAAAAGTGGAAGTTCGCTGCGTAAAACAGCGTCAACATGCAGATTAGCAATGTGAACTATTTTTAAATACCGTAAACTGGGGTCACTTGGTGTCAATGATACTTTTTTAAATTAGGAAGTCATGGTGTGAAAACCCTTAACCCATTTCCTAAGATATTTATGGTATGTTATACTTCACGCTATGGTTTATTATATTTAATCATAATTGGCAACACTGCGATTGACGGTTTCTCCCTGGTAAATTTGACAATCGGCATTTACTTTACGCATTGCAACCAGTTTCGCGTAAACTTTGTTGTGCCGGAGAAAATACAACAAAGTATCAAGTACTAAAAGTAATTCAATTACATTATATTTTCATAGACCACCTAAAAATTATATATTCTGTAATGTATCGTATTTTATTTAAGAGTTGTGTGCGTTTTTCTAATTTGACATTACATCGTGGGGTGTCTTTGTGATGTACCTACCAAAGTCGCCCCGTATTTTACGTTATGTTTTATTTCTGTTCTATAGGCTAATCACAATGCCCAGAAAATACAAAAGAGCTGTGGGAGCACGTATATATCGAAATTATACAGACGAAACCTTGAAATGTGTTATGAGACAGATGAATTTTATTCAGACAAATAAGCATCAGAGAGACCTCTGAAAAGTAAGTAAATAATTAGAAAATTTTCAGCTAAATTACATGAGTAATATCTTTTATTTAATACTGATTTATACATCGCTAAGTACGGGATTTGGAAGAATACTTTATTTTTGGAAAAAAAAAGGCTGTAATAAGAAGGAAATAGGTGGGCAAACTGTGTTCACACAAGAAGAAGAAATGACTTTTGTGGCTCACTCTGTAGCCATGTCAACTTCTACAAGAAAATCCGGCGAGTGTCCACAGGTAAAGCACTTACCACTTTGTGATGGTACGAGTGTATTCAAGTTGACGCGTGCGTACATAACCAACTAGCAAAATAGTCATGAAAATCGGACCTTGAAATGTTCTAAATCTTGTACAAATTACATAATAGAATGCTCGTAGACGCACTTTAATATATCATTATAAGAAAGCATGTTACAAGGTTGTAACAAGACAAATTCAGGATTAAAGATCTTGGGTTTGGTGCGTAAATCAGGACTTGTTAGACACCGCAAAACCAATACAAGACTAAATAAATGCGCATCAGTGACTTTCATAATATCACTTTTTGCTAGTTGGGTAATCGGCTGCCTTTCTAGGCGTGCATTGGTAGTTAATTCGTGATGCAACGTCCGGATATTCTAGGGTGAGGATCGTAGCGTAGCGGAGCAACGAACCATCCAGACGCCTTCGATCATTTAATTGATTAGTTTTAATTAATGAACTAATTAAACTCGTGTTCGCCCAGTGGTCTAAATTCGATCAAAATCATTATTGAACATTTGATAATTTAATATCGTTATGTGTAAAAATGTATAGGGAGTGATAGGTATGTAGCAGATATAATTAATTCTAAATAGCAAAAAACGTACGGAGTAGTATGAAAATATGACGAATAGAGACAAACAAACGCTTCGACTGTACTTCAAAAAGGCAGTAGGAAAAAAAATGGTTCCGAATTTCTTTTTATTGGTAACATTAAATGTAGTCGATAGCTTGTAAACAAAACAAAAAAAAAATTTGTTGACAAAGGAGAAAAAAACGGTGAGGGTTGGTGAGGGTAGTATCTTTACATTACCGTAATTTTTTTGCGCAAAAACGTTTTTCGTGATCCCAAGTATAATTGAAAAGGAACATTTGACAGCTTTTTTTCTGCTCTACCCACTTTTTAGAACACCTCGATATCTACACGGCGACGCATAAATATCTTGTCTAACACGTTCCGTTGCGGAGTTATAACTAATTCTTATTTCTTTGGTCGCATGGAGTGTGTTTCGAGGCCCTTATTCGACGCCCCCTCCCCCGCTCGATGACGTAAGTGTACGAGAGCTTAAGAGCACTAATAGGTATAGGACACTATTTTCAAAATATGTACATCACTTGGTCGCACCGACTTTAATTCACCAGATATATTAACGCTTATAGCCACAACAAAAGCGTTTCATCGCTAATTCTGGCAGGATTTTAGTATGGTATGTATTGCACTGGACGCAGGATGCAGGCCGCTAGCAGCAGGTCTTATTGGAAATCAATGGGGGAGGCTTATGTTCAGCAGTGAATTTCCTACGGCTGAGATGACGACGATGAACTGTTTTGTCTTTGCCTATTTATATTGTCACCATAGCTGTTTATGGTTAACAAACGCATTTAACGATTCTGCTATCAAAGTTGTCGACATACACCCTCTCACAACTTTCTAACATCGGGCGTTCACAGTACATATCATATGTTGCTTAACTATATTTTAAAAATTTGGGTGTAGTGGTTTGATGGTTACAAAAAACGACGCTGTGTGCTAAGCTAAAAAGCTACTAAATTAGAGTTAGGTATTATTTCCCAATACGTTTTCATTATTATGCTTACAACATCTGGATATCGTGTCTATAGTGCAACGCACGGCATTTCCTGGACATTTTTATTTCGACAAAAAATTTACAGCTAAATAATCCACACTAATATTGACTTCCATAAAAGTTACGCGTCATTCTTCTTATTTTCTTCGCAGCTATCTTAGGTCAGATAATTTTGCTGGTGCCAAGTTTAACGATTCTTATTTGTATTAATGAAAAAGGCAACGTTGTATGGTTTATTAAAGAAGTTCTTCAAAGTAATGTCAAAGTTAGGTCATAGAGTGACTTTTGACATTATTTTGTGCGCTATTTTGAAGAACTCCCTTTGCCTGAATTGATATAAGCAGAAAACGCATTATTAAGAAGAAGAAACTCCTTACATGTCACTCTGACAATTGATTTATTCCTTCATTATCAACTGTCAGTTCTAATTTGACATTTCATATTGAACTCACTCATATCATATCAATTGGGTAGCTTCTCATATTCGTTCTACAATCTATCTATCCACAACATAGCCTTAAAATCAGTTGACATTTATATTTCACCGAACATTCTGGCATGAAATGTAATGGGAAGTTTTGATATTTGATGTCAATAATGTGCATGGAATAATATAAAAGACATGGATCTATTTTATTGTTACATGTACATTCATTAGTAACCGAGCATAGTAATTAGACAACTGTGAAATATAAAGTTTATTTTTTATATATGTTGCAAAATACACTTTTTAGCTTAGCACAATGGAATGTTTGGATGAATGAATGGAATGTTGTTGTGGAAATTTGTATCTGATAGTGAAAAACTTAGAACAAAATGTTCCATATCTGCAGTTACTGCTCGAATCAAAAAAAGTTTTAGAGTAGTGATGCACACGCTCCGATTGAGTGTAAATTTTAAATTAAGCACTAACATTTTATCAGGTTTTGAATATTCAAAAAACCGGCCAAGTGCAAATCAGACTCGCACACGAAAGATTCCGTACCACCGTACAATATAAAAAAATGACCGCGACGTTAATCAAACTTAACCATCAATCGTTATTATGTAATTTAAAAATTATTGTATACATATACTTCATTTTTATTTCGTTAGTTATTTAGAAGGCGCTCGATCCTCTCTGGCTAATCCGAAAAGTAATGAGTGCACTGATAGCTAGAGACAATTTTTATTACTTATTTTATTACAGTGAACCTATGACTTTTAGTATCGATTGTGAAGAGAATAAGCTCTGCAAAGGAAAGAGTAAATTTATAGCACTTAGTAATACAATGTAGTTTTCATCATAAAGTTTTTGTTTTTAAATTATCTTTTACAATAACATCACAAAGATAAAATTTACCTAATTTTCGCTTATTGGCTAAACGCTGTCATTTTCTATAGAATTTTTACACAATTTTTACTTATAAAAGTACAATTTTACTTATTATTACTTGTTAAATAATCCAGTCTGGTTAGCTGTGATAGTTTTCCTTTTAACGACGTTATATATACTCCTGTCATAAATTTTTTCCACATATCCAAAAACAATGGTTTAGCTGGTAGAGGGTTTTTATGGGAACACATGACTCTGACAAAAATTAGGACTTTAGAAGTGCATATCTCAACAGCTGTTGACTTAAATAAAAAAAAATTGTTTGAAACCTTAATGCCATTTTTTAAGACCTATCGTTTGATACCTCTCGCGTTATTATACAATGAATATTTTTTTTCGTACTTCAGTTACATGTATGGCGACCTATTCCATTTTTTTTTTCACTTAACTACGTCGTTGTGTAGCGGTTCATAGATTACACCTACCTTCCAAATTTCATCTATATATTGCCAATAGTTTCCGAGAAAAAACACAGACAGACAGACAGACGGACGGACGAACATAGCGAAACTATAAGGGTTCCTTTTTTGCCATTTGGCTACGGAACCCTAAAAAAAGGGGCTTTTCCAGAAAACTTTTTATGTTGATCTATAAGATATAAATAATATTAACCCTTAACTACCTACCTGGAGTCTCTCAGACTCCAGACAAATTATTTTTGCTAATAACTAGCCGTACGCGCATCTTTGGTCTTCACGCATTCCTGTACCTTCCCCCCTCAACACGCAGTACTGCGCCTGCGCTCGTCGAGGTTACACGTGCGCATGGTCGCTCTTAGGTGAATAAAACACTTTTTTTGGAGTCTGAGAGACTCCAGGTAGGCACTTACGTGACTTTTTTTAATGACACGATTTATATCGTTTTAATGAAAAATGGCGTGTAATGATAAAGTTATTGAGCGTTGGTTGGAGGAAGAACTTTTTAGTGAAGAGGAAATACAAATTGCAGAATGCAGTGATGTGGATGAGAATATTGGTGACGATTTTGTGATGGGCGAAAAATCGGGATCGGATACAGAAATCGAAGGTGAAGAAGAGACGGATTTAGTGGAAGAAAATGCAGAATTTCAAGCTCAAAATACACTCTCAGTTTTTTTTTCATCAGACGAAGATGACATCCCACTGCAACAATTGCGATCTAGGCCAAGAAAAAGAAACTATTTTGGCAAAAACCGTTTCCGCTGGTCCTCATTACCAGCTTCTTCTCGCAGGAGAACATTACAACATAACATTGTGCAACAAAGAGAGGGCATAAAACCAGCATATAAAGACGTAGTGAATTCTTCTTCTTCTCCGCTTGACATCTGGAGTCAATTTTTCACCGATGAAATGCTTGAAGTAATTTTGCTGCATACCAATAATAAGATTCAAGCTATGAAGCCAAATTACAAGAAACAAACTTGTGTCCAAGATCTAGATATCATAGAACTAAAAGCATTCATAGGTATGTTATTCTATACTGCCGTATTCAAAGAAAACCACGAATTTTATCAGTCATGGTATAATACTGACGGTACTGGCAGAGAAATTTATAGATGCATCATGAGTAAGAACAGATTTGAAGTCATACTCAATGCTATTCGTTTTGACGACTCATCCACAAGAGAAACTCGACGACAAACTGATGCGGCTGCGCCAATATCTCAGCTATTCAATTCATTCATCAGGCAATGTCAAAATGTATATGAAATTGGCAGCTACGCATGTATCGACGAAATGCTTGTGTCATTTCGTGGCAGGTGTCGATTTAAAATGTATATGCCGAAGAAACCATCTAAATATGGCTTAAAAGTACTATGTCTCACTGATGCAAGAACAGGCTATCTCATCAATGCATACATATATACAGGAAAAGACTCTGACGGATTGAACCTCCCTACAGAATATAGTCGGCTAAAAAAACCTACACAAGCAGTAATGCGTCTTGTTCCTTGTATTGAAGGAACCAATAGGAATATTTCGGCAGATAACTGGTATACGTCCATAGAGCTAGTGAATTTGCTGAAAGAAAAACAACTAACTCTTGTGGGCACTATGAGGAAAAACCAGCGAGAAATACCACCTAAATTTTTGCCTTCACGTCAGCGGCCAGTTGAATCGTCCATCTTTGGTTTTACTAAAGACATAACGATCACATCGTTTGTGCCAAAAAAAAATAAAGCGGTCGTCTTAGTTTCAACCATGCATCATACACCTGATATTGATCAAAAGACCAAGAAACCAGAAATTATTTTATTCTACAATCAAACCAAAATAGGAGTTGATTTATTAGATCAAAGGTGCTCCAATTATTCAACGGGTCGTCGGACACGCAGATGGCCGCTGGTAATATTTTACAGGTTATTAGATATATCTGCATCCAACTCGTATGTGGTTTACTTATCCACTCAACAAGAAAAGTACGATAGCCGATTCAAATTTATGAAGAGACTGGCTGCTCAGCTTACGAGACCTCATATGGAGCGCAGAGAAAAAACCACAACGATACAGCGGGATATTAAAATTTCCCTTCGTCGCGTTCTCCAACTCGACACAGAGACAGTTTCTGGTGCTGTGGGAAGTAGTACTGGGCCACCAGAAAGGCTAACAACCCGCAAGTATTGCTCTCTATGTGACCCCAAAAAGAAACGCAAGACCCAGTTCTTATGCCTACAGTGCAAAAAGCCTATTTGCTTAGGATGCTCCGAAATGATATGTGGACTCTGCTGCGAAAAATTGTAAAGTTTGATGCTTGCAGTTTTATATTAATTTGGCCATTTTGATTGTGATTTAAGCGAACAAATAATAGTTGATTGTTAAATTCTTGAAAATTAATGAAGAAAAGTTTCTAATTTTCTTTAATTTTTTTCTAATGGATATCATTGTTACAAGTCCTTAATTTTAAGTTTTTTTTACCTTTATGAAAGATTTAAGAATATTTCATGAATGTCGTTGAATTATAATGATGCTTCAATTATCTTTATAAATAAAAAACTTTAAAAACAACATATTTTTTATTTAAACTTCATATGTCATAATAATTTCTTTTTTCGAGAGCTCTAAAGACAGGAGTCTGTCATACTCCAGGTAGGTAGTTACGTGACTAAATAAGAGGTAGGTAGCTAAGGGTTAAAGTTGCAAAACAATAGTATTCATAATTCTCAAATTATTGCATTATGCTACAGTTAAAATGAATGCAAAAACAGTAAAAGTTTATTATAAAGATAAAAGAAATTTTAAAAATATTGAAACATATTAATTACTATTTGCCGTAAAAATAAAGAGAATTTCAGTTCTAAAATTTATTTTACTACACTATTAAACAACACAATAAAATAACGATTGAAACTGTTTAATACGCAGACCCCAATTAAAATTAAATAATTTCATAAACATTTATTTGATAATATCAAATATTAATCAAATCTATGAAGGAGCCCTAAAATACAACAGGTACCATTTAAAAAATATGGAATATTTTTCAATTTTATTAAAATATCGCTTACTCTTCCTTTTACCGACATCTCAATTCTACTTCTGAAAAATACTAAAACAGATTTTTAGCTCGTAATGTAAATATTATTCCACACATAACTGATTATAATGACCGATTGGCCAAGTGGTTAGAGACCCTAACTGCAGTACCCGCAGGTGGCGGGTTCGATTTCCGCCCGGGACAATCATTTAGAATTTAGAATAATGTATACATGACAACAACGTCTAGGGCCCAAACTAAGCATTAACTTGTGTTTTGGATACCAAGCGCGAATTTGTGTGCATGAACATGTCTATTTGTTCCATGTTGGGTGTAAAATATCTACATAATATGTATATTATAAAGAATATTAAGTATATCAGTTGTCTAGTAAGTAACCCATAAGACAAGCATTATACTAGCTTACTTTGGGATTAGATGGCGCTGTGTGGCATGTCCCACATATTATTATTATGTAAAACAGTATGTTTCGTAAGACATAATACTGTTTTAATAAACATTAGAACTGAAATTCCTGTATTTTACTGGCAAATCACAACACTAGTGACTTTGCCAGATTTTTTAAACTTTTTTTCGTTTTGAATAAACTACTTATAGACCAACTTGTGAATAGAGATCCGTAAACGAAATAAACTGAACCTACAAAGACATTTTTAAAAACATAGATTAAAAGAGAAAAAAAGGTAAAGTTAAGTGGTTGACATAAATACTGTAAGTCTCATCTTTCTTTTATTGGACAATTTATTCTATTTACGAATTCACCACATATTTATGAAAATTCGTCTGACGTTGAAATTGTCCCTGTGAGTAATCTGGGCGGTTGAGCTTATTGCGCTGCTTTCCACAGTAAAAAACCAAAGCTAAAAGCATATAAAAATATAAAGGTAAGGTTATCAAATTAAAGGAAATTGCAATCCTCATGAATCAATTAGAATATTATGACTTTATTTAGTCTAAGATAATGTAATTGGTAAACATCGATCCAGATGACGTCACAAGGATATTTTATTATATTTTTGGAAAAAATATATAAATTAGTTAAATTTTTTTTATTATTTGAGAAAAAGGAGATAGGCAAAATATTTTGAAAAAAAAAAATTCAGCAGTTCAAGTCCATTTAAGTATAATCTCGACTCAAGCCATGTTTGTATTCGGAATGGGTTTCATTTTTTATTTTATCCAAATTGTAAAAATCAGAGCGTGTACATTTCAGATAATTACGATGCAAATCTTTCTAATATTTTCATTCTTTACATTTATAGATAGTGAACAATGTGTATAGCCGGACGCTTTCTATCGACTACTACTAAAAATGGGAGAGAGCCCAATTCAGGAAGACATATATCCATTTATACATACATTTTGTATATATCACTGAATAATTGTAAATATGAATAGTTCATTATTAATCTGGTAAAATTGTAAACTGTCGAAAGAATAAAATTGTGAACAGACAATACAATTAATATAATTTTTTGATAGTTTATAATCAAAGGAGAATAACCAAACATCTAACCCGCAGTGGAGCAACATGATTGATTTAAGCTCCAAACCGCCCCTCACCCTGGGGGAGACTTAAGCCCCTGCTGTGGGGTAAAAATGGGCTGACGAGGTGAAGTGAAGTGAAGAAACGATCATGATACTGATTTTTCTCATGCATCAAAAGAAAGATCATTTGTAAATTTTTATATTTATTTAAGTTGTTGTCCTACGATTTCTCTGCTTGTTTTAAACTGGAGATTTATTTCAGAAATTAAAAAGATTTATTATTGACTACAAATTATCCATAATTATCACCTGATTTTAATTTTTATATGCGTAATATAAATTTTACTGTCCCATTCATAATCTTTCGTGAGTTTACAATCTCGCAAGATTTATTACAAACTAGCTTTTACAATTACCTGGTGACAACCATATCAAAGCTGGAAAATAAAATTTTGAAATAAGCACTTGTCCAAACGAGATATTTTTTGAACATTGACAACTATGTCGAATTTTAATAGTAACACCCTTTTCACTTATTAAGGATTTCAAGAAGAAATAATTTGTAGATATAGCTTTTTAAAAAATATTCTGAACATTGAATCCTATTTATTTTATTACCATGCGAATAATCTATGTCATGCACATCTTTAATTATTCACAGTCAATATTATTCTACCTGCAGTCTTAGATTGATCCTATACCATCATAGTTATACTTTGTGCACAAATCTTCTGTCCGATTGAAAGAAGTGACATAGCCAAACCCATGACAGCCAACAGAGTTCTCGCTGCGGGGAGGTTGAATGTAATAGTGCATCTCTTTCTGTTTTTGATTCTTATTTAAAAGTTTTAAATTTTGATCATTTTCCAACTATAGTGACAATATACACAAGCTAGTAATTTTTAATCTAAGCTTATATTTCAGATTCCCAGAGCACATATAGAATTTTTTTTAGCTGAAATAAGCATTCTAATCACTTAGATGAACTGATTGGATACCAAAACGATTGTTAATGAAGGGTCACTATCAAAATTGGACAACCGCAAGCCGATAATCGCACTGTGAACACGTGACGCAGTCAGTTCATTCGAAAAAATCGTTCGGTCAAATTGTTCATTCAATCGGCCAAATCGCGTGAACGATGTCAGCATGTAACTTGTCATAGCCACCCCTGAATTCCGAGGCACTTACATGATCTTAAAGTAATGATATACAAGTACATGACTAAATGTTGGGAACGGCTCGCACAGGCTTGGCGCGCGTTGATACAACACGCGCCGAGACGCGACACACTAAGCCTATGGACATTTTGACCTACGCATATAAACGTACTAACTAAACCTAACACGGAGAGAAAGGAGCTATTGTACATCGACTCGTTTAAACTATTTCCCTATCTACTGCAGCCCTTAACTTACATGAACAGGCTCCAAACGATACAGTTTCAACTTCTGTGTCCACGCGTCGTGGTCACCTATCATCTCTGAAGCTTGGCTTTGCAAACATGAAACTTGGATCTATGAATATCTTTACTAATACCGAGTTGCAAGAAGACTACTCAAACCAGCGCCTATTAAAAGCCATCAACCAATCACACACCTTCATTTAGTTATTTAAGGACAAATACTGTCACATGATTGGTCGTGTGATAATAACGGTCACTAACCAACGAACCATCCTTAACCTTTAATGAGTCATTGATACGATATCATACCAACAACCGTATCTGTTTATGCGACGGTCACGTGACGGCCGGCGCCCGAGAGGTTAAAACAGTCACCAACTGAATAACCTTCTGCAACTGTCTTGATATAACTCTGTATAGAATTTCTGTCCAAGTTCCGAGCAAGCAAAAACAGCATGAGAAATATAAAAAACGTACATGCCGTCACACATATTAGCTAGTTTAAGCATTGCATCCAACTATTCATCATAAGCCAGCGATGATTTCGTCCACGACGCGTGGACATTCATACGCCTCGAACTGCACATACAAAAATTGGTGTAGTAAAATGGGTGAGCACTTTTAAAAAACTCTACTACAGTGCCGTTTATTTGTGAATGTTTAAAAAATATAAATATACGAGTATTCCCTTGTGAACTTCGAGAAAAAACGAGTGCAATTAGTGTGAGTTATTTTCTTTTAAATCCAATTCATCAACAAATTACAGATAAAAGTATTGTTTTTGCCACCAGGCGGCGCTACTGAATCGGGAGGTCAAACGTAAACATCATTTTCAATTGAGTTTCACAAACAATGTTGTGTCTTTGAAAGTGGCAGCTTTTAAAATAAGATGAAATAAAAACGAGGTGCTAAAGTGTTAAATTTTTATACAATTATACCTAAATTTGAATAAATATTGATGAAAAAATTTATAGATTACATAGAGAAAAATTTAGAGATTTTAAATGAATTAATGCGTTTTATCATCTCAAAGCTACGTCACGCATTTTATTTGACAACGTTTAACATGCTCCAAGTTACAGGAGCGCCACCTAGTAAGCGAACATTTTACCTCTCATTATCGAGCGCCCCTTAACTATCGTAGCGCTAGTGAACATGGTACAAAAGTTGGAGGCCGCGGACTATGTACATATAGACAAGTCGCGATAACAAAAACAACAATACCATTTTTCTCTTAAATGTATACATTTTTTTTAAATTGTCCGCACATAACTTCTATGTACAAACTTGTCTACGGCTTCGGCCGAACGTAACATCGATAGGGCACGTCACGCCACCGCGCGGCGTTTTTGCACACTAAAGCAAAACTTGAAATACACACTAGTTTCTGCGAATATTTAACCCCTCAAAGGTCTGTTAACGATACATTTACACAGTACAGTACACCGGTTGTTGAGAAGCTGTCAAAAATTACTGTTATTTGTCACGGCCAATAATTACAAAGGCTTGGTAGTGAATTCACTTCATTGTGGAATTTAAGCAGTTACCAAGTAAGGAACATCAAATATTTTAACATAGTCTATCGAGTTTACTGAATTTTGGACAAGTTTTCATGATAAGCTCTAGTTTAGTGATAGTCTAGTCTAGTTTAGATCATGATAAAGTCTAGTTAGAGAGTGATAAGTATTATAGCCAACACAAACATAATCCAATAGACAGTATTACATACAATACTGTCATAACAACATGATGCAGCACAGAGGTAACTGTGCAGAAAAACTTAACTGCAAGGCTGATCAGAGTTGACAGTAAAATTTAAGTTTTAAAATAATCACTTTAAAAAAAAAAGAAGGGGGTAGAGTACTGTCCATAGTAAAACAATCAATAAATTGATATTATTCACAAATGGCCATGGCACTTTATTATTATTTTTGAACTAATTCATTTGATTTCGTTATGATAAGCATCAAATGAACTACATAGAAACTCTGTAACTATTACTGTCTCTGTTCACCTCTAACATCAAGAACAAACACTGCATTTGGGAACTGATAGACTATTGTCATCCCTATCTACCTTAATAAACAAAGTTTCTATGCACATCTTGGTCACTCGCTCCCACTATTCAATTCCTAATTAAAAACGGATATTTACTTCTAGAGCGGGACAGGGTGAACATTGCTTCTTGTATAGCCAGTCAATAAGAAAATTTGAATCGCCGCGCGGGGGGTGTTACAATTTAAATCTTATATACATATTGTCGCGTCGAAGATAGGTATATCTAAATTATTGAGGTGAGGATTTCTTTTTTGGTGGTAATTTTTATATATTCTCAGTTTGCTACTAAAAATCATGGCCACATTAGTCATGTAAAGATAAATTATATTTTTTTTTAAAATATTTTTTGTCTCTAATATAGACACTGAAACTATGTAATAGTTAGTCCTATCTGGAATATTATACTGTTTACTTCCAAAATACACTGACGGTCTTACAAGACAATTTTTTTATAATATTTGGCTGTTTTATCCACACGCAACATTATTTTATTTTGGCTAATTTGAATAATTAAACACTTCAGTAATATTGCTGATGTTTGACATTGACATTTTGTTAACACTTACCACTGCTTTGTTGATCAGCAAAACTTCAAAAGTATAATTTTTTAATTGCACTGTTAGAAAACTGGCAACCCAGAGGCTAGTATTACAGCGTTCGTAATTAAAAGTAATACTATAGATTATAGCAGCAAACTGATTATATTGCGAATGGTTTAGGATAGGGAGGGATGGGAGACCTGGATGGGTACCTTATTTGTTCCAGAGGGTGCTTTACCTCCGGGTGCTCTTGGAGGAGGGGCGCGAGTGCGAGTGTGTGTGGGGGGTCGCGCCCCCCGGCCGCTCCTAACTGGAACACGAGGCGGGCGATACAGGCGACAGCGGGGAGTCGCGGGGGCAGCCTGATAGTGTCACCACCACCTGTGCATCACCATGATAAGATTAATAAATAAAATGTGAAATACATCTAGACCTGATACTATGTTGTGATAAAATTTTGTAATACTCATATTTAATAGCGTGAATGCTATGGCTAAACTTATTGGTGGTAATAAACTTAATATTAGCGACCTAAACTTGATAATAACTGTACTAATCTAGACTGACCGATTGGTCGAGTGGTTAGAGACTCTAACAGCGGAGCCAAGGGTCGCGGGCTCGATTCTTATCTGGGACAAATATTTGTGTGCATGAATATGTCTATTTGTTCTGTATGTGGGTGTAAAAAGTATCTATATATGTATATATTATAAAGAATATTTAAGTATGTATATCAGGTGTCTAGTACCCCAGAATAACAAGCATAATACTTGTTTGCTTTTGGACTAGATGGCACTGTGTGGGATGTATCAGGTATTATTATAACAATTGTTTAATAAACTAACTTCAATCAATATAATTTTGATTAATACTTGATATAATTTAAGACTATTTGATACATATCAGTTACATTATTAGCCTTTAAGTATGACTGATGTTAAATTTAAAAGATAAGCTGAAAATATAGTAATTTTGAATTAAATGTAAGTTTAACTGGCTAATCTTTTTATTATCACAAATAACTTTACACGTAACATATAAAGTCATGCGACATTTTGTCATCATTCGTCATATTTTTCATAGGCATTAGACGTCACCTACAGCCTCTATTTTTAAAAAAGAAAAGTAGGTAATTACCACTTTAAATATTTTCCCATAAAGAATTGTTGATACAGTATATTTTCGTTACTAACACAAACAAAAATAATAAACTTCTTTTCTTTTCTGTGCTATATGATAGGAAATCTTTTTACTGTTTATGAAATTAGGACATGTTATTGCCAATGTGTGTTGGAAAACCATACTTGCTTTACTATTTTCATAGTTTCATATAACAAATATGAGATTATTCAGTCATTATACCGGTTGTTCAGCTGAACGTCGTCACAACTTATAGAGCGTGTAGAGCTTACCAAACTAAACAAAAAGTTTCAACTGAACAGATAGTGCAAACTAACGGTTATGAAGAAAAACATGTTTAAAGTTTCATTTTACAGTTTGTTATTTTTTTTAAACTTTGTTTAGTTTGGTAAGTTCTACAGGCTCTATAAGTTTGCACTATGTTCAGCTGAACACCCAGTATGTAGCATATTAACATGCAAATAGTATTAACATGCAAACAATAACAATAAAAGTTAATAACACGAAAAAAACATATAATTGAGTATAAGTTTTATATGTAAACATGCATTATTAAATAGTACACAATTTAAATTATCCTTTACCAAAATGCAGCCATTTTCCATGGGTGTGACCATTAAGTAACATCTCCTGTTTAATAATTAAAAAAAAAATTACCTTCCGACTGCCAGCATGGTTGCGGTGTTCACAAAGCCATATCCCTTGCCACGTTCCGAGGTTCAGCCGCCCATCGGTGATAGGCATAGTCAGCGAAGATCCTATGAAGCAGGCCTTGACATGCGCGGGCTACAACAAAACAAAAGCGGTTCTACGTGCATATATACCTTCCTACTGCCAGCATGGTTCCTATGTTCGCAAAGCCACACGCCCTGCCACGTGCCAAGGTTTAGCTTGCCGTCCGTGATCGGGATAGTGAGCGAGGAGCCCAGGAAGCACGCCTTCACGTGCGCTGGCTGCATAATTAATGCGATTGAATGTTATTTGAAGATTTAAAGAAAATAAATTATAGTGTTAGAATTGCAAACCTAGAATTTATGTTGATGCTAAACACCAACGAAGCGTCGGAAAGAAAGGTCATGATCCTAAAAATGCTGCCGATGAGGGAAAGAGACAGACTGCAAAGTTACTTTACGTCATTGTATCTTTTAGTAAGAGGCCATAGCGCCCCGCTTGTTTGTGATGTGAACAGTTTTTTCAAATTATTTATGAATCATGCAAATAAGTGTGGAATAAGTGTCGTTTTTTAAATCAAATTACCATATATACATGATCAATAAAGAAATAGTTTTTATTATAATGCATTAGTTTCCATTGCGATATGTAGTAATTTTTTTTTTAAGCAATAATATTTAAAGGATATTTTATGTGATAGTCAAATGTTAGGTTACGCTAGGACTTAATGAATGCCACTGACAGTACTGTATAAAAGGATCTATGGAAACCTAATCTATAAAATAAAAGTGTATTGTGTACAACATAACATTATTTTTACATGTAGACATTCATTAATACAAGTAAATATGTATGTTTAACACATATACGAGACATCATTGTATATCTTGTACATACTATGTACATACTATAGATGTAGTATAGTATTGGCATATAGACTGATAATATAGAAGTGGAAGAAGATAGTATATGTATATACATAATCGGTCTGTTTGGTTGGAATCAGTCATGAATGGAAAAGGTTCAATAAAATTGCAACTTCCTTGATTTTTTAGGTGCAATGTGTTGTTAAATAAATGTAGTACAACATAGTTACAGTTCGCCTCAAACTTTATGGCAAAATAGGAATACAACGCTATAAGCGTGCTTCCGCAAGTACAGTCATATACCCCTCGCTCCACTGCGTCCCGGTACACCTAAAATTGGTTACTGCGACGCGACTTGTGCCTATGTTCACATCCGCCATAAAGTTTGATTGGAACTGTATGTGTACACAGTATCTTGATATGATTCATCTAAGAAGGAAAATTCATAAAACTGTACATTGCACAATTTGCATATGCAGGTACAACAGCCATGTTTGGCTTTCTAGATGTAATATTGTAGTACTACTATGAACGTTTTATATAGAATCATATAGTCATATCGTATAAAATTATTAAAGCATATAGGAAAAGCTATCATGCTGATTATGTGATTTTTTGTTTAATTTATGCTCTAAATGAATTCAAATTAGAATAAAATAAATAAGAGATACTTGAATTTTATCCATATCTAATCACACTTTTTCTAAAGATTGACACCGGCTGTCCTGCACATATGTATAGTGCATACTATAGTATAATTTTTTTGGTTTTGCTTGAATATGTTCTCTGCTGAACATTTTTGTTTTTAAGTAACTGATAAATATTTTATACTGTACCTTTTAACTGCTATTACTAGTTCAAAAAACTTTAAGATTGATATTATAGTAAAAATAATTGATTAATCATGACAATTAGTTTAATAATAATCTTATGATTTAACTTTATGTAAATTATTTGTTTTTATGTATTATCATCAGAACAAGCATTATTATTTTTATCTAATAGTAACTTTAAAAAAATTTTGCTTTACTTTGGTCAAGGTGAAATGATAGCAACTTTGTTATTAAGGCTACAAAATTGAACATCATAGATATCATAAATGATGAAGATAAATAAAACCTGCAGAAGGCTTCTGGCATTGCCGTCTTTGCAGACACACACAGAGACAGCTATAACTCCTCATTAGTAAGAGCAATAGAAACAGTCAATTCTTTTGACTTGAGTACACCTGAACTGGGATATATGTGTATGTGGTATTGCATGCCTGGTATTCGAATGTAAGAGGATGCTAAAACTACATATGTAAATTTTAGTTTATTATTTTTACAATTTATTGTAAAGATGAAATATTTTATTCTGTACTAGCGACCGCCCGCAGCTTCGCTTGCGTAGCCTACAAATTCCTGTTATAGGTACTATTAACGTTCGAGATGGTTTATACATACTTTTTGCTGGAACCAATTTTGGTTACACCTATTCAAACTTTCAATCTTCATTCCCTTTCCACCCTTTAAAAAAACCGATACAATTTTTCATCTCCCGTTTCCCACCCTTAAAATGTGGAAATCTAAACATCCTGAAACACGTCATTATTAAAGTCTCTCCATTCCCATCCTTAAGTTAGAAATTTCTAAAAAAGCCTTTCTTAACTTAATGCTCACGTTATAAAATAAACCTATATTCCAAATTTAAGCTTCCTAGACTTAGTAGTTTCGGCTGTACGTTGATAGATATTTACGTTGATGATAGATAGACAGACAAACAAACACAAAAAGTAGCTTATGACACTCTTGACAACCTTCTTTCACGTCTGCAAAGTTTCATTAAAATCTGTTCAGCCGTATTGCAAATTAACTCGAATAGATGAAATTGAATTGAATAGACACATAGAACGTACAGAGAAACAGACGGACAAAAAGTAGCTAATGTCAAATCTCTTGACAACCTTCTTGCAGTCTGCAAAGTTTCCTTAAAATCTGTTTAGCCGTTTTGGAGATTAGCTCAAATAGACAGATACACGCACAGACAGACAAACGGACAAAAAGTAACATTTGTTAGTTTTGATAACCTTCTTTTCATACTTGTGATGTTTCATTAAAATCGGTTTAAACAGATGGACGTACAGACAGACATACAAAAAATTCTGTCACTGTCAAGTCACTTTTGTCTACATCATTTCCAAATGTGTAAAGTTTCATCAAAATCGGTTAAGCCGTTTTAGCCGAAGCCAATTTGCTCGAATAGACAGACAGTTCGTTTTCATATATATAGCCTATAACCATCCGCTAGATTCAGGCTATCAAAGGGCAAAAAGAATTTTTCAAATCCGACTGGTAGTTTCAGAGATTAGCGCGTTCAAACAAACAAACTCTTCAGCTTTATAATAAGTATTTCTATTATATAGATTAATAGATTATAAGATAATAAGAAAATAAGATATTACTGAAAACCGTATCAAAGTCTATTGCGTGGTTTGGAAGTAAAAAGTTAACGACAGTTAAGGCAGACAGCGAATTTATTTTCTCCCGCTATAGTTTTTATATTTCGATAAAAACTGGTAAGATATTAATTTAAATTGTAGGGTGTAAAGGGCAATTATAATATGCATGAACTAACGTATTTAATTTGATAAGGATTAATATCACGTTTAAAAAACATCATCGCAAATAGTACATTATGTTAGAACAAATTTGATTGTCATAAAAAAGGTTATAGTAAGTTAACCTTAAAAGATACACATATGCTGTCGCGGACTTTTCGTTATAACTTTTAAAGGGAAACAATTCCGTAGTACATGATTTTTGCTTAACATCAACCGTTTACGCAGCGCGCGCGACGGAAGCTCTCAAAAGGAATAATTTTTCCCGTTTTTGCAAACATTTTTCATTAATGCTCCACTCCTATTGGTCGAAGCGTGATGTAGTATAGCCTATAGCCTTCCTCGATAAATGGCCTATCCAACACAACGATAATTTTTTAATTTGAACCAGTGGTTCCTGAGATTTGCGCGTTCAAACAAACAAACAAACAAACAAACAAACAAACTCTTCAGCTTTATAATATTAGTATAGATAATAAATAAATTTATGATTAATGATTTATCATACATCAAAATTTAACACCTATATATTAATTGGTTTTACATCCAAGGCCCAATGAAGAACTAGGTAAGGTTTTTTTTTAAACTTCTAAAACGCTCACCATATCGTCGGGTCCTTCACACGAATGGCGATACTGGAGGCCTTCTGGCACAATTTTGTTGAGCATCATCTCCATGTCATCTCTGACATCTGGATCCCAGCTCTCATTAAGCGCGAGGCTCGCCGAAGTATGCATTACTGGAAACATAATTCATAACTATTGTTTAAAATAATAGGTACTCCTGGACAGATATGTATTAACTGTAATCAAACGCCCTCACCCACAGAGATATTGAAATATAAACAGTGATGGAATGTATTAACTAATACAGCCTGTTTGATTGATTCAACCCTTCTGTCTAAGCATTTTTTTTAATTTTGTATAAATAAACTCTCCGTAAGTACTAACTTATCTGAGACATTTTCTTTTGTGTTTGCGATCTACTTTTATTTTACAGCACAATTACTATTTCAATTAGACATAACACAACCAACGGTTGTTCACACAATTTTTAAATTTTTTTACTGCACTATTACCATTTCAATTATACATGATACAACCAATGGCTCTTGCCACAATTTTTAAAAATTTTTTAACTACACAATGACCACTTCAATTAGAAACAACACAACCAATGGTTGTTGCCACAATTTATTAAATTTTTTACTGCAAAATTACCATTTCAATTAGACACGACACCAATGGTTGTTGCCACAATTTTTAAAAATTTGGCCAACATCCTGTAGAAACGTATACAGAACTACTTTAATTCTCTTGTTATTTTGATACCTCTACATCCTAACCTATGAGTATTTACCCAAACCCATCAAAATCGGTAGACAAATAAATTAAAGGCATTTATATATAAAAGTTAATGACTTTGTATATGTATCTGTTTATAAAATTATATTCGTTTTCACTAGCACGAGCATACCCAAACCACCAAGATTCAGACAAGATGGTTAACGCCGTTCCTCAAAATAATTGCGGCATAGGAATGGAACCCAAATCCTTCGACATTGCAAGTGAGGTCCTGACTGCTGCACCACGGAGGTTGTCTAATAATTTGAGATCGTTTAATTTGACAGGTGCTAAAGGTGCAGTATGAAATCAGCGCGCCTTCGAATTAAACTCACTCTGGATGTGACAGAGGCCCACCGCGAACTGGGCTAGCTCCGGGACCTGCTTGAGGATCTCTTCGGTGACTAGGTGCACCCCCCGGTGCTGCGGCCGCAAGTTCAGCTTCCGTTGGAACCACGCGGATCCAATTTGAATACCTCGATTCGAGGCCATGTTTAATTTTTTAAATCGCTACAAAGTGAACGCAAGAACGATGACGATCTTACTCAACATCACTTAGAACAACCTTTTACACGAATCAAAACCACAATTATCATAAATAATACATCTTCGATCTTTAAATAGTAATAAATATATCGGAGGTTAGAGGACAGATTCGACACCCTATTTTCTGCGGAAATATGAAACGGTTGCGCGCGTGTGAAAGAGAAATACGATAAATGTTGTCCTTACACAAAAATAATACAATCGTAAGAGTAACACTACAAATTCATTCATAAAATAGTCCGTTTTCTATGGTTTTTCTCTAAAATGTACCTAATTATAATCTATAATTCGTTATAATAATATAATCTAATCTTTAAATAATATAATTATCAAAGCTAAATATATAAATTTACTGACAAGGCTGACAGGTATGTAGAACAGAAAATCTGAATTATTGTTGCACTACAAAAATATGAGCTGTTGTGACCGAGTGTGAGTTATTACTTTATATAAAAAAAGTTTAGGTCAATTCAGTATCGCAATCTCTTCTGCTGACATCGTCACTTCTATGATGGTAGAGTGGAGAAATCCCCCAACCCGCATAATAAGATCAATGCCGTGGGTTTATACTCCCTAACATTTTAAGCTATGGTTTTAAGTCCTAAATATTGGTATCATCTACTAACTCAATGGTGAGAAAGGGCTAAATTCAGTGAGTAGAAAGGCATAAACTACATACTTTGTACATGAAAGTTTGATGATGATTACAAAAGACATTTTTAATGAATATTTTCATTTTTTTTTTCATCCCATTCCACAGCCTATTACCCGTCATTGCCATTGTTTTAAACTACCATTTTGTTAAATTGCACATGAAGTGTGATGACTACCTCTTAGCCTAGTGCGTACGAAGCCGGAGGTCCCGGATTCAAATCCTAGGTCGGATCAGTATTTGTATGATGAATATTGATACTGGTACCGGGTCTTGGTTGTGTGTGTATTAAATGTATGTGGTGTCTTCGCTTGGTACCCAAAACTATGCCCAAAACACAAGCTAAAGCCTAGTTTGGGGCCTAGACGTTGTTGTGATGTATACGTTATTATTATTTTAATATTATTATTAATGTAGGTCACACAAAACTATATTTCACGGCAAATATTCATAATATCAACTGGTGTATATTTAGTGTACGGCGTATATTTTTTTGCAGACTTTTTTCTTGTAACATCATGGTATCTCTATGAACATCCATAATAGCAATACTGTTTCTGTAATGCCCGCGACATTTAAAATGTAATAAGAACGGGAAGATACGAAAATAACAACGAAGAATACCTAGTAATTCGTTACTTCATTTCTACTACTTCTTATGTAATAAATTAATAAAACCGCATACAGTTAATTTGTTAAAATTGTGCTCGCCCTCTCAGTGTAACTTTATGTGTGATGAAGCTTGTTATACGACTAGCGACTGGGCGTAGAGGCGTAGGGTGTAGAGGTCATGAAAACTAGGTGCGGCTAACACCACACCTCAAAATAAAGGCAATTATTTTTCATTTAGTGTTTCGCCAGTACGTAGTCGAGTGCTCGTGTCCTATTTTCTTAATTTGCCTTTGATAATTGCAATGGATCCTTTAATGGACGTTATAAAAAATTCCGAAGAGCCGGAATGGCTAGAAAAAACTATTGTTGGGGGATTGCGTGTTTGGCAAATTGTATTTCTTTGTTTAGGAGGTTTGACCACTATAAGTAAGTGGTGTCAGTGGTCTATTAATTTATGTATTGAGCCTCATATTAACTATTTCTTTAAATCCAAAATATTAATACAACAACAAAGTCATGTTTATAACATATCTACCTATACAAGTAATTATAATCACGGTATTAAAATTTGACTGTTTATGATATACTTTTCTGTTATCACTTCAGATTATACGTAAACTATTACACCTGTTTATTTTCTTTGCCAGTCGTGATGGTATGCTGCTGTTTCCGGTTCCGCATCCCGCGCACAAAGCAACAAATAGAAGCGGATTATCAACGGCGTAAAATCACAAACAAATTCAAAAAACAACTTGAAACTATACAGGATGCGAAGATGGACGACATGTCGTTAAAAGATGGTGAATTAAATATTATTTTAATATTTGAGATATTAATATTTGACATGTGATTTGACACACAACGCACTAACATTCGTTTTGCGTACGGACCGACCGAGGCGACGACTTCGGATCAAACTCATAAGTCGGTCTGTAAAATTTTCGACATCCCTGATAGAGTTCTGCTTCACATGTCAAAGTTTCATTCTGGTAGGTACCTAGATGATGAAACCCTAAACTGAAGTAGAAAATATCCAAACTAGTGGTCGACAGCAAATTGTTAGTTACTGATAGTTTATGCCGCCGTGCCGTAAGGTTCAATGCGGTGGGTACCTACCTACCAGTCTAAGACGGATGATTTTGCTAAGATACTTGTTTATTGTTACTTTTATCTAAAATATGTATCTATGTACATGCTTCCTTCCCGTGTGAATTACACGTTTATACCAGCACCTTTCAAGAAACGTCTCAGGACATTGTAAATATTTCAATTTTAAAATTTTCCACAAAAAACTGGAACATAATCATTACCATACCGACAATTAGGGACGCTAACCCTAACACCCAAGCACAGCCATCAGCACCACGCCAGATATATTCTGTGACCAAGCCCTCTTAGAATCGAATTGATAGGAGGCGTCACATACCTACTGCGAGCAGAATGAAAAATAATTGTTTAAATTATTTATTTCTTTTAGTCCTGGAGCCTGTGACTAAAATAGTTACGACTTTGCAAAAATCGAATTTTTTATAAGCAATATGTAAGTATACACATTCATGGACTATCTGCGGTCTATCTGCTAGCTAGGTATTTGCGTGTAGAGTAATACGTCAAATATTCTGACCAAACATAGGTAGTTACCGTTACACACAAAGTATTTTAAATGAGTAGCGGTGTTTTAAAAGCATTTAAACTTCCACAAATGCTGCTGGGTATTTCTCTGAAATACGGATACTTAGCACTTTCGTTAAAACTTTCGGATAACAGGCTTTTTTTATACATTACGGATAATAGATGTATTTTGCAAAACTATTAAGCCATGGTGCACTCACATTATGTTCATGTATTCGAGAAATATTTAGCAACGATTAACTGGTAAAGACACGTCAGAAACGGCTAAAGACACGAATATACCTATAAAACATTCTTAAATTTAATACTAGGTGGTAGAAAACCCCCAAGGCTATCAAAGAAAACTTTTTTTATATGAACCTAAGGATTTGAAACTTTACTTGGAAACTGGCCATTTGCATTTCGAGCTGTGGCGTTTCCACAATTAATATGTTTATATCATGGTCATTAATTATATATTTCGGTTTAAATTTTACAAGTCGATGAGATAATGGAACCCACATGTAAAAAAAATCAGGGGCACAAAAATTATCATAACTTATGCCGAGGGTTATCTCAAGATGATGGTCACTGTTAAAATGAGGTCACAAAAATAAAAATGATAAAATATTTATTCCGTTGATTGGAAATAACTATTTTTCTACTAAAAAAAATCAGCCAAATGCGAGTCGAACTCGCACACAAATGGTTCCGTATCTCCGCACAATACAAAAAAAGTGTTTCTTCCCCACGCAAGAAACACTTTTTTTGTATTGTGCGGAGATACCCCTTTAATCTATATACATAAAAGTACATGCCATATTCCTCATATGACAAAGGCATCCACTATCAAAGGATTTTTCAACATTCAACCCAAACTTTTTATTCCCTGGACATATTCGCATGAAATTTCATATGAATTTAGTACAGGAATAATAATGATTTACGTATTTCAACGTTTTCCAAAATTCAACCCCTAAGAGAGTAAAATAGGGGATGAAAGTTTTAAATAAACGCACAAACCAAACCTTTAGGGCTAGAAACTTAAAATTTTGCACACGTATTCCTCTTATGACGTAGGAATCCACTAAGGATTTTTCAAAATTCAACCCCTAAGGGAGTAAAAAAGAGGACAAAAGTTTGTTAAAGAAGTTCTAAAGTAAACGTGCGCGAACGAAGCCGCGGCGGGTAAGAACTATAGGATATATAAATATATGTGAAATGGTAATGCGAGTGGGAATTAGAGCGGGAAAAATCAGTAGATATTATAATAGAGAGACGGAAGCAGGAGTTAGATGAGAGTTAAAGTGTGAGAGGGAATGAGAACAGTGGTGAGAGAGGAAAACGACTACAAGGGCGTAAGGTGTCCGCGCGTGCGAGGCCGCGGACGGAAGCTAGTTTTCAATAAGAAGGACAGCGGAGCCTTAGCGATAGGGTTATCGTTGGTATCCTTTGGGTACGAAACCCTGAAAAATGAAGTCCATCTGTTAGAGAAGATATGTTAATTTGAAATTGTTACTTTTAAGGAGAAATTTAATTTCTTGACTATAAAAAATGCTACTTATGCCTGTCCTACATACATACAAAATTTCATTGACCAATCTTTATAAATGTAGAAATTGTGAAGGTGTGCCAGATAGGACAGATGGACGGACAGATATTCCCGTCCCAAATATTTTCAATTTTATCATGATTTTACCAAATGGAATAGGTCTTCCACTTGCCTACTCTGGTTTATAGGACTGACGTAATTTAGATTCCTTAGAGCAACCTAATTTGTTTCTCATGAAATATCACTTCCAAGAAAAGACATGAATGCGTAAACGTCACATCTCTGTTGCATCATCGTTTTTTATCAATATGCCTGAAATAGCTGAAGACTATGTAGGTAAATAGTCAGTGGAAAAAGATAAGATAGCTAGATTTTTATATGTAGGTATGATTGTAAATCATTGTCATTTTTTATTTGTACGTAGGTGATCCTCGCTTTGTTTTTCTTTAGTGATATTTTACTATACGTTAATTAATTTGTTTTTTATTAGCCTTGGAATTGTTCCACGAGAAGAAAACTCAAATGGAAGGCACCGAAGATTCACCGCCAGTTTCGCAGAACAGTCCTGTCATATCGCCTCAGCGTGGTAATTTTTAATTTTGTGAATACTAATTCGTAGACCAATCCGTATGTACAGATTTTCTTCAACCTTTGGAACTTTACGGATTTTGATATGAAATGTTTAGACAGCAAGCTTATCACACATGCGTCTCAGAATTTATTTATTTGTTTCGGCACAATAACGTTATAACATATTGTTCTTTGCATATTCACGACATCAATCATCAATACTTCCCCATCACTAGTTCCATTTCAGAAAGTTATTTGAAAAACAGACGACAATATGAGCACAAGAACGTACGAACCTTCGAACACCTATACAAAGCAGTGTGTTTGACGCGTCATAACGATGTTATATGTCAGGTGTAGATTTAAAGTGATAAACCGAGAGACGACAACGAAAGTAACATGTAGATTTATGTTGACATTAATGGATTTAAAGCGAAATAGATGTGTAAACGAGATACCCTGCATTTTACTTTAATTTTATACTTTCTTGGCCAGTCCTATCATACTAAGTGGCGATCCTGGGACAGAGCGAGAAGAGCGGCCGCTCTAATCGCCAGGTGGGAAGGGGTACCTTTTACAACCCACATGCAAATTATACTAAAAATGTCTTTGTCTGAATGTAGCTTAGTCACGGTTAAACGACTGCAAAGAAAGAGTTCTTATTGGGAAGCAGGGCGCTAACAGGAAATCTCGCACCACCTAGAAAATGATCTAGGACTGCCACTGTATACCACCATTACCTATACATAGTAAAACTCATAAAAACTCATACCAAACCAATCAACATATGTTACCTGTTTTTTTTTTAGGTTCGTTGGAAGCATCGCAAGATGGCGAGCGGAAGTCCGAGCAATCGACTGGAGTCGGCAGCTTCGCTAAATTGGCGGGAAAAATCTCGACAATCACTAAACTTGCACAACCTAATGCACCAGTTTCACCGGCGAACAATAGAATGAACTTTTAGAATGTAATCAAGTAATAATAAAATTGTTGTATGTTCAACAAGAGAGCAAAGTTCGTTTTTGTTGCGAGTGCTGTATTTGAATCCCGAGGGAGCGAAAGATACAATACAAGCGTAGCGAGTGATTTTAAATGGTTTCTAACTTAGAATCCTGAGCGTAGTGCGGGATTAAAAAGCGCAAGAAACAAAATTATTTGCTCTTACGTGTGACACATACAATTTCTAACGTCACTAGCGAAAAATTTAAGATGTACCTACTTAAGAAAAATGATTGTAAGTAGATTGAACAATAGGTACATTATTTATTAAGAAAAATTTTTTTTCCGGTAATTTAGTAACTTTACATCAGAATATAAACAGATTTAATAATGAACTTAAATTAATTTTAAATAAAATCTTATTCTAATTTACAAACTAAGAAATGCCTACAGATAAATAAATTAGTACACTTATTTGGTTTGGTTTTACTGGTCTTCAAGAAGTCTTTCCCCAATTTAAAATTTTTTTAACTTACGGACGCTTTCTATTCTACTTTTCAGAAGTTTAGTTTAGCATTTGGAACTTGGTCTTTTAACTTTATTAAATTTCGTTCTCTTAACTCTGTATTAAATTATTCATCTCTACTAGATTCACTCATTATTCAAAACTTTTTAGACTTTCACGCCAAAATACATAATCGATGTAATAGGTTTCTTTTCTGCCATTTATTGGTTTTTGAGGGCTCCATAGCCAAATGCCAAAAAGCGAACCCTAATCATTTTCCTGACTTTTAAGACTATAGTTGTTGAGATATGCGCTATAATCTCCCCCCCCCCCTAACTGTTCAAAATGTTTACTTTTTAGGTATGAAACCGTAAATAAAAATTATTTAATGACTATCTACTAAATATAATAGGTATTCTTGATCGTTACATAAAATGTTACCGAAATAACAACCCAGATATGCTTCGATAATATGCAACACAAGTTGTGTAGTGGGACAAAGCAAACCGCCCACCAGCGCACTCCCCACTCCGTTTACAGTGAGGCTAAAAAGTCACTTGCCGCAGCATTAACGAATCAGAGCATACTCCATTGTTGCACAAGTTAATAATTATTTGATTTTCAGCTGAAACTACGCAAAGTATACAACGCTAACAGCTTCTTAGAACCTCAAAACTTCGCCATCCGATCAAACTTCGGTTTTCGAAAATTAAGACTGGAAACAATATCTAACATCCCGATTTATTTCATTCTTGGGAAATTTAAAAATATTAATAAAAGTCAAATACAGTAAGATATTTTCTTTAATCTAGAAAATAAAAAATACGGTATAAACGGATTTAAAATCACAAGAATAATTAATTACATATTCACAATTAAATTCTGCATCTTGGCCAGTTAATATGTCCGGCTTTAAAACTGGCAGTAAAAACAAATGACATTATTTAAGCAATAACTTCAAGCGACATTTTAACTTACACGTTATTTTACATAAATAATGCATATTGCAAAAAACATACATTAAAAATTCAAGTTAGCTACAAAATTATTTTAGTCAAAATTTCACTACATGCGAATTTTATGTGAGTTCGTAACGTTCTAATTGAACCTAATTACTGATTTTTACTTTAACATTTGTCCGAGATAAAAGTTTTGATTATAACTTTATCGCCGTATTTATTTTTTATGACTTAGCGAATTAATAAAAAAAAAATTTTACTCTAATTTCTCAGTCCTCATTTTGACTTTGTTCGATTCACAAATACTTGTCACTGTATTGTTAAAATATTACATTTTATACTGGAGAAATATTTGTTAATTCTTAATAAACAAACTTTAGTATATTTTTTAATATATTTTCCTATTACGCGTTAAGATAATTCGAATCAAAAATACTTGTTTATTCTAACCTGCACCTATTTATATTTTTCCCAAATCTCGATACAGTATTTCATATTATTTCCATACAGTGATTAAGAATAATTCAATATTAACTGCATAGTCATAAGAATATTACATCCTTATCAAAATAAAAACACTTTCATATCCATCTGGTGATGCTATTTATTTCAAAGTCTAAAAGAAAATAAATGCAAAATTTAAAAAGATTTTCTCTTAAAAATTGGTTGAATTGCACTTAAGTCTCCGATACTGCACGTATCATCTACACTAGCGACACTATATAACGAAACTCCGGGCCTATGTTAAGGTGCGCGCACACAGATGATAAGTAAGAAGCGTGGTGGTATAAAGAAATTAGCTACAACTTAATTTTATTCAGGTGAAATATTTTATCAGTTTCTTCAAGATGTAAGTTTCTTGGTCGAAGCAAATTCAGCCTAGACCAAGTAATCATGTATGCTAAATTCTGTTATATTCTTCTTATTAATATGGAAACTTATAACTCTTTTTTTTTTTAATGTGGATGCTGAAAGATGTATCAACATGTTGTGTATTTATTATCAATAAAATTGTTAATCGAATCAAAGTTTTAATTGATGCGTTCGATCGCGACACTCTACAGTAGCTTTGAGATTATTTAACAAAGTATTGGGCGAATAAAAATAGTTGCGTAATATAAATTGTTTACAAAGCAATTAAAAGTGTAATTATTCACGCGTAGTCCTTGTGCGGTTTGGAACAATAATTTTGGCTCAAATATTTGTGAGTGGTTGGAACGTTTTTGCATAACAACGATTAACGACATTAATCAATAGTGTGCGAACACCTTAAGGAGAAATGGAAACAAATCAAATCAACATGGTATATCGGATATGAATGCTAAAATTAATTTTTCTGGAAGAATCGATACGAAAATCTACTATACACTTTTGCTTATATTAAAATTGAATGCACCCTACCTAACAACAATAAGTGACCTTTGTTAAATTAAATTGTGTAATAGCTATATATTTATAATGAAAATATTTATAACAAATGTTTGTGCATAGTATTTTGACTGTATGTTAGCAGATTAACTAAAAAATATACTTCTAATAATAATTGCAAATATTAATATTATTTTATCTAATATATTTTTTATTTAGCCATAATTCTCAAGTTATCAAAGTGTGTAATGCAAATTATATCAATATTCAATAATTAATAAATACATAAAAATGTACATGTTAAATTACTTAAATTTATTGCATACATATTTTAATTAAATTTGTAATCAGGGAACTAGCATATACTTTTAAACCCTAGTGTGAGAGTGGCGTGACAGCTATCTAAAAAAAAATATTTCATATCTCAAAATGCACCAAGCTAAGAAATATATATATACATCTAAATAGAGTACGCATAAGCGTCATGTATCATGGAATTTGCGTTGTTTATTTTCGGAGAGTAGGGTTGAGGCAATACTGCGAGCTATAGAGCGCATCGCAATCGTAACTTGTTAGCAAGTAATTGCAATTCACTATTACACTTACTAACTTATTACATGCATACTCTATTCTATTGGGATAATATATTTCTTAGGTCGGCTTCAAAAGGCCATTTATATCTGATTATTACAATAATTTCAATATTTAATTTGTTAATTTATCAGTGGTAAGTATTGAGAAGCGATAAATATTGATTAAAATCATCGATTTTGTAACTAATCCCTTTTATCCCTAAAGTAAATCTCTCTATAGATAGGTATGTAGGTACTTAACAGATAGTAATTAATAGAGAAATGATGCAATGAATAATAATAGGCTAATTGACTATTTTTTTTAAATTATTTTATATGAAAGAGTTTTCTAAAGATATAACAGTGAAGGAATTTAAAAAAAAAATCAATATTAACAAAGTTATGAATGTCTAAAATGTCCTTTTAGACAGAGAGGGCAATACCGCACGGCGTACTAGCCTGTGACGTCAGGTCATTTACAATAATGTTCGTTTCGCAACGTAGAGACCGAGACAAAACTTTAATAGCTTATGATTTCCATATTCTTCAACCGAATATAATTTGGTTTATAAATTTTGTTATTGTTTATAGTCTATTTTTATATTTTCTTGACAAATATAGAATATTTAATATAAGTCCAATACCTTATTGAACAGACATTTGACGAAAAATATGAGATAAGAACTACCGTAATTGATAGATGTGGATGACTGTGATCAGGTATTTTTATTTAGCGGAGGACAAAAGTTTTCATCCAATATTTTTATATTCTGATTCTTATCTCTATACCTAGTATTGCCCTTCAATCCTTCAATAGACATATTATGAAGGCGCTGCGTACGTGAACACCCATACAGGCAGTCGTAAACGATTACGACGTTAAAACGCATTTTAATCTTGGTATGTTTTGAATTCGAAATTTTCAAAATTTCTATAACTAGGATTTCCATTCCATCAGCCCATTATACCCCACTACAGGGGCTTAGGCCTCTCCCCAGAGTGAGGGGGTTTGGAGCTTAAATTCACCACGCTGCTCCAATGTGGAATGGTAACGTGCTCTCCGAGGCATGGATAACTAGGATAATTATAGAAATTTCAAAGTTTTTGCTTTATAAAAACCTAGTTCTAACTCAAATGAAACTATAATTCAAAACATACTAAGAGTGAAATGCGTATTAACGTCGTAATCGTTTAAGAACGTTTGTATGGGCGTTCACGCGCGCAGCCCCTTCTTAAAAACAAATGATTGAGTTTTCTTAGAGTTAAAATCTAAAAGAACATCCAGTTACAGTGGTGGATAATATAGTGTAAAGCAATATTTAAAACGCGTTATTTAAGCCCAACGGATTTAGCATATTATATTGGTTGCTTCTTGGTGCTATTAAATAGCGCGACGCGAACCCGCAGTCCCGTCTTACCGATAGAGCGATGCGATCAGCACAACGAAACACGTCCTATAACAAATGCGATCGCGCGCTGACTGATTAGCGCAGCTGTCGGTCGACAGCATGTGACCGCCGCCCAACGCAACCAACGAACGAGGCGTGATCGCGTGCCGAGTGCTGCAGCAGATTAAACAGTCGTAGATATTCTCGCGTTAAGCATTTCCGTGTGTTATGCTATAGAATAGCATATAAATAAACATGCTAAAATAATATAGTTTATAGTCTGAAGCATGTTTTTAAAATATAGCTGATTTTTACACCACTGTCCAGTTATATCTAAGTTTTGTTTTCATTTGAAAAGCATTTATTTATTGTTATGAGTATTTTTTTCTTTCGTTTTTTCCAAGTAACCAAATGCATGATACTATTTTGCAAACATGGCTGTGCAAACAACAATGTGAACAAAAAATAGATGTCACAAACCAAACATACGCCAATTTATATTTTGACTTAGCACTATGAAGTAGGATTTAGTGTTACGCACATGTGAAAATCGTACCGAAAAACAAATATTTAAAAAATACACATGTTTAAGACCAACATTGATTATGACATATTATCTGTATAAACTCAGAGTCTATCGTTTCGATCACTTTTTTGATCATTTCAAAGTATTAGACACGCAATCTAGATGATTCTGCTATCTATAATTAATAAAAAAGTTATTTATTCAATTGTTAAATTGCATTAATTGGGTTTTATTGATTGGATTTTTGTGAGAAAATTGCAAAGATATTCAATAGATTTGATATTGTATTTTTTGTGCAAGTCGAGAGTAACCATAGGTCACAAAGAGGCAAGGACATTTTACAAGTTTAGTATGCTTCACCACTTTTCGATTTATGCGTCCGATAAAAGATTCAAACACCATAATTAATTTAGAAAAGAAAAATGTAATCTTGTGTTTGTAATTAATTGTAAAGGCATTTTTTATATTTTTACTGTTTTGAATAAATTTACTAGAGGTGTTCGAACTTTATCACATTGAACATTAATGCATTTATAAACACAAAAGAACATTTATCGCATTAGTAACTGTCACAGTGTATCCGAGCCAATTGTTCGATACACGTGGCCATCATGGTGTATATGTGTCAAATTGGTCAGAACGTGTAGATTTTTAGTGCCGCTTCAAGGAGACGATTAACTTTGCATCCATAAAATATTTGATCAAAATTGATTTTATAACATTATGTGTAACACATTATATTCACAATATACGTAATTACGTGAAATATTTACCAAAAATATTTCATGGTAGGCCAATGAAAACAGTGTAGGCTGAAATTTTTATCACCATCCAAATTTTAATATTATGATCTTTAGTGAAAATAATGAAACGGGTTTTTTTGTGTCACTCTACAGAAATATTGACATAGAATTGCCATCGTGATGCGCGGGTGTCCGATAGTAAAATAAAAACGGAAAAAAATATAACAGACTTTAGTTAAAAAATTTGAGAATGGTCAATTGCGTCGCCAGTGGGCCGCGGGAAAACCTTTCTCTTCTACTCCCGCGATTGCACCTTTCTCATTCATATTTAACTTACTAACCACGCTGTACCTATAATTAAATCAGGAATAATATTTTTAATGTGAAAAAATTTTACTTACATTTTTTTCACAAATGGAGTCACTAAACACAACCTAAAGCACAGAAAAAATTTGGCTGGTGATAAAAAAAAACATTTGGTATAAAAGTATAACATCATCAATACAAAATAAATATGACAATTTATTATTATACACTAAAATTTGTTTCATCGGCTACTATTTTTGTTATAAATCAAATTAATTTTACAAAATCATCTACAATTGGAGCTTACAATTGAGCACAAGCGCAATTTTGGCATTCTTTAACTACATTTTATTATATTCCGTAATTAAATAACAGTTTAATGTTAACTGTTATTCATCATAATTAAATTAGAAATTAAAAAAAAAACAGAAAAAATAATTTAACAGGACTAAATTACATACAGTCATCCATACAGAGGTAGTATAGCAAATCCTCCAAAATATGGCACGCGCGCACCCCTGATAAAAAGTACAGTAACGTACATATAGGATTGTTGTACTGTGTAGTCGACCATACGACTTTTAATTGTTGGTGCGCGCCTACCCGTAAGTAGATTCTCAAGTTTCAATTATCCATCGAGCATTCATTAAATGTACTAACACTGAAGATTTTTAGTCACTTATTGAATGATTTTACATTACTGCTTTTACAGGGAAAACATGACATCAGTGAATACTTTCATAATTTTAAGCTAAAGTGAGGCACGTTAGACGCCGACAGAAAGACAGTAAGTTTTACTTTCAAACCGTAGTGTTAAGGTATCATTCGGACCGCGTCGGACACCAGTGGCCTACAGCGTAACCCCCGCGACTGGCGCAACTACAGGTTATTCGAACAAGCCGGCCGTGGACATAGGTGGGCGACAGCTATTTCCTTTTCAAATATATACTATTTTTCTAGACAATAACATCTCACAACCATAAAAATCAATGTTCATTCGCATGACTAAAACATAGCAACAAAAATTTATCGTTTAGTAATGAACGCGTCTCCTTCAACAAAATTTATATCATATGTTATTCCATGTTAGAGTATAACTGATAACTACATTTTTTCAATTTTGGAAAGATACCGATTATTACCAAAAACAGAACAAAGTTTGTATATATATCTGATCAGCTCGTGACGTCACTCAGTGCGCACTATGAAGAAGTGCCTCACGTTAGCCAATAGTGATGCAACCGATCATGACACGATTTACTTTAAAAAATTGTATCTTCAGTATTTTTGTAGATATCAATAAAATCCTTTCACTAATTCATTTTCTTAAAACATATTACTATTTAAAAAAAAAAAATTACAAGTCCCGCTCATTTTTTAAACAGGGTGTCAATCATGTCGTATCCGTCGCGGCGTCCAACGTATTGTCTATGATCAACAACATACAGCTCACTTAATACGCGCCTAACTTCGTGACACATAGACATTTCGTCCAGCAATTATTTTGTGACATAATACAAACTGTTTTTATTTATCAACATAGATTATTTATATATTATTTTCTCCGAATTTACGTTATAAAAGTTTTTCATAAGAAGCAAGCCGTAGATATTGATGCTAGTAATTAGAAACATCTGGTTTCACTCATGTCATGTTTAACCCAGCCATCATCGATGACTGCCAAACAGCAAAATGTCTATAGTTAGTTGCAATGGTGAAGCAGTACGCACTGTCGGTGTTAATTGTGGAAACTACGTTCCGACGTGGGGCAAAACTCAGTCTCGCCTTATGAATGTTTTACCACTGAAAAGAAGAAAAAAAATATTACAACATATATTAGAAAAAAAAAAAATATTTGTGTGCATGAAAATGTTTATTTGTTCCATATCTGGGTATAAAATATCTATATGTGTATATATTATCAAAAATATTTAAGTATGTATATCAGATGTCTGATACCCATAATACAAGCTTTGCTTAGTTTAGAACTAGATGGCGCTACATGGATGTCCCAGTATTATTATTATTATAGTCTTAAGTGTATTATTGTATTGTTAGCATAGTAAATTTAAAAATAGTGTTGTCCAAAATTTTTATGAAAATGTCACAAACATTTCGAAAACCGCTATCCGTCTGACATTAACAATAGATTCACATAGATAATCGGAGGACACCAGGTATCCCCCTGATGAATATGGTATCTCGGAATAAGTATGACTCGGAATTGTCTGTGGCGACAATTCACCACTGATTGACTTAACGCTTGTGTGAGCGTCGTGGGGATATGGAAGTCTTCCGATGAACTGTATCTGTAACAATTGCATCAGTCAAGACATATGATGACTGAGCGATTTGTTAGAGACCCTAACTGCAAAACCAGAGGACATGGGTTCGATTCCCGCCCCAGACACATATTTGTGTGCATAAACATGTCTATTTGTTCCATGTCCAGGTGTAAAATATTTATATATGTATTATAAAGAATAAGTATGTATTTCAATTGTCTAATAAGCCATAATACAAGGGAAACACCTGCTTACTTTGGGACTAGATGGCGCTGTCCTATGTATTATTATTATTATTATATGCCAATGAATATACATACGTGATAGTCTTCCGTTCTTGAGGGCGCGAGTTGGACTGCGGCCTGGCACGGTTGAGCACTTTCAGTAGGTCCCCGGCTTTGGCGCGCATGCGCGAATGCACATACACCTTCGAGCATTTGATGTGGTAGTGAAGGTAATCACGGAACATGTGCAACAAGTCTATCGTGTTGTCGCGCGCCGCGTCGCACGTGTGGCGCGGGAACAGAACTAAAACATAATTATCGTTAGTTTAATTAAATTATCTATAGTAATGTTATAAATGCAGAATAGTTTGTTTGTTCATCGTTTATTCACGTCGAAACGGAGTAAAGAAATGATGTGATTTTTCCCACGGAGGATATTCGAAGGGGCAGAGTGTAACTTAAACTTCTGTTTATCCTGGTACATGGTTTCAGTGGGAAAAAATGAGCCAAGCTTCAAGTTCCGAGTTGGAATAGCTAACGCTGTGTAGCCGGCTTCTCCTCAGGCTTCGAGGCTATCAGTCTTTTTACAGTAATGATACTATCAAGTTAGCGGGAGCTAGGCTGATGCGTCGTCGTTCGGACTGGTCGTTAGCATGCCGCTTAAGGTCTCGCAACTCGTTCAAACTCTCATACAATCATAACTGTAAACTTACTCAAAAACTATTTGTTGTAGTATTAAAATTTAAATGAGCATCGTATGACAGGATCATAGTCCGCGTTATACTAGTCATACTTTTAAAGAAATTAGTTTTAGCTAAAAGTTATTGGTCTCAGAAACCTTCCAATTCTAGTTTATCACAGATAATTGAACTGGTTGTGGCAGGAGCTGGAGCAGAGTTGCGTGGTGATATCCTCAGATAGTTCGGGATGCACACGTGGGTGGAATGTACATTAAAACTTATCCTGAATAGTCTTTTAAAAATTTGAGAAGAGCTGAAATCGGTTTCGTTGGTTTGGTGACACGAATCTCGCTCCATATCATAACAAGCTCGCTAATTATACAGGGTAAGTCAGAATGTTATGCAGGTTTTCAAAAATTTATTATGTGAAATATAATGAACATATAATATTGTGAGATACACTGTGTGAAAGGTAAACTCTCAAAGTTTAGTTTCGTGAAACTGATTCCGCGTTCGCCCGCAAGATGTCAGCAGGAGAGCAGTTTTATGGTTTATGGGCCATTTTTCTTTCATGAACGTACTGTGAACGGACATGCTTTCCATGATATGCTACAACAATGGCTCCTTCCGCAGCTTGAAGAGGATAGTGCCGATTTCATTCTGCAGTTGGATGGTGCCCCTCCACATTACCATGGCAGTGTTCGAGACCATTTGAATGAGGCATTGCCACAGCGTTGGATAGGCCGTGCATCACAGGGTGATCAACAACTCATTCATTGGCCCGTGGATCGTATTTACGTACCACTACTTCCAACAACACTGGATGAACTGCGTGCTCGCATCACAGAAGCCATTGCTGATATCGACCGCGATATGCTGCAGAAAGTTTGGCAGGAGATTGAATATCGGCTTGATGTCTGTCGTGTAACAAAAGGCGCTCACATAGAACACCTGTGATGTGTTTTTTTTAAAAAACTACACTAAACTTTGAGAGTTTACCTTTCACACAGTATATCTCACAATATTATATGTTCATTATATTTCACATAATAAATTTTTGAAAACCTGCATAACATTCTGACTTACCCTGTATTTTATTTCTATCGCATTGTTCTTTTTCGTCAGTGTGTCTCGCTCTTTGTTCCGAAACATGTGTCAGATGAAAGAGCATGCATTTAAACCACGCTCACTATTGAGTTCAGCGTCACGCAGTGAGGGCCCTTAAAACGCTTTATCGTATTTAGTGGTGCCGTTGTCGAAACGTTACCAGTAGTGAAAAAGCGCTTCTTGGCATCTGCACTACTGAACGAAAAGCTTAATTTTATGCCGCTCTACCCGCCGCATTGTACCTGTTACCGGAAATTAAAACTAGAAGGCTACTTGAAAAAACTCACCAAATGTCACGTAACTAATGTTCTCCCCCACTTTAGCGTCAGTGTCCATCAACTCTAGCGGTGGTTCTTTGTGTGAAAACAAAACCTTAAAAGAATAAAAAAGAATTTTATAAATTAAATAGAACCGCACTCTTGATACATAATCATGAAGAACTAGAAGGCTGCTATCAATCGAAGGGTCAAGCAAAACCTGTCTATCATGGACCCAAAAATAGGATTGCTAGGTTGGTGAACCGATACTCTGCTAATTTAGAACTTCTTTGGAGGATGCATTTCGTCGTTCTCAGCTGATGTTGTGTTAAATTTGCATACTAATATTCCCATGTTCATTTGATTGTTTGCTCATTCACTTGTTTAATAAGTATGTATAATGCCGACTGGCATAAATAAATAAATAATAAAATTAATATATTTCTGTTATATACTCCAATCGTGTGGTATAACGATTTTAGGGAGATCGGAAAAGTTTGTATTACCAAAGACGTGCGAATTATAGGCGTATTGAGCATTGACTGATTGGACTAGTGGTTAGAGACCCTAATTACATCAAAGGTCACTGATTCGATTCTCACCCGGAACTAATATTTGTGTAGAACATGTCTATTTGTTGCATGCCTGGATGTCAAATATATATGTATTATATATAAAAAAGCTATGGAGATTCATGACCATTCCAGATTTATCAATTTAATGTCGGCGTAAGGATATGGTGCGTTTCGATGATCATCCAAGAGGCTAAAGGTGAATGGGCGCAGAAAGACCGAATCAAATTTTTTTTTGCCCTCTTTTGCACATTTATGTGAATGGGCATTGTTCAAAATTTTGGAACATGGTCCAAAAAAAATTCTATTTATAATATAGGAATTGGTGTCGTCATTCAAGAGAAGAAATATGGGAGGCATAATAACAAAGATACAAAAAGGAAACGTGGAACAATAATGTGACGTCACTACTACGTACAGCGTTCGACGGCCATACAATCAAGTGTAATACATAGAACATTGTACCTATCCATTCAAAGTTTGTCTGGAGAGATTGCTTTTAGTGATAAGACCACCCTTTACACCAGAGTTGAGATACTTTGTTTTTTTTAAATTACTTTTTGGTGTATGTACAATAAAGGCTACGATTATTATAGTAGCTATAATTACTAGTAGTTACGTCATCAGCTACCAGTTTTTAAGAATTAACTATTTCTTGAAAATCAATACATTATAATTCAAAAATAAATTAAGTAATTTGCCTAACTAATCATCATCATCATCATCAACCCATTTTTACCCCACTGCAGGGGCTTAAACCTCCCCCAGGGTGAGGAGGGGGGCTTGGAGCTTAAGTCCACCACGCTGCTCCACTGCGGTTTGGGAACTGTAACGACCGCCATCTATTGACAGCGTCTGGGACCGACTGCTTAACGTGCCCTCCGAAGCACGGTGTCAGTGATTTTGTGTACTTAAGTAAGAAAAACTCATTGGTACACGCCCGGATTCGAACCATGGCCCTTTGGGGCCTTATAAATTTGAGACAGGCTCGTTGCGCTCTGAGCTATCACGAAACTATTTATCTATTTATTGCCTAATTAATATTATCACTGAAAGCTTTTTTTAAATTGGTAACTAATAACTAAGTTATGAACAATCTCCAAAAAGACAGTATAATAAATAAAGACAGTATAATAAGACAGTAAATAAATAAATAAAAATAAATAATATCAATGTGTAATTTAAATATTTTTTTGCAAGTAAGACAGAAAATCTTTGAAAGTTTACATATTCTTTATTGTAACCGATTTTGATTGTATTTTTAGATTCGGCTATTTTAACCAGTCTATCTTTTGAGAAATATATGTTCAATCATAAACACTTACCCTATCGTTAAAACCAACATTGTGTACAATATGTACGTTCAAGTTCTTATCTTGACAATTTTACATAACAAAAAAATATATATGTCACCTGTGGAGCAGTGTGGGATGCTCTCCTTCCTTCTTTCAATTCCTGCATGAACACCTTCCCAATTACCATGTCATCCTCGTGTCGGAATACAGTAGAGAATACCACTGTCACGCGATCTGGTTGTGCTTCCACATACCTTGATGTTATAAAATAAAATAAAAAATCTGTCAGGTTCAGTTGTATGTTCTAATCTAAAGCAACTTGCATTTTTCAAAAATGTGATGTCATGGCTGCATTGGTGATTAATCTACCAAGCATAGCAGCACATATAATATTATAACTAAATTATGTAATAATTCAGTCAATAAAGATAAATAAAACAACATTATGAATAATTTGAATTGCTGAATCATTCTTTAAAATCAGTGTTGCCAGTTAGATGACTTTCATTAATCTGAATTTGCAAACTGTCACTGCAATTGCAAAATTGCAATTGCAGTGACAAAAATCCACTAGATTTATGATAGTAGATTCTCGCTCAATACAAAAATGACAAATCTTGTATTGAGTAAAAGATTTTTGCTGTAGATTAAGCAAAATATAATTTCATAATGGTATAACTGTTTGGAATCTATACTGATTCATTACTTAATGTTTCATTCAATTATATTCAAGAATAATTTCTAATTTTCATTTTAACATTGTAATATAAAAAAACTTAAGGTTTTTATATTACAAATAAATAATTAAACGTCAGCACTTCCAGTGGTAGCTGCGCAGTGCGAGAGGAGTGATTCCGCGCTACCTATTTGTCACTTATTGTCTATTGGACTGATAGACCAGAATCATCCTTCCGTACCGCGCAGATACCGCAGCGAAGTACCGTAGCGCAACTTTCAGTAAGAAACATGCATAAATCAGACCTTCCCATTCTAACCATCATTCCACCATTCTAATTTTAAATTATGTAGACTCACAGTGTTTCATCTTGTCTATAGTTAATAACGGCTCGCTTATGGCTGACATCCCCATCTTCTTGCAGGCGGAAATAGCGTTCAAAGACCGAAGCGAAGCAGTTCCTCTTTAATAAGCCAACTTTCTTCACCGTCTCTTCCCAATCATCAGGTATGTTCTCCAAATCGAGCAGCACGGAAACATTATAACCTGAACAAAGTATACATTCGCTGTAATTCTTGTTCCATTGGTTTCACCATAAGAGTAGTAGTGACACCAGTGACATATAAAAAAGGGAAGCTGACCGCGATGATCTAGACGATAGATATCTATTGCTGTTTAGAGTTTATTAGTATACAAACATTAGAAACAACAATTGCAAAATCAATGACTTGCAATATCAATGACAGGCTGCCTATCGTGAAGATTATTGCTGCCAGCATACCATTGTATAGGTCACCCTTCACCACTAAAGAGTCGATGAACCACTCAAAGGCGACACTTACAGCTGCTAAAATCCTGATTGGTTATATTTTTATTATCATCTTTAGAAATTTATGAATTTATTAAATACTGACAAGTGGTTAACAAGCAAATTTGCAGAATTTAGGGCCACCAAACAGTAATGACAACTTTAAAAAAATTTCAGTTTTAACGTTTTCGATAACCTGACATCATTCCTCCTGCATCGGCAGTTATTGTAGAGGACTGTAATGTTATGCGATATACTATAAAGAGATAGAACAAGAAAATCTAACCGCAAAAGTACAAAATTATAAAAAACATTATGGGGTGTTTGACTGAATGTAGTCCAAACTTATAGACCATGTAGAGCTTACCGGACTAATTGAAAAATATTTTTCCAAAAAAAAGATATTGAAAAACATTTAACTTTAAACATGATTTTCTTAGTAACCGGCCATCTGCTTACTTGAAACTTTTTGTTTGTCGTATTTATATTTTTAAATTTTTTTGTTTAGTTTAGGAAAACATGCTCTATAAGTTTGGACTACGTTCAGTTGAAGACGATGTATATGATATACCGCGTGTTCGGCTGTACGTAGTCCAAACTTATAAACCTTATAGAGCTTACTAACTTTTAAAAAAAATGTTTTTTCTCGGTAACTGTTAGTTTGCGCCATCTGCTCACTTGAAATTTTTTGTTAAGTTTGGTAAGCTCTACACGCTCTATAAGTTTGGATTATGTTCACTCGAACACCCCATATAAAATCTTATAGGAACCTTTAATCACGACAAACTGTAACATTCATATCAATTTTCATACAACAATTTCTGGGGGAAAAACCATTTTGTTTCCTACTACGTTACGAGATATAAATAAAAAATCAAAGGACAATTAAACAAAACAAGATACTTTCACATATTTTATGATTTGGTTTTCTACAAATAATTCAGCCGATGCATTCAGCAACAGGATACTTGGACAGATAACATTTTATTACTCGAATATCAGGACAAAATGGTGATATCAAATATAAATGCATTCACTTGATTACTATAAGTGATAAAGAAAAAAAAACGAATATATTTCACTCTTTTCAAAATAACCAAAAACGTCAGTTTGTCTATAAATAATAAAAAACAGGCCGAGTGTGAATCGGACTCGCATACGAAGGGTTCCGTACCATCATACAATATAAAAAAAAGAGCGCGACCTTAATCGAACTTAACCATTAATCGTTATTATGTAATTTAAAAATTATTGTATTAGACGGACGGACGGCCGAACAGACAGACAGACGGACGAACATGGCGAAACTATCTGGGTTCCTTTTTTGCCATTTGGCTATGGAAGCCTAAAAACTAGCCATCTGCAAGTTGGACTCATACACAAAGCATTTCGTATCACCATACAATATAAGGAAATATGTCTTATATGGAAACCCCCTTTAATTTTTAATTAAATTTATTTTTATTATTTGTTATTATTATAAAACTGTAGTAGTACACACTCCATGACAATTTTAAGTGTTTACGATGATCGTACAACCACCATTCACCAAAAATGTTGAAAAAAAACATGTTTCTTGTATGGAGACCTAATTTAATTTTAAACTTTATTTTATTTTTAATATTTGTTGTTATAACAGCAATACTACTACATTCTTCATGAGAATTTCGAGTGCACGCAATGATCTTACAACCATCGATCACCAAAAACATCCAAAAAAAAAAACACGGTTCTTGTGGGGGACCCCATTTAATTCTTATCATTTGTTGTTTTAGTGGTTATAGTAATACACGCTATGTGAAAATTTTAAGTGTCTACCTATTACGGTTCAGACAATACAGCCCTGTGACAGACGCACAGCGGAGTTTTAGTAATAGAGTTGCCATTGGTACCCTTCGGGCACGGAACCCTAAAAACTTAATTTTTAAGTATCTATATCAAATACATTTATTTCTTAAACCAAATTAAGAACACGCATAGTTTTATCAAACTTATCTGATAATTGTACTGTTTTGCAATGACTATAAGATAAGAAAAATGCCAAAAGTGTCTTATCAATATTATACAAAATATATTATCACCATTTACGTACAAAGCACATCGTTTTTTGGTATATTTACATTGACTCTTACTATTTTCCATCTTATTTTCAGCAGTCGATTTTGAATTATTAGTAATTGGTCAAGTTCCGAAGAAATCGGCTATCTTGTTATTCTTAATTCTGTTGTTTAAACAAAGGCTATGATGATTGGATATATGCAACAGATAATGTTGATTACTTCATAATGACTTCATAGTATCATGTTATAAGTATATGACATAATACCAGAAAAACACATCCTGAACGCATGTAAACAATAGTGAAAGGCTTGTAGTAATTTCGCTGACTATTGCATAAACAGTTTACATCATTGAGGTACTGAGGTTACTGAGGTTTACACTATAGTTTATTATAATATCTATAATGTTAAGTACTGTTGGTGCTTTATAATTTTCGTATGGTAGTCCACCTGTTTTTTGTTAGCACTCTAACGTCGTTATTTTTTAAACTTTTTTTTCAAACTTGGCACTAAGGTTTTCTTTTGGAGATGACTGGAGGAATTGATAATTTTATTATTTTTTAATAGATTTACACAGTAGTTTAGTTCACAAGTTCAAAAAGGTGTTAATTCATGAAATAACTTCTAAAAATATGAACGATAGTTCATTGGATTTGGAATATCTAGAAAAATGTATTGAAATGTTTTAACACTATGTGAAAATTTCTAAAGTTATAAGCAAATTAAAACAAAATAAAAAAGGATTTGATTTTTCACTAATACCCTAAAAACTTATTTAAAAAAAGTTATTGCCAAAATCGGAAAAAAAGATTCTGAAAGAGGAAATTTTTTGATAGAAAGTCCAAACTTTCATTACTCTATCTCCATTATTTATAATTTTAAATTAACACTGAAAATAAGGTTCCGCGTGGCCGTTATGAGGTGCGCGCAATGCCTCTGGACAGAGTATATCACATAAAATATTTTTTTAATTAATTAAAAACTTATGGCTTATTCTTAACTCTTAAATGAATAAGATCTCATTGGAAAATAATGTCAAAGTTAATTTTGCAACAAGTCTGGCGATTGTCCACTATAGAAATTTTATATTTTTATGTCTTTTACTGAAATATACTGAATTACTATGCCTAGTTATGGGCTCGCTGAACGCCACCCAATAGTATTTTTGCATTAAAATATCCCTTTTTTTAAAATTGTGTACACCATTAGGGTAAACAACCTTTTTTGTATGTTTTTTAAATATATTAGGTACCTTAAAAGAAATAAGGTATTGTTTTTCGAACTATTCTAATATCTTGCGATTTTGATGCTAATGAACCTGACGCCATATTGCTCGAAAAATGAAAATTGTTATATAAGCCCAATAAACACAAGAAAACAAAAACATTAATACGAAACATAATCATACGAATAAATACTTAACAATAGAACAAAACTTAATGAAACTAAAAACACTAGCAAATAACCAATAATAACAATATTCAAATAATTCATATGCAAGCACATTCCAAAGCAAAGTGCTTGCTAACTGCTTGCCTCATTGCAAAACATGTAGGAACAGATTTATTTTTGAATGACCGTGTCACTCACCACACACCGTACTATGAACTACAATAAAATGCGCAAGTGATAAGGACATGTATGGAAAATTATTCGTATCGTTTTCTTTCGATGTTAACATAATACTTTCCGCCTACCCTAAGAATATACTTTATTCATCTCCATTTCTATTTACTCGGTGTTACAGTACAGTTACGTACGTCAGTATAATAATCTTACCAGACTCTGGTTCAGTAAGCAGAGGCCCATATACTCGTTTGAGGAGTTCATCAGCACCATGCTCTTCCAATTGTTTATAAAACTTCAGTGATATACTAACCTGAAATTACAAAAATATATATTTTACAATTCAATGTTTTAATTTATGAGTCATTAAATTTTCTTTATAATGGACCGGGTTTAGTACTCTTTAAGGTTTCTTAAAATAGACCAATGCTTTTAGGTGAAAAAGTTATCTGTAGAACGAAAGAAAAAAGTTTGATTTAGTTGCAAGTGCTGAGTTTGAATTCCGAACAAGTGAAGCCTTTTAATAAACAAAATTTTTTTAATTTAATTTTTCCATGTATAGTATAACTTCTCAATATTTTAAACAAGATGGTGAGTGCATGTCTATAATCATATACTTCATAGTACCTCATATGTTCTAATAAAGGATTTTATTATTAATAACATTTAAAGAAACATAACTGTGTTTCAATTGAACTAATGAACCAGTTATAAAAGTCAATTAGTTTTAAAAATAGTTGGAATTGAATTCCAAAGCAAAGTAACAAGCCATCCTAGAAACATTTAAAAATTTTAAGGGCTCGACCCATACGTGCTCAAACGCATCGACCCAATATGGGTCGATGCGTTTGAGCACAGAATAGCAAGTGACCCAATTTTGGTCGATTTCAATTGATTCTCCATACAATTTATGGACCCTTGCGCTTCAAGCTTTTTGTGATGCCAATATCATTGAAGATGATTTAAAGTGGTTTCAATAAAAGGTAGGATACTTGCCATATAAAAGAAATAAAAATTTAAAAAATTTTATAGTTATTTTAGAATGACTGTCAACGTTTTATGTGCATATTTTTGCAATATCATATTTTTGCAAAATCTTTTTTTTTACTTCTTGTAAAAAATTTTATGGAATATTTTTATTATATGTTTTTAATTGTAAATGCGTAGCTAAAACTATAAATAAAACGCGATTCCGTTAGAAAAATTGTTAATAATTTTTTTTTTTTTTTGCGATTTTGCTAATTTTTTAATAAACAGTGGTGTATTTGTTTCTGGGCCAAATGATCTAAAATACCTATAGATAACTTTTTAGCAAATTTAATATAGTTCTCAGCAATATAGTATAACACTCAATAAAGTTTCATACATTAAAGTGCAGGAAATAGGTAAAGATGCAAGCGCGGGTGGCGCCTGCCACACTGCGGGGCCCCACACGAAAATCGTTTACTACTCGGTTGTTTTTCGCGATTTCGTCTTTCTACTTACGGAGTTAAGTTACATTATCTACATTATATTATTTTTATAATCATGGAAACATGAAACTTACTCTAACTTTGGTTTTGTCCCCATTAATATTAGACATATGGAATAATACACCGTCGAAATCTGCGACCGTCACATCTATGGATTCTGGTTTTAAACTGAAACAAAATCGTTTTTAAGCATTTTGAAATCATGTAAGTGAACTTTGCTAGAGTTGAATGGGGTTGGCTTTCCATTGTTGCCTGATGAAAATTATGTTCATAAAAATGATCAATTTGAAATCTGGCTAAGATAGGTTGATGGTCCATCATTCCAAAAAATAGGTTAGGTTATGGTTTGCTGCGATAAGGCGAGAAGCAAAGCGGAGCAGAGCGACAAGCCACTAATAAGCCTTATAATTTTTTTTCATTTCCTTAAAAAAATATTTACTGCATGAGGTTCCTACACCCCTCCGTCATATGCCTGATTAAATATTTTGTAACTTTTCAGCAGGCTACATTGGAAAGCGCTACCGTTGAATGAAATAACACATGAATTTTCATACTCAAAATGAGAAGTTTGACAATTCGGTCTAAATATCACAACTTAATTTTGTAAATGAATTCAAATGTTATTATATTTAAGCATGCATGTCAAGAGTATGGGAACCAAAAAGAAAAATTAAATTACAAAGGTCATAAATTACATCAGCCTTTATATGTAAGTCCATTAAATGTAAAACTTAAACTCTTAATGTTGGCTTAAAAAACTCATTTTCTTTTTTTTTAAATTTATATTAATTGCATTAATAAGTGGATATATATTTACATTAATTTTATATTGACTTAAGGAAACTATGTGTCAAGTATTGATAATAATGACTCATACCCTAGAGATATGTTGTAACATGTGTCATACTAAAGTGTATTATGAGGAAATTGAATTTTTATTTTCTACTGCTATTTATCTACGGGTCGGCCAACGTGGGCCCACCCCAAGAATTTTGACACTTGTCAAATTAATGCTGTAGGGTTAGAAGCAGAACATTCACTTCCTGTCCAAAATTACGCCGGTAACCGAAAAGAAACAATATATAAATACAACAAGGACTCATTAAAGGGAGTATATCCGGAAATCACAATAAACTTTCTAAAGTGTAATGTACTTACCGCGCCAGTGCATTTTTATATTTAACGGTTAATGTTTCTTCTATAATCCTATTATTGATCTCTAGTAAGATCATTATTTAACAAGTTATAACCTACAACTTTCTCATAAAACAAAACTTATAGCACCTTCATTTAATAATTTATACGAAAACCTTTGAGTATGACGACCCGTACACGGATACCATAGATAATACTTTTAGCGACAGCCGCCAGTCAACTCATAGAGCAAGAGTCAACTTGACTCGCCTCTAGTCCATCTCAACTCAACCACAGGTCTCAACTGAGATGTCAACGAAGCTAAATCAAGGTAACTAAAAAAAAGAAGATAACATTTGGGTATTATTGAATGAAATATCCAATTAAAGTATTTGGAAATAAAGAGGTTGGAGGAGGTCGAACAAAATTGAACAAAATCACCATTGATCAGTTTGATCACCATAAACAATTTTGATTTTAGTTTCAATACATGTCAATCGGCTTTAAAAAATTCAAGATGAGACGATTCACTCAAATCAATCGTTTCGAAGTTCAAAGATATAGTTCCGCAAAGAGAAGAAGTCCTAGAAAAGCTATATATTAATACCAGTAATAATCGTGGGAAAGAGACCCCATAGTGCTAATATAATAATAATAACGTCAACATCACAACAACGTCTTGGATCCAAACTAAGCATTAGCTTGTGTTTTGGGTACCAAGCGAAGACAACACGTACATATAACAACCAAGACCAGGTACCAGTATCAATATTCATCATACAAATACTGATCCGACCTGGGATTCAAACCCGGGACCTCCAGCTTCGTACTAGGCAGGGACGCTACCCACTAGGCTAAGCGGTCGTCATATGACTCGTGTTTATAACAATCATTTTCTCCAAAACCGATAAATGGTTTGCTTTGATGAAGTTTAGTGACAAGAAAAGTCAATAAAATTACACATGGTCACCCAGATAAACACGTAGATGCTTTAGGTTTATATAATACATCACTCTCCAACTCAGTGCCATCTGACGGAGCCATCTCGTGATTTATACCACTGACCTAAATGTAGACCTAAAATATGTAGGCAGTCGCTTCTCTTTACCACCCTCTCTCCCTCTGTCAATGCATAATTCAAAGAAGTCTTCTGTTTACTATTCTGTGACCGTCAATCAACAATCAGATAACAGCCAAAAAGATATCAGCCATATTCTGTGACCTGATCGCATTGTGTCGCAGTCTAATCACTAATCAATCGCACCTGAACGCACCATGGAACAAACATGGAACTAATCGCACTGATCATAGATAGTGTTGATTCGATACCACCCATGGAACTAATAAGTACTACGTACAACTGGAATGAGCTCTACGAAGAAATTTTGAGGTCCTAGAAATTTGACCTTGAAAACGAATTAAAAAGATAAAAGTAACAAGGACGTTAGTGGGTGCCATATTGTCTCTTTCTGATTAGGGTAACAAAGTTACGTAGGATAAATAAGACCATAACAGGAACTTTTAAATTTTCGACTAAGATCGAACAAAACTCTCTAAGCCTATCTTAACCCGTGACACTGAAATAAACTTTTTTTATGTGCGTATAAAGATTTCTGTATGTCCGTGTCATTAACCTATGTCGTAATTTAGTAAATTAGAACCTTTAATTCGAACATTTGTCAAAATTGGTTTAGCAGATTTCAAATTAAAATGCTACAAACATACATCAGTATAATTATGGAGTAAAAAAAACATACATGAATGATCGGAATTAATTTACATTCATTATTAACAAGTAATTCTAATATTTATAAGGGATCGTAAACCACGAACGTAAGCACTGAAAATGAGGTCTCGCGTGGCCACCGCGTAGTACAACTCGCAAAAGCATCAAAAATACTGGTTGGATTTATACGAAATACTATTAAATCATCAAATATACAAAAAAAAAAAAAAACGGTAGTAGCCCGACTCCTATCCACCTCGATAGAAAAGTAGAAGCAAGCAAACAGAAGTTCAAGAGAGCTAGTCACTAAAAGCGGGCAACCTGCAAAAAATATGATCAATCGACGGAGGCTTCTCACCTCCAAAATAAATTGTGAAGCAGTTAGTAACTCTAAAAATCAAAGCTTCAAATATCGATATCCCAATCACCTTAGTAAATTAGCTGCATGCTCCCTTTATGTATAATACCCTTTTGAATACAAATCTCCTATTGATTACAGAAATAAAGCTACCTAGAATGTGATTCATAATTGGATGGCTGACCGCCTTTATTTACAAAATAGTTAAATCCCACAGAAGTAAAGCTCCAAGCGCTACAAGTTGCGTAGGTACTTTTGCACGCCGAAGCCCTTAGAACCATCACTTAAGAAATGTCTCGCTGAAACGATCCCAATGAGCCTAAACACGTTATTAAAAAGGTCAAGGATTCTGTAGATATATATGTTTGAAAAATATTTCTCATATATATTGTCGCACTTCACCGCCTTGAGCGCACGTGGGAACTTGAAAACATAAGTTAGTACAGGCAACCAAGCTCCTTTCCTTCCCGAAAAAACCCAACAATCTCAAAAATTCCCAATCATTCGGCGGATAAAAACGGATTTAAAAGACTCTAGGTACCGAAATATTATTTCTAGGGCCGAAATGTCTCAAAATTCAACGCTGGTGCGAGACCTAAGGATCTCAAATATTAATATGATGGCCTCCTTTCTTTCGATTGGCACCAGAGATACGGACAGATTCAATACCCCATCGAAATCACACACACAAGTCTCTCAAATGCATATATGACGTCAAATTCATTACCCGTATGATGTCAGAGCTGTAACTGGAATGACGTCAAATATGTAACTAAATTATGTTCCTACTTTAACGAAAAACGTTTCTCTTTAAAACAGTACATAGGTTTCCATCTTTCATATTCACTGAAATATCTGGCAACCTATTATTACGGCCACATCATTGGCAAAAGAGAGCAAAAGGCAACTACCAAAGTATTATTATTAACTAATCTAAACATTATGGACACCTTAGTATTATGACGTCAAAAACTTCAACTTTGACAAATGTCAAAATTCCCCAAATTCTCGTTTCAGTTGCCAGCATAAAACCATAAATTAAGACTTTCGTTTTAAATATTAATAAAAATTTTAACAAATATGAAATATAACATAATAAGTTTTAAAAATACTATTATCATCCGCATACCAAGATATATTAAAAACCAGAAGTCACAAAAAAATAGAGTGTAAAATAGTGTATTACTATCTATTTCTATAAATAAATATTTGTATTTATAATTTAGGTCTAAAAAAATAAGTTTCCTAGAAAAATCGATGTGCTACCATACTTTGCCACGCAAGCTCTTGCATTTTTTGACGCAAGTGTTTTCGTCTACCTTTATAACTTTTTAAAATAAGGCCGAATCTTACTTTCTAGGTTAGCTAATCTGATAATCATTAAATGAAAAGGGCACATGCTCAAGTCAGGGTTTTCGACCGTTTCTAAAATTTTTTGTCCGAAAAATGGGGAAATGGGGAATTTGCCTTTTCACCGTTTTCGATTTTCCAATAAAGTTACGAACCGATTTTAGAAAATTTAGTATCTTACAATGCTCCGAAAGCTCTTGATTTTTTTGCCATCACTGTCTTTTGTCTATCATCATAAATATTGGAAATATACACATACAAATTTATTAGACTCCTACACGAAAACGATCTAATAAACATATTCATTGTTACAAAAAGTTTTTATAAAAATAATGATTAAGTATGCGTCATCGTTTATTCTGACAAGCGGAAATATGTACTATATATTTATGTAATATGTATTTATGTATTTGATATTGTGAACAAGATGAAAATAAATCAAAGTTACCAGCCGATTCTGTTATCTTTTATTGTAATAATTACTGTACTTACTAGAGATTGAACGAAATCTGTACCTACGTTATGTAGAAAAATTGACTTCATTTTCGGTTTCAACACACTAAAAAACATTAACAATAGATAATATTATCAAATCAAAAATCGAAAAAAAATTTTTGTTGACCTGTGTTATATTAATATTTTGCTAATAGCTTGTCAACCTGCGTTGATGCTTTTTAGGTACGTTTTTTTTTCATTTATTATTAATTCTTGCTTAGTCAAGGGCTACTATAACTTTGGGTTAACGGATACCCAAATAAAGCTAAATTACGGTACCCAAATAATGTTTAAAAAGAAAAGAAAATAGATAGAAACAAAACTGCAAAAGAAAACAGAAATAAAGTTGTTTAGTAAAAACTCCTCAAAAACAAAGAATCGACTTTTTGATTTGCTACAGCTTTAAATTAAGTGAACTGATTTCGATAAATATTTCACAGTATCTACCCTAAGTTATAAAATAGTGACTAAACACAAAAATTATCAAAATCGATTCAGAACTTTCAGAAATATTAACGGCCAAACGTGTATAAAGTCCTATTGAATTAAGTCAAAATATTTTAAAAAGTGATATTAGAACGCGATGTGAGCAATCATGGCATTGCTTCGCAATGCTATTATGTAACCTTTGTAGGCCATTAATTACCTACCCTAAAAAAAGTGTTCATCAATAGTCGAGCAATGGATGACCCCCATAATAAAAACGAGAAATGTGAAGAGGAAAAAATATGCGTCTCTGACTTCACCTCCGCTCGGCGACTGTGTACAACCAGCGACGTGAAATAGCAGCTCGGATATGGAACAGCCATAGTGGCGTATTAGACCAGCTGATTTCGATAATTCTTCCACTGTATCTACCCTATGTTGAAAAATAGTGACCAAATACAAAAATCATCAAAATGGATTCAGAACTTTCAGAAGAAGTGATATTAGAACGCGACGTGAGATCATGCATTGCGAAGCAATGCCATTACCTTACTTTTGTAGGCTACTAATTACCTACCATAAGAAAAATGTTCAATAGTCGAGCAATGGATGACCCCCATAATAAAAAACGAGTAATATGAAGAGGAAAACATAATGCATCAGCGGAAATTATAGATCCTGTATCGTAATTATCATGACGCATAATTTTTTATTCCTCGGTTCCCTCATAATAAAATCTAAATTCACCATAGTACTTTTCCCAGTGTAGTGGTATATTTTATGCTAGCCACACAGAAGTGGTGTAGAAAGAGATGGTTAGGCACCCGGTTACTTCCCTTTCGCACTTTTTTTTTTTAATCACCAGTTTACGTATGACCACGCTAATGTTAGAGAGAGCTCCTTCCAGTTGTACGTAGTACATAATAGTTCCATGCCTTAAGGTTGAAATTGTCCAATGAAACGAGACTCGGCCTCCTGACTCGTTTCTGATGGGTTCTAACATGTTACTGACAGTCTGAATAGTTTCTGAATTGTTCTGTGGTTTCTGACTCCTGACCACTTCTGTCTGCTTCCCAGCTTCCTGTGACGGTCTGTGCCTGTGACTGCTTCTCACAGCTGCTTCTGTCTGACCACTTTTGACTCTGCTGTGACTCTGACTGATTTGTTAAAATACAACAAAATACAATATTTTTGTTAGAATCGCATTGCAACTGATTTAGTTGTCTCCTGTTAGTTGTAGTTTTGTTTTACAAATCCAGCTCATAATGGTGTTACAAATTGCTCTCCTGTAGAAAGTAGACGGATATAAAATGTCTAACCAAGTAGCGCAATTTGTCGCAGGCCTGAAATCGCGTACTGTTGATGTACAGATAAAGACGGCTCGTGAACTTTATCAATATGCTAAAACCGAGCTCAGAGAAGTACCTCAAGAGGAACTTACTCAATTCCTCGACGAATTCAATCACCACATCTTTGAAATGGTCTCCAGTTCTGATGTACACGAAAAGAAAGGAGGTGTTTTGGCTATTGGTGAGAAAACCTTAAATTTATTTAATTGCGCCTTGTAAATAAAACAAAGCTGAACTTTTAAATATATTGCATTCCAGAATAGCATAATTTCGGAGACGAAAAATACAAAAAAAATCTCAAATACAAAACAAATAGTTTAAATAACTAGCGATATAATTCTGATCACTTCACAGTAGCAACACGTTGACTAATTAAATATCTTGAAAACAAAGCATGCTATAGTTCCCATCAAACTTTATGGTGGATCGGAATACAACGCTATAGGCATACTTGCACAGGTTCAGTCATATGCCCCTCGCTCCACTGCGTCGCGCTACACCTAAAACTGGTTACTGCGAAGCGACTTGTGCCTATGTACACATCCGCCATAAAAGTTGATTGGTACTATACCTATGTGAAATTATTGTTATTATGTACATTTTACATTAATTGGACACCTATGATTAATAATCTCTATGGGATTGTTTTTATCAGGCGCATAAGGAATCTGTAGAAAACATAAAACCTACACAAACAAAGTCATGGGCGGTCAAAACTTACACAATCAAAAGTCATGGGCGGTCGCTAGAATTTCATGATATTCAATATATAATTATAATAATACAAGGGACATCTCACACAGCGCCATCCCAAAGTAAGCAAGTATTATGCTTGTATTATGGGTTACTAGACAAACTGGTATACATATTTAAATATTCCTTTTATTTTTAATAATATGTACATATATAAATATGTTACACCCAGACCCACATACTTAAATATTCTTTTTTTTATTTTTTTAAATATGTACCTATATAAATATGTTACATACAGACCCGGAACAAAATAGACATGTTTATGCACACAAATATTTGTCCTGAGTGGGAATCAAACCCGTGACCCTTGGCTCTGCAGTTAGGGTCTCTAACCACTCGGCCAATCGGTCATCATATATCAAATATATTATTGTTAGTATATTTGACAATATATATATTATATTGTGAAATATATTAACTTATGACCCTTATTGCTATTTCAGTTTGTCTAATTGGAGGTGACTGTGATACTACAAAAACTAGAATCACCAGATTTGCCAATTATTTACGTAATTTACTACCTTCTTCTGATGTTGGTGTCATGGAATTGGCTGCCAAAACAGTCGGACGTCTTGCCACTGTATCAGGAGTGAAGAGAGCTGAATATGTTGAATTTGAAGTGAAAAGAGCATTTGAATGGCTATCAGAAGAAAGAAATGAAGGTAGAAGGCATTCAGCAGTTTTACTTCTCAAAGAGCTTGCTATTGCTATGCCCACATATTTTTATCAACAAGTATCTGGATTCTTCGACCACATACTAGTTGCACTAAAAGACCCCAAGGCACAAATTAGAGAGGCAGCTGCAAAAGCTTTAAGGGCAGGCCTTGTTGTAACATCTCAAAGAGAAACAGCTAAACAATCAACATCTAAACCTCAATGGTACAGACAATGTTATGAAGAAGCAATGGTGTCTTTTGAAGATATACAAACAAAAGAAAAAGGTCTCACAAAAGAAGATAGAGTTCATGGTGGTTTACTTATATTAAATGAATTACTACGATGTTCCAATTCTGCTTGGGAAAAAAGATACACAGCATTAATGCAAAGCTTGGATACCCAGAAGGATATTACAGTCACTGATGATATAATATTTATAAGTACTAAATTACACAGTCCATCAGTGAAAAGAGGTTCTTTAAGCGATGAATGTAAAGTAGAAAATGCACAATACAACATACCTATTTATGAGTCCAGTGTTTGTCGTCAAATACTTACAGAAAACTATAAAGTGATTTGCAAAGGTAACATATTATTTTTGTTTCAATGTTCATTTTTTCATTCTAAATATAATTACATAATGAGGAAAACTATTCAAGATTTATTTTAGACAAGGTTTTTGGAAAAGTGATCCTGTTCCACAAAGGGGTATCATGCATCTAATTGAAAAATGATTTCAGCATAAGGTCTTCTTTTTTTTTATATTGATGCTTTGTGATTTTTCATGAAATGTCCCAGTATCGTATCTGTCCTTGATGTTTAGCTACTATTACTTCTTAGTAATCTAAAGTATTTTTTTTATTTTCTCAATATATAATACATTCAGGAACATGTTAATTATTTTAATTGTGTAATATTTATGTGTTAAAATTTGTTTGTCATTCATTTCAAATATTAGCTTTCACTAAAATAAACCATAGTCTAGGTTACTCTCTGTCCTATAAGGGATCAATGTAAAATCGCGTCGATTTTTTGCTCTGAAGACAGGACAAACAAACATATTTTTGCATTATATAGTGCTAGGTTTCTGCCCGTAGCTTCGCTCATGTGGGCTACTTTTTGTAACGGACACCCTAAGGCACGCAACGCGAAGAGTTAATTATGAAATTACACTCCACATCTACTCCACAAAAACATGCATTTTTCTAGGACGAAAAGTAACCCGTGGCACTCGGCCCATAAACTACATTTTTATTTCCTGTATGTGTATTTTTGTTTCCTGAATAAACAAAAAAAAAACCTTCTGTCCTTCTATCGCTCGGTTGCTGCATGGAAAAAGGACAAATCAACGTACACCCTCGCATTTATCATATTAGATTCAAAACATGATATATATTTTAATGAATGATGTGTGTTTACAGACGTAATGGCTCAAAAGTCTTTGAAGACTCAAGGAGTTCCACAAATATGGTTGATAATCATTCCAAGACTGGCAGCTTTTAATAAGGAGGTGTTTGTGAAGAAGTATCTAAATTCTACTATCAACCACTTGCTGTCATGTCTACGTGGAAAAGAAAAGGATAGAAATATGGCTTTCACAACCTTGGGCTTAATCGCTGCAGCTGTTGAAACAGATATCAAAGATTTTTTACCCAGAATTATGGATATTATTAAATTTGCACTTCCTGTTAAAGACACATCAAGTAAAAGAAGAAGTTGGGTAGATCCTTCAGTTTTCGCTTGTATTACAATACTTGGAAATGCTGTTAAAGATTTAGTTGTTAACGATATAAAAGAACTACTTGAACTCATGTTTGCAACGGGACTCAGTCCCTCGTTAACCATTTGCTTACAGGAGTTAAGTGAAAATATACCAGCACTAAGAGTTGAGATATCTGAAGGTCTGCTAAATATGCTATCAATGGTCCTGAGGAATAAACCATTCTTGCATCCAGGTCTACCCACAAATCTAGAACAGCAAATGAGCCACATGAACTTTGTTATAGAAGCACAAGACACATCTAGCATTGTATTAGCTTTGAGAACTTTAGGTACTTTTCAATTTGAAGGGCACCACATCCTTTTAACATTTGTCAGAAGGTGTGCAGATCATTTTTTGCAAAGTGAACAGCAGGAGATCAGATTAGAAGCTGTTAAAACAGCAGCAAAGTTATTGGCTGATGCAGCTGTCAAAGCCAGAACAGCACCATCAAGGACTTTGACAATGCTGACGGCTGAAGTTGTTGGCAAATTATTAGTTGTAGCAGTGACCGACCCTGATTATGAAGTACGTTATTGGGTTCTAGAATCTTTGAATGAAATTTTTGACTCGCATTTAGCTCAAATTGAGAACTTGAGCTTCTTGTTTATTGCAATGAATGATGAATATCTGGAAATCAGGGAGCTAGCAATGTGCACCATTGGACGTCTGAGTACAGTGAACCCGGCTTATGTTATGCCAGGACTTAGGAAAACTTTAATTCAATTCTTGACTGAACTTGAACATTCTGGAATGAGCAGAAACAAGGAACATGCAGCAAGAATGCTGGACAGCCTTATTTTGCATGCTCCTAGATTAGTACGGCCTTACATGGAAACAATATTAAATGTCCTGGTACCAAAACTGAAAGAGCCAGATTTGAATCCAGGGGTTGTGATGAGTGTGTTAAAAGCTGTCGGAGATCTGGCCGATGTGAATGGTAATAGTAGTGGTCTCAAAAGGTGGCTGCCAGAACTTTTAACAATTCTCCTGGAACTTTTGTCTGATGCCAGCGCTATCGAAAAACGAAGCGTTGCATTGTGGACATTTGGTCAGTTAATCAGTGCTACTGGCCACGTAGTGACCCCTTACAGGGAATATCCCAACCTTATGGATGTCTTACTAAACTTTCTTAAAACTGAACAACAACCGAAAGACAGGAGGGAAACTATTCGAGTACTAGGTTTGCTGGGTGCACTAGATCCATATAAACATAAAATTACTAGAGGCTTGGTTGACTGGCAACCGGATTCTATTCTAGTGCCTGTAGCTGATAGGAAAGCAGAAGAAAACAATTTTGATATGACCACTAGTGAAATGTTAGTGAATATGTCTTCACCAGTATTAGACGAATACTATCCAGCGATTGTTATATCAACTTTGATGCGCATACTAAGAGACCCAACTTTACAGCAGCATCACACTAGTGTTGTTCAAGCTGTAACATTCATATTTCAATCATTAGGCATCAAATGTGTTCCATATATATCAAAGGTGACACCAAGTTTATTATATGTGGCAAGGGCAACTGATAGTAATACTTTTAGAGAGTTCTTATTCACTCAACTGGCAAAGTTAATAGCGATTGTAAAACAACATATTAGAAATTACCTCGACCACATTTTTGAACTGATCAAAGAGTTCTGGTCTCCAAACAGCGTTTTACAACCGACTCTAATATTGCTTGTGGAACATATAGCCGTTGCTTTAGGTTCTGAATTCAAAATATATTTACCACAACTGATGCCACAAGTACTACGTGTGCTTTCTCACGATACAAGCAAAGACAGAGTTGTGACTGAGAAATTATTGATTGCGTTACAAAAGTTTGAAGACAACCTTGATGATTACATGCATCTGGTAATACCACCAATAGTGAAGTTATTTGATGCCACGGACTGTCCGATATCAGTAGCGAAGATTGCTATGGAGACTGTGGACTATTTGTCGGAATCTCTTAACTATAGTGACCTGATATCCAGGATTATCCATCCTTTAGTACGGAGTTTGGACAATTGTCCTCAATTGAGGCCCACAGCGATGGATACGCTTTGTAGCTTGGTCGTACAACTGGGTCGAAAATATATAGACTTTATACCATTAGTACAAAAAGTTATGACAAAACACAGAATTCAATCGCAATACTATGACTTCTTAATAATAAAATTACAATCTAATTCATCTTTGGCTGTGGATGATGTTTGTCAAAACCGGAAAAAGAGACCAAGGAACAATAATCAAGAGGTATACATATATTTGTCTGTTTATATTTGGTTTATTCGCATTTTATAAACTTTCATAATTTGGCCATTTCTGGAATGTTTCATACATTACATAGTAAGTTTTCATAAATTATAGTCACCCATGCATTTATTAGAAATTTGTAAACTTTAGCAAAATGCAAACTATTCTTATTTTTAGTACAATAGTTATCATATTTCATAAAAATATTATGACTTATGTAAATATTCGCATTTAGTAAACTTCAAGTACTGTCGGAAACAACATCTTAAAAGTAAAAACTCTTAAAACTGATAGAAGGAACACTGATAATAGTATTATTTAAAGTATTTTGCAGAAATTACTTGTATGTGTATATCCAATTCCAAAGTTCAATAAGTCGTAATTAAAACATAAAAATAACTCAATTTCTCCTCTTAACCTTAAACGAAAGCTTTTTAAATTGTTTACTAGATAATGTCTTAATAATTACGATTACAAAAAACTACATAAATTTTACTGAATCTTTTTAAATAAACACTTAGTTTGACCAGCTTAGGTAATCGTTACTTATCTTTGCTAATCTATCATTTATAATTTTCATTTTTTTTCTATCGTTTTCTATTGTAACATACACATTATTAAGTTGTGATGTATATGTAAAAAAAAAACTATAAAACCTCATGAGACTTCAAGGGGATATTAAGCATATTAAAAATGGCATAGTGTAATTAGCTTTAGTATTAATAGTAGTAGTAGGACTGTAAAGTTCTACTGCTTGGTTCCACTAGTAGATCTAGCAAGATTTTTAAGTGGTCATGTCTCCACTGTTTAACATAGATGGGACTATTAGGATTTGTGAATACTTTTGTCTCCACTTATAAAAAAATTAAATAAAACACGCTTTTATAGCAATATCAAACTTTTGTTTTTTAATGTACACGAGTTTAATGAATGCGAATAATTGTATGGAATGATTAAAAAGTTGCACATTTTTAAATTGCGAAAATATATAAAATACGAATGAACCTTATATTTTACTAAGGATTAGTACAGTTACAATCAAACTTTGCGGCGGATCCGAAAGTAGGCACGACTCGCGTCGCAATAACCAGTTTTAGGTGTAATGGGATGTATTGGAGCGAGGGGTATATGACTGTACCTATGCAAGCTGGCTTGTAGCGTTGTATTCAGATCCGCCATAAATTTTGACACAATCTGTAAACATAACTAAATTCTTGCTAAAATATGAAAGTACATCAATGTTTATTAGGATCTATATTTACCTACAACCACAGGAGGGTAGTGGGTTGCAAAGAAGTTAGCTAAATAGTAACTTTTCAAAAAAAAAAATGCCTAATAAATCTTGTTCATAGGCAATGAAAAGGTATAATGAAAAAATATGAAACTTATTAGTTAATTTTTTTGCATACCTTCTATATATGCCACTGTAGTAAGCATAGAACACAATCTTCATTTTTGTAAAAATTAACTTAGCATTGCATACACAAAGTGTTTTCCATTATATCCATGAAATATGAGATTTATACATTATTGACTGTTGGTTCCACAGGTAGAACCAATAGGATTTTCAAGAACTTGGGGCTCCACTTAGGTGGTGGAACCAATGGTCTTAGTTTTAACGAGTAATTTTTTGGGCTTGTTGCCACTTACAAGTTTTTACAAAAAAATTTTTTGCCCAAAAAATTTTAAAAAATTATGGAAATAATTAACTAATAATTAAACGATCAAAAGTTATTTTGTTGTAGATCAATATGGCCAGTATATTTGGCAACAAGATTCGCAAATTCTAATAGTCGCACCCATTTCATGCAGTGGGACCATGAGTATTTGAAAATCCTTCTGGGCCCACTAGTGGAACCAAGTAGTAAAACCAACAGTCCGTAACGGATTTATAAATGTCTGTGTATATATAGATATATATATATGTATAATCATAGGTATTGATTGTAGTAAAAATTTATGAATCACTAAAAGATGATAAAAGTGTTCGATACGCAAGTGTACAGATATAGGCAATAAAGTTTTTTTAATATAACCAGGCAGGGCTTGAAAATCCATCAGCCCATTATACCCCACTGCAGGAACTTTGTCCCCCAGGGTGACGGGGCTTTGAGCTTAAATCCACCACGCTGCTCCAGGTCGGGTTGGCGGATTGTAACGACTGCCATCTATTGACAGCAATCGGGATCGACTGCTTAACGTGCTCTCCGAGGCACGGAGTCAGTGATAGTTATGTACTTAAGTCAGAAAAACTCATTGGTACACACCCGGTTTCGAACCACAGCCTTATTTTGGAACAGGTTCACTGCGCCTGGACTATCAACATCTATAGGGCTTGGATAGAAAGAAGTAAATGTGAATTATACTTAATATCAGTTGTCGTTGAAATGCTATAAATTATTTTGAAATACTTTTTCATTCTGGTAAAAATAATTTGAGACAGCCAATTTTAAATAAACTCTGTGGTTTATATTGTAGCCCTGAGGCTTACCATGATTATTTAATTTTGTCTATTTATTATCGAAAACGGTATACAATAATCTATAGGCTCATTCAAACATTATTTTAAAAAGAAATTCATTTTCTGATGTATGTAAATATGAAAATAAACATTTATTTAACATCTTCCCTATTATCTTGATTTTCCTTGATGATAGTGCATAACAGTGATTAGTTGTTAACAAATTTTAATATTAAGTTTTTACAGGCTCGCCTAATCACAAGTGACGGTTCCTCTCAGACCATAAGAAAGTTGTATGTTAATGCTCATAATTTGAAGTTAGCTTGGACAGTAAGCAGTCGAGTCTCAAAAGACGATTGGCTGGAATGGTTGAGACGTTTCAGTATTGGATTACTCACAGAGTCCCATAGTCCTGCATTGAGGTGAGTTTTTAATAATAATACCTGCGACATCCCATACAGCGCTATCTAGTTCCAAAGTTAGCAAGTATTAGGCTTGTATTATGGAGTACTTTATGTACTTAAATATTATTTAATAATATATTCATATATAGATACTTTTTATACTCAGACATGGAACAAGTAGACATGTTCATGCACACAAATATTTGTTCTGGCTGAAAATTGAACCACTAGGCCAGTTAGTCAGTCCAATAATTACAGTACTACGATTTTAAAGTGCTTTAAAAATTCTTAAATAAAGAAGACATAGTCATTAATTTACAAGATCAAATCATAGCGAATTAAGTTGTAGGCTTTATGATTTATGTCATTGAAATTGATATTTCAAATTATATTGGATATTTTTGCCAATTGGCAATTTTCACGTGCTGCTGTATTATGATCGTAGAACTGTAAATATGTTAAAAAATTTGTATGTTCTCTTACATATATATATATATATATACAGGCTGAGGTTTTTATGACCAGCCAAACTTCAATGTGATGACCTTTGATAAAAATCCGTTGGCCGTCTTGTTCCCTTTTAGTATCGTTCAATGGGAAAATATTCAGTTAAGCCTATGTAAACCTTTCCCAAAACTACCAATATTACTAGTCATATCACGAGGACGCCAGTGCACGTGCACCCGCCCCGCCCACATTCCCCAAGCTCCGCCCTTTCGCTCTGCACTCGCAGTATAGCGCCATAGATAATACTAGCACGTCGTATTTTTGAAAATTCATGATTATCGAATGATCTCATTTATGAAGGCTCCTACTCAGTCGTAAAAAACTCTCTCGAAAATTTTGGTTTGACAAGGCCTAGGGAACGATTCAAATTGATGACATCATCAATGAGTTTCAGAAATACGGCTCCTTAAGTTGCAAATTTTCCCTTCATCATACTTATCGGGCTTAGGACCGTCAAATTGCAAAAGGCTTGTTTTAGTTATTATCTGCGATTAAAATAGAATCGAAATAAATGAAATTGAAAAAATGAATAGGTACATACCTAATCTATTTTGATCAATGTACTCGTACATTCGATAATTGATTAACGATTGTCCTTTTTCCTTTCGCAATCAGGCGTATTTAAAAAATTTGAATCAACTTATGTACAATCATTAAAAAATGGAGTTAAAATCCACTTACCATATAAAAAAATTTACCTACTTTAACAAATGGTGCACCATCGTGTTGAAAATAAAACTCGCGATGCTATTAGGGCGAGCGCAACGTCGTCCATAAAATCAGATATTACTGTACGTAACATTTGAAGATACGTGATTCCGGTCAGTCTGCCCTCTATGAAATAGGGCCCTAATATTTTATCACCGATAACCCCGGCCCAAACATTTGCACTGAATCGCACTTCCAAATAGTTTGACAGTTCGGTACCGTGGCATTGTGTAAACCTTGATTGCGAAGCTGAGGCAGGCTTATTTCTTCATACAGTCTTTGGGCTCCGCGTAAAGTTTGTCCACTTAAAATGTAACATTTCATCATTTCATAATATTCGCGATTTGTATACATTCTTGAAGCGCGGACGACTTGCGCCGTCCGATACAGAATAGGCTTCCTATTCACTCAATATTGTATCTTCGGTAACTATTTTATCCAAATACCCACTGCCCGGGAGGAGAGCCGAAAGAAGATCGCCGCCCGAAGACCAAGAGGACACGGAGCAGCCCAGGAGCAGGACACCACGGCCGGCCTGCGCTAGACCGAGCGTCGGCCCCACGCTGCCCCTGCGACGAGACCGAGCGAACGAACTTCCGACCCTTGACGTCGAAACGTAAAAGGCCTGTTCCCTTTTTATTTTTATATGCGCATATAACGTAGATTCTATCACAAAGTCAAGTAATTGAATTAATGTAAATTTGTATAATTCGAACGCCCGCGCAAACAGACCGACGACGAAACCACCGAGGGCGCGGCGTAGTTTTGTAATTAGATTTAATTCCATAACTGATCTAGATGTAGTAAACGCCTTTTATTGTATCGTGGTGTTTCATTTGCGACGGCGAGATACCATCCCGACAGCACGGTCCTTGATCTAAAGGTCCGAGCTCTGCTGCTGATACCTATCCGAGCAAACAACGAGGTAATCATCGCCTCACAACAACTAGAGCTCACATTTTATTGTTACGCTTTACTAACATCATATATTTATTCTTTTCTTTTTATAGCGTAACAATATATTTTGTTAATCCGGTCCTGTTTATTTTTCATTGTTAGTGGTGAAGGTGATATGGCGCAAGAAAAACATTCTTGAGAAATAATATATAAGAATTCTTCAGTTCTTTAACTAAATCTTTCGGTTGTTGAAAATATGAATTAAGTGACTTCATCAAATCGGATTGTGTTTCAAACTCATGGGCGATTGAAGATTCAAATTAGTTTTATACCAACCATAATAATTACTAAGAGTATGTGATGAACTGAGGTCCTCGCCTTAAGTTTGAACATATATACAGGATGAGATTTTAGTGATCAGCCAAAATGTTCCTAGATGTTAGGTATCACCAATACACTTCATTACGTAAATAAAAATATAGGTCAAATATTTATAATCAATAAAAATATTCTTAATATTTTTTAATAAAATTTGGCTACCTTCTGCTTACAATCTACCCACACGTGCTGCGCGCCAGCTGATTCCCACCCTTTTCGTAGCGTGCCCCCATTCCGCACTCAATGACCTCAGCTCAGTCAGCCACGCGATTCTGTATCGGACGGCGCAAGTCGTCCGCGCTTCAAGAATGTATACAAATCGCGAATATTATGAAATGATGAAATGTTACATTTTAAGTGGACAAACTTTACGCGGAGCCCAAAGACTGTATGAAGAAATAAGCCTGCCTCAGCTTCGCAATCAAGGTTTACACAATGCCACGGTACCGAACTGTCAAACTATTTGGAAGTGCGATTCAGTGCAAATGTTTGGGCCGGGGTTATCGGTGATAAAATATTAGGGCCCTATTTCATAGAGGGCAGACTGACCGGAATCACGTATCTTCAAATGTTACGTACAGTAATATCTGATTTTATGGACGACGTTGCGCTCGCCCTAATAGCATCGCGAGTTTTATTTTCAACACGATGGTGCACCATTTGTTAAAGTAGGTAAATTTTTTTATATGGTAAGTGGATTTTAACTCCATTTTTTAATGATTGTACATAAGTTGATTCAAATTTTTTAAATACGCCTGATTGCGAAAGGAAAAAGGACAATCGTTAATCAATTATCGAATGTACGAGTACATTGATCAAAATAGATTAGGTATGTACCTATTCATTTTTTCAATTTCATTTATTTCGATTCTATTTTAATCGCAGATAATAACTAAAACAAGCCTTTTGCAATTTGACGGTCCTAAGCCCGATAAGTATGATGAAGGGAAAATTTGCAACTTAAGGAGCCGTATTTATAAAAATCGACTTTCTGTCTCGAATGCCGGATCCCAAGTGTCCGATGGAAAATCAGCTCTGCCTATGGCCGAGTGGGTCGCTGGCTAATCGTTCGCGAGGACGCCATCTATCGACACTCCACGTCGCAGCGTTTCGGAGCGCTTCCGCGTTCTGCCTTGCGACTGTGGTTTGTCAGCAGATGGCGCCCGCGATCTATTTTTGCCGGGCCAGGAATTTTATGCAACAATATATAGCATGATTGTTCTTAAAGGGGCCAACAGATGGCGCTACCTGTTTCGTTGTATATTATTTTTCGAATGTGTTTTTTTTTAAACCTTTTGAAGGCAACCTTCATCGCTAGTGATGAGAAACACAGTAATTTTTTCCAAATCAAACTTTTAGGGCATCATCAGATAAGCAATGATTATTTAAATTTTAGCGTGTGCAAAATAATTGAACGTGTCATCTAGAAATAATGTTTCATATTCAAAATATTTGTATACAATTTCATTATTCAGGCTGATTTAGGAACATGCAATTTGGAAGGATCTGACCTTTACACAAAATGTTACTATCATTGTTTCTATAACTTGGTATCTCTTTTTTTTTAGTTGGTTTAGTTGGTTTAATTAGTTCGCTGCAGTTTAATAAATGCTTCCCTAAAGTGTAATAAAACCGTCATTATGTTTCTAGGGCCTGTCTAGCTCTTGCTCATAACTACTCTCAACTCCTGAGGGATTTATTCAATGCTGCCTTCGTGTCTTGCTGGACAGAACTTGATGACAAATCACGAACAGAACTCTCTAATGCCCTAGAACAAGCGCTGACGGCACCAGCCGCTCCTGAATTAGCACACACCATATTAAATTTAGCAGAATTTATGGAACATTGCGAAGGGAGACCTCTACCCATTTCGACACATCTACTTGGCGAAAGAGCTATGCTCTGCCGTGCGTATGCTAAAGCACTTCATTACAAGGTGAGATACAATATGTTATGAACTTTGTTGTAAAGTTATTTTTTATTACTTATACTCGGACTCGGAAAGTACACTTGAAGTTACCTGATCAAAGGGATGAAAGTAGTACTGTTCGTCCCTGGCAGACGATTTTGGCAAAAATTAAAAAAAAAGAAAAACTATGCAAGCTATGACCCAACTTTTTATACAGCAAAATCACGGCGTAAAATTGCAATTAAAAATATTATCAACAATTTTGTAATATGACTTTATACTTATAATTTACTTTTAAATAAATTATCATTTAATTTAGATAGATTTGAACAAAATATTTACCATCAACAATCATAAAAAATATTGGCTGGTAAAATGCCACAGTAAGAGAAACATTAAAAAGGCGAGAAAGCGGCAATTAGATCATCAGTTGTTTTGTAAAGTGTTAATTATTTACGTATACAGATATTTTTGTTCAAAATGAGTTCATCAGATTCAGATATGGATTTAAGGCGTTTTTTTTTTTCTTTCCTTATTCGTAATGAAAATCAGATTTAGGCACTCAAGCTATTGTCGGACAAGCGTAGCGAGGGCGCCAAACAATCTCGTGTCTAAATAGGTCTTTTTCATCTCTTGTGTAAAAATCTACTATTTCTGTGGTAATTTTAAAAATTGTTTAATTTTTGAATTCTTTTACGATTATTAATTCTGTAATTTTATAAGCATCCATCTATTTGAAATTATGTTTTTGCTTAGGAAGAAGAATTCCGCGTCGGAGCTACATCTCAAGTCGTTGAAGCACTGATTCATATTAATAACAAACTGCAGCAGAAAGAGGCTGCTGAAGGACTGTTAGAGCGAGTGATGGCCCAACGGGCTGCAGGCGACAAGACACTCGAAGTACAGATTAGATGGTATGAAAAATTACACAATTGGGAGAAAGCGCTGACACTCTACAGTGAAAAGTTAGCGACTGATAACAACGATACCGAAGCTAGTTTAGGACAAATGCGTTGTCTAGAAGCCCTAGGTGAATGGGGAAAGCTGTATGATAATGTTTCGGACCGCTGGACGAACATGCATGTTGATGATCGAAATAAATGTGCTCGCTTGGCAGCAGCCGCCGCCTGGGGATTGAAAGAATGGGGTTCCATGACCAAATACGTCAATTGCCTCCCAGAAAATACCCAGGACGGAGCATTCTACAGAGCTGTTCTTGCTATCCACAAAGGTCAGTGGGAACATTCAAGACACTTTGTAGACCAAGCACGAAACATTCTCGACTCTGAATTGTCAGCAGTCGCCGGTGAAAGCTATCAGAGAGCTTACGGTGCCTTAGTGAACGCTCAATTGCTAGCGGAACTTGAAGAAGTCGTCACTTATAAACTAGTGACAGAAAGACGGGAAGCATTACAGCAAGCTTGGTGGAAGAGACTACAAGGTGGACAAAGATTAGTTGAGGATTGGCGGAAAATCCTACAAGTTCGCAGTTTAGTACTAACGCCACAAGAAGACATGGCGACTTGGTTGAAGTTTGCCTCTCTCTGCCGGAAGAGTGGGGCACCGGGTCAAGCTCACAAAACTCTAGTCATGCTTTTGGGATGTGACCCTAGCAAAAACCGTGATTTGCCATTGCCAACGCATGAGCCTAGGCTGACATTAGCATATGCCAAACACTTATGGGTCGCGGGCGATAAACAACTCGCATATGATCAGTTGCAAAGATATGTAGAATCCATAGAATGTGAAGATTCTGAACACTGTAGATTGTTAGCTCGGTGCCATCTAAAACTGGGTTCTTGGTGTGAATCATTGACTGGTATAAACAACTTCTCTATTCCCGAAATCTTGAAGAACTATGAAGTTGCCACTAAATTGGCACCTAACTGGTATAAAGCTTGGCACGCTTGGGCATACATGAACTTTGAAACAGTCTTATTTTATAAACACCAGGATGCCAGTACAGAGGTCCAAACTATTGAAAAGAAATTGGATATACCAGAATATATACAACAGCACACAGTGCCTGCTGTCGAAGGTTTCTTCAAGTCCATTAAATTGTCACATGGCAGCTCACTTCAAGATACTTTAAGGTTGTTGACGCTCTGGTTTGACTATGGTCATTACCCAGCCGTTCATGAAGGTATTGTGGAAGGGATCAGAACGATCGAAATTAACGTGTGGTTGCAAGTGATACCACAGTTGATTGCCAGAATCGACACTCCGAGGGCCTTAGTAGGAAAGTTGATTCAGTCCTTACTCATTGACATCGGCAAATCTCATCCACAAGCACTGGTGTACCCTTTGACAGTTGCATCAAAATCCTCATTTGTGGCGCGTAAAAATGCCGCAAACCTGATTTTGAAGTCAATGTGTACACACTCTATTCAGTTAGTAAACCAAGCGGCAATGATTTCTGAGGAATTGATCCGAGTAGCAATATTGTGGCATGAACAGTGGCACGAGGCTTTAGAAGAAGCATCTAGGTATGTGACTACTGTTAACACATACTCAATTTGCTTTTACTTTATAAAATTTTAATTTCAAATTGTGAAAACTTTAGTCTGCGTTTATGATTTTAAATCGGGCCATTTTATATAAAAATAAGTCATCGAAAATTTTTACATTGTTATTATAATAATTTATAATGGTAGCTATCGCGTTGAGTCCACTTCTAGGAATGCTAGTAAAGGATGTGGTCAGAAAAGTCAATATTAATTGAAAATAGTTTGTACTGATTCTAGTACAATGGCAAAAGAAAAAAACATAAAAATCCAGAATAGTATAATATCTTGTTCCGCGCATATTCACTGAATGGTGATGTTTGTCCCCTATCTTTGTATAGAACTTTTAATAATTCACGAAAATAGGTAAATTTCAGTGCATTGGCTGTTTGTAAACCTACGAGCGATGACTGAATTGTACTAGTTGGGTTGCGGTTGCCTGCACGCTTACAACCTTAAATACATTATATTTTGATGGACAATAATGCTGCTTTTTTCTTTTATACTGGGTGTAAATTAAAAATTTACTAATCTTCTAATCCAATATAAAACTGTAATCTGTTTGCTGAAACGTCACACAAAAATTACTGGACCTCATAGTTTTATGGTTATAGGCTATCAGGGGGCGCTGCAGTAAATTTGTTTCTTTAAAATGACTAGGTCGATTCGATTTCTCGCAATATATGTCACCTCAGATCAGGTTCATAGACGTTTTACAAATAATTATAATATAATAATAATGCATACATCACTACATCATCAAGCCCCCAAACTAAACATTAGCTTGTGTTTTGGGTACCAAGCGAAGATACCACACACATACAACAACCAAGACCCGGTACCAGTATCAATATTCATCATATAAATACTGACCCGACCTGGGATTCGAACCCGGGACCTCCAGCTTCATAGGCAGGGTCGCTACCCACTAGGCTAAGCATTCATCAAATGGGCAGTTATGGGCAAATTGAGGCCACTGCACTAAATGTGCAGTTTCTTTAAAACGACTTGGCCGATTTTGATGAGGTTTTCTGTATTACATTGGTAATCCGAGAGCAGATCATTAGATCCAGATAGGTAAATTTAATAAAAAGTTTGAACTATGTTGCTTGACTATGTGTTTCGTGTTTCTCAATTTATTTTTCAGATGTGTATGTCATAGTCAGTCGACATAATTATGCTTAGATTCATATTACTCAAAAAACGCATACCAGTTAGAAATCATAATTTTGACCAATCATGATGCTGTTCAGGTTGTACTTCAGCGAAAGAGATGTGAAAGCTATGTTCAAGACGTTGGAGCCTTTACACGCCATGTTAGAACGAGGACCGCAGACTTTGAAGGAAGTCTCATTTCACCAAACTTATGGACGTGACCTTGCGGAGGCGCAGGACTGGTGTAATAGATATAATGTAAGTTGCATTATTGTTTTTAGGATCCAGCCTGGGTGCCTATTGGTCTCACTATTTATGTATATATTTTAACAAAAACAGCACAATACCCTCATAATACTATTTAATCAATATCATTCAAGCGATCATATTTGACCAATTATACAGTGTATAACTGTATGTGTTTTCGAGTGTATTTATTTCAGTTCTGCTACATACAGGTCTCTGTCGAGATGGATATGCCGACACTAAATAATGTGCCCAAATGTAAATGTTTATAAGCTGAAACTAATGGGATAAGTTTCGATCTTTTGTAATTATCACAGAACAGTTATGTAGTGACAGTACAGATGATTGATACTGAATTATTTTTGTAATACTTTTTACCAATTTTTATTTAGGTATATTTAGTAGAAAAAATTGTAACAAATAAAATTTAGATCATAATAACACCTGGGACATCTCACACAGCCTTCTAAGCCCAAACTAGGCAAAGCCTGTATTATGGGTACTATACAACTGATCTATATACTTACATATTTTTTATAACGCGAATATATATATTTTACACCATGTTCATACACACAAATATTTGTCCCGGGCGGGAACCGAACCCGGTTGTACAGTTAGGGTCCCTAACCACTCGACCGATCGGTCACTCGATCTTACTTTTAATAATATCATTGCAACATGTAATTGACATATCCGGAGATATTTCTAAAGCATTTTCGTACCGTGCACAGCAGTTCACTCTTCCACCCGCACCGCGCTATGCTTATAATAATGGTACGGCTATTGGTCCATTTAGTTAGTCCACTGAATACTGTCTTACAGGAATCAGGAAGTGTACGTGACTTGAACCAAGCGTGGGATCTGTACTACCACGTGTTCCGACGAATCAGTCGTCAGCTGCCACAATTGACTTCACTGGAGCTGCAATACGTGAGTCCACGGCTTCTGAATTGCCGGGACCTGGAGCTAGCGGTACCTGGCTCCTACGTGCCCGACCAAGAAGTCATCAGGATATCGCATATACAGAGCAGCTTGCAGGTTTGGGATTCATCATGTGTATCTGTTGATAGAGAGCGAAAAATTAAAGATTGTTGGAAACGCTTTACGATACAGTAATAATAATACGTGGGACATCCCACAGAGCCATCTAATCCCAAAGTAATCAAACATTATGCTTGTATTATGGGGTACTGGACAACTGATAAGGGAGGCCTAAAAGCCCTTCAGTGGGCATCAGTGGGCTGATGGTATGATAGACAATTAATAATAATAATAACGTATACATTACAACAACGTCTAGGCCCCAACCTACGCATTAGCTTGTGTTTTAGGTACCAAGCGAAGACACCACATACATATAACAAACAAGACCCGGTACCAATATCAATATTCATCATATAAATACTGACCCGACTTGGGATTCGAACCCGGGATCTCCAGCTTTGTAGGCAGGGTCGCTACCCACTAGGCTAAGCGGTCGTCAATTGATATACATAATTTAAATACTCCTTATAATATATACATATAAGGTAGTTTTACACCCAGACATGGAACAAATAGACATGTTCATGCACACAAATATATTGTACAATGTGTTGGGAGCGATTTGAAAGATTCGGATGAGTAAGGTCAACAATATATATTATTAAATTTTAGTTCTTATGAATAAATAAATGATTTTGGATATTGACAAAATTTCGGCAAAGTTGGAATTTTGTGCGTTTTGTTGTAATATGCAATCTCAACGGCGGCGTGGCACACTGACTGGCACGCCTAGCTACCGGATCAATATTCTCTCTTCCATCGAATAATCTTCTCATGGATATAATATTATTTTCTTTGCAACCTATATCTTACTACTTGTCTACTCCCGAAGTACCGCTCGTATGGATCCGAATACATTTACAATAAGATCCCAGTTGACTATCAGTGTTTACCGCTTAAGTTTAAAACTACAATAAAACGAAAGCTTTATGCGAAAGCTTATTATAAAGTATCAGACAATTTAAATGATTAAACTGCATAGCTGTAAATCGCTCGCTTATCGTTTGTTTCAGTAATATTAATCTTTAAAAACTTATTGTCACAGCAATTCTTTTTTTTTTATTAACGCCCCTCAGAATCTTGTATATTCTTCTGAGAGAAACCAGCACTTTCTTTAATGTGCTTTTGTAGGAACGTTTTCTCACAAAGTAATGAATACACTCTTGTGATATATTTTAAGATTATGTTACATAACTATGAAATGAAGATATATGATTTGGTACACATTTTTTAAGCACAAAGCATTTTATCACTTCACGTATTTCAGTTTTATCCCTAACCATGAAAGGAGATTTAGAAAACCTATTGAATTATGTTCAAATTATAAATTAAAATATAAAATACCGGTCAATTTTTCATTGGCTCTTTTATTTAAATCTTAGATAGCATAATAATCAAAATGGAGCATCCCATACTTCGAAACGATAAAAAACGCGAGCAAAATATCTGACTCAATGATTAGATAGATCATACTTCATAATCATTATTTTAAACAGACTTCTTTTTTTTAATTATTCCGTAAATGTAATTTCAGAATGTTTACTTCCTTTTCCAGTACAAATTTTACATGCGGGTCACACATATTCTATTTCTCAGTGAATATCCATCAATTCAAAACATCAAATTGTATATTTATTGTGCGGCGTGTATTTTTGGTCACATTTTTGTTGTCTCTATGTATATCCATGATTTAAATATAAAAGTTATAATAATTAAGTTCAATAATCCAAAAAATCTTTATTAGGTGATAACTTCGAAACAACGGCCCCGCCGCCTAGGGATCCGTGGCTCGAACGGCGCGGAGTACATGTTCCTGCTGAAGGGGCACGAGGACCTAAGGCAGGACGAGCGCGTCATGCAGCTGTTCGGACTCGTCAACACGTTGTTACAGGCCGATGCGCACACCGCACGACAGAACCTCGCCATTCAGGTACAGTTACAATCAAACTTTATGGCGGATGTGAACATAGGCACAAGTCGCGTCGCAGTAACCAGTTTTAGGTGTAGCGAGACGCAGTGGAGCGAGGGGTATATGACTGTACTTGCGGAAGCACGCTTATGGCATTGTATTCCGATCCGTCATAAAGTTTAAGGCGAAATTATACTACTGGCAAATACTGGCTATACAAGTCATTTATTATCCAAGCTTATAAAGAAAATAATTTATAAATGAAATAACTCGATAAGTGTGAACGCGTAAATATTAGGTGTGGGAAAAAGTCTTTTTGTATTGTAATACATTTGTGTAGGTATGTATACCTACTTGGTGTTTTTTTTTTCATAGTTCAATTACATGTAAATAAAATAAATACGTTCCGTTTTGTTCGATACTTTGTTACCATATTGAAGGTAGTGAGATGATTCCATTTAGGTAGAAATTTCGGGGTTTGTGGTTAAGAACTGCGACAAATAGTTTGGACAGTCTTCTCTTAATTTTAATTTTGGACAAAATTAAAGATTTCATGAATTATGTCATTCACTCGTTCCTCAGGGAACGTGCCCATAATACGCGACAAATTTTTTACAATTTATTACTCCTCCCCCTTGGTGACCACCTGTAGAATATGCCAAGATCCCCTCCCCCTTGTATTTTTCACGTAGTAATTCATAAATGTAATTTTATATAATTTTTTGCAAACAGAAAGTTAAAAAAATTCATTTGGCTCATATTTGTCTTTATTAATACTACACTTGCCACGTGACTCCAAGAATGCGTGCATACCTAACCTACAATCACAAGTAAAAAATAGATTTAAAAACATTCTAACACGAACTAAATTTACCTAAACAAGTATTTTAGTCTTTTATTCAGAATTATTTTTCTGTAGGATATTGACTATGTGACAAAGGCCTAAGTCTCTCCCCCCGCCTTTGTGACCAAGCGTGGTATTTTGAAGACCCCCCTCTTACCCGAACGAGTCACGTAGTATGGGTACATTCCCTTACTAACTCCAACATCTCTTGCGATCTGTCACTGCTTAATTCACCGGTATTCTAAAATTAATAGCTTCACTTTAGCCACATTTTTATCAGTTATCGCCGGGAGTAGTCATTGAGACTCCTGGCAATGTTTAAACCGCTTTTACCAAAACTTTACTATGAAATCAGAGGGGCACTAATCACCGAACACACGTAACATGCGTTGTCTGATCTGCGATGACGTATTTTTCTCTTTGGTTAGAAATTTTACCACTGCTTGATGCTCAATCTTTTTTATTTTTATCTTACAAGCTTGCAACATGTTGGAAAAAATGAAGTGCCTATACAAAACTGTACAAAAGAAACAAATGACATTTGGTATTTTGAAAAAGGGATAAATAGAGATTAAGACACCATAGTAGCCAGTATCATTTTCGCATTATATGTCCCTCCATCCCTCACATATAAGTATACAAACAAACAGATAAATATGTGTGCTTTTTTTGGTTCAATGCTGATTTCTTTATTGAGTGCAATACCCAACAATATCTTCCATGTACCATGTCAAATATCATTCTATTTGGTAGTATAAATGAATTTGTGTAATGTATTATTTTTTGTTTACAATATAAAGAAATTTTATCTAAACAGCGCTACGCGGTGATTCCCCTGTCTACCAACTCGGGCCTCATCGGCTGGGTGCCGCACTGCGATACCTTACACTCCTTAATAAGGGACTACAGGGAAAAGAGGAAGTGTCTACTGAACATAGAACACAGGATAATGCAGCGAATGGCTTCAGATTTGGAGAAGCTGATGCTTATGCAGAAGGTAATTCTTTTGAATCGATATATGGACTTATTTGATTTACAACACTTAAGTAGTGAGATCTTCATACTAAGTAACACGAATACGAGACGCTTGTGAGGGAACTGGTCTGTTTTAAACCAGGTTAAGAAGCAGCTCTTGAATAATCTGCATCATATGGGTGTCCTGCATGACTCGATCCTACGATTTTATATTTTTAATTTATATTAATGACTTAGCTTACCGCAGAATTTGTGCAATCTTAAACTGTTTACAGGTGACACTTTTTTAATTTTTAAAGTTGACAAACGTATTATTATAACGATGACAATACTTGAGCGAAATTGCTATTGTTTATTACAAAATTATCTTCTCCTAAACGCAGAGAACTAATTTAACAATAAATAAAGAATCCCTTGATTTAATCAATTTAACAGTGTTTTTGGGGACCGCTTTGCATTCAAAGCTGTAATGGGGCACCCATATATCGAGTCATGCTGGAAGTTCCTCTCGTTAGAAACCGTGAGCGAGTCTGGTTATTTTTGCATTTTATAGAAATATTTAAATTTATTAAGAAAAACTAATAAGTGAAAGATTTTTATTGATATCTACCAAAATGCCGAAGTAAATCGTGCCATGACGTCACTTCGTTACATTACTAAGGGGCTAACGTGGATAATTTGTACGTAGCGGCACCGAGGGACGTTACGAGCGGGTCGTAAAAACACAAACTTTGTTTTGTTATATCTCCGGTAATAATAGGTATTTTTCCGAAATTCAAAAAGTATAGACATCAGTTTTGTTATACTTTAGTGTGTGGAATAGCGTATGGTACATAATTTTGTTGAAGAAGGTGCGCATTGTTTCAAATTGGCAGTAACTTCAGACTATAGAAAAGTGATTGAAGACCTAATTTAGTAAAAATAATTTGAAGTAATTTGATATTTTTTAATTCTAGACTGTATATTTTGTGTGTATAAAATTGTGTATAATTCTTTATTCAGGTGGAAGTCTTTGAGCATGCATTAGAACACACAGCTGGGGATGATTTAGCTAAACTACTCTGGCTAAAGAGTCCATCATCTGAAGTGTGGTTCGAACGTCGCACGAACTACACCCGTTCTTTGGCCGTGATGAGCATGGTTGGCTATATCCTGGGTCTAGGAGACAGGCACCCTTCGAACATCATGTTGGACAGAGTCACCGGAAAGTTCTTACATATAGATTTTGGTGACTGCTTCGAAGTAGCTGTCACTAGAGACAAATTTCCCGAAAAGATACCTTTTAGATTGACTCGAATGTTAATCAATGCTATGGAGGTGAGTTAAAATACAATATTAAATAGAATTAACTATAAAATATTCATGTATATAAATTAAAATATTTGTTCGGTAAGTCTGAGTGACATATTATTAACCAAAATTCACAAACACTTGGTAAATTACAATTACCTCTTATAAAATAAGTCAATACTACAAAGTAAAAATTATCATAGCATTATAAGAAATATGTGTTCAGTCATTATCAAATTTTTTTCTCAAGGGTAGTGAAAAGCAGAATGTTTACCTCAGGTGCAAAGTTATTGCCCTCGCGGGTAGCATTTATTCCCACATTACGTTCAGGTTCATACTTTATTCAGATACAATAATTCATTTTCGCCGTAAATACACTATTTTGCCTTCTAGGTTGATAACCTACTATTTTTACAATCTATAATCGCTACTTGTGTACACCCAAACAATTAGTTGTTTGGACTCGAATAGTTTGTATAACACACTATCAAAGTGATTGATTCATTGATTACGATTGAACAGGTGACCGGCATCGAGGGAACGTACCGTCGCACTTGCGAGTCAGTCATGGAGGTCCTGCACCGTCACAAAGATAGCGTCATGGCAGTACTCGAAGCTTTCGTATATGACCCGTTACTAAATTGGCGTCTGATTGACGCTGGACGCCGTTCCAGGACCGACGCGTCGCTCTGTTCGCCAGCGGATGGCGCTTCCTCGCCGTTACCGAGCAGGAGCCGCCCGAACTTGACCGTGAACGAAGCCCTAGATCCCCCAGCGGAGACCAATCTCAACAAACGCGCTCTAGCGATAGTTAATAGAGTTAGAGACAAATTGACAGGTAGAGATTTTCCTAACATAGATGAAACGGTCAGTGTTGAAAAACAAGTTGATTTGTTGATTCAACAGGCCACTAGTAACGAGAATCTCTGTCAGTGTTATGTTGGTTGGTGTCCGTTTTGGTAAATCGTGTTTAGATTGCTTGGAATTATGCAATGTCATTGTTATAATATATTGTAGTCCCAAAGTTATTTTAAGTTGAACAATAAAGCTTTTATTAAGTTAATAAGTATAGCGTATTTTTGGACTTTTTCCTGCCAAAAACTATGATTTTTTTTTGTGTATCATGAGTTATTGTTTGCGGCGTGAGCATAGAACGCCATGTTTGTATTTATGACAGGATATTTAAAATTTTGGTAGTATCAGTGCAATGACCTAATGTGAGACCATATTTTGTTACGAAAATATTTTTGATTCAATTCTTTTTTGCCTGCCTTAACGTTAAACGATACAACTGATTTCCATACAAAATTTATTTGACCAGAAGTTTAATCTACACTTTGTGGTGTTTATTTTACCATCTTAATAAGTTAAGTGTATCATTAACCTGTCCTTTTTATAAAATATGTTCTTTAGAACACCAAACAAACTATACCACACAATTCTAATTCTAGTTTTCGAAAAAACTCGCTGGCATATACGTAACTAAATCGAAAATTATGAACTTTGAAAACCAAAATTAGAGTCGTTTTCTGTTAGAATAAACATATTGTCAGTAATTTTACGATGTATTTTATTTATTAAGGTGGTAAAATTAATATAATAACATTGAATTTAATACTTCTGGTCAGATAACTTTTGTATGGAAATCACGGTATCGTTTCACTACTTTAGTCTCTCTTTTTTTTTTTAAACAGTATCTTAAAAAGTGAAAATGAAATATAAAGTGTATTATAATAATTAAAGCAAATACCAACATTGTTATGTCACTGTGAATGTCCGAAATACTGCGATCTCAAAATACACTAGTGCATGTTGATATTCAAAATGCTCACTGGTGAAAGTCCGTTTTTTCTTCTTATTATACTTGTCAATCGTCCAACCAAGGAATGTTAAGGTACACCACAGTGACAAGATTAATCATAGAAATCATTTTCATTGATTTCTAAATGGATAGGTTAGATCAGATTTCTCTATATCATTGTGAGTAATTAAACGAAGTGGAGTGACGAGCCATTCAGAAGCCTTTAATTCAATCGGAAAGTGAGCAAAGATAGGTTATGGCTGATTAAAATTAATTAGATTTCCCGCTCTCTGAACTGTCAACATTCGCATGATTTCTGCATAGAGATAATAGAATAGAGTGGGAAACTCATTCCGAAATGTAGGCCTCAACAGAAAGAGACAAAGAATAAAAGTACCTACCTAAGTACTTTGTTTTATCTTATGGTACAGCTGTTTTCCATCTTCTATTTTCATATCTGTTTTTCATCTATTTGTTCTGTGTCTGGGTGTAAAATATCAATCCGTTGTCTGGTATCCATTTTACAAGCTTTGCTTAGTTTGGGACTAGATGACGCTGTGTGGGATGTCCCAGGTATTATTATTATCCCTTTTTCTCCCATGGCCAACTGATGCCCAACCATTACATACAGGGCTTTACCAACAAAATTGATGATTATCAACATACGCCTATGCATCTTAACAGGTTGACTGCCGGGTATAGATACGAGACCTTTCCGGGAGACCAAATATGTGAATTCTTAGGGTTCCGTAGCCACATGGCAAAAAAGGAACCCTTATAGTTTCGCCATGTCCGTCCGTCTTTTTGTCTGGGATTTTTTAAATTATAAATGCAAAATATAAAATAAGATTTTCGATGCGATTTTTCTATGGAGCTTCGAAACGCTGCGCGTAAGGCCGATCTGTTTACAACATTCGCCACTTGAGGCCGGCTACGCACTGAGGCGATACAATTTATAGGAAGTTATCACGTGTTGGTGCGGAACCACCGGAACCCACGCCCCACACCTATTTCCGCATCGGTATGGAATCGGTAGTTAACCTCTTAACATTCTCCAACATCGGACATTAATGGTAACATTTTCTAGTACATGATAATATTCTGTGTTTTGCTAAAGAAGTGCCTGAAATCTCATTTTATTTATAATTCAGAACATAGTATCCGCATGAAAACCAATAAAATTCATTAACTTTAAATAATATTTTATTTATATTCACACAATCCAAAAGTTCCTGGTGACATAAAAACAGAAAATACCTATATGAAATGAAAGATAAAAAAAATACATTAAATATGGTGAAAGACCTATTTAAATATCTTGCAAAATGATGATTTGATTAATTACTATAAGTCATACATAGTTAAAAACCGCGCAGTGAAGTCTAGGTATTACGTCACAACTCTCGCGATGCGAATAAGACGGATGCACTAACACCACATGAGTAGATATCACAGGGTCCAAGCTCTCAAACAACATACAAATGTTATACCTATTTTCATAGGGTTGACACCTGTTACACGTTAAAAAAATCATGCTAAAAAACACACTTTAATCGTAAATAGAACTACAAAGCAGAAAATAACCTTCAGTGTAAAAATTAGGCAGAAAAATAAAATAACGTAAATAAAATTAAATTGCTCATAATACGAAACGCAGATAGACGCGTATCAATACTGATATATTATTAGAAGCTTTTATTTAGTTTCGCGTGTCTCAGTGTCTGTCTGTAATCAAATTTCGCAAGTTGAATTGAGCTGAAATTCGGAACACATACGTAACTTCGACGATAATGCACTAAAATGACAGTCATGACTTGATGCTGCTGCCAGAATTATTTCTTCACGAGGGCATTCCGCATAATAGTAGCACGTACACGAAACTTCTTATATAGTTACGTTGGGTTTTGATAATTAACCAGGCTTTTCACCATGATCTGACGCTGCAGCCAGAATTGTCTCCTAACGAGGGAACTCTTCAACGATTAGTAACACGAAAACTTTGTACCTATATAATTTGGATTTACATAGTCGACCAGATTTCACCGTGAACTGATGATGAAGCTAGGATAGTCTCCCCACGAGGGAACTTCTCAGTGGTTAGCAGTACAGACATGAAACTTTGTGTATAAGTTGATTTCAAATAGTTAACCATGAACTGATTATAGGATTGTGTCCTCACGAGAAAACTTCGACGGTTAATTGAATCGAATTTAAATGTCATAGATATGTATAATTTGGTTAACAATCGATAATTGACTGACCGATTGGCCGAGTGGTTAGAGACCCTAACTGCGGAGCCGAGGGTCGCGGGTTCGATCCCCGCCCGGGACAAATATTTGTGTGCATGAACATCTATTCTATTTGTTCCGTGTCTGGGTGTAAAATTATCTATATATGTATATATTAAAAAAAAATATTCATAATACAAACATAATATTTGCTCACTTTGGGACTAGATGGCGCTGTGTGGGATGTCCCAGATATTATAATTATGGTACCATCGAGCTGATCTGATGATGGAGGTGGAAGGTTGACAACTGAATCCCTTCATGGCTTCTAGCAAATCCACAGATTATGGACTCTTTAGATTTGTCATCACGAGCACTTTCCATAGCACATGGTGACGAGAATTTAACGATGGAGTCGGAAGGTGGATTACAGAACCCTTCAGTGGTTTGTCGTAAACCCAATGTGGTGCCCTCGGTCAGGTTAAGAAAGGTATGTTATGGGGAAACCATATCGCGAATAATTAACTACCCAAGCTCAAGGTTGAGCATGTGTAGAGGAGGTGGATAGCAAACATAGTACGTCACTACGTACAAACCTCTAGACATTAAACCACAGCATTAGATTGGACATCCTAATCAAAACTGTTATTAATTTTTTTTATTAGGCTTTTTACATGTAATAAAAAAAAAATTGGGAATTGATACATTCCTTAACAGTATGTATTGAGTAATGGAGTTTGGACCATAAATCCATCACGCTGGTTTAGACTCTGTTAACCTTCACAGAAGTGAACAGATGTCGGCAAAGCGTATACCTACGTTTTATGAAATAAATTAAAACCACATTCAATACGCTTATGGCAGGAAACGAACCCAGACTATTGTATCGCGATGGCGGGGTGTTTTGCCACTAAGTCTCCACATCTCTCGCAAACAATATCCACTTACAAGATCTTTTTCCAGATTTTTAAATGATTTATGTAAGAGGGCGCTAGGAGAAAAGGAACTGATAGGTAATTTGGAATTGAAATATTTCAGAAACGGGGGTGGGGATTAAATAAAAAGTGATTTAATTGCCCTTTTATTTGTTTTAAAAGAGCTTTCTAATGATACCCTACATGATAGTTTAAGCCGAAAGAAATCATCCCCACTTTGTTAAAGGGGAAGATACAGTACCTACACAGTACGTTTAAAAGTTTTTAATATTTAGACGACAAATAAAATATTAACTCTGCCTGTCTAATATACATGCAAATCTTCATTTTCAAGTCTATAAATGTAGAAAATATAAGGGTGCAACACGAATCTGAAAAACTATACTTATGGTATTTCTCGTTGGCCTAGAATCCTGAAATTTGGCAAAAAGTTACATCTCATGTAGTTCGCCTCAATCAATCCCCGCGGCGGCCTATCCCACCCGCTATGTGGGTAAAACAGAGGGAGGAGAGGTCTTTTCTTTTATCCGTAGCGCTGTCTCTGGCGCTCGCCTCCGCTCGACGAACGTGAAGTGCCTGCATTAATTAGCATGCGTTTTCGTGCTGGTGGGGGATCATAACCACAAAAGAAGCTAAAACACATTTTAATTCGGTACTCTAGGATGCGAACTGGACTAGTAACTCGGCCGATTTTTTTTTGTTTGGCTTTGACGGACTGAGTGGTCGAGTGGATAGAGACTAACTGCAGAATCAAAAATTGCAGGTTCGGTTCTCGCCTGGGATAAATATTTGTGTGCATGAATATGTCTATTTGTTACGTGTCTGGGTGTAAAATATTTATATATTCATCATCATCATCATCATCATCAGCCCATTTTTACCCCACTGCAGGGGCTTAGGCCTCTCCCAGGTTGAGGAGGGGAGCTTGGAGCTTAAGTCCACCACGCTGCTCCACTGCGGGTTGGGAACTGTAACGACCGCCATCTATTGATAGCGTCCGGGACCGACTGCTTAACGTGCCCTCCGAAGCACGGTGTCAGTGATATTGTGCACTTAAGTCAGAAAACTCATTGGTACACGCCCGGATTCGAACCATGGCCCTGTGGGGCCTTATAAATTTGAGACAGGTTCGTTGCGCTCTGGGCTATCACGACAATTAATATATTCAATTATCATTTATTTAGGACTAGACAAACTATTATAATAAAATAAAACAAAAGCTTATACTAAATTAAAAACTGAAAATACCTACTTACAAAGGCAATAAAAATAGTAATGCAAAATCTATATTAAATGGCCAAAAATAAGGATTACATGTCGAACCCGACGCAAAGGTCCTCATAACGCTCGCGGCATTACCGCGCGTTGGATCGTTATGGTGAGCCTCTGCGTCAGGGAAAACCCAGAGCGGGGATCACCCGTCTCCCTAAGACAGCGACCGATGCTCTTAATCACATTTTTAGTCTCGAGGCTCCATCCACCGTCGCGTCGTCCCCACAGCAAAGCGAACGATAATATAAGATTGTTCTAAAATTGTGTATAATTGCTGTGTTTCAATATATTTATTTTTATATTAAATTATTTAGTTAATATAGGCTCTACCTAGTTTGGGACTAGAACTGTGTGTGAGATGTCCCAGGTATCATTGTTATTATTAGTAATTTAGACATAAGTGAAACCAGAGTTTTATCGAAAGAGATTCGTGTTTAAACTTGTTAAATTATACGTATTCTTATCAGAGTTTCTGAAATCCAATAGTGAAGATGATAATGTTATCTGAATGTCAAGTTTTTTGATAATAAATATTACTGAAATATAATGGCACTATAGTCATTCGCAGAATTACAAAGAAAAAATTTAAGAAAATAAAATAATATGCCCAATAGCTTTAACTATTTTCATTTGGTGAAACGGAACCAAATTAGGTGCCTACTTATATTTGGTTTTGTTTCACCAAATGAACATCTTTTATAGAACTGTTTTAATTTTTAATTACTGAAATCAATAATCTCAACACAGTGATCAATCATTCGATTTTGTGATTGTAATTTATTATGGGATTAATTCACGTCGCCGGCGCTTAATTTTTTTACCCTTCCACCTCAAAAATAGAATTACGTCGGATCGGCAGCTGTCTCTGGTTGGCGTTACCTCAAATACAAAATTTTATCTCGAATTTATTTTTATTTCGGATTTATGCGTATTCAGCCGATATGTTTGCGAATCCGCGTAATATTTTGAGTATTTTCTAAACACCGACGTGCTTTTACGCATAAACGTCACAATATTATAGTAATAAGAATTACGTATGTATGTACATGTTGTTTTTTACATTTAGGAGTATCGATTATAAAATATTAATTAAAAACAACTTCAAAAAATAAAAATCTTTAAAAAGTTAAATATTTAAAAATACCGATACTTGAATAAACTATCTTCAGTACCAATATTGCTCCTTACCAAAAATACAGTATGTACCTAGATAGAAATGCAGAAAAATATTTGCAGATATATGCTAGTAGATGAGATACGCTGCTTCTGGACCACTTTCTCTGGGGCGAAAGTAGATGAGATACGCTGCTTCTGGACCACTTTCTCTGGGGCGAAAGTAGATGAGATACGCTGCTTCTAGACCACTTTTTCTGGGGTGAAAGACCTGAGTTCTACACCACGGCTTACAGACGATTTTTTAAAAAAGGTCGGCAAACAGTCGGATTCTAGGTAGTAGATGAGATACGCTGCTTCTGGACCACTTTCTCTGGGGCGAAAGTAGATGAGATACGCTGCTTCTAGACCACTTTCTCTGGGGCGAAAGTAGATGAGATACGCTGCTTCTAGACCACTTTCTCTGGGGTGAAAGACCTGAGTTCTACACCACGGCTTACAGACGATTTTTTAAAAAAGGTCGGCAAACAGTCGGATTCTAGGTAGTAGATGAGATACGCTGCTTCTAGACCACTTTCTCTGGGGTGAAAGACCTGAGTTCTACACCACGGCTTACAGACGATTTTTTAAAAAAGGTCGGCAAACAGTCGGATTCTAGGTAGTAGATGAGATACGCTGCTTCTGGACCACTTTCTCTGGGGCGAAAGTAGATGAGATACGCTGCTTAAAACTTCATTATAAAATCTACTTAAAGAAATTAAAAACTTTCTTCGATAAAATTCTAACATCTATTTAAAGAAATTAAATTGCAGATAATAAGTTTTTTTTCTAATTAACTAAATAGTGACAGTTATGACTTAAAACGTACTTCATATCATAAGTCATCGATAAATTTATTAGCGATTCTGTTAAAAAATCTTACGCTCGAAAAATTGTTGCAAATTTCTCACAGGTGATTTGATTTGCGTTCCCACGCCATTGTTATAAGATTTTTGTTATATTATTGAACGGATACACATATTTCTTTAAAAAAAAGCTAATAGAAACACGTCCTAACTTGCCCTTTTTTTTGCGGGGTGGCGGCAGACAATAATTTATTATTAAGGCTTCCATAAGAAAAAAGCCTCATAGGTGGTTTGATTTGCGTTCCCACGCCGTTGTCATAAGATTGTCGTTATATTATTGAACGGATACACATATTTCTTTAAAAAAACCTAATACAAACACGTCCTAACTTGCCGTTTTTTTGCAGGGTGGCGGCAGACAATAATTTATTATTAAGGCTTCCATAAGAAAAAAGCCTCATTCGTATTCGTTTAAGCTATTAAAATGAAAGATCCATTTATATGCAGTCAACTTTTTCATGTCATGTAAAAAAACCTTAACAGGTTATAACGTGTTCCCTTCCCACGCATCGAAGTTCTGCATCTCTCGATTTTTTCTTAAATGTCTATTGTTGTAGATGAATATTTGAAGCCCTCGAATTTTTTTGGAATTTATTAATGCATCAAAAATCTTAACGCACCTGTGAATAAAAAAACTGACTCCCCCTCCAATGGTACACAAATGGTTTCTATTTAAGGTCACGTCTCTGATATCAAACGTCATAAAAATTTTCGGAGCGTCTCGCATCTTTTATAGTAAAAATAATTTTAAGTGAAATTGAAAAACTTTTATATATGAAAATTTCGTTGAAGAAATGGAGGTAAGAATATTTATAATAGTGTTTGTTGAAAAGTTATAGTTTTTGTAATTTTTTTATGGGCACATAACAATATTTTATTTTTATATGTCAATTTTATATTTTGTAATATTCATTTACATATTTTTTTTGTTTCAGCATTTTGAACCATGGATTTCAATTGAGAGTTCACAACATGAGTTTGATTTGTATAATCCACTTTTCGATGAGGAACTAGTAGCCATTTTAGATGAGAAAGCAAATGAAATACAATCAATGTGAGTATATAAAAAAGAGAGTTTATTACGCATATTTTTTTATTGTGATAATTTGCCACTTTGATTAATTATAAATTTAACTTTGCAGTTTTTCGCAAATCGGTGGTGGGGAACAGACTTCTCGCGAATGTCAACAGCAAAATAACGGATCTTCAGCATCACAAGATGAAATAATTAGTGATAAAGTGAAGTGTCAACTATGCAATGTCACCATCAAAAAAAGGTATTTAAGCAGTCATTTGAACAGTAATTTACATAAAAATAATAGTGCACAAAGTTCTACTGAATTATCGAATGTAAAATTAGTAGAAAATGCTTTTGGTAATAGAGTTTTGATGTATAAAATTTTTTCGAATCACTCCTCCGAAGGTTTACGATTCGAGACCCCTGAAATGTTTTATGAATCAATTAAAGAGTCGATTCGATTTTTGATAAATAATTGTTTACGTCAATTAACATGCTTAAAAGTCAATTTTATAATTCATGCTGATTTTGTTCAAGAAACAAAAAACTTAGAAAACTCCTTTGAATTTCAAACATGTAATTTTGTATTATGTATGGGGGATACATTAGATGATTTTTTTGATTATTTAAGTTCAACCATCAAAACAAAGTTAAGTGAATTTGAAAGCAAAGATAGTGGATGGTCTTTAAAAAAAATGAAATATATTTTAATGAATGTTAATAAGTTCAATCCGTTTCGCGGTTCATCATATATTGATTTACCTAAAGATATAAAAATGAAAAAAGCTATTATCAACGTAAAAAACAAGGATGTTATGTGTCTGAAATGGAGTTTACTTGCAGCAAGATATCAAAACGTACAACATTCAGATAGAGTCAACTCTTATTTAAAATATCAAAACAAATTAAATTTTGATGGGATAGCTTTTCCTGTTAAGCTTAAAGATATTTCTAAAGTTGAACAGTTGAATAATATAAGCATAAACGTGTTTACTTTAGAATATTCAAGCAAAAATAAGCGTCATGAGGTAATTGGCCCCGTTTATCATACAAAATGTCGCAAGCCGGTACATGTAAATTTACTGTACATTACGAATGGTGTTAGAGGTCATTATTGTTTTATTAAAAATATATCAAGGCTTATAAGCAATCAGTTATCTTCAACACATAGACGTTCATTTATATGCGATGGTTGTTTATTAAATTTTTTGAGTAAAGATCGTTTAGAAAATCATCAAAAATCTGATTGTATGCATATTAGAACAGAATTACCAAACGAATCCTTAAAAAAACGAAATTGGTTCAACGAAGATGTATCAATCAATATTCTACAATTTGATAATTTCATTAAAAAGTATAAATTACCATTCGTAATATATGCTGATTTCGAAGCATTGTTAAAACCTTTGAATAGTGAACCGTTACAATCAAATGTGAAACCCTCAACTATTAATACACATAAACATGAAGTGCATAGTTTTGGTTATTATATAAAATGTTCTTTTAATGATAGATTTTCTAAATACAGAACGTATACAGGATCTAATTGTACAAACGTATTTATGGAAACGCTTAAACAAGATTTAACATTTATTACTAAGAAAATTCGTTTTCCGGCCCAACCATTACAATTAACAGATGAAAATAAACGTGTTATATCTAGCTCAAAAAAATGTTGTATATGTAGCAAGGGTTTCAACAGTGAGCCGGCGATTAAATTCGATTGGAATAGCGGTATTTTTTATGGCATGACATGTAAGATTTGTGCTGAAAAATATGTACCGCCCAAATTCATACCAGTGTTTTTACATAATTTATGTAATTATGATGCACATTTTATTGTCCACGCCTTAAATTTCGATGACGGTAATGTTGAACTTATACCCCAAAACAAAGAAAAGTATATATCTTTCACCAAAAAACTATACATCAATAACTTTGCTATTAACCTACGTTTTGTTGACTCATTTAAGTTTATGTCTCGCAGTCTTCAAACACTTGCAAATAATTTAAAAGACGAACAATTTGTTGAACTACGAAAAAATTATCCTTCAGATGATGCTTTTAAACGATTAAAAGTTAAAGGGATTTATCCTTATGAATATATGACATGTTATGAACGCCTTGCTCAAACGTCATTACCTCCTCGTGATGATTTCTATAGTTCTCTAACTGATACCAATATCACTGCAGAAGAATATGAACGTGCTAAAGACGTTTGGAATTATTTTGAATGTAAGAATATGCAGGAATATTCTGATTTGTATTTGAAAACCGATGTTTTACTATTAACAGATGTGTTTGAAAATTTTCGTAGTGTCTGTCTCGTTACATATGACCTTGATCCCGCTCAATACTTCACAGCCCCTGGGCTTAGTTGGGACGCTATGCTTAAAATAACAAACGTTCGTTTAGAACTATTAACCGAGATGGATCAAATAAATTTCATAAAATCAGGTATTAGAGGAGGGATATCACAGTGTAGTAACAGATATGCGAAAGCTAATAACACTTACTTGAATAATTATAATGAGCAAATCCCTTCGTCATTCCTTGTATATTTAGACGCTAATAATTTATATGGCTGGGCGATGTCTAAATATCTCCCAGTAGGGGAGTTCCAGTGGGTAGAAAATACCATTGATTTTAACGTTTCTGAAACTTCAGATTACGGTTACATATTAGAAGTTGATTTACATTACCCTAATATTTTACATGAATCACATTCAGATTTTCCTTTTTGTCCTGAAAATATATGTGTAGGTCAATGTAAAAGTAAAAAACTGGTACCCAATTTAAGAAATAAAACTAAATATATAATTCATTATATAAACTTGTTGCAATGTTTGAAAAATGGCTTAGTTTTAACAAAAATTCATAGAATACTTCAATTTAAACAAGCTCCTTGGTTAAAAATTTACATTGATTTAAATACTCATCTTCGATCGATGGCTAACTCAGATTTCGAAAAAGACTTTTTTAAATTAATGAACAATTCTGTTTTTGGAAAAACAATGGAAAATATTGAAAAGAGAGTAAATGTTAAAATTGTAACTCGTTGGGAAAATCGTGGTAAAGCTTTGGGTTTAAACGATTACATAGCTAAGCCTGAATTTCAGAACATGACAATTTTCTCTGAAAACTGTGCAGCTGTTCAGTTAAAGAGAACTAAATTATTTTATAATAAGCCTATATATTTAGGTTTTTGTGTTTTAGATTTATCAAAAACTTTGATTTACAATTTTCACTATGACTATATAAAATCAAAATATGGATCTAATGCTAAATTACTTTATACCGATACCGATAGTTTGATATATCAAATATTTACTGACGATTTTTATAATGACATTAAACCTGACCTGTTGCGTTATTTCGATACATCAGATTATGACCTCGAAAATCGGTTTGGGTTTCCTCAAGTAAACAAAAAAAAATTGGGTTTGTTCAAAGATGAAAACAATGGAAAAATATTTAAAGAATTCGTTGGACTTCGTTCTAAATTGTATGCTATTGACGTTGAAGACAAATTCATTGCTAAGGCTAAAGGTATCAATAGATGTGTTACAAAAAAATTTACCCTAGAAGATTATAAAACTTGTCTAAATAATAAAAGTATAAAATTAGCACAAATGGTTAGATTTAAATCTATTAAACATATAATATATTCTCAAAAAATATGTAAAAAATCATTATCGTTCCATGATACCAAACGCTATTTGCTTGATAATTGTTTTGATACACTTGCATGGGGTCATTATAAAATAGCTGATTAAAAACCTTACAATTATATTAAATAAATTTTTATTATTAAATACATTATTTACAATGTTTTTTTTTTTTACAAATATCACTTAAAATTATTTTTACTATACGATAAGATGACGCTTCGATTATATATAAGGTTTTAGATGTACTTATTATATAAGATGTTTAAATGTGTTTAGATGTACATATATGTAAGATTTTATTTTTTGTAATAAGATGTTTAAATGTATTTAGTTTAAGATTTTTATTAAAACTACATAGATATTAAAAAAATAAAAATTATGACTAAGTATATGATGCTTTATTTTTATCCTTGTTTGTCAGTGTTTTTTATTCTTCCACCTGTCGAAGTCGTGTTTTTTTAAATTGATAATGATTCATTTTATGCATCCATTTACGGCTATAGTAGGGGGTCCAAGTGGCTGTGGAAAATCTGAATTCGTTACAAAGTTTATAAAAAACATCTATGATATGTGTAATACATCATTCTACAAAATCTTGTGGTGCTACGACGAAATGCAACCATTATATAACTTGAAAAATGTAACTTACCATCCAGGTTTACCTGATTTAAATATGTTTAATGGTGCAAGTCCAATGCTCATAATAATCGATGATTTGATGCGAGAGTCAGACGTTCGCGTAGTAGATATTTTTACAAAAGGCAGTCATCACAGAAATTTAAGTGTTTTTTATATCACACAAAATTTGTTTCACCAAGGTAAAGGTCAACGTGATATCTCTTTGAATTCAAGCTACATTATTTGCTTTAAAAATCCGCGTGACAAAATGCAAATACAATATTTGGCTCGTCAAGTGTATCCAGATAATGTTAAATTCGTGCATGAGGCATACAAAGATGCCACAGAAAAAGCACATGGCTATTTAATGATTGATTTGAAACAAGATACCAACGATTTGTACCGTTTGAAAACGAATATATTTCCTAGTGACGGACACACCATAATCTATGTCCCTAAAAAAGGCTTCAAATATGATGTTCATCAGCATATTTCAGTTAGTCTTTAGCGATGATTGGTCGAGTAACATCACATAAAGAGTTACTAAGAGCACTACACAAATTAGAACCAAAATACAGGACCGCATTATTAAAAGAAAGCAACAGTGAAATAATAAACTGTATTTGTGAATGCATTTATAACGTTTTGAATGGCAAGTTAACGCTTAAAAAAGAAGAATACAATAAATTACACAAGTATAAAAACGTTCTGAGAAAATTGGTTTCAAAAGGGAAAAAGAGTAAAGATAGAAAAAAGATTATTATACAAAAAGGAGGCGCTTTCTTACCAGTTATTTTGGGAGCAGTATTAAGCAGCGTTTTAGGTTCGTTAATTAATTAGTTCACTGATAACCATGGATCATGCTAAAAAAATGATTTTGGTTGAGCCGGAAACCATAAAAAGGTTGCAAAATGATAATCATTCTTTTGATAACGTATCCAAACTAGATGATGAAATGAATGCAATATTAAAAACAAAAAAAGATGACAGGGAAAAATGGATATTATACCTTCAAACTTTACAGAGATACTTACATTTTACTAACCAAGAACGACAACCCATCAAGTTACCAATAATTACACACCAACTCAAAAAAAACACGAATAATAACAATAATTACTCTTCTGGGGATAATAAATACATAAAACAGGAGCATACTGAGTCAGTTCCTGAATTGCCCTCGATAATTGAAGAAGGTGGAAAATCACACAAAGAATTACCAATTAAAGACTTCTATTCTCCAGCTAATGTTTTAAGATTGATACCGAAAACATATAGAAATAAGGGTGAATTACTGGTAAATAAACTACTGGAAAACGAGGATAAAGTCACTTGGAGTGAAAATGGAACACTTATATTAAATGGTAAAAGCGTACCTGGAAGTAATATAGTAGATCTTATTTTGGATACATTGAGATCTGTTAAGAAAGCTGAACCAGCCGCTTGGCAACAATTTGCTGATACATTGAAAAAAATACAAACTCCGTTGGTTTTGATTGGAAATCCAAGAACATTTGAATATATAAATAGATTATATATTAATGATACTAAGAGTGGATCTTTTGAAAACCCAGTAATTGTGAAGCCCAAAACTACCAATTCTCCACCATCAGAAGAAGAATTAAGTACTCCACCATCAGAAAAATCTTTTGGAAAACAAAAAGCAAAAAAAATTGACTGGGAAAAATGGAGCCCTTACTAGAGATTGATAACATATATTATGACGTTTCCAATCCTGCCGGTTATAGTAGCATTGGCAAGTTGACTAAAGCGATGAAAGGTAAAATGAAAAAAGAAGAGGTTAAAAACTGGTTGCAAGCTCAAGAAACGTATACTTTGCATAAACCGGTTCAAAGAAAATTTTCTAGAAATAAATATATTTTATCCAATTTTAATGAACTGTGGCAAGCAGATTTATCTGATATGCGTACTTATAAAGAATATAATGATGGTTACAAATACATTTTGTGTGTTATTGATGTTTTTAGTAAATATGCGTATGCAAGAGTCTTAGAAAAGAAAAATTCTAAAACTATTAAAAAGTGTTTTCAAAGCATATTTTCTGAAGCTAATGCAACTCCAAAACATATACAATCAGACAAAGGTACTGAATTTGTTTCTGATGACGTAAAAAAATTTTTTTTATCCAAAAACATTAACTATTACACAACTAATAACCCGGATATCAAAGCTAGTATTGTAGAAAGATTTCAAAGAACATTAAAAACAAAAATGTGGCGTTATTTTACTCACAAAAATACTTACCGTTATGTTGACATATTGCAAGATTTATTGTTTTCATACAATCACAGTATTCACTCAAGCATAAAAATGCGTCCATGCGATGTTAACTCTACAAATATCATGACTGTTTGGCGCAACTTATATGATAGAAAAAAGAAACCTGAAAATGAATCATCAAAATTTAATGTCGGTGACTACGTTAGAATAACAAAGTACAAACATATTTTTCAAAAGGGATATGAGACAAACTGGAGCGATGAAATTTTCATAATAACTTCAATAATTAATAGAAGTCCATGGACTGTATACACATTAAAAGATTTAAAAAACGAGGTAATCACAGGTACTTTTTATGGTAAAGAACTACAAAAAGTAATATATAATCCATTCTTGGCTCATAAAATAGATAAAATACTACGTACTCGTTATAAAGGAAACAGAAAGGAAGTGCTCGTCAAGTGGAAAGGATATCCAGATAAATTTAATAGTTGGATACTATTTTCAAGTTTACAAGAAACATGAAAGATGATTTTTATTTGACGTTATTAAGTAACAGTTCAATGCAATACTTTTCAAATAATACAACTGCAAATTTTATTACTAAATTACCAAAGTCGATTAAATTGGAAGGAGAGTGGAATGTAGCAATTGTGGAATTTCAGCATCCGTGTACTATATATAGTGTTCAAGAACTAGAAAATTATATTAGTTTTACCGAGAGACAAAAAGTTATTATTGATGGCAAAGACACCGGATTTTATGATGAAAAAATAACCGCATATATTCCACCTAGTAATTATGACTCTATGATTGACGTTATAGACGCGTTAAATTCGAATGTAATGTTAAGCGGTAAAATTCTATTCCATTATGATGAACTAAAGAAATCCATAGAATTGATAAAACTAAGCGAAGACATCTTAAACATTGAAATCGCTCCTAAGCTTGCACTTCAGTTAGGATTCGATCCAAATATTGATGTTATCACAAAACGCTTTGGTACACATCCAGTAAATATACATTTGGGATTACCACCACAGATGTTTATTTACTGTGATATAGTAGAGCCTCAAATTGTCGGTGATGTAATGGCCTCGCTATTACGGGTTATTTCGTTGGATACATCGAAATATGTGTTTGGTGTAAATAAAATGGTAACATTTTCACCAGCATATTACATGAAAGTTATGCGTCGCGAGTTTGATACAATGGAAATAGATATAAGATCTGATACAGGAAGACCCGTGCCATTTGAGTTTGGAACTACGTGTGTTAAACTTCACTTTAAACGTGTGCAATAATAATGATTTGTCCTTACGAACAATATTACTCACAGCAAGCTGGTTCAGGCGTTGGCATAGTTTACAAGGGTGCTCCGTTACAACGTGGGCATGGTATAGGAAGTTTTTTGGGTGGTATATTGCGATCCGTTTTACCGTTACTCTCCACGGGGGCCAAAGCAGTTGGAAAAGAGTTATTGAACACAGGGGTAGGTCTATTCGGAGATATGATTCATGCACGCCCCATGAAAGAATCTATTAGAGGTCGGCTAAAAGAAATGGGAGGGAACCTGAAGAGAAAAGCGGATGAAAAAATAGATAAACTCTTGAATGGTTCTGGGTATATAATTAAGAATCATCGCAAGCGGTCATCATTACAAAACAGAATTTTGGGTGGTAAAGTCACGAAACTCACTCGAAAGAAAAATAACGATATTTTTTCATAGTGAATAATGTCATTTTTACATAGTCATTCGTGTGAATGTATAAAATCAGAATTAGACTTATTTGCACTTCCGTCGACACAAACAAGTATTGAAAATGGACAATGGATTCATTACAAACCCATTTCTTCCTTAACTGATGACGGGCCTATTGAATTTAATGTCCCGGGAACTGGTGATGATTATATTGATTTGTCACATACTCTGTTACATGTAAAAGCAAAAGTAATAAATCAAGATGGGAGTTCTATTACAACAACAAACAATGTAGCACCTGTAAATAATTGGCTGCACTCTCTTTTCAACCAGCTGGACGTTTATTTAAATCAAAAACTTATATCACCACCAAACAACACATATGCCTATCGTGCTTATATTGAAAATTTACTCAACTATGGGCCAGCAGCAAAAGAATCACATCTTGCTTGCAGTTTGTGGCACGATGACACTGCTAAAAAAATGGATAAAACTGATAGCACTAACAACGGATTTTATAAAAGAACAGAGTACATTAAAGCTAGTAAAGAAGTAGAAATGATTGGCCACTTGCATGGCGATATATTCAACCAGGAAAAATTTTTAATAAATGGTGTTGAAATGTGCATAAAATTAATTCGATCTAGAGAAAGTTTTAACTTAATGTCTTCTGATACTGATGTTAAGTACAAAGTTAGGTTTACTGACGCAACTCTCATGATTCGTAGAGCACGTATTAATCCGAGTGTGTTACTTGCGCATCAAAAAGCGTTGTCGACGACTACTGCAAAATATCCTATTACACGTGTTGAAGTAAAAGTTTTAACTATCCCGGCAGGTGTTCAAGGGAAAACACTTGACAACATTTTTCTTGGCCAAATTCCTAAAAGGTGTATAGTGGGGTTCGTTAACAATAAAGCATTCAATGGACATCTCGAATCAAATCCCTTCAATTTTCATCATTACAGTATAAACTCATTTAGTTTATGTATTGATGGACAACAAATACCTTCAAAACCTTTGCAACCAACATTCAACGCTGACGATTGCAATTTATATGCTTTAGCTTATCACTCATTATTTTCTGGCACTGGTATACATTTCCATAACGAGGGTAATTCTATATCAAGAGAAAATTATGCCGACGGTTATTGTTTATTGGCGTTTGATTTAACACCAGATCTATCCGCTAATTCAAATTCTCACTGGAACCTCATAAAGCATGGTAGTGTAAGACTAGAAATACGTTTTGATACTGCTCTCACAAATACTACGAATTGTATTGTATATGCGGAATTTGATAATATTATTGAAATTGATAAAAATCGCAATGTGAGTGTTGACTATAGTAGTTAAAAGCAATATCTTATTGAGTTGTCAGTTATAACTCAAAGTACCTATGACATGAACAGACATGAATACCGATGAAATAAAACATTATGTTGCAAAGGTCAACCCATATTTAAATTTCCATGTTTGTGCTTCGAATAGACTACCAGTAACAACATCAAAGCCTGTATTTTTGATTAGTAACTTAGATCCAGATAGCAAACCAGGGTCTCACTGGATTTCGATATATATAAATAGCAAGGGATGTGGTGAATATTTTGATTCTTATGGACGTAAACCTACGAGTTTACATTTGAATTTTCTGAACAAAAACGCAAAATCGTGGTTTTATAATAATTTAAGACTACAAAATCTATTTAGTTCGGTATGTGGAAAATATTGTTTACTATATGTTTATTTTAAATATAAAGAAAAAAGTATGTATGATTTTGTTAGCATTTTTACTGAAAATACATTGTGTAATGATTTTATTGTAAAAGAAATGTTTGAATGTGTATTTGGAAAATAAAGTAACATGGAGATCAAATAAAATCACTGTCTTTTATTTCATATAATTTATTTAATATCAAAACTTTTTTTACCCATGTAAGAAATAAATCTTAAACGAAAATTACTTATAAGTATGGTAATACAAAAAAAAGACAAATAAATTTATTTCTTTAAAACCAATGAATACAAAAAATTTTTAATTATTTTCTAAATTATCTACATTCTTATTGTGGAAGAAAAATTTTTTTGCTCCTTCACTTGATGACACTTCACTTGTGATGTTATATATCAATCCTTTCGTTTGGTTTAAATGGCGATTATCTTCATCTGTATAATACTTAACACGTAACTCGGCGTGTTTCCAGTGTTGTGACTTAGGTACCTTTTTCAATTTTTCTAAATCATAGACCTCTATTTTTATTAAATGCGAGGCATCTAGACTTTCCGTATTTGCTGATACGTATGCTGTACCATTTTCGCACAAGCGCCCCACAGTAGATGTCATTTTATTTGCATTATTATTTTTCTTCTTTTTCATAGGAATGTCGAAAAATTTCTCAATGTTTCCAAATAATTGTACGCCTCTTTTCCGATGTACTACGGGTGAAAATAATGCATCAGTGTCCAACTCTTCATCATTATCAGCTTCATCAGCATTATAAAAATTGACGTAATTGCCACACACATCGAATGATTTCTGTAAAAAAAGAAAAAAATATATAAGTAATCTAAAAAAAAAAAAATACTTTATCTGAAACAAAATTCTCCTGTAATAATAAAACAAGTAATATTGCACAAATTGAGACTAAAATAAAAACTTTTACTATAGGAAAAAAAAACACAGAATTTATCACACAAAAACTTAAAACTTAAATAAAATTTAAAAACTAAATACATAGTTATGACAATAATTATTACTGACCTCCATATTTTCTTAAAACTGGACACGTCTTCTAACAGTTGAAAAATATTTGCTTACTACTTTTCGTTCTGGCTGCTGCTAACGATATGAATGAAGATTTGAAAAGTCTACGGCTTTAAATATCCATCTACAACAGACACAAAAAAATCTTGAGACACACACCTGTGCCATCTGCGACGGCGACTCCGCGACAAGTTAGAACCTGTGAAATGTATTTTTTACGATTAAGTTCAAACAATAATATCAAAAGGTTGTCTGCATATAAATGGATCTGACATTTTAATAGCTTAAACGAATGAGGCTTTTTTCTTATGGAAGCCTTAATAATAAATTATTGTCTGCCGCCACCCTGCAAAAAGGGCAAGTTAGGACGTGTTTGTAAAGATTTTTGATGCATTAATAAATTCCAAAAAAATTCGAGGGCTTCAAATATTCATCTACAACAATAGACATTTAAGAAAAAATCGTGAGATGCAGAACTTCGATGCGTGGGAAGGGAACACGTTATAACCTGTTAAGGTTTTTTTACATGACATGAAAAAGTTGACTGCATATAAATGGATCTTTCATTTTAATAGCTTAAACGAATACGAATGAGGCTTTTTTCTTATGGAAGCCTTAATAATAAATTATTGTCTGCCGCCACCCTGCAAAAAAACGGCAAGTTAGGACGTGTTTGTATTAGGTTTTTTTAAAGAAATATGTGTATCCGTTCAATAATATAACGACAATCTTATGACAACGGCGTGGGAACGCAAATCAAACCACCTATGAGGCTTTTTTCTTATGGAAGCCTTAATAATAAATTATTGTCTGCCGCCACCCCGCAAAAAAAAGGGCAAGTTAGGACGTGTTTCTATTAGCTTTTTTTTAAAGAAATATGTGTATCCGTTCAATAATATAACAAAAATCTTATAACAATGGCGTGGGAACGCAAATCAAATCACCTGTGAGAAATTTGCAACAATTTTTCGAGCGTAAGATTTTTTAACAGAATCGCTAATAAATTTATCGATGACTTATGATATGAAGTACGTTTTAAGTCATAACTGTCACTATTTAGTTAATTAGAAAAAAAACTTATTATCTGCAATTTAATTTCTTTAAATAGATGTTAGAATTTTATCGAAGAAAGTTTTTAATTTCTTTAAGTAGATTTTATAATGAAGTTTTAAGCAGCGTATCTCATCTACTTTCGCCCCAGAGAAAGTGGTCCAGAAGCAGCGTATCTCATCTACTACGTGGTCTAGAAGCAGCGTATCTCATCTACTTTCGCCCCAGAGAAAGTGGTCCAGAAGCAGCGTATCTCATCTACTTTCGCCCCAGAGAAAGTGGTCCAGAAGCAGCGTATCTCATCTACTTATGCTTATGTCAGTTATGCAATGCCAGATGTTGACATTTTATATTGTTAGACTAGCAATTATGTGTCCGTTTAATAAAACAAAGGGAAAGTGCTTCCCAGCAATAATTTATATCGTAATAATAAGAGTCATTGTTAAGAAGGGGCTGCACGCGCGAAATCTCATACAAACGCTCGTAAACGATTACGACCTTAATACGCATTCAAATCTTGGTATGTTTTGAATTGTAGTATCATTTGGGTCAAAATTAGGTTTGTATAGAGCCAAAATTTAGAATTTTTTATAAATATCCTAATTAAGTTAGGTATAAAACCATTCGAAATTTCTATAACTAGGATGTTAGGACGGTAGTTCTAGTGCTTTCTAGAAAAGTCCCTCAATTAGTCATTTGTTTTTTACTGGCCCTTCCGGCATAAAGTCAAATGGGGAAATGTTGATGATCAATATAAATGACGTGCACACAACAATATTATAAATAGACAACGTCAGACGCTAATAAAATATTATATGATTGTTTTTTATTATTAACATTACTCAGTCACAGGGCTCTATCATCTGAATCGTACCAGGTATACGCTTGAAATTTTCACAGATTGTGTATTATTATGGCCGCTATAACAAGACGTAACAAAAATAAAATTAAAAATTAAAGGGGGTCCCCATACAAGAAATGTGTTTTTCGACGTTTTTGGTGGTTGCGAGATTATTGCTTACATTTGAAACTTTCATGGCCGCTATAACAGTAAATAACAAAAATAAAATAAAGTTCGAAATTAAAAGGGGGTCCCCATACAAAAAACATGTTTTATATATTATACGGTGGTAGGTACTACGGTATGGTATATTTCTAAATTCTAAATCGCTAATTATCCAAATACAACTATAGAAAATCACTTTGTCCTTCCATCAGGACCCGTTACACACTGTGCGCCACGTGCGTCTTGATTAACTTTCAATATAAAAGAAACAAATCAAATCAGCGATCACTTGTTATCAATCAGTCGAACGTTGGAACCAAAAGAAGTAACACGTTCATTGTTTATAAACTGTCGATTGTGCGATTTATAACGACATGGAGAACTTCAAGGTACTCGATTTTCATTTACTGAGTAAGTAAACTACCTATACATTTAATATTTTTAATAGCTTTTGCCTGTGTCTTTTCCACGTGATTTTCATGAACCGCATCATTTAGTGTTTAATCTACTTTCAATTAGTACCAACTTGTAAGTTGGAGGGGACCGAAGTTCTCGCAAATCTGCGAGTTGAATTTTCAATGTTCTTTTGTAAAGTACAGACCAGGATTTCACGCGCTATGGGAGGTACGGCGCGTATGTGTACCCTTTTTCAAATTGAGGAACGCGTTTCATTACACCATAAAAGTATGAATTAACTAGAAGCCCTCTTTACCGTCTAACCACTCATACTCTAGCTAGCTGGTGCAAGATGGCGAATTTTAGTCCAAGTTTCAGTACGTCAAGTGCCCATGCGCAGGTCTTCCACCCCGTGAAATCCCTGCGTGACTGTTTTCAACCCCGCAAAATTGCGTAATGTCACTTCGATACTGTGAAGTGACATTTATAACTCTATTAAAACCATATTAAAGCATGATTAAAACCACACGCTGCTATCAAATTAATTTACTCTTCAAGTGCGTCACACCATGTTTTGTCCGTTTTCACCGAATAAATACGATTATTCGGCGAAATTATACAATACTAACGGTATTGTTCTCATTTTCTCAATAAAACAACTACATATTACATATATTGTTAATTATTTTAAAAATAGATAATATTAACGACATAGTTTTAAATGGCAAATAAATTTAAATATCGAACGTCAAAGTCCACTGACATTTAAAATAAATAATTTTTTTTGGTATTTATGTTGTAATTTCCCGCCATTTCGTCGGCTACGACGAAGCTCAAATTAGAATATTTGCGCGCTGTGATGTACCTATTCATATACTTATTAATTTTTAATTTAGTTAAAAGAAGTGGCTTTCAACGTTTAACATCAGCCTGCGGCAAATGTGCTCCTTCTCGAGTAACGATTTTTAGATGGTTGAACGAAATTAAAATGGGCAAAACTACCCAGCCTTGAAGATGACGACAGAAGTGGACGCCCGCCAACAGTAGTCACTGCAGAAAATGTGTGAACTACTGAAACGGTACTGGTCCTGTCGACGCATTATCTCGTACCAAAACGAGATAGCCTATAGGTACGACACACATAGGGCTACTATCTGGTTTCGGCACAAGATAATGCACCGACAGAGGTTATGCATGTTAACTTGGCAGGAGAAACGATTAAGACCGGGCTTATAGAGGAATTATGTTGCACCACGACGACGTATCTTCACACAATTCTCTTAGAACAAAGGCGTTCATTTAAGAATCTGGTACTGAAATCCTGCCTTGTCCACACAGCTCCTTATTTCTTTTTATTCTCAATTGTCAAGAATAAATGGAAAGATTTTTCAAGTGTCTAAGAAGCGGTGGTGGTTTACGATCAGTCATTTATAACCTTTTAGAGGTAGATTGTTATAAATTTACATGTAATAAGTTTTAGGTGGATGTAAATTTTAGTAGTGAATAATGAAGAATACTTTAGTAAAATATGTAATTTAAAAAAATTTAGTAATTTACTATTCGTGTCTCAAAACTTATATAGTGACCTATATAATGGTGTACCTACAGCGTACGTCAGTTAGCTCTGAAATCAAAGCAAGCAGCGTCGCAGTAGGAAAAATGGGCAACAGAGGGTCTGGAAACTGAACTGGAAGTTTGGCACAAACTGTACTTATTGTTGAAAAGCCAAATAAGTTAATATTCTTTTATTTCCCATTTCAGACCCGATAGTCCAGAATCTGGTGAAAGAAGCAGCCGTCGCTCGGACCAAAGCTTATTGCAGGTATTCAAACTTCGCCGTCGGAGCCGCCATTTTGGTCGAAGGCCAATCGAAAGTGTACACGGGATGTAACGTAGAAAACGTCGCACAGAGCCCGACGATTTGCGCAGAACGAGCGGCCGTCCCCAAAGCGGTGCAAGATGGATTTTTGAAGTTTGACAAAGTGGCCGTTGTTGCCAACTCTGATGACTCCTTCACTTCGCCTTGTGGTGTATGCAGGCAGGCTTTGATGGAATTTCGAGGGTCTGATGGAGATATTGAAGTATATTTGAGCAAACCCACAATGGACAAAGTGTTGTGCACCAAATTGTCTAAATTATTGCCGTTGTCTTTCATCGCTTTCAAAAAGGATGTTGATTTTTAAAGAATATTTTTTTAACGTTGATTTTTAATATTAATCTAGTGGGTATGGCGTTCCATACAAAAAATATTTTAAACCAGTATTTTAAAAAAATTACGAAATATAAATTATTGCAAGTTTAGTTCTCAAATTTTTATCAATCCCTTGAAAATGTAAATATCCTTGAAATCCTTGAATTATATCTCACATCTTGATTTTACATCTGACTCGTTAGCATAACACGGTGGCTGCGACAAAGTTAACAGCTCGTTCAAGAATACTCTTAAGTACTAATTTTCAGTAAATGAAATGAAATTATTTATTTAACACTTAAACCCATATCTTTCACCAAACTAGGCTTCCATTAACTATACTTGAAATCACATTCTAAAAAACTTTTTTGTATTTAAGGACAGTCACACAGTTTTTCAAATATTTTCTGTGGGGTACTGGAGGCACTCCCATAGTGTTTGAGGGTTAAATTTCATTTAGTGAATGCAAATAATTGGAAGAACTACACAAATTATACAATCTATACTCATATTATAAAAGGGAAAGATTTTGTTTGATACATATAAACGCAAAAACTAATAAACTGATTCTAAAAATTCTTTCACCTACAAAAAGTTACATTATCAGCGAGTAACACGACTAATATTTTTCTTTCAAGCTAGTTTTCCGCCCGCGTATACTACACAGTTGTACCGGAATCGCTATAATAGTTTATAAGCATAGGCTACTTTTTATTCGAGGGTTTTTTTACGCGAGCGGAGCCGCGGACAGAAAGCTACATTATATAATGATAATAAAATAATTAAGTGTGGTAATGTGTAACTATCTTTCATATTTATTACAATTCAGGCTATGACCACGTTATCTCAAAGTCAGCAACTTATTAATTTGCCTAGGCCATGTCATGACCGACTGTCTACCACAGAGGCGTAACGCCACTGACTAGTTCTAGTAAGCCGCCTGTGAGCTAATGTGAAGTTAGCTTTAGAGTCAATACTATCCAATCAAATTTCTAAAAACTTGGCCTAGTCTTGCGCGTGAACTTCACTTTATTCCACTCGGGTAGTGTGGGAGACAGCGGCCATACTTTCCGCGCGGAGTGAACTTGGCTATCATCTGAAATCTGCAGATTTGTGAAATCTTCAGTTCTAATAATAATTTGATCGGATAAATTGTGTTGCTTGCATTTGATCTTATTGCTTAATTTTATTACTAATTTGCATACTATAAACTCTAGTGTAATATGTACTTAAACTATGGAACATATAAGACAAAACTACAAAATAAAGAATACTTTTAAACCATTGTAATAACTAGCATGTGAAAAAGAAGTTTCTATAGCATTATTCCTTTAAAAAATCACAATGTTGTTCCACGCAAGTATTTACGCAACGCGCATGATATTAAAGTTTGTTTTTATGGACTTTTTAATGGGTATCAACTCTTTCTAAAAAATATTATGGCTGAATGATGATTTTGTTCAATTTTTTTTGTTCGAGCTGTTTTACGGAAAATACAATACGGCTCTTATCGATCAGTGTGTCACGATGACTAGGTTAGGGGTCGCCAATATCAATAAATACAATATGTTATGTAATTCGTGAATTTTCATACAACACGCTTTCGTGTGTTAAGGTTACATTGGCAACGATTATTTTATTGTAGTTGATTTGTTTTTTAAAATAATTTTAATAGCAAAAAAATGGTCACCTTTTGTTGTATAATATCTACATACTGTATCTGTGTTTTGTTGCGTTTACGTCTATATTGCTCACTTCTTTGAGTTAGGCACGTAAAAACGAGTCAGTTTAATTCATTCGTTTCAAAGCAGCGCGGGCCGCCGCCTCTGGCAAATTAAATTATAATTGCGGTTGTACATTATTTTAACCTCGTACGGATGATGAACTGCAAAATATTATTATGAGTAATATGATTAAGAAAATATTATTAATATTTTTAGAGCGTCCTCAAATAAATAGAAATACCGAGTTGTGTGTTGCAAGAACATCTGAAAATTGTCGTAACGAGCCCGATTCTTGTTTAGAAGGCTGTAGTTCGAATCCCAAAGTTTGCACCAAGAGTTTTTTCTGACTTTCGGACATAACAATCTCTGTCTCTGTGCCTTGTAAAGCACGTTAAGCTGTCGATTCCGGTCGTTAAAATCCACCAACCCACACTGGAGAAGTATGGTAGATTAAGTGGTATAAATGATATAATCACTGTTCTGAATTATAGTAAATGTTTATTATTCGCTGATGATTTAAAGATATACAAAGAAATCAACTCCGAACACGACGCTTGTCAATTGCAACACGATCTTGATAATATCGCTGACTGGTGTCTCTCTAACGATATGACTCTTGTAATTAAATGTAACTATATAATATTTACTAGGAAAAAAGTTACTATCAAATCAGATTATTACTTAAGCGCTAACAAGTTACAGAATGTTAATGAAGTGAGAGACCTGGGGGTAATTTTGGACACCAAATTAAATTTCATTAGCCATATTGATCGGGTCGCTAAACGGGGTAATAAAATGCTTGGTTTTCTTAAAAGAACTTGTAAGAGTTTTAAGAGACCAAAAAGCTTAATGCTCCTGTACAACGCGCTTGTCAGATCTAATCTTGGATATTGCAGTCCCATTTGGAATCCTGCGTATAAAATCTATGTCGTTCGTCTGGAAAAGATGCAACGAGCATTTACCAGATTTTTTGCTTTTAGGGAACAAAATGCAGGTATTCGACATAGCACGTCATATGATTAGAATTTTTTTAAATGAACTCTCTTAAGGAAAGAAGGGACTATCTGACCTTAATTTTTTGTATAAAATTGTCAAGGGTGTAATTTCGGAACCGTATTTACTAGAGAAATGTAATTTTTTTGTACCGAATGTAAATACTAGGCATTCTCACAATATCACTTTCCGATTAAGTCATTTCAGAATAAATCTTGGTAAGAATTCACCATTGTACAGATGCCAAACAATATATAATGAATTTCAAAAACGGATTAATCTGGACATATTTAGTGATACGATGTTGACATTGAAACATAAAATGCTAAAGTTGAAAACTGTCTAAAATTGTAAATTTTATTGTTTGGGGAATTTTTATCCTGTATTTTACGCTGAATCCTCAAGGGTTCTATTTTTGTGTGTATGGCCATTATTTTTAAGAAGTTATTTGTCTTTTATTCTCAACTACTCATTGGAATTTATTCTTTGTTCTTTTAATAAAGTTCTTTTTTTCTGTTCTTTTGCAAGAAGTTGTGATTCATTTAAATTAAACAATATACTCGTAAATAAGTACTTAAACATAACGTTATGAAATTTTTGTGAATGCTGTTGCGTACCTGTTAATAGTGTGTAGACAGGTTCAGAATATTGTATGTAATTATTATTTAGTTTTAATATATTTTACACTTGTCTATATGCCGTTGGTATGTCTAATAAATAAATATAATTAAAAAAATAAGCTCAAAAACTCCCTTATCCCGGATGGAGGCCTAAGCCCCTGTAGTGGAGCATTAATGGGCTGTTGGTATAGTATAACAAACACCGCATTAATGGGCTGTTGGTATGGTTTAACAAGCACAAATCCTAGAGTTACTTACAATTAAATTTCATAATTCCTTAAAGTGTCCACAATACTAACTGTAATAATACCAAATTCACCAAAATGGACACCATCCAATATAACACTGGCACAGATTCTCATTATTCGTCGCTTGTTGTATCAAAAGGTCCACTTGAGTTTTGACGCTAACAGTTTCTTGAACTGATGGAAAATCCCCGCCTGTCAATTTGTCTCTTATTCTGTTCACTATGGCCAATGCTCGTTTATTTAAGTTTATCTCTATTGGCATCTCGATCGATTCGCTTATATGCAAATGGTGTCGACTGCGGCTTGGCAATGTCGACGGAGAGCTGTCGTTAGAACTTCCTAAAGACGTTCCCGTTCTCGAATAACGACCTGCAAGAAAAAAAAGTAACAACAACACATAACATGCGTATACATCACAACAACGTCTAGGCCCCAAACTAAGCACTAGCTTGTGTTTTGGGTACCAAGCGAAGACACCACATACATATAACAACCAAGACCCGGTACCAGTAATATTTATCATGTAAATACTGACCCGACCTGGGATTCGAACCCGGGACCTCCAGCTTCGTAGGTAGGGTCGCTACCTACTAGGCTAAGCGGTCGTCGGAAGTAATTTCATAACTGTGTGATGGAAAAATTGAACATCCACCATAGAGATAATAGAATAGCGTAGGCAAGCCAGTTCGAAATTCGAATTGAAAATCGAAATTCGAAAGAGACAAAGAATTAGTACCTATATCTTGAATTATACTTATATTTGATGATCGTTTGGCCGAGTGGTAAGAATCTATGGTAGCGGGTTCGATTCTCGCCCGGGACAAATATTCATTTTCAGTGTCTATAAATGTAGAAAATATAAGGGTGCAACACGAACTGAATAAACTATACTTGTAAATGCAAGAGTAAAACACCCACGTCTGTATTTAACATACTTTAAAAAAAAAAATATTTTGTTTCATGACCTGGACGTAAAAAAAGACTAAATAAATTCTGAAAGCGTGTCTGATCAAAATATATCTTTTTGATCAATATGGTTTGATGAAAGACCTTTAGGCGCATATTTTCCAGTTTACAAAATTCATTTCATCTTTTTTTTACGTTGAGTTCACGAAACACAAATTATTTAAAAAAAAAATATTTTAAATAGACATGTGGGTGTTTTACTCTTGCATTTAAAATACATTTTTTAATCGATTTATGCGATAAACAGAATAGAGAATTTTTTTAGTGAAATGGAACAGTGTGTTGCGCAAGCCCGCATTTAGCGTTGTATTCTGATCCGCCATAAAGTTTGAGACGAACTATACCACAACGCATTCGCATAGTTGCACTTGCGGGTGACGATCGCTATTAGCGTTGCTGAGTAACCTAATTACGTTGCGTGTTTTCTTGTGTCAAACTAAAAGTAATAAAAGTGCTTCTACGAAATTAATAATGATTTGCAATAAGTGTAAAAATGCCGCGGCTGATAATGTAGTGTGCAGGCAATGTAAGGGTTGTTATCATTATGACTGTGCTGGAGTTTCTGAAATCAACTATCGAAAAATGGGCTCCGAGAAGAAAGCAAACTGGCGATGCGTCTCATGCCGCAACCTGCCTAGCCCCCAAACGCTGTCCCAGTCTTCAAGCTTGGGTCAGCCATCCTTAATTGAAGTTCTTAACGAAATAAAAAGTTTTCGAGCAGATTTTAATAATATGAAAACTGAATTTGATAATATGAAATCATTAGTGCACGATTCAATGCAACATATCTCAGATGTAAATAAAAAATTAGTCACAATGGAGGGTAGATTCGACGAATTTAACAGTCGTCTAATCACTGCCGAAAAAAAGATTTCCTGCTTTTCAGACATCCAGAAGGAATTAATAAAGGCTCAAGATAGCATAGTTGAACTGAAGCAGGAAAATAATTTGCAGGATCAATTCTCCAGACAAAATAATATTGAAATATCTGGCCTGCCCATGAGTAGGGGCGAAAATTTAATGTCGATTTTGAACGACCTGTGTAGCGTCGCGGGTTTTAAGTTGAGTGATACGGACCGGACAGTGACACTATACATCGTGTGCGTCCGTTCCAGACCGCTGCCGGCGCTGCGGGGGACAAACAGCTGACTCGCATGCCGTCAGTGGTGGTACGGTTCATGCAGCGCCGGCGCAAGGATCAGTTAGTGGCGGCCGTGCGGGCCCGCCGCGGTATCACCGCCACGGACATTGGCTTGCCGGGCGCAGCCGCCACCTTATATGTCGGTGATCACCTCACACCGACTAACAAGCTATTACTGAAGCGTGCACGGGAACTAAAAATGGAAAACAACTACTCTTACTTGTGGGTAAAGATAGTAAGATTCTTCTTCGAAAAAATGATACCTCGAATATTATTCGAATTTCGAAGAAATCCGATCTGCATAAAATAGACTATTATGTTAAATCTTAAGAAACTAACAATTACTTGTGCATTTGATTTCTGTTGGTCTGCCTTATATTTTACGGTGTTTTATCAGAGGAAATACTATATTTCCACATTATGCATGGCTATTTTATTTCTATAATAATATGTTGCGACAGGAGCCATCCTTGTTTTTACGAATATCTGGCCCCTTTTGCAATAATCATGGGTTTGGGGGTTTCTATTTGCTATATGAAAATTTATGTCTATGTAGGTACTGTTTCATGGATTGTTGTTTCTATTTGCGTACTGTAAGGGTTTTGTTGATTATGCTCGAATCTTGAAGAGGGTGTTTTGCGTTTCAGTTTCATATAAATTATTATGCTATTATTGTTCGTTAATTTTAAGAAAACATTGTTATAGGTTACAACCTTAACTCATTATCAATATATTATCAGAACGTGAGGGGCTTGCGCACTATATCCCATTCCTTTTTAACCAATGTCTGGCAATGCAATTATGATCTGATATTTTTGACTGAAACCTGGTTAACAGAAGATTTTCAAGACGCAGAATATTTTTGCAATCAGTATGTGTATAGGCGGGATAGGATCGCTGGGGACGGAAGTGGTGAGCGTGGCGGGGGTGTGCTAATAGCGGTGCATCGCAGGCTTAGAGCGCAGCGGCAGGACGAGTGGTGCTCTGCGCAGACACGCCACTGCCAGTGGCTAAGTTTGGAGCTTGGTACAGCGGCTCCTCTAGCCCATGCTCCTCCCCGCGCCCGAGCTGCTACCGTCTCGTCCTCACAAACCAAGCGGCTACACCTAGTCTGTTGTTATTTCCCCCACATTTAGAATCACTTCATACATTTTATAGTAATACGTTTGATATCATGCTGAATTATGAAAATGATAACTTTTTAATCATTGGTGATTTTAATATTACTAAAGCATCCTGGTATTGTTTAGAAAATTCCGATGCCCTTCAGGTAAGTACAAATGATGATATTAAAGTGTCTAACTTAATTGATTTTATGAATCTTTCTAACCTGTCGCAATACAACGGATGTAAAAACATAAATGGAAGAGTACTTGACTTGGTTTTGTGTACAACTGGTTGCAAAGTGAGGAGCTCGACAGCGCCGCTCACGCCGGAGGATCCCCATCATAGGTAAGTTGTTGGATATCACCTTTTGGCTTCCTTGTGACGCTTATATGATGAGTGATAAAGAACATTTTAAATTGATTTTTCTGATGCGTCTAACTTTGATGCTATAAGTAAGGGGTTACTAAGTGTTGACTGGTTTACTGTCTTATCGAATTTGGACACTGAACAATTAGTTACCTACTTATTTTTACAACTTTTTACAGGATTTGTTAGATAGATATATTCCGAAAAAACTAGTCAAATCAAAAACAAATTACCCACCTTGATATTCGCGTAACTTAATAAAATTAGTTCGTCAGAAAATGAAAATTCATTCGAAATGGAAAAAAATATAATAATTATCGTGATTACCAAACATTTTCTTTATTGCGTTCTCGTGAAAAGCAACTTGAGAGGGAATGTTACAAAAACTACATCGATTTCTCTGAAAAAAAAATTACTAAAGCCCCTTGATATTTCTGGTCTTTTATAAAATCTAAATTTGGTGCTAATGATATCCCCACTCATATATGAGCTTCAACGATGTATCTTCGAGTGATGGTGAAACCATTGCCAACATGTTTAATGAGTATTTTAACTCAGTTTTTATACCTGAAACTTCACGAGAGAGTGACGTTGCCTGTGCTGATACACTTTTATCTCCAATTAACATCTCGACTGTAGAAATTACTCAACAGGTCGTACATAGATTATTTAAGCAAGTAGATACAAACAAGGGCCCAGGTTTCGATAATATTCAACCTATTTTAATCAGTAGGCTTAGTGAAGAGTTCTCCATACCACTCACCTTAATATATAAGAAGTTCATGCTCGAGGGCTGCTTTCCTACCATCTGGAAAAAGGCTCTTGTGACACCAATCCCAAAGGGTGGTGACAAGCATGACATTATGCAGTACAGGCCTATTTCTAAGTTGAGTATATTCGGTAAAATTTTTGAAAAATATAATTACTGCGTCATTAACAATTCAAATGCAGGATGTTGTATCCACCGAACAGCATGGTTTCTTTTGCGGAAAAAGTGTTAACACAAATCTTGTAGGGTAGGTAGACGGACTTTTTGTTAAATGCCCTTGATTCTGGATTCCAGGTTGATGCCGTGTATACGGATTTCTCTAAAGCTTTTGACAAAATAAGTCATTCCATGTTAACACATAGACTCTTAAGTTTCGGTATACACGGCAATTTGCTTAGGTGGATCAGGTCCTATATAAACACTCGTAGTCAAGCCGTCGCCCTGAAAGGTTACCGTTCTTCGTTCCTAAATATTCCCTCCGGAATTCCTCAGGGGTCCCACTTTGGCCCATTTCTATTTACCATATACATAAATGATATTGGACAGTGTTTTGAAAAATCCCATCACTTACTTTATGCGGATGATACAAAAATATTTAAAATTATTAAATGTCTCGAAGATTGTGAAGATTTACAGCAGGATTTATTAAAATTTGAACATTATTGTAATGACAACCAATTAATTTTAAATGCTAATAAGTGTAATGTAATAACCTTTGCCCGAAAGCATCACCCAATTATTTATGATTAGCATATTGCTGGTAAAAATTTGACTAGAGTTACCAATATTCGTGATCTGGGCATTACTTTGGATTCCGAGCTGCACTTCAATCTTCACATTGACAATATCGTAGCCAAGGCTTTCAAACAGCTCGGATTGATTCTACGCATAAGTAAGCCCTTTACCAGATGCAAAACCCTTAAAATACTCTACAATGCTTTCGTTCGCAGCGTTCTGGAATTCAGAACTGTAGTTTGGAGCCCTCAGTATGCCGTCCACATAGATAGGATTGAAAGGGTGCAAAATAAGTTTTTAAAATAATTGTATTTTCGAACAGGTGACCTTTGTACAGATTATGAAGATGGTGCAACAAGACACAATATACATTTCTTACATGCAAGGCGGAAATTCTTAGTTAGCATTTTCTTATACAAAATTATCCATAATCACATCAACGCTGCACCTCTTTTGGAAAAAAATCTTTTTAAAATTCCGTGTTCTTCCTCCTCACGTTCAACAGATACTTTCTTTATTCCATCTTTTCGTACGAACTACGCAAAGAATACCTTTTTCAGCGTGTACGCATAATAATAAAGGTTTGAATAGCATAGATATATTTTCTGTTACTTTAACTACTTACAAGGAAAAATTACGTGATCTGTTGTTACATTTAGTTTTAGTTGATACACATTGTTGTTCGTGCCTACTAAGTGAATGGCTTGATTGTATTAATCACTTTTAAGAAAAGTTGTTACGTTATTGGTTCGTAGTAATTAGTAAATACTTTAGTCTCGATTTGTTGCTTGAAATTTTGCAGCTATATTTATGTAAGTGTGTTAAAATTTATGGCAAAATAGGTCTGTTTGTTTAAGGGTATTTATTTAAGGACTGTATGTGACTGTTTTTACCTGAATAAATAAATAAATAAATAAACAACAATTTCTGTGGTATAGTTCAGGAAAAATGCCTATTTTTAAATTAAGCCAGGGAGTGAATTTTTGTAGTATTTTATGCAGGCACTTCACGTTCGCTGAGCGGAGGCGAGCGCCGAAACAGCGCTATGTGGGTAAAACAGAAGGAGGAGAGGCCTTTTCTTTTATTCGTAGCGCTGTCTCTGGCGCTCGCCTCCGCTCGACGAACGTAAAGAGCCTGCATTATAATTAGCATGCGTTTTCGTGCTGGTGCGGGATCATAACTACAAAAGAAGCTAAAACACATTTTAATTCGGTACTCTAGGATGCGAACTGGACTAGTAACTCGGCCGGTTTTTTTTTTGTTTGGCTTTGACGGACTGAGTGGTCGAGTGGATAGAGACTAACTGCAGAACCAAAGATTGCGGGTTCGATTCCCGCCTTGGACAAATATTTGTGTGCATGAATATGTCTATTTGTTCCGTGTCTGGGTGTAAAATATTTATAAATTCAATTATGAAATCGGTTTAGCCGTTTCGGAGATTAGCCGGAACAGACAGACAGACAGACAGACACTTCAATTTTATTAATATATAGATAGATAATATAGGCTCTACCTAGTTTGGGACTAGAACCGTGTGTGAGATGTCCCAGGTATGAAACCAGAGATTTATTGAAAGAGATTCGTGTTTAAACTTGTTAGATTTTACGTATTCTTATCAGAGTTTATGAAATCCATTTGTGAAGATGATAATGTTATCTGAATATCAAATTTATTGATAATAAATATTACTGAAAATAATGGCACTATAGTCATTCGTAAAATTACAAAGAAAAAATTTAAAAAAATAAAATATTATGCCTAATAGCTTTAATTATTTTCATTTGGTGAAACGAAACCAAATATAGGTAGGCACACGTTTGATAGAACGGTTTTAATTTTTAATTACTCAAATCAATAATCTCAACACAGTGATTAATCATTCGATTTTGGGATTTTTATTTATTATGGGATCAATTCACGTCGCTGGCGCTTCATTTTTTGACTTTACCACCTCAAAAATAGAATTACGTCGGATCGGCAGCTGTCTCTTTGGTTGGCGTTACCTCAAAAACAAAATTTTATCTCGAATTTATTTTTATTTCGGATTTATGCGTATTCAGCCGATATGTTTGCGGAACCGCGTAATATTTTGAGTATTTTCTAAACACCGACCTGCTTTTACGCATAAACGTCACAATATTATAGTAATAAGAGTTACCTATATTAATTTTGACTTTACCCATTGTAATAGGCTTACCGAAATGTCTTTTCTTTGGAATCTTAGGCTACGGCTACATTGGCTCACAGTTAGCGCCTTTTCAATCAGCCGAGCCAATCATATGCTGCCATGTAACAGTCGTTTAAACTGAGTGTCTGCGAGGCGTAAAGTGATAAGCGGTGGCTTCTGGTAAGCCACTGACTGAGCTGATGTGGCCGCAGTCTTAGGAAAATATATCAATATCCAATAAATATATTAATAGGTAAGTATCACATACATTAATTGTAGTAATAATTATAAATAACGCTCGAATCAACCAGAGCCACCTACCTATCTATAATGCTTATGATATATGATCGAATTACGGAGTAGCCTATTCAAGTCAAGGCATTTAATTGCGAATGCGTAACTGTAAGTGAATGGAGTGCAATGATCAAGAAGTTGGCATTGAGAGTCCCACTAAACGTATACTGGCCACCAATAATAAAACAAAATAGGTACCTACGCTAATGTTACGTCATTCTTATTATGCAAAATCCTTGTGTTTTACATACGAATAAAAACCGGTTAAGCGTGAGTCGGACTTGCGCACGAAGGGTTCTGTACCACCGTACAATATAAAAAAGACTTCTTGTATGGGAACCCCCCTTAATTTTTAACTTTATTTTATTTTTAATATTTGTTGTTATAGCGGTCATAGTAATACATACCCTGTGAAAATTTCAAGTGTCTACCGATTACGGTTCAGACGATACAGCCTTATGACGGACGGAAGGCCTTACAGCAGAGGCTAAGTAATAGGGTTCCCGTTGGTACCTTTTGGATACGGAACCCTAAAAAACGATAAAGTGCAAGATAGAATCGTGTGAAGAGTATTTCGTACTATAATAAATCATCACATTATGTCCTATGTTTTTTTAAATGATCCTAATTTCGGTTAGAATTTGAACCCGACTTATATCTATGAGTAGGCTACCTTAGTAACGACTTCACTTCACTTCATCAGCCCATTTTTACCCCACTGCACGGGCTTAGGCCTCCCCCGGGGTAAGAAGGCTTGGAGCTTAAATCCACCACGCTGCTCCACTGCGAGTTGGGGATTGTAACGACCGTCATATATTGACAGCGACGTATAGTAACGACTAAACCATTTGAATTGAAAGACCTATCTGAAATTATTCGTAATTTTACGAATAGGTTTCTTAGAAGAATGAGTTGGTACTTATATTCGTTATTTTTACCAGAATTGTACGCTCTTTATTTTCGGAGATAAAAGAGGATTAATTAAATGTCGTATGTTTTCTTTAATGTTTTTAAACCACGTATTTTTAAATTGTAAATATATATATATATTTCTCATAAATCTCATAGTAAGTTTTCATTTCATGTCACATGATGCACGTGACAAAAGTATTATTTTCAAAATTCTTATTTACTGTTCATAATAGGGTCACCAAGCTCAGTATAAGTACCTATAAATTTTCTACTTTTTCGTCCAGTAGATTCATAGGTAGAAAATTTGCTGTGACAGACGGACAGACAGACACCTAGAGTCATCCTTTCCTCAAAGTATCTGATCCAACCCTCGCATCAATGACAGACAAGGAACAGGACAATAAAAAATACAAAAAAAAAAATATTTCAAAACGTTTTACGTGTATTTACTGTATTGGTTTCGCTATATGTACGCGTTGTTTTTTATATTGAGGAGTATCGATTATAAAACACTTATAAAAAACAACTTTAAAAAATAAAAAAATTTAAAAAGTTAAACATTAAAAAAATACCGATATAATAGGTAACTATCTTCAGTACTTTAGTAATTGCTCCTTACCAAAAATACAGCATGTACCTAGATAGAAATGCAGAAAAATATTTGCAGATATATGCTTATGTCAGTTATGCAATGCCAGATGTTGACATTTTATATTGTTAGACTAGCAATTATGTGTCCGTTTAATAAAACTAAGGGAAAGTGCTTCCCAGCAATAATTTTTACCGTAATAATACGAGTCACTGTTAAGAAGGGGCTGAACGCGTGAACTCTTGAATGATTACGACCTTAATACGCATTCAAATCTTGGTATGTTTTGAATTGTAGTATCATTTGGGTCAAAACTAGGTTTGTATAGAGCCAAAATTTAGAATTTTTTATAAATATCCTAATTAAGTTAGGTATAAAAACATTCGAAATTTCTATAACTGGGATGTAAGGATGGCCGTTCTAGTGCTTTCTAGAAAGGTCCCTCAATTAGTCATTTGTTTTTTACTGGCCCTTCCGGCATAAACTCAAATGGGGAAATGTTGATGATCAATATAAATGACGTGCACACAACAATATTATAAATAGACAACGTCAGACGCTAATAAAATATTATATGATTGTTTTTTATTATTAACATTATTCAGTCACAGGGCTCTATCATCTGAATCGTACTAGGTATACGCTTGAAATTTTCACAGAGTGTATTATTATGGCCGCTATAACAAGACGTAACAAAAATAAAATTAAAAATTAAAGGGGGTCCCCATACAAGAAATGTGTTTTTCGACGTTTTTGGTGGTTGCGAGATCATTGCTTACATTTGAAACTTTCATGGCCGCTATAACAGTAAATAACAAAAATAAAATAAAGTTCGAAATTAAAAGGGGGTCCCCGTACAAAAAACATGTTTTATATATTATACGGTGGTAGGTACTACGGTATGGTATATTTCTAAATTCTAAATCGCTAATTATCCAAATACAACTATAGAAAATCACTTTGTCCTTCCATCAGGACCCGTTACACACTGTGCGCCACGTGCGTCTTGATTAATTTTCAATATAAAAGAAACAAATCAAATCAGCGATCACTTGTTATCAATCAGTCGAACGTTGGAACCAAAAGAAGTAACACGTTTATTGTTTATAAACTGTCGATTGTGCGATTTATAACGACATGGAGAACTTCAAGGTACTCGATTTTCATTTACTGAGTAAGTAAACTACCTATACATTTAATATTTTTAATAGCTTTTGCCTGTGTGTGTGTGTGTCTTGTCCACGTGATTTTCATGAAGCGCATCATTTAGTGTTTAATCTACATTCAATTATTACCTCATATTTACGAGTATTACAAGTTGGAGGAGACCGAAGTTCTCGCAAATCTGCGAGTTGGATTTTCAATGTTCTTTTGTATAGTACAGACCAGGATTTCACGCGCTATGAGTGGCAGGGCGCGTATGTGTACCGTTTTGCAAATTGAGAGACGCGTTCCATTACACCATGAAAGTACGAATTAACTAGAAGCCCTCTTTACCGTCTAACCACTCATACTCTAGCTAGCTGGTGCAAGATGGCGAATTTTAGTCCAAGTTTCAGTACGTGAAGTCCCCATGCGCCGGTCTTCCATCCCGTGAAATCCCCGCGCGACTGTTTTCAACCCTGCAAAATTGCATAATGTCACTTCGATACTGTGAAGTGACATTTATAACTCTATTAAAACCATATTAAAGCATGATTAAAACCACACGCTGCTATCAAATTAATTTACTCTACAAGTGCGTCACACCATGTTTTGTCCGTTTTCACCGAATAAATACGATTATTCGGCGAAATTATACAATACTAACGGTATTGTTCTCATTTTCTCAATAAAACAACTACATATTACATATATTGTTAATTATTTTCAAAATAGATAATATTAACGACATAGTTTTAAATGGCAAATTAATTTAAATATCGAACGTCAAAGTCCACTGACATTTAAAATAGAAATATTTTTTTGGTATTTATATTGTAATTTGCCGCCTTTTCGTCGGCTACGACGAAGCTCAAATGAGAATATTTGCGCGCTGTGATGTACCTACTCCACAGACCTACTCATATACTTATTAATTTTTAATTTAGTTAAATGAAGTGGCTTTGAACGTTTAATCAGCCTGCGGCAAATGTGCTCCTTCTTGAGTAACGATTTTTAGATGGTTTAACGAAATTAAAATGGGCAAAACTACCCAGCTTTGAAGATGACGGCAGAAGTGGACGCCCGCCAACAGTAGTCACTGCAGAAAATGTGTGAACTACTGAAACGGTACTGGTGCTGTCGACGCATTATCTCGTACCAAAACGAGATAGCCTATAGGTAACACACACGTAGGGCTTCTATCTGGTTTCGGCGCAAAATAATGCACCGACAGAGGTTATGCATGTTAACTTGGCAGGAGAAACGATTAAGACCGGGCTTATAGAGGAATTATGTTGCACCACGACGACGTATCTTCACACAATTCTCTTAGAACAAAGGCGTTCATTTAAGAATCTGATACTGAAATCCTGCCTCGTCCACACAGCTCCTTATTTCTTTTTATTCTCAATTGTCAAGAATAATTGGAAAGATTTTTCAAGTGTCTAAGAAGCGGTGGTGGTTTACGATCAGCCATTTATAACCTTTTAGAGGTAGATTGTTATAAATTTACATGTAATAAGTTTTAGGTGGATGTAAATTTTAGTAGTGAATAATGAAGAATACTTTAATAAAATATGTAATTTACTATTCGTGTCTCAAAACTTATATAGTGACCTATATAATGGTGTACCTACAGCGGGCATTAGTTAGCTCTGAAATCAAAGCAAGCAGCGTCGCAGTAGGAAAAATGGGCAACAGAGGGTCGAGAACGGACCCCGCACCTGCGCAAAACGCACCCGTCTCAAACTTCCGAGCGAACTGGAGGTTCGGCACGAGCTGTACTTATTGTTGAAAAGCCATATAAGTTAATATTCTCTTATTTCCCATTTCAGACCCGATAGTCCAGAACCTGGTGAAAGAAGCAGCCGTCGCTCGGACCAAAGCTTATTGCAGGTATTCAAACTTCGCCGTCGGAGCCGCCATTTTGGTCGAAGGCCAATCGAAAGTGTACACGGGATGTAACATAGAAAACGTCGCATACAGCCCGACGATTTGCGCGGAACGAGCGGCCGCCCCCAAAGCGGTGCAAGATGGATTTTTGAAGTTTGACAAAGTGGCAGTTGTTGCCAACTCTGACGACTCCTTCACATCGCCTTGTGGTGTATGCAGGCAAACTTTGATGGAATTTCGAGGGTCTGATGGAGATATTGAAGTATATTTGAGCAAACCCACAATGGACAAAGTGTTGTGCACCAAATTGTCTAAATTATTGCCGTTGTCTTTCATCGCTTTCAAAAATGATGTTGATTTTTAAAAAATATTTTTTTAACGTTGATTTTTGATATTAATTTAGCGGGTATGGCGTTCCATACAAAAAGATATTTTAAACCAGTATTTAAAAAAAATAATTATGAAATACAAATTATTGCGAGCTTAGTTTTCAAATTTTTTATCAATCCCTTAAAAATGTAAATATCCTTGAAATCCTTGAATTATATCTTACATCTGACTCGTTAGCATAACACGGTGGCTGCGACCAAGTTGACGGCTCGTTCAGAAATACTTTTACGGTCTAAACCCCACCCCCCCTGGCCGTTACTGCTAAAAATTCGTACTTAGATGTAGTCGATCTACACTCGCCTTGCATCTTGCTGAAGACATTTATTGTGCTTGTGTTGACCTTGCAACAGGCATCAGTTCTTCGTTACTCAAGGTTTCGCTATTGTAAGATAGTACTGCCTATTGTATCGCTTGTCTAGATTATATTCTTAGTATAAATGCTGATAAGATTGGTACAATAAAATGATTCATTTGAAATAGATGGTATCAATATAAAAACAAAGTATGGGCACTTAAAATAACTTTATTTGGTCAGGCGATCACAACGGCGATCCTTAGTACTTACCTACTTTATCTCGTTTGTGTCAATGCAAAAAAATATAAAGCAATTCATTCTCGCAAAGACACTAGTGATATTCGTTTCAAATATTCATATGAAGATGTCAAGTGCAATCTGCATTATAACATAAAAACAATATAATTCACACATATTAAGCACTCTTCACAAATATATATACTCTACAATTTATTGCTGGAAGTAGAAACTGCATCATTGGATGATTCAAGACAGATATGTTTTCGAAGTTTTTAATTATGACGAAGTCTTGAATGCATTTTTATTGCTTTTGAATATAAAATAATTATTTTACTAAATCTTAGATATACAGTAAGAACAATACACCAATGTAATAACAACAAAAACGTGAGCAAAAAAATACGCCTTGGCGTATCTTGGCATTTTTCGTTTTTCTTGGACAAAGACGTTATCATGCTCATTCGCGCTTATAAAGGTAGTTGCTTGGAGCGCGAAGCAGAGAATGATGGTAACATATTAACTGCCACTGTAACGAGACGCTGCATCTACGAGTAGATAGTTCTGTATCTATATCCAAGTTTTATTTTAAGCTAAGTTTAAATATTAAAATACTCATTTATATACTTAGAAATACACTTGAAGACAAAAAATAGATGCAGTCAAAATAACATTTTGACTTTCACGAGCACAAAATATTTATGTTTACAAACATAAAAATGTTATCTTAGAACGACACCTAAAATGCTTATCAGTTATAGATGGCAAGCATAAACACAATTATAATATCTTAAATGTCTAACATGAGAATACTTTATTTCCTTATACTTTATAAAGTTATTATTTATTCATAAGAAAATTGTGTGTCTTAAACAAATCAGCCTTTATTTAAATTAAATACTTCAGCAGTCTTAGAAATCAATATTCAGGGTACGTTTTTCAGTAAATGAAATGAAATTATTTATTTAACCCTTAAACCAATATCTTTCACCAAACTAGGCTTAACATTAACTATACTTAAAATCACATCCTAAAAAACTTTCTTGGATTTAAGGACAGTCACATAGTTTTTTAAATATATTTCTGTGGGGTACTGGAGGCTTTTCCATAGTGATTGAGGGTTAAATTTTATTTAGTCAATGCAAATAATTGGCAGAACTATACAAATTATACAATCTATACTCATATTATAAAAGGGAAAGATTTTGTTTGATACATATAAACGCAAAAACTAATTAACTGATTCTAAAAATTCTTTCACCTATAAATAGTTACATTATCAGCGAGTAACATGACTTATATTTTACTTTCAAGCTAGTTTCCCGCCCGCGTCTACTACAAAGTTGTACCGGGATCGCTATAATTTTTCGCATAGATATAGTTTATAAGCATAGGCTACTTTTTATCCGAGAAAAGGAGGCCCCGACACAACTGTGTAGTCCATGCGAGCGGAGCCGCGGGCAGAAATCTACATTATATAATGATAATACAATAATTAAGTGTGGTAATGTGTAACCATATTTCATATTTATTACAATTTAGGCTATGACCACGTTATCTCAAAGTCAGCAACTTATTAATTTGCCTAGTCCATGTCATGACCGACTGTCTACCACAGAGGCGTAACGCCACTGACTGGTAAGCCGCCTGTGAGCTAATGTGAAGTTAGCTTTAGAGTCAATACTACCCAATCAAATTTCTAAAAATACTGGCCTAGTCTTGCGCGCGAACTTCACTTTATTCCACTCGGGTAGTGTGGGAGACAGCGGCCATAATTTCCGCGCGGAGTGAACTTGGCTATCATCTGAAATCTGCAGATTTGTGAAATCTTCAGTTCTATTAATAATTTGATCGGATAATACAAGGTTTACGTTGATGTTTTGATGTAATAATAACTCTGAAATAATATGATTTGTAAAATAATTGTGTTGCTTGCATTTGGTCTTATTGTTTAATTTTATTACTAATTTGCATACTATAAACTCTAGTGTAATATGTACTTAAACTATGGAACATATAAGACAAAACTACAAAATAAAGAATACTTTTAAACCATTGTAATAACTAGCATGTGAAAAAGAAGTTTCTATAGCATTGTTCCTTAAAAAAATCACAATGTTATTCCACGCAAGTTTTTACGCAATGCGCATAATATTAAAGTTTGTTTTTATGGACTTTTTAATGGGTATCAATTCTTTCTAAAAAAATATTATTGGTGAATGATGATTTTGTTCAATTTTTTTTTGTTCGAGCTGTTTTACGGAAAATACAATACGGGTCTTATCGGTCAGTGTGTAACGATGTACGGTGTGTAACGATGTACGTTATTTAATTCGTGAATTTTCATACAACACGCTTTCGGGTGTCAAGGTTACATTGGCAACGATTATTTTATTGTAGTCGATTTGTTTTTTTACATAATTTTAACAGCGAACAAATGGTCACCTTTTGTTGTATAATATCTACATACTGTATCTGTGTTTTGTTGGGTCTACGTCTATATTGCTCACTTATTTGAGTTAGGCACGTAAAAGCGAGTCAGTTTAATTCATTCATTTTAAAGCAGCGCGGGCCGCCGCCTCTGGCAAATTAAATTATAATTGCGGTTGTACATTATTTTAACCTCGTACGGTGGATGAACTGTAAAATTTGATTATGAGTAATATAATTAAGAAAATATCATTAATATTTTTAGAGCGTCCTCAAACAAATACCTAGCTATGTGTTGCAAAAACATCTGAAAATTGTAACGAGCCCGATTCTTGTTTAGAAGGCTGTAGTTCGAATCCCAAAGCATGCGCCAAGAGTTTTTCCTGACTTTGTACATAACTATCTCTGACTCTGTGCCTTCTAGAATACGTTAAGCTGTCGATCACGGCCGTTAAAATCCACGAACCCGCACTGGAGGAGCATGGTAGATTAAGCTCAAAAACTCCTTATCCCGGTTGAAGCAGGAGGCAGTCCCTGCAGTGGAGCATTAATGGGCTGTTGGTATGGTTTAACAAGCACAAATCCTAGAGTTACTTACAATTAAATTTCATAATTCCTTAAAGTGTCCACAATACTAACTGTAATAATACCAAATTCACCAAAATGGACACCATCCAATATAACACTGGCACAGATTCTCATTATTCGTCGCTTGTTGTATCAAAAGGTCCACTTGAGTTTTGACGCTAACAGTTTCTTGAACTGATGGAAAATCCCCGCCTGTCAATTTGTCTCTTATTCTGTTCACTATGGCCAATGCTCGTTTATTTAAGTTTATCTCTATTGGCATCTCGATCGATTCGCTTATATGCAAATGGTGTCGACTGCGGCTTGGCAATGTCGACGGAGAGCTGTCGTTAGAACTTCCTAAAGACGTTCCCGTTCTCGAATGACGACCTGCGAGACAAAAAAACTAAGTAACAACAACACATAACATGCGTATACATCACCACAACGTCTAGGCCCCAAACTAAGCATTAGCTTGTGTTTTGGGTACCAACATACGTATAACACATACCACATACGTATAACAACCAAGACCCGGTACCAGTATCAATATTTATCATATAAATACTGATCCGACCTGGGATTCGAACCCGGGACCTCCAGCTTCGTAGGCAGGGTCGCTACGCACTAGGCTAAGCGGTCGTCGGAAGTAATTTCATAACTGTGTGATGGAAAAATTGAACATCCACCATAGAGATAATAGAATAGCGTAGGCAAGCCAGTTCGAAATGCGGGCCTCAAGAGAAAGAGACAAAGAATTACTATATCTTGAATTATACTTATATTTGATAATCGTTTGGTCGAGCGGTAAGAGATACTAACTGCGGAACCAATAGTACCGGGTTCGATTCTCGCCGGGACAAATATTCGTGTGCATGAACATGTTTTTTTGTTCCATGTCTGGGTGTAAAATATCAATATATGCATATATTAAAAAAAGATAAAGTATGCATATTAGTTGTCTGTTACCCATAATACAAGCTTTGCTTAGTTTGGGACTAGATGACGCTGTGTGGGATGTCCCTGGTATTATTATTATCATCAGTAAACAGAATTATACTACGTTTTTAATTTAAGCGTGCGCAGTTGAAAGCTGTGACTGGTCTGTCTGTCAAATGAGTGTCCTAATGCACATGTGGCATAAAAAAAAAATAAGTACAGAACAAGGTACAGTTATTTTAAATCGTTTTCTCTCTGTGCTCCACCGTCATATACAAAGCTCTAAGGAGCTTGTCTACTGTAGTTATATTATCTCTATGACATCCACACTATCAGTAATAATGACCCACGATCGACCTCTCGATATCGACCCAAAATTTTACAAAAGTTTCCGACTATTTGCCGGAGGTGTAAGCAAGCTATACACCGTGTTCGGCTAAACGTAATCCAAACTTATATAACGTGTAGAGCTTACCAAACCTAACATAAAGTTTCAAGTGAGCAGATGGCGCAAACTAACAGTTACCGAGAAAAATATGTTTAATTTTTTTTTTTACACTTCGCTTTTTTTAAAAATATTTCATTAGTTCGGTAAGCTGTGTACGCTCTATAGGTGTCGTTTTTCGCTTTTGCCAAATTAAAACATATAAAAGGTCAATACGAGAACACACGTTAAGGAGCATTTTCGATTCATTATTGATTTTATTAAAAGTACAAATTTAACGGTCACATAAGGTTACTGACCGCGAAACGCATTCGGTAACACTTTGAATGGCAGTGGAAATGCGTTAATTTTACAAAAAGAAATTTATTGTATTTTAGAACATAATCTTTTTTTTAAATTTTATTTGGGCGTATAAACCGACACTCAGTAATTCACAACAAGCTGGCACAATGTTTAAAACACAACTAGTATGTCAGAGAGCAAACGTAAAATCAACATTTCAAAAGGGTCGGCCGATCTTCGCGGGATTCCCGATCGAATGCGAACAAGCTTCGCTGTCTGGGACTTCAGACTATGAAGATTTAATATCAATCGAACCGTTGACCGACTACGACGTAACGGTCGCTGTGTCCGTCTTTGCTAATTTTTCGAATAAATTCGGAAATATACATGAATTCTGCCCCTAACTTTCAAATTGTTTTTAATTTGAGGATTTCCTTACAGCACGCTATCGGATATCAAGGTTAGAATAAATTGGCAATATCTATAACATAAATATAGTCACCGTCGCGTCGTGGGTTCGGTTTCCCCCCAGGACAAATATTTGTGTGCATGAACATCTCTATTTGTTTTGTATGTGGATGTAAAAGTATCTATGTACATGTTAGAAAGAATATTTAGGTATTTATATCAGTTGTCTAGTACCCCATAATACAAACAGAATACTTGCTTACTTTGGTACTAGGTGGAGCTGTGTGGATGTCCCAGGTATTATTGTTATATCTAGCGACCGTATCTGTGCTTCATCGCACGTAAGCCTATACTGTACAATACAATTACGCCCTAGGGGCGTAAAAGCGAGTCAGATTCTTCATTAATTCTAAAGCAGCGCGCGCCGCAACCGGCTTGGGCAAATTAAATTATCGGTTGTACATTATTTTACGGATAATATGATTTAGAAAATTTTATTTATATTTCTTTAGCATTCGTACATAACTAGATGGTTGTATTGCAAAGAAATCTGCGAATTAAAAACGTTGCATAAACTATAAAATAAAAATGGATATATCTACCTGTCTCTATTAGCCGCCAGTTCAATAGCGGGTCATACACGAACGCTTCTAGTACTGCCATCACGCTTTCCTTATGTTTGTGCAGTACCTCCATCACAGACTCGCACGTGCGTCGATATGTACCCTCTATCCCCGTCACCTGGTAACATGCATATATTATAAGATACATTATATCGTGACATAGAAATATATACCGGCGCAAACTGACGGTTACCGAGAAAAACATGTTTATAGTTGACCTTCGTTCAGCCGAACATCTCGTATATAATATACCGCGTGTTGGCTGAACGTGGTGCAAACTTATAGAGCGTGTAGAGCTTACCGAACCAAACAAAAAGTTTCAAGTGAGCAAAAGGCGCAAAACTAACGGTTACTGAGACAAAATATGTTAAAAGTTTCATTTTTTATCACCATTTATTTCTATATTTTGTTTAGTTCGATAAGCTCTACGCACTCTATAAGTCAGCCGAGCACCCGGTATTTTGAATTGAATGTTATAACAATACATACAACATTATCAGAAATGGTAAACCTTCACATATACATTAACGCTAAAAATATAGAACTTAACAACGTTATTTTATTACCACGCTACAAGGTCATTTAGTACGGCGTGTGGCCTCGCGTCAACTATTGCAAACAACAAGATGAGTGTAAAACGTAAATTTTTAATTGATAACAAGTTCAATATCGATATATTTTTGATAAGAAATATCTTTCGTTTATTGAATATGATGTCGTGACTGGTGCAATGGAACTAGACATTTTTGCGAAGGACGTTACGGCATAGAGGTAATAGAATAGAGCAGGCAAGCTAGTCCAAAATCTCGACAGAAAGAGACAGAATTCGAGTACTTCGTAGGAGTACCTTGATTTATACTATGGTACAGTTATTTTCCATCCTTTTTTCTCCCATGCCCAACCAATGCCCAAGCGTTACAGACAAGCTTTTATGATGTTTGCCTACACTAGTTATATTATCTCTATGCATTATGGTTTGTGTCGGATGTCCCTAGTGTGACTAAGTTCACAATGGTAATAAACTTTATTTGGGTTTATCCCAAGGAAACTTTCAATAAAAATAAAAAACCTGTAGCATAAGTTACTTTAGTTTCATAATTATTTTCATGGAAAAAATAAAGTTTTATGGATCGCTTACGACTTGAAAAAAGGACAAACACACTTTAGCCACTTATATTAGTTAGGCAAAGAGCTAACCTCCATAGCGTTTATTAACATCCTGGTCAATCTAAACGGTATTTTCTCAGGGAATTTATCTCTCGTGAGAGTCACTTCAAAGCAATCGCCGAAATCTATATGCAGCACTTTCCCGGTCACTCTATGCAGCATGATGTTCGAAGGGTGTCTGTCTCCAAGGCCCAGAATATAGCCAACCATGCTCATCACGGCTAAAGAACGGGTGTAGTTATTACGACGTTCAAACCAAGCTTCGGCTGACGGACTTTTCAACCAGAGTAACCTTGCTAAGTCATTGCCTGGTGTCTGTTCTAATGTGTGTTCAAAGACTTCCACCTGTTTACAGAAATTATTATTTAGATTTCATTCATAAACGAAAATCGTAAAATGTACCTGCACATTTATTGTATTATTAAGAATTTTTTTTCATAAGATCAGTCAATAATAGATAATTTTGAATTTTATAGTGCCATAGGTCGCGTCATGTAAAAAGAACGCTGGCAGTCAAACTGCGTATTAGGCGATATAATGATATTCTATTTTTCAACGACCTACCAATAACCAATATACGTAGCCGAAGAACGAAAGGCTAGTTCAAAAACAAAACAATAGGCCTAGTACTTTCGTGAGCAAGTGTACCCATGCGCAAACACACTCCGTCCACTTTCTTCTAGCGTTTTTTTTTATGTGATCCGACCAGTACCATTCATTAACTACGAATACATATTGTAAATAAAAAACAAAAACCTCTAAATTTGTATTAAATATTTTTATTTGTAGTAGTTGGATTAACTTTTTTTAACACCGTTTTGATTTAATGTATTTAAAAAAAATACATAAATTACCTTTTGCATCAACATCAATTTCTGTAAATCAGAGGCCATCCTGTTCATGATCTGTTGTTCTGTGTTGATAGCCATTCTGCTGGATTTCTTCTCTCTATAATCTATGATTAGATTATACAGTGTGTCGCAGTGTGGCACCCATCCAATAAGGCCAGAATTGGTAGACAGTGGAATAACAGCGTAGCGCTGTTAATGATGAAAATAGATAAAGTCTATTGTTAATCATACTAATATGTAATAGAATTAATCAGATAGTTTATGATTCGATCAAATTGTTAAAAGGATGCGGGGGCGGAAAAGAGTGAAGTTCGTACGTACCAAGTTCTCCTTGCAATTTGACAAACGTCAAATTAATGACATTGATTTATTTAAACGCAATCTTATTTAAGTGAATTGTGAAATTAGTGTTACAAATCTGCCCCCGCTTTAACCGTTAAGACTGACCGATTGACGGTGTGGTTAGAGACGTCAACTGGAGCCAAGGGTCGCAAGTTCGAATCCCGCCCAGGACAAATATTTGTGTGCATGAACATGTTTAATTGTTCCGTGTCTATTGTGTCCAGCTGTATATATTATAAATAATATTTACGTATGTATATGAGTTGGTTAGTACCACATAATAAAATAATAATACTTGCTTACTTTAGGACTAGATGGATCTGTGTGGGATGTCCCAGATGATATTTTTATCATATATTCTAAGGTTGTAACATTCTCAAGTCTTCGAGAATTCTCGTATCAATTAATTTAATCGTTCTCTTTTTTTACTGTACTTTTCTAAACTATAGCAGTTATGGATAAGTGTTGATGATCGACGTAAAGGTTGTGCACATAGCAATATTAGAAAGTACCTGAATGGCGAGGTTCTGTCGTGCGGTGTGCGCATCGGCCTGTAACAACGTGTTGACGAGTCCGAATAGCTGCATGACGCGCTCGTCCTGCCTTAGGTCCTCGTGCCCTTTCAGCAGGAACATGTACTCCGCACCATTCGAGCCACGGATCCCTAGGCGGCGGGGGCGCTGTTTTGACTTGATCACCTAAAACATAAAAAGGAAATCAAACTATTTTTATTTGTAACCAGCTTCTTCCCGCGAATTCGTCTGTGTGGTATACTTTTCTTAAACTATGTTATATGTATTTTTGTGATGAACTTTATTTTCGTGTTATAGATATTTTTTGGTCCATTTTGTTTAGTTTTTTGTTATCTTTTCTTTGTTAAAAATACAACAAAATTTTATACAAAAAAGGGGATTCAAACTTTTGCAATCTGTCAAAACCTTACCAGCCAGTGTAAAATTACATTAGTACAAACACACACATGTATCTCGTTCATGTTTTATCTACCAGGTACGCATCTCTGACACATAACTCTTCATAATTATTAAACAACAACGCACCTGTAAACTGCTGTGTATGTGCGATATCCTGATGATCTCCTGGTCAGGGACGTAAGAACCGGGAACCGCTAGCTCTAGGTCTCTGCAGTTTAAGAGTCGTGGACTCACATACTGCAGCTCGAGTGAATTCAATGAACGGAATTGAGCGCTGATGCGTCGATACACGTGGTAATATAGATCCCAGGCGTGATTCAGGTCACGATCGTTGCCCGATTTCTGTTAGTATTAAAATTAGTTACAATATCTATCTACAACATCATATCATACGAATATGCCCATTAAGATATAGTAGTTACATTATCTCATAACTCAGGATGCTTAAGATGAGAATTTATGTTTCGGATTTAAAATCTCGTCTTTAAAAGTTGCGTTGTTGGATGGATGGAAACCATAGATGTTCATAGTGATACCGTGTTGTGTCAACAAAAAAAATATACACATATACATATAAATATATACATTATTCTCCAGTTGACATTTTGAAATAGGTATTCGCTGTGAAGTAAAATTTTGTGTGACCCACGTGTGAAATTCGTACTGAGAAAGAAAACAAAGATTCCGAAATCACATTTCACGACCACCACCAAACATATTTTGGTAATTGGTTTGTCTTCGCCTGCAATACCATATACCATTCAAGTCAAATTTATATTGTGACGTCTATGCATAGAAGCACGTCGATGTGTTATAGAAAGTACTCGAATGAACACGCGGCTTCACAAGCATGTCGACCGAATACAAAAATAAGGGGAAATTCCAGATAAGAATAAATTAAAAATGAAATTCCGTTTTGGAGGTGGCGCCACTCAAAAGAAATTGATGCGCTCCATATTACATTTTTGAGACGGCATCTCGCACACTCCAAGCTAGGCGTCAGAGCTATAAAATATTCCTACGATGAAAAGTAATTAGAATTTTAAAAATGGAATGTTCGATGAAAGAAATTTCAAGAGGCTGCGAGATGGGGATTTCGGCACCTATATAAGGACGCTGGCACGGCGAGTTAGAACTGCGAGTGTGACACAAGTAATAAGAGTTTGTGATTTCGTTTCCAAATAAAGCATAAGTACAACTCAAATTGGTGTTTTCGTGCATCCTAAATATCTGAACCTATAGCCCGTAACAATATGATAGTACTTAATAATAATACCTGGGACATCCCACACAGCGCCATCTAGTCCCAAACAAGTAAATTTTGTATTATGTGTACCAGACAACTGATATACATATTTAAATATATTTTTTTATATATAGATATTTTACACCAGGCCACGGAACAAATAGACATGTTCATGCACACAAATATTTGTCCCGGGCGGGAATCCACCCGCGACCCCTAGCTCCACTGTTAGGGTCTCTAACCGCTCGGCCAATCGGACAGTCTATATTATATATTTTAATATCTGATTAGGTATCAGATAAAAAACATTGCATGGTGCTTTCTACTTGTTTAAACCAAATTCCAAACACTTATTTTTCTTTTCAGTTGAGTGGTTTTGCAGTCGAGTTTTTCACTAATAATAATACTCCCTATTTGAATACTAACGTAACTGATGGCAGGCTATTTCTCTACACCAACATATATGCCACATTATTTAAAAAATCAGCCTTTCGAAAATGATTGCATTTATTTTGTAAGTTCATCTCTCGGACTATTATTGTAGGCATTGCTTGATTCTTTTTATTTGGGTGTTGTTTCCCAAATAATGCGTTTATATGTTTAATACTATGATGTCCATTTGATATTGACATGAAAGGTTAGAGAGAGGGCAATATTACTGTGTAATATCCCATTATGATTACTGTGGCCATTTGTGCATAATAAGGTAATAGACAATTTTTTTTTTATATTTAATATGAAAGAGTTTTATAATTATATGGTCAAAGTGAAATAATTAAAAAATAATAATCATTAATAATAAAGTTATGTTTGTAATTTTGTTATAGTATAAAGTCTATTATATTTTCCTGATAAATATATTATATTTAATATTAGTGAAATACCTTATAATGCGGATTTGATTTGAAGTCTGTGAAAATACCTGACCTTATATCTATTACACCAATCCTGAGCTTCTCTCAATTCCCTGCCATAATTCTGTAGGAACGAGGTTTCTTTTAATGTCTGTGGGCCTCTTTCCAGCATTGCATGTAAAGGTTCGAGGGTTTTCAACATGCCTTTGTTATCTTTATCACTGAAGTAGAGTCTGAAAATGACAATATTTTCAGTACTGGCTTTATGTACTATCAAAACAGTTGCAAATGCTTGATACTATTGGATCAAGTAGCATGTATAGAGAGTAGGCAGATACTGTCTTTACCTAATAAGTCTCACATTGATAAGTGCTTTTCATTACATTTGAAATGGACTTGTGGACGTCAAAACGTGAGATTTTCATAATAATATCTGGGACATCAAACACAACGCCATCTAGATCCAAAGTATTATGCTTGTATTATGGGGTATTAGACAACTGAATAACTGATACACATACTTAAATATCTCTTAATATATACATATATGAACGCTTTGAACGCATGAACATGTCTATTTGACACGGGACAAATAGACATGTTCATGCATACAAATATTTGTCCTGGGCGGGAATCGAACCTGCGACCTTTGAGTCCGCTATTAAGGTCTCTAACCTCTCGGCCAATCGGTCAGTCAATCGTCAGTCGAGATTTTATTTTTAAGTAAAATAACTGTCTGCCTATCCTATATGCATGCCATCGACTGGATCACTTTAGGTAAAACTTTTAATAGGCGATTATTTCTAAGCCTAGAAATCATAGAAGTAGGACTAATATAATAGTCTAGAACGAGCACTATTCAACTGAATTATTAGAACATCGTTATCCGAAAATGCGAGTAAAGGTATGCGGCGAAGTGTGGGAGGGTTCCACACGATAGCGGGTTATATAAGTGCTCAATTGGTACAGCAACAGTAAATTACGGGAAGGAGAAATAGAGCGTCAAATTTATCTAGATATCGTTTTTGATCATTTTTCTATATTTAAATTAATATTCCGGAGCTTCAACTACATTTAAATGTAATTCCGGTCAGGCAGCATAAGCATAACGTGTGTTCCAGTGTCTACCTTATATTATTCCTAACTCTATGCCAGAAATAATTGAGAGCAAATAATATCACATTAACATTTCGAGAACATAAGAAGTATGAATAAAATTCAATTTAGCCACCACTGAGCTAAGTAAGATATCGCAATAGAGTATATAAGTCAGTAAATAGGTTATCAAGCTATTTGTATAATTTAAATGACATATTTGCACAAAGTATTTGTATTTATAGTGCACAGTAGATAGGGTGATGATGACTTATCCCCACTCTACAAAAATTAACAACACTAATTTCATGGCCAATGATGCTCATACAAATACTCTATGTATTTTCTGAACTCGTTGGAAGTAGGATATATAACGTTTTTACCTTGAAGCTTCATCTAAAGCGATGTACCATTGGTCATGCCAGAGTATTGCCACACGTATCAACTCTTCTGAAATTATTGCTGCCTGGCTCACTAGGGTCGGCGAATGCGAACACAACGTTTTGAGAATCTGGTTAGCGGCGCCCATTCTTGCAGCAAACGATGACTTCGAAGCGACAGTCAATGGGTACACCAGTGCTTGAGGATGCATTTTACCAATATCTATTAGTAAAGAGTGAATGAGCTTCGCCACCAAAGATCTAGGCGTGTCAATTCTAGCTATCAGCTGAGGTATTACTTGGAGCCAAACATTTATCTCTATTTTTCTTATGCCTTCAAACAATGCTTCATAGACCACCGAGTGGTGACCATAGTCGAACCACAACGTCAGAAGCCTTAATGTGTCTTGCAGCGAACTTCCCTTTTGCTGTGATAGATTTATCGATTTGAAGAAACCCTCCACTGCAGGTACTGTGTACTGATGAAGGAATTCCAGTTTAGAAACTTTTCTTTCACCAGAACTGCCAGTCTGACTGCCTTCGGAGATATTGTCTTGCTGTTTGTAAAACAACACCATCTCAAAATTCATGTACGCCCAAGAGTGCCACGCTTTATACCAATCTGGGGCCAAATGCGTTGCTGCAGAGTAATACCTTAACACTTCTGTCAAAGATAGTTCATTGATTCCTTGAAGAAATTCACACCAGGAACCAAGCTTCAAGTGGCATCTAGCCAATAACCGGCAATGTTCCGAATCGCCAGTTTCAGCATTTTCCACATAGCGTTGAAGCTGATCAAAAGCTAAACGCTTCTCGCCTGCGACCCAAATATGTTTCACATATGCTAAAGTCAATCTCGGCTCATGTATTGGAAGTGGCATTTCAAGGTTAACACTAGGATCGCAGCCGATCAACATGACTAATACTTTATGAGCTTGCCTTAGGGCACCGCTTTTTCTGCATAGTGATGCAAATTTTAGCCACATGATTAGATCTTCGTGAGGAGTGAGGACTAAGCTGTGAACTTGTAATATCTTTCTCCAGTCTTCCACTAGCCTCTGTCCTCCTTGCAATCTCGCCACCCAAGCTTGGCGAATAACGCTTCTCCTTTCGCTGACAAGTTTGTAAGTGACCACTTCTTCTAATTCCGTTAGAAGTTGCGCGTTAACTAACGCTGCGTATGCTCTTTGGTAGCTCTCGCCGGCCACAGCAGTTAGCTCTGAATCTAATAGCATTCGGGCCTGATCTACGAAATGTCTGGATTCTGCCCATTGTCCATCATGAATGGCTAATATGGCTCCATAGAAAGCTCCTTCTTGTGAATCCTCCGGTAAGCAATTTACATATTTTTTCATGGCATCCCATTGTTGTAGTCCCCAGGCTGCGGCGGCTGCTATCTTCGCACTTTTACTTCGTAATTCATCATTCATGTTGGGCCACTCATTGCACACCACATCATGTAGTTTCCCCCATTCGCCTAACGCTTCAAGACATCTCATTCGACCGAGTTTTGAATCGACATCCTGAGGTCCATCTTCCAATTTTTTATTGTAAAGCGCTAAAGCTTGGTCCCAGTTGTGTAACTTTTCATACCAACGTACTTGGACGTTAAGACATTGGTTACCATCACTGTCCTGTGTCATCACTTTCTCCAGTAAACCGTTTGCGGCCTCTTTTTGTTGTAGCTTGTTGTTTATATGTATGAGTGCTTCAACAACTTGAGATGTTGGATTGGTTCTGTATTCTTCTTCCTGAAATGTATTATATTAAATTATATGAAATTATTATACTAAATTAAAAGGACTCAAAATGTTAATTAGTATCATAATTACTCACTAATCCGACTTATTATATAAACTGGTGATCAATTGATCGAAAATTATGTTTTTTAAAATACAGTGTAAAACAAACTATATAATGTGTATAAAACTATTTTTTTAGCGTTTCAACATAAATGTAATTAGCACGTCTAGTGACAGTGGTACAGTTTTTATATACATTGACTAGCAGAATTATGAAATCTGATAAGTTAACTACCTCAATGTGCTAGCAATGTATTTAAAAGCGGTATCGCGGTCAGGAAACCGTGGCGGTAGTATACTATACTCTTATATTTTCTCAGTGAGGGAATAAAAATATCTTGACCTTGTAAAAAAGAGCTTTAGCATAAGCTCTCCCGCTAATAGCTCTTTCGCCTAGCAGATTAACGGATATCGGCAGCGAGCCTTTCTCGCAGTGTTCCATAAATTCCGCTAGATTTAATACTGTGAGCGCTAAATCAGGGACATCGGGCGCCATCAGCGCTTGTTCTAACGCATTAACTAAGTCATTTCTTGAAGAATCATCAAGTTCGGTCCAACAGGAAACAAATGCCGCGTTGAATAGGTCGCTTGCGAGTTGCGGATAGTTATGCGCTAAGCTGGAGCACGCCCTGTGAATGGAAAATATATGACGTTGATTCTTGTGAAATATTACTTAATTATGCATGTATTTATGACCAAGTATTGAAGTAGCATTTGTCAGGGAGTCACAAATGAATTTTTGAATAGTGTCGAAAATATCATAGATAAAGTCATTTCTAGTTTAAGACCGATATGGCTCCGCGGTAGTCGATTTGCCGCAGCTGCTGCGGTGACGCAGCACGGACGCAAATTTCCAGAAATTCGCGTTCTAGTCATTAATTTCAAATTGCTTTGTTGTCTCATAGCGTGTGATTGGTACGTAAATCACAATACATATTTTAAAAGCATTCAAAAGATTTATTCAACAACATTCTACTCTATATATAACCATACCAGTAAATAACTTTCATAGAGACAACTCTATAAATTGTCTAAAAGCCGACAACTCTATAAGTAGAGCGCGTCTCATTTTATTTATTATAGGCTAAACAGATAAACATATTTTATTTATTATTGACTAAGCAGAAAAACTTTTTTTTTAATGACTTTTTATATGTAATTTGATAACAAAAATTATCAATTTTAATAAATTCAATTTGAGGCATTTACACCTATGTCTAAACATCCTCGTGCTCCCTAGAACAGCAGGGTTGGGCTCAGAGTGAAATGACTTGAAAAATGCTCATAAAGACAAACCCAATGAGCACAAACTCAATGTGTATCTTAGTAGCTACTGATAGGTTCTGTTATCTACTTTCCAGCTCCATCATCAGGTCTAAATCAGCTTGAATTTTATTTCTATATATCAATCAATTACAATATTCTATTGATTCTATTTTACTAATAGACATTACAAAGTATAGTTACAACTAGATATTGTTATACTTCAGCCATTTAAGGTTCGCCGATGACACAGCCATTTTTGCTAAATCAGCACAGAAACTAAAACAAATGATACAGGATCTTAACAGGGAAAGCAAAAAAGTAGATCTTCACAATGTTGCCAAAACTAATGTCAAGCAGTAACCAGAAATCAATTCGTATAGAAGAAACCCCCAATGAATATGTTAGAGACTACATTTACCTAGCAAAACTTATATCATTCAAACCAAACAGTAATGAAAACCAAGTTGCAAGATAAATCAAAAATTCATAGAAGAGATTCTGGGTACGAAAAGAAATACTCAAAGGGTTCTACAGCACAGAAATAAAAAAACAGTGATGGATATATATATGCCGTGCCTTACCATACGTCACATACGCATGCCAAACCTGGGTATATATAAACAAAGAAAGAAACAGACTATTCACAACACACACAACACACCATGGAGAGAAGTATACTCAGACTCAAAAAGATACCAAAAATAAAGAACAAACACGCTTTGGAAATAAAATGGCAATGGGCAGGTCACATCCCTCGGTACACTGACAAGAGATGGACAGTACATACTACAAAGTGGATTGGTCCACTTCGAAAAAAAAATTTTGGTAGATCCAAGAAAAGGTGGGCAGATGATATAGTCTCAATAGCTGGAGGGCACTGGATGACCACAGCCAAGAATAGAGAAAAATGTAAAAATATGGATGAGGCTTTTACCCAGATGGGATCTAAACTTTAATTCCCACTTTAAACCGCTTCGACGCTCCGCTGCAGCTGATTGAAATAGAACGCTAATCCAGAAGGAGTCGAACGGCAGGTGAACAAAACGCGTGAAATACTTGTGTGTCGTCTCTATGAACTTATTTACTTGTATGGCATAACACGCCAAAAAATTTAATTTCAAATTATTTTAATAGCACTTTCATTCCTTAGACTGTATTTGTAAAGGGATACTCCCGAGAGTATTCCGCAGACAGAGGAGCAGCTCGGATTGCTTTAAGGACCCTTCGCGCCGCACAGACGTTCGTATTTCTATGCTAGCGGCGGCATAAGAATATCATTTTATATTTTTTTATTTATTTTTTAATGAGGGCTGAATTTGCGTACAGACGCACTCGACCCGACCTACCACACAAACAGTGCTTGGTTGGGACAGCACAGAAGGTGCAGCCCGACCGGCTTTCGAAGCGGCCTATCCATTTATACAAAACGCTATGGGCGACACACTAGTAGGCCTGGTCGGGTTAATGCCTTCCATATGAATGTACATGTAATTTTTAAGCTTGTGGGAGAAAAATAAAAATAAATAAGTTGGTCCCACTGTTAGTTACGTAGTTCTCGAATGCGCTCTCTCACACGGCGCGCGCTCGAAACTTATAACCTGATGGGATATGCGCTCGCGCGACGCAGAGCAACATTTTTGGCTGTTATGAGTTCGCGCACTTCGAGCGATAGGTGCAGACGGGGTTTAGCCGCCAAGGCACCCGTGAGGAGTCCACGATAACTTTTTGAACGTGTTCAGTGAGAGCCCCTACTGCTATATCTACAACGTTATTGTATTTTAATTCTGATGGAATTTCGTTTAAGTGTAATGAATCGATTATTTCTAACGCCGACGAAACTTTTTCTGTATGTAATGATTGCGGGGTCACCCGGCGGCCTTTCGGGAAAGCCTAATTTAATAAGAACGGGGTGATGGTCAGCACTCAGGGCGCGCAGCGACTCAATAGAGCTTGTTTCAGCGCCACGTTGTTAAATAGTGCTATGTCCAGAATATCTGGTTGGTGAGAATCGCTGTCGGGAATTCGCGCCGGTGAGATTGGCGCAATCAAATCTAAATCTAAAGCTTCAACTAAAGGCGATAAGAATATCAAGTCTTTCGTAGATCAACCAGCTACAGATCAATATGACCAACCTGGTCAAGGTCGTAAATAAAGATTTAAAAAAAAAATAGATTAAAGTAACTGTACTAAAATGAATAATATGAAATATTTGCAATTAATGAAGGAAAAAGGAGAATACAAAGAGTTATTACATACTGATTAACTAGTAGCAAAAAGGCAAAAATATATTTAAAAGAAATTTATTCTTTTTCAGAAGAGAAACCCAATACCTGTTTTAACAAAATTTTGATTAATTAAAATTCTAAAAGTCTACATGGGAACGCCTGATGCTACTTATATATAGTGTCTAGTCGGCGTCGGCTCAAAAAATCGCCTCGCGCCCCTTTAGCATCAGCCTGTCTATTAAAAATATATCTATGCAATAGGCAAAGGAAATGGCTATGCTGGGCTACACTGCTCTTTTCAGAATACTCTTTTGCTTACTAAACGGATTCTCAGCAATTATGCAAGTTTAAAAACAAGAAAAATCAATATTACCTCAAAGCTGGACTATGGGATTCGTTAAGTAACCCAACACTAAGTCTTCTAAGCCATTCAAACCAATCATCTTTGGATACACGGCTGTTGACAGCCCAAGCTTTGCGCAATGTTTGTGCGTTTACTGTCAATTTCTTAATAGTTTGTGATGATTCACTTGCTGCTAACACCTAAAAACGTAAGTTTTTATTATTATATTCAATTACACGTTTGCTGATTAATATAAAACGAAAATTATTGATATACAATGAAAACACAAATGAAAATTAACAACAAAACAAGATACACTTACATCTTGAGCTTTAATCCGCAGTTTCCTTCTAGTTGCTAACAAGTAATTGTCGTCAGTCGCTAATGTGGAATTGAACCTTAACTTTGCTATCAAAACTTCATAGTTTTGGTTATGAATTTTGTGCTTCACTATAACTCTTTCGACGCCTGGTATAAAATCATTATACTTATGTCCCATTTGTATAATCAAAGCGCAGAGAGTATTCATTGCCGTATGTCTTAGCGAAGGATTAGTATCAATTACTCTAACCAATGGATGTATTATTCTTGATATCAAATCACTAAAGTTCAAACAAATCGACAAATTGTCTATGGTTTCTAGTGCCAATTTAGCTACAGAATGCGGACAGTCTTTAGCCTCAAATAATTTCACAATAGCCGGTATAACGAGATGGACGTAGTCGTCTAAATTATCTTCAAACTTCTGAAGGACTAGTAACAGTTTTTCTGTTACAAACAAATCTTTACTTGTATCATGGCATAAAACTTTCAGAATCTGTGGCATGATTTGCGGTAGGTAAATCTTGAATTCGGAGCTCAAAGCTACTGCTATATGTTCAACTAACATAATCAATGTAGGCTGCAAAGGACTGTTCGGAGTCCAAAACTCTTTTATCAAGTCAAATATTTTGTCCAAATGATTGCGGATATGTTGCTTCACTATAGAAATCAGCATAGCCAACTGACCGAACAAAAATTCTCTAAAATTCGTGATTTCGGTTGCTCTTATCACGTACAATAGAGTTGGAGTTACACGGGATATGTATGGGACGCATTTAATTCCTAATGACTGGAATATAAATGTAACAGCTTGCACTACACTTGTATGATGTTGACTCAGAGATGAATCTCTGAGAATTTTCATCAAAGATGGAATAACAATTCCTGGATAGAATTCTTCTAGAACCAATGGCGACATGTTCACTAACATTTCACTTATGTTCGTTTCAAACTCATTTTCAATGACTTTGCTGTCAAAAACCGGAATCAAACTTGATGTTTGCTCATACTCTATGAACCATCTATTCATTTTGTGTTTGTGAGGATCCAAAGCGCCTAAGAGGCCTAAGACGCGGATTGTTTCTCTTTTATCTCGAATTTGTTGTTCGGTTTTCAAGAAGTTGAAAAGTATTGACATTAGATTAGGAAATTCCATGTACGGTAAGATGACGTAACCGGTGGCGCTTATGAGTTGTCCAAAGGCCCACAATGCTACACTACGTTTGTCTGATGAATTTGAATTTGAGAGTAATTCAAGCTGAATTCCTAACAACTCAGGTGTCCATTTTGTAAGCACATTACCATCACCGTTAACATCTGCTAGATCACCTATTGCTTTCAAAACACTTATTACTACTCCTGGGCTTGCATCTTCATCTTTTAACTTAGGTACCAAAACATTTAAAATTGTATCCATGTAAGGTCTAATAAGCCTTGGTGCGGAAAGTATTAAATTATCCAACATCCGAGTTGCCTGTTCTTTGTTTCTATTTAGACCAGAATGTTCCATTTCGATAAGAAACTGTATCAAAACCTTTCTTAGAGTCGGCATAACATAAGCTGGATTGATCATACTTAATCTCCCTATTGTGCATATAGCCAATTCCCTTATTTCCAAATGTTCATCATTCATAGCAGTGAAAAGAGAGCTCAAGTTTTCAACTTGAGCCAAATATGGATCAAAAACTTCACTCAAAGTCTCAAAAACTCGTAATCTCACTTCATAATCAAAATCTGTCACAGCTACTGTTAATAGTTTACCGATAGCTTCTTCTATAATAGTTGTTAAAGTGCGAGAAGGACATTTAACAGTTCTTTCTGCAGTAATCAGAAGAAGTTTACTTGCTGTCCTAACAGCTTCCAGTCTTATCTCTTGCTGTTCACTGAGAAGGTAGTGGTCTGTACATCTTCTTATGAAAGATATTAAACTGTGTTGCCATTCAAAATCAAATGTTCCCAGAGTTCTTAGTGCTAGCACTAATTTTGCTGCATCATGAGGTTCAACCAGTAATGCCATCTGCGCAATTTGGTGATCTAAATTGGTGTGAGCTCCTGGTGGCTTGTATGGTTTCTTCCTTAGTATTATGGACAACATGTTGAGAAGCCGATCTGTAATTTCTTTCTTCAAAGAAGGTATATTGACACTAAGCTCTTTGAAACATGTCGTGAGCAATAGGCTGAGGCCAATAGCACACATTGGATCTAATAATTCTTGAACTTCTTTTGCAACATCTTCTTTAACTGCAAAACTTAACAATGTAATGCAAATAAATATAGCAGGATCGGTACCGTTTCGTTTCTTAGTGGGTGTTTCCCTTCCAGGCAATGAAAGTTTTATTATATCAATGATTTGATTTAAATATTGTTTTATGTCTGCTTCAACCGCAACAGCTATTAAACCTAGTGTTGTAAAAGCAATAACTTTATCTTCCTCCCTTCCACGTAAGTAAGTGATTAAATGGTTTATAATAGACTCTAGGTGCTTCTTAGCAAACACTTCACGATTGAACGCAGCAAGTCGAGGAATGATAATGAAAAGCATCTGATGTACATGGTGTGATCTAGACTTTAGGTGAGCCATAACATCTGTAAACATAACTTATATATAAGTATTTATTTGAAAGTAATAAACATATTGTACATAACAAAAAATATGAATTACCTAAGCAGATTTTTTCATAATTGTCAGATATCAGAATTCGACATATACTTGACTCATAGTATAAAGTAGATGAACTGACATTACTCTCATCAGAAAAGTTTTGCATTGACCATGGTTTATACGATTTGGTGTGTATAGAAGCTATATCATCACCTATATCTTGTTCCGTATCCAACTTCTGCATCAAAGTTGTGTATTTCTTTTCCCAAGATGCATGTGAACATCTAAGAAGTTCATTCAATATGAGTAGACTCCCGTGGACTTGGTCATCTCTACTCAAACCTCTTTCTCGTGCTGTAAGTTCAGAGAATGGTTTCACGACATCTTCGTAGCATTGAATGTACCAATGAGCTTTGTTACTGTGTTTTGAATTTTCCCTCTGTGCTGTTACAACAAAACCGGCCCTCAAAGCTTTTGCAGCTGTCTCTCTAATTTGAGCTTTGGGATCTCTAAGAGCTATAAGAATGTGGTCGAAAAACCCATTTATTTGTTGATAAAAGTATGATGGCATTGCTACAGCAAATTCTTTAAGTATCAAAACTGCTGATAATCTTTTTCCTTCATTGCGATCTTCACTGAGCCACTCAAAGGATTTTTTAATTTCAAATTCAATATATTCACTTCTTTTGACTCCCAAGGAGGCCGCTAATCTGCTCATTGTTTTAGCAGCAAGCTCTAACACACCCATGTCTGAAGATGGAAAGATATTTCTTAAATAATGAGCATATCGTGTTGTCCTTGTCCTAGTAGTTTCTGTGTCGCCTCCTGTTAGGCACACTGAAATATAACAAAATTAATGTGATTGTGTAAAGACAACTCTTGTATAAATTTTACAATTAGACTATATTGTTTATACACATGTATATATAGTAGTATTGGAGTATTATGGTCCAAAGCCCAACCGTTGCCATTCTAAGGGAAGAAAATTGATTGCCATTATGGACGCATCAGAGATTAATTGTAGGGCACCTTATAGTCTACTGACTTAGTTCACTTACACACCACTAGATGACAGATATTTCCTGTTCATGAAATGACTCCCTATTACCAACAAAACATAGACATATCAACATCAAAAAATTGAGTGCATGTGTCATAATGTGCTATTCCAATACTTTTGCAAAACTAATAGGTAGCTGATGTGGCCATTTAAAATTTTTTACTAGAATGATAGTCAACTAAAATATTGTAACTTATCTCAAAACTACAAGTAAATACTCACCTATAGTCAGTATTCCACCACGCTTATCATTAGTATCATTGCTGGAAATCATGTCATGAATATGATGATTAAATTCATCTAAAATTTGTGTAAGCTTTTCCTGTGGCATTTCTCTCAATTCGGTCTTAGCAAAATAGTATAACTCGCGAGCAGCTTTTCGGCGAGTTTCAGCATTACGGGATTTTAATCCTGATACTAACTCTAATATCTGGTTTGAAGACATTTTTAATCTATTTAAGTACGGAGGTTTATTGAACAAGAATCACAATAACTACGCACGTGTTATATTACTCCACTTAAAATAGAGATTATTGAAAAAACTTTATTCTAATAAATTACAAATAGTGTATCGCTATATTAATTGTAAAGCACTTGTAAACTAGGTACATAAATAAGATTTGTTATTTGTTTGTTTTTTTCTCAAGTTCTTTTAAAGTTTACAATGGTTTATATCAGACAAAAACAACTCAACCAACATCAACCAATCACACAACCAAACCAATTGCACAAACTATATAGGGTTACCAATTGTCCCTCTCTATGTAAATTTTACACATATTTAACTTGTTCTAACATGTAGATTAAAGCATTAAAAAGAAAAAAATAGATGATACAAAATTATTGCGGCTTATAATCAGAACATAGCCCCCAAATTAATTTTAACTAATTTAAACGATAGAGGTAAATTCATATAATTTGATGCAGTAGACGGAGTCTAACTAGTCAGACTAATGTCTGAGAAAGGCGTACAAGCAGGTTGAAGCAAACAGACTATATATTTACATCTTTTTCACTCACACTGAAATTCAGCATATGGAAAACATGTGAAAAATGAAACAAATATATGTAAATACAAGAATGCCTTCTATGACTTTAGGTAATTCTTCTGAGACACAAAAGTACATAATAGTTCCATGCACAAATCAAACAAAAACTGTCATTAGAGGTCGAAATGGCGCACGTGAAACGTCGTGGTTTCTGGCGATATTTTGAAAAAGCTCCATAATAACCGTACTACGCTGCCTATTCTTGTTATTTTTTATTAAAAATACGAACAGAATACTCGACTCTGGCGAAATTGTTTTATATGCAGAGAACGCCAATCAGAACAATTCGCTAAGCTGGCCTAAGCCATGGAACTAATAAGTACTACGTACGAAGTACTTACTAGTTCCATGGCCTAAGCCCTGTAGTAAACCACAGAACACTGTTGTCAAAACCAATCAATCCTAGAATCAATCAAAACAAAATTATATGAGATTGGCTGCCGGGCCGTCAAAACCAAAATCACGTGTTCATGTTCAAATTTACCGGCGGGTTTTTTAAAAATTCGATACATGACCATTTTTTCTGAGTTTCATGTATTCCTTGATTCCATTAAAAATATGGTTCAAAATAAATAAATATCAAAGCTGCGCAATCAGTATCCTTGATATAAAATTGGACACATTATTGAACTGGAAGGATCATGTGGATAGTGTGGGGAAAAGGCTTGATAGTACATGCTATAGTTTGAAGAGCCTATCAGGTGTAACTGACACCCTAACGATGCGATGATCCGTCTACTTTTCGAATTTTGAAAGTGTGTTGAGATATGATATGATCTGGAAGTATGGGGCAACTGTACCTATGGATATTGAATAATAATAATAATAATAATATTAATAATAATAATAATAATACATGGGACTGAATGTATTTTAATACTGCAGAAAAAATCTGTAAGAATTTGAGACAGAGTTCAACCACTTGCTCCCTGTAGAGGTTTGTTTATAAAACGCAGTGCTGACGGTGATATCCCTATACATACTTTTAGTAGCAACATGTATACATAAGACTAAAAATAACTTCAGGTATAACAGTTGGGCAAAAGCAAAATTATTCTGTGAGGCATAATTACAAATTATCAACAACTAGGTAGGTACACCTACTTACAACCATTATTACAATAGTCATGCATACATGAGCTTGAAAGTTTATAATAATGTATGTAGGGAAATCCCTGAGAGTAATAATATAAATACATTTCAAAGGAAACTAAAAGAGTATTTACTGAGTACCTAATCCTTATTATTCAATCAGAGAATTTTTTGACATAAAATATTGTAAATAATTTTATCGTGAATAATTTTATTGTAAAAATATGATAGTATTGCATTGTGTTCTGTGCCTATTTCGATTTTGTATACCTAAATGGTGTTATTGACAAATATAAATTATTATTATTATATACAATTTTAGCTTTTTAGCATTGTTTGAAAACTATATTTTTGTATTTATATTTGATTGTAATATATGTATAGTTTTAAATTTTTTCCTATATTTGTAGTATAAGACAGTATAACTTGCCAAAAATATACGTTTTTTTCCGGCGTCAACAGCCGTGTCTTTTTTACGTTAACTTAGAAGTTTGATTTTTTTGACAGCGTCAAGGTATGTACTGTAGACCTGAGTTTATGAGTGAGTGGTATGGTTCAATTTCAACTCGTTATCTTCACGCATTCACGAGATGAAGCGTTTTGACAGACAGACGGGCGGAGGGACCGACGGACAGGGATGGATTTCTTATAAGGGTCCCGATTTTTCCTATTGAGATACGGACCCCTAAAAACCAGACTTTAGATAATGAAGCAGGTAGATACTTGAAAAGTTTTTTTAAGATCTTTTATTTCTACGTGATTCCAGCACTACTAACATAAGACAGAATTTGAAGATATCAATTTTAGGCAAATTATCACTTTGTCCTTTTACAAAACCATGTTCCATTATAATCAAATAAAAATGTAATTACCTATGACATAAAAAAAAACATAAGAATATATTATAGGTTTGGACGAAATATAAGAACTTAGTTCGTAAAATATAACAGCAGCAAGGAAGGCATAATTTATGGTGTGGTGAGACGAAACGCGACACTCGAGCGGGTAGTGTGACGTCACGGGCAGTGAGAGGGCACCGTCAAACCGCGCGAAAATCCGTAAAAATAATTTATTTCTCAGTCATTTATTTACGGGATTTAAAAAAATCAGTCTTATTAGTTTTGTTGTGGTCTATATTTCAATTCTATCGAGTTATATATAGTAATATTTTGAACATCATGAAATTTTCTCCATTAGAATGAAGAGTATAGAATTGGAATGACTTGATGCCATTGCATTGGTTTAAAATTGCTTGGCTAGAAGTTTTTCGAAATGGTGCTTGTGAAATGACTGATGATTATTTTGAGAAAAATTTAGTTGAACTATATTTTGTATAAAAGTACCTACAAATTTACTAGAAGCATTCTTCTACACTTACTGTCTGACCACTCTTATTCTAGTAAGCTGGTGTATCTTTGGCAAGTTTCAGTCCGCGAGATCCCCGCGCGCCAGCCTTTACCCCCGCGAAATTGCGTTTGACAATTTCGATACAGTGAAGTGACATTTCTGACTAATAAAAGATGATTAAAACTTAAAACCAAACACTGCTCTCAAATTTATTTACTCTATGCAAATTCCGATAGAAAATATGAAAACAGTTTGCATACAGACGATTAGGAATCGTCTCCGTGGTATCAAACACCATCGCCCTGCCAGGAAAGGGGCGGGTGAATACAGAGGGTTATTTGGAGATTCTGTGAGATGTGCTTCTCCCAACTATGGTTCTAAACTGGGACACTGCACTAGGGAGGAACTGTGAAAATTTATAAGAAGTGGTTTACACAACATGGGAATATATGAGAAGAAGGGATATTTGTGGGCAAATCATCTCTGACCTAAATCATAGATTAGATGCCATCTCAGATGCAAGAGGCGGGTATACTCGTTATTAATAATTTGTGATGTAATCACTTTATTTCATTTCTTATTGTGTCAATATTAATAAGACCAAGTTTATTTGCATGTTTACTTGTTTTATTCAAACTTTCCAAATATATCACACAAATTGAAAGTATTTTTGATGCTAAATCTGCACTGTCTGTGACGACATTTTCCTATCAATTAAAACAGAATTAGGACCCAGTAGGATTTTAGAATATTTCTGTATAGGTGTGTATAGGTACTATATTTTTGAGTTCTTAGAGCTTGACAATCTACCTACAAGCATTGAGACTGGCCTGCAAGATCAACAATTTGTGTGATAAAAAATCTTTTATTTCAATGAAAAGAAGAGAATGTGGAATTGAGACATTTTGTCATTCTGTTTTGCAGCTCCTCAATGATAAGACAACTTAGGGAATGACAAGAAAAACCACTTTAATATGTCAAAAAATATATTATTTCATTATACATTTATTTAATTTCTATACTATAATATAGTTAACAATATTAATATTTATAATATACTTAAAATTTCGAATTCTGGCTGCTATATGCATTGAAAGTGTCTACAGAACATATTTAAATGAACCTTTTTTATTTCATGGCTCATAACACTTAGACCTTTCAAAGCAAAGTGCAGGTTATCCAAAATACATACAGGGGAATGATATTAATGAATGTGTGTTAGTATTGGTTTAGCAAGTTCAAAAATCGATCTGTCAATGGAATACAATCAGGTGTCATCGAAAAACATGTTCTACCACACCGATTCTTCAACTATAGATCGATATAGGTATACCCTATTGATGCAATGTGATTCATTCGATAATCGTCCATTGATCAATAGATGGATCTGTATTTACAAGTTTGGTCTAACAATTGGGCTCTTCATAAATTGTCCAACCGATTGAAGTTTGATTGGTATCCGAATTGACGATCTTAAAAAAATCAATGTAATATACATCATCAATCGACAAAATGAATCGTTGTCGATTGAAGTTCATGTAGTGTAGTACCTATAGCAGTTGTAAACAATTTGCGCTATTTGTGAAATAAAGCAGTTACGTACATGGAATATTAGTACAGCCACAATTCACTTGTTACACTGAATATGTATGTCCACAAGCCCACATGCAGGACGGAACTAGAGCGCGCCGGCGCGGTGGTGGTGACAACGCAGTATTTTAGAGTTCAAAAGTCGTACCGTACCGTCATGCCTGAACGCGCATGTATAGTTATTTTTTTAGATAATTATTGTTTTTGTTACATTAGTCTTGTCCCGTGTTGCTAGTACTGTATTAGTTGCCGACATTCCGCAAATTACATTATAAAAACTTATTTAAACATTCCCATATTTCCATTAATAAGCAAAAAGTTATCCAAAAACTGTAGTATTTTATTATATTGTACCACATTTTACTTTTAATTATTTTCACAAGTCATCTTTGGATATGCTTATGAATATAGTTACTACAAACTTAAACTTATGCATCTCAAATAGCACACATTTAAATTAACCAATATTAAATTAGTAAGTACTAAGTGAAATTAATAATGTTTACGTATATTTCATATTAACTATATCGTATTTTCATTGAATCCCTCATAAAATAAAATATGGACCATCTTCATATTTTACATAAAAAAAGATATATAATATTAAAGTTTTTATAATGATAGTACATTCATTTTTTTGAATTGATAAAATTTTAAAAATAAATAGTATTTTCATTTTTATTATCAAAGTTTAAATGCCAACTTAATCTAAAAATTAACATATTTTTTAATAAATTTAAATATTCCTGTTTCTTTTATTAAACACATGCAATAAAAAAAAAGAGCATCTGCAAGCAGCAACTCCAGTAATTAATGGTTACAATCTTATGCAAATTTTCTAATACAAATCATGTATTAGGCGCATTTGAAACATAACATTTGGATTTGATTGAATACCATACATACAGAAAGAATGTTCTAAGTCACTTTTTGTAGAAATTAACTTTCTAGGGTAATTTCATTGTTGATCTTTAGTACTATTACTTGAGGAAATAATTTGCTCCAAATATAAATTAGTTATTAAAATACAAGCCATTGAAATAATTTATACAGGTAAAGAGTGCTGTCACTATCTAAAATTTTATAAACGTCGATATAAGCACATTTTTTGTATGGCGACTACCTTTAATTTTTAACTTCATTTCATTTTCATTATTTGTTGTCATAGTAGTCATAGTAGTACATACTGACAATTTGAAGTGTAACCAATTATCTCACGACCACTAATTCACCAAAACGTCGAACAAAACATGTTTCTTGCATAGGGACGCCCTTTAATTTTTAACTTTTTATTTTTATTATTTGTTGTATATAAACTAATTACACATTTAATAAGGTTCCCGTTGGTACCCTTTGGGTATGGAAACCTACAAAACGTAAATCACAATGTTAACTATTTCCATAATGTGTTAATTTTATTTATGCATTATTTGACACTGAGATTATCCAATTAACTACTTGTTGTTTTATGACTTAAAAATAGTTTTAGCTTAGCTAGAATATTAAACCAATAAAATTAATCATGTAACTACGCATGTGTGCACTCCTTAACTGTATAACAAAAGGATGAAAATCCGACGTCAATTAAAATTAAATTCACATTATCTTAAATTGTGAAACGAGTGACCTATTACATTCTTTCCGTGTGATCTTTGATTGGAACAAGGCTTTAAATTATCTGCCAAATCATTATAGGAAAATAAGAATTTACGTAAAATTTGATTTATTTCGATATAATTATAATTGGTTCACAATTTAATTGATTAATACTTGAAAATAACGCAATTAAAATTCCCCACATCCATACATCGCTATAGCTATTCTTAATAGCGATTCGGTGAGATAATTTTTTCTAACATACCATTTTCATGTTCTCTATCGAAAATATGGTTCATAATAAAAATCTAGCTTAATTTTTAAATTTATAAAAATAATTAATTTTTTAGTTATAAATTTCTCAAAATGCAGATTGACAAGACCGGATATGACGACCTATTAACAAATCCATAGAGATTATAGAGTTGAAATGATTCTATGCCACTGGTTGATAACTGCTCGGCTAGGAATTTTTTAGAGATGGCGCAGTGGAATTACAGAATTTTGGTCATTTTGAAAAAAAACTTCATGTTAAATGTAGAACGTTGCCTTTTTGCTAAACGTTAAATGTGAAGAAACACTAACATATTGTTAGGAACATTAGTAACTGAACTATTACGGCGATGAGGTTGCCGACTCTGGTTGACTGAATAGTAACGCGCGATTGACCAAATTTCCCTTACTTCACTTAGATCCATTTATGTCGACAGGAAGTAGATGTTTCTCTAATGTGATCTTTTTGCGTTTTTCCTTAATCCGTCATTAAACACTTTTGATAATTTCAATAGTTTCATTTCATGGCTAATAATATGTGGAGTTTTCCTCAAAATGGCAAAAAACTTAGTCACTCTAAGTGTGCCAATTTGAAAAACCTCCTAACCAAGCAGTTGTTAATTAGTGGCATAGAATCGTTTTCAACTCCATACTCTCTATTAAATTGTTAATACGTCGTCATATCTGGTCTACTCAATCACTATTTTGAAAAATTAATACCTAAAAAACCATATTTTTTTAAAGTAAAAGAACTATTTTTTTTATTTAGAACCATTTTTCGATAGAAAACATAAAAACTGTATCTTAGAAAAAACTGTGGTACCAAATTAAAATAAATATTTAAAAAATAATACAGGTGCCTATCTCAAAGGAATTTTAAGGAGACAATTAGTAAGGACATCAGACCTATAACAGAAATAAAAATATGTACAGCCAGATCTAGAGTTATTTCAAATACCTCTAACTCTGGACTTAACACTGTAAAACCGTTTCATTCTTTGTTCAGTCAGACTGCATCGTGTCCAGCTGTCGTGTACTGTGTTAACATACCATTACATTACATAATTAATTCGATAGTTTTTTATTTAATTATTTAAAATTGTTACCAGCTCAGTAAATGTAATATCTAATAGCATCAACTCCTCATTGTTACAATTTGAGGTTTCCATACGGACTAGCAATTAGAAATCCTTGGTAACGCTGCGTAATTATTTTTTGGTTCAACAATGTATGGTCCTGATGCCCTTTCTAATATACTTCTTGGGTCTGTATTGTCAGTACCACCTGATCCTCAGCTGATGAAGACTTGAAGCTGGTGAGCAAGCTGCATCAACACTTTGAGGCCGGGGAGGAAACTAGCGGCTTCAGCGAAATCGGAACCGGTGGCCAACATAGTGCAAGCGTTTAAGGCCCCTTCGTAGTTTCCACTCTGCGCTTGTTGGACGCAAGTATGGAGCGATGATAGAGCGGTCTCCGATAGCTTGAGGGTATAGAAAATAAATTTCATCAGTTTTTTTTGGAGATTTTTCTCATATGCATTATTTAGCTATCAACCTATGTGAATATTAACGCGTGTTTCTAAAATGATAAAATAAATCGTTTAGTACTTCTTTTTTTGTAAATTACATTTAATTTGTAAAACCACAATTTAAGTTAGGTACTTCTAACTTCTAAGTTTCTAAAACCAGCAGTGTAATTAAATATACTCTATATGTTGAACGATAATATTGTCTAGTTATATGGGAAAATCGCTTTAATGGTTCTTTAGTTCTGAGCGTGCAAACAAGCGAACAGACAAGTAAAATAAAAGTATGTATGTCAGTTGTATAGTACTCCATAATACAAGTATAATAATTATAATATCTAGGAGATCCCACACAGCGGCATCTAGTCTCAAACTAAGCAAAGCTTGTATTATGAGTACCAGATAACTGATATACATACTTAAATTTTCTTTATAATGTCATAAAATATACATATATAGGTATTTTACACCCAGAAACGGAACAAATAGACATGTTCATGCACACAAATATTTGTCCCGGGCGGAATTCGAACTCGTGACCCTTGGCTCTGCAGTTAGGATCTCTAAACACTTGGTCAGTCGGCCAGTACTTGCTTACTTTGAGACTAGATGGCGCTGTGTGGAATGTCCTAGATATTATTATAGATTCTTTATTCTCGCCATAGTAAAAACGCATCTCATGTTTGTGTAATGTTTAAATTAGAGCGTCGTCGCGTCGGCCAAGGCTGATTTGAATCCTTGTATAATCAAACGTCCATCCCTGCCTTTATATCAGTTAAGGAACGTTTAGAAAGCTATATTCATCTCAAAAATACTGACTGAGGCAAAAATAATAATAATAATAATCGTGTCGGGTATCCATTTGTTTATTGTTTATACGCATATGTCTGTTTATGTTTGTATAAGTAGTATGTTGAAGTAATTTTAAGGTAATTTCACTTTATTTGAATTTATTAATAGTATTGTAGAAGCCTATACTCTCTATATAAATATAATAATAATATACGTCACAACATCACAACAACATCTAGGCCCCAAACTAAACATTAGCTTGTGTTTTGGGTACCAAGCGAAGACACCACATACATATAACAACCAAGACCAGGTACCAGTATCAATATTCATCATATAAATACTGACCCGACCTGGGATTCGAACCCGGGACCTCCAGCATCGTAGGCAGGGTCACTACCCACTAGGCCAAGCGGTAGTCAAATGATAATATAAACATTATCATTTAATGGAAACGGAAGACACTGGCCCTTATAGTACAATTTTTAGTAGTTTTAGGGTCAGGGCCAACACTTATTTGGTTTAAGTATTACTGTTGTTAATTTTAATATTGTCATATTACTGTAAACTTAAGGTAAATTGTTAAAGATTATCCTCAATAAAGAATTTGCATTGTATTGATGACCGGTTGAACGAGTGGTTAGACCTTAACTGCGGAGCCAAGGGTCGCAGGTTCGATTCCCGCCAGGAGCAAATTTTTGTGTGCATGAATATGTGTATTTGTTCCTTGTGTGTGGTTAAAAAAATTTAAAAAATTATGTATATCTGTTAATGTTATATACATTATTATTGTATTTATATCAGTTGTCTGGTATCCATAGTACAAGCTTTGTTTAGTTTGGAACTAGATGGCGCTGTGAGGAATGTGTGAAGTATTATTGTTGTATTTGCGGCTGTTGGTGGCTGCTATGAGACCAATAAACATAATAATATGACGTATAACACAGTTTGGACGCAGCATATGGAACAGACGACTTGAAAGTCTCAATTTTTGAGAGACATAAAAAGTTCGATTCGTTTTCGATTCTTGTAGTAATAAGATTTAAAGATTTATTATATAGTCACTTCTTAAACGGATAGAATAAATAGATAAATAAATAATAATAGTTGAGACATCCCACACCATGCCACCTAGTTCCACAACTAAGCAAAGCTTGTATAGTGGGCACCAGAAAACTGATATACATACATATGTAAATATTCTTTTATTATTTTTTGTAATATATACGTACATAGATATTTTACACCCAGACACGGAACAAATATACATTTTCCTGTACACAAATATTTGTCTCGGGTAGGAATCGAACCTGCGACCCTTGGCTCCGCAGTTAGGGTCTCTAACCACTCGGCCAATCACAGGACGTTTGATGATAAGAAATATTTTAAAATTTGACATACTATGCCACTAGGCTCGATAAGATACTTAAAAAAAAAACAGCTTCGGCCGATGTTTTATTTATCTAACCACGTTAGTGTCGGCGGCACGTCGGGACGAACCAGTGGAAACTATCAATTTGTATACTTACGAGAAGCCGTTAAACGATGCTAGTGTTTTTTAACGATATAAATATTTTATTTATTACTATCAAAAGTCCTTACCACTTTTAAGGTATACCATAAATAATATAGTTAAAATTTTTTTTTGTGGGTTTACGGAGTGTTTTAAAGCAGCCCTAACACTTACCCGATATTCCCGCAGCATGTCATATAAGTTCTCGAGTCGTCGTTGCACGTCCTCTAGTTTACGCTTCATTTGCTGTTACGAACAAAATAATTGTAATGAGTTACGTGTTACTATCACGCCTTCGATGTCGGATATCGATACTTAACCATCGCTAGTTTTATGCCGGAATATTCAGTGAAAAACCGATGACAACTAAGAAAGATTGTGAAAAGAAATATGTTGTTATAGTGATATGCGGATTCAATAATCCTGGGTTGTTTCCTCGTGAACTGTTGTTATCAAAATAAACATTAAGAGAACTTGCCATGCGTTTTACGAGTGTCACACAGAACCCGCAGTAGTATACAGATAATTCTGCTAGACTTGCGCAAACGATTTAATATACGCGGAGGTCGAAAAATCATTTATTTCTCTTGAAAATGTAATGAAAATATTTATTTGTCGCCATAAGAGACTAGTATGTCACTTAGGATAAGTCACAGAAACTACCACCACCTTGCTAAAGGGGTTTTCTAATTAAATATTTTTAATATCAAACATTTTTATTTAGTAGTTATGTAACATAATCTTGAAATACGTCACAAGAGTGAATTTTATTACTTTGTGAAAGAACGTCACCACAAAGGCGCATTCAAAAAGTGCTGGTTCCTCTCAGAAGAATACGCAAGAAACTGAGGGATGCTCTTTTTAACAAAATTATAAAAATTTTTTTAACCATAAGTGCTTAAAGATTAATATTATTGAAACAAACTGATAGTCGAGCGGCGTACACCCATGGATTTTTATCATGTAAGTAGTCTGATATTTCTGTAGATAAGATGTGGCGTTAGAAACTCCACAGCATGTAAACCGCTCGTGCCAGTTCTTATTGAAATTTATGTTATATTTAAAATTTTAATAGATTAATATAGTAAAATAAATAAATTTCTAAATAAATTTTAAAAAAAAGTACTAAATATAAAAAAAAAAATACCGGATTGTTTGCTCTAGCGATGCACTGCTCGCGGAGTGAGTCGAAAACTGTTTGTAAAATCACGTGCTGTTCGGGCACAGGGGGTTTTTGGATCGGCTGTGGCGGCGCCACCGGTTCTGGAGGAGCGGGACTCTGTGCCTGCGAAACAAAAAAAAGTGTTATTTTCCACCACGTAACGCATCCCCATACGAATTGAATCCATGAACGATATTCCCGCTGCAATTTTATCGTATTGTATTCGAATTGTACGGAAATCGACTCCACACGATGCTACGAGTTGGCACGTGTGCTCTATAGCCAGCGACTTAGCAGACGACGAATCGTCGGCGGCACACGGCGACACAATTACTATCGAGGGCGTCCTAGCGACTACGGTATCTATAGAAATCACAGAAATATAGTTTTTAAGTGATTTATTCCCATTTCAAGCAAATTCTAAGTGTCCTTCATATCTACATGACGTAATAACGCCTTAATGATGCTTTGTTTGGATACACAAAAATACAAATTAAACTAAATAAATCTCTTCTATAAATTACTCACGGGCATTCATTCACGGTTTTTGTTATTCAGTTTTCTTTAAATACACATGGAATTGTTAAAAACTATAATATTACCAAAAGTAGTCATATGAATTTGACAGATACATATGAGGTATACGTCACAACAACGTCTAGGCCCCAAACTAAGCATTAGCTTGTGTTTTGGGTACCAAGCGAAGACACCACAAACATATAACAACCAAGACCCGGTACCAGTATCAATATTCATCATATAAATACTGACCCGACCTGGGATTAGAACCCGGGACCTCAAGCTTCGTAGGCAGGGTCGCCACCCACTGGGCTAAGCGGTCGTCTACGTGTACCTAGATTACAAGTGGCGCCGCGTAGTGGCATATCATGTAATAATTTACAAGTTGCAGCGACTCGTCAGCAATGATAACGCTGAAGTATGACGGAATTACAACACGAATCTCATTCAAGGAATCAATACGCCACTTATTGTACATAAATAATAAAAACAAACAAACCTGCTGCGGATAACCTTGCGTCATCTGCCCAGGGTATTGCTGTGTTACTGGAAACTGTGGTATATTCTGATATTGATCTTGCCCTGGGTATTGTTGCCCAGGGTATTGCTGACCAGGGTACGGTTGTCCAGGGTATTGCTGTTCAGAGTATTGACCTGGATAATTCTGGGCTGGTGGTCCTGGATTCAAAGGTACATGCTGAGGTGGCTCCACACCAAATAACGGATGAGTGATCGGTGCTTGCGCCGTCAGTTCTTGTTTTGGCTGGATGAAATTGGAAAAATAGATGATTCTTCATATATTCTGGTAATCATACTTTGGCTCATGTCTAGTCTCAGAGGGGCAGGCAGACATTGTACAATTCCACTTCTTTACCTCCTTAAATACCTCCATCCAACGAGAGAACTACGTATGTAAGGATCATACTAGTCTATGGACAATCTCTGAACTGGGCTATCTATAGACGTTGCCCACCCCTCAGTGAAACAATCATGAACACTCGATCTACACAGAATTCCATTATTCAATATAACAGTAAGTAATATTAAAAATTTCTAATCTATACTAATATTATAAAGCTAAAGAGTTTGTTTGTTTGTTTGTTTGTTTGTTTGTTTGAACGCGCAAATCTCAGGAACTACTGGTTCGCATTGAAAAATTATTTTTTTGTTGGATAGTCCATTTATCGAGGAAGGCTATAGGCTATACTACATCACACTACGATCAATAGGAGTGGAGCATCAATAAAAAATGTTGCAAAAACGGGAAAAATTATTCCTTTTGAGAGCTTCCGTCGCGCGCGCTGCGTAAACGGTTGATGTTAAGCAAAAATCATGTATTACGGAATCGTACCCCTTTAAAAGTTCTAACCAAAAGTCCGTGACAGCATATGTGTATCTTTTAAGGTTAACGTACTATAACCTTTTTTATGACAATCAAATTTGTTCAACACAATGTACTATTTGCGAAAATGTTTTTTAAACGTGATATTAATCCTTATCAAATTAAATACGTTAGTTGTCTTAAGCATTTCATGCATATTATAATTGCCCTGTACGTCATACAATTTAAATTAATATCTTAACAGTTTTTATTGAAATTTGAAAACTATAGCGGGAGAAAATAAATTCGCTGTCTGCCTCTGTTCGTTAACTTTTTACTTCCAAACCAATAGACTTACAGTTTTCAGTAATATCTTATTTTCTTATTATCTTATAATCTATTAATCCATATAATAGAAATACTTATTATAAAGCTGAAGAGTTTGTTTGTTTGTTTGTTTGATAGATTGATTGATTGATTGATTGTTGGTTGGTTGGTTGGTTGGTTGGTTCGTTCGTTCGTTCGTTCGTTTGTTTGTTTGAATTTGTTAATCTCTGAAACTACCAGTTGGATTTGAAAAATTCTTTTTGCCTTTGATAGCCTGATTCTAGCGGAGAGTTATAGGCTATATACATGAAAACGAACTGTCTGTCTATTCGAGCAAATCGGCTTCGGCTAAAACGGCTAAACCGATTTTGATGAAACTTTACACATATAACAGGATGTAATCTTTTGACTACACCCTTTCCATATGTGACATACAGAACTTTTTGTATGTCTGTCTGTACGTCCATTTGTCTAAACCTATTTAAATGAAACATCAATTATTATGAAAAGAAGGTCGTTAAAACTAAGAAATGTTGCTTTTTGTCCGTCTGTCTGTCTGTACGTGTATCTGTCTATTTGAGCTAATCTCCAAAACGGCTAAACAGATTTTAAGGAAACTTTGCAGACGGGAAAGAAGGTTGTCAAGATATTTGACATTAGCTACTTTTTGTCCGTCTGTTTGTCTGTACGTCTATTCAATTCAATTTTATCTATTCGAGCTAATTTCCAATACGGCTGAACAGATTTTAATGAAACTTTGCAGACGTGAAAGAAGGTTGTCAAGAGTGTCATAAGCTACTTTTTGTGTTTGTCTGTCTGTTTATCTGTCTGTCGTTTGTCCTCACTGATCTAGCAACGTACAGCCGAAAGTACTAAGTCTAGGAAGCTTAAATTTGGAACATAAGTTTATTTTATAACGCGAGCATTAAGTTAAGAAAGGCTTTTTTAGAAATTTCAAACTTAAGGATGGGAATGGAGGGACTTAAATAATGACGTGTTTCAGGGTTTTTAGATTTTCACATTTTAAGAGTGGGAAACGGGAGATGAAAAATTATATCGGTTTTTTAAATGGTGGAAGGGGAATGAAGATTGAAAGTTTGAATGGGTGTGACCAAAATTGGTTCCAGCAAAAAGTACGTATAAACCATCTCGAACGTTAATAGTACCTATAACAAGAATTTGTAGTCTACGCAAGCGAAGCTTCGGGCGGTCGCTAGTAGTAATATAAAAATTTATCAATCTGTAATTCCATACATCTATTTCATTCTATATGTTTGTGTCGAAAAAGAGTTAGCATGAAGGTCTAGACTAGAAGAGATTAATTACTTAGTAAAGTTACATTTTCATTTCTTTTATGTACACAATAAGGTGAACAACTTCATACTATGTTGCTGTCATAAGTTTTTTCTTTAACAACACAAAATTTATTAAACAAAAAAAAAATGCGAACAATACAAGTACAATTATTTTTATTAGATTAGTAAAGGCACTCAATTCACAATATTTTATTAATAATTTCACATACATTATGTTCAACATATAAACTATAACAAAACCATCAAATTCTTGATTTGGTTGACACTATAAAAAAAAAACCATGCTTTAATTGAAATGTCTTATACGCTCTCGTGGAAACATGGAAACATTACGAATTTCAAAAAGGGTGAAATTTCTTCAAAATCAAATCGCATATTTCATGCTAAGTCTACATCTCACAGATCATCGAAAGACGTAGGCGCCCCCGCTTTTAAATATGCCGAGTTCGAACAACTAGCGTGTATTGTACTCAGCATACAAGCGCTAAGTCAATTGTCGCCGTTGACAATTTCCAGATACGTTTCCGATTATCTGTGCTACATCTGGTACCTCTTCGATGTACCGCCTGTGACCAATGATATTGTCCCACTGGCGCGTGCCTGCGTGTAATGCTGACATCTCGCCGTGTCGCAACAGCTGAGCGAAGAACTATCATACAATTTTTTTTGTGTCTATTTATCACCCAGAATGCCTTAGGAAGACAATTTTTCTCTCGCTTCCCCGCACACATTTGTAACGATCGAAAGAAAGATTTCATAAAAATTTTTTACAAGAAAACAAAAAGAAAATATCGTAAAAATACCTTCATAAAATGTCGACGGTCCTACTAAAATAACTATTCAATATTTTAATTTTTTTTTCTTTAATATGGCAAGTATTTTATTATACCTTCTATTGAAATCACTCTGTAGTTACACAGGTCCTACGCTCAAACAACCCAAACTTTTGTCATAGGATAACGACTTTTCAAAGTGTGCTTCCCAAGGACTGGAATGATATTGGTTTTTTAACCTATAAGCAACGTCCAGGGCAATGACTATGACTAGTGCACGAATGGAAAATATTGGATATTGATATGCTATCAAAATAATAAATGTTACAATAGAATATTTCATTACAAGAGATCTTAAAATACAACTAACCTTAGATTTTGGTGCCATCATTGGAGGATCGTTCCAACCGGGTGCCGAGTGTTTGGTAGCCACTGGGGGAATATCTGGTGGCGCGATTTGTTGTGGGTTGTAATAACCACCGTTAACCGCTCCAGGATTAACTGGATTAATGGGATTAATTGGATTCATTGGGTTAACAGAATTAATCGGAACAGGTACCGGGTTCATACCTGTATTTATTGGGTTCATGGCAGGATTGAAATTGGGATTTGGAACACTTGCGTTGCTGTACTGGTCTGGAACTGGACTGTTGAAACCGTAACCAGGCATGGGGCCGGGTTGAGAGATCACGGGATTGTTAAAACTGTATTGCCCGTAAAGAGGCGCCGATTGTACGGAAGGGTCGACTTTGTATTTAGATCGGCTTGTGATGCCACCTGTAACAAATATATTCATATTTCACGAAAGTGTCATAAGCTACATTTATTTTCGTGCAAAAACACGTCGTTTCGTTGCTCCGTTACGACGCGAAGAAAAAGCAAACAAACGAACAAATTTTCGCATTTATTTACCCAGGATCGAAATTCGACCATAAACATTATTGAGAAGAGGAAAACATTAATATGAATTGACATATTTTCTATTTTTTTTAAAATTTTTATACATTTGTTCATTCTATATCTGAGAACATACACTTTTATATATATTTACAACACAAAACCGTTCAGTACCATTATAATTAAATATAAAATAAATTAAATACAAAATTGTTTCCAATTTTTTTTTATTGATAATACTAAAGCGCATCAATACCTATTAAATAAAAAAAAAATCGGTTGACAAACACAGGGTACTGAACTGTTTTGTCTTTACCTATAATATATAGATTAGGTAGAATAGTAACCAGTCTGAGGTCCAGCGCTGCCCGTGCGCGGTGGTTGTGCGAGAGTCGGCGCCGGCTGTGTCGGCGCAATATAATTTTGAGGCGCCAAAGGCTGTTGTTGCCAGTTCTGCTCGTAAGGTGGCACTACACAAAAAGTATGTATAAAGGACGATAGAATGGTTATAGGGTATTGATATGTTTCGCTGAAGTTTCTATGAAAGTTGACATCTGTCTGATTGATTGATTTATTTATTCAAGAAGGTAGGGCTATCGTGTTCACAGTTGCGCCTAGCCGCCAGTAGAATGTTGTGTAAAACAAAAGTTAAGGTGCAGATAAAATAAATTTAATTAAAGTTAAGACACAAACACTATCTACATTATTATAAAACTCAAAACTTATCTGAGATCGCCGATTTGAACTTATAAGGGGTCATTAACATTATATATGTGATAACCCTCAGCATTATATTACTGCACCTTTTATATTAAAAACGTACTATCGCGGATTAGATCATAGAATACCAGAGAATCACCATTAAGGCTTTCGCTTGCGCTGATCGTGGCGTTACGGTACGGATGAAACCGAACGGGCAACAGTGCGTTAGGCCATTTTTTTTTAAACCACGACGTATTACCTACTATGTACAATTGCAGCCATCGTCATCTTTACTACAATTAGTTAGGGTTCATTAAGCATTATTGTTGATTGTATATTTTGTTATTACTATTACATTGCAACAAAGTAATAAATGTTTATTTCTTTATTTTGATTGTTATTGTATAAAGTACACTCAGCATACGCTTGTAATTTACACTATAAAAAATGTTAAATAAAGACCACTGAAGACAACCACCAATCAATCACTCAAATGTGAGTCATTCATTCACCTCATCAATCATTCTTTCACAGACTAGTTGTCACAACAGTTATATTACATTGAGTATTGTGACAGTCACCCTCTAAAGTAACATTATTGTCTGGTGTTTAGTTTAAGAACTCACCAGCTGAGAAAGCATTAACGTCATGCGACGCGAGGGGCGTCCTTTTCTGTGAATGACCGCTCGTAGTTCGGTTGCGATTATACGCCTGTGCACTTTGCTGGAAATATTGCATTTAAAATTCATAAGTATATATTTTTACAATTTAACTTTTACATAAATGTACACTATAATCAAAATTCAATATTTATTTTTTTTATTTTTAGTGTTCTTTACCCGAAAGATACTGTGGCGGATGTAACTGGCCAGTTAACGTACAGGCCATATTTTTAAAACGTAGAACGTTACCGAACGCTAACGGGAGCGTAAAAAATACAATCAATTCACTGAGTTTCCACGTATGTTTTTATAAATGATTATTCCATTTTACAAAATTTTTATATAGGTCACTCCGCGTACATAGGTCTTTCGAATCTCTCTCATCCCCGTCTGTCATTTTTTCTACATCTACATTAAAACGTTCTACGTTTTAAAAATATTCTAGAAGCTTAATATATGATGTTGTGTATGGCCTGTACGTTAAGTGGCCAGTTACATACACTACAATACTAACGGGAACCCTATTACTACTAAGGCTCCGCTGTCTGTCTGTCACAGACACAGACAAGTCAACCTTATAGACCACGGTTTGACAGGGAGTAGCATTCGCCAAGGCTAAGTAGTGACACTACATAACTACGTCACTAGGGAGCCGTCAGTTGTAAGCACGTCGGAAGCCATTAAATTGTCAATTTTGAACGAGCCAATGAAAACTAGCCGACTTCTCCCCGCACCCCGCCACTTATTGGCGATTTCGTTTTCATACTGACGTTTATTAAAGCGTGGTCTATAGGTTGACTGGTCTGTGGTCACAGAGCTGTATCGTCTGGACCGTAATAAGTCGACACCTGAAATTTTCACGGAGTGTGTTATGGCCACTAAAATAAATAATAAATATAAAATAAAAGTAAAAAATGCAAAGGAGACCCCTTACAAGAAACGTGTTTTTTTTTTCGACGTTTTCGGTGAGAGGTGGTTGTGAAATCATTGCTTACACTTGAAATTTTCATTAAGTATGTACTACTAGGACGCTAAAACAAAAACCATAAAAATTAAAGGAGTCCCAATACAAGAGCCGTGTTTTTTTTTTCGACGTTTTTGGTGATCCATGATTGTAAGATCATTGCTTACACTAGAAATTTTGAAATATGTACTTGGGATCGGACTTACTTTGGAATTAGATGGCTCTATGTGCGATGTCCCAGGTATTATTATTATTATATATTATTACAATGGCCGCTATAACAATATTAAAAATAAAATAAAGTTTAAAATTGAAGGGGGTCTCCATACAGGAAACGTGTTTTTTTAAATTGTATAGCGTTACGGAACCCTTTGTATACGAGTCCGATTCGCAATTGGCTGGTTTTATTTGAACGTGAACGTTTATTTGAACAAAGATAACTCAAAATCTTACCCGTCTTTGTTCATTTCGCGGCGTGCCGAGCGCATGCGTCAATCGGTCTTTTAATTCACTCTGTGGCACCGCTTCCAAACAGTTAAGAGCACTGCGTAGACAACCTTGGAACGCCAAACGCAATGCGTATTGCGATAACACAGAGTCCAACTGGCCACCGGGCTATTTAAAAAAAAAAAACTTTTAGGGTGTGTTATTCATACATTTTGATGTATAATTAAAACAACATCATCGAAATTTAGATTTTTTAAAAATCTTTAGATATTGCCTTTTATACAAATTCCCGTCCTCTTGACTGTTTGTAACATTATATTAAATTTAAACTTCTAAACATTTTAAAAAAATATATTAATATCTTGAGAAATATCTATATTTATGTTTATTGAGAATAATAAAATTCGATTTTCAGTAATATGGGCATTATAAAGCTTCAAAACTTCGCCGATTCCGTTTAATTTTGAACTCAAATTTGACCTGATATATCATAGTTAAGATAATTTATTTTCCACATTATTTATCCTATTATAAATATTCTATTATACACTATTTTTAGTTTTTACTCATAAAATAAATTTAAAAAATAGGCTGAAGGTGCATGGGTCGCCCCAACTACCGCACTTAGTCTAGGCGAGTTATTTGTATATGTAGGACATAATGTTTCCAAAGACGCATCATGTATGTGTATATGTGAAGGAGGTTTAGAACCATAATGATTTTCTTTCAAATTCGTTTCAGTTTCGTCAAAAACACTTATTTGTCAGAACGAGTTGATACTGTCTCAAACTATCGCAATGTTAAGCTACACATTCTTTTCGAGGCAAGTCGGATAAGACAGCAACAGCGGACGGTCAAAGTCGCGATACCTTTGAAAGGCATTCTAAACCATTCACTTTTTAATATTGAAAATATTATCTTTATCAAGAAAATATAAAAGACTTTACACGATAGCATAATTTACAACCGAAATTGTATTCGGTTGTAGTATATGGAGACTATAAGCTATTAAAATTTTAGCTCTGTCTCTTTCTTATAAAACGAAATTTATGACGACCGCTTAGCCTAGTGGGTAGCGACCCTGCCTACGAAAGCTAGAGGTCCCGGGTTCGAATCCCAGGTCGGGTCAGTATTAATATGATGAATATTGATACTGGTACCGGGTCTTGGTTGTTATATATATAAAAAAAAATTTATATATGTATATATTATAAAGAATATTTAAGTATGTATATCAGTTGTCTAGTAACCCATAACACAAGCATAATACTTGCTTACTTTGGGACTAGATGGCGCTGTGTGGGAAGTCCCGTGTATTATTATTATTATTATTTTGAATGACCTAACGCCACAGATGTATTTGTCATTAATAATATATTTTTTTAAATTATTTTACTGTTATGATATATTTAGAAAACTCTTTCATATAAAACATTTTTTTCAAATTAGTCATTTGCCCTATAGAAAAATCTTATAGGCATCGTGTCTGTTAAAAAGCGCTTTTAAACGCAATAAATAAAATAGACATAACATACCGTAGGTGGTCTCTGTGTCCGGTACAATCTAGCCAGTGTAGTAAGCCTTGCCAATGCACCAATGTCCGCTCGTCGAACGCGAGCATTCAACGCGCGAGAACTCATTGCGCACAGATAGCATATAGTCGCGCCTTCTGATAAAGTAGGGTCGGTTTCTTTGGACAACTTATCGCCGAGCAACTCTGTCAAATTAAGCGGATACATGTTTAAATTACAAAATTAATGGTATTTTTATGACCTTGATATATTATGGCGCAAATTTTCATTTGAATGTGTATTTTTTACGATTGCAGTTCATTTTTAATGTAACTCCGAATAGGCCATCTATTGCCAATAATAGAAATTAACTTTTCAAAACTTCTAATATTGGTTAACATTTTGAAAAGAGAGGCCATCAATCGAGGGTCATCTCTAGTCCTTTAATAGTAGTGATAAGTGAGTGAATGAGAATTTCGATTATATATAGAAATTTTAACAACCATCCAAATTTCAATGTAATGATCTTTGGTAAAAAAGCAATGGTTGGCTTGTTTCTTTTTAGTATCGTTCCATAGGAAAATTTGGAAATATGACTACACAAACCTTTCCCGAAAATAACAATAACTCTAGTCACCATTCACGGGCTGTGCACGCTCCGCCTCATTTCGCTCTCAAGGCCTCGGGCGCGCCGTCACAAAGAAGGCAACCAAACATTATAAAATAACACTGTAGATAAAATAATTTATTATAAAAATGTCTACATTTTTTATTTACGTAATGAGGTCTATTGGTGATACCTAATACCTAGAATTTTTTTGGATGGTTGTTAAAATTTCATCCTGGATATACAGGATGAGATTTTTATGACCAGCCAAATTTTAAAATAATGATCTTTGGTAGAAAACCTATAGCCGTCTGGTTTCCTTTTAGTATCGTTCTATAGAAAAATATTGAGATTTGACTACATAAACCTTTCCCGAAAAAACCAAAAACTCTAGTTACCATTCTTGCCCGCCGCATCATTCCGTTTCAAAGGCCTCGGGCGCGTACGTTTACTATAGCGTTATGAAGGCAACCAAACGTTATAAAATAACACTGTAGATAAAATAATTTATTTTGAAAATGTAACCCATATTTTTTATTTACGCAATGAGGTCTATTGGTGATACCTAACACCTAGAAAAATTTTGGCCGGTTAATAAAATCTCACCTTGTATATACAGGATGAGATTTTAGTGATCAGCCAAAATGTTCCTAGATGTTAGGTATCACCAATACACCTCATTACGTAAATAGAAACATAGGTGAAATATTTATAATCAATAAAAAAATCCTACATATTTTTTAACAAAATTTGGCTACCTTCTGCTTACATTCTACCCATAGGTACGTGCCGCGCGCAGCTGTTTCTACGGCGGCACGAGCGCGCGGCCCGAATCCCACCCTTTTCGTAGCGCGCCGCCATTTGGCACTCAATGCCGTCAGCGCAGTCACCCGCACTATTCCGTATCGAACGGCTGCGCGAGCGCAAGTCGCCCGCCGCGATTCAATAATGTATACAAATCGCGAATATTATGAAATGGTGAGGTGTTACATTTCAAGTGGACAATCTTTACGCGGAGCCCAAAGACTGTATGAAGAAATCAGCCTGCCTCAGCTTCGCAATCAAGTATTACACAATGCCACGGTACCGAACCGTCAAACTATTTTGGCTGTAAATCAACGGCTCTTAGACCATGGCCAATTTACTACGCCTTTACATGCTGAAGGGCGTGGCAGGCCGAGGCTAGCATTGGAGTTAGAAGACGAAGTCTTCGATTTCTTTGAAAGAAATCCCCGGGCCAGTACACGTGACGCAGAACAACGCTTCGGCGTTAATCAGCGCAGCATATGGAAACTTCTGAATGCCGCAGGGCTGTACCCATATCATTTTCAAAAAGTGCAGTCGTTACATGAAGGAGATGCGGCACCACGTCGCGCCTTCTGCGAGTGGCTGATTGCGCACCCTGATGCAGTAATTCTATGGACTGACGAAGCCTTATTTACGGGGGTTGGACTATACAACCAACACAACGAACACTGGTGGTCATTACGGAACCCGCATATGATAAGAGAGACACATCACCAAGTGCGATTCAGTGCAAATGTGTGGGCCGGGGTTATCGGTGATAAAATATTAGGGCCCTATTTCATAGAGGGCAGACTGACCGGAATCACGTATCTTCAAATGTTACGTACAGTAATATCTGATTTTATGGACGACGTGTCGCTCGCACAAATAGCTCATCGCGAGTTTTATTTTCAACACGATGGTGCACCACCTCATTACGCCGCTGGAGTTCGTGATTTTTTAAATGCCGAATACGGTACTCACTGGATCGCTCGAGGAGGAGCCGTACCATGGACCCCAAGGTCACCGGACATAACCCCATGTGACTTTTTTTTATGGGGAGAGATTAAACGGCGAGTTTATGTGCAGGAGGCCCAAAGCCTCGAGGGTCTAAAACTAGACATTGTGCGTGCTTTTAGTGAAGTGCAAAACAACACTGGGGTACTTCGTAAATTACGAGACAATGTACAAAAACGTGCTAGACTCTGTTTGGAGATGAATGGCTTACATTTTGTACATTTGTTAAAGTAGGTTAATTTTTTTATGTGGTAAGTGGATTTTAACTCGATTTTTTAATGATTGTAAATAAGTTGATTCAAATTTTTTAAATACGCCTGATTGCGAAAGGAAAAAGATTGTTCAGAATTGTTAGTCAATTATGGAATGTACGAGTACATTGATCAAAATAGATTAGGTATGTACCTATTCATTTTTTCAATTTCATTTATTTCGATTCGATTTTAATCGCAGATAATAACTAAAACAAGCCTTTTGCAATTTGACGGTCCTAAGCCCGTTAAGTATGAAGGGAAAATTTGCAACTTAAGGAGCCGTATTTTTGAAACTCATTGATGATGTCATCAATTTGAATCGTCCCCTAGGACTTGTCAAACCAAAGTTTTCAAGAGAGTTTTTTACGACTGAGTAGGAGCCTTCATAAATGAGATCATTCGATAATCATGAATTTTCAAAAATACGACGTGCTAGTATCATCTATGGTGTTCGAGTGCAGAGCGAAAGGGCGAAACTTGGGCGGAGCGTGTGCACGTGCACTGAATGAGGGCGGGGCGTCTGCACGTGCACTGAATGAGGGCGGGGCGAGTGCACGTGCACTGGCGTCCTCGTAATCTGACTAGTAATATTGGTAGTTTTGGGAAAGGTTTACGTAGGCTTAACTGAATATTTTCCTATTGAACGGTACTAAAAGGGAACAAGACGGCCAACGGTTTTTAACAAAGGTCATTATATTGAAGTTTGGCTGGTCATAAAAACCTCACCCGGTATATAAATGTATATTTATATTCATGACCATGTAAAAAACAACCATGACGCTTAATTAGTTTAACCAAAAACAAAACACAATCGGGACTTCGGCTATGTGAGGCAAGTGTCGCCTGTACTTAGTTATCATATACTATTACAGTTATACCAACCACAGTGCGCCGCTAAAACATCGCCTTCACAGTGTGTCACTAAAGTAGCCAAAGTTTCGCGCCAACTTTTCGGAGACGAATCATGAACCAATCCATCCCATTTCGACATGAGTAAAGAACGGGATAACAGGGAAACAGGATCTGATGATGTACTGTTTAAGTGATACTTCTGAACTTTGTATAGTAGTTCTTGACTGCCTGAAATCAGATAAACTAGATTAATGTAATACAGGTATTTGTTCAAACAGATTTAGAAGAAAAATTAAATAAACTCACTTTAGCTGTATGATTAAAAATTAAAAACAATAATTATAATGTCTGTAACAATATTAGAAACATTCTATTTTATATACATATAAGAAGACATAACTCATAACACAAACATAATAATAATATATACTATAATATATAATACTTGCTTATTTTGGGACTAGATGGCGCTGTGTAGAATGTTCCATGTATTATTATTATTCAAAGCGATTAGTAGCTAGAATAAGGGGTTGATTCTCGGAATGCTTGACTTTAAGTCTCATGAGACAATATCAAAATAAAGATTTTTTTTAGCGTAAACGTAATTCTGTATCTCTGTAGAATATGGAATCACGTTCATCATCGTCATCATCATCAGCCATTTTTTAACCCCACTGCAGGGGCTTAGGCCTCCCTCGGGTGAGGAGGGCTCTAGGGGGGCTTGGAGCTTAAGTCCACCACGCTGCTCCACTGCGGGTTGGGAACTGTAACGACCGCCATCTATTGACAGCGTCCGGGACCGACTGCTTAACGTGCCCTCCGAAGCACGGTGTCAGTGATATTATGTACTGAAGTCAGAAAAAATTATTGGTACACGCCCGGATTCGAACCATGGCCCTATGGGGCCTTATAAATTTGAGACAGGTTCGTGGCGCTCTGGGCTATCACGACACTATCACTATCAGAATCACGTTGTCGCTAGAAAAAAAATGTTCTTCAATATTATCTCATGAGACATCAAGTCAAACGTCCCGAGAATCAATTTCATACTCGGAATCCAATCATTTCAGTTTCCAAATTATACCTCAAGTCTTCAATACAACTTGAATTGTCTATTAATTAGAAATTAAAAATTACCTAAAGACGAGATCACAAGCGCATCTGCGATCCTCTTCGCTTCTAAACATAGTTCAACTGCTTCTTCCAAATTACCACATACCAACGCGCGACAGATCAGACTTGCAGAATCTGGACCAGAAAATATTATCATCGATTTTTATAGAACATATGTGACATTGATTCTTTCTCAAATATACATCTCAATATATACTCGAAAACATAGTGTGTGTAAGAAAATTATTGTAATGTTGAAAAAAATTGTGATCGGCATAATGTTAATAAGAAGCAAAGACAAACTTGCTGACCATGTCAGCCACTTCAGTGAAGTCACAAAATCTTGTAAAGGGCAATGTATATGCTTTTACAATAAGATCCCAGTTGACATTTACAGTTGACAGTTGAGATTTACCCCTTAACAAATTTAAGACTACAATAAAACGGAAGCTTTATAGAAAAGCTTATTGTAAAGTATTGGACTATTTACATGATAAAAATCCATGAGTGTAGACTGCTTGCATATCAGTTTATTTCAATAATATTAGTATTTAAGCAATTATTGTTAAAACAACAGTTAATTCTTTTTTTTAATAACAAAGCGTCCCTCGGTTTCTTACATATTATTTTTAGAGGAACCAGCATGTTTTTGAATGCGCCTTTGTGGTGACGTTCTTCCACAAAAAATAAAAATATTTGATTGATTGATTATTTTGTTTAGTAATAAACAATCTTCTTATATGTTTAACTATACAGCCTTTTATATTCTTACCTTCTCCATTAGGAATTGTTACATTTTTCGCTGTTGCAACCGAATGCACCCCAGATAGTTTCCTTTCAATGAGTGTATGTACATCCTGAATAAAAAAAAACATATATAAGAAATCTATATAATATCATTAAGGACATTAATGAATTAGATCTTACGGTGATTTTTAAACTAAACTGTGTGAGTAATGGCCAATTCCAAAAAATGTTACTTACATTAACCAACCACTTATACATTCTGTAAAAAAAGTACCGGGAAAAGGTTAATAAAACATGAAATGTTAATTATTATTCCAAATTTATTTTATCACCTTCAAAGTATGCCCCTTCCGAAATAATACACTTACGCCAACGAATAATCCAATTATCAAAACATTTTTTAAACGCATTTTCCGGAATCGACTTCAGTTCTCGCCGCGAATTTTCTTTTATGTCTTCTATCGACTGAAAACGGGTGCCTCAAAGTGGTAATTTCAGTTTCGGGAAGAGAAAAAAGTCGGCCGGAGCCATATCCGGTGAATATGGAGGTTGTTCAATGGTATTTGTTGAGTTTTTGGCCAAAAATTCGTTCACAATGATAGCTTTGTGCGATGGCGCGTTGTCATGGTGCAAAATCCACGAATTTTCTTTCCACAAATCTGGTCTTTTTCGACGAATTTGCTCTCGCAAACGCCGCATAGCACTCACATAATATTCTTTATTTACCATCTGACCTTCTGACAAGAATTCCGAGTGCACAACACCGCGATAGTCAAAGAAAACAGTCAACATGACCTTTACTTTTGATCGACTTCGGCGTGGTTTTTTCGGTTTCGGTTCAGTTGGAAGGCGCCATTATGAAGCTTGTTGACTAGTTTGCATGTCAAACTCGTAAACCCATGTCTCGTCACCAGTAACAATGCGTTTTATGAATGTAGGGTCGAAACTGACTCGTTCTAGCATGTCTTCGGCGACTTTTACGCGATTGAGTTTTTGAAGAAAATTCAGATCTTTTGGGACTAGTCGAGCGGCAACGTGTTTCATGCTCAAGCGATCGTTTAAAATTATACGAATCGATGAGTGAGACACAGAAAGCTCAGCGGCTATCTCTCTCAAACTTGAATGAGGATTTTCAGTCACCATTTCCTTCACTTTAGCGATATTAACTTTAGTTGAAGACGTTGATGGCCGACCAGAGCGAGGCAAATCTTCCACCACACCCCGACCGCTTTTGAATGCACTGTACCACTCATATGCACGTGTTTTTGATAAAGTCGATTTACTGTAAGCTTTCTGCAACATTTTAAGCGACTCGGAACACGAAATTCCATTCGCAATGCAAAATTTGAGACAAACTCTTTGTTCAATGTTTTTATCCATTATAAAAATCGCAAAACACACTTGAGAGGACCTAACAAAATCGAGCACTGTACACAAACTAAATGACAGATGGTGCTCAAACTTCGCACCAATATAGAAAACAGTTGAGCGTACTCACCGACAAAAAAGACTTTTTGAATTGAATTTGGAATTAGAATTAAATGAACAATTCCCGGTACTTTTTTTACAGAGTAGTATGAAAGTATTATAATGACATTTAACTGGCCACAAGTTCCTCAAATGCAATGTACAATAGCGCGTCGGGATAAGTAGAGGAACGGTCTGATTTTACGATGTGAGGACGTTCTTAAAGTAAACATGGGTATAATTTTTATGAATTACTGATTGGTCAAACGGATAGTGATCCTAACTGCACAACCAATGTAGCAGGTTCGATTCCCGCCCTGGTCAAAAATTCGTGCGCATAAACACGTCTATTTGTTTCTTATCTTTATTTATTATAAAAAATATCTAAGTTTGTATATTAGTTGTTTAGTACAGCTCGCGCTAAAGTTTAAATTCGCTCTAAAATTTAAGCGAGTAGCGTGCAGTCGGAAAAATAGATAGCAGAGGGTCAAGAGCGGCCCGCACCTGTGCATAACGTACCCACGTCCATTTCAGAGCTAACTAGGAATTTTGCGCCAATTGTACCCGTAACACAAGCTCTGTTTAGTTTGGGACTAGATGGTTGTGTGTGAGATGTTCCAGGTATTATTATCATTAATTTATTTGACTACTCATCAGATAGAATTTACAAATTGTAAAGTCACATGCTGCATCATACATAGAAATGAATAAAACTGTTTGATAAGGTACTTTAGAAATGATTACTTTTTTGACTAGAACATTTTAAATTTTCAGCTCAACTTTCCATACAATTATACCAACATGTAATGGAATGTTGTAACTAATTTTAATAAAATTAACGGCCCTATCAGTCAACTAACTTAACTTTAAAAAAGCCTCATATTTGAATACTTTTGATCCTTGGTGAAAACAGTTAAATAGGTGGTTTTTTTTAGTATCACTCAGTAATAAATATTAAGATATGACGCCAGAAATCTATCGTATTAGCGTGGGAAAAGGCGGGGGCGACTGACGATTGTGTCAGTCACTGGTCGTGGCGGGATAGCCATTTCAGCTACACCCGTATTGGTTACTTTCTCCAACATAATATTTACGTTTGACTTAAAAACCACGCTGTACTGGTAATTCTTTCGGGAAAAAAGATGTTATTATGAAAATTGAACCTACTTTTTTTTACAAAAAAAAAAAAAAATTAAAGTGTCTAAAGGTTTGAAAACTGGAAATCGATGAAAATATATTGCCCTATAATCACTACTAGTCATGAAAGCTTAGAAACGTTAAATTTTATGTAAAATATCAAGTACTAAAAATACTTTCTACAACAACATTAGTGAAAAGATTGTAAACATTACAAGTATCTAATAGGACCACAGGGTTGCAAATTTAATTAAGTTTCTAAAAAGTATTCTAAATGAACGCATTTAATGTGTTGCAAGGCAAGGACCGAAACCAATATTTATAATATCGATATTATTTTGGTTAGAGCCTTAATCATTCTTTCAATACATTTGCAATTTATACGGTCTTTATGACATCGAAACTTGTACCGTAATGTTGTATTTTACAGTACTAGGCCTTTTTACTTTACACTAATCAGAAACGAGCGTTCTGTTTGTAACGCATGCGTAAGCCGCGATAAGCAACCCGCTCGCACCCTTTGCTCCTGCTATTATTACGTTTGAAGTATCTACCTAATTTTTATCGCAAATGTATTGAAAAACGTCGTATGACGCTCGTACTCAGTAAACTGGCTATTATAGTCATCAGATTATTATAAGCACTCAGCTTCGCGTCGTGCCTATAAAAACTTCGACTGTCATATGCAGCTTACCGTATTTGCATCATAATGTACGCGCGGTATCTTTTTGCAACGCGAAATACCGGTTCTATAACGATAACCGAAAAATAAATACCGGTAACCTTAACCGTAGCGGTAATCCAAAACTCTTCGATACCGGTACTGAAATAAATAACGGTTTTCGGTCCCTGTTGTAATGTTAGCCATATCTATATCATGCTCCATCGAACTCACCGATAGGTCTGTGCTGGTGTCAGTGGATAGCTCTGCTTCAGTTTCAGTTGATTCACCCTGTCCATTATGTTCACATAGCGTGTTATTCACAAACAGTTAATAGGAGATAGAGTGCTGATTACCGAGTTGAGAAATACATATTAATAGAGCACGCCCGTAGATAATAAACTATAAATTTGCATAAAGTCAAATGACATATTCAGCAAAAAAAAATTTTTTTTAGTAACTTAGGGCAATCTTTGACCTCATTTTACTGCGATTTTCTGTATACCACCGCGACGGTGTCCATGTGTGCCGTCGTACAGACACATTATTAACCATATTTAAAAACAATAAAAATGCCTAAAACTACATTTAAAAGTAAACTAATTAAATTTAATACATATACACTTTCCCGCCTTCCAGTATACATTAAATTTAATATAACACGACACTTAAAAAGACTGTGGGAATAAAAACAAGAAACCAATAAACTATATGTATTTCTGAAACCAATAAGCCATTATGAAAAAAATATATAAGCCTTCACTTATATTTTGTAAGAAAACTTAAACGATAGACGCACTCTCGTTTCGGGAGTTGATTTTGGGGGTCAATTAGGAATAAAAATCTTTCCTCAATTGCATTTTACATTACAAATGAAAGTGCTTAGTTTGAGAGATACACGTATTTTTTAAATAATTTTTGAATGCATAGTTTAAAGAAGATTATAAAATTTATACACAACATGACCATTCTCCCATCATCTGCGAAACACTTGAGCCTAACATTTAAAAAATAAGAGCGTAGAATTCAACTGCAACTTAATAAATTTAATTGGTCTAACTATGGTAACATACTTACCTATATGAAGGATTTGGAGGAGGAGGAGGAGGAGGATAAGAAGGAGTTGGATTAACCTTCTAACCTGAATTTGATTCAGTTTAAAAAAAAAGTAGTAGGCAATGCAAAGATTTCTATTAGAACCCTCTCTACGCGAGTCCGACTAGCATTCGACCGGTTTTTATTTTTTTACTTTATCATATGTATCAATGTGGTCCCACATGAATTATGCAGCATGAATACTGTATTACAAAGTTAGTGATTTCAATAAAAGATTGCAATTATTTGCTAACAAGTCACAGTTGCGATATATTTCGTAGTTGTTGGGGCGATATCATTCTCTCTACTCTCTAAAAATCTCATTATAAACTACGATCGTGCGTACTCTATTAACATGTATTGTGCAACTCGGTGGTGCTGATAAATGTGAATAAAAAATTACACAATGTCCCAATTTCTGGTCGGATCAAACTTTAAGTATAGAAATAGTAGAAATTTTATGACAAAAATAGATGTATTAAAGTCATAGATTTTTTGTCACTTTAAACGTGAAGTTAAATAACTTTTTTCATAATAAACCAATGTTTAATTAAAAAAACACGTTTCAATAACTAGGTTTACTAGTTTTTTAGAAATGAAAAAAAAAATTAATGGTAATTTTACTCACACATTGGAAAAATTATGTCGCTAAGGCCATATTATTCTTTTATTAGAAATTATCTTTATAAACAAATCGGGCAAGGTGATAAAAGTCTGGCTCTACGTTAAAGTGCCGCAATATGCCTCCTAGGAAGTACTTCTTTGTTTCCTTTCGATCGGTCCATAGGGAACAGGGCCACAGAGGAATTGCACATTCTAATTCCTCCACAGTAAGTTAGTAGCTAGGGGCACTTTTGCTGCTGTTTACGGCACTTTATGTAGAGCTAGACTTTCATGATGTTCCCACGATTTAATTAGATGAGCATAGAGTTTCTAATGAAAATATAATAATATCACAATAATAATGTCTAAATAAGTCTCAGTGACTTAGTTTTCCTAATATGTGAGTAATAGTAAATTATTTTTTGTTCACGAACCCATGTAGGAAAAGATAATTTTATTTCCTAACATAAAAAACTGGTTTTAGTTATTAAAGTTTACTATTTAATTATCCGTCGCTTAACTATAAAAAAAACTTATTGTCAAATGTAAAGTGACGTAATTTTCTAAAAAAAATGTGATGGCTGTGGAAAAAAATCTATGACTATAATCCCTTTATTTTTCACATTTCCATATTTTTTTTTCTATTTCCTACGTTTGAAATTTGATTTTATCGAAATTGCGAACATTGCATATTCAGAAGGATATGAAAGATACAAGTTTAGAGAACAAAATTACTATTATTATTAATCTTATAAATGTTTATTTAGCATGTAAATATATTTTTTTTCTACATTCCTAGCCAATATTAATAAAAAAACAAACTGAAAAAAAAAACGGATAGGCAATTATAAGCTTTATCGTCTGTGATTAATATAGCGTTAATAACAAAATTATACATATTAATAGCAAATATTAATAAAATGTAATATAAATAACAGGTTTTTAAAAAAAAGGGTTCATACTTACTCTGCTTAATCCAGCAATACCCCTTGTGATGGAATCGAAATTATTTTCTATATTATTATATTCTCCTGTTACGGCGCTCGGGCCTTTGAATTTTGAAGGAATTTCATCTAGCTTAAAACCTAAAATACAAAACAGTCATTTAGTTGAACATATCCATACATAAAATTATTATGTAACATTATAATTTCAAGTGAACATAATTTTTTTTGTTATCCATGACTTTACACTAATTATTGGCCTTATTAGAAACCAGAGCAAAAAATCAAACTTTTATGTGAAACTGACAGTCGATCGAGTATTGTCGCTCATGCGCCACCTAGCGAGAGAAAAGGGCAGTGATACACCCCATTACATTGTAATGAATTGGTTCGTTTCAATTAAACTATTCCTCTGCATATAACCATGACAAGTCTAAACTCGATAACTGGTTCTAGTTTTGAATTGGTAAGTGGTCAAATGTACAACTCTCCTCATACTGTCCCAGTTATATTAAACACTGTATAATACCTAGTAAATTGAGGACTTCGCTTCGGAAGTTGGGCAGAAAATTGGCTCGAAGGAAGAACCACGTGTAGCGTTCACTCTGATCGGTCGCAGCGTCTCCGCGTTGACGGCAATACCTGGGCACGTGAATAGCATATAAAATATTTATGTTTATCAAATAAAAAAATAGGAGCATAATTAATTGCCCGTAGTACTACCAGATATAGTAGTGCCACGGGTAAAAAAATTGCCTCATTGTACTACGAGTAGGACAGTACCGACCGACAGTATCGCGGGCAAGTCATACAATAAAAACAGGCAATTTAATATGTTCATATATCATTAGTGAGTAGCACCGTTAAATTGTTTATTACTAGATTATAAAGCAAAGCCAACGAGACGAGATAAATAATGTCTGTGTAATGTATACCAATTTTCACTAAGTTGTTTCGCGATATTGCAAAATGATTGCGCTCCTTATGTTATGTCGTCAGAAAAATGGTGAAAGGTTACGATTTAGACTTAGCCCTCATTGTTTTATTTTAGAAAATAAAAGACTAAAATTATATTTATACTTAATGCAATGTGTTCTATACAATGACAACCTACATATCAAGGTAAGAAAATATTCGGTTTCGGATTCAAATTATATACAAATATACTATGTATGTAACTCATCCCATTTATGAGCTCAAGACATGTGCCATACGGACAGACAGACTTACAGACAGCAGAATGATAGCAGGCTCCGTTTTGTCCTATACATATGGAACCCTAAAAGATTTACTGATATGACACAAAACAGTAATAACGCTACAATACTCACTCAGCCAATCGCTCAGCAGTGGCCTGGTCCAGGGTAGGTGTAGGCCCAAGAACTGTATCTAGTTCGTTGGCACGCTCTAGTATCTCTGGCTCACTCACAACCTAGAATTAAAATATATTGTATATATTACTAAAGGTCTTGATAGCTGAGTGGTAGCGAGTCAGTTTTTTGTTTAGAAGGGCGTGGTTTGAATCTCAAAGTATATACCAATGAGTTTTCTGTCAGTGACTGTGCATCGGAGAGTACGTTAAGCCGTCGGTCCCGGTTAAAATTCTCCAACCCGTACTAGAGCAGCATGGTGGATTAAGCTCCATGGAACAAATAGACATGTTCATGCACACATATATTTGTCCCGGGCGGGAATCGAACCTGCATCTCTTAATACAAAAAAAAAGATTCAAAGTTCAATAACGTTTTTTGCTAGCGATTAATGACGAAATATGTAGTTATTTACATTTAACAATCAATTGAAACATAAAGATACAAAATGTCATTAAAGAACGAATCAGTAGCGTGTTGCTTAATTATACATTGTTCAGTTATACAGTTCAACTGTGATTTGATGTGGACTCAAGTTTCTGGTGTGAAGGGGCCGCGCGGGTGTTTTCGAACGGTTGTCATCAGCTGTTACGCCTACAAAACGTAAACACCGTCAAACTGGTTTATGGAAGGTTGAATGGAACAATTGAATTGCTATCTCTACATAATGGACACTGTTGTCAAATCTGTTATTCTAAGCAGATTGTGAATAATTTTAATATTCTAAAATTAAAAATATAACAACTCAAGAATGTTTTCAATTTGTGTGTCAGCCGGTTTGCTGTAGCATAAATTATCGAGCGGTATATTTATATACTGGCATATTTGGCAACCCAAGCAAAACCAAACAAAAAAAACTCTAATCGTTATTTGCAATTGCAAGAGAACTTAGTGAGAATTACATTTCCCGGATCACTTCGTAGTCCATTGGTCAAGATCCTTTTTGTCAGGAACGTGTGGAGATATCGAGTTAAAATTAATATCAAATACTATAAACTTCAAAAACAAATATGTATATATCATAAGGAATATTCAAGTATGTATAACAGCTGTCTGGTACTTATAATACAATAACTTTGCTTAGTTTGGGACTAGATGGCGCTGTGTGGGATGTCCCAGGTGTTATTATTATTATTATATTTAGATCTATGGTCCCTTTGAGCTGTAAAAATATTAAGCTTCCAAGTCAATGCAATCAGAGAGTACGGCCATTCATACCGCATAATAGGACACTCGCAAATCAAAACATAGGGTACTTCTCATCGACCTCGAATTATGAAATGACAATTGTACCATACGCAATTAGTAATAATAATAATAACGTATACATGAACAACAATCTCTAGGCCCCAAACTAAGCATTAGCTTCTGTTTTGGGTACCAAGCAAAGACACTACATACATATAACAACCAAGACCCGGTACCAGTATTAATATTCATCATATAAATACTGATCCGACCTGGAATTCGAACCCTGGACCTCTAGCTTTGTAGGCAGGTCGCTACCTACTAGGCAAAGCGGTCGTCATTGACCCAAGTTATTATTACGTGACTATAAGTTGCGTCACATTGAATCATATGTCATTGAAAAGATGTTTATTTTTGAAAATTGTTTTTAAAATATATTTTTAAGAAAGAGGCGTTTTTACATTTGGCGGCATCTTTATATGTTATACAGTTGCACTCAGTCGTTTTTATTTCGCATTTCTCCACAATAATACACGTAACGTGTTTGAAAGCTTATAATTTTTGTTCAAAATTGAATAATTAAAGTTATTTAAGACAGCTCTAGTGATAGCGCTAACTGTTGTAAAGGATAATAACTAGTTATAAAGCGCCATCTTTCGTAAAGTATAGCAAATAATTATATTTAAGCTTATGTCGCTGCGTACATTGGATGATTTATCAACTCCCTTGGAATTTCACAACTTTTTATTTAGAATTTATTGAACCCGGTGACAAACAAAATATCCAACCGACAATAGCAAATGCAAACATCTTACATATAATAGAAAAAGAAAAAGAGAGAAAAAAAAGGTAAGATAATTATTTAATAATTCCAAATTTCCGCATCGACAACCGAAAGATGCGACAAAGTGCTAGTGTAAACTGTTACTCACTACAGGAAACAAACAAACTGCTTATATCCATGCAGATTATATAAGAGATGTACCCCGATATACATTAGTTCATCTATAAATGGTATTTAACAATACGTAAAAATTGTTCCTTATCAACATAACTCCACACTCCAAATCACAATACCCAAATATATTGTGTTAGTGGTACAGAAACCTTGGAGCCCCAGTATAACGCACACTTATACAAAACACCAAAGAAAATTGTTCTACCTTGCATCAAAGCAATTTACTAGTAAATTTTTATTTCTGTATATTGTGGCACATAGGGTATGAATATAATTGTAGTATTGTACGAATCCAACAAATTATTGATGCTGTTATTCAATTGATTTATACTAGTCAAAATTAAATAAATAAGTCTTTAACAGTTTTATAGAGCAATATGCATTCATAACAAAACACTTTCTAAAACTATTAAGTTTTTCCTTACTTAAATTCAAATATTTACTAAAAAAGGCCTGTTACACAATAAAATAATATTTATGTAAATGATTTTTTTTTCATTTACATAAATTAAATAATAATTACCAACCTGACTCACATACACCGATCGCTGTGCATCTTGCGGACACTTTTCAAACATCACCAACTTGCCACCAAACTGTAAGTAAATATACAATATGTTAACAGACTTAAAACATAGGCATACTAATATGTACCACAAAAAACACCACAGATATCGGAAGATACGCGGCACCCCCGCTACTAGGTACGGTACACAAATTCGACGAAGCATACTTCAAAATTGTCTACGAGGACCATATGAGCCTGAAATATGCCAAGCGAAATTGAAATTTCTCCCAGACCACATCCTATCTATCTATCTATTGGGTGTGGTTTCCGCATTTAGTCCTTAGTGTGGACCATTGTACGTGAGCCATGGTGGCCGTCATTCCATCCAGCCCACCTCCCTCCAGAAGCGAATCAGATCTCCCATTCTACTCAGGGCATCCGCAAGAGACCTTGGTGATCCAAGTGTTTCTTTCCGGATTTGGGTGACGCCTCTGCACTCAAGAAGCACATGTTTCACCGTTTCTTCAGTTTCCATGCACGCCCTACACAGATAACTATCCGTGATACCTATCGTATGAAAGTGTTTATTTAGTGAGCAGTGGCCTGTGATGGTTCCGACTACCAGGCGCAGACTTCCCCTGTCCAGGCGCAATAGCCGCCTGGACAGCTTTTTGCTCAAAGATGGCATAGCTTCCCTGGACTGCCTGCAGCCCAGTGCCGAAGTCCAGCAACTCTCCGCTAGTGTATGTGTGTGTTACCATCTGCGTAGCTGATTAAAAGGGATTGGCACGACAGGCTCTGGTCCGAAAACCGTCGCGCCAGATCCCCTCCGACCACATCCTATAATCTGTGTTTCAAATAAAACTCTCACATCTTCAGGGGTGAAGGGTGATACCACAGATTGCCACTTGATACGATTCTTATTTTCAGCAGTGACGGGCGGTGACCCATAAATCTATACATAGATAAGCTGATTGTGATAACCTGAGCGACAGACATACTTTCATTTATATTGCGATGGCTTATTCTAAAGCTTATACACTGAAGGGCTCTGACGTTAAAAATAGACCATCGTAGTCTAGAAGGGTCGTCTAGATTATCGCGACCGGTTTACCTTTTCATAGGTAACCGCAAGTCACTGGTTACTAGTCAAAATAAATAAGTCTTTAGCAGTTTTATAGAGCAAATACACATTCATAACAAAACACTTTCTAAAATTATTCTTTACTAAAATTCAAATATTTACTAAAACGGCCTGTTACACAATAAAATATTTCAGAGACTAATAATACTAACGTAATACCAGCATTTCATCATTTAATTTTTTTCATTTATCAAATTAAATACATAAAATTGATAGGACATTGTCAAATATATATATTATTTTAATATATACTAGGTACCCTCCTTAAAAAGTACCTGGCAGATATATTGTACTCACAGCAAATTTGGCTCCAACAGGTCTTCTAGTCCAGAGAGGTGCGCGCGGCAGCAATTGTTGATTCTGAGCAGCTGGTTGTTGTGGTTGATGCTGTACCATCGGCAACTGACTGAATGAATCGGCACCACCAAACGAGTCCATTATGTGGCTCTGGTTTGTGTTTGACTGAGGAAATAAGTGATATTACATAATTATTATAGTTATGTACGCGTTTCCCATGACGATAATCAATACTTCGCCTTCACTAATTTTGTTCCGAAAATTCTGTCGAAAACGAACGACCATATAGCTAAATTAATAGGAGTTTTCTGAAAAGCACCAGATTGTTTGAAACCTCCAATTATAAGGCACACTTGACAGCATCAGTCGTTAGCGTCAGCGTATGTGTCGGAGTCGAGTCGACAGTGCATGCCAGGAAAATGACGAGTGAACGATGAGAAAACGAAGTGAAGAGCAATATAGAAAAGAAATAAACAAAAGTCATGTGCAGGTTTATCAAGATTGAACGTAAGGATATAAGTTAGTATTTTTATTTCGGCGTTTTATAACAGAACAAGTTGTAGCTGTTGCTTTCAAATGATTGACAATGACGATTAGGATATATATAGGATATATATATATAGGGTAGATATATATATAGGATATATATATATATAGGGTAGATATATATATATATATATATATTGGGGGGTTTAAGCTCCAAACCCCCTCCTTACCCTGGGTGAGGCCTAAGCCCCTGCGGTGGGGTAACATGGGCTGATGATGATGATATATATATATAGCACTACATAAATAATTTTTTTTTGTACTAGAAGTTTTCATTTTAAGGCGATCATATATAGCACTTCATAAATATATATGTTGTATATTTGCATTGTAATCATGCTGCCCCACAGCCGAAACTGACCTATTTTTAGCCGCTAGAATATTTATGTAGTATATTATTGCATAGATACAGTTTATAAACTGAAGAGTCACATAAGCTATGTTTTACGTCGAAGTAGCTAGATATAGCTGAATGGTTTGCCCATTAATATTAGAAGGGAGTCAAACAAAAAGAAATTCAAAAAAAATGTTATTGTATCATCATCTGAATAGTATCTGATGTGTAAATCATGTATGGTTTTAATTGATTTTTTACAGTAATATAATAGCAGAGACTCACGGCTCCCACAGTCAAACTGTGAACGCAGTTTTGTGGGATATATTGTTAATATAAGGGAAAACTGTAAATTTAAATAAATAAATAAATAAAAATCTCAAAGTAGACAAAAGGTAGCTTATGTCACTCTACAGTTTATAAACTGTATCTATGGAAAAAATTATAGCGATCACAGTACAACTGTGTAGTCTGGGTGAAATTTTTTTTTAAATCTGTTCAGTATTTATTTGAGTTTATCCATAACAAACAATAAATCAAATTTTTCCACAAATTCCACATTTTACAAATTTTACAGGGGGTTCAGATGTATATTGTTTTCTGAGGTTTCATTCTTACATGACCATATCTTTCCTTACCATGGAAGGTCTGGAGCCACCATTGACAGAATGTATAGAAACGTGGGCATCGAAACTCGCTGCAGCCACTATGCTTGGATCTCTACTGCACCAGGCCACGTCGAACACCCATTGGCCTTCATGACTGATCTCTGAAAGTAGCTCCCCACCCTGGAAATTTTCATTACGGTGTTTTTTTAAATATAATAATAATAATACATGGGACAACCCACACAGCGCCACCTAGTCCCAAAGTAAGCAAGTATTATGCTTGTGTTATGGGTTACTAGACAACTGATATATATACTTAAATACTTTTTTTTTTAATAATATATACATAGATAAATATTATACACCCAGACACGGAACGAAATAAACATGTTCATGCACACAAATATTTGTCCCGGGCGGGAATCGAACCCGCGACCGTTGGCTCCGCAGTTAGGGTCTCTAACCACTCGGCCATTCAGTCGTCATCGTTTTTGCTACCTGTGTTCTGTATAATTAATCCTTTAAGCAGTTTGGGATTGGATATGTTACTTTAAGAAACTGGTCAATACATGTCGGACCATGAAGTCGGGATGAAATGGTTAAAATTAAATAATAAGAATAAAACAAATATCTCAAAAACTACTTGATATATAATTCAATTCAATTTTGTTGAAAGTGTTTTATTATAGTATATACTAACTTATAATATTATCAGAATATTTTACCCTATAGTAGTAAATTTAAAGGGTGGACACACTTCTTAGAAACCCAATAGCGCGCGCATATCTCAACAACTATTGACTTAAACAAAATAATCATTTTGAATTAATTGTATTATTTTTAAAGATTTATTTGACTGACCGATCGACCGAGTGGTTAGAGACTCTAACTGCCGAGCCGCGGGTCACGGGTTCGATTCCCGCCCGGGACAAAATTTTGTGTGCATGAACATGTATATTTGTTCCGTGTCTGAGTGTAAAAAGTATTTATATAGGTATATATTATAAAAAAATATTTAAGTATGTATACCAGTTGTCCAGTACCCATTAATACAAGCATAAGACTTGCTTACTTAGGAACTAGATGATGATGTCTGGGATGTCCCAGATAATATTATTATAATTATAATTATTTGTAGGCACACCACACTGTAATGTGCACCAGATTTCTTTTTTCCTACCTCAGGTAACACATAATTCTTCCCATTTTTTTTTTATAAAATCGGTACACTATTGTATAGCGGTCAATAGATTACATCTATGTTGCTTTCATCTATATGTGCATATATAATAATGTGTATATATAATAGACTACAAATGAAACGGCTATGGAAGGCAGACAGGCAGATATACAAACAGACAGAATTAAATAATAAGAGTTCTGTGTTTTGCCATTTGGCTACAGAACTCTTTAAATTAGGGAAATCCTGCTAAACTATATTGTCTTCTAAGATTTTATTTTCTATTTAAAAAAATTATCTATATTATATTCTATAATATAGGGACTGTTGCTAGACAGTGAAAGACATATGTTTTGACTGACCGATTGGCCGAGTGATTAGAGACCCTAACTGCGGAGCCAAGGGTCGTGGGTACGATTTCTGCCCGGGACAAACATTTGTGTGCATGAACATGTCAATTTGTTCTATGACTGGGTGTGAAATATCTATAATTATAAAGAATATTTAAGTATGTATATCAGTTGTCTAGTACCCATAATACAAGCTTTGCTAAGTTTGAAACTAGATGGCGCTGTGTGGGATCTCCTAGGAATTATTATTAAATTACATGCCATTGGCGATCATACTAACTGGTGTAGTATTATTTGGATTCCAGCAGAGCACTCGGCCATCCTTTCCGGCCGACAAAAGCAAATCAGGATCGTGTTTACACCATGACAGAGCCATTACACCTTTCTGATGATTTTCCAGTGTCACTACTGGTGACGCTGCCAACCTACAATGTGTCATTCAAATTTTACGTGCTTATATTACAAATGTTTAAAATGTTTATTTTGGACTAGTGTGCTTGGCCTAGTTTAATTACAAAGATGGAAATCCAATGATTTTATTTAACACATGTTCTAAAACACTGACCCTACACATTTTATACAGTATATTAACATACAATCCATGACACAGAACTTGGGACCTGAGCAACATTTATGGGGATAAAACGAGCCTGTACTCTTTCGGCCAATGTTAAACGAAGACGCGCATGTACAATAGCCCATCGATTAATGCAAGTGTGTCTGATGGCCAATCAGAAAACGCAAACATTTGTCAGCTTGTTACATTCCGCTCCATCCAAACAGGCCCAAAAATACACATTTGCGTAAATAACCTTAATTGGTACCTCAAATTCTTTGTTTCTAACTGTAAAGTAAATTAAAAAGTCAAACGTTCCGTTATACACGAATATGCACTTTCAACTCATAAAAACATATAAAGGTTTTGTCACCGAATTCATATTAAATGCTTTTTAACATGGTTGCCTAAGGTACATTATGAAAAACATGTGATAAAAATTGTTTACATCACAAAATATTGCACTGTATGTTAAATAGGATGAAAGAGAGTGGACCCTACTACACAGGGAATCCTAGTGTGAGAGCCTGGGCCAACTCTGATAAATAGTAACATGTTCTTTGTACAATAATTTTTTTTATATAAACCTTCATAAAAATGCAAGAAGCAATGTGAAATAGTCAAAACAAATTTGTCAGTCTGCACACTGGAAATCATATATGCAAATAAGTCAGATTTTAATTAATGAGAACACACTTGCTACAACACACCCAGTACAAAATCCTAAACATTTTTTTAATTTTCTAGATCTCCTTTAAGTTCCTGAACACCTAATTAACCTACATGTCAAATGGCATCTTATTCGCAGAGGAAAGTTGAGTTTGATCGACTATTTTCTTCAATAATACCTACTTACCTAAGATCCCATAATTGTATGACAGGAACTTGATCATCTTCTGATGCTACGCAGAGCTGAGTCGCGACTTTGGGATGCCAAGCAACCGACCTCCACCGAGTGCGAGACTGGGCATCACTATAAAATAATGTTTCTATATGCATAATTTGGCACTATTAAGTACATTATTTTGTTTTATACTTTAAAAATTAAAAATAACATTTTGACTCGCCGACTGGCCAAGTAGTTAGAGACCCTAACTGCGGAGCCAAGGGTCGCCGATTCGATTTCCGCCAGGACAAATATTTGTGTGCATGAACATGTCTATTTGTTCCATGTCTGGGTGTAAAAAGTACCTATATATACATTATAATAAAAAAATAATATTTAAGTATCATACCAGTTGCCTGGTACCCTATAATACAAGCATAACACTTCCTTACTTCGGGCTTAGATGGTGCTGTGTGGGATGTCTCAGGTATTACTATTATTAATACAAATTATTAACCTTAGTTACTAACTAGTCAATGAAATTGTAATTGATAAGCAGTTGCTGTACGTTTTTGTAACAAAATAAGTGGATTATTGATTTAAAATAAAATAATAATAGAGCGATAAACACAAATAAAAAAATATAAACTTTTAGTTTTAATGCTTACCTTAATTTCATAATAGGTTCATTCTTTCTTAAATCCCATACAACGCATCTGGTAGCAAATGTTGATGCCAATATATGTTGGACCTGAAATGAAATTAATGTAATTAAAATGATCAAATATGTACATTTTTCATATATAAAATTTTAAGAAGGCAACTTTTATTTTCTTCTAATCATAGAAGTAGGAATAACATAATAGTAAGACTAGAACGAGCGTTATTCAACGGAACTATTAGAACGTCGTAAACCGCAAATGCGGGGAGAGGTAAACGGCGAGTGTGGGAGGGGTCAACACGTAAAGCGACAGTAAAACAGTAAGTAGTAGTAACAACAGTAGTAAGACCTCTAACGAACGCTGTTGCTAAACGTACACTGCCAGCTGGCGGCGCGTCATCTACACATAATTGAAGTGTAGTTCCGGTAAGGCAGCGTAAGCGTAGTGTGTGTTCTAGTGTACACCTTATATAATTCTTACTTCTATACATCTAAAACATATTAATTGTTGCCTTAATATACACTCTCTCCTTTCAAGACTAAGAGGTTTCTTTATTGGTACAATATCAAACATTTTTTTAAATGACATCTTTTTGTGCAGTACAACCGCAGAGCGCGCCGGTCGCGGTATAATAAATAAACGTGAGTGCAAGCATACTCGTGCGTCATAGTGCAGGACAGAAGACAATCTTAGGTCTTACCCTATGAAGTTGCCGTTTTGTATGAAATAAGTTAAAGTATTTTTTTTCCCAACAACTTTATTTCTGTTATTCAAAGTAATCACCCGTGCAATCAATGCATCTTTGCCAACGCAGTGGCAGTTTATTGATGCCCTTCCTATAAAAATCAACTGGACAGTAGGCAACAAACTCTTCAAAGGCATTTTGTACTGTCTCTAGGGAATTTAATGTCTTCCCATTAATAAGTTGTCCAAAAGACAATGGGCGGTTTTGTACCCAGTGGTGTATCAAGTTGTGACATATGTCATTTTAAGGGTCTTAATAATAGCTTTATTTTATTGTACAACACCAACAACGAGAAACATGCAGGAAAAGAACTATGAATTATTTAATTTTTATTTAAATAAACATTATTGCTACCTTATAAATTATTTTTACTTTTCTTAACTTATATTATTTTATTTGCCATATTATATAGTATACTGTGCAGTGCGGCTGCCTATCTGTATCGCTCCTACACTGCCCCGCCCGCACACATACATATATACTACTAGAGTCATACATTAATCATAACGCCTTAATGTTACTCTAGCTGTACACACTCGCCGAGCGTAGGCGAGAGCCAGAGACAGCGCTATACGGATAAAAGAGAGGGAGATGTCTTTTCTTTTATCCGTATAGCGCTGTCTCAGCTGTCTCTGGCTCTCGCCTCCGCTCGGCGAGTGTGTACAGCCGGCGTTACGGGACCACTGAAAAGACGAGATAGCAGTAATACGGAGGCAAGAGAGATAAACACAAAGAACGTAAAACGGATTAGATTTTTCGACTTCATATTTTTATTGTGGCTAGTTCAACGGACTTATTGCAGCGGATTGGATAGGTACGTTGTTAAGATGGAATATGTAAACCATTGTGTTACATGTGATCGTTCTCTAACGTGAGAGTGATCACGTCATCGCCTCAGAAGAGAAGACTTAGTCTATTTATCTATCTACCTGTCTAGACCTAGACTAATCACTAATTGATATTTTTTAATTTTAATTATTTTAACCTACGCAATATTGGCCTTTAATTATACTTTTTAATAAGAAATCTAAGAACAACATGTCTACACTAGATACATTATGGAGATGGAGCCTTTGCAATACCTGCAATGTTTTTTTTCGGCCAGTCTTAGGAGTACGTAGGTGAGCAAACGGCGGTGGAATAGCGATCGATAACCGCATAGTACGCTTAGTAATAAAGTAATATTGTACAATAAGTTCTAAAAATTAAAAATAACATTACATGAGATATAAAATAACTCATAATTATTTCCTTGCACATGTTTCATGGTTGGTGTCATACTATCAAATAAAGCTCAATAGCTTAAATACGACCTATAAAATGACACATACTATAACTTGATACAACCTGGGTATGGAGCCCATACAAAGTTGCCCATTCACTTTTGAAAAAATAGTCGGTAGGTGCAAGGTCAAGGAAAGCGAGCAAACCAATAACGGGTTGTGCGTTTGTTTGTTAAGTTCTCTTTGTAAACGTTGTTGATATTACGTGCCGTTTGTGCTTCATCAGTGCCACGACGGAACTCATATTCCACAATTACACGAAATGTTAAACTGTCCATTATGACGAAAAATGTTCAAATGTAATGAAAACTCAACGCTAATCAATAAATAAAAGGCTTACTTTGTAAAAAGAATGTACATATTTTTAAAACAAAATTAATTTGAATTTAGAATTCATAGCCAATCAAAATTTTTTTATTATTTGCAATGGCCAGTATTGAAGAATGGCCACTTCATAGGTTAAGACCTAATAATAAAAAGAAACAAATACAATTAGTTATTATATCAGGACGTGCCCATACAACATTTGTAAAAAAATTAAATATAAAACATTATTATGGAGTGAGTTAAAGAAATAAACGTTTCAAGGCTCTTTGTTTAATTTAAGGACAGGAAAATTAGGATAATAAAGATATATATGTAGCGACCCCGGCGGATATAGGGTAGATGTGAATGCACTGGGGAAGGATTATTAAGAAAAGCGGATTATCAATAAAGCAACCACCAATGTCCTTCACTCCTTCGTTCGTCTCGAACAGCCAATGCCGATAGCCTGTTGAGGAATTCTCTAGGCAGTAATGTACAAGCATAGAAGTAACGGATACAGTCCACAACAAAGAAATGGAAACGGGAAGCGAAGGGAGTAAGGGCGATGTGGGATTTAAAGACTTTCATTAGAGCCACCTTGTCTTCAAACTGCGGATCACCAGCAGTACCTGAAGTTTTGAGATTAAAAGCGACACTTTTAATACTTATTATATCACCTGTTGATTCCAGCAAAGTCCTTGCACATGATCATACGGTTGGGACTTATTGCCTGGTGCCATGGGCTGAGTTGTGTTGTTAAGGTCCCAAATATATATCTCACTATCAGAAGCTCCCGATGCAAGCAAATTTTTCTGGTACGGATTTATGTCTAATGCAGATACATGACCTGAAATTATACAATTTATTTAAACTTAAAAGCTTTTTCTAAATTGAGTAGTTTTACTAGGAATGGAAAAGGGTAATCTTAACTAAAAATAATTGAAGAGAGTAAAACAGGCTATTGTTCAACCTGGTTGAAGGTTTGATTGAGGCCCAAAACAAAACACGGGAAGAGGAGAACAAGGAGCAGCAGGAAAAAACTAATTGTCTGTATATTTCGTAAGTAATTTACAAAGAGGTTTATGGCATAGTCCGATCCGTCATTTGGATAGAAAAGTAAATTGTCAAACACGTTATTGAGATGATTGTCTATAAAAATTGACATAACTGATGCTCTATTTATCGCATCAGTCAGTACTGTTACAAATGAAAGCCTTGCAGATGTTTTCAAACACATTATTTAAAAATTATTTAGGATTATTTTGCAGTATTATCCTCAATCCAAATACATATTTTTCATTGTGGGTCCCTTAAAAAAAATATTAAAGGCCCGGATAGGGACTATACTAGGCTTCAAAAATTTTCAAAGTTTGTAAATGTCAAATCTAACTGATTCAGAATTTAAAATTTCAAAAGATATGTTATTGCCGTCTCTTTTATGCAGTTACAGGGTGTGTAACTTGAGATTGGTTAATTATTTGAGATAGTAATCCAATAAAAAGAAATAAAAATTAAGGCATACTTCCCATATTTTTCAATTATTGGTTGCTGAATTATTGAGATAATAACATTTTCCTTTTAAAAATAGACCCATGGACCAGTTTTTGATAAATAGAAGAATCAAAGATAAGCATTAATTATTCGTTTTGTTCCAGTGACTGTTACTTTATGAACTAGTTTACTGTTTTATGTGTGTGTTTTTGTTTACGTCTCTGTACCATTGTGCTAAATCTACACAATGTTTCGAAATTAATTTATTTATAATTTATTAATTAATAACATTATTATAGGTATACTTGATCAGATGTGTATCTATACATTTTCAATATATCCTCGAAAGTAGCAAGACAAAAAGGGAAGTACCGAGTGTAGCAAGCGATTATCGTGTGGGGCCCGGCAGGGTGCTGGACGCTACTCGCGCGTGTATCTTAACTTTTTTTCTGCACTTTAATGTATGAAACGTTATTGAGTGTTATATTTACAGGATAAGATTTTAGTCACCAGCCAACATTTTTCTAGATCTTAGGTATCACCAATAAACATTACGTAAATAAAAATATAGGTCAAATATTCATAATCAATAACTATATTGTAAATATTTTTTAACAAAATTTGGCTACCACTGGTGCTCTCGTGAAGGGTGACTAGTATATTGGTAGTTTTGGGAAAGGTTAACATAGTCTTAACTGAATATTTTCTTATTGAACGATACTAAAAAGGAACAAGACGGCCAATGCATTTTTATCAAAAGTCATTATATTAAAATTTGGCTGGTCATTAAAACCTCATCCTGTATATTGCTGAAAACTAGATTAAATTTGCTAAAAAGTTATCTATATTTCTAATTGTTTGGCCCAGAGACAAATACACCGCTGTTTGTTAAAAAAATTAAAAAAAAAAAACAAGCGAAAATTACAAAAAAATTTAAACAATTTTACAGTCGGAATTTTGTTATATTTGTAGTTTTAGCTATGTATTTACATTACATTTAATAACATAAAATAGAAAGATTCCATACAATTTTTTTACAAGAAAAAAAAAGATATCACAAAAATACGCTCAAAAAATGTTGACGTCCTCCTAAAATAGTTATTCAATTATTTTTTTTAATATAGCAAGTATTTTATCATACCTTCTATTGAAACCACTCTGTAACATCTACAATGACGTTGGCATTTCAAAATGCTTGAAGCGCAAGCACCCATAAAATGTATTAGAAATCGACCCAAATTGGGCACTTGCTATTCCAGGCTAAAACGCATCAACCCAAATTGGGTCGCTTGGTACACGCGGAGATATGCCCCATCTCAAATTACATCCTATATTTATGGGCATGACATCAAAAAATGATTGAATAAAATTATTTTACCATTATGTTTACTGCTACTGGCAGTCAATGAATCATTAGAGCCTTTCATAAGATGGTCCACATTGTAAAATTGTAGGAGGCCTCCATCACATCCCGCTACTAACACACCAGCGCCTGACCATACTAATTTATGAAACCTAAAAATTAAATTTTTAAGGAATTTATAAGTTGGTCATAAAATCAAAATATTTTGATTCATATCCAAGATTACTAATGTTTTAAGAGTATATTGACTAATATATGTATGCTTTGTGGGCCTTCTCACATCAGCATTTCAATAGTCCAAACATTTTTTGCAGTGACTATGACGAGCGTTACTTTCTATAGTCATCTTCAAGACTAGTTTTGCTCCTTTTAAATATTGGAAATTATCTACAAATTGTTGCCCGAGAAAGAGTAGATTGTAGAGTAGTAGATCGCCTAAAGCTAATTTTATACATTCAAAACTTAACATTTCAGATAAACTAAACTTTAGAATCATAATAGATCATAGCACACAAATGCTTTCGCTTGAGCTCTATCGTAGGAGACGTACAGGTGAAGATGACACAATAATTACCAAAAATATTGTTTATTTTTTAATTGTTGTAAATGGCCATTCAATATTTGAATAATGTTGCTATGAAAAACCATAGCATTTGGATGTGTTTTAGTTTTAAATTTAGAGCACCTCAAAACTTACATAGTGACTTACATAGTAAACATAAGGCTTAAGTGATTGAAAGGAAATTAGTGATGGGTCGGCTTTCCATTGTTGCCTGATGAAAATTATGTTCATAAAAATGATCAATTTAAAATTTAGCTAAGATATGTTGATGGTCCATCATTTAAAAAAAATAGGTTAGGTCAAGGTTTGCTCGTGATAATGTAACAAGCGAAGCGGAGCAAAGCGACGAGCCACTAATAAGCCTTATCATTTTTTTTCATTTCCTTAAAAAAATATTTACTGCATGAGGTTCCTACGCCCCTCCCCCATAAGTCTGATTAAACATTATGTAACTTTTCAGCAGGCTACATTGGAAAGCGCTACCTCAGTGATTCATATATAATTATATCCTCATCAAAATAAATTAACCGAAAAAAAAATTGAACTGTTATGATGTACCTATTTGCAAAATGTGTTTTTATATTTATTTTTTTACCTTCTGTAATAAATGTTAGTATTCTAGCAGTTGGAAACTTGGCAGTAGACAGTGTCTGCAAGCACTAATGAAAATGAATAATTTAAAAAAAAAATCAATAGGGATGTTGTGGTTTTATTTTCCTAATTTACATTAAAATTTTACTATCTACTACTTACTTATTTTGAGTTTGTGATGACGTCTTTAGTTCCAGATCATATCCAGGATCATCCAAGTTAAGGGTGTAGAGTTCTAAATGAGCACTTGAACTGAACGAGGCATCCACCTGCTGCGCCGCTGAGCCGGCAGCCAACGTAATAGGATAGTGCTCTGGCGGAGACCAGCTTATGTTGACCGTCCGCTTCAACTCCTTTAGCTTCATCGTAACTATGTGACCTTAATATAAAAACAGAAATACGATTTTCCGAACTATAAAGTCTAAAAACCTATTTACTTACAGTATTATGTCATAATATAGTGACACGTTGAAAGTAAACAAAAAGAGATAAGCGAGGACTGAAATTGTAATGCTGAATTTAAAAATAATGTCTGCCTATACTTACAAGTATTTCTACAAGATTTTATAGAATAGTTTTCATAAAAAAACACCAATTTGAAACTTCCAACGTGGCTCGGTAAATCTAAATCAGTAAATATTGCTTGACAGCTGTCTGAAATATGTCAGTTAAGTCATGTCAATCTGACGCATTCATTCACAGTTCACAGCACTCATTGACTGATTTACTTTTTTTTTTTTAACTTCCATATAGGAATCCAAAAACAAATAGATGTTAGGATACAAACCATAAACATATTAAAAGATTTATAAAACAAGAACTTTTACAAATTACTTTAGGAACATTAGATAATAATGAAAATCGTGAATGAAAATCGCAGTCTTATGCCACTCCTAGATCTGCGCTACGTACGTGACGAAGCTCGGCTACTTGTTGTGCTAATATTAAAGTGCTAAGTTATCGTTACACGTCTAAAACATGGATCTAGATAGTCTAAAGTTACCGCGATAGTTATAGCTCCTTTACTTGTTAGTGAAGAGTGAAGTCAATATAGCCACTAATTTAGACATGGATGTCTTCGGTGTCGTTGAGTGTCGTAGCAATGTGTTAATAATTAGGTCTATACCTACCTTTATTACATTTTCTTTTATTATTGTATGAAACCTGAAGTACCTACTGAAAAGTACCTACTTCAAAAAGCGAAATTGATAAAGTAATGAATTCGCGCCCGTCTCTGTCTGTATTATAACTAGGTAACTAGAGATAGTTTAACTACAATGAACGATGCCGATATAGGAACACCATAAATTAAGCGCGATAACTTTGTTATAGCGTCCAGTAATTGCCTTTGATGTTTGGGAAACCCACGCCACCGATCAAGCCATAGTGTCGTCACGCAGTGCTATTATTCATAACGCATTCCGATAATGGCGTCTCGCATCTGCGTTGCGACATATACAAAGCTTCATGACGATAGAGGTATGTAAGTCGTCATAAAAATTTAAAATTTAGAAACCCCCGACCCAAAAAAAACTAACCTTTAAAAAGTGTGAAATAATACAAGTTTGTTCATTGCCTAGAAATTTTTGATCTTTAAAAGCGTCGGGGACCGCTAATTGCTAGGTTTTTTTGTGCCGGGGTTTTTTTAAATTTAATTTTTATTTCAAATTTTTTAAACTTTTATTTAGTTATACTGATTCATACACGATCAGACAAAAAAATATTTTTAAATTTTTTAGTTTTCATTTCGTTAGTTAATATTCCTCATTCCCTTTCAATACAGTGAACATTATGCTACTAGTCAAGCGCTTTCATTTGCTACCCACACTGAGGGATTTGTGAAAAAAAAGTAATTCCCCATTTTCTAGTGGCGGCCATCTTGGATTTGAAATTAGTTATAGTGTATAGTATTCTACTAGTCAAGTCCTTTCATTTGATACCCATATTGATGGATTAGTGAAAAAAATGTTATTCGCCATTTTGTGCTAGCGGCCATCTTGGATTTGAAATTCGTCATAGTGTATAGTATTCTACTAGTCAAGCCCTTTCATTTGCTACGCGTATTGAGGGATTTGTGAATCAAAAGTAATTCCCCATTTTCTAGTAGCGGCCATCTTGGATTTGAAATTTGTCATAGTGTAATAGTATTCTACTAGTCAAGCCCTTTCATTTGCTACTCATATTGAGGGATTTGTGCTACGCAAAATAGGCGCTTTGACGTCGAGTTGCGGAAAAAGAGCCCGTCTTCAAGTATCAAGAGGGATTTGTGAAAAATATGTAATTTGCTATTTGGTGGTGGCGGCCATCTTGGATTTGAAATTTGTCGTAGTGTATAGTATTGTTACGAACGGACAGAGTAATGACCGCCATCTAGCGTCAACTAGTAAAACCACTTTGTAGAATTTGTAGAAGGGTTTACAATAAGGACAACACGAAACCCCTACTCAATACTAGATGGCGTTAGAAAAAAGAATGTCCTAGAATTATCCAGTCTAGCCGATTACGTTCGTGCGAGTGGAGTGATTTCTGGAATGTTCTCGAGGCTAGTTACGACCTATATAAGTGGCCGCAGGAAGACGAGCGGCCCAGTTCAGTTTTTGGGCTACTTTCGAAGCGACTTCGAAGTGAAAACTAGTGATCAAGAGTGATACCAGTGAAACCTACGACTTGGCTACGACCTAATACATCGTGAGTGCTTAGTGTTTGGACTTAGTGCTTAGTGTTTGGACTTAGTGCCTTGTGTTGGACCTAGTGTTAGTGAATAAAGTCTTCAAAAGAGTCAGCAGGTCTTTCTCTCCTAGTTCGACGAACCTTAACACGTAACAGTATTCTACTAGTCAAGTCCTTTTATTTGATATCCATATTAATAGAGTAGTGAAAAAACATGTGGCCATTTTGTGGCGGCGGCCATCTTGGACTGATTTTCATCAAACATAGCTAGGAACACTCCCAACTAATTCACCTTTCATAGAAAAAAATCCGCAACCAAATCGGTTCATCCGTTTGGGAACTACGATGCCACGGACAGATACACAGACACACAGATACACAGATACACACACGTCAAACTTAGAACACCCCTCTTTTTTCGTCGGGGGTTAAAAAAGTATGAAAATGTGAGCAAAATTCAAAGTGAAAACTGTTTCAATGCATACCTATTATACGAATTTTATTATACATGCCACAGTTAATTTAAAATATTTAAGTATTAGGTAATAGGTAGAGGTTCATAATGTAAATTGGAAAATTCTCATCCATGCACATCCATGAATATTCCAGACTTGATTCCAGAGATTAAAGCTTTGCTCAAAGCTCAGAAGACTAGCTTTGCTTTATTTTGGTTGCCATGGATATCTTAATTTTTACGTTTTTGCCCATTTGTCCATTTTGCACTTCACTTTTGCATGAATTATGTGGAATAACTGATCCCTGATTTCGATCCTTTATCTTTATTACAAGAAATAGAGGTATTTCATAATAGTATAATAATTTGGTAGTGTAATATATGTCATAGGAATGCCGATAGCACTAAGAGCCGATGAATGGGCACGCATCATCCGTTGGTCAGAGTCAGGGTGTGACGAAGCAGAAGCAGCACGACGCCGCCAATATGTGCGCAACCTCGATATGAAAAGTAAAGAAATGACCAAATCTTGGCCCAATTCTCTTGAGGTTAGAAAACTAATTTACCGTTGTTTTTGTCATCTTCACTTCACTTCACTTCATCAGCCCATTTTTACCCCACTGCAGGGGCTTAGGCCTCCCCCAGGGTGAGGAGGGGGGCTTGAAGCTTAAATCCACCACGCTGCTTCACTGCGGGTCGGGGACTGTAACGACCGCCATCTATTTACAGCGTCCGGGACCGACTGCTTAACGTGCCCTCCGAAGCACGGAGTCAGTGATATTTGTGTACTTAAGTCAGAAAAACTCATTGGTACACGCCCGGATTCGAACCATGGCCCTATGGGGCCATATTAATTTGAGACAGGTTCGTTGCGCTTTGGGCTATTACGTTTTTGTCATAATCTCGTGATACTTCTTTCCAATTAAATTGTAACATCGTAAACTACATTACCAATCCAGTACAGGTGTTTACGAATGCTTGTTTAACCTTTTTAAATTTTTGTTTTTCTTGTCTTTTTAAATACTTGTTCAGTTTAGTTCAAAAACTAGGCAACATAATTTTTAGTACAAGTACAAGTAGTAGTACAAGTAGGTACTCTAAGTACTTTCTAATAATCAGTTATAGAATCACTTCTGTTTATAGACACATTTCTCGGTTGTGTGGAATATCTTAACTAGTTCCTGGTCATTATCATATATATATAAATCTCCCGCCTTTAGCATTTACCATGTCGAATTTGGCATTCCATGCAGAGACAATTTCGTTGCACTTCTCAAGAGTTTAACCATGGTATAATCCGACTTTTAAAAAATAATTTATCAGAATGGATATCTTACAGTCGTAAGTATGTTTTTAATCAACAGGATTCTGTTACTCTAATCCTTTTGATTTTTTAAGTTTTGCGCGCAATGTTCAATTTTCACCGCGGCACCGGTAAAAGTAGATGTGTGCGCATGAAATGGGGGACATGTGGGACAAATTTGATGGTTTTGTGACAATGTTGTACACTTTTGAAAAAGGGAACAATTAAGACAAATGCGGTACTGTCCCCTCTTATGGGGGACGGTTGGGAGCCTTATATAAACCTGAACCGTATTGTCGTTAAGAAATTTTATTCTGCATCTCATGAATGTTATAGTCATCCAAAAAACATAGTTACAAAAGTGGGCAAATATTCGGTAGAATTTTCAAATTGTAAATAAAAAAAGATACCGCCGGTTGCTGCCCCCCTGATACAAGCGCAAGAGGCCGTCGCGTCGCCTAGTTCGCCTATATGAACGGACCGTTATGGTACTATCGAGGTGATTTGATGACATAGAATATTAGACATGAAAGCTAATATTTTCGGAACTGTCCATGTTCGATGGTGCAAAGGAAATAAGTACTGAAAATGACTATTTAGGGCGGTGTGCCGGCACTTTCGCCAGAGTAAGACAGACAGACAAAAACAGAAATAATTTTAAACAGTTAATATTTACCCACGCCCACGGCTTCGTTCGCGTGGACTACACGGTTGTACAGGGACAGCTACACTTTTTGCATATATATATATATATATATATAGTTCGGTACAACGGTGTAATCCACGAGAGCGGAGCTGAGGGCTAGTTCTATATTAACTTAAAGAACAAAATTCAGTATTAAACCCACGTCCTTATTTGTTAAAAATAAAAGACTGCCCCTTAAGGAAATCAATATCAAAAATAAAGTTAAGCGAAAATACTAGGTACTGTTAGTTTCGAGTTTGTGATTTTCTATGCAGCGGGGTTTGATAAACTCTAAAAAAGGAGTAAAATTGCGATAGAGTAGATCACCCATTCAATACGCAGCGAAATAAACTGAAATGGAATTAGTTGCAATACTTTACTACAGATGGCGCTAGTTGACTAGTTATCATCCTTTACAACAGCGCTATCACTAGAGCCGTCTTGAATAAACCTTAATTATTCAATATTTAACAGAAATTATAAGCTTTCAAATACATAAGTACTTAATATGTATTATTTCAGAAAAATACGTATTGCTTGAAATAAAAACATTTAAATACAACTGCGTAACTTATAAAGATGGCGCCACATTTATAAGTTTTAATTTTATGTTATCTCAAAACCCCCTTTTTTTTAAATTTAATAATTATTTTCATCATATTTATCACAAAGATGCTATTTTCAATGACGTACATGTTTTAATTTAAAACAACTTATTAAGCATAGTCACGTAATAATAAATTAGGTTAATTGTATAAGACGCAGAGGGCATTGTCAGTTCATCGCACTACACTACAACATCAATAAAGTAGGTACCTCCTGACGTCAGATAGGTAAATTATTTTGTTTATGAATAGTACTCACTTGGCCAAGATATGCCTAGGTAGCCTGTCGATTTAGGGTATTCATTTGTCTCTTGTGCTGTCCAAATAAATGTTTATTTACGACGACCGCTTAGCCTAGTGGGTAGCGACCCTGCCTACGGGGCTAGAGGTCCCGGGTTCGAATCCCAGGTCGGGTCAGTATTAATATGATGAATATTGATACTGGTACCGGGTCTTGGTTGTTATATATAAAAAAAAAATTATATAAGTATATATTATAAAGAATATTTAAGTATGTATATCAGTTGTCTAGTAACCCATAACACAAGCATAATACTTGCTTACTTTGGGACTAGATGGCGCTGTGTGGGAAGTCCCATGTATTATTATTATTATTATTATTTAAAGCCAGATGAAATATGTTTTGTTCTTATCTTTCATTGTGACACTTGTGCTCGATAGAATGAGACAAAACATTTTAACTAAACTAGGACGAACACATGTTTATTGGATAACTAGAAAAAGCGATCACCGACCGTATATGTTTATTTGTTATGCATAGAATGTGAACAAGCGCAATGAAGAGCAAAGACTGGCGCGTATAGCAATTGCAGAAAATGCGAATGCAAAGTTTTACCGGGAATACGTGAAGCGATGCCAGGAAGAACAGCGTCGGCTCATGCACAGTGCTAGAGATTCTGTGTTCAAAAGCAAAGATGCGCCTAAGCTGTTGCTCAGGTTGGTATTTATCATAAATAAATAAAACACATCAAAAGATTTAAGAATAAGGCATTTTTTTTCGTAATAAACTCGGAGCACTTACTGAAACGGAGATGAGCATTCGACTAAAGCGTTCGATCAAGCAAGACAAGCAAGCATTTTCAAGCATACTTGAAGGGACAGCGTACCCGTCTACATGCTCACTCTATCTTACTCATTTCTCTGTGGGAAGAACTGTTTCTTTGATCGTAGGCGATCGTCGACTACTTCGTCTCGATTGTAAGCTTCCTGCTTTCGAATCTTGATGCGGATTCTTTTTCTTTCTGCGTCAACTTCCTGCCAATGTGTTGCGCCTTATTTTTCTTGTCTGTGTACCTACACTAAAAGGTTGCCGGCACGGCGGTAACCGGCACAATAATCTATTGCGTATAGAAATGTAAAACGAAAATTATAGGTAGGTACCTACATCCAAAACATTAAATTTAACTTTTAGTAGAAATCAAAGTTTAAAACTAAAATAACTTTGTATGTTTTATTTCTCAGTGCAGTGATCGAGACAGTTACCCAGAAAGAAAGAGAGGAACAGATCAAGTTTCTAAAAGAGAGAAGACGTGAAGCAGCAGAAAAGAAGCGCCGTGATGATGATCAAATGATAGAACAGGCGCGCGCTTTTAAAGAGTTCTACGCAGAGAAGGCTCGTCGTCGGAGAGAAGTCAACGAACAATGCCAGAGAGATTTGCTTAACCAGTGAGATTGATAAAGATTCTGTGGCAGAAGCTTCCTACGATAGCATGGCCCACTCTACCGAAAAATAATCTGGTTTGAATGTGTGTTTGTGTGTGCGTTTGTGTATGTTTATGTATGAACGGCGGGTAATATATATTGAACATATATAAGTATGTATATAGATACGTATTTGTAAGCTACCTCCTATTTTTTCAATTAAGGTGTCTATAGATTTTTATTAACCAGGGGATTATCAAAGGATTAGGCAGGTACATACGTAAAGTCGACAAAAATTCATTGTGGCGTATGTTTTGAGCGACCGGTATTTCTTTTGTTAGCTAATCAAATACATACTAAATCTTTTTGATACTTACCTGTATAATCTTCATAACAGGCCATTATGCCCCACTGCAGGGGCATAATGGCCTGGTAAAGAACATAGTAGGGGCTTAGGCTTCCCCTCGTGATAAGGGTGCTTGGAGCTAAATTCACCACGCTGCTCCTGTACGGATTGGTGCCTGCCATCTGACGATGGCAACCGGGACCGACGGCCTATCGTGGTCTCCGAAGCACCTTAATAATAGATACTTATGTAATATATGTTTTTTTTTGAAATTTATAGGTAAATAATAATAATAAAAATGTACCTAGGCTTTTGTTGTATATTAATCAGTCCACGTGATAATAATGTATAATTAGAAGTGGTGAATATACTTTAGTTCCTTAATTTTTCGCGACTGTTTGAAATTGACCTAAACTAATTACATTAGAATATCGATGTCTTTGACACCTCACCCTTCACTTAATTTTTTTGTCGGCAAGTGCGCCACCCAAATATTCAAACGTTTAGTTTAGATGTTCTAGTGATTCCCAGAAACATAGCATCAAATTAATTTAATCGTCGGATGCTTATCATCGTAATTTTGAAGGTGTCAATGGTCGACACCTAGGATGTGCACGGATTAACTATATATACGAAATTAAATAACATAGCATTTTGTGTGCAATTTAAGCTTCATATACTATCCACTATACCTTCTATAAATAATTTGTTTCATAATGAGTGCAGAATACACGAAACCACAGAACGCCAACGCAAAGAGTACGAAGAAGAGTTGAACCGACAACGTATTGACAACATCAAGTCTAGGCAGGAGATAGAAGCCATCAAGCAGTTCGATAAGGAGTTTGTGAGTAATTTAATAATTTTCAGGTGTCTTCTATCGTCACTTACTGACTTCCACAGAAAGAACATAGTAGGTGCTAGACCAAATATCTGCGGATATCATGGAATGCGACGTCTTCCATTAATCATGTCACCTCTCATCGGTTGAGTAGCCAATATACAATAGTACTAAAGAAACGCCAATGAGTCGAGTTACACAACTTGTCACAGTTGCCATCGAACTGTGCGGCTCTGTAATCAGTCACAGTGACATAATTGCATAGAAGTATTGCGACGGGAAGTATGGTGGGTCTGCACGAACGTTGCATTTCAGAGCCCCACAGATCGGTGCATGCAGCGTGAGCGTGAAGGCAATTGGCAGCGAGCGTTGTATCGCCGCGCCGTGCGTTGAATTTGGCGTTGAACGAGTTCAGTAGTTAAACGTGTCAAGCGAATCATTTGAGTAAATAGCACCCCCATCCCCCACCATTACCCCGTACCAGTCACACAGCATTTCTCGTCTTCACTTCATCAGCCCATTTTTACCCCACTGCAGGGGCTTAGGCCTCCCCCAGGGTGAGGAGGGGGGCTTGGAGCTTAAATCCACCGCGCTGCTCCACTGCGGGTTGGGGACTGTAACGACCGTCATATTGACAGCGTCCGGGACCGACTGCTTAACGTGCTCTCCGAAGCACGGAGTCAGTGATATTTATGTATTTAAGTCAGAAAAACTCATTGGTACACGCCCGGATTCGAACCATGGCCCTATGGGGCCTTATAAATTTAAGACAGGTTCGTTGCGCTTTGGGCCATCACGACACTCTACTCTGTAATCTAGTACTTAGAGCATTTATATCTATGACTTAGAGTCTCTTTGACTCTCAAACGCCACGCTATACGCTTCACGCTACGCGCTTCACATAATGGAGGGCTGCCGCTGATTTCCATACAATATTTATTTGCCCACAAGTAAGAAACTACAAAAGTAGATAAATTTATTTTACAATCTTAATAAGTAAAGTGGGTTACAAAATTGTTGTTAAATAAAAAAATAAAGTTCTTTCCAACAAAAAACGGTCCTAATTTTGGTTTTTAAAGTTTACAATTTTCGATTGAATTATGTATGTGTGAGCCATTTTTTGAGAGCCAAAATTGAAACGGTTTCGTGTTATAAACAACATATTTTATTTTAACGATAATTTAAGACAGTTTTTTTTAGTTCTAGTTAAATAAATTTTGTATGGGAATCAGAGCTATCGTTTAACCTTAAGGGTCTGGTAATATTTTTGCTGGCAATTAAATGTCTATAATTATTCACGTGTAGGTACTATTTTTTTCATATATCTGACATATATTTACAATGAGAGTATTGTTAAGGACTGTAAGTCCCACCAGATATATAGGATGCACTTTATTACTTTACTTTATTATGAAACAAAATCCAAAACTGTTTCAATCACAATTCATACAGATGAGAAATTACACTTTTATCGCACTTTAAGGGTCGCTTGATCACACTTGACTCATCAAGTATACACACTGGTGGCGCGGCGTCCTCTTCATATACCCCTTGGACTACCTACCACGGCATCACGAATATCTATCGTCGCACATTCTATTTTAAAATTGCAATCACTTTTACCGTGGACAATTTCTATCTACCGCCATGGTGCCGCTTTCACAGTGCACTACGTTCCGTCTGGAAATTATATTTTTTGATTTCATAATTGTTTTGGAGTAATAGCCGCCTTTAAATTTAATCAAAACATAAATGAAACTATACACACGAACCTTCCTCTTGAATCACTCTATCCATTAGTGATTTGTGGAATTTATTATTCATCTCGGAATTTCTCGATATTTTTGTATTTCGTCGATGTGTTTGAATAGCCGTGTGAGCTCGTGTGATCTTTTCGAGTACCTACTTCCTATAAGATATCGACGTGCTTCTATGCATAGATGTCATAGTATTTAACACTTATACAATTTTTAAAATAGATCAATTTTAATTTACCGTCTCCTATTGATCAGAAAACTAAAGAGAAAAGTCGTATAATGGCCGACACAGAGCAAGCCCGGCGAGAAGCCGAAGCAAGACGACACGCTAAAGCCACTCAGGATCTATTAGATGAACAACTGACTGAAGTGCTGAAGAAATCCCAAGCGCGTATCGAAGCAAAACGGCGGGCTACTGAGAAAAAGGTAAAAATGAGTATCTACACGCTTCTTATTTTAATTTTATTAATAATATAATTAATTATTAATAATTTCATTTCGTGCGAATACCTACTAAGGCAATTCGAAAAGACTTCCATCGAACTGTTGTATTTTTGGTAGGTAGCACATTTTTACTCAATAATTTTTTTTAATGAACAGTGTTTGTTAAAATACCTATATACTTTCGAACATAGGAGTTTTTTATGAATATTTGTTTAATATGATCTAACATCAAATAATAGGAAATTCCTTGTAATTTTACGCTAAACTCCGTCTCACGAAATAAGTCACGAGGCAGTAAGTGAAACTAATTAACAGTAAAATAATAATAAATATGTGTACAATGTACAACTTTATAATGTGTATCAATTTCATTTACCAAAACAATAACAGTTAATCCTAAAATGAATACAAATTCTAAAGGGAGTTAAAAACTGACCCGATAAAATGATCATAGCATCGCATCTGCGAGATTTCTTTCGTAAGACGGAGTTCAGGGCAACAGACACCGGCCTGCAAACGTCCGAGAATTTCAATAAATATAATAAAGTTTAAGTACCTACTGTTTTGGTATTGCCATAGATTCAAGCAGAGAAACTACGTGTTCTAGAAGCGATCAGCCATAAACTCGAGTCTGGTGACGCAGATCGCGCGACTCGAGAGCAAATTAGCCTCGAAAACGCCATTCGCAAGCGAGAAGAAACGTTAGTTGATATCTCTATGTATCATATTATTCCTACTTCTATATGTTATAGATAGATTAGGTACTTACAAGCTTTCCATCCGCGACCTCGCCCGCGGGGATTATACATTCGTATCCAGTTCCAGGATATTGTAAAACTTTCTAGAAAATTCTCAAAAATTAAATTTTACCTCTATCATGCCTCTGTCCATCACCTTTACAGATGTGTATTATCTATGCTTTGGAGATGTAAAAAATTCAAGCCCATTCGGAAAGTTGATCAACGCAATCAACAGATACGGCCATTTTGTATCATTTTTATACTTCTCCCAAACTCACTCAGCAAAACATAAGTTACTTCCCGTTGACCTGACAAGGAGCAAAGTATTACAACAACAGTAAAGGGTAAAAATCTAAAATCGTTGATTTGTAGTATATCACGTACCTACAAAAATTTTTCTTTTTCTATTATTGACTTAAATTTTTTTTTTGATAAATAGCTGGTGTACAATATGTAATAAAACTCCTGATCGATCCTTGAGGGTATGGAGTGTATATAATATCAGTCGGTATTGAGGTGTGATCTTATCTAAATAATCCTTTAAAAAATTTTTTTTTGTTTACTATGGATATCATGACCTTGTAAAGGTGGCGGGAGGACACCCACTGGATGCAGGCCGCTACCAGTAGCTCCTATTGGAAATCAATGGAGGAAGCCTATGTCCAGCAGTGGACGTCTTATGGTTGAGATGAATATTTATAAAATATATAAAAAAACGCATGAGTCGGCATGTCCACAAAGCACGCGGTGTCTAATAATTGCCCTTTGTCGGTATGCCGTTGAATGTTGCTAGATGTTAAAAGAAATACACATTTTAAGAATTTGAAAGTAAAAAAAAACTTTAGATATAATTTTTTAAAATATGTTTTTGATACATCTTAATACCTATATCCTACTAAAGGATCGATCAAGGGGTTTTATATAGGTACACTGTATACTAACACTAATTGTTGCGTGGTGGTATGGAACCCTCAGTGTGCGAGTCCGACTTGCAGGTGGCCGGTTTTTTTTTTTTAAGAAAAGGTCACTGTATATTCTCGAAGTTATTTACTTTTTGTTCCATGAAAATTTGTTCAATATTTCTCGATATATTTGCGAATAATATATAGGTATACTTGTAGGTGAACGCTTGTAGACGTATTCCAAATTATTGTATGTTATTAACTTACATTGTCTAGTGGGTGTTGATGAATCAGCATGTCCGGCGGTTGTTGCTTCAGCGTTCTTTGTTGTTGAGGTGCGGGTTCGAGGTTTGATTATGATCACGCGTCGTCTTGGTTTGAGCAATGTCGAATGTTGATGCGCTTCGCTTGTCAGTACAGTACTTAAGTTTCACCACCGCACCGACCGTTACAGTTCGCGTCAAACTTTATGGCGGATCTGAACATACCCCTCACACCACGGTGTCCCGCTACACTTAGAAATGGTTAGGTTAGGTTAGGTTAGGTTCGACGACGCGACTTGTGCCTACTTTTGGATCCGCCATAAAGTGTGGTTGTAACTGTAGGTACTTGATTTTTATGTGAATTGAACCTTGATTGTACACTTTCACCTTAATTGTACATGAGCTTGCCGAGTAGGTTATGCCGGGAATTTTAAAACGTTGAGTTTCGTTGACCGTTCGAGAAGCTTTTGGAACTGAATGGTGACTATGGAATGAATGATTGAAAGAACAGAACGAAAGGAGACGTAAGTCCATTTTCCAATAACCACCATGAAGAGTTGAATAAAATGATTGCCTCGTGTTAAATTGAATTAACATTTTACTTTGTATTCCCAGTGAGAAAGCGAGGCGGGATGCCCAGCAACGCAAGGAAGAGCAATTCGTAGCTGACCGTATCGCCAGCCATGAGCAGTTCTTAAAGGAAGAAGCTCAGAGGCAGCATGATCAGGAGACTATGAGGATCTGGGAAATGATGAATAGGTAGGCCTTCTATTGTTGATGTCGTCTCATCCGCTATAGACGTCCACTACTGGACATGGACCACCGCCTAGATCAACATGAGATACGGTCCTGGCCCATATTTGCTATATCGTCAGGCCAGGTAGTGTTTCGCCCAAGAAGTCGTCCCACGGAACAACGTCGCTTCGTCATTCGCCACTCAAAAACCTTTCTTCCTCACAGCTGTTATCGGTTCTACAAGCGATGTAACATGCACACTCCAACAATTGGCTAATTCTGCGCACTATATATACCATGACTCACCAATTGGCCAAGTAGTTAGAGACCTAATTGCAAAACCAAAGGTCGCGAATTCGATTTCTGCCCGGGAGAAATATTTGTGTGCATGAACATCTCTATCTGTTCCGCGTCCGAATGTAAAATATCTATAATGTATTTATTATAAAGAATGTTTAAGCACGTATATCAGTTGTCTAGTATCCATAATACAAGCATAATACTTCCTTACTTAGGGACTAGATGCATTTATTATTATTATATCGATCAAGCACACAAGTTCTTGTGCGAATTTCTTGGTTCTGAATTCTATCCCGCAGATAGACCGATATACTCAAAGCGTGGTTCTTTCCATAGGCCGTGTAGTGAATAATGCCTGTTATCTCATTTTTTTAAAAGGTTCTTAGATATCAGATATATGGTTTTCCCTTCATATTGTTGTAGATTACTAAATGTCAGTTTCTAAAGCTACATTTAAAAAATCAATTTTATTATTATAAAACTAATGCATTTTCATCGCTATTGGAGTGTTTCCAGCTGCATTTCGACGTCAGTGATCTTATGCGAGAGACGTAAGTATTGCGTAGCGTTACATATGACGAAATGGAAAAAAAACCGGATATTTGGTAATTAGTATAATCATCAAAAATCGTTTTTATCTGAAAAGTGCCGTCAAATATGTGTTTTCCTCCTGAGCTTTTATTTACTTTATCTTGGCAGAAGGGAAAGATCGTGCAATATAACTTAATCATTTGTAGTTTTTTGTCGCGTTTTGATTTATGTTTATAAAAAACAGATTCAAGAATGCAGAAATTTACGCCGATTTTAAAGAAAAGCAGCAAAACGAAAAAGAACTGAGGAAGCAGCAGTACCGCGAAGATATACTTCGTCAACAAGTGAGTATCATAGTCATTGTCAAGACCTATAATATAATACATGGCCTCTCCAGCGTCGAACGCCGCTCAGCGACACTCAATAAAAAACAATTAAGCGTCGACTGCCGTTCTGTTTCACTGCTCAAAATCGTGTTTTATTTATTAACGACTATGTCTATCTCACTTTTATGAATAGGATATTGTTCAAGAAGAAACAGGCTAGCCTATCCTTTAATTGGAAGCTAGTCTCTATTGAAGAAAATAAAGTTTGAACACGTGAAATAAAGTCACTCCATTCGTCAGTTCGGTCGCATTTCTAGTTTCAACTGGTTTAACGTTGTATGTTTTATTCATTTATTAGTATAACTAATTCATGTAAATAATGTATCAAACTATTTAAGTAATTATAATTGTAGTATATAAATGTATAAGTCAATTATTTTAGTTTTTATAACATTCTAAATAGAAAATTGTATAAAAAATATAAACTTCTAAGTTTGATTGAAGATTATTATTTTAATTTTTGCTTTTCGACCAAAATATACTTATATCAGATGGGAAATCTTATCTAGTTTCTAAAAATGTATACATATACAAGTTATAATGAGAATATTCCAAGAAATCGTTAAAAAACTAGAACAAGATGAAAAATGGCGAAACCCTATTTTGAGGACCGACGCGCAACAGATATGGTGCCGTTTTGAGCGCGACACTGGAGAGGATATATAAACGCTTTTATTATTCTTATTATTTAATATGGGGCCTTTACGTATTTTTAGACTTATTGGGCTCTTTTCACCAACCGGAAGTAGTCATCCGCTTCAATTCGGCATCCGTTTCGACACGGTTTTTACAAACTGAGACGAAGCCTATGGCTCGTTTAGTAATTTTCGAACATATCTTCGTCGGTGGTACGAAAGTTCGTTCGGGCTCGCTCGCTACGATAAGATTAGTTTGGGCTCGTACAAATTATTTGACTGGGAAGCATTACCTCATTGTTTAAGCCTTGTCACGATCACTTTCCGATGTGCAACGTGTTAATTTGTTCCCATTGTAATTCTATACGCCGTAATGCCCTATATGTATCCTACTGATATTATAAATGTAAAAACACAAAAACGGCTGAATGGAATTGGATGAATAATTAGCTTAAGCATCAAAACATATAGGCCACTTTTTATCCCAAAAAAATACACGGCTTCTGTGGGATAGCTATTCTTTATGCTAAAACAGCAAAAACGGATTTATCTAAATCCAGAAATACATTCTACGCGGGCGGATCGGAGCCGTGGGCGTTCACTGGTGTTGATATAAAGCTGTTTCCAAGTTAGAAAAAAATCCATTCCATTCCATCAGCCCATTACACCCCACTGAAAGGGGCTAAAGCTTCCCCTCAAGATGAGAGGGCATGGAGCTTAAATCCACCACGCTGCTCCAGTGCGGGTTGGTGTGAAAAAATCTCAATTCTCTTATAATTAAAATTGAAATATTTATATTATATATTATATCATGTATATATGTTTTCATGATTTCAACAGCTTATACAAGTTTTAAAGTTTACGTAGGAATCCTAAATATTACGGAAATAGAAAGAATAAATGGTTCAGCCGGAACGGACAGACAGACACTAAGATTTTATATATATGGAACTAATAAAGCTCACGCCATACTTCTTCTTCATTCTGGTTACAGAGAATCGCGTTGGAAACCTACTCTAATGCTCTATGTGGTTCTGGTGACTGTCACGGTTGCAAGTTGTATACCTACTTCTTTAAAAAATATCGTAAAACGATTTTCCAGAAGTACGCATACCTACTTGTCGTGATAGTCATGAAAATCCACCAACCCGCATTGGAGCAGCATTGGGGATTAAGCTCAAATCTCCCTCGTCTCGAGGGGAAGCCTAAGCCCCTGCAGTGGGGCATTAATGGGCTGATTGTATAGTATACATAGAACTATTCAGGATTTCGCTGTTACTATTTATAGATTGGTACTTTGTATACCTATAGGATAAAATATTCTTTAATAGTAACTATTTTCACATATTGATCCAAATTGATATATTTCAGCGCGAACGAAAAGAACGAGAAGACCGTGAGCTAGCAGAGAAGCGGTACTTCTACGGCGAGTTGGCGGAGAAGAGGATTAGAGATGGCGACAATAAAGTATTGCGTCACGCGGCCGCATTGCTTGAAGAGGCACACATGAACGGTCGTCCGGACTACGCGTTGCACCGCGCTATCGATGTATGTTACAATTTCATGTCATTAATTAGGCGCGAGAACCCGCACAGTCCATATATTTTGAATTATGATCAACAACGAGGTATTTTTGTTAGTCATAGGCAGGTGCAAGAGCATGCAATTTTAGTTATTTTTTACTATCAAAATTTAAAAAACGGTTTTATACTTTATACAGTATGTTCCGCAAATCAAATCATTTAAAAAAAATTGAATATAAAATGTTTACATACAGATTAGTTGTACCTGTTCGGAAAATTTTCCAGGGAGGAAAAAAAAATCTAGCGCACATTAACGAGTGGAGTAAACACATTACGGTGAGGGGTTTCTATAGATAAAAAACTTTATCTGTATAAAACCATAGCTAAAGTCCTTAAAAACTATACAATTTTTCAAAATGACTTTCTTAATTAAGTCAATAGTTGAGTTGAGGTATGCACGAGCTCATGGTATTCTAAAATGTGTCCATTAATTTTCCACTAAATTTATAGGGCGGAAAATTCTAAAAAAAATTATAAGTTTACAACTTATAAAACACTTTCAACGAAAATTTGTTTGAACCTTAACCTATTGCAAAACAGTCGTTTTTATAAAAATATCTTCTTTCTAACATGAAAACGGTTCTCTTCTAATTTTGGGAGTGAGTTTATTTTGAAAATTAAAGTTAGAACTGTGTGGTGTTAGAATGAACACTTTTTTATAAATTTAACGACAATTCTATGATAGACTTATTCAGTTGATGAAATAAATACAACAACATATAGTTTGTTATTTCTGGTTGAACAAAATTTGTATGGAAATTATAGCGGTATCGTTTAACCTTAACCATGAACATTCATCGTGTCTGCGGAACCCTTAACGTATCCAACCTTAAACTAATTGAAGAAGTAATTATACAGGCACAGGTAACAAAAAACACCACAATGAGAATTATGGCCGTTTTTTTTACAGCGTTACTGTAAAATGCATCGGCTGTACCCGATGCCGCCTTTGCCGCGGTCGCAGCAAGAACACTTCCAGCACTACGCACCCACCGACAACACACAGCCTGATCCGTCGCCGCGGCCTATACAGGTGGCAGAAATTTCATACAATTTACGTACTAATATTTACTAGTGGTCGCCCAGTGGTCGAAATTCGACCATAACTCATTGAATTTTTAAGTTTGTAAATATTGAGATTCTTTTGTAAAAGAGTGTATGTTCAGAATTGCGCTGCGCTGTTGGTGCTGTAACATTGACAGTATTTGATACACATTATTATTATTATACAGCTTTCTGAACTCCTTCTCCACATGAGCTTTAACTATGCCAAATCTCACACTACTCCGTGCCCGCAATACGCTTTTAGAAGAGGTACAAAGTTTTCTCTTCTCGTATTAAGGGGTCGTGCACAGAGAATCTAATGCTTTATGTATAGATTTCTAATACTTATGGTATAAGCCTATTTATAATTTAACTTTTGATCTGATTTAGAACTATACCTATTCATATGAATATAAGTTGATTTTATAGTTTTTTTTTAAAGAAATGAATAAATGATTTAAGTTCGTGATTGAAAAACCTTTGTCTTATTAAAATGAAATACTTGTCTGTTTTGTTTTTTAGTTTAATTATCTAATACTGGAAATATGTTTATAACTTCGCAGGAGCAGCGGCCTACAAATGGGTTGCAAGACTCAGATAAGGTACAATCTTTTTTTTAAAAAATTCTATGTACATATGTAGGAGTAAGGACGTGGTAGAATGGACAACTTCTCGTGGGACCAGAACCAAACTAACATTCGCAGTACAGATTCATTTAATCATTGATATGTAATTAAAACAACATTAGCGTATACGGACAGAACGTCCACTCGAAATAGATATAGAGAACTTCATACATTTAACGTCGCCGACATACGATGTGTACGGTATACCATGACAACACGAAAAACACGCTACTCAGTGATTTCTTTAAACCTTATTTTCACTTCATTTTCATCACTCACTCAAATCCGACTGGATCCACAAGTTGTCAAGACTGACGACTTTATATTCGAAGGTTCAAACTTCACATTCTAGCGCTGTTCAGGGAGAGAAAGAGAGAGAAAAAGAGATAAAATTAAATTATATCGTGAGGAACCATCCAGCAACTACCTACATTAAAATATGTGTTTGAACTTTTCTGCACCCCCTGCAATGACGTCACATATGCACCGCGAAACTAAGCACTGAAAATGAGGTCTCAAAGGTCAATACAACTCGCGATAGCATAAAAATGGTGGTTGGATTTGACCAAAATAATAATAATATCTGGGATATCCCACACAGCGCCATCTAGTCCCAAAGTAAACAAGTATTATGGGATACTAGACGATTAATATATGTACATATAAACTTTTATTTTAATAATATATACATATATAGATACTTTTACACTCAGACACGGAACAAATAGACATGTTCATGCACACAAATATTTGTACCGGGCAGGAATCGAACCCGCGACCCTTGGCTCCGCAGTTAGGGTCTCTAACCATTCGGCTAACCGGTCAGCCAGATAAATTGTCTTTGTAAAGATATCCCGTAATAAACTTTGAATATCATCGAATACACGAAAAAAAACACTAACGCTAGTAGTCCGACTTCTAACCACTTTGAATTTTTGTTTAAGGCTCAAACACCGGAAAAACAGCCTCTCGAATCTCCGAAGAATGACTTCCGATACCAGGGACGTGCCGATGGCCTGCAGACCAGACCGAAAAAGGTTTTTATGCTCTACAAAAATTTGATTACAAAAATTGTAAAATATTGAACCCGTCTTTTTACAAAGCGTCATCAAAATGTTTATTACATTATTTTGTTGATGATTTTATTTTAATTAATGGATAAGTCAAAGTTACGAGTAAAAAAAAAACAAAATCAAGCAAATTACCTTTTTATAGTATACTAATCGCTAACGTTGAAAATATTATTTATTTATTGATATATAAACTTACAGGTATTAATAGTTTAAAAACTTAAAGTTTTTTTATTGCATAAGTAGGTATAATATAACGCACGGATCTTTGCCGTTAAAATTTGCCTTCGAATGACTCTATGCGCTAATTGTGTGTACAATGAAGTTTTTTTTAATTATGAACACTCAATATACTCGTAGTATGTAGTGGTGTAATTTTTATGACTGTACTGCGCATATAGTCATTCGCAGGCAAATCAGCGCGACAAATATCACTGTGTTGTACTACTATACGTATTATTTTAAACCAGGTTTTTAAACACGTTTCGCAGATTAACCACCAGGGGGCGCTACAGTAGATGTCTTTCTAAAATAGCTGAGTCGATTTCAATGCAGTTTTTATTAGTATATAAGCATCACTTCACAGCAGGTATCAACATCACGTCCCTATCCATCCACTATCCACGTGATTGCTCTATGTTGACTCCAGAGTCATCTTAGTTATACGACTGTGTTATACGAGTACTCATATTACCTGACCAAACTAATTAGGCACCTGGCGAAAATGAAAGCTAGAACGATACGCTTTAGCTCATTCTACAGAAGGATTTTGTACAGTTTTTATCAAGTTTTTGTGTAACTTCGTCAGATGCCTACCTAATTATTTTGGTCAGGTTACAGTAATATGTGTATTTCGGTAGTCGTAAGTGTATTTACAGGATATTTTTATACTGTTTACAGGATTGTGTCAACCTGCCAGAAATCCGTGTTCTCCCCTACACTCAGGTCAAACCGTGATCACCAAATAACACATCACATAAAAAAAAATTATTTCTAAAGTATTATTTTTTTGTAACTATTCATTAATAAATAGACGGAGTACCCGCTTGTAGCACGGGATTTAAAACCGTCTGTGATTAGTTAATCATACTTGTTCAAAATTTCAATGTAATAAAATGTTTTATTAAACACGACCGTTTAATTTTATACAATGAAATGCACATCAGGCACCCAAACTATAATAGGCGATAACCGTGCACCAACTATTGTCATCCGCTTTATTTTTGGAGTTCCGTACCTCAAGAGTACCGACGGCAACCCTACTACTAAACCTAGACACTTCAAATTTTCACAGTGTGTATTACTGTGGCTTCTATGATAACAAATAATAAAAAAAAAAGTTGAAAATAAAAAGGGTCCCTATACTAGAAACGTGTTTTTAAATTGTACGGTGGTACGGAACCCTTCGTATGCGAGTCCGACTCGTACTTGGAAGGTTTTTTAATTACCCGTTCATTCACTGCACTAGCGCTTGACAATGACGCGAACCCGTCTTTTGTCGCATACAGGAAATCCATTTAAAATTTCAGCTTTCACCACCAAATAAAACACATAATAGAAAATATCAATTTATTCGCCATTTTTAGACGTGAGTTGCGTTTATAATTATTTATAAATATAGAGAGCAAGTACCGGTTTATGGCACAATATGTGAAGGCGTCTGACTAGATCGAGTCATATTAATTTTATCGAGTGAATATCTACAGTGCAATAACATTATTTTCATAAGAACTTCTTCTTTTTATATCAATCAAAAAAGGAATAAAATTACTTGCTAATTTTTAAAACGAATATAACTAGCATACCTAAAATACAAAGAAAAAATCTTTGGCCATAAACAATTCGGTATAAATACTTTTTCTAACATATCGCTTTTATCTTTCTATCGAAAATATGGTTCAAATTAACTTTTCAATATCGTGATGGACAAGACTGAATATGATGACACATTTACTCTTCTGCAGAGATTATAGAGTTGAAATAGATGTTACTGATTGACAACTACATGGCTAGGAGTTTTTTTTAGAAATGGCACTTGTGGAATGACATATTTTTGGCGTCATTTTGAGAAAAACTTCGTATTAACCGTATAAAGTTATCTTTTTTTATTAAACCGTGTTCGAAGCAAAGGGGGACGAAACACGACATATTATATAATATTTAAATTACACTCATATGATTATTTATGTTTTCAGAAAAAAAAAACTATATTTAAAGAAACATCGAAATTATTATTTATTTTGAACCCTACATAGTTTCGAAAGAAAACACAAAAACGGTATTTCACAAATAGTGGTCATACCGACTTGTTGCATATCTATTAAAATACCAAATTACACACATTTTGAACCTTTTGTCATCACGTCACTCTTGTGCAACAATTTGTTTATTTATTACACAAATTATAAACAACATTTTTTTTAATACTTTCTTGGCTTTGGCTAATGGTATTGTCATCATTTGTACAAAAATAGCAATGGCATTGTTTAATTAGGTATCAAAATAACATTACAAGTAAAAAATGTCAAACATAGAAGAAATTAATAAAATAACGAAAAGGCTGCTAAATAACAGCCTTTTATCGCCACAAATAAAAGTAACAATGAATATCTGAAATATAGGGTATAACTAAAACGTGAAAAAAAATGTCAAAAGTAATTAACTGTTGTATTCATAATAAAACGTATAATACAAAAAAAATATTACACATTTTTATTATATTTAAAAACGAACAATCAAATTAGGTCTTTTTTTACATCGACTACGACTCGCAATCGGAAGCCGTAGCAGCGATCGCGCTTGATTCGCTTAGAATAAAAAAAAAATGTTCCAGTTCGTCGCATTCACTTCAGCGAGTGAACACATTTTCAGATATCCATAGTGACATGCCAGCTATTCGATTCAGAGATTCATTCGGATTTCGTGATCGATTAATCGTGTGGGCCTCTCGATATATTCGATACGTTTATCTACGTTTAAATTATTTAACTTTACTAACCCTAACTTGTACTTTCGTGCCTTAACAATATAACTAAAATAATATAAGTCGTGTAAATATGCACTCTAGCCCAAAACTGTAGACAGTATATCGTATACAAATTCCAAACAAATACACACAATAATATAATACCTGGTACATCCCATACAGCGCCATCTAGTACAAAAGCAAATATTTTGTTTGTATTATGGGATACTAGACAACTGATATAAAATATTTTTAGAATATATAAATAAATCCTTTTACACCTAGACACGGAACAAATAGACATGTTCATGCACGCAAATATTTGTCCTGGGTGGGAATCGAACCCCCGATCCTCGGCTCCGCGGTTAGGGCTTCCAACCACTCGGACAATCGGTCAGTCAATTTTACAATACACATTGAATTGATAAATTTTTTTATCAAATTAATCTACACAAAGATTAAAAATTTTGTTAAACGAAATACACTCCGCGCGAACGCAGCAGCGGCTACAAGTTCAAATTGGTTTGATTGTACATAGTAATAAAAACTTAATAATATTAATAAAATAATTCAAACTGTATGTTTTTTTGGAATCAGTACATTATTTATCTACAGTATTAGGGTTGAGTCGATGCTTACAGAAGACCATGTAAGTAAATTTATTATCTAAAATATTTCTATTTTAAAACATATATGAAACATGCCTTTTACTAATTTTATGACAATTTGGATGTTGAGGTATTAAATTATCATGTCCAATCGAGAAACAAAATAATTAAATAAGTACAGGCGGAGTGGTAACAAAACGAAACGTTTTAATGGCCAGCTTGATGAGTGAGTCAACAGCTGAACTTAATATAAAACTAAAATTCTGAATATTCCCCAAAATTACTCCTAAAACGGAGTCTTCTTGTAACATGCATTGTTTCACACTCATCGCGCTTTTACACTAAATTATTAAATATACACCTCTCCTTCACAATCGAATTCTATCAATTAAAAATAAAATTAAGTAACACAAATAATTCGATTTGGCACTAAATATAACTACTCTATGTCAAAACATTTAAATATTAAGAAATAAAAATGCCTTTTCAATTATAATCACAAATAAACTGGTTCGAATAATAAGATCTGGGTTTTTTTAAAAAGGTATTGGTAAAGTGAACATGTCAATTGGTAAAGTATATGGCCAATATTTAAAACCTTATCGCTTAGGCACTTGAAAGGAACGTCACAAAAAAACTATACTATTATTGTAAAAAAATAAACAAAATCAATAGCACTGCCTAACACCGACCGGTTACAGTAATACGCACGGATCTTTGCCGCTGTGAAGTTATTCACAGAAATCGTCGCAGTAGCATAAAATAGGGAAGGAAAGGTCGAATAGCTCGCCGCTACTTGCTCGCGCGCGAGGCCACTACTACCCCTCGTTGCCCGCGCGGCGCGGCGGTACCTGCGCATTGAGCATTCGCAGGCAACTCAGAACGGCAAAGATACGTGCCTAGTACTGTACACTCCGCCAACTGTAACCTGACGGCTCTAATGTCGCGTGGTAGCAGGGAGCGATGAGCTTATTATCGGCCAACCGCAGCGTTTCAAATTGACAGATCGCTAATTTAAAACGCGCCCATTGGCCAATAATAATACCCTTGCTTCCCGTATGTACATCACTCAGAACATGTCTCACGCACCCACGTACGACAGATCTATCGTTGGTATTGGTGCACTCGTGTTGTGCGCATTTGCCAGCTAAAGGCACCTATACACTTTCAGCCAAATGGGAAATCATGGGCGAATACGATCGTGTGGTCATGATCGGTTGCGATCGTTCTCTTTCACGTATATCCCATTATCCGTCGTGGCTGAATGTGAAAAAGCACCTTAATCTTTTCCTTTTATTCCGGATGACGTATTTGGTCTATATAGTTCATCTATTTGGAGTTTTCGATTGGATTAGTTAACTTATAAGCTATACTATCGAGGAAGCTTAGTGCGTGTCGCTGGGTGAGGCGAGCATGTGTTGCAGGCGACGTCCTACGTGATGCAGCCGCTGTACAAACACCGGCCCAGGCTCCGTACACGACCTGACATATATACCTTTTATCAAATATCTCATGCATTATATCAGAAAAATAAATAGTAGGTACAGTTCGGTGCGCATATCTTAGGGTCTCAAAATTACCTGCGCAGAGGTATATTTTTGGGACTGGGGATATTAAATGGTCCCTCTACCCCTCAAACTTCAAGATCCGTGTCTCGAGCTATAATCATTAAATATCAGCTCTGTCATTTCGATATGAGAAACTTAGCAGTTCTCACCCTATATAAATACTTGAAAATCTAAGTGTTAAAAGCAAAACGCTTTATTTTTATAATATCTGGGACGTCTCCCACATGGTCATCTAATCTCAAGTCACGTCAGGAAGACCAAATATTACTTCAAAATTAACCCTTCTTTTGATCGAATAACGTCATAAAGTACAAGAATTAAACTTCAATGTAGGGGTATATGCCGATTAAGAGAACAAAAAAAACTAGGGTAGCCATGCTTCATCTTGGCTTGTTCCTCAGTCAACCCCCGTTAGGGGTACTTCCCAGAAATCTACTGAAGATGTTTCACAAATGTCATGTTTGTGAAAAGAAGCTAAGACTGAATAGGTAAGTCCAACAAATTTATATAGTATTATAATAAATAAACAAATAAATTTTTCTTGCACCTTTATGAAAAATGGATTAATATTAATAACTAAGATTTATAATGTCGTGATGGCCGAGTGGTAGCGAGTCCGCTTCTTGTTTAGAAGGCCGTGGTTCGAATCCCAGGGCAAATACCAAAGAATTTTTTTAACTTATATACATGACTATCACTGACTCTGTGTCTTGGAGGGGACATCAAGCCCTTGGTCCCGGTTGCCATCAATAGGTAGCAGTCCAAGCCCCTTTATGTCGAGGGGAAGCCAAAGCCCCTGGAGTGGGGCATTAATGCGCTTATGGTATGGTATGGTCAGATTTATGACAAGACGCAGTAATGAGTTAATTTTTATAAAGCGTAGACATGTTGTCCTATACTTCAGACATATAAAAACATCTCATTAAATGTCCACACTTTGGAGCTTCGTAAATATTTTAGTATAACATACCCATGAGCAGAAAAGGCGTCGTGCCGCGGTGTGACTGGAGAGGTGGCCGCCAACGGGGTCGAACACGACCGCGTTTCATCTGCAACTGAGTTGTATACGTTAAGGTCTACAGGCTACCGTTTTATTTAAAACTAGCTTTCCGTCCGCGGCTCCACACGCGTGGACTGCACAGTACTGGAACCCCTTTATCCGCGATAAAAAATAGCACATGTCAGTCTTTAGCTTATGAACTATATGCAAAAGATTAAAGCGGTCCCGATACAACTGTGTAATCTACGCGAGCGGAGCCGCGGGCGAAAAGCTAGTTTGAAAATAAAATATAACCTATATTGCTCGCTGATTACGTAGCTTTCTATAGGTGAAAGAATTTTTAAAATTAAATGAGTAATTTTTGAGTTTATTTGTAAGAAATAAACTAATTTTTCCTCTTTATAATATTAGTATAGATATAGATTAAATTTATTATTAAAGTTCAAACAATAAAATAAAAATAATATACCAAAAGTTTTAACATGTATTAATATGATTTTGTTAGCATTGTTTTTTTTTAGAACCAAAAACGAATGGAATCAGCTATCGTAGTACAAGTCACGGAAGTCCACGTGCCATTTATGGGCGACCGGATATATGTTGAGGGTGAACAAGTGTATTAAGTCATCATTTAGAATCTTTTTCGATGCGTACGAATACTTGGCATTGGGTACATGAACTTAGCTGCATTTGTAAAACGAATAAAGCTTGTGATTATTCCTTGTTTTGGAATTAGATTAACATGTAAGTTCCACTTTCCAAGTGTTACACGAGGAAATAACTCCGAGTCGTCGCTTTAACAATATTTAATACATCGAACGCCAACACACAGTACTCATTTTATTGACAGCCATTGTTCTTCTTGTTTCACCCTGTTTCAACCTCAGGGACGTGACACGTCGATTGTGTTATACCGCGCCACATCAATAATCCTCCATCACAAGTTTTTGAGTTAAAATTCAATATTCATTGAACATTTTAAAATAAATTAATGGCATAGAAATAAATAAAAGTATCGAATTTTCTGAGTCGATTGTCGACGCTTCCCTATCACTAATTTTGTTCTAGAAAGATCAATAAAAAACGAAAGTAATCACGTAGGTTAAAACAAGGGTTTTCTAGAATGTTCCTGAACGTCCGAATTTCAAAATATAAAAAGCGGAAACCTTGACAACGTGTCACATTGGCATGAGTTGTCAGACAGTTGACAGTCAAAAGTCAAGAAGTCGCCAAAATGACGTGTCTATTTCGTTGAAGTATAAAACTTAGTCAGATAGAAGAAGCATCTCAAACTTCAATTACACTTTGAATATAATTTCAGAATGTTTGTTTTTCTAGTACGAATTTTACATGTGTCTACAGACGTAATAAAAACCCTAGGCTCCCTGTCGTTAACGAACCAATGAAGCATTGCAATGCCAGCCGCGGAAGTATGTGTGAGTGGAACTACGCAGCGTACTGGCGGTCGGAGACTTACTATGGTATGAGTGTGTTCAAGTTGATACATAAGTAGATAGCAAGCTGACTTGTGTGTCACACTAAATTTTATTTCACAGTGAATATATCAAAACGACAAGTGGCGGTTTTGTGACGTATAATTTTTTGTTGTCATGACGCTTTTGCGGTCACGGCTCTGTATCTTTATGTACATGCGTGACATAATATTAGCGGATTATTTCACTGTGAACGATAGGTGTCAGAGAAATAAACGTATAAAGAACAACTACAGATGTCTAAGTGTATACTAACAGAAGGCGTGCGGCGCGGGGGAATGCACTAGTCCGCTGACAGCGGGCGGGGCGCGGGTTCTCAACACCCTATAAGAGGGCGTGTGATAGGCTCCGGTACGAGACGCCCCGGCCGCCGGCGATGGACTGAACTCCGCGTAGCGGGAAGCACTGGAATTCAATTGGGTGTAGTCACAGAGAATTGAGTAGGTTAGAAGTGCCATGTGGCGGTATTTGTTTGGAGACAGACGTCTCACTAATTACACAGACAACGCAAATAAGTAAAAATGTTAGATACGCGTAAATAGTTTTGTCTCAGATTTGTCTCATTTTACAAAGCGGCTAAGTCGTTCATCCCTTTCCCTTGCATCTTTGATATGATTTGCTGTCGCATGTCGCATCTTAAAGTTTAGTTTATGAGATTTGTTTTAAGGATGCTTTATACTGCATACTAGAAAGGGACAGCGTATCCGCCTATATACCAACTCTAACCTACTCTAATGTTCTGTGAGTGTAGTGGTCTATGTCCGCTTCAACCAATTCACTATTTTAGTTTCTACTTACTTTCTGCTTGCAGTTATGCTCGCGTAGTTACATATTAGTGTGATTTCGACTTTAACACAAATCATATAATTATTATATAACGATATTATTGCCCCAATTTCTTTGTAATGGTACTCTTCTAAGCGTATTTTTCTATTTTTTGTCATTTAGCATTTACAAACACACCAATGGCCCGAACCCTAACCTACAGTACTCTCTGAACTAGTCTCACCATCACATCACTTTCGCCTCACCATCTCTAAAATAATTCGTACTCATATCAAACACCCCTTGACATTTACTACATAAGATGAAACCCTTTATTAAGATGTAGTGATGACAAAAAGAGCAGTTCATGAGTACAAATATTTACTATGATCGCTAAAACATTTATCATAATTCATTCAGCGTTTTGTAGAAACAAACATCCAGACAGACAGACAGACAAAATTTTATCATTTAGCAATTTTGTGCACGCTTATGCTCCGAGACCTCTTCAACAGTAGTCGTAAACTTATTTTCGTATCTCGCAATTTTTGAAATACATTTAAAAAATTGTACTCACTCGTGTTGTGCGGTGAAGAGACATTTAGCGGAGAGTGTTCGAACATGCTGCCGCCGACGTACCAAAAACTCCATGCGCATAGTTGCCACCACTAGCAATGCCACGCATCTAAAAAATATATAAATTAAATGAAATTAGCAAATTTAAAAATGTCTCTTTTTTAATAGATTACACAATACACTACAATGTTACAGTAAAATTTAATGAAAGCATACTCACTTGAATCTTTTCTTGCCACTGACACCGATCGCTCCAGAAGATGGTAAGTTGAGGGTGCGTTCCAACTCAGCGTACCCCGACAACGCTTTTTGTAGATACCGTTTCTGCCACACGAGAGCTTTGCGACAAGACTCTAGTCGCAAACAGCGGCCGTGAAGATATCGCACCTGAAGATAAACCCAAGGTGATTTTTTTCAAACTAGTTATTATAAGAATGTCTAAATCATTAAAGCTATATGCTAACCGTATAAACCGAATAATAATATATTAACTACTAGCGTTCCATCCACCCACGGCCTCGGCCGCGTGGACTACACAATGCTACCGGGACAGCTTAAAGACTGCGACGCTCAAGGACATTGTAAGAGTTTCTAAAACATTTTGAAACTTAACTACCTAAGAAATCTCTATACTTTAGCAAACATTAAAATCCGTAAGCTATTCCAAAGGAACCGTTTATTTTTTCGGGATTTCGGGATACCCTGTCTATTATTCCACTTTTTAGACTTATACAATTTAGCCTTAGACAATCTCCTTTTTTTTTTCTTGGTTTCATTTCAAAGTTTCATTGAAATAAATTCAGCCGTTTCGGAGATCAGCCCGGATGTACAAACAGACAGACAAACAGAGAAACAAAAAGTAGCCTATGTCATTCTCCAAGGTCTAATCTGAACCAAATTCAAAATTGGTTTATCGATTTACGAGCCCCATAAGTTGCCCGTTGTCGACAAGCCAACTGAACCAACAACCAAGTGAACGCAGCGAGCGTGTACATAGGTTTAAAATGGAATTTTCGAAATTTTATTATAAACAAACTTGCAAATAAAAATAAAATATAAAAATTGTATTTGGGAAATACCTCGTAATAAAATTTTTATAGGTTTTATTATTTTCATAAATTGTAAAGTGTAAGCTACGGTTTTGCACACGACTTTTTTGCGTTTATTCAGCATGGAACACATTTTTTTACAGTACTCGTCGTCCACTTATTAATACACTATATGCCCCCTACGTATGATTTTTCTGTGATTGGTATTCGCTACCAGTTTGCTAAAAAAAGCATTGAAAATCTGAAGTTTCGTGTTTACCCAAAAACGTATGTTTGAATTTATTTTTTACTTATTTATATTATGTTGTTACCTAAATGAAATTTATTAGACTTGCTAGATAAATAGGTGATATATGACTGTGCATTAGAAAAATATCGTATATATTATAATAATAGTTATTGAGAAATTAGACCTGAAAAATAGTATTTTTCGGTTTTCTGATCAAAATTCAAAAATTCAAAATTCAAAAAGTTTTTATTCAATATAAGATGTTTGCACACACTTATTGAAAGTCGTAAAAATTGATTAGGTACCGGTTCAAAAACTAGGAGGAGAAGAACCGGCAAGAAACTCCTCCCTATTTATTTTATTTAAATATATGTCTTTCTTAATTGTTTTTTTTTTTTAAATTTAAAGTCTTACAACTATTACAATAATGTCCATGCGCACTTATCATTTAAATACTCGGTAATACAATAGTAAGCTTTTTTCATGAGTTGGACTTTAACTCGCTTTATAAATTGATTAGAATTCAAGTCTAACATTTCTTTTGGAATTTTATTATAAAAACGGATACAATTTCCCATGAAAGAATTATTAACTTTTGAGAGCCTGAACCTGGGAATTGATAACATATGCTTATGTCTTGTATTTAAGTTGTGGCCATCACCCACCCTAGAGAAAGCATTTAAGTTTTTATGTACATAAATTATATTTTCATAAATATACTGACAAGGGACTGTCAAAATATTACCTTCTCTAAAATGAGCCTTTACACTATCTCTAGATTTTAATTTATATATAGCTCGAATAGCCCTTTTCTGCAGAACAAATATTGTTTGAATGTCAGCGGCCTTTCCCCATAGCAGAATGCCATATGACATTATGCTATGAAAGTAGCTAAAATAAACCAGCCTCGCTGTAGGCACATCGGTTAGTTTTCTTATTTGCCTAATTGCAAAAACAGCAGAGCTCAGTTTACCAGCCACCCTCATAATATGAGGACCCCATTGTAAATTTGCGTCGATAGTAATGCCCAAGAACACAGTTTCATTAACAAAACTTAATGAATCTCCTCCAAGTCTCAAATTGACATCAACTTGTCTAACATTGGGCAATGTAAATTTTAAACATTTTGTTTTATTTGCGTTTAATAATAGGTTATTAGCGTTGAACCAATTTAAGACCTGCAAAAGTGAAGAGTTTACTGTTGAGAATTCCTCTTCATTTCTATTAATTTTAAATACGAGAGAAGTGTCATCAGCAAACAACACTATCTCGGCAGATTTTTCTACCAAGTAAGGTAAGTCATTAATATACACTAAAAACAGAAAGGGACCCAATATAGATCCCTGAGGAACTCCCATTTTCACAATAGAACCCTTCGATTTAACTCTATTAATATCAACTTTTTGAATTCTATTACAGAGGTATGATTCTATTAGATTGTTAGCACAATTATTTATACCATAATGTTTTAATTTAAGCAACAATGTCCGATGATCAACACAATCAAATGCCTTCGATAAATCACAAAAGACCCCTATAGCATTTTTAGAATTTTCCCATGCATCAAAAACATGTTTCAAAAGTAAAATGCCAGCGTCTGTTGTGGATCTTCCTTTCGTAAAACCGAATTGTCTAGAATGAAGTAAATTGTGGGACATAAAATAAGAAAGCATTTGATCGAGCATGATTTTTTCGAAAATTTTGCTTAATGTGGGCAACACTGCTATTGGTCTATAATTAGTGGGGTCTTTTTTATCACCAGATTTAAACAGAGGTATTATTCTGCTATACTTCATTAAATTAGGAAATATGCCCGCTTTAATACATTCGTTAAATATACTCGACAAGTATGGTGCTATAATGTGAACAACAGAACCTATAACTTTCACCGACAGCCCCCATAAATCCTCGGTCTTTTTAATTTTTAAAGATTGAAAAGTTTTAATAATATTAAAAGAATTTATTTTTTTAAACCTGAACTCCGACCCCTGAGTCGGTACATTTTCCTTTAACAAAGTTACAGCACGGTCAGGAGATGAACCCAAATGTTCCGTGATTTTAATGCTTATATTTTGGAAAAAATCGAATCGAGATCGAAATCAGTATCGCCTTAAACGCCTTACACGTGAAAGCGTAACAGACAGACAGCGTTACTTTCGAATTTATAATATATATTAGTAGGGATGTACGAGTGGAGTTACCTAATTAGCGTGGCCAAGCGTGACTATAGGGTCAGATATTACAGAGAATAGAGAAAATTATAATTTAATTTTTGTTGTTTATTAATTTAGTACTTGTTTATTCATAAATTGTTTGATGTCTATTAATTTATTAAGTTTTTGTAGATCGTGCAAAAATGAAAACGTCTATGAAATCAAATTTGGAATTACTCTAAATTGAAATATCAAAAGTGACAAGTCAGTTGTCATTTGGACGCGAGTGTGTTTTCGTATTAATCACAACATTTAAATTATTTATGTGAATTTCGTAGTTACAATTTATTCCAATCAAATGATTTAGTCGAGCGGCAAAAATGGATTCTGAGAAAAAAGATGGACCCAAGTTACCCGACATGGTGTACGTATTGTACTAAATTCGCAATATAATATTTACGTGATATTAACATTTCTATATCACAGACTTAATTTAGACTCCCTATCACTGAACAACCAATAAAACACTGATGCAGGCCGCGTAAGTATACGTGAGTGGAACTCGCAGCATACTGTCGGTCGGATGCATTTCGTCGAATGCACTTACTAGGGATGCAGCGGTAGTTCGGGAAGCTAAACTCTCTAAATGAAATGTTCGCGTCTCATTTGGCGAGAGTGAATTGAATTATTAAATTCAACAGAGTTACCGTTTTCAAATGGGGCACGGATACATGCTTTGCAGAGGCATTATACAGTTAATCTAATTAAGTAAAACATGGCATGGAACGTGCGGCGTCCAATGACATTACGGGTTTTATACGAAATGCCGAAAGTTCAAAATCCCGAATTCATAATACCCAATGTTCACAAACTCGAAGATTCAAAATCCCGAAAACTCTCTACGCGAGTAATACATATATTATTAAGTACTGCCGGTGCTTTATAATGTTAGTATGCTGGTTAGAAACAACTAGACTTAGAAATCTAAGGAATTTAATTTCACCCACGTCTAGTAGTGATTGTAATAAAATTATTACAATCACATATGACATACACGAGGAGCCACGGTGAAGGTGACAAAAAGGTGTTAAAAATATTTCAATTTCAATAATGCTTGTTTTGTTGGTAATTTTTTGAGTTTCGGGATTACGAGTCAAACCCGACATTACATATAGTTTTTAAGTAGACACATTATACGCCCTCACGGCGTGAAAAGCTCAGAGTGAGGTTTAAACCTTACTTGCTTTCAATCTATGCTCAGTCCTACGTAGTCGATCTGTCATGTAGCCTTTGTGATTTCCCTGTCTGATTTCAAAATGCCTTCTTGTGTAATGCGTAAGTATGGAAATAATACTAGTATTAAAACAAGACCAAAAGAAAAAAGTTTCATTCGTAAGTTTCCATAAATATAAAGAATTTACAGTACCAATTTTTTTTTAACAAATTTATTTTTATATTAAACTATATATTATATTTTACATTAAACTGAATATGCCAATAGGTACAATAATACGAAATTTCGCGAGAACCACGTCCTAGGTTTAGTCTATATTGAAGTACCCAGTCTATTTCAAGCTATATGTAACGTCATTGTAGGTATTATGTAATAAACGCCGCACACTCCACCCCACGCTTTACTCAACGAGAAAAAATACGGATTTTTTAAAGTCTATTTACATTTTAAATATATTCAAATATTAAACTAAAATTCAATCAAGTTGACAATATTATTTAATATGAAATTATTTACAAATTCACTTCAGAATCGTAAACCGTACGAAAAATATGCGCTGTCTGGCTATCATTAAGCAAGCCCGTAACAAGTGTCAAAAACTTCAATTCAACATCCATTAATAAAAAATGCACTGATAAACACAAAATAAATAAATAAATTATTGTATACATAATACGTGTGAATGATAAATTGAGAGAAAGAAAAAGGACACATGGTGTTATATGTAGGAAATGGTGTTTCTAATTTTTATATTGAGAAGTAATGCAGTTCGCGTCAAACTTTATGGCGGATCTGAATGCAACGCTTAAGCGTCCTTGCGCAGGTACAGTCATATACCCCTCGCTCCACTGCGTCCCGCTACACCTAAAACTGTAGTACTCCCTTCAAGATGAGGGAGCTTGGAGCTTAAATCCACCACGCTGCTCCAATGCAGGATGGTGGGTTGTAAAGACCACCATCTATTGACAGTAACCAGGACCGACAGCTTAACGTGCTATCCGAAGCACGGAGTCAGTGATAGTTAATGTACTTAAGTCAGAAAAAACTCATTGGTATGATACAAGCACGGATTCGAACCACGGCCACATGGCCTTATAAATTTGAAACAGTTTCGCTGCGCTCGGGCTATCACGACACATCTTAAAATATTAATCATCATTCTCAGGATTTCAGCTTCCACTGCTTTGACTGACCGATTAGCCGAGTGGTTAGAGACCCTAACTGCGAAACCAAGAGTCGCGGGTTCGATTCCCGCCCGGGACAAATATTTGTTGTGCATAAACATGTCTATTTGTTTCGTGTTTGGGTGTAAAAAGTATCTACATATGTATTATTAAAAAAAAAAAGAATATTCAAATATGTATAGCAGTTGTCTAGTATTCCATAATACGAGCATAATACTTGCATACTTTGGGACTAGATGGCGCTGTGTGGGATGTCCCAGATATTATTATTACTGCTGGAATACACCCCTTTCTCAATATAGAGTTGAAAGGCCTTTGACGAAAATCATTACATTTGTATGAAAGGCGTGGTGCTTGTATATAACCGGCTCTAACAATTATTGATCAATATTTTTTTTTCATTTTCAGTATGTGCGGCGACCATCCGTCGTTCACGAAAAGCGAAATTAATGTGAAGACCGCGACGTCAATCCAACGAAAAATATCGCCGCAAGCAAGTGTACGTACAGATATCGAGTATAACGGTAGCTGTACACACTCGCCGAGCGGAGGCGAAGGCATCTTTTTCTTCTCTTTTATCCGTTTAGGGCTGTCTCTGGCTCTCGCCTCCGCTCGGCGAGTGTGTACAGCCGGCGTAATAATAACTAGCTGTGTCCGCGACTTCATCCGCGTCGACTTATATCTATCTCAGTCAGTTATAAAACGCAACGTCACTCTGTCCCCCGTGACACACCGCACGCAACAAAGGCACCTAAAAAGTTACGCGGCGCTGCGGCGCGGTAGCGTGGGCTAGGAGGTTTCTAACTAAAGTTAAAAACCAAAAATATCTTTTAATTCCGTGGGTCGATTTCGGTGAAATAAACATTAAATATTACTTAGAATAAAGCTTCATATTTTACAAAAAAATAATCTTGAATCCAATGAGTAGCTTTTACGTGATGCCCTTATGCGCGTATAAACGAACAACAAAAGCACCGTGATGAAGTAACTTTTACGTTCTATTATTAAATTCTCACGTACCCGTTTTTTTTTTTGCAAAAATCGTTAATACACAGACATGGAAATTCTAAGATTTCCTAAAACATGTACTAGGTTATTATTTTCCTATACCATGTACTAGGTTAGTAATATAAATTGCTAATTTAAACTTGCTTTCATATGTATAGCATAAGACGTCTCTTTTTTCACGTGAAAAAAATATAATTTCTAATAGACTTCCATCTCCTTTATAAGAAAAAATAATTGAATACTCTCTCTTACAAATGCTAGACGATTATTAGAGTTAAAAATTCGAACATAATAATGTAATTTAAGTAATTATCATACATAATGGATATCATTGTAAAAGTATTCATTATTTCGTATTTTATACAAGTAAAATGTTAAAATCGGCTAAGTACGAGCCGGACTCGGACACGAAGGGTTCCGTAACACCATACAATATATGCAAACACGTTTATTGTATGGGGACCCCTTTAATTTTTTACTTTATTATATTTTCGTTTTTGGTTACGGCTATAGAACAACATAATTCATGAAAATTTGAAGTGTAAGCAATGATCTAACAACCACCAATCACAAAAAACATCGAAAAAAACACGTTTCTTGTATAGGGATTTTATTTTTGTTATTTGTTGTTATGGCGGCCATGGCGGTAATACACACTTTGTGAAAATTTCAAGTGTCTACCTATTACGATTCAGACGACATAGCCCTGTGACGGACGGACAGACGGACAGCGGAGCCTTAGTAATAGGGTTTCCGTTGATATCATTTGGATACGAAAGTCTAAAGAGCCTTCCTTTCTTGAAGCAAGCCTTAATACTTGGACGCCCCCCGATAGAGAAATATCGTCTTTTTAGGTATACAAATCGGAAGGTGAGGCATTTGAACCACTCAAGGAAGTTTCTGAACGTGCTGAGCTGATCGGACGGCGCGTGCGCTCGCTCGGCGCCGTACCGAAAGCCGACGACCGATCTACACCGCACACAGCTAACAAGTTACTCGTGCAAGGTATAGTTACAAATTTGCACGTCATTTTGTCTTTGACAATTCGTTTGCTTCTCAAAACACGATCTTCATTTCATTGTGAATTACGAATCGCCTCGAATCATAGTTTCGACCCGACTGACACACAACTACTGTCAAGTGAGAATTATGTATTGGATGGTTCAAAGGTTTTATCGCTTTCTAGAAAACTTTCATAGTCATACTAAATTTCACGATTCGAGGTCGACGGGAAGTAGCATATATAGGATTTGAAATACTCGCGTATGTTTGGTTTTCTTACAGCTTCCAAGAGACCGTAGACCTAAAGCATGTGATATTCGTTTCAAATTGATACCTCCACGCGTTCCTTGTTAAAAAGAGCATTGAAAGACAGACAGACATACATACGAACAACGAGTGATCTTCTAAGTGTTTAAGGCTTTATTTTTGAGGTACACTACCCTAAAAAGTAGTAACAATCACAAGTAAAAATCCTTGGGAGGCCTAACTAAACACAACACTAACTCTATTTTATTTAACAAGTCCTTATCTTCCAGTGGAATATAATAATTTCCATTTTCAGTTATAATTATACGCTTTAATATATAGGTATATTTATTGAAGACTACCTTTCCGCCCGCGGCTCTTTTTGAAATCAGTTAAATAGTTTTTTAGTTTATCCATAACAAACAAACAAAAAATCAAAACTTTCCTCTTTATAATGTTCGTATAGATGCTCGTAAATTCATTGAACGAAGATTTATTATTTGACAGCGGCGCTGGGCAGCTTCCGTTGGCCGCCGTACCTGGTGGTCTTGTGGGTTGCGCTCCTAGTCACAACCCACGCGCTCCACTGCCTCGTGGCCGTTCTCACCAAGATCTTGCCGCATATTAAGTAAGAAATCTTTCACATTAGTACAGGTCACGTCAAACTTTATGGCGGATCTGAATACAACGCTAGGTAGTCTTATATCCCTTGCTCCACCGCGTCCCGCTACCCCTAAAACTGGTTACTGCGACGCTACTTGTGCCTACTTTCGGATCCGTCATTAAATTTGATCATAACTGTAGGTAATCTTATTCACAAGAACTATTCATTTCGTTATATTTACAGATTTTAATTTTTTAACAATCTATTTTTTTTGTTGGTGAAATGATTTGTCTTATTTGAATACTACCAAACAAACAGATAAGTTTGGTACTTTTATGGTGTTAAAATTTGGCTCTTCCTTTTAAGATGATGCTATTCGACCAAATGGTCGACATACGCTTTCTTACGCACCCCTTACCGACCCTTCACCACGTATCCACTATAAAGATGTCTATCGTCACTTAACACTCAATAATTCCTTTCCTTCTATTTTTAAATGTCATTAAAAAAAAAAAATATTGCTTTCAGAAATGTCTGCCTTTACTTTCGCAAATGGACCGAAACTAGCTGGTTGGGCAAAGACCTGCCTTACAATAGAGCCAATCAAATTATCTTAACTTTAGTCACCGGTGTTCTTTACCTGGTCTATTTTGTTACATATGCATTTTATTCTACAGCACTATGGTCAGTCGAACCGCTATGCTATAATGATAGTATTTCGGAAAAAGCTGCTAGTGAATTGGACTTTTTATGTAAAGAGCCTTTGAACATCACAAACTATAGTTTGGATGACATTATAACACAGAAGAAAAACAAGTGACTTGTATAAAATATTTGTTTAAAGTTTTTTTTTTGGAAATTTTTTTGTGTTTTTATATTTGTCAAATACATAATACAAAACAAACAAAATATGTTGTTTTATTCATCAAAGTTTATTTTCAATGTCTGTAGATATATTAATTCACTGCGCAAAATAATACTGCATTAATTATAGACGTCACATTTTCATAACAGTATTATTGTACAGAAATCATAATATATGTATCATACAATACAATACAATACGGTACTTGACACTATTAAATATATTACATTTTGTCAAAAAAAATGTAATAGACTCTATAAGATAACAAAATATATAAACAAAGTTATATTCAATTGAAGAATATGGAAATCATAAGCTTTTAAAATTTTATCTCTGTCTCTTTCTTGCAAAACAATATATAACATTATTTTAAATAGACTGACGTCACACATAGGTACGCCGTGCGGTATTGCCCTCTCTGTTTGACAGGACATTTTAAACACTCATAACTTTGTTAATAACGATTTTTTTTTCTTTCACTGTAATGATATATTTAGAAAACTCATTTAATTTTTTTTTAAATTAGTCAACTAGAGTATGGTATATCTAGTGTTTATTTGTACATACATTGGGAAATGTTCCCTTTTATCCAATTACTTAAAGACAGCTTGTGGCAGATTTCATACTTCTCCTTCTTCTTCTCAATCATGACGTTTTTTACATAAAAGCAATTTCGCCAATGTTGAGTTTGATTATCACATAATGTTGTCAAATGATGGTGAACCTAACCACGTAATTCGGTTTTAACGTTTAAACTAATTTTAATTGAAAATAATAAAAAAAGAAAAACAACGTGGTACGGTTATTATGGAGTTTTTTCAAAACGCCGTCAGAAATTACGACCTTCCACGTACACTATTTTGAATAAAAACTCTCAGATTCCGTACACTAGAGAGGCAATCATTGATAGGTTAAATTGCCAGCTAGTCACCTAAGATGTTGATCTTTATTGCACCGATATATTGAATTGAGTATGTATTAAAGATGCTGTCACAGAATTACTTTCTCAAACTAAGCAAAGCTTGTATTATGAGTAGTATTATGTAATATATAGATTTATATGTTTATATTGATATTTACATATATTTTACAATAAAAAACCCGCGACTGGGCCAATCGGTCAGTCATTCTCATTGAGGTATTGTTTTAAACTAAAAAACAATTTAAAACTGGTAAATCAATGTTTTTCAAACACAAAAGTTAAATAAAAAAAATGGCCTATTCTAGGCCTACCAGTATTCATAAATAAAAATGTAGTTTATCCAGTTTCAAATAAACATTAAGTTTTTTTCAAAATGGCGTACATGAGGTATTGTAGCTTCTGACGAAATTTTGTAAAAAAAAAACTCCCTAATGACCGTCCAACGTTGCCTTTTTAATTACATTGATAACAAAAATAGTTAAACTTGACACTGGTGAAATTGCTTTAGATAGGCGGAAACGCCATAGTTAAAGAGAAGAAGAAGATTCTGACGGTTTTCGTAGCAAAACATATATTTCGAAAATGAAAATGCCTATTTAATTCAGTTCTAATCATCTCAAGTGGCGAGAGGCGTCAGTGTTCATAGTACCAACATTTGACTGACCGATTGGCCGAGTGGATAGAGAGCCTAACTGTAGAGCCAAGGGTCGCGGGTTCGATTCGCGCCCGGGACAAATATTTGTGTGCGTGAACATGTCTATTTGTTTCGTTTCTGGGTGTCAAATATCTATGTGTATATATTATAAAAAATAGTCAAATATGTACATCAGTCGTCTGGTACCCATAATACAAGCTTTGCTTAGTTTGGGACTAGATGGCGCTGTGTGGGATGTCCTAGGTATTATTATTATATAACAAAAGTAGGACGTATTAACTCTTAGAGTATTGTAGTAAGTATTTGCTTATAGTCAAATGGCTTTTAATATCCTGATGTAATAACTGCTTGAAACACACAGTCGTTTAAAAATAAAATAAGTATTCCTTCTGAAATAGAATTTTTGTACACTTTAAATTTTTTGTTTCATAATGCAAATTCACTGTGGTGCTGGTTGAACTTGGCGTTCAAAGAGTTGAATGATAAATATAATTTAAATTAAATTCTACTCACAGCTTGCTCCTTATCATCAGTTGTAGTAGTGTTCACTTTATTTCTAGCTGTAACTAATTCCTGTTCGAGAATTTTCACGCGTTCTGTTAAACTGGCTTTTTCTTGTTTAAGCCGTTGCAGCGACTCCGAATTTCGCTCAGTGTTTGTGGCCTCGAGGTATTTCTTTAGTGTTGCCATTTCATGCGCCAAGTCAGTTTTTTGCTCTTCGAATTCGGTCTACGCAAAAACAATACACGTACAATAGTTTATTAAAAATTTATTAGAAATGTGATGTCATAATATTACTATTAAAAAATAAAACGGCCAGCGCAAAAGGAATCAGTACATATACGTACGATACAAGGATAACCCATACGGAAATTAGTACTCTAGTTTCATTTTTCAATGTATTCGTTACGTCATAATACAATAACACGACGCGGAGTGACGCCAAAAAATTCCACAGTTACAAATTATACTTCTTTAGGCACGGAATGTAAAAATAAAAGTGTAACTTACCAAAGCGTCCGTTGACGATTTTTTCTTATTGTTTGCCAATTCTTTTTCCAATGTAGCTATAGTGTTGCTCTGTACGCCTATCAATTCTTTGGCTTTGAGTAAATCCACGTACGCTTCATGCTTTAATCTCTTTGTTTCGGCCAAATCTAGTTTTAAGGTCGTACATTGCTCGTTGCGCGACTCTATTTCTCTTTGGAAATGCATCTTGCTCTGATCTATGAGTGCTTGCAAATCTATAAAACGGTTTCTCTCACATTCAAGTTTAGATTTTAGTAAAGATATCTCGCCCTTGAGTCGTTCGTTTGTTTCCAACTGAAAAATAATTTATAATGTTTTAAATTAAGACATAAAATGAGTCTATTCAAGTAGTAACATGATCTGTCACTTTCAGAATATTTCTGTACAACGAGAATTGTTCAAAATTATGGAATATGGTTAGAAAACATATTTATTTATAGGAATAGCTCTCCTAATTCAACAAAAAAGCAAGAATCTTTCATGTGACGACATACACGTGACATACACGTGACATACATGTGACACACAAACAAGTGCAATACGTCGAACATCGTAGCTATTATTAGTAGTGGTGAATTAAGTTATTATTTTTTAATAATCGATTATACCGTGAAAACCTATTTCAAAGACTAAAAATAGACACATATATAGTATAAATACATGAAAATACATGTAGACACATTTTTACAAAACGGTATTAAAAGGTGATGTTAAAATATGTATGTAGTCTATGCCCATTCGGAAACGTTTATTTAGATCCGATTTAATTAAAACATATTTTGCCCTTATCTTTCAATTGTGACACTTGAGTTAATAGAAAAAGATAAAACATATTTTGCCCTTATCTTTCAATTGTGACACTTGAGTTAATAGAAAAAGATAAAACATATTTTGCCCTTATCTTTCAATTGTGACACTTGAGTTAATAGAAAAAGATAAAACATATTTTGCCCTTATCTTTCAATTGTGACACTTGAGTTAATAGAAAAAGATAAAACATATTTTGCCCTTATCTTTCAATTGTGACACTTGAGTTAATAGAAAAAGATAAAACATATTTTGCCCTTATCTTTCAATTGTGACACTTGAGTTAATAGAAAAAGATAAAACATATTTTGCCCTTATCTTTCAATTGTGACACTTGAGTTAATAGAAAAAGATAAAACATATTTTGCCCTTATCTTTCAATTGTGACACTTGAGTTAATAGAAAAAGATAAAACATATTTTGCCCTTATCTTTCAATTGTGACACTTGAGTTAATAGAAAAAGATAAAACATATTTTGCCCTTATCTTTCAATTGTGACACTTGAGTTAATAGAAAAAGATAAAACATATTTTGCCCTTATCTTTCAATTGTGACACTTGAGTTAATAGAAAAAGATAAAACATATTTTGCCCTTATCTTTCAATTGTGACACTTGAGTTAATAGAAAAAGATAAAACATATTTTGCCCTTATCTTTCAATTGTGACACTTGAGTTAATAGAAAAAGATAAAACATATTTTGCCCTTATCTTTCAATTGTGACACTTGAGTTAATAGAAAAAGATAAAACATATTTTGCCCTTATCTTTCAATTGTGACACTTGAGTTAATAGAAAAAGATAAAACATATTTTGCCCTTATCTTTCAATTGTGACACTTGAGTTAATAGAAAAAGATAAAACATATTTTGCCCTTATCTTTCAATTGTGACACTTGAGTTAATAGAAAAAGATAAAACATATTTTGCCCTTATCTTTCAATTGTGACACTTGAGTTAATAGAAAAAGATAAAACATATTTTGCCCTTATCTTTCAATTGTGACACTTGAGTTAATAGAAAAAGATAAAACATATTTTGCCCTTATCTTTCAATTGTGACACTTGAGTTAATAGAAAAAGATAAAACATATTTTCACTCTCAGTCTATATAAATGTTTCTGATTTGAACAGTTAGAACTTTTTTCCTTGTTTCATTTTATTGCTGTCAGGCCTGAATGAAACCACATGCATTATCATGTAACTTAAATGTGAACAAGCCAGACAAGGTAAAAATAAAAACTATTCTCGAAGACACAAGGTCAGGCCAAACTTCTTGATCACTTTGAAGTTGAGACAAATAGCATCGCAGTAGCTGAAAATTGGATCGGAGTAGCAATAGCGAGCTTGCGACTTCGTGAACCCGCATCCACGACAATTTCAGAGCGATCAAGAAATGATATGAAGGTTTGATATCTGTAACCAGTAATACAAGACAATGCTATGGTATCAGATCTATTTTGATGTCAAGATATTATTTGTTGTTAAGTCCATAAGTTAGAGCCATATCATTGGGAAATTGAGAAATGTTGGAGGATAAAACACATTGAATGAAATTTTAATAGAATATTATAAAATATAGAAAATAGAATATTTAAAAAAACTATATACGTGACAAATAATTCAGCGCAGAGTTCACAAAATAGTTACTTGACAAGCACCCAGTAGACGTATTTACGAATCGCTCGAGTGGCGTATTATCATTAGCCGGGTTATTTCTATAATGAGTGCTCTATGAACCCAGCCAACCCAGTGCAGCGGAACGATCTGTTCGCTTGAAACTGAATAAACAAAGACAGGATACACCGGTTTACCGGACGTATTGATGCTGTGCAAATTCGGATTTTGTCTGTTCTGGAAACTTTAAGTACAAACACACGATAAACTGTAAGTCTCGGATTTAGCGTGGCGACTACTAACAGCGAATGTTATTGGCGTAAATGATAAGGTTTGGAATTTAGAGAAAGTATCGACATAGTTTGAAGTAGCAAAAAAATCGACTATAGTTTGTTGTTGTATACCTCATGATGTAACTGCTGAGTGACTGCCTGTGTAGAATCCCCACCACTGTCGGCCAGTTTGAAAAGATCCCTCTCCAGTTGGGAACACTTGGCGCGCTGATGTTGTAACGCTTGCTGAAGCTGCGTTTCGGAAGCCATTGCACTTTCCAGACGTTTCTTCAGGATTTGGATCATATTCGAATCTTGATTCTGGATGGAAGTTGGTTACAGCTGTTCAGTATTGACATACGAAAATACCAGAACAAATATAAGTTATTCTCCAAAAAGAATTATGCCCAACCCAACTTGAACTAGTAAAAGTACTTCAGATGTTAAACCACAAATATCAAAACAGTTTCTACAGTAATTATTTTTTTGGCTAATAAATATATAACTAAATAATAATAATAAATTTAATTTGGCTAATAACGCTCTCTCTGTGTTTGCTAATGTTGTTTAAAGTGAATAAAAATTGTATTTTACTAAAACCTACTTTAAAAATTAATTTTGATTCGTCCGCAAAGACCCACATCCGAGTGGAGCTTGAAGCGAACCAGAATTGGTATTGGCCAATCTATCCTACGTACCCATTATTATATGGAACGTTGTTCTACCTGGAGACTTTCAGCGGTATCTTTGTGCGTGTCGAGTAACAACTGCAGACGCCCAGCAGTGTCGCACTCAGCTTCGTAAAGTAACTTTGCCGTCTGCCAGTCTTGCACCAGTTTGTCTCGTATTCTAGAAGATAGATTTATCACGTACATGATTATATGAAATCCATATCGTGATTACATTGATGATGAGAAACTGGAATTTTTACTTTATATTACTTACTTTAAAACATTGCTAATATTAACAAATTAAATTTGAAATAGGTGAATTTAATTATTTAAAGCAATGAGTAGAATCGGAACCATAAACAAAACGTAATATTATTTTTATACAACCACAATAAGGATTAAACTAGCACACCATGCCCCAAAATAATGTAAATTGTTTTTTTTTTAATTAAAATGTACAATTTATAAAAATAAATAACGCTAAAAGGTAAAAAAGATCCTTAAACTTTCGATTATATAATGTCTGGATGGACCCCACATTACAATGGCAAAAATATGACAACCCAACTTTTACATACTTGTGAATATCTCAACAGACCACGTACTTTACGCCATAATAATCATGTAGTAGTAAGTTCACCTCGGAATTTGAGATACTCAGCTATTTACTCGTATAAACTTGTATTTTGACATCCTAAAAATTGTCTTAAAACCTATATATGGTAGGGTGTACGCGACTATTAAAATCTAAGGTCAAAGATCACAAAAATCGATTTTCTGCATATTTTTTTGCAAATATCTCGTTTCCTATGGCTCTTTCGCTATTTGTATTTATTATCAATATCATAGAGGATTAAATTCCTTACAAATTTTGTTTCAAATTTTTTTTTATAGAATAGAACATACATTTAACAACATTTTCCATTTATTTGGATGACAACCTTATTTATGATTGATTTATCGATGTACCAATATAAATAGATGGGCTGTCCGCGTTCTAAAGTGTCCGCGTAAAAAGTCATCCAAAACGCAATAAGTCCACCAACCGGCTTTTAGTCAGTGTGGCTTAGTGTCGAATAAACATGCGCGATACCGACTTGTGTCGTAAAAATTTGTAAAACTATCATCAAAGAGGCAAAAAAGAGCTGATTATCGTATTTTCGGTAAGTAAATATTTTAATTTAACATTAGTTTATGCCTGCAGAGAGTTATTCGATTATTTTTTAATTTAATTTGAACATTATCACGATTTAATTCTCGTCACATTCCCGTAAACAGTGTTACACGTCTAACCTGTAATAAGTAATTGCATGAATTGACGCACACATCGGAGCGGCCACTGGGACCATCGACCCACGCACGTTGCGGACGCTTTTATTTCGCTTTTGTTTACCGACAACAAATCCTTATTAATAAAATTAATATTGATTTATTAATATTAATTTTTTATTTTGATAATAGGATTGATTTGATTAAATAGTCAACTTTTCCATTTCATCACATGAAACGGCGTCATATCGACGCTACGCAATACCTAAACGTTCATTCAAGGTCACTAACCGCTAATCGCATCCGGTAACACCTTGAATATCTTGACAATACGTTTATTTTCCAAAAATAAATTTATTTTGTTTAAGAACATAAGAAAACTATTAATTTTATTTTGGTTTAGAAACCGATACTTAATAACCCACATCAAGCTGGCAGGAGGTTTAAAACACACGTAGTATAGTGAAAATTATTATTGACAATTTAAAGAAGGAACACACCAAAGAGCTTGCATGATCATATGTACTGTAAAAAGTACTGTACTAGTATGTACTGTACAGAAGTACTGCATCAGATTCAGATTTATAATCCCTATCAAATTCTCTGGGAAACACTGTATTTATGTACACTAAATGAGAAGCAATTAGTGTTTTTTTTAATAAGCAAAATAGAAAACAATATTTTAAAAAGTTTCAGATCAGAGCCTACAAGTAGGAATACCTGTTAAGTTCACTTATCAAGGCATCTTTGTCTTTGATGCGCGCCTCTAAGTTGTTCACTTGCATTTGCAGTTTTTCGTTATCAGATTTTAAGCGGCTGATTTTTTCTGAAGAGCTTGAATGTATTGAACTCGAAGACCTGAATGACAAAATTTACACTGTAGCAAAATTCAATATATAAAAAATTCAGGTATGGGGGGGGGGGGTCGTTAAAGTTAAAATTCGAAGGCGTAAAACAAAACACTGACATAGGCTTCTTCCAGGGCACACCACAACCTTCTATCCTCGGCCATCTTCATCCAACCGCTACCGGCAACTCACTTTATAACGTCGGTTCAGCGTCAGCGGGCGTCCACACACACACTACATTTAATGGTTCATGGTCTCCACTTAAGAACCTTTCTTCCCCATCGTCCATCGGTTCTTCGGCAGATGTGACCAGCCCACTGCCGCTTCAGCTTACTAATCTTGCAGGCTATGTCGATCACCATTGTGCTCAGAGGGATGACGTTTTACACTTTGTTTACAAGTAATTAGCCAAACATTACAATTTTAGACATCCACTAAAGACATTATATCGTGCACAGTAAAATCGCTAACTGAAGTTTTATACAATACAGTGAATACTTTAATCTTGTAATTTGACATAAAGATATACCTACTAAGTACATTACTTCTCCATACCTAAATGCCCTAAGATTAAAATAAATCAATCACTATTTGTCTTTTCAGGAGATATTAATTTATATCTCAATTAGCATATTTGATACTTACTTAGAAGTATTAAGTGCAAGCCTAGGGACATCTTCGACATCGCTACTGCCGGACAAAATCTGTAAAAAGCATAGATTTAACAAAAAAATATATATTACTGATTCAATTTAAATTACAGATAACTTTATATATAACTATATAACTTTATTTCTTAGATAACAGAATCATAAATATAGAGCAGTTCATAATATGAAACGATCGAAAACCTAAGCAAAATGATGGACTGATAGATTAGACTATGTCATTATGATTTTTCTTTCCATTTCTAAAATTAAATCAGAAATGTAATATTTGTTTTTCCCGCCCATTCGAATCTTACATTTGCATAACACTAAATTGTAGTTGTTTGCGCTATAGATTATGGACCGACGATATCATTCACTCTCAATCATCGCGCGCGTCGGTAGCAATCGACTCGCGGAAGCGTTCCACGTCACTTACTCGCGTGCACTCTCTCCGAACCGTCGGTGAAAAGTGTACGTCGCTAAACACAAAGAACCCAAATTCAAATTCGAATCGTTTGAATATCGTGGCATCCCACCAGCGCTAAATAAAGACAATTAGTGTATAGTGACAATAACATCAGCTCAAACCGTTATTGTGAAACCCCCGGCGCTGACGCGTAGCAGCACAAGGCAAGCGAGGCGTCTCGCCAGTACTATCACCATCAGCTCAGGTCAGTTTCCTTTCTCATCGTTTCGTATTGTAGTCGAACAGGCTACATTACAGTAGTTGACAGTGGCATGTCCTAACATCAAGTGGCGTATGTTTATTTGCACACATTTTTGTGGTCGCAATACGCTGTCTAAATACGCATTTATTGTTTTACTAAATTTTTTCGTGAGTAACCAAACCCAAGCAGTAACTATAAAGCACTATAAAAAATTACCAAATAAAAATAGGAACATCATAAATTTAATAAACGAATTGATTAAGTTCACCAACCTGTTCCATTATAGAATCATCGAGTTGATGAGAGTAGTTAAGCTGCGCTCGCACTGCATTTTCCAACTCGGCGGTGGGGGACCGGTTTCCACTGCGTACCACTAAAGCGAGGTCGCGCTCTTCATGCGACTGGATGGCGAGCGATCGTCGAGGAGATTCACGCATTCTGTTGCAAAATAGTTTTGAATTAGGTATAACATTATCAGACTAACTAAGTTCAGCTAATTTTTTAATCTTGTGTCATTTGCTTAGTTTGTACAACATTAATGGAACATTAATTATCACCCACGGCTTCACCCGTGTGGACTTCAAGTGTGTCTTAATTTATAATTTTATCCAAACTTAGTTTTTTTGAACATGATTTAATTTTATTGGTGTTTTATCTTTTCTTTCGCGTTAGCTCTTTATCAGTTTTTGGCTCGCTGTTAATATGACCTTTTAAAAGTAAAGAAGCCAACCCGCGATAACACGCTACAATTATTCGACATTTAATACTTATACATTTTAATTTTATATATCCCAATTTCATGCATAGAGTTTGAGCCCTTTCTAATGTGGAACCCTAAATTTGTCTTAACCACTTTGAGTATTTAGCAATTTTATGCACACCTTTGGTCCCGAACCCTTTCCAATGGTATTTGTCGCGGCGACGGCGACTGACCATAGACTGACTGGCTGTTTTTAAACATGACAAAAAAGAACTTAACTTTGACAATAATCAGTCAGACGATTTTTCCAAAAGACACGACTTTAATAAATGTATTTAAAAATACTTTTTTTTTTGTTCATTGACGACGGAACAGTATTCAAAACCTATTTTTCCGCCTCGGTGTCTCTCATTTGATTTGTCGTTCAAAACATTACTTAAGCTTTAATATATATAAGATGCATTTAAGTTGATAGAATTGCCAAAGTTACACTCACTTCTCATACATGTTCTTCAATCCATATAATTCATGCTCCAAAGCTTGGCACTGTTCTTCCTTCCTTCTCAATTTGTCTTTGAGTTCGTTCAAGCTACCTTCTTCTTTTATTCTGCTCATCACTGCTGTCAGTTGTTCTTTTACTTTCTCCTTTTCTAAAGACAATTGTTCTAACTCAAGTTTCAAAGTATTGTTTTCTTGAGTTATTTCGACAATATTGATCTCTTTGTCAGACACTACTTTTTCTGTTTGATTTAGGGTATTTTTCAGTTCGGTCACATCTAATTTGGCTTTAGCTAATTCGAAAGCCTGTAAATTAAGCATAATAGTACAGGTTAGATTTAGAGATATCCTGTGAAATACAATAAATATCAGACAAAGTCGATATATATGTAGCAATGGGCCACGCCGCTTTTATATTGTCATGAACTAACATGGTATGGTCAGGGAAAATCAAACTTTAATTAAACCATCACTTCAATCCAAAGGATTTTAGAAAAAATCTAAAAAATAATGTCGTAATAAAATTAATAAAAAAATACCTTATCATTTAGTTCTTTCTTGTTGAAATCTAATTCATGTTGCAATAATGATATCTGTTTACGGATTCTAATAAGTTCTTTTTTGTCTTTATTGGCTTGTCTATCTATCTGTTTGCCTTTCCCTATTCCTTCATCTCCACTTTTACTTCTCCTTGGCGAAGGACTCCTGGATACTATCTTCAGCTGTTCTTTTAATGATGCTATCTCCTCATGAAAACTTTTGATGTCCTCATTTAATATTTCGATTTCACATTCTTTATCTTTTAGTTGGTCCGTAAGAGTTTTCATATCATCCAACTTGCCTGATAATTCATTATTTATAGAATTCAATTTTTCAACTTCAGTCTCACTATTCTGAAGCCTTAATGAAGAATTTTCTTGTTCCTTTTCCAATTTCGTCAATTTTTGTTTCAACTCTCTATTATTAATGACAAGTTTCGAATTTTCGTCTGTGATGTTTGTTAAGTCTCTATTTAGACCTTCGACAGTATCTTGTAGTTGGAATAGTTCATTGGATTTTTCTTCAAAGGCTTCTTTCAGATTGTCAAGTTGTTCCGTCTTGTCATCTAAGCACTTTTGCAAATCGTCGAATCTGTCTAGGTGTTGATTCAAACTATCGATTTGGTGATTTTTGTCGGACACTAAATTTTGTAGCTTCTGAATTTCACCTAGTTTTTCCTTAATTTGTATGTTTTCCTTTTCGTACTTCTGCAGCAATGAATTCCTACTCTGTAATTCATTGAACTTAACTTCTAGCTCAGCCATTTTATTAGTCAGATTTCTTTTCTCTTTAGCTAGCTCCAAAATCATATTTTCTCGTCTTAAGATGTCTTCTTTCAATAACTGTAGATCTTTAGTTTTATCGTTAACTTCATTTGTTAATTCCTCCAGTCTTCGATCTAGAAGTTTTTTATTAGAAGTGAAATTTTCTAGTTGTTTTTCATAAAACTTTTTATCATTTTCCATTGCGACCATTGTGCTTTCAAGTAAATTTTTGAGCTCTTCTACTTCCTCTTTTAGAGCGGGGAATTCGCATAGTTGTTCTTCGGCATGTTTCAATTTAGACTTGCAGTTTAGTAATTCTGTTCTAGATTTTTTTATTTCATCTTTTAATTGAGTGAATATGTCAGGAAAACTTTGTTGTTTAAAGTCAATGATGATTCCTAATTCTTTGAGTGACGTAAAATCTGGTTCTTCTTGGTCATATTGGTTATCAATATTTGAGGGATCCAATGAGAAATTAATTCTTTTTGGATCAACGCTTATATTTTTACTTTCACTCACATCTCTATTTGGGAACATTGAACAATTATCTGGTATGTTGTGAGCTGTCGAATGTTTGACACTGTCACCGAAAAGTTCAACGTTACCGAAAACCGTAGTTTCGTTGATATTTCTCTTATACATCTTTAATAAGTCGATATCCCGGTTTTGTGTAGAAGTGAACTGAACCGGCAATGAATCAGCTCTTGGGGACAAATTTACCATTTCTAACTGTTTTGGCGTATATTCGAGATTCAATGAGCTAATGTTAGGCCTTTCCATGTCGCGAGAGATAGTTTTGTATACAAATGTTTTGTGGCCCTGCTCAATCGGGTGTGGTATTCCTGACAGATTCATGTTGTGAGTTTTCAACTCCGCGCGTCTCATTTGTAAATCTTGTTCATCGTATTCCGATATTGAAACTATGTCACTTAGCGTTCGCGCTGAGTGTTTACCGCCATCTGCATTGTCACTCTTCGGTTCTAACCTCTGATTGTCATCATCTAACTTTAGAGCTGTAACAGAAAAATATGTTTTATGTGCTACATTATTTATACAGTGAAAATACAGTAGGAGATCCAAAATCACAATGATATTAATATTTGCAACATATTTTCGTTGTAACGTAAACCGTCTCAGCAGATGATATTTCATCAAAACTTCAGTCAACCGATTGTATTTTTAAAATTATATAGGTACTTAATTCTATTGTTTTTGGGATAAATACCTAATAACTCTTCTAACTGCGCATGCTTTTCAGCCAGTTGTCTCTGGGTATCCTTTATGATCTGTTGGAGTGAGTTCTTTTCAGCTTCGAGAGTTTTCGCGATTGTCTCGAGTTGAGCAATTTTCATTTGAGCATCTGACAACTCGCGTTCCAATATTACTACTTTGTCTTTTGGATGGCCTGGTAGCAAACAATATGTCTATTATAAAGTGATATACGATATCTTTATTTAGTAATGTTACTTAAGTTGAATTCATAATAGTTTAAAGTAGAAGGTTTCTTAAAAGCCATAATTGCGCTTTTTATGATGTTTGGTTAAACATGTCTCTTGTTGAAAAGAAAATTCATGGGTGAAATCATGAAGATAATCAACTCCGGGAAAAAAAAAATTGTAGGTACTCTCAAAATGCAATATTTTATGTAATTCGCAAATGTAGATAATTAAAACAATGATTTGCGATTGAGCTCTTCAATATTAAAAATTTTATGAATAAAATCTTACAGGAATTGCCATAGAGACTAGAGTGTTCTTCGTTCAGTTTGTCTTTCTCGTGGATACTCTTACGTAGCCTAGCCATCTGTTTGTCTTTGACATCCAATTCTTCTTTAAGCCTTTGAACCTATTAAGAAATAGTATTATTCATTTATAGATCCGTGTCCCTGTATCAATGTTTAGATGTAGACACGTAAAAGAAACGAATTATATAGTGATATATGTACGTTTTATATTGAAAAAGTCTTTGTTCCAGAAATATCTTCGTATAAATTTAAACTGGAATCTCAAGCCGGAAACTCGCGTACAATTTCTTTCGTCTATATTTATGGATATTCGTTTTATGAGGCAATTAATGTAGTATACAACACATGATTTATGTATTCTTCGTTCGCCTTTCGTTCGTAATAAACAGAGAGCTAACGATATTGACAAGATGTATGGATTTTTCTTTAAAAGTGATAATAATTATATTATAATAATGATACCTGGGACCTGGGGAATGATACCACACAGCGCCATCTAGTCCTAAACTAAGCAAAGCTCGTATTATGGGTACCAGACAGCTGATGTACATACTTAAATATCGTTTATAATATATACATATAGAGATATTTTACACTCAGACAGGGAACAAATAGACATGTTTATGCACAGAAATATTTGTCCCGGGCGGCAATCGAACACGCAACTCTTGGCTCCGCAGTTAGGGTCTGCAAGCACTCGGTCAATCGGTCAGTCAATTAATAGTGGAAAAGTATTGTTTCAAAATACTTTTTCAAATATACTTAAAACTAACAATAGAAAGACTATGGATTGAACATAAGTTCAATGGAATATAAAAAAACCGGTTGCATGTGTTTGAACGTCGTAAGACAAGATCTAGACTGTCAATAATTAGATTATTAAATCTAGCAAAGTCGATAAGTAACATGACATGTCACATCATATCGACTGCCAATACTATTCGACTGACCGACCGGTCGCGGGTTCGATTCCCGCCCGGGACAAATATTTGTGTACATGAACATGTTATTTATGCTCCGCGTCTGGGAGCCAAAGTGTCTATTTAAGGATATATTATAAAAGAATATTTATGTATATCAGTTGTCTAGTACCCCATTATACTAGCTTACTTTGGGACGAGATGGCGCTGTGTGGGGCGTCCTAATTATTATAATATTACACCACATTGGCTACAAAAGCTATATTTCATATAATATCATAATGACTTTTATTTTATAAGAAAGAAATAGAATTTAACGTAGGAGAGGTAGAGTTCCTAAAAACACGACACCTTCAACAAACAGTTGACACATTCGAAATTTAATTTACCTCAGCTGTAGCATCATGCAGTTTCACGATTAACTCCGAAGTGGCATCACGTCTCAGCGCCTCCGATTCGTCGCGCTGCCTTTCAAGTCGCGCTTGCAGAGAAGAAACGCGAAGCGCCTGCTCCGACATGCGCGTTTGGAGTACATCCCGTTCTGCGCGCACCTCCTTAGAAAAAATAATACCGTCTGGTATTGGCATTGCTCAACAAATAAACAGAAATAATATTTTGTATATAATGTACTATCATATCAAATTACTAACACGATTGAGAATTTTGCAATGGGTTATGGTCAAAAAGTTTGATATTAACTTTTCAGATTTTTTTTTGTGAAAATAAAAACCAAATGGGGATATTATTCCTTCTTTTATTTTAAAAATTGATTTTAAAAGAACAATCAATTTTTAAAATAAATTTTCATTTTCAAAGTTTATCACGTCATTTTCACTAAAAGGTTATTATAGTAATAACGAGAAGTGATAAAATACAAAGAATAGCAATGTATATGATGCTGTACAACAAAAAATCCATTTTATTCGCTTGTAGTGAATCAATCAAAGTTTTGATTCAAAAAGGACCAATGACAGATATAGCAGAAAAAAAGAACTTCTGATTATTAAAATAATTATAACTTATTACGTTCTGTAACAATTTTATGAACACTACGTAAGACACACGCTCATACCGATGTCGAATACCCACACTTATCTACCCATCCCTAGTGACGTTCCACGAAATACGATGAGAAACATGCGACGATATTGATGAGAAGCGCTTTTCTGGAAAGCGCTTGAACGTACAAAACTACGAATATACTCGTAGAAGGCGATTTTGACAAAGTTGTTAGATTTCACTGAGTTAAGATGACGAAGCGAAGGTCAACGCAACGTCCTTCAACGCAAAATGTATATGAAATCTCGTTATCTCTATAAATAAATAAAAAACAAATGAATTGTCAGTATCGAAGTCACGTGTGGACTATGCATTGAAATCAGTAGATTTGTTTCGCTGTGAAGTGCAACACAACGGAATAAATTGTAAATAAAATGCCGTGCGTTTTACCTATATAACGTCCCACAGAACCAGGGAGTAGCAATATCAATATTCCATTCCATTCCATCAGCCCTTTTTATACCCCAGTGCAGGGGCTTAGGCCTCTCCTCAAGATGAGGGGCCTTGGAGCTTAAATCCACTACGCTACTCCAATGCGGGTTGGCGGATTGTAACGACCGCCATCTATTAACAGGAACTGGGACCGAACGCTTAACGCGCTCTCCGAGGCACGGAGTCAGTGATAGTTATTGTACTTAAGTCAGAAGAACTCAATGGTACACGCCCGGATTCGAACCACGGCCACACGGCCTTATAAATTTGAAACGGGTTGGCTGCGCTCAAGCTATCACGAGCAATATCAATACAATGACATAGATTAGTAGAACACACAGTACGGTTGACCACATTCAAAACATTCTTCCAGCTTTGATAAATGATGTTAGTTAAGCACGGTAATGTCTGACGGTGACTCTTATAGGCGTATAATCACGGATGTTCACAGAGATACATCGTTGTTACAACAAAAAGGTAAGAAAAAAAATATACGCTGTAAATCAAATATACACCAGTTGATGCTTTATAATATTCGCTGTGAGGTAGAATTTTGTGTAACTCACATGTGTAACTCGTACTGGACAAGAAAATAAAGATTCTGAAATTACATTTAATGTGTACTAATTTAGCAAAATGTTTGTTTAAAACAATGAAAATGACGTATGATCCGTCTAATCAATATTCGTCTGATATTTTTCTCACGTTTTTGATAGTTTCGAAATATAAGACGCGCCATCTTAATTAATATGCCATCTAAGGTTGAACCACATGCGACATATGAGTTTAAGCTTGATGAAACAAAAACAAAGAAACAGAGAACATTCAACTTTTATTTATGTAAATATTTATAACATTTTAAAATACTTTTTATCACCGAGATTTATTACAAACTGTATAAACTGAACTTTTTATTACGATCGTCAATTTTATTATTGGTTTTTTTTACGCACATTTAGCACTGATGGCTAAGATATTTAAATAGAATACATTCTTTTGCAATATCTACTTTTATTTTAACTTTTATTACATAAAAGTTCCTTAATGATTTTATTATGTTCGGTAATACATCTGTTGCAGTCTCAGTAAATGATTTTAGGGCTTCGTAGCCAAAGGGTGCAAACGGAAAACCTATAACTAAGGCTCCGCTGTTCGTCCGTCTGTCCGTTTGTCCGCCTGTCACATGGCTGTATCGTCTGAACCGTAATAGGAAGACAAAAGAAATTTTCACAGAATATGAACAGCTATGAACGCTATAGCAACGAACAATAAAAAAAAATTTATGGGTGTCCCATACAAAAAAAAGGGTTTTCGTTTGACGTTTGAAGAATGTCGATGAAACGAAAGAGATAGCAATAGCTTGCGATGTCCTATAAAAAGGTAAGCCAACCACGATAATTTAGTCAATAAATATTTCTATCATTTATATTGCGATGGGCCATTCTAATGATTAGGGCCTTTTAGTATTATACAGACATTATATACGATATTATACACCGCGTTTGGCTGAACGTAATCCAAACTTATAGAGCGTGTAGAGCTTACCAAACAAAACAAAAAGTTTCAAGTGAACAGATAACTCAAACTAACGGTTACCGAGGAAAACATGGATAAATTTCATTTTTTTAAACACTTTTGTTGGTTTTTAATTTTGAAACTTTTTGGTTAGTTCGGTAAACTCTACACGTTCTATAAGTTTAGATTACGTTCAGACGAACTCGCCGTATATCATTAGAATAGTTCATCACGATATAAGTGACAGTGTGTCTATCGCAAATTGTCACGGTCGGTTTTTATATTTTATACGTCATAAGAAGAAGGAACGTACCTACCAAGTGAAGATCTATGGTCTCTACCTACTACACTGGGAAAAAGCTAAGTATGTATCAATTTAAAAATTCATTTATCTACATAGTTTAGTATAAATAAATTTACTAAAAATATTACCGTTTAAAGATACTTCGATAAGGTTCTATCTGTAATATTTTCGACACCATTTGCAACTACACGACGTTGACGTCTAGTCAGACTGAATTAGATTGATTTTTAATTGTTAAAATGGAATAAAATTGACTGACCGATTGGCCGAGGTGCTTAGAAACAGTAACTGCGAAGCCAAGGGTTGTGAGTTCGATTCCCACCCCGGACAAATATTTGTGTGCATGAACATGTATATTTGTTCCGTGTCTGAATGATAAATCTATATAATTTAAATACTAACCGGAAGACCCATCTTCCAATAGCCCCTAATATAATTCAACACGAACATCACATAGCCAAGGAAAAACGCGCAAAAAGATATGACGCACAATCTAATATAACTTTGTCACCTTAATTTTTATTTATCACATTTATTTCCCGGAAAATCTCAACCATCATGCGTGACGATCATGGATGAATATTATACATGATGTTTTTTTTTTAATGACAATTATAATGACAAATATTAATTACGTGTAAAAAAAAATCACTAAAAACCTTGCGACAACAGAACACGCTAGGCAACATGGGAGCGACTGAGGATGAATGGTCAGACAAATGTTTCATTGGTATATTCATGAAACTACAAAACATCCTGTGTTATATGGATAGGGCGCTTAAATCTAATTTTTTAGGGTTTCCATTCCATCAGCCTTTTTTACTGCAGGGGCTTAGGCCTCCGCTCAAGATGAGGGGGCTTAGAGCTTAAATCCACTACACTGCTCCAACATGGGTTGGTGGATTGTAACTACCGTCATCTATTGCATAACCGGGACCGACTGCTTAGCGTGCTCACCGAGGCACGGAGTCAGTGATAGTTAATATACCTAAGGTAGAAAAAACTCATTGGTACACGCCCGAATTCGAACCACGCCCACATGGCCTTATAGATTTGAAACAGTATCGCTGCGTTCGGGCTATCACGACACATTTGACATTTCCTAGGGTATTTTCAAACTAATCTGAGAGCTTTCGACTTATCACATTGTTATGATTTAATGCTCTCGCCAGTGGCCGCTTGCCTTTGTTGACGTGAAGACATCGCCTACGGCCTCGTGGTCCAAGCGGTTTCGCGCCTTGTAGGTTTAGGCAGTTTCTTTCTCATGAAAAATATTTAGCTAAAGTAATGAAAAGCCGTGACTGTGAGTAAAGAATTCACTCATTATAAAACGATAAATTCCTCTGATCAGCAAGCATCTAAATCTGACAATGTAGTAGGTTAGTATTACTGATCTATTACATTCGCTTCGTCATACACATATGTGGTAATCGGCTGAAAGTAGTGCAAATTTATAAAACGTGTAGAGTTACTAACAGTAACTAAACAGAAGGTTAAAAAAACTGTAAAAGAAAATGAAAAAAAAAGAACTTTTAAACATGTCTTTTATCGGTAACCGTTAGTTTGCACCATCAGCTCACTTGAAACTTCTTGTTTGTTTCGGTAAGCTATACAAGCTCTATAAGTTTCGACTACGTTCAGCCGAATACCCGGTAGATATAGATACGACAAGTTACGAATGGCAACTAACAAATGGACTATTATACGGAAAATTCTAAAGAAAAAGTCAGAAGGTAATAAAGACAGTTTTACATCTCCTTTGAAAAATAATCAATTCGTAATATAAGACTGATAGCCATAGCGGTGTTAGCCGTGTTGTGGCAAGCCAACTTTTGGTTTAGAAGGACGTTCAAGCAAATTCAGCCGTTGCGCGTCAGTTCCGGTTGCCATCAGTACGGCAGTCGTTATAATCCACCAACCCGCACTGGACCAGTGTGGTGGATTAAGGTCAAGCATCCTCATCTCAACGGGACGCTTAAGCCCTTAAATTAGGAACTAATAAGCTGATATGGAACATAAGAACTCAGATTTTTTTTCTATACAAAACTGACCTTCTAGCGCCACCAGAGGGCTTCGCTAAATTATCATACCCAGCATTTTATCCCGTACCGAAACAGGATATCTTTATGTTACGTCACGTTATTATTTTTTATTTCAGTAAAAGGCAACACTAAAATGTACAACATAATGTACTGCCAAACGACATAGCAGTTTGTGGGCAGATCAATATGTAGAGCTATCTCGTTCGGCACGAGATAATGCGCCGACAAAATTTTGTCGTGGCGTGCATGTTAGTCCTGCATATTTAAGTTTATTATTCTATACCTCGCCACTGGTCTCGTCACCATGGTATAGTAAGAAAGGTCACAACTCACATCTGTTATAGAAATTTAATTTTAGTTAATTTAACAGTCTAAGCGGCTAAAATCTAAATATAAATAAACAATAATAATAATAAAGATAAATAAATAATATTAATACAAAAAATATCTTATCCATTTTGATACTTATTGTATTCATTATTCAAGGTTCGTTTAGTATATTTAGATTCGGGAGCGCGGGACACACATTTATGCGAGACAAGCGCATGTGTGCGTACGACTATAGTGACATCGTATAGGGTCGGCTCGACTATTTCCGTCTAAGCGTGCACTTCTGTTTATCTTCCTGCTATATAGTTGCGTAACTAACTGCACTCTTAGGGTCGAATTATATGAGATCATTGCATAAAAACATAATTTTCTATAAATAATTACAGATCTATCACCTTTACGATTACTCGGGGTCTACCTACGTCATATCATATCAATTTTCGCTCCCGCTGCCACTCCCCTTTTAAGTTTCCGTTCTAGTCCTTTTATGAAAATTCTCTTATATTTGTCATAACTATTATGTAAATAAGCTTTTTTTAGGTTTAGGAAGAGCGCAGACCGACAAATTGATAGGCGTTTTATTTATATTTTTTTCCATCCATACTTAAGAACCCATTTTCACACACTATTTCGAATTTTGAAAAACTCTTTTTCGTGGATGTTTTATATGTTATAAAAGGAATGCTTGTATGTGTACAATTTATGTTTCTAGACGCAATGGTTTAAGTTGCGTTTCATACAAATTTTAATACGTTTTTCAATCTCTTAAAGTTTTAATTTTGAAAGAACTATTTTTAATGGATGTTTATGTTATATAAAGAAGCTCTGCGCAAAATTTCTAGTTTAGAGACCCAGCGATTTAGATTGTGCATTAATTTACAAATTTTAACACACCTTTGGACCATACCATAGTTTGAATAATAACATAATAATAATGATAATAATAACGTATAATGATAATAATAACGTATAATAATAATAATAATGACACCACATACATATAAGAATCAAGACCCGGTACCAGTATTAATATTCATCATATAAATACTGACCCGACCTGGGATTCGAACCCGGGATCTCCAGCTTCGTAGACAGGGCAGATACCCACTAGGCTAAGCGGTCGTCTGAATGTCGAATAAATTTCATAAATCGGTAAACACGTGTTAATCATTTATTTAGTAGAATGTGTGTTCAAAATCTCAAGTTATTACACGCTTCATTTGCATTTGTTTATATATAAACTTTTTATATTTACACTTCAACTCTCCTTTTCGTTCCCTTTCTTAGTGATTGCCTACGTTATGCAAGGTGTTTGAAAATTCTTTAGATTTTGCAATACAGATTACATTACTGACATCTTTTAGAACTACATTTTGCTTATGTAGGTAGTTTTCGAATAAAAAAAATATAAAAAATGTAGCAAAAACATAATTTACCAATTTTTCCTTTCTTTCGCAAGCGGTACTGAAATTAAGTTTAAGTTTCAAGCATGAATCCTAAAGAGAGCTTATCTATACTATAGTTCCAATTAACGTACAAAAATCGTCGCCGATAGACAAAAATGAGAGGGGGAGAGGGGGGGGGGGGGAAGAGAATAAAAATAATGTAAATAAGTGACAACCCTGGCTGTAAAGTCTATCATCGTTTGCGTTAAAAGTGGCGGAGAAAGAACGTTCGGCCTGTTAAAGCTGTTAGCTCGGAGCTTCGTCCAAACAACAATTAATGCCATTAAATTTCAGTGAGATTAAAACGTTCAAGATCGTTTAACGTTTTAAAAATATATTTTTTAAATGTTTTTTAAGCCGCATGCACACTGTACTTATTTTCAAGAAGATTAATTGGGGGAGTGGGGTGTTGTATCCCGATACTCAGTCCAAGAATTACTTAATGTTATGGATAAAATATTTTCAAAATATTACTGACTGAATGTTAGAATCGTGGTTGGAATTGTATTTGAATGTTGGCCACATAATGTCTACTTAAAAGTAAAATCGTAGTCGTATTTTATTTTTAAAATGCGAGACAGTGATGAATCGCAAGCGAGTTAAGGTTCCGTCCCACCCCAACAAGCATTAATACCAAACTAAGCTGCTGCGTCAGCATTTAAATAATATATAAGCTGGCACAGCGCTGCCAAACGATGTATTACGTATTCTGCATTCTACTTCACACTTCGATCTAGAAAGTAATTCCAATCAGTTGTCATACATACAAGTGTTTATAATATTGTGTTAGTTTAATAATAAATAAATATTCTCTTTTAAAGCATTAAAGTCGTCACTAGAAACTTAATTTTTTTTTTATTTATTTAATTGATAAAAACAAAGTTAAACAATTTTTACATTAACAGTATATATGTTAACAATTAGCGCATGTTACAACGTTACAACAAACAACATTAGTAAAGACCGTGTTACATATACGAAAACTGTATATGTCAGACACAGAGAACAGGAATACCTAATCAATTCATAATGACTGTCAATAAATGTGTGTAAACATCTTATATTAAATATATATTTTTTATTTTGATTTGAGAATGAGTTTTATTTACTAGAATAAACGTATTATTTTGTCGACATATTATTTCTAAAATCTATTAATGACACACTATGTAATCATTATGATTTATACATTATTCCATTAAACATTAATAAAGGTTAAACCATAACATTATATGGAATTTATTTACAACGTCGAATAAAACGTTTTTGAAACGAAATCACTGGAATGAAGTCCACAACTAAATAGAATATATTCTTATTGTTGAAGCAGATTCTAAGATATTTGTACAAGTTTATGTATTGTTGTAGTATGTTTACATTGCGTTTTTTTAGGCTTGCTTATGGTACAATTCCTTGCAGCTAAGACGATAAGTACATCTTTTTAACCCATAAAAGTATGAATTGACTAGAAGCACTCTTCTGCGCTTAAATCTCGGTCTAACCACTCTTCTTATATATAGTGGTTAGTGGTGTATATTTGGCAAATTTCAGTCCGGTTTCAATCTGCGAGGTCCTTTCGCGCCAACCTCCAACCCGCGAAATTGCGTTGACAGTTTCGATACTGTGAAGTGACATTTCTGACTCTATTAAAACCAGACGCTGCTGTCAAATTTATTTACTATATGATCTAACCCCCAGCATCGAAAACGAGGGGTGCTATTAGTTTGTGGTATATGTCTGTGTGACTGTACGTGTGTCTGTCTGTGGATCTATAACATTGTAACAGATAGACCGATTTTAATGCGTTTTTAAATTGGAAACTGAATTAATCGGTGCGGTTCTAACCTACATTCCTATATGTCCGTCTATTTATCTGTCTGCGACATACGGTTTTCTTTGTTTGAAGGCTGATTTAAACTGGATGATTCTTAGATAAAAAAAATAATTTAAAAATTTTTAAACATAATATTTACTATTTTTTATTTAAACAAAAAAAATTTCTTTTATTTTTAGACAAAGCTTAGTTTCAAATAAAAATTAAATTTAAAATGTAGAAAGCTCCGACATAAAAAAAAAACTATCATTTAATTAGTCTGAAATAATCTGTATTTATTTAAAATCGACTAGCGTCCAGTCCAAGGTAACGCTAATCCTGCCGTCGTTTCCTTTGCGATGCTCTTTATGATGCTCTTTACGAAAATAAATTATTATAATTGTAAAATGTTTAATTTTTATAATTTTGTAATATGCTTGAAACTACATAAAATAAATAATAGTCTTATTGGTGTAGAATAAATAGTATTTAATATAGGGGCTAAAAGCATTAAGAACTATATTAACGTAGATATTTGTACCCCCTTATTTTAAATTAAATATCCGCAAATACATTTTTATTCATGAATCTGTTTACCAATAAAGTACGTATGTGTCTAATCCAAATAACAAAATATCTCAAGCTTTAAGTATATGGAACTTAGTACCACTTACCGATGCTCATCAAGACGAAATGTATAAGATTTAAAAAAAAACACGATTCATAAATATACTAGTACGTACCTGAGCTATATCTTTCAACTGAATTCTCTGCATTTCCAAATCTACTATGCGCTTGATGGCTGCGTCTTCGGCCCGCGCATGCGCATCCAAACAATCCCAAACTCCAGCCAAAGTCGGCAATCTGTCGCGGCGCGGTTCCGGAGAGTCCAACATGTTGGTCTAAATGAAATATTATAGTCATGAAAAACGTAGAAGCCAATTTTTTTATTGTTTTCGAGCAATAGCTACATTTACTTAATAAATATTAATGCAAAAATTATTATCAACAGTAGCTAACTAATAACCAAGTTATAAGTGTTTGAAGGTTCCTATGATGTAGAGAGGGCAATACTATGATGTGACTTCACATTGTACTTTCTAGAAAAACTAAATATTTTTCAATATCAGTTTATTATCCTATTTATTTTATTGTTTATTTTTGAATGAATTCATATTATTATTCAAATTATTTAAAAAAAATATTTATGAATGAAAGTAATATGTAGAAAAAAATAAAAATTATAAAAAACATTTATTTCTAATAAGGCCTCCACACTAGACTTAGCATGTATTGTTTATGACTAAAAAAATACATCATGAACTACAGAACTGTTTTCATGACCAAAACAAATCGTTATATAAATAAATATAATAATAATAATAACGTATTCATCACAACAACGTCTAGGCCCCAAACTAAGCATTAGCTTGTATTTTGGGTTCCTAGCAAAGATACCACATACATAAAAACCAAGACCCAGTATCAGTATCAATATTCATCATATAAATACTGACGCGACCTGTGATTCGAACTCGGGACCTCCAGCTTCGTCGTCAGGGTCGCTACCCACTAGGCTAAGCGGTCGTCAAATCAAATATTGTCAGTCCAATATTGTTATATGCAAGTACTCGGTATCGATTCGCAAAATTTCTTCATCACTTGTTCTATGCCAGAAGGTTCAGTGTGTGAACGCTTTGATGGTCTGACTTCCGGTTATGTGACGTCAATGTCACCTGTACGTAGTACAATGTGACCATACATACCTCATTTGAAGGTTTTCTGTGGTCTTTCAGGGAAACATCCTCGCTAGGTTCGCTGCACGATGTAGAACATATGGACTCGTGAATGCGCTCAAGTTTTTGTGTTTGTCTATGTATGCGCTCTTCCAGCCACCGCGCCTGAGTAAAATAAAGTTCAGTATTTTGGGTCGACACAATATCACTTATCAGGTTCATACCAACTTATGGACGACATAACAACAAATAAGAAAAAGTTGAAATGAAACTTTCAACTATGATTGGATACAATATAAATAGATATAGTAAGACCGGATTCATCAAAATAGTTCATTAGAACAAAAACTTGTTTTTGTTGGCGCCACAAATTTTGCTTTATTTTGAATTACGTTTTATTTTCCTACTTTTGTTTTTGCTTTTACGTTATTTTGTAAATTTCTTTTTACAAAAATTAGAAACCTTGATTTAATCTATATTAAATCAAGGTTTCTAATTTTTCCTTTTACCACTGACGAATGTGAAATTGGTTCAGATATATCGAAATCGAAAGCTGTAAGACGCGAGAATATACATGACCGTTCTGTATGTCCACACGAGCGAAGCCGTGGGCAAAAAATAACTAAATAAAATACTCACTTGTTCCTTAATCTTTTCCAAGAGAACAGCGCCGTCTTCGTCGTTCGCTGCGCAGTTCAAACACATCACTTCGGTTTGCTCGTTTCTTTCACTTCTTAGAGATTCCAATTCCCCGAGTAAACCTCTCATCTTGCTATCTCTCTCGTCTATTGTTCTTTTCATTTCTTCTAACTGTTCCAAAATTTGTGCTTCGTACACTGTCTTCTGCTCTAACTGAGATTCCAAATTCGCTATTACATCACGAAGTATTGACACTTTTTCGATACCAGCTTTCAACTCTTCGTCGGTCGCCATTTTTCTAGATTCCATGTCAGCTATTATTTGGTTCATCTCTTTCGTCTGAGATTCCAGTTGTTCCACCTGGTTGAGTCATTTAGAAAATTAATTATGATGATTTCAAATAATCAAACACCCCAAAGCTAAATAAGTCCGTTTTTTTAATACCATATTGATGCACAAGAAGCTTAGATAAGTATGTCTATTTTTATAAGTGATATTTTTAGATAATAAAGAAATAACTAATAAAGAAAATGGGATCAGAATTTGATGATAATTCACAAAGGGAAAAATGAAAGAAAAACCTTACATACAAGTGCAAAAGTAGTTGTACTACAAATGTTAGTAAAATGTTATTTTAATGCACGTAAAGAAAATATCAATAGTCAACACACATCAATGAAACGGTACAAGTCATGCTATTAGAAGTGCAACTAGGTACAGACAAAAAGAAATAATTTCCTAAAAATTAAGTACTAGTGATAGAATTATATAACGTATAGATAGATATGGATTTAGCTAAAAAACAATACTATTGAAGTGTCAAAACAAATACATATGAAAGGAAGGGAGTAAAAATAAAACATTTTCAGGAGAAACTTTATTTCCAGTTAGGAATTTTTCACTCGTCTCATTTAATAGTCATTGACGATGAATACACCAAAAACATACATTTTCGATATATAATTTTTTTTCTATGAATATAAATTTTAATATAAAAACAATAATTTCAATTGAATCAAAGCAATTACGACAAACAAGGACTCACATGTGCGCTGTGCGATCGACAGTGGCACGCGGTCTGCCTTAAGCAGTTCATCTGCACACAAACATAAGCTAGCCATCTAACAGACGAACATACACAAAACAAATAAAAAATAATAATACAATAACAATAAACATAAATACACAACATATATTTTTTATAAATGATAGGTACATATCGAGAAAATACCTTTTTTTTAAAATAGTATACATACTTTGTCCATATTATACAAGTGTGATTTAAGAGCCGGAAATATTTTAAACGGCTATTTATGGGCAAAGAAATTTCTTGAAATATTGCTGCAATAATTGGCTAGTTGACAATTTTTTTTTTATTATGTTATATAAAAGATTTTTTTAAATATATCATGATAGCGAAATATTTTTTATAAATAAATCCTTATTAGGTAATAAAGTTATGAATGTTTAAAATGCCCTGTTAGACAGAGAGGGCAATACCGCACACCGTACCTGTGACGTCAGGCCATTTAAAATAATGTTAAATATCGTTTTGCAAATAAGCGACAGAGATAAAATTTGAATAGCTTATAATTTCCATAATATTCTTCAACCGAATATAATTTTGTTTATAAATTTTGTTATCGTATAAAGTCAATTTTTATATTGTCTTGATAAATATAATGTTTTTAATATCAGTTAAAGATCCCATTGTACCATTTAGGGAATCTAAGTATAGAATTTTCTTTGTCTGTTGGCTATTATGAAAATCAGTTTACGTTTATTTAGTCACAGTAGAAAAAAATACGAAAACAATCATAAAATCTTAATTTCAAGCGCATACAGGAAGCGAACCCAAATAATTTTTAGTTTTTCGCATAGATTTTTTATTTAACGTTTTATTTTTATAAAAATTTTATTAGCGCGCAATGTACCAACCTTTGAACAAATATTTTAACTAAACATCTAAATATTAAACTGTACTAATGTATTATGCAGCCGAGAGGGGCGCGGGTGAATTGCAGTCGTCCATGGGCATAATTCACGCTCTTAAATCTTTTTCCTGATTTTAACCAAACATGTGCTGCTAAAACAAAATTGAGCTTTCAATGCTTAATTTTTTTAATCCAAATCAATGTAAAATGCTCGCAATGCTGTTTTTTAAACAAACGTGTCTTCGAAAATTGATACTTTAGATTCAATCTATTTTTTTTGTATACCCTTTCGGTAAAATTTGATAAAAGGGAAAACCACAATTTTTATAACTAAATGAAATTAATAAATTGAATGTGAGTTTTAGAACAAAATATAACACATATAGTAAAATACATATATCATAAACATGATAATAATGTAATAATAATTTTTAAATATAATATAATATATAACAAACTTTGAGATTTTATGCATGTTAAATTATTATTTTACAAACTAACGAACATTAGCAAATGCAAATAATTCGTGTGAAAGCACAGAATAAAATTTACTTATTTATAAACTTTGCAACAATCATTTACCACACATACTGTGCTAGAACACTGTGAAAGGTTATATTGAAAAATAAAACAATAAAATAATTAAGATTGGATAACTTATGGTATACTCAATCAAAGAAAATATTTAATATTTAGTCGAATGTTTACTATACATTTTATATTATTACTATTTTATTTTTCATGTATTTTCAAAACGGCCTGGTTTTGTAAACTATTTAATTAGTTCTACAAAATTATCCAAAACCATTAGAAATAGGATCTTATATAAACATTTTAGTGCAATTAGTATACAAAATACACTTAGTGGCTCAAATTCCCAAGATATATTTTAGTTAAATCAGATATGGAATAACAGAAGGTTTGTGCCATAATATTAATATATCTAGTGAATGTAAGCCTGTATTAAAATATAATCACTAACTTGGCCTATACACAATCAATAATATTGACAGAAGCATTGAAAAAATTATGTCAATATTGATATTATAGTATTGTTACATAAACATCTTTGAAATTTATGAAAACTTCACCATCACTAGATCTTTTTCAGAGAATGCTATAAAGTTTTATGGAAAGCGTTCGAAATTTCAACTAATGGTACACTTGACAACGTGCATGTCAGTGGTCAGATTTAAAGTGACAGTCTAGTGATAACGATAAACGTAGTGATAGTGATGTCACATTGAGATAAATTTTTTTCGCTTTAAACTATTGGAAAGCCAAACAGACACATTAAGAACTGGCCTTGCATTTTAACGACCGATTTAAAGAACCCGGGGTTTATAAGTTTATAGCAATGTTCGAATCAAATAAAGTCAATAATATTGATGGTGTACGCGCCACCAAGCACCTCTAAGTAAACATGTCAATAAAACTTTCTACCAGGCTTGTAAGCAGACTAACCTCACTCAATATCCTCGCGTTGCTCTGTAACCGTTGAACCAATCGTCCATTTTCATCTCTCAAATCACGAAGTTGGCGAGCGAAATCGTCGCGTTCCGTTTCACGCTCGGCCGCTTGTTCTTCTACGAACTGTCGAGTCGATCGCAGCTGACGGTTCGCCGCTTCGAGCTGCGTTCAATGTAACAATATGTTATGTCAGTCCTTCGTGTTTTCGCCTAAAAACTTTCGTGAATTTATGACCAACAGTGGACCTACCGCGCCAAACTTTGGTATAACTTTTAAATAAAATGCAATAAAATGAGCATTCTTTGAGTTGCCAGTATTATTAAATAAGTTGTATGAGCGCAATAACATCTCATTTCGCTTAATTAAACAATAAACAAACAACTCTGCCTATTACAAGAAAAATCCTTGCACATCCAAAACGATTTCAAAATATTACATAAGATATACCTATATATTATCATAATCATAAATTTATATACCTAGAATACTATGTAGTAGTTAGCAGTATAAGTAAAATTGCTTGTCAATCGTAATTTTAGGTTTAATTTTACGCATTAATATAGAATGGTGTTTTGGGGTAAATCATGAATAAAAATATTGATTTTAATTTCAAGTAGTTAACTACAACATTTCGGGAGCACGAGACTATACTGATAAGCACTTTTTAAACCTAAACCCGGCTATTTTGAAATTTTCTTTGTTGTAGCGGAATAAACCAAAACAATCTTCCATTTCGTCCAATCAACATAACATAACATTTGTATACATTACAACAACGTCTAGGCCCTAAACAAAGCATTAGCTTGTGTTTTGGATACCAAGCGAAAACACCACATACATATAACAACCAAGACCTGGTAACAGTATCAATATTCATCATATAAATACTGACCCGACCTGGGATTTGAACCCGGGACCTCCAGCTTAGCAGGGTCGCTACCCACTAGGCTAAGCGGTGGTCAATCAACTGCAATACGGTACTCGAAAAACTAGAAATTAAGAGAAATCTTTGTGCGAAATAAAAAAAATATCGTTTGATAATAACGACGTTAGAGCCCGAACGGGCGGACGAGCAAACTTAATTATTTTTTTAAAGTACCAGCGGCACTTTAAAATTCACTTATTTATTTATTTTTTATTGGTACACCGCCTCAACAAAAACATAATGTTTAGCAGTGGCAGCACCCTGCTCCAAATTCTTTGTGTGGCGTAAATTAAAATAAAATAGTGATATAAAAAAGTGTGGTACCGTTATTCTATGGAGTGAGATTTTGTATCTGCCATTTTACTATATCTAATTAAAAGTTATACTATAAGGCAGTCGATAAAAGGTTAACGTCGAAGTTTAACATGCAAATTCGTACAGGCCACTTATAACGAATTATAGCTATTGACCGGCTGTGGGACCAATAGCAACAGAATAATGTAATAGATATACCAATATCAGTTAATTTGATAACAAAACATTTGTGTGGCGCCGCCTAGTGGCCACAGCGACACGAATTTGATATATCGCTCGAAGTGCTGTCTGAGAAATGAGAATAAATGTCATTTACTGAAATTACAATATTTATTAAAAAACCATTTAAATAAAACCAGACAAGCTGGTGCAAAAAAAAAGTAGCGGGTACATTATTTTGTACGTACGGTTGTATGTATATTATTTTGAATAATTAGGTCCCAAACTAGACCCATAAGAACAGAATTTGACACTGTAAAATTATTATCATATGTTTTTTTTCCATATTTTTATTGAAAACATGTTAACTAATATTATCATAATAATACCTGAGATATCGCACACAGCGCCATCTAGTCTCAAACTAAGCAAAGCTTATGTTATGGGTAGTAGACAACTGATATATACTTAAATATTTTTTATAATATTTACATGTATGTTTTAATTAAATTGATTGACAACTCAAGGAAATGCAGTTAAAGCGTCAATTTCGTAGTTAAAGTTTGAGATATTTGTATCCATAGGGTCTAGCGATTGGACATAATCCTAAGTCAGGCAATGCAACATTATTATTTTGGACCAACAATGTTTAGACTGCGCCCCGATGTCTTTTAACAGCCTGGTTTTTGATGGGGGCTATTGCGTTTGAGTTCATCACAAAGCGAGAAGCAACGAGAAGCATGGTAAAGAAATGCCAAATGTAAATTAAACATTGTTGTACTAACCCCAGCATGATTACCAAAATTAAAACCATAAGAACTTGGTCGGCAACTACAAAAAAAAAACGTGGGGTCGGCTGTCGTGGAGTCACGGCCGCTTTACTTTAGAGATTCGCGAATTCGATGCTGCTATTAAATGTACGTCAAAATAAGGAAAAAAGTCAATCGGGCTATTTGTTCATGTTTTATAATCACATATACTCGTATAGCAGATTTTCTCCACAATTTTTTAACACAAGGGCCATATTTTTCGAAGGGCTCAAGTCACAATGTTGTTTGGCCAAAAATTGGTAGTGGAAGATGGACCTTTAAGTCGATATGCCTTCCGTTTCTGTATCTTTTATAGCTCTCTAGTGACAAACCTAGAAAAGTACACAATTTTCGTGACGCAAATTTTTGTAACTGACTATCCGTCTGAGCTGAAAGACGTTCTTCAAATTCACGTCAACAAACAATAACTTTTGACAGCTGACCTTCTGTGGCGCCATCTCGAGAGCTACAAAACGGTGGCCTTCATTGCGATTTCACACATTCATTCCATTCACTCAACTCCTCTCACAGTAAAAATGCATTAAATTATTGAGTAAAAGCGTACAATTTAAATAATAACAACAATATTACAAATTAAGTCGAAAATTGAAATAAATACATTACATTTCTACGATTTATTACACACTAAAATTATAAATAATTAATAACATAATTACATAATAAGCCATGCTACATTAACAACATCTACGTCCAATCTCGATTACACTGAATATTAACATACATTGCATAATTATAATAACATTTAAATATATACTATTTATTACGATTATATTTATATATTTAAATGAAAAATATTATGACTACACGAGATTCTAATATTCAGAATATTGAGAAAAGCGCACTTCCCTTTACCTTCTCACAGCAGATCTTATGTACTGGTGAATGGGTCATCCTCTTAACCTGCGAGTGTGCAGTGCAAAGAGCATAGGTACATAAACAATGAAATACATACATATCGATAAAATAGCTGTGTAATTGTGTCTTAAAAGACAGAATTATATTTCGTGGGAGTTTTATCTAGCAATAATGAAATTCTCAAATTTGTTCCTGTACCCAATAAGACTCTAAACTTTCTCAGGAAGTATATGGTAAATATAGCCTATAATATTGTGTGAACATTTGTGACAGGATTTAATACACAATAACATACTTATCATATTATTGGGGGATCGATTTATTAAAAGTATCGAAAACAAATAAAAAAATTATGAAAAAATCAGCATTATTTTTCTTAAATATTTTAATAGATGGTCACTGCGCGGCTCGCATCGGTAACTGGGCCGCCGTACGGGATAGACATCATATTATTGACCGTCAAAAGGCGTGTTGTGTTCGTAAATTAAGGTTGATAACTGAGTCAGAGGGTGGACCAGCAGTGACAATATTTCTTTGAAGAAAATACGACCCAATTTCTTTGCGTAAAAACAGACTTTAGTGCTACACGCAAATCAATAACGGGAAATATATTTTGCCATAACTGTTATAAATCTCTAAAATGTTTCCAGATGAAATATATAGCCTGCTCAATAGTTGAAATGAATTGTGTACAAAAAGCAAACCGAAAGGGTATGAACATAATATAAAAATAGAGAAGTATGTGTTTGAGTGTAGTTCATGTAGCTGGATACCAAGTCATCAAAAGTTAACATTTTGGAAAGTATAATACCTTACATAAAACTTGGAAGGAAGCTGGGATAATTTTAAGGTTTCCGTAATTATATAAATTAAACAAGTAAGAGCAAAGAGAAACGTGGAGTTGAGAGGTCTGTTTTGCACCTTGTATCTTGGTACTGAGTGTTTATAGTTTCTATCTACCCCTGATGAGAAACAGGCGTAAGATTATATATACATACAAATAACCGTAAAGACGTCCCATACCTGTTGAGCCAAATCGTCTCTTTCGCGCTGTGCTGCATCTAGCTCGTTCGATAGTCTAAGCATGTCACCACGTGGCGAGTTGGATCCGTCAACTGATGCTGAACGTGAGTCGATACGTGGCGGGGTTCTAGGAGGCTGCCTGACAGGCAAGGACAAAGGCGCTCGAGGATGCTGGAGAGTTCCATATCTGTATGTGAAAATCGTAGAATAAACAAATTAGAAAGCATACAGAATGCTTTCAATAGGTATTTGGATTACACTCATTACATCAGCACGTCCACTGGCAAAATAAACTGTGATATAACATATTTAGTTAATGCATGTACAAACTTTAAGGCTGACATTTTCTATTATTTTTTATACAAATTTTTATTTCCTGGTAATGCCATTTCCATACTCGATCACCATTAATTTTTTGGTAAAAATTTATTAGACTAAAACTATCATAAATATTGAAATAAAATCATCATTTCAATTTTTTTTTTTTAAATGAGTCAGTTAAATGATAGGTATGAATATGACTAAAAATTAAAACTCACAATATTAATATATTTATAGACTAAGAAAAATAGAATATATATGTGTTTAACATTATGAAGTATTTTCTTGCAAATAATATTAAGACATATTTTTCTAAATGAGCAAAATAAAAAGCATAGGCTATGGAAAAAAAACGTTTATTGTTAGTAGGTAACCATAGCATGAATTCAAAATTACTGAGATAGTTATACATATATAAAAAGTTTTACCTAAAAAGCAGACTTTACCTTAGAAGGTCTTTTTTGGACAGACTTCAGTTTATTATTAAAACAATTAATAAAACTTTTTAAATTACTATATAGGTATATTTTATCCAACCACTATGAGACTAAATAACGAACCAAAATCAATTATATTACTAGCAACATTTTAAAGCCATCATTAATTTAATCACTGATAAAAAAAAATGTGTCATGATAGCCAGAGCGCAGCGAACCTGCTTTTAGATTTATAAGGCCGTGGTTCAAATTTGGGCGTGTACCAATGAGTTTTTCTGACTCAAGTACATAACTATCACTGAGTACGTGCCTCTGAGAGCACATTAAGCACTCGGTTTCGTTTGCTGTCAATAGATGGCAATCGTTACAATCCGCCAACCCGCATTGGAACAGCGTGAGCTACAAGCCCCCCTCACCTTGGGGGGAAGCCTAAGCCCCTGCAGTGGGATATAATGGGCTGATGAGAAAAATTCCTACTAGTTATATTATTTCTTAAACACTGCTTGATTAATTACATGCCTTAACTATCATTGTAAAGCTTTTATTTCAAGTTTTTTTTAATATCACATACCAAAAGAAAATTATATCTATCATTAAATTAATTAAATAATTAACTTTTTTTAAAGTCTTTAATAGTTTGATTTTAGGTTTTGACACAATACTGGGAAACTAAGTCTTTTCACACCACGTCAATTTAATTTATTTTTAATTGCTTGTAAACAAATTGTGCCTACTTTGCAAATCCATTGTAGTTAAAAGCAGTTAAAATGTAATTATTTAACGACTCACCCTTCAGCTATAACGTCGCCATTATTGTGGTCGTCGTGCATCAGATGTGAGATCCTAATCAAGGCCGCCTCCAGTTGATTACGCAGCAAGCCCTCACGTTGCACGCACTCTGCCATTGCTTCCTCCATATTCTGAAATCAAAACTTTTATGAGAAAAAACTATGATTGGCTAAAACTTGAAAATATATGTGGGTGCATTTACTTGTCTTCTTAAAGTTACACTTCTTGAATACATGTTGAAACTTTCATGCAATACAAAATAAGACGGGCTGGTGAGATTTGGAGTGATGGCCAAAGGTTGATCATCAATCAACTTAATTACCTTTCTGTAAAATTCGCAGTTGTCGCATGATTTCTGTTGAGATTCCAAGTTCTCAACCAGTTCGGTAATCGCCAATTGATTTAATTGTGACGGCTTTGATAGAGACTGCATATGCGTCTCTGAAAAAAAAACCAAAATGATGTTGCGTTTACATTGATTTATCAATTTTAATAATAAGTATTTGTAGTCGGTAAACAAAAGCGAAATAAAAGCGTCCGCAAAATGCGTCGGCCGATGCGGCCCGCTACCGCTCCGATGTGTGCGCCAGTCTATGCAAATACTTATTACGGGTCGGACGGGTCACACTTTTTACGAGAATGTGACGAGAATTAAATCGAGTTAATGTTCAAATTAAATTAAAAAATAATCTAATAACCGTCTGCGGGCATAAACTAATGTTAAATTAAAATGTTTACTCGCCATAAATACGATATTCAGCTCTTTTTTGCGTTCTTAACGAGTCGTTTTACAAATTTTTAAGACAAAAGTCGGCATCGCGTACGTTTATTCGGCGCTAAGCCATTACACTGACTAAAAGCCGGTTGGTGAACTTATTGCGTTTTGGATGAGTTTCTGCGCGGACACTTTAGAACGCGGACAGCCCATCCAGTTATATTGGTACATCAATGTGCGTTTAATTGAAAAGTATTTTGTGCAATGTAATCATATTAAAGGTGGGCCTGGCGTAATCATTTCATACATACTTCCATAGTACAAATACAACTTAGTTACATAGTTTATATACGAAATTGTTGATTCTAAACTTACAAATGAATATCTATTTTATCAAAAAATAAACGTTTTTAAATTCGCAATTTTAAATTTTAGCAACATTAAAATGAAGTTTTCGCTTTATTGCTCGTTATATGTGACTTAACACTCGTTCGGAATCAGCATGCTGGAGAATAAAATGGCCAATATATAAATATCACAAACAAGGTTTTAATAAAATAGAGATAAATGTTTGAAGGCTGATGATTATTATATAAAAAAGTTAATTATGAAGTCAGATTAAATCGAAAACTCCTGGAATATCGCATCCACTTCAGTGGTTCGCGCGATGTTTTAAATTTATACTGCGGAGGCCACTTGGTGGCGCTGAAGTTTAGTAAACGATTCCTTATTGAAACGACATCGGTACGCGTTTTATGCCCTTTTATAATGGCTATTGGCCAACATGGCCAATATATGGGCCTACAACTAAATAATGGCGTAATTACTTAACATTACCAATGACATAGTATCAATAGTTTTAGTAATAAGATAAAAATTATGTTTCAGAAAAGCAATGACTTTAAATCCCAACTTACTGCTTTTAGATACTTTAGCCGACAGTTCGAGCAACTCCTGGGCTTCACTACGTAGTCTCATCAGGGAGGATTCTAGTTCATTCTTTATCTCCAAACTAAGGTCCCTCTGATTTAGAGGTTGCGAAGTCCCTTCGTCTAGAGCGGACAACACACTACGCAGGTCTGGCGCAAAATGCACTCTTTTGCCACTGCTTCGTGATACTAAACTGACGTTTATATCGCTGCCAGTGTTTGGGGTTGATGGGCGAGATTCATTTTCGCCTAATAATCTGAAAAAAAAACAATGGCATGTAAACAGAACAGTTTGAAAAAAAAGGGAAGGTAACTTTTAGAGAGATTGTCTTTTATGTTAAAGCTAATGGGTACTTATTTCCAGACATATATTCAGAACGAAACACTGAATATTGGTTATTTTTTTTATCACTGCGCATAATTTTTTATATGATTTAGTAACGTGAATACAACACATCACCTTTAACAAAACGATCTTTTATTTTTTTGCGGGGGACGGACGTGCAGCGCACGGCGGCTCTTGGCAGTGCGAGTAGGATGATACGACTCGCAGCATTTTATGCATACATTTACTCAATTTTAGTTTTTTTATTTTTGAATAAATAGATAAATAAGTGAAATTATATTTTTTATTTTCACAAAAGTGCGAAATAAATATTTATGCGCAGTAATAAAAAAAATGTTTTACGGCGTGTTTGGCAGACTTTTTGTTTATTTTGGTTAACTCTTCACGCTTTATAAATTTGGACTACATTCAGCAGAATATACTATGTTTGCGTGTTGACGAAATTATAAGAAATAACATCCATTAAAAAAACTATATGTCAATAGTTAACGAAAACTACACACAGTTCTATATAGCGTTCAGTTAGTCATGTAAGACTCTTTTATGCAACCAAAAGCGAAATATACGCTAGCTACCAAACTATCAACCATAAATAAGGATTTAAAACAGTGAAATATTCTATAAATATGTTCTAGATTTATTATGGTTAAAGCTACCAACTGCTGGCAAAGAGCCACTCTCCAGTGTTATTAATTAGTCCATAATAAAGCAAATTTATTTATAGAGATTGTAAATACACCAACTATCGAGAGTGCACTCGCGTGATATACCATTCTAAATAAGCATTGTTATTAAAATGACCTGTACAGTGCGTGTAACCGATCCGTGCGGCTGTGAAGTACGACGATGTGCATGCCCGACTGCGTAAATCCGTCGTACTTCTTGTTAAAATTTTCTATGCAATTATGTTACTACGTTTCTGTGACTAAGTTCAGAGCCACACAGATCTATTACACGTACAATACACTCACACAACGTTTAGAGTAGCTTTATTCAAAAGATTCGTATTATTTGCAAAAACTATTAGTTAAGTCCGTTGCGACGCTACATCACAGCACAAAAGTAACTTTTCTAAGCAATACTAGGTCAGTGAAATGTAAATATACTCTACTGATGCCTATTCGCTCAAATAATCTGATAATACACTCACGTGTCTGTGGGTAGTACATGTGCTAGCAGTTCAGCTAGTACAGTCTTGTTTAGTTCATCTTCAGCCGCGACACAGTAGGCCACGAGTTGGGTAACGACACGTTGTAGCGTGCACGCCACGCGCTTTAAGCTGTCTCTGAAATGCACAAAATATTGTCTCACAATGTAGACGACGCTACAACGTAAGAACCCTCGAATATATAAGACCAGCTTGAAAAGCTAAGTATGTAATTATTATAAGCAACTACATTATGTCAGTCGAGCCGAATCAACACTTCGAAGTAATGTATCAAAGTGAGTGTTTACACTGAAAAGTAGGTATAGAGAAAAAATAAACGATTCGTCAGAACTACGCATCCTGCCACCGCCTAGTCGAGGCAATAGTTCGAATTATAACACTATCGATAGCATACCCATGTCAACTTATGAAAGAATCACAGTACTAGGCGACTATACAATTCAGTCGGTTATACTACCGCTAGGCGATTGAAGATATAAACAACCAAATTGTGTAGGCGCCTAGTATTGTGATCCTTTACCAATTTAACTTGACTATGCTACTTGATAGTTTTATAATTCGAACGATCATCGCCTCGGCTAGGTGATGGCGCAATGCATGATCACGCTGTTGACGTTACCAGTCACCATAGAAGCCACAGACATGACATGCATAGCTGACAGCTCTTGCAGGACGAATATTTTTGATTAGCAACCCGCCAGCTACCCTTACTACACAGTAGTGTATGTGTATTGGCATCAAATAAGTAGCACCGTGTAAACGATAACTGCCGCCTGCCTGTACGGTGTTCTGATAATTTCGCACTATGCCACCAGTTAGGTACCGGGAGCACATGCCGGGATGGCGATATTAAACGGTAAGGCGCCAGTCAGACGGAACTCAAATCGCCACGTACCAGTGGTCTTTCAGTCAACTCCTCATTAGCATGCTAGCGACTGATAGCGTGTAAATCGGTTTTAGAATACAATATTTGTTTTTTTCATTTCTCATACTTGGAAAGTAAGCTTGAAGTTACCTCATCGGAGGGATGAAAACAGTACTTTTCGTCCCTGAAAAACGAATTTTCCTGCTGTCAAAAAATTAAACAAACTAAACAAGCAATGTCCCAACTTTTTACACAGCCACTTTCTTAAATTGCAGAGTAAAATTGTAATTAAAAATATTATCAAAAGTTATGTGACATGACATCTATACTAATATTATAAAGCTGAAGAGTTTGTTTGTTTGTTTGAACGCGCAAATCTCAGGAACTACTGGTTCGAATTGAAAAATTCTTTTTGTGATGGATAGTTTATTTATTGAGGAAGGCTATAGGCTATATGTATAAAATAATACTATCTGTCTGTCTGTCTATTCGAGCAAATCTCCAAAACGGCTATACTGATTTTGATGAAACTTCACAGATATGGAAAGAAAGTAGTCAAAAGTGACATACACTACTTTTTGTATGTCTGTATGTACGTCCATCTGTCTATTCGAGCTAATCTCCAAAACCGCTTAACCGATTTTAATGAAATTTCACGGGTATGAAAAGGAGGTGTTTAAAAGTGACATGCGCTACTTTTTGTTCGTCTGTCTGTCTGTACGTCTATGTGTCTATTCGAACTAATCTCCAAAACGGCTGAACAGATTTTAATGAAACTTTGCAGACGTGAAAGAAGGTTGTCCAGAGTGACACCAGCTACTTTTTGTGGTTGTCTGTCGTTTGTCTTCACTGATCTATCGGCGTAGATAAAGCCGAAACTACTAAGTCTACGAAGCCAAAATTTGAAACAGTGGTTTATTTTATAAAGTGAGTATTAATTTTTAAGAATGAAATATTTGGAAATTTCAAATTTAAGGAGGGAGGGATGGAGGGGTTTGTATGACAGTCTTTGTTCTTTAAAGTTAGAAACATAAAAATTTTAACATAAATAAATAATGACGTGTTTCAGTGTTTTTTGATTTCCACATTTTAAGGGTGGGAAACGGGAGGTGAAGCGTATGGGAGTATCGGTTTTCTTAAAAGAGTGGGGAGAGTGAAGATTGAAAGTTTGAATGGGTGTACCCAATATTAGTTTCAGCAAAAAGTACGTATAAACTATTCCGAATGTTAATACTACCTAAAACAGGAATGTGTAGTCTACGCAAGCGAAGCTGCGGGCGGTCGCTAGTTATATTATACTTCTACAATTTACTTTTCAATAAATTATTATTTAATTTACATAGATTTGAGCTAAATATTTACCATAATCAATAATAAAAAATACTGGCTGCTAAAATGCCACAGAAAAAAAATATTAAAAAGGCGGGAAAGCGGTAATTCGATCTTCAGTTGTTTTGTTGAGTGCTACCTAATTCTTTACGGATAGGTACAGATATTTGTATAAAATGAGTTCATCAAATTAAGATATGGATTTAACGCCTGATTTCATTAGAAAAGAGGCTAAAACTAATAAGGTTTTTATTTACTTTTTCATATTCAAAATGAATAGCAGTGTTTACCTCGGGTAAAATACCTATGTACCTTGTAGGTATAACAATCTATTATTAAGGCCTATTCACATATTATGCTATAGCGAAGTAAATGCATAAAGATCAAGCTGTGTTTTTACTGAGTCACAGAACAACGTGTTCTGCATGAGTGGTACGCTGGTGATGTTAAATCTTTATCCAGTTTAGATGTAGATTGTTGAAAAAATAACTGTAAAATATTTTCATTGGGGATTGTCATAGCCACAGAGAATCAAGTAGGTTAGAGGTGTAATGTAACTGTATTTGTTCAGAGACACGTGTTCCAAAAATTAATACAAAAGAAATATAAATAAGAATGTAACGCATACGCAAACAGTTTTGTCTCAGATTTATATGATTTTAGAAAGCGGTTATGTCGTTCATCCCTTTCTCTTACATCTTTGGTATGATACCATGTCGCATTTTAAAGTTTAGGTTAAGAGATCTGTCTTAAGTATGCAGCATATTGCATACCTACTTGAAGAGGACAGCGTAACCGCCTACATGCCAGCTCTAACCTACTCTAATGCTCTGTGGTCATAGCCCACAATGACACGGGGACTGTCAGGCGAGGCCTTGCGATAAGGACCTTGTGCTTGCGAATGACACTCCGGAAATCACCAATCGACCCAAATAAATTTGATAATAAATCACAGAATAATATTATCCATTTTTTTCGCATGCGTTAATAGATCTTATAACCATTGCCATCATAATTTATTGGTAAAAAAAACTTAATCGTATAATAATTGTTTAATATTACGCATAATATCTTTGTTCACAAATATTAAAGAACATATAATTTTTTTTATTTCAGGGGTTAATTTTAGGGGTGGAAAAGAAATAAAAAAAATATAAAATTATATACATATTATTTTAATTTTTATCCCAAATAAATAATTGTACCTACTCTAGATATTAGTAAAAACGAAAACCGTGAGGGTTCCATATACCTATTATTACTTAGTTTACCGTGTAAACCTAAATAGGATCGCTTTAGCACCCCAATCTATAATACCTACTCATATTATAAATACGAAAATAGACAGAGCAAATTAATTTGACAGCAGCGTTTGGTTTTAATAGTCATAAATGTCAGTTCACAGTATCAAAGTGACATTTCGCATTTCGGGGGGTTGAAACCGGCGCGCGGGGGGTTCCTCGGGGTTGAAGAGCGGCGCACGGGGACCTTACGCACTGAAACTCAGACTAAAACTCGCCATCTTGTTGTGATGTATACGTTATTGTTATTATCTTACACCAGTTAGCTATAGTATGAGTGCTTAGACGGTAAACGCAGAAGAGGGCTTCTAGTCATTTCGTTCTTTTATGGGAAAATATGTTTGATTTTTCTACACATAAACACGAATGAACGTGTTTTGGTGAATGGAGATTAGTTGAGAGGATAACTTCTAATATAACTACGTACTTTGTATCTGGTTGAAACTTCCTATTTTACACAAAATGTTGTCCTTTTTCAGTTCGTAATGAAATAACAAAAGGCTTCTGAAGGTTTCCATGGGACACGAATCCCAAAATAATCAAAATTTGACACGAGAGACTAGCGATGCTTCGAAAAGTGGATTAAAATATGTTCGCGAGATCGGACGAAGGAAAACATAGAGGGATGTCATTTACGTCCAAGCGGGCAGAGCTGCGGGCAAAAGTTAGTTCACAGATATGCTCTAAATCTGAAAGTGCCGGTAAAAAAATATTTATTTGTATATTCTGTTAGAACTAATCCAACTAAGCATTTATCAATATGATTCCAAAACTATACGAGCATTCTGGTAAATTTGTTTATTTCAAAACATTGTGTTTGTATACATTTTCGACGAAAAAAAAAAACAGAAGAAAATTAAATATTCTGTTATAACATGGCATTATACATGTCTGTCGGTAAGATATGAAGATTTTGAGTACAATATTTGGCATAATTACTTTCAATTGAGTTCAAATTTTTTTTTTATAATACAAATACATCTTTTATTTTCAACAGTTTGTTGTTAACACTTTTCTAAACATAAGATTTAATGTGCGTTTATTCACCGAACTTTGAATGTGGCAGACTAGAAGGCGCACGCTTGCTGAACTGAACGACTCAAAGCCAACTAGGTATATATACTTAAAAAAATAAATATCGGTATCTGCCTTACATTCAATAGTATGTAACTAGTTGTGGCGGATAATACACAAAGATCTAAACACTACACAATTATCTAGGTAATCAATCGCGTGGACCGAACGCTCGCCCGTCTCTTTTCCTCATCCTATGGCTCAAATGTGATAATTTTGGTTCTCGAACTTAACGGCCAGCATTACTCCTCTATTGAACTATTTCAAAGGTCGGTGACGTTTATGGCATTCAATAATTATATCGAAGTCATCTGGCACAACTATGACTTTTATTTTAAATAATTCACTTAAAACTATCACGCCATACGAAAGAATGTTTATAATGTCATGAAAAAATTCAGTTTTCGAAAATTTTTTTCCTCAATAATGTATGAAAACAGATATTTGTAAATACGAATAAAACTATGCAGAATGCTCCTAGAGATTTGGTATCATAGTAATAAACGCTTAGACGGACTAGTAACAGAATATACCTTTTTTGGTCAGCACACTTTGGACCAAAATTGCATGAAGACTGAATGTTTTTCATATCCTCACCTCTCCTTCGTGACTTCTTCAAGATGTCGGTTTTGGTCAAAACTGTGATTTCGCCGCTGCTTCCACTTGTCCGCGTCGAGTGGTTGTTCGTCGCGGACGCCCGGCACCTTTACCAAAACAAAACACCAAGTTTAACACGATTGCGAAAAAAAAACAGAAAATAGTTATGAAATAGGATGATCATTTTACTTATAGTCCGAGCGCCCGTGATCAAAAACGGTCACGATTTTTAAGTTGTTGAACTTTTGATAAGTGATACAGTGACCATTTACAGACTACAATTAGCCAACTAGGTATGGATGTGTCACGGGGCGGCGGTGGCGGCGCGCGAGGCCCCTGTGATTATGTAAAATAAAAAATTTAGGTAAAATAATAGTCTGAAGTATAAAAAATATTTTGTACCTACCTACTAACTGTCATCATGGTCTGTTTTTATAAAAATAAAGAATATTTATTTTACTCTAGCGACCCACCCCAGCTTCGCACGGGTAGCAGAGGACATTTGCCTACATTTTTTTTATGTCGTAGTGTCGATAATTAGATTAAATGTAATGTAAGTCCATCCTACTTGGAGTATTTTTAATATATTTATTTCCAATTCTGTAAATATTTGAAAAATTAAAGAATATATACATAAAAACCAACTAGATTGTTTTATATTATAATATGTAGTGATAAACTAGAAACTAATTGACGACCGCTTAGCCTAGTGGGTAGCGACCCTGCCTACGAAGCTGGAGGTCCCGGGTTCGAATCCCAGGTCGGGTCAGTATTAATATCATGAATATTGATACTGGTACCGGGTCTTGGTTGTTATATGTGTGTGGTGTCTTCGCAAAAATATTTATATATGTATATATTATAAAGAATATTTAAGTATGTATATCAGTTGTCTAGTAACCCATAACACAAGCATTATACTTGCTTACTTTGGGACTAGATGACGCTGTGTGGGAAGTTCCATGTACTATTATTATTATTTCTTATTTCTCATCGTGAAAATCATTTTAATTTCTAATACATAAATGGATTTTGTTTTTAATAGACAATGAGCTTCGTATCAGTGTGGTATCAGTAAGCCAACCATATGTTAGCATTCGGTGGAACAGCAGCGATAGAAGCAGGCGCATGCCGTCCATGAAAGCCAAAAAGCCATTTCTGTCGTATGCACCCTCCCACAGGATTTGAAACTTGACTAGTTAGCTTAATTTGAGAATTAGACCTACCGCACGCCGATGAATGCAAGTTTGACTGACCGACTGACCGAGTGATTGGAAACTATAACTGCGAAGCCAGTGGGCCGTGGATTCCATTCCAGATCGGGATTTCGGATCGGAAGAATATTAGTGTGCATGAACATGTCTATTTGATCCGTGCTGGGTGTAAAATATCTATATATGGATATTTTATAAATAATTAAGTATGTATATTAGTTGCATAATACTCATAATACAAGCATAATACTTGCTTACTTTGGTACTAGACGACGCTGTGTAAAATGTTACAGGTCTTATTACCGCTCCCCCTGCCCCTCATAACCTTAGCAATTTATTTTGAATAATTTCAAACAAACAAGCTAAAATTTGTATTTTTACAAAATCCTGTATCCGCGACTGGATCGCAGTCAATGAATGAGCACTGTAAATTCTAATAATTTATTAAAACGCTATCAAAACTGTCACACATAAGAAACACTGTGTTTAGTGTTTTGTTTGATGCAATAAATTACATAGAAATTATTGATTACATTCTAAAAAGCTTTTACGAACCACAAATCTTCTTAACAGCACCATGTCAAATTTCACATCTTCCAAAAATTATTCCTTTTATTACTGTTATTTATTAACGTCATAGTAATTCATAAAATCACAACTACTATTTAGTAAACAATAATAAATGAGATTATTGAAGAACATGAAGAAAATTCACATTAAAATAAACTTTGGAAATAAAACTTTCTTAGGTATACTAATAGTGGGTATTTAGTATTCAGTGTAAACAAAGAAAACGCCATTACAATACAAAAAGTAAATAAAAGCAAAATGTGCGGGCACACCAAAATAGATACATGACAAAAAATCCTGCACGTGCGAGCGTGGGGGAGATCAAATGGCTGCAGTTTAACTTCCATAAATTCGGAAGAGCATTGCTCAGATTTCAGCTTAAAAAAAACAATTCCAGATTAAAATCGTCCCTACTAATATTATTAATTAGAAAGTAACTCTGTCTTATGTCTGTCTGTCTGTTACGCTTTCACGCCTAAACCGCTGAACCGATTTTGATGAAATTTGGTACAGAGATAGATTAGACCTTGAAGTAGGAGATAGGCTACTTTTTGTCTCTCTGTCTGTCTGTTTGTTTGTCCAGGCTGATCTCTGACACGGTTGAACCGGTTTCGATGAAACTTTGCAGACAAAAAAAAGGAGGTTGTGAGGAGCAAAATACTATTTTTTGTCTACTTGTCTGCTGGAGAGTGACATAGGCTGCATTTTACACAGAAAAGGTACGATTTCTATGGGATTACTTATTGTACACGCTACACTTAGTACTAAAGTGTATAAAACGTGGAATAATAGAATAGACAGGGAAAATTTATTCCGGAAAAATACATGGTACAGTTCTTTTAGGATAGGTAACGGATTCTGATGAAATTTGGTACAGCATGGATATTTCTTGTAAGAATTTGTTTTCAACGGTGTCAATTTCCAAAGCGGAGTCAATAGAATAAAAGAAATATAATATTGAGACGTGACCCTTTCAAATATTTAAATAACTGATTTCAATCATCTCATATCACAGAAACTTCAGAAAATAGATAATTAATAGGGCTAACTAGGCTTGAATAAATAAAATCAGAAGTGGAGACCACACACTGATTTTATTGAGAAACCAGACACCGCACAGATGTTCCTCGTTTATCCCATGGGACAACGACCCCAAATAAAACCGTAGGGAATGCATCGAAAACGACCAATTGTATTCAATTAATCGTTTGGCCGAAAATACAATGTATCCTATATGCATCTGTTGTTACGATAATTTAACTTTAATAATAGGTGACGTCCGGTCAAAAGTTAGCCACTTAGTAATGTAATAAACGCATTTTTAGTGTTTGTCGAAACACTCGAAATGGCGATTAAAAATATATATTAATAACATTTAATAAACCAGTAATAATAATCAAAATATGTCTACTGAGAAATGAGAGGACTGCCTTTATTTAAAGAATCAACAGTTTATAAATTAAATTATTCAACAATTTCGACTAGAATTTAAAATCAAAACGTTCAGTGTTTGTTAGTTACTTTTCGGGGGTGTTAAATTTCTTTCGTTAGATTTCGGGGCAAATAATAATAATGGCTATAGTACTTATTTTATATATTAGTGTTATATAAGCTGTTTGTTTTCCTAAATAAATAAAATAAATTTAAAAATAAAATTTAAAATATTTAGTAATATTCAGTAAACCAGTATGATTTCAGAATCAACAATTTATAAATTAATGTATTCAACAATGTAACAACAACAATTTAAAATGAAAAGGCCGTAATCCGATAAAAATTTAAAAAATACATTATGTAAGATTTTTATAAAAATGTAAGTTTTATGAACGTCAATATAAATATTATTATTCACGTCTATATCACAAAAGTTTTTCTGTGAAATCACTCGTATTTAACACAGTTGCTCATATGCAACGACACGCGTGTTTCTCGCGCGTGAACTTGTACGACTGGTATGGCATGGCTTGGCTTTAAATTAAACAAACTTCGTTGAGGGTTACACTACTGTGTGACTAGATAAGTTGTCAAAGAGTTAACCCATTGGCCGAGTGGTTAGAGACCTAACTGCAGAACCCAAGGTTGTGGGTTCTATTCACGCCCGGGACAAATATTTGTGTCCATGAACCTGTCCATTTTTTCGGTGTTTTAATCTAAAATGTTTATATAAGTATATAGTATAATCAGTATATCATATTAGTTGTTTAGTACCCATAATACAAACATAATACTTGGTCACTTTGGGACTAGATTGCTATATGAGACGTCCTAGATATTATTATTATTACAAAGAGCAAAAAAAACTGGCTAAAGCGCAAGGCGGACTCGTGACCGAAGGGTTCCATTTCCATACAGTTATAAACGTATATTGACGTATTTAACGCTACTTTGCCATCAGAATGTCACGTAAGCGCATATTTCAATAAAAAAATATTCTAAAAAAAACAATTTTTAGGCACGTTGAAGGTGCTTTAGTATGTAATGAAAGAACTCCAACCGTAATAGTGAACTTACAACTTTTTGTAATGTGTCAGTCTTGTCACTACATTTCATAAAATAAAGGCCCCCGCCGCATCTGTCTGTCTGTCTGTCTGAACGCGATAAACTCAAAAACTCTTGAACGCATAATTCGGATTGGCATATTGTTGACACCAATGGACAGAGTGATTCAAGAGGAAGGAAGGTTAGGTTAGGTTATATGTATTTATTCTTTACTTTTTCAAATATTTATAGAATTGGAAACAAAATACTTTAAAAATACACCAAGTAGGATGAACTTACGTCACATTTAAAGGTAATTAAATCCAATCCACATTATCCACATGTTTGACGCAACAAGCTGATATAACACGACGACAGAAAAAAAAACATTACGACTTATATGCTCTGCTATCCGTGCGAAGCCAGAGCGGGTCGCTAGTTTTTAATAATACTTTTTTCGTTGTAATATGACTTTAAGATTTTTTATGTGATATAGACACAACGATTTTCGGATTATTCTTTCATTTGAGTTATAAGATCTTGCTTCTTGACAAATTTTATAATTCTAGGTCAACCTATAAGTTTTGATTTAGATTTGATATGGCCAGTCAGGCATTTTTTTTATTGGATTAACTTAGAAACTTGTTTTTTTTTTCAGCTCTTAGGGATCGTAGACCTAAGCACTAGATATTAATTGCAATTGATACATTCATATATTCCTAAGAAAAAATATAATTATTAAAAAAAAAACACATTTTCTTAAGGGATCTAACTACAAATTAGAGAAAGTACAGGGAATGTACTCTATATATTATGATTTACTTGCGATTGTCAAAATATGCGGCATAAAAGGCCCTATTATTGGGTTGACTTAGAGGCAAGGTTCGGACGGAACCTTTTTTAATTCCAACATGTCTGTCCTTTCATATGTTAATAGACTAATCATAAGTTACTTTTGTGATTCGTTTATACTTGTTTCTCGTTCTAAATAAAAATACAATCAAGGATTCACAAAACGACAAAAACATAGAAACGTATCTATATATAAATGAGATGAACGCATCTATATGCGACCATGTTTTCTCCCCTCGCATTGGGTAGTCGAGTTGACGGCTCCCCGTAATAAAAGCGAGACTTCGGATATGAACGACACACATCCTGTCGTACTTTTTATCTACTTATTTCGTTTGGCATTTGTAAGAGACGATATATGCGTCATAATGTAAATTGTAGAAATTGTCATTAGTTAACATTTCGCGCACATCATAATTACCTTTTCATCATCATCATCAGCCCGTGTCTCTCCACTGTACGATATAGGCCTCCAAGGCTCGCCACCACACATTATTACCCTTTACACCATGCAATTTAAATTAATATGTTAGTAGTGAGCGCAAAATTAAAATTAGATATGGCGCGACATAATAAATTCGAAAGGGTCCCACACCGTCGCGACACGCGTGGTGTAATTAAACAGTTATCAATGTTGTATAAAGAGAAATATTTTAGTTTGTTTTTATGTATATATTCTTCACTTTTTCAAATATTTGCAGAAATAAGGAATAAAATACATTAAAAATACTCCAAAAAAGATGGATACATGTTACATTAAAATTTAATTAAATCTAATCCACATGCTCAACTCGACAAGCTAATGCGACCACGATACGACACGACAGAAAAAAAAATGTAGGCATGTATGCTCTGCTACCCGTGCGAAGCTGGGACGGGTCGCTAGTTACTAATAAATACGCGGGAAAAATTCACGGCGGAAGTCAGACACGCATAAACTATGAGAAATAAGGATAACGTAAAAAAGAACGCTAATAAGGAAACGGAACTTTAAAGGTTTGTTTAAAAAAAAAATACGACCGAGCTTTAAACTTTAGACGTCAAACGGTTTTTCACACATGTCTTTGTACAAACATCGTAAACTACGGTGCAATATATCGAGCTAAACACGCGGTGAGGCGTTGCTTTAAACATTGCACAATGCATAAACATTTTGGTCTGGTGCACGCGCTAAAGACCAACTATTCTGCGGGTTCTGCAGGTAAACTAAAGAAACTGGCTGTCCACTATTACACTTTTCAAATAGATTTTAGGATTCCGTAAGTAAATTGAAATGCCGAGGGAATGTCCCCACATACACGGAAAAAGCTGAACATAGAAATAGGGAGCTAAAGTACAAAATCGTTCATAGAAAGCCTAAATTTAATTTTAAAAGAGCTTTCTATTGATACCCCACATCGCATGATGCGAAAAAGTAGAAATAAGTGTTATCACCGCTTCGTTAGTACGTTCATAAAAATTTAAAAAAAAAAATTTAACGTGAAAACGTTTTTGAAAAGCCAACCATACTAAAGGCCTGTCAGTTAGCGATGGAACACTTTTATTGTGACCATAAGCGTTAATATATCTGGTGAATTAAGGTCGGTACCGCCAAGTGATGTAAATATTTTGAAAATAGTGTGCTAGCGTTAATATATCTGGTGAATTAAGGTCGGTACTGCCAAGTGATGTAAATATTTTGAAAATAGTGTACCTATTAGTGCACTTAAACTATCGTATACTTACGTCATCGATCGAGGGAGGGGAAGGGTCGAAGAAGGGCCTCTAAACACACTCCATGCGACCAAAGATATAAGAATTATTTACAACTCTGCAACGGAAAAGGGTAGACAAGATATTTGTGCGTCGTCGTCGTGTAGATATTGAGGTGCTCTAAAAAAGTGGGTTTGGCTGAAAAAAACCCAAGTGTTCCTCTTAAATCACGGGATCACGAAAATCGTTTTCACGCATAAAATTACGGTAGTGTAGTGTACTACCCACACCAATTTTTAAGATAAATGTAGTAACTACGAGGGTATGACGGACATGCCATACGGACGGACAGATGAACATCAAGAAACTATTAGCATTTCGTATATTCTTTTGGTTTTCGTGCCCTATAAATGGATGCCTTAAGTTAAGGAATTATTATAACTGGCTGATTGCCGTCATGTAAGTCCTCGTTGTTCTGTATGCTTTCTATCAAAAACCTGCTAAACTAGTGCTAGGTACATATTTCTTATCCTTGAAATCGATACGTGTCCATAGACACTTTCTTCCTCATAATTAGTTACTTTTTATTCCCGAAACTACGGTCAAAAACATGCAACGAACAAATTAATTTGATGGGAGTTTTGTGTCACGTTAACGTTACGAAAGATCAGTCACCATCGCGCATGATTGGTTACATAGTCCACCTGACTATCCGTACCTAATCTGTGCTGCTTTAGTAATGTGTTAAAGTATACAAAACATTCGAGTGTTACCATTGTTTTTCAATATATTTATTAAAACATGCACTGAATATATGTATATATTATATTTTTTTTTAAATATTTAAGTATGTATATCAGATGTCTGGTACCCATAACACAAACTTTGTTTAGTTTGGGACTAGATGGCGCGGTGTGGGATGTTCCAAGTATTATTATTATTATTACATATTACTAGCTCAGCTTTGTAAAACGATTAAAATGATAATTGGTATATTTTTATATCGAATAAACGATATATGGAAAACTAATAACAACCCAATCTAATGAATAGAGTTTTTGACTAATATTGAAAATATTATATTCATTAAGAAAATATAAAAATAGATTTTATACAATAACAAAACGTATAAACAATTATATTTAGTTGAAAAATAAGGAACTTACCTATAGGCTATTAAAATTTTATTTCTGTCTCTTTCTTGCAAAACAAATTTAACATTATTTTAAACGGTCCGACGTCACAGGCTAATACACCGTGCGGTATTGCCCTCTCTGTCTAACAGGCCGTTTTAAACATTCATAACTTTGTTATTGATGTTTAAAATTACTAATACATAGTTCGCTTTTTAGTTACGTATTTCACTGCATATATTTTGAAAACTCTTTCACACAAAATAACAAAAAAATATAGTCAACTACCCTATTCACAATAAAAAGTAAGAATAAGAAAGATGGCGGCTTTCCAGTTTCCATATCTAACCGTGGCTGTAATGACTCACATTAAAGCGTTAAAACATATGTAACTGCACTCGCTTGTGTTCTGTTGTAAACATTCTAAGTTCGAAATAGTCTAACGACAAAAATAAGGATTTAACGCTTGCTTTGGTGAATAACTGAATTGGAATCTTTTAACGCCACCTCTCTTCAAATACATCACTGGCCTAAAACAAAGATAATTGAATATTTGTTTGATTTCAAATAGATAAAAAAATTAGATTTATAAAGCAAAATCGTATTTAGTGTCGTAGCATGAGTCATTCTAGAAATAAATTTTAAACAAGTCGTACATTAATCGACAGATCTTATTGATCCCGATGATAGAGTATTATTGAAACAAATACATCGGTATGACTTGGTACACTGCATTAGGAGATACTAATTTTGCCAATACGACGGAAATGGAATGGGGAACAGGAAGTAGATGGCCGCCATTTTTAAAATTTCCAAATGAAATTTGTACCCAAGCACCTAGGCAAGATTTCAAAACAGTCAACAGCTTTCGGCGAGCCAACGTAAATGATACAACAACTAAGCATATTGTAACATAAAGGAATCAATTTTTGTAGCCATATATCGGTTCAGAGATCGGTTATGATTTGCTCAATTGTTTCAAATTCAAATTGTTCTATATTAACCCATTAACTTGTCATCAATCATTATCAATCAATTGTCTATCTGTCAATTAAATTGCGCGTTACTTTCAATCTGACCCAATTGGGTTAATGTGTAGTGTCTGGATTAAGGTTAATACATATTTTTTCAATCCGTGTACCCACTTCCTGAATAACTACAAACACTCCAGACACAGTGACATTTGGCTATTAGAGTCGTGGTAAATGCTACGCTATAATTAGATGCAGTCCACTCACCCGCACCGAATATTAGTCGAGTAAGAAAATCGAGGGAATTCTGGCAACTTTAGTGCTAAAGCTGGTGGTGGACGAGTGGCTAAGCATCCTGACTGACCATGACTGAATAGCTGACCGATTGGCCGAGTGGTTAGAGGCTCTAACTGTAGAACTAAAAGTTGCGGATTCGATTCCCGTCCGGAACAAATATTTGTCTGCATGAATATGTCTATTCGTTCCGTGACTGGGAGTAAAATATCTATATATGTATACATTATTAAGACTATTTGAAGGGATACTTGCTACTTACTCAAATATTCTATATAGTACTTGCTAGCGACGACGCAAAAGATTCGTATAGTAAACTTCCACAGTGCCTCAAACAGTACCGAGAACAATTCTCATAAAAAATTTTTGGTCGTCGCTATCGCGTACAGATCGCGGCAAACTTTATGGCGGATCTGAATACAACGGTTTAAGCAGGCTTGCGCAGGTACAGTCATATACCTCTCGCTCTACTGCGTCCCGCTACACCTAAAACTGGCATGGCTCCGAAAGTAGGCACAAGTGACACAGTGCTGGATAAACAGTTCCGTATATATCACACTGTCCCTTGAATTATTTCAGTGTAATAAAATCTGGCGTTTCGTTGCTCCGTTACGAGTTGCAGCGTGAATAAATGACAGACAAACACGTTTTTTTGTATATAATATTACGAAATTAGGATATAGGTGACGAAACGTATTTCATTGAAGTGCGGATATCAGGTCAAAAATGTCAATTTCAAAATATTAATTCAGTACATTTATCATCAAACACGACGGGCGGTGTCTGCTAAGCTGTAAAACTGTCAGAAATGTCATAAACATGTTTAGCAGAAATGGGTCAAAGGAGTTAGCCCTCTTCACGGAAACCAGTTTTAAATATAACATGAAGCTGAACGCATAAATATCCAATAGAGGAAGTAAAAAACGATATCTTCTAAGTCTGATCAAACACGTAATGTATTAGATCACAGAGTGAAGTGAAGTACCTTCTTGACTGTCGATGGTCAAAGATGAAAACATCGGTATAAATATTTTGTACCGATCACGCCAACGGCTAATAGTTGTCCCATTATATAATCCACACTAATATTATAAAGAGATGAAATTTGTAAAGTCTCATATAGAAGGTAATCTTTGAAACCACTTAACCGATTTCAAACATTCTTTCACCAGTATTTAGAATGGACCTTCGGGCTTCGGGACATAGGCTATATTCTAGCTATTTATTTGTCCGAGCTAATCTCCGAAACAGCTGAACCGTTTTTGCTGGGACTTTTATTGGCAGAATAGCTTCCGCCCGCGGGTTTCATTTCCTCTCACATTTTTACCCTCATCTAACTCCTGTCTCTTTTATTAATTAAAAAAGTATTTTCCGGCTGAACCAGACAATAAAATAAAAATAACAAAAATACAAATAAAATAATGGTTTAGTGATATGATTGGCTACATTTAATCAATTTTATACCTAAGTGTATGATAAGTAGGCACTTACAATTTTTCGCATTTTCTTGCCCACGGAACAATCTTGAGCCACGAGATTTTGTCAGAAGAAACAGATACTAGCTGACGACTTAAAGTTCCTGCATCTTCGCCCAGCAAAACAGATCGAGTGCATTGTGCATAAACATATTTGCACAATACCCACTTATACTTAAAACGCCTTAGGTTTAATTTAAAAAAAAATAATACTAAATTAAAATTCCTATAAAATGTTTTAAGTAAGCCTTTTAACAGAATATAAAGTTCCATATAAACATTAGGTGTTGAATTTTGGAAAAAGCTGAAATACGTAACTTGTTACTTTTGCCGTACTCAATTCATACAAACTTTCATGCAAGTATGTCCAAGGAAATAAAAGTTTCATACAAACTTTTACCCTTACTTCACCTCCCTGGTGGTTGAATTTTGAAAAATCCTTCCTAAGTGGATGCCTTCGTCATATGAGGAATACGTTTGCAAAATTTAAATTTTCTAGCCTTAGTGATTTGGCCTGTGCGTTGATACATCAGTCAATCATTTTTGTCTTTTATAGTATAAATAGATATAGAGGACTATTGGCAGATGGGACTTTCATTGGTGGTTTCAAAACATAAGATTTTTCTTGACATGAGCTTAATTATCGCTTCAATTTTTAAATGATAAGCGAAGAGCAGAAAAGAAACTTATAAATATAAAACAGAACGAAAAGAAATTAATCTGCTCTTCCTATTAAAAAGAGATTAAGTTTAATTACCATATACACCTACATATACAAATAAGTTGGCGGAAAGACGCGGGGTGAGCCGCGGGTGGTCGCTAGTACTTTATACAAATAAAATCAACATATCTTTGTTTTGTGTCGTGATAGCCTGAGCGCAGCGAACTTGTTCGAAGTTTAGAAGGCCGCGCGGCCGTGGATCGAATCCGGGCGTATACCAATGATTTTTTTCTGACTTAAGCACACATGTATCACTGACTCCGTGCCTCGGAGAGCACGTTAAGCCGTCGGTACCGGGTGCTATCAACAGGCAGTCGTTAAAATCCACCAACCCGCACTGGAACCCGCATTAAGCTCTAATCCGTCTCATCCTGGGAGAAGGCCTAAGCCCCTGCAGTGAGGCATAATAGGCTGGTGGAAAAAAATCTTTGTTTTGTTTATAATTTTATGTGAACATGTCTTTTTTTAACTACTAGCTTAAGGTATAAAGAAGGAATTTCTAATGTTCACATTTTATTAAACCCGTTGTTTCATGACTGACCGATTGGCCTAGTGGTTGTAGACCCCGACTGCTAAACCAAAGGTCTTCCAGATCTCAAGAAGGGATATATAACATTTGTATGCACGAACATAATATATTATGTCAGTCCGTTTCATGTCTGGGTGTAAAATAGCTACATACGTATGTATTATATTAGTACATTACTAGCGACCCGCCCCGGCTTCGCCCGAGTAGCAGCGCATATAAGCCGTAGTGTCATATCAGCTTGTTGCGTCCGAACATGTGCATTGGTTTTAATTAGATTTAAATGTAACGTAAATTCAACTACTTGAAGTATTTTTAATGTATTTTATTTCCAATTTTATAAATAATTTGAAAAAGTAAAGAATAAATACATAAAAACAAACTACAATATTTCTATGTACTTATACAACATTGATAACTGCCTAATTTTAATCACGCATGTCGCGTCGGGGCGTAGAGCCCGGTCGCCGTGCGCCAGGTTGGCTGCTAGTCGCGCGATAGTTATTATTTTGCCATAACTCCGAAGATATTAATTTCAATTTTATGAAAGGGCAATTTTAATGTGCATGAAATGCTGAAGGTAAATAACGTATATAATTTGATAAGGATTATTACTGTATCCGGATAAATTGCTTTCTAATCACCTCATCAAATAACACCATTTTTTAAACATACAAATAGGTATAGTAAGCTATCCACAAAAGATAGACATATGCCAACGCAGACTTTTCTTTGGTCCTATAAAAGAGAAACAATTCTTCTATACATTGCTTTGTTATATCTCAAAGGGATTAATTAGGCAACGTTTGAGGTGAAAGCTCCCCGTTGGCTAGATTTTTCCGACTTCTTCAACAAATAATCATCATATTTCAATAAATTTCCACAAAATATTAATAAATTTTACACATAAACCTTCCTCTTGAATCACACCGCCCATTGGTGTCAATCGTATGCCAAACCGTTTGGTAGTTTTTGAGTTTATCGCGTTCAGACAGACAGACGCGGCGGAGGACGTTAATTTACAATATGTAGTGATGATGCAAGTACGGTAAGCTGCATATTAAAAGCTATGTTTATGTCAATTTTTGTATTACTAAATGTATAAATGCTGTTGGTATTCAAATCTCAGACAATGCAGTATAACTGCAGATATATAATGTTTAACAGTATACAATGAGCAATTTAAATATATCCAATAAATTCAATACTTCTTCAGGATTCTTATTATATGAGCTTTCAACTTTTGATAATGGATATTTTAAAGAGGTGAGGTACTATCGCAGACACGGCCGCTATACCACACATAAGGCTCTTTTTGCTTGCATCCATAGCGTCGGACAGCCGGATGGACAAACGACTAACAAGCGACACGTGTAAAATACAAGTGATTTAAAAGAAGGCGAGCTATCTATTAAACATCTATGGATACGAACCTCTTGTGTCACTCTGGAGGCTGCATCTTGTATTTTCTCGCGCAGCGCCACCAACTCCAATGGCCAACTGGACGGCTCCGCGTCGGGATCCGACAGCAGTACCTACCGATCAGAAGTCTCGTTATCAAATATATTAAAAGAAATTATAACAGAAAAATTCCAATAAATTGTAAATATTTGTATGTGTGTGGCTAGAAGAGGAGCATCTTGGGCTACATATTTTTAATTTTGTTATTGAGATAGGAGTGAAATTCATTACATATTAAATGGGCCGTGTATACCTACTGTACAATATAATGGTGAATTGTTTAGATTTTTGTTAAGTTCTATCAATTTATTATGACTTTTAAATAATTGTATCGACCTAATTCCAACTTGCTTTCTAATATTTCACTGTATTTTTTAGGGTTTCGTACCCAAAGATTGCCAACAGGACCCTATTACTAAAATACGCTGTTTGTCCTTCCATCCGTTTGTCTTACTTTAATGGGTTGTATCTTTTGAACGGCATGAAGCGGTTGAAATTTTCACGTAATGTGTTATGGGCTAAACAAGTAAAAAATTAAGCCTTAGGTTAAACCGTAGTCTAAGTTACTCTTCCTGAACTATCTTCGTACAAAATAATGTTGTATTGTTGTTCCGTTAATACCAACCGAATAATGAAGCGTAAAAAAAAAACGAGAAGAAAGAGAGATACGTGAAGAAAGAAAAAGAAATCCGTCAATGAACTAAAGTTGTCGACATAGCCGAAGCGATCAGCAAGCTGAAGCGGCAATGGGCCGGTCACTTTTGACGTAGAACCGATAACCGATGGGGTAGACGAATTCTCGAATGGAGGCCACGTACCGGAAAGCGAAGCGTTGGACGCCCCCCGGCCAGGTGGACAGATGACCTGAAGCACCGTACCGGGGGTAGTTGGATGCGAAAGGCGAAGGACCGTGTGTGATGGCGAGCCTTGGGAGAGGCCTATATCCTGCAGTGGAGAGACACGGGCTGATGATGATGAAGAAAAGACAAAAACAATCACACTTTCGCGTATATTGGATAGCATCACATGTAAAAAAATATAATAGTATTACTTAAATAATGCGATGTATTTGTTAACCATACCTATATGCTATTCCACGTGATGGAACCGTTTAGCCAATAATTTACTATAACAGACTCACCTTCACGTCAACCATTGTTAGAACATCACAGTTTCACAACAAAGAACACAATTCCCACTATTTCACGGTATATTCATAAAAGGGGCCAATAAATTCACAGGATATGGAGATTTCCATATCAAACGACAAAGTATGACTGGAATAACAAACGGGCTTTAACTGCTTATCACTCCTGATTACAACTTTGACCCCAGAGTAGTATATTTGTTTTTACTTGTAATACTCATTAAGTAAATGATTGGGTACTCTTTGTTTACTTATTCGTGATCATTAGCAAATCGTTTTGTAAATGAGGAAAATTACCTTCTACAACAATACAGGATAAACATGGCACTTTATACCTATCATCACTTGGCGCTGAACCAAAATCCAAGAGTTGAAAAGTCGATGACACTCAAACGTGACGCAAAATCGTCGACTCAATGCTACACGGTTCTATCTTTTGAAGTTCTACGTTACGTTAGATCCTTGTAATATTGAACAAACAAAAAACGAAATATAGACGTACTACACAACTTGTCGTCTTTGCAGGAAACTAGGGAAGACGACTAAGCGAGTTTTTGGGTTATGATCGGCTAGAAATCGTACTATGACGCGTACTTGATTGATTCACTTGCAGCTACATTTAAAAAACAGCTTCATTTACGTATGCTGTTTGTGTCTAGGTCCACACGTCTAACTTCAACAGATAGTTGAAACCAAAATTCAATTCGAATGAGCAGCGTCGCCTTTTGCAGTATCTTGAAGCTTAATATGCCTCATGTATAAAAACGAGTCCTTAAAAAGATCGTGATACCAATGCTTGTGTGCATAAACATGTCTATTTGTTTCGTGTCTGGATGTAAAGTATCTATTTATGTAAAAAAAAAAGAATATTTAACTATGTATATCAGTTTTCTGGTACCCATAATACAAGCGTTGCTTAGTTTGGGACTAGATGGCGCTGTGTGGAATGTCCCAGGTATTATTATTATGCTGACATAAAAAAGCGAGACGTTGTCCCTTGAAGTGGCCTCATCACCAATTCAGAATCACTCAAACCAACTTAAATGGAAAGAGCTAAGTTTGGAGTCTCAGTGCAAGATAGAATTCGTAGTGAAGTTATTCGCAAAAGTATCGTATATTGGAGTAACAGACATAGTTCACAGAATTAGCAAACTGAAGTGACAATGGGCTGGCTATATCGCTCGCAGAACTTTTGTTGAGGAAGAAATGTTCTCGAGAGCCCACGAACCGGACGTCGGAACGTGGGACGGCTCCCTAAAGTAGACTGAAGAACTGGTGACTTGGTAAACATGGTGGACCGGCGCTTGTTACCAGGTGGCCTAAAACCACGTGTCATCGAGATATAGGGGGAGACCAATGTCCAGCAGTGGACATCTGGTGGCTGACATGACAATGACGAAGACGTTTTTACTTATGACGGAGACAGTATACGTGCGTTTCCCCAAACGCTAGGTTGTGTGTTTGTTTGTTCAGCTTCTTCTTCTTCTTCAGCTCAAAAGCTTCAGGGGTCGCTGCAATAAATGTGTTTTTCTAAAATGGCTGCTATTTTGTATTACATAGGTATCACTTCAGTGTAGGTTCTTAAATACGTAAAACAGTTTATTTTTTAGACTTAAAAGGATAGTGTTCACCACGTGTTGACTACGTATTATTGAAGATTCAAAAAGCTACTACAGTCCTGCAGTGCCGCTCGATACCAAATATATTTAGTGGAAACGCCGTAAACACTATGATTTACAGACAAAAATGCTATGCTAATTAGAAAGTTTTTTACATTGATTGCCAAATAACCATAAAAATAATACATAAAATGTAATTTTGTTTTTTAAATACGATAGCAGTGAAAAAATAAATAATGGATAATTAACCACACATGTAATAAAGCTCAAACATGCAGTAGTCATTTTATACCTTTAGTTTGAAATCATAAATGACTGGAAACCAACAGTTAAAGAATTGTCGACATAAATGAATAATTTATAACCATCATAAAAACTATTTGCGAAGTTAATATAATTTCGTTTGTGGTAGAGATTTAGAAAAACCTAGTAATCTGTAGAATAAAGTGACTGTAAAGAGGGAGTGAAAACGTGCTAAATAGTAATTGCCTATGACATAGATATGGAAACGTAAAAATATACGTAGTATGTCCTACTTTCATATTTGTATTGTAACTGGCGCTCGGCGGGCGTTGTTTCGGCATGTTTTTTAGGGGTTTTTAGGATTCCGTACCCAAAGGGTATCAACGGGAACCCTAATACTAAGGCTCCGATGTTCGTGCTTTCGGCCATCTGTCCGTTAGTCATAGGTATGTATCGTCTGAACCGTAATAGATAGACACTTGAAATTTGCGGAGTATGTCAAAAATGATGTGTTTTTTAATATATTTTACGGTTGCACTGAACCCTTCATTTGCGAGTCCGACTCGCACTCGTCCGGTTTCTTATATATCCAATCGATAAGTACAGTACTCGGAATACCCCGAACTTTTCAACGATAGTTTTCATCCTTCGACGGGCTGAACAATTTTTACATTCCACAATAATATTTACAGGTTACATGAAAGCTCTTCAAAAATATACATATATTCTAATAAGTCCTATGTATAGTAACACAAAATGAATCAGTGATAAGTTTTTTTTTTTTTAAATCCACTCTCGCCTATTACCGCCGAAGAACTTTAGTTCTTCTTCTCGTCGTACACTCCTGGAGGAGTGGTCGTGGTCATGGATCGTCTAATTGACATCTCCATCTTTCTCTATTCGTTACACTTCGTGTACACTCAGGAAGGGAACACTTCGAAGACGTCAGCCGTCAGAACGTTGACCCACTACTCTTCCTTGTACCACTAATCGTTCCCATGAGCTTTTGTTGCGTATATATACAAACATATTAACGATTCGCATTCGCACAATCGACGAAAGTCTTTGTTAGATGCGAAGCTCGTTAAGGACGAAAACGTTAATGCGGTAAACAGTCAGTTTTATTATCAGCAAGCGCCTCTAGCACCACATTTCAAGGGCATCAATCTATTTACAATATTTTTGATGGATCGTCCATGTTTCAGCAACATACAGGAAATAGGAAATATCAAGCACCTCATTGAGCGAACCTTGATGTTTTTAGTTATCTTCGTACCCCCATACCTTCGTATCACCATAAGTTAAGTAACGATTTTATAATTACTTATATTAAAAAAAAACCGGTCAAGTGAGAATCGAACTGGCACACCAGGGGTCCCGTACTAATACAAAATATATTCGTGTTATGTATTTATTAAAAAACTAGCGACCCGCCCCGGCTTCGCACGGGTAGCAGAGCATATAAGCCGTAGTGTTTTTACTGTTGTAGTGTCATATCAGCTTGTTTCGTCGAACTTGTGAATTAGATTTAATTAGATTTATTCGTAACGTCATTTCATCCCACTTGGAGTATTTTTAATATATTTAATTCACCTCCCGTTTCCCACCCTAAAAATGTGGAAATCCAAAAACCCTGAAACACGTTATTATTTATTTATGTTAAAATTTTTATGTTTCTAACTTTTAAGAACAAAGACTCTCATACAAAGCCCATCCATCCCTCCCTCCTTCAATTTGAAATTTCCAAATATTCCTTTCTTAAAAAATTAATACGTTATAAAATAAACCTCTGTTTCAAATTTCAGCTTCCATGACTTTGTAGTTTCGGCTTATCTACGTTGATAGATCTTTGAAGACAAACGACAGACAGACACAAAAAGTAGCTGATTTCACTCTTGACAACCTTCTTTCACGTCTGCAAAGTTTCATTAAAATCTGCTTAGCCATTTTGGAAATTAGCTCGAATAGACACATAGACGTACAGATAGACAGACGGACAAAAAGTAGCGTATGTCACTTTTGACTACCTCCTTTTCATACCCGTGAAATTTCAGTAAAATCGGTTTAATTGTTTTGGAGATTAGCTCGAATAGACAGATGGACGTACATACAGACATACAAAAAGTAGTGTATGTCACTTTTGACTACTTCTTTTCCATATCTGTGAAGTTTCATCAAAATCAGTTTAGCCGTTTTGGAGATTTGATCGAATAGACAGACAGACATATAGTATTATTTTATACATATAGCCTATAGCCTTTCTCACTGAATAGACTATCCAACACAAAAAGAATTTTTCAATTCGAACCAGTAGTTCTTGAGATTTGCGCGTTCAAACAAACAAACAAACAAACAAACAAACTCTTCAGCTTTATAATATTAGTATAGATATGTAAGTTTGTAATAACAAAATTTTAATATGATATAACTAGAAATTATCGATTTTCGAATTTTTCCTTTTACTTGAACTGTGAAACCTTACTTCTTGCCGAATTTCAAGGTTAACGAGAAGTACCCTATGATGAATTTGCGAATGTAAAAATATGCGACATAAATGGCCGTATTTTTTGATTGGGTCGATTTAAAAGCTCGATTGTTTTATAGCTTCAAGAGACCATAGACCTTAGTATTTAATACTAATTTCATCTTGATACCTGCATGCGTTTCGGAAAAAAAAATGTCTGACATACAGACAGCCAGACACAGAGATCCTAAGGTTTCTTTTTTTCGTTTTGAGGTGAAGAATAGTAAAAACTTTAAAATCACAATAATAAACACGAAACTTACACGACGTTTATAAAATGGAAGGTGATTCCGATCTGGCATCGTCCACTTTACAAGTACAATCCAATAAAATAACACAAAATCCACTCTTTAACTATAAACATATTTACAAAATCACAAATATCAATTTAACGTAGTTTAACATGTTCACAAATTATTATTGTCACTGAAACTGTATTGCTTTTTCCTGTAATCTGTCATGTCGATGCGTCACGTAGGGATACGACGACAAACTAAGCTGCTCCGGAGCAAAAGTTTTGAACCTTGCGCTATTTTGAATAGCATTGGCGGTGGGGGCTAACTCACCGCGACTTTACTATTATTAATGGAGTACTTTCTATATACCGTTTTGGCTTGCTTCCAGGATAAACGTATTTCAGCTATAGCATGCATAATGGGTTAGACATGGCAATTATCGACTGACCGATTGGCCGAGTAGTTAGAGACCCTAACCGTGGAGCCAAGGGACGCGGGTTCGATTCCCGCCCGGGACAAATATTTGTGTGCATAAACATCTTTTTGTTCCGTGTCTGGAAGTAAAATATCTATATATGTATGTATTATAAAGAATATTTAAGTATGTATATCAGTTGTCTGGAATCCATAAATACAAGCTTTGCTTAGTTTGGGACTAGATGGAGCTGTGTGTAGGATGTCTCAGGTATTATTATTATGTACCTACATAAATTCTGCTATACACCGTGTTCGGCTCAACGTAGTCCAAACTTATAGAGCGTGCTTACCGAACTGAACAAAGAGTATCAAAAAAGTTTGGAGTATTTTCAGCTGAACACGATGTATATCTAAGAGCTTGGATAATCCTGAAATAAAAAATTTGGAAAACCCAAAATGACACGCCTAATGTGCTCATTCAATAGTCAAAAGTTAATACTTTTGACTTCTACCATTACAATAATTTTAAATGTTTTTATAGTTTAATGATGATTTTCGAAACAGTTCTTCTAATGAACAATAACAATCTATATTGTAATAACTCTATACACAGTTTCGGCGTTCTTTTTGCTTGTTTGGTATCAACAAAAAGTACGCACTACTTACCTAGTCCCATAAACTTTCAACTCATCATTTAACCTCCTTAAAACGTGAAAATCCAAAAACCATGAAACACGTCTTTTTTTAATTTATGATGAGTAGCTACTATTCCTATTTTCGTATTCCTACCTTTAAAAAAAACCGACACCCCATACAAGTTTTCACCCCTCACTTTTCACCCTTAAAATGTAGAAATATAAAGCACGTCACTGTTTAGCTATTTTATAATAAGTAGCTACAACTCCAATTTTCAAGTTTCTGCTTTTAAAAAAATCGATGATTCCATACAAATTAGAGGATTCCGTGTAACCGGTTCGCCCCCCTAGATCGGGTCCTGCTCATGAGTACATTTCGTTTAAAATACCCGGTTTATATTGTACTCATCCGTGAACACGTTAAATGACGATCAAAAATACCTAATATCAAAATCAATTGAGGCATTAGAACTCAAAGAATAGAAATATAGTTACAAACAGGAAGAAACGGTCAAAGGGATGTTATGTATACGAGAGCTAAGCCATAGTTTGCAAAATCTATAATATGAGAATAAAGATACACTGAGTTATAAAATAAATAGCCTTCTTCACTACATTAAGTTGAACTCCATCGCGAGCGTGGCTTAAATGCATGCTCTTTGATCTGACACAATCGTGCGGAACATAGGGCGAGACATATTGGCAAAAAAAAATGATGCAACGGAAATACAATATAACGAGCGGGCGTGTGATGATATAAAGCGAGTTCGGTGTCGACATATCAACGAATCCGCTACAAGCTCTTGTGAAATTGTGAAAATAGTATTCAGAATTGCATCCTAAAGTAAATTTAGAGTTCTGGACCCAAAGGGTATCAACGGGAATCCTATATTACTAAGGCTCGCTGTCCGTCTGTTAGTCCGTCCGTCTGTCTATCACAGGGCTGTATCGTCTAAACCGTAATATGTAGACACTTGCAATGTTTACAGAGTGTGTATTACTATAGTTGATATACCAACAAAAAATAAAAATAAAATAAAATAATAAATCCAAGAGGTGCCCATACATGAAACGTGTTTTTTTCGACGTTTTTGATTAGTGGATGTGAGATCATTGCTTACACTTGAAATTTTCCTGAAGTATGTACTACTAAAGCTGCTATAACAACAAAAAAAAATTTTAATAATTTAAAAATTAAAGGGGGTCCTTCTTTATCAAATTATTTTACCTTTACTTTATTTTACTTCATCAATTACCAAAAACTTACCAAGAAACGTGTTTCATTTTTTTAATATTGTACGGTGGTACGGAATTTTTTGTGCGCAAGTCCAATTCGCACTTGACCGGTTTTTTAATCTACATAAAATTATGTTATACTAGAGTTAGATTGATATAATAGATTATAGTAAGATTTCTGTAAGATTTCGACTAATCAAATATACATAAAATCAACAAGTTTCTGACACTATTCACTTATTTTAAAATGCTAATAAAAAGTATAATTTATTACTAAATAACAAGATTTAAATGATACAGTCTATTTATATTTTAACAAAATATTTTACCAAAGCCAAACATATGAAAAACGTATTATATTTCAGTTTTGATATTGTGCTAGCTCTATCGTTTTCCACATTTTTCCCACACCCTAGACATATTTTTCTATAAACTGGGTTAAATTGTTTTAAAAGTAGGTTTATGTGGTCTACTCGAGAGAACAGTGAAGTGTTATTGTACCTGCTCTTGGATTTACGATATTTCCATGTCTTTATTTTTGGCTTTTGCTTTATTTTTTATTTTTTTAAGGTAAACCGTAAGTAACCTAATACATGTAATTTCAATGGCAAAACTCTGTTTTTAATAAATAGTTCCTAACGACTTAGGTGAAACGGCTTTTAAGAAAATTGTAGAATATTTAGTACATTGCAAGGTTTTAATTTATAATGCGATGTATTATAAATATCTGACAAATACTTTCCCTTATATTCCAGTTTCCAGCACTTTTATGAATTATGTGCTTACTTATTAAGGGTGTTCTTACAGATTTAGTTCATATCGCGGTAAAGTTTTAGACAAAATTATAAGTTCCTGCCCTACCAGAGTGTTCTGAAACAAAAATGTAGTTTCGACCGTTTTCGACGGTCATCGTCGCGAAACATGAACATCTTGGGCAGAGGCGTGCTGTCCCCGAAAGCCAGGAAGTCATGCATGCCTTAGATTTTTAAAAATACAATAATAATATTCGAATTTCCGAAACGGGACCGGGCCGCGCGGAATTCGTTTTAACTTGGGTTCTAGCACCTGCGGGTTATTCTAAACTACCGCTATAATTTATACATTAATTTAAAACTATATTTCGTGTGAAAAACTAATGTTCCTAACAATAGACCGGTTTCCTGAACATCTAAGGGCAGTAACAGTAAAAGATGTGTCAACTGCCTTTAGATGTTGGCAAATCTTCAAAATATTCTATAGTGGAATTGTCAGGTACCAGGGAACTCCCTGTCGCCATATATATTAATACATATTATCTTCACGCATAAACATCCACGTGCGTTGGCAAGCCCGCGCCTGATATATCGCCCGTTGTACTCGCTGGCGCGGCACGTATCTACCAAAAACGTGAGCGGACACCGCACCCGCTGACCAGAGTGCCAAACCAATCCGGCCTCCGACCAAGGCTCCAACCGACATAGCATCAGGAACCTCATGAAACGCGATATACGGTCTAACGTGAAAATAGTTACTCGCGAACAGCCAATATTCGACATCGATTTATAGTGTTCAAATTAGAGACTTTTAGTGAACAGTTACAGTGATTCCACAACTTTAGCTTTAATAGTTTTAATTCAAAAGCCACTTCGTCTTTCTTACGCGGAGCTCACTTTATTATTGTTAAATTACTATTTCATTATTCATACTCGGAAAATACGCTTGAAGTTACCTAATAAGAGGGATGAAAGTAGTACTTTTCGTCCCTGGGAAACGATTTTTCCTGCTGTCAGAAAATTAAAAAAACAACTATTCAAGCCATGTTCTAACTTTTTATACAACTCTGTGAAATCACGGCGTAAAATGTAACTAAAAAATAATATCAACAATTTTATAGTATGACTTTATACTTATATTTTATTTTTAATTAAATTAACATTTAATTTATGTAAATATTTCTCATCATCAATGATAAAAAACACTGGGTGTTATAATGCCATAGAAAAATAAAAAATAAAACATAAAAAAAGCGAGAACGCGGCAATTGGATCCTCAGTTGTTTTGTCAAGGGCTGATTAGTTACGTATACAGATAATTCTGATATACAGACAGTTCATCAGTTTCAGATATGGATTTAACGCTTTTTTTTACTTTCCTCATGTTCGTAATGAAAATCAGAACGTTTACCTCGGGTGAAAGACCTATTTAGGCACTCGAACTATTAGCGCCCTCGCTGCGCTCGAGCGCCAAACCATTTCGTGCCTACATAGGTCCCTTTCACCCCTTGTGTGACAATCTACTATTACCATAATAAATATTGTGCATCGCCTGAGTATTTATTCATCTCTCCCACTCCAACGGCACAGAACACTGCAATATCCTTTAGCATGGTCCTTAACAGATTAGTTCAAAGTTCCGCCACTAAACCGTCTTGGCAAACCTTTCTCTTTTATTACCCATCTCAATGTAACGTTTTTCACTTTCCATTTACTTTATCATCCCTTTCCATCATTTTACCTGTACTTGCAATTTTCCACCGTAACAAATTGGCTCCATCATTTTAGGAATTTTTGGCCAAGCGTCACCTACTAGGGACCTGGCAAAGATATGCGCGAGAACACGATCTCACATGCAACATAGGAATATGATAACAAACTTGGTGCGCAGTCCTCTGCGAACTCCACCTCTTATTGGAAGCACAGTTCTTACAGCAGCGTGTGGATGAAGTACGTAAGGCACATAATTACGCAACAAGTTATCTAACGACGCAGACATCATTTAACGGCATCGCCGGACTACCAGTGTACGTGCAAATGCGATCGCGCGCCGATTTCTTCTTTGCAGTACCGAAGTGACAATGCTACATACTTTTTTTAACATACTGTAAGAATGTGCACGCACTAGAGCTCGCAGTAAACGTGTGTAAACATTTCATAATGAATATAATTTGACTATGGTACACCCGCGGTATAATATAACAATGTGCACCGCGTCTTGTGCGAACTGCTGCGCCAGCGTTATAGTGACAACAGGCCGGGTTTTCACACTCGGCACGGTTGTGTGCTTCCAGTACAAATGAGTGTGCCATGAGTGCTAACTACAACGTGGTGTACAATGTGGCTGAGTAAGACTGCACGTATACAGTGAAAATAACGATCCATGTATTTTTTTTTTTAAATATACGAATAAAACTATTATTTTTAAAGAAATTTAATGCTTAGTAGAAAGATAATAATTTTTTTCGTAGGTTGATTTCAAAATATGTGGATTTGATATGCTCACCATATATCTTTTTACTTTTTTACAGGATAAGACGTTTTAAAATTACCATACCATATGCAGTTATAAATTCCGAAGCTGTCTCAGGTGACGTCAAGGTAAAGTGATATAACAAATATTATCTATGAACATGTCAACCAAATATTGTCAATAAGAGGAATTATCAAGAATTCACATTGTTTTAGGTTACCCATATTTAAAATGTCACAACCCACCTGAATCTGAGCTTGGAGATGTTCGGCTGCTTCTCGTCTCGCTCGCTCCACTCGCTCGTCGGTGCGCTGCGTTAGTTCACACGTCATTCGCATGCCGACAGATGGCGCACACACAAATCCCAAATATCAATTTTGAAATAATGTATTGTAATGTGGCCTTTTAAAGGTTTAATACTGCTTTGGGTCGAAAATTGTCTACGTTTACACAGATTCAGTACTCATTCGAAAGATTCTAAATTTATGATCATTGGTGATCCATTAGAAAATTAAAATGCTGGCAGATGACTACTTTGACGACCGATTAGCCTAGTGGGCAGCGACCCTGCCTGCGAAGCTGGAGGTCCCGGGTTCGAATCCCAGGTCGGGTCAGTATTTATATGATGAATATTAATACTGGCACCGGGTCTTGGTTGTTATATGTATGTGGTGTCTTCGCTTGGTACCCAAAATACAAGCAAATGCTTAGTTTGGGACCTAGACGTTATTGTGATTGTATGTGTTATTATTATTGTTATTACTTAACGATTTTTTTTTTAAATTCTATTTTAGTTGTAACTGTCGTGAAATGTTTAAATAATAGATAGTGACGTAAATACTAAATAATATGGATAAGAAAGGCAATGCAGAGAATTTATAAAATCACTCAAATGATAACCATAGATTCACTAGATATGACAAACACTTATCTATGTCAAAAAGAAATAAAAAAATTAAAAATCATCAGAACATCTGAAATTGATTATCAATTCTATAAAACTTGTAGGAGTACTATACAAAACTGTTCAGATGTAACATATTTCGAATTAATTTACAAACTAACACTACTTACAAGTAGCACCCAAGTGCAGAATAATTTTACACTGTTTTTAACCCATACAAGTACATGAAATATATGGTTTATATATTTGTATTAGATGAGTCTTGCAATACTAAAATGTAACTGCCATGCAGCATTGAATACTTTTCTAGAAATAGCCCAATGATCATAAAATTAATAAGATTGAAAAATGTAAGGAAGAAAATATGTTAATGTGAAATAAGTTTTTAAATTACTTTTTTGTGATTATAGGTATTGCGCATGCGCCCTCCAACACTGTACAAAGATTATTAGAACAAAAAAAAAATATTAGTAAGAAATTGCACGATAAATATTATTTACACAAAACCGCATATATGTAATTAAAGTGGCAATTTTAAGAAAATATAACTTTATTATTTTACAGAAAGAGATTCTAAGAAACGATAAGAATTCATAAACTAAATTTGTCAAATAAATGAAATATTTACAAATATCACTGTCTTAAAAATGCATTATGATGTTTAACTATATCACAATAATTTACTTTGTGTTATATTGAAGTCACATAAGATTTTTTTCTATTACACAGATCAAATGTTTTGCCATAAGAAATAATGTGCATGAAATTCCATATTCGAGAAAACTTGTTATTAAAAAAAACCATACTTAAAACCAAAGGTTAGAAATGTTAAACACACCCAAGCTTTGCATATTTTCTTTTGAGTGAATAGATTTACCATGAACACTTTATGTTTAATAAATACTAACACATATTTACATTTAATATATATCTATTAATGAAAAAAATCTAAGTATGTAAGTATATCTGTTGTCTAGTACTCATAATACAGGCTTTGCTTAATTTGGGACCAAATGGCCATGTGTTACATGCCCCATAGCTTGTATTTTAAGCTTGCCATATTATTGCATTATATTGTTTATTTATAGTCAATATTTATTTTTACCCTAGTTTTTGGCTTGCTTCTTTCCATACAAATGAACTGCGGTAAACGCAATGCAAGTTTGGTGCGTGTGTGGATGTGTGTCATATTCATATCAGACACCAATGATAAGTGCAGCTAAGAAGGCGTATTTGACTAATTCGTTAATAGTTTCGTCGTGTTTCCGTGTATCCATTTCCATGAAAAAAAAAATACTGATCGGCTTCACTAACTGCAACATTTTCTATTTTGACCGAATATTGGTTTACTTATAGTTCACAAAAAAAAACATGAAGTTCACACTATTTTGTTATCTTTACAATATATGCTACATTTGACGAAGCTTATTTGTAGGTTTTACATTGGAAAAGTATTCATGGACACCCTCTAATGTATACACAATATTTTTATTTTTGATTGTAGACGTGCATATTGATACAGACGATAAAGTATGGAATAAAAAATATAAAAACAAAATGTTGGCGTTGATTTTTATCGAAATAACTATTTAGAGTTACTAAAGTCATATGCGGCACGCAAAAGTCGCTACGGCACGACTTTGCGATGAAAATAGACGCGATTGCACGCTTAGGTTCACTGTGCCACTGACCAATGAGACACTTGGTGGAGATAATTCCATTTTGACCTGAATAGCTAGCCGGATTGAGTTTAAACGAAATGTAATTACTAAGTATGGAATAGGACAGGAATAAGAAAGAACAACACTCGTATCAAAATCATATAAACGGACTTTGGTATTTGCTACGCAAGATTCAAGCAACAAATGAATAAAATAAAAAAATAATTTAACCATGGGCCCACATGAAAAATATAGCATTAATATTGTATAGTTATATTGTATTGTAGAATTAGCTCATTATTAAGATAATGTAGGTATGTACTTAAAACCTAAGTCTTTCATCACAAATTTTATGCTACTTACTTTTTCGAGCTCCAAATCAATATCTTGTTGATACACCTGCTCTGTATTTTCAGCTGTCTGCAGATGTGCCTTCAGTTGAACAATTTGTTCATCCAGTGCTGCAACTTCTTCACGATGACGACTCTGCAGCTGGTTTACATATGCGAGATGTTCTGATTTCAGCTCTTCTATTTCTTTTTCGATTTTTTTGTGTTTGATAGGGTCCGAGGTGTTTATCTGAAATAATGAAACGAGTGATTTATTATTGATATGCTAACTTTCTATTAAACGTAGAACTTTTTATATTTTCCAGGTAATAATGACATTTGAAACATAATGTAGAACATCTAAAGACTACATATTTGGAACCAAATGTTACCATGATTGATTGGGCGATGGGCTCATTCGTAGTAAATGTGTGTGATAATACCTGCATGCTATGAACATCAGCGCTGCGCGTACGCCGCTTAATAAAATCGCCGGCGGCCGGTTGGTCGGCGCCCCAGGCGTCTAAAGAAGAGCTAGAACCGAGGGGTGACGCCGCAGCGGTCCGTCCACGCCACACCTCCTCTGAATAACTGAAATCAAACGGCATATGAATTAATTCATTGTTTGAGATCTGATTAATGTATTATGCATTCTACAGCTCAGTGCAAATCAAATCAAAATATCTTTATTTCGTAGTTATGTAACATAATCTTGAAATACGTCATAAGAGTGAATTTTATTACTTTGTGGAAGGACGTCACCACAAAGGCGCATTCAAAAATGCTGGTTCCTCTCAGAAGAATACGCAAGAAACTGAGAGACGCTCTTTTTAACAAAATTATAAACAATTTTTTAACAATAAGTGCTTAAAGAATAATATTATTGAAACAAACTGATAGGCGAGCGGCTTTCACCCATGGATTTTTCTCATCTAAGTAGTCTGATACTTTATAATAAGCTTTTGCATAAAGCTTTCGTTTTATTGTAGTTTTAAACTTGTTAAGGGGCAGATATCGAATGTCAACTGGGATCTTATTGTAAAAGCGTATACATTGCCCTTTAAAAGATTTTGTGATTTTATTGAGGCGGCTGACATGATTAGCAAGTTTATCCTTATTTCTTGTATTGACATTATGCCGATCACAATTTTTTTTAAATAATACTATATTTTTTTTACGTACATTATGTTTTCAAATATATATTGAGACGGCAACGTCATTATATTAATTTCCTTAAATTTGTCTCTAAGTGATACTCTAGGTTTTAGTTTATAAATTGCTCGAACAGCTCGCTTCTGCAACACGAAAATTGTATTCACATTGGCAGCGTGTCCCCACAGCAGAATGCCATAAGTCATCAAACTATGGAACCCACTGAAATACACCATTCTCGCGGTTTCTATGTCTGAAAGGAAGCGGATCCTTTTTACAGCATAAGCTGCAGAACTGAGCCGTGCTGCAAACTATTCTCAAGGCAGTTCACTTTCATAACAATCAATCTATTGTACTTGTACTAACTTTTGTATGTAGAGTTTGGTATGAAACTCTATAGGTTTAAAGAAATATACAATAATGAAAATACCTGGGAAATCCCACACAGCACCATCTAATGATAAAGTAAGCAAGTATTATACTTGTATGATACCAGACAACTGACATACATATTTAAAGATTCTTTTTATAATAAATACGTATAAAGACACAGAACCAATAGACATGTTCTTGCACAGAAATATTTGCCTGGGCGGGAATCTAACCCGCGACTTTCGGCTCTGCAGTTAGGATCTCTAACCAGTCAGCCGATCGGCCAGTTTTCAATCAAATAAAAAGAAAAAACCAAACTTTTTTTTAATGGTCATTTTGTTGTATGTCAGTCAACAGTCACACTATCAAACTATCAACTCAAGAATGAGTGGAGAAAGCACTTCCTGCTGACCTAGTATCTTGAAACTTGACATGAAGAGCTCAATAGCACAAGGGAAAATCTAAGAAATACGAATTTATAATTCCAAGTGATCGTTTTACATATTTTTAGTATTTAATTCCATAAATATGTTTTAGTGTCATCTGGTAGTGAGTAGTAATGAAATAATTTAAAAAATATTATAGTATGGTGTATCAAACTGCACTTGTCAAATCTATTTTGTGAAACCCCACCCTACATTGTTTTTTTTTTCTTTCTTCTAAAAACAGCAGTGTGATGTATTGCCTATATACTGAATCATTGTCAATTGAAGGATAACGGTTTCAACAAAATCGGTTTAGATGGTTCTTAGAAGTGCTCAAAGAAAAGAACGCACAGACAAAAATCAAACTGATTGGTCGGTTAGTCTTAAATTAAGGGACAGGTAATTTTTCAAGTTATTTGTCAAATATATAAGCACACTCACCCCTTAGGTATCCTAGGTAAGCATAAACAAAGCAATAATATATGATTTAACAATATACATAAATTAGATTTGAAATAGTGTAGCATTTTCCTTTATCATATTTAACATATTCAGCAACCAAATAAGATATTCTGTTTTTTTATGAATGCTGAATGCCACTAATTGTTTGCATAAAGCCGTAGCGGCCGTATATTCTAGTGTAATTTTGATCGAAAGTGCATTACATCTTCAATTTCATGTGCCACCCTTCTAAGTACTTACAACTGGTATGGTTAGATTCCTCTTGATCTTGATGGCTCAACCATAAAACTGTCAGTTGTAGAGTGCTAAAGTGGTGGAGGGGGAAGGGTTCAATCGGAAGAGAGCCAATCAAAATAGCAGATCTGTAGTTTCATTTTTGTGCTCTAACTTAACAAATACTGGATCGATTTTTTTGGTATTGGTTTTGTTTGTGTTCAAGTTTGTGGTTAGGACATCACGACAAATCTAACGATATCAATCTAAGTATTTAGAAGACTGACAGATAGAATTTTTTCAGATAGTGTAAAGCTGAATCGAACTTATAAGGTAACTTTCATCGGTGCCATACCATTTATAATTTACAAAAATCAGCATAAAAAAACTTTATTCAAAGAAAATATTTTGATACCTTCTCTCCATGTCTGAGCATTTTTTCTCAAAGTACATTCGAAGATTTTCCATTTCTTTCTCATGTTTTACAATCAGCTCTTTTCTCAGAATATTGATATCAGCATTGCCACTTTTTACTGAAGCTAGTAGTTCTCTCAAATGTATCGTTTCAACAGAATATGCTTGTTTATCTTGTTGCATTTGGTATTCAATATCTTTCATTTCAGAATCATTTTCGAGACGCATTTTCGTAATTTCATCTAAGTATATTTGTGTCAATGCTTCAATAAGTTTATTCCTTACATTCTCTTCTATACATTCAAAATGTGAGACAGCATTTGTAAGTTTACTTTGAAAATCATTCTGAAAATCTTCAGAAGCTTCGCTTGATTTTAGGTCGGATCTTGAATAATTTACAGTCATCTCTTCTCTTTCCATATCTTTTTCACTATTGGAACTCTGTCTCGAAGAGGCATTTGTGTGTATTAAAGCAGAGTAAAATCTTGTACTGTCATTAACCATATTGTCATATTTCTCTATATGTTTATCTCTATCTTGTATAGAACTTGACTTTTCAGCAACAATGTGTTGTAAATACTGTAATTCTTGAGCAAGATGTTCATTTTCAGCTTTCAAACGATCACTCTCTTTTGTAGAATGCTGCAATGAGATGGTGAGGTCTTCAATTAAATTGTCTCGTTGTGATATAGCATCTTCCAAGTGCACAAGCTGAAACGCAAACAACACATATAAGCATAACATATAATGGCCATAGCAAGCTTGAAGTTAATATAATAGAAATATAGTGCATAAAATAGGCTGTGACTTAAAAGGCAAACTTGGTAAAGGTATGTACAATGATTGACTAAACAGTGCATTTATTATAGTGTAACTTTGCAACATTCAATTTGAATAATTGTAATGCGTTGATATACCAATATAACGGGATGGGCTGTCCGCGTTCTAAAGTGTCCATGCAGAAAGTCATCCAAAACACAATATATCCACCAACCAACTTTTAGTCAGTGCTTAGCGCCGAATAACTGTGCGCGATGCCGACTTGTGTCGTAAAAATTTATAAAACTACTCGTCAAAAACGCAAAAAAGAGCTGAATATCGTATTTGCGAACATTATAATTTAACATTAGTTTATGCCTGCAGACGGTTATTTGATTATTTTTAATTTAAATTTTAACATTATCACGACTTAATTCTAGTCACATTCCCGTAAACAGTGTGACGCGTCCGACCCATAATAAATATTTGCATGCACTGAGCACAAAACAGAGCCCGGCCGCGGCCATATCAGCCTACGCAAATTGCGGACGCTTTAATTTCGCTTTTGTTTACCGACTACAAATCCTTATTATTAAATTGTTAAATCAATGTTGTAATTCAACCTATGATTGAAAAATGTGTGCATATTTTAATGAGAAATAACTTTGGTACCGGCATTATATATTCTTATTTAGGCAAAGAGCACATTCAACCACTGAGTCTACCATTATGATGTTCACACAGTGCCACCTATACTGAGGTCGGCTGTCAAAACATGTTATTTTAGGTAGACAAGGAAAAGGTTTTTGTTTTTTTAATTTTGTCAATTGTACTGAGATCAATACAAAAATATTTTACATTAGATTAATGATATTTGACATTTCCTAACCACCCTTCACATTTACTAGTTTCCATTCAGTTTAATTAATTAATTACTAGCTTTACAAAAAATTACTTTACAAAAGAGCATGCTGTGAAGTTGCAATATGTTATTTAACTTCACTTCATTAATAAGGCACACAAAAATTAATAAAATCTTGTTCTAAAGCAGTGTCCGCATAATAACCACATGCAATGCATAGCCAGGAGTACCTTTAAGTGATACTCTTCAATGGTCTTATATTCTGTAGTCAGTGTACTAAATGAAGTTTCCTCAGGGGGCAATAATGACTTTGGCACATTATTAAGCTCATCCTCATTCTCTGACTGTTCTTTTTCTTTTGTATCATTCACTGTTAACTCTTCAATTAATAAGTCACTTTGTTCTAACTCATTAAAAGATTCTTCTTTCTGATCGCTAACACCCTGAGATTCTTCAAATATTTCTTTTACTTTAACGGCACCTCCAGTACTAATTAGAAGAGGTGACAACAAATTAGGAAAAGCAGGAATAGGTTGCACAGGTTCCACTATTGTTCCCCCTGTGGGAGGTGGCCCAAAAATGATTTTTGCATGTGGCAAAGGAAATTTGGGTATAGCATGACCTCTTATATCTAATTTTATGATTTCTTCAGAGTTTGATGACTTGTCACTATTTTCATCTTGAAGTTCACTTACTTGCTCATCTTCAGCTTTGAATGTAAGATCAAGATCAAGGGAGTCAGGATAATTATAATGTGGAGACAATTTGGCTGAGTCTTCCTGATTGTTTTCAAATGACTTAGGACACACTGAGGATTCAATTACATCCTCATTGGTTTGTACAGAAGAAGCCAAATTCACTGGGCTTTCATCACTGATGTGAACATCCTGTATGTTTTCCTCACGCCATAAAGAACTTACTTTGCTAACTTCAGGTAAACTAGGATCATCATCCTGAGTAGAAACACAGGGTGGAATGTTACAAGAATCATTACCCGGTACCTCAATTTTGTCGAGAGTCAGTGAAGTGTGCTTTGATTGTACCTGCTTTTCCGATTCAGAGATAGAATATTCCATTTTGGATGGTATGTGTTCTGATATTGATTCAGTTTCAGTGAATTCACTATTATCTTCATGCTTAAGTTGAGTAGAAGGTGGTTTCAAAGAAATATCATGTTCTGATTTTTGTTCTGGTACATTAACTAAATCCGTTGCTAACGAAGGGATCTGTTGAGAATGTACGACATCCGGTAGTAACGGCTAAAAATAAATAAAATATTAGGTAAATGCTAGTAATTTCTCCAGTTCGGGCGGAAGATATCCAAAAAAGGAGAGATGAAAAACGCATTAGAATTTCTATATGAAGCGTTAACTAATAACCTGTCGCTATATAAGACAGGTGAGGAGATTGCATTTCTGTACTATTTATAACGTAGCCCCGAAATTATAGTTTGAACAACCGATGCATGCAGTTAGAAAAATGTTTCTCACCGTAACGTCGGTCTGCTGCATAGATACCATATGAGGATCATCCATATTTTAATAAATTCATTTTTTTACGTTTCAAAAATACATAAACCACATAAAACGAAGATTATTATTTGGTCGTCAAGCAAGAAATCACAAGGAATCGAGCAATCCTACAACACAAACACAAAGAATGCACAGCACAAAGAAGAGCAAAATACAAATGGAACCACAGAATGGTCACAACGTTGTTGTCTGTCAGTTGTTGTCATGCATTTCTATTGCATTTCATCCATGGAAGTAATATGTACTACATACAACTGGAATGAGCTCAACGAAGAAATTTCGAGGTCCTAGAAATTTGACCTTGAAAACGAATTAAAAAGATAAAAGTAACAAGGACGTTAGTGGGTGCCATATTGTCTCATTCTGATTAGGGTGACAAAGTTACATAGGATAAATAAGACCATAACAGGAACTTTTTAATTTTCGACTAATATCGAACAAAACTCTGAGTTTTTTCAAAATGGCGCATGTAGAATGTCGTAGTTCCATGTGGCATTTTGAAAAAACTCCATATTAACCGTACTACGTTGCCTGTTTTTATTATTTTCCAATAAAAATAGTATAACTCTCATACACTAGACATTGGCAGAATTAACATATGTTAGAACGCCATTAACCAAAAGAAGAAGAAGAAGAACAAAACTCTCTAAGCCTATCTTAACCCGTGACACTGAAGTTAACTTTTTTAACATGAGTATAAAGATTTCTGTATGTCCGTGTCAATAACCTATTCGTAATTTAGTAAATTAAAACCTTTAATTCGAACATTTGTCAAAATTGGTTTAGCAGATTTCAAATTAAAATGCTACAAACATACATCAGTATAATTATGGAGTAAAAAAACATACATGAATGATGGGAATCAATTTACATTCATTATTAACAAGTAATTTTAATATTTATAAGGGATCATAAACCACGAACGTAAGCACTGATAAAAAATGAGGTCTCGCGTGGCCACCGCGTACTACAACTCGCGATAGCATCAAAAATACTGGTTCGATTTGTACGAAATACTGTTAAATCATCAAATTTACAAAAAAAAAAAAAAATGAATGGCAGTAGCCCGACTCCTATCTACCTCGATAGAAAAGTAGAAGCAAGCAAACAGAAGTTCAAGAGAGCTAGTCACTAAAAGCTGGCAACCCGCAGAAAATATGATCAATCGACGGAGGCTTCTCACCTCCAAAATAAATTGTGAATCAGTTAGTAACTCTAAAAATCAAAGCTTCAAATATCGATATCTCAATCACCTTAGTGAATTAGCTGCATGCTCCCTTTATGTATAATACCCTTTTGAAAACAAATCTCCTATTGATTACAGAAATAAAGCTACCTAGAATGTGATTCATAATTGGATGGCTGACCGCCTTTATTTACAAAATAGTTAAATCCCACAGAAGTAAAGATCCAAGCGCGACAAGTTGCGTAGGTACTTTTGCACGCCGAAGCCCTCAGAACAATCACTCAGAAAATATCCGTTGAAACGATCCCAATGAGCCTAAACAGGTTATTAAAAAGGTCAAGGATTCTGTAGATATATATGTTTGAAATATATATTGTCCTACTTCACCGCCTTAAGCGCACGTGGGAACTTTTTTTTTTTTTTTTTTTTTTTTTTTTTTTTTTTTTTTTTTTTTTTTTATTTTAACTTCATCTACCATAGACTCGAAGTCCATGTTCTTATATGAGCTTTTATTACTAAATTTTATGAGCAACACATGCACCGCGTTTGCAGTGTTCTCTTGTGTCAGTGAGTTTGCCCTACCTTACCTATATCCTATTCTCTATTTAATCATATATATATACATGCATATTTTTTTTTTGTTTTTTGTTTTTTTTTTTTTTTTTTTTTTAAATGTTTACATTTATGACACTTTTATGATTTAAGCACACCCGAGCTGGCCTAATCCCCCCACGCAGCGCCTGTTCACAGACACGGCGAGAAGAAGCAGCCGTCACCCTGCTCAACCATTTTTGAGGGAACAGAATAACCCGCCACTCCTGCCACTGCGCTTCAAGATTTTGAGTGTGCGGCCAACTCCAGTGCTTTACATTTTTGGGAACACTTAAAACTAATTTTGACATTATTGATCTTAATTTAGGGGGAACTTTTAGGGAGCAAATTAGGGGATTTCAATATAGCCATTTGAAACCGAAACTTGCCAGCCGGGGAGTCGTGCCTCATCGCTGTTGTTTCGTCATCGCCTCCACGACCGCTCCGTCCCCGCTCCTAATTGCCATTTTTAGGTTGTACTCTTTTATTTTGCCAGTCGAAGCGTTCACCGCCCTCGCGACGAACCTTCCTATGGCGTCATCGCTTTCGTCAGTGTGGTATGTACAGCAGAGGGTATGCCGAGTTATTGCAACCACAGCGTGTTGGACACTGTTATGCAGCTGCAATCTCTCTGCCGTCCGCACTATAATCACCCGATCGTAGGTCAGACCCTGAGCCTCGTGTATGGTTAAGGTGCGCGAGCCTTCACCTTTCCCAAATCCCTGATTAATCAGGGATTTTTTCTCTGACTGTGTGTGTGTTAAGTACAGAGTGTTGGGGAGGGTTGCCGGTATTCGCACGCCCGAGTACCTCTCGAGACTCAGGGACCGAATCTCTGCCCTAGACGAGTATACACCACTGTATATCTCGTTCAAGGCATATGCCACGTCCATCGGGTTCCTATGAGTGCAGAGTAGCTCCCTGGTTATACACGCCACACTGCCGGGACGGGTATACTCCATCCTAAATAGTCCTTCCCTGTCAATAAACGGGAGTTGGTTCACGTCACCGATAAGCATTAGTTCGGATGCCCCAGACAAACGCGTTGCCATTACTATGGCCCCGAAGTGGTTCATAAGGGCTTCGTCGATAATGAGTCGGCTACACCAACTCCTATCTGACTCCCTTATTCCATTTACGAGTAGCGAGGCCATAGTTCGCACCTTGGATTTGGCGTTTGATCCTATGCGGTTGGCTAGCCTTTGTCTTAGGTCGGCTGCTGCTTCTGTAGTTGTGGTGACGATCACGTCTCTCTCGACATCGAAGTTCCGGACTATCCAGGTCGTTTTCCCACACCCAGGAACCCCGTTAACCCACTCTATCCTAGGCACCGACCAGGCCCTCCAGGCCGCATCAGATTCCGTCGTCCACGAGAAGGCTTTCGCCTTTTCTAGGATTCCATCCTCCAACGCAATCCTCGTACACCGAGCGGTGACCACTACCGGGTCATCGGGGGGGGTTTCATACACTGGTCTGCCCGCACGATCGGACGCTTCCTTGTCAAGTACCACGAAACCACATGTCCAATTGTACGCTACCATATGTCTGCCAGCCGGATTACCCCTTAGGGTTTCCGCCGTGGCATTGTCATATACGGCAGCGTCTGCCTCCTCGAGCCTTACTTTCAGCAAGCCTTCGTTTCCCCTTCGGTACGTTTGCAAGATATTCTTGCACGTCCTAAGGTTCACGGTTTTCGTTGCTGCTGTGAGTGCCTCGAACTCGAGAAAAGCGTTGATCATGTGATCCATGGGTTCCTTCACCGGTATACGATCAGGCGGACAGACCCAACCCATGTCAGCTTTTGTGGGCGTGGGTGCGGCAGTTTGGTATTTTCTGGTTTTTTCGATATCCACCCTCTTACTTGGGGTCAATTGAATGACTTTCCTGGAGGTTGCCTCTGGAATCGACAGCACAGCTGTGCAAAACGTTTGCACGAATGCACCAACTTTGCCCGACATCTCGGACCTCTTACTACTGTCTTCTTTGCACTCCTCTTCCCTTCTTGTCCGGTTTCCTTCAGCCAGTTTTAGCTGGAGACGCTCAGAGCCACTCAGTGTGGACGCCCCCTCCACCGGTTGTCCCCAACAGTCAACCGAGGACGTCGCCGCTGTGGCAAGGAGGAAACTGAGATTTGCACCTCGGTCCTCATATACCACAATCTCATGGCAAGCTGATGCTTTTTTACAGCCAATGAGATCGGCGACATCCCCCTTCTCCCAGCAGACCACCATCGCGTCCACACTAATTCTAACTGGGGTATCCCGAGAGCCCTCAGTCGACTCCCCCAAACGGGTAAGCACCGAGCATGCCTGGGCGAAGGGTGTTTTTTCGGCCCAGTCGAACAATAGGATCGTCTTGTTACAGATCCTAATTATTCTGCACGTTTCTCCTCCGACCTCCATATAAGAAAGCGCGTCGAAGGTTCTGCGCTTCATGCTCGTTTTGAAGGTGCTGCCATTTAGGAGAGCCGCCAAACCAGGGGAAATCGCCACGCTTCTTTTACCGGGAAGAGTCATACAGTAGCAAATTCCGAGGCGCTCGGCGCTGGTGTCCATGAACAGGGCCACTCCTTTGATTTTCAGGCCCGGGATCCCTTTTTCTGCGAGCGCAAACAGTTTCTGTTCGCTTGTGCTGTGTAGGGTTATTTCCCGGACGATGATCCTCCCAGAGTCCTCCCGTACCACGGTTTCGGCCGCGCTGTGTGTTGTTTGTATGGCTGGTTTTGTGTTTTTTGTGCTGTTCCTCATAGATGCAATGCGGAAAACTTTTTCCGCATACGCGAGAAACAGGTGTCTAGTGCGTGGGTCCGACATTACTATGTGAATGTCGGGCTGGGTGATGTGTGTGTCCAGTAGATTCTCCAGGTCGAAGCGGGCAGCGAGAAAACGAGGGCACTCCAGGAGGACATGCCAAACCGATTCCACGACATCAGCATCGCATTCACAAGCAGGACTGTCTTTCAACTTGAACCTGTGTAAATACTCCGCTATCCCCCCATGTCCTGTCAAGACTTGCACTTGCACTGGGGTCAGTCTAGTCGTTTTCACCATGCGGAACGCTGTGTTCACGCTTGGCAAGAACTTTCTTGTGACTGCTCCCGTGCTCGCGGTTTCGTACCTATCCTGCCATTTCAGGACGGTCTCCTCGCGTATGCTCCTCTTAACATGACTAAGGGGGATTTTGTCGTAATCCGCGGCAGTGCATGCCCCGAGAGCCGCCTTCTTTGCCAGTTCGTCAGCTCTCTCGTTTCCCCGCGTTCCGACATGAGCTCGCAACCAAAAGAATCGAATCTTTCTACCCTCGGCTCCGGCTTCCCCCAAGACCTCCTGGATCTCTTTTGCCAGCGGGTGGCTCGCTTTTGGATCTTTTAGGAGGTCAAGGGACGATCTCGAGTCGCTCATAATGTTAACCAGGGGTTCTCCACTCGCTTGCGCAAGTGAAGCCGCCCTGGAGAGCGCGTAGAGCTCGGATTGAAAGACGGAGCAGGAGGGGTCCAGACTGAAGGTGAGGTTTTTTATTTCCTCACCACCCTGCCACCAGGTAAGCGCAGCCCCCACTTTTCCCTCTATCTTGCTGCCATCGGTGTAAATAATTGGGCCGGCGGCAGCAAGACCGAAGGTGGCGGGGTCCACGTCATCGAGGAGCTCGTAGTCGAAGCTAATTAAATTCGAGGGGTGAGATTGCTGTAAGTAGCTCACCTCTTTCTCGAGCTCTTTTCCCGGTGGCAAGTAGTCCTGCGAGAGGCCTCTTTTGGCTTTATATAAGGCGGCGGACTCCCGCACCCTCAAGTCCAGCGGAAGCAGACCCGACAGTGCGAGCGCAGCCGTGAGCGAGACCGTTCGATACGACTTACAGATTTTCTGGGCGAACCCTCTCTGTAGGGAATCCAACCGATTTCTGATCATCAGGAACTCCGTCCTCGATGCCCATACGCATGATGCATAAAGCACCATGGGCTCGATGACAGCTACATATATAGTCCTGATAATCTCCGGGTTGAGTCCCCAAGTCACCCTGGCCGCGCACGCTAGCCGCTTGTAGATGTCCGTCGCCTTTTTGCAGGTGGCATCCACGTGAGACTTAAAGCTGAGCTTGCTGTCGAGCACAAGGCCCAGCAGCTTTATTTCTTTCACTATTTGAAGTTGCCTGCCCGCCATAAGTACAACGGGGTCGTCGCACCGGAGCTTTCTTGTTAGCACCATGAGATTCGTCTTATGAGGTGCGAAGCTCAGCTTGTGATCCGACCCCCATTGCACTACTTTTTGAATGACCCCGCCGGCACCGTCCTGCACTTCGTCGATTGAGTCACCCGTGAACACCAATACCACGTCGTCCGCAAATGCCTGGCAGTGTACTCCGTCGGTCGAAAGATCATGTAACAGTGAGTCGAGAATTAAATTCCAAAAGGTTGGTCCGCCGATGGATCCTTGGACACAACCTTTAGTGGTTCTCTTCTCACATGTCGCTCCGGCATAATTAACCGTGATCTTCCGGTCGTCGAGGTACGAGCAGACCATCCGGTAAAGGTTCCCTGGGCACCTCTTTACTGCGAGTTGAGCTTTGAGGACAGGCCACCAGGCGTTGTCGAAGGCACCCTCTATGTCCAGTGAGATTAAGAGAACAATTTTTTTGTTCTCTACATTTCTCTTGATGAGATTCACTAGGTCGTAGAGGGCGTCCTCGGTTCCGCGCTGGGGCATGAACCCATATTGCCGTGGGTGGAGAGTAGGGAAAATGTGATATTGCAGTCTTCCGACCAACATCTTCTCAAGCACCTTTCCGAGAACCGATAGGAGCCCTATAGGTCTGTAGGACTTGGGATGCGTGTAGTCCTCTTTTCCGGGTTTTCGGATTATTACCACGTGGGCAACTTTCCATTGCGCGGGGAAGTACTTCAGTGCTAGGCACTTGTTGGCTATTGCCATAAACACCTCCACGTCACTCCGTATTGCCGCCTCGCAGATGTCTGCGGTAAATCCGTCCGGTCCGGGGGCCTTCTTTGGATTCATCGCCCTCACCACTATCTCCATCTCCGTTGTGGTAAAGGGGGGATCGTCCTGTTGCAGTCCCATTTCCTCCACAGGCGTACGCTCCATGAGGGTCCTCAGGAAGGCGTGACAAGGCCGATCTGTTGACTCTGAATCATCCGGGTAGAAGGTGGCGGCCAGAAGTTCCGCCGATTGAGAGGGGGAAAGGGTATTCCCCCCATCCCCTCTCAACAGCATATCCTCCTGCCTTCCGGCCGTCCTCCTAATGACGCGGTAGATTTTGTCCCACATGCTCTCCTTTTCCTGCGTGGTGCAGAAAGACTTCCAGCTCAGGGTCTGGGCCTCCTCGGCTTTCCTCGAGTATTCGTTTTTCGTTTCGAGGTATTTGTCAATTACATATTGCCGTCTGCTGGGGGCAGCATTACGGATCCTTCTCTTTTTCCGTAGGACGTCCCTCTTCATGAGATCCAATTCCTTGGACCACCATGGTGGGGCGGCTTTGCCCCTGCGCGCGCCAACCTTTGGGATGGCTTTCTCACAGGCATCCCGGATGGCACCCGTGTAGATCGAGACTAAACTCTCCAGATCCTCAGAAGCGGCAATTCCCCGAATGCTTTCAGGGGTGACCCCCCTCGACCGGAGTGATTGAGTAAGGAGCGAGACAAACTCGGCCCAGTTTGCTTTCTTGGTGTTGTATCTGCGGGTCGAGCACGGCCTCTGGGGTTCCAGGGGCTTCTCCAATCGCAGACTAAACACAATCGCGTTATGGTCCGAAGTCGTCATCGTTCTGTCCACTCGCCATCCCTCCAACCTGCCCAGGAGAGAAGGGCTGCATGCCGTCACATCTATGATGCTTGTACGCAGCCCATCCCCCCCGCGCGCCTCGAAGGTGGGCGTGTCGCCTCTGTTGAGAATGTGGTAGCCCATCTCGTCCAGGAAAGCACTGTAAGCCGCCCCTCGGGCGTCCTCTGTACGGCTCCCCCACCAGTGACTCCATGCGTTGACGTCTCCTCCAAGGACAATGTCGGTGGCGCCAAGTCCTTGGCAGGCCTGCTGTGTGCGCCTCATGCTCTGCTCGATTTCTTTGTCCCCTTCGTAGTAGACAGATATCACTCCCAGCTTCAGGTTTCCCGCTGTCAGGAGTACGGCTGCCTCTGTCTCGGTAACCAACTGCGGGTCATGTATGACTCCCAGTCGGTCACCAAAGACTATTACAGCCGCTTTCACTGGCTTTTTGCGGTCCAAGGAGCACTGAATGATTCTAGTGCCGGGGTATTCTTTTAAGACGCCCTTGTTCCCTACATAAGGTTCTTGTACAAGGGCGATCGATACTTCCGTTTCCTTGGCTACCTGAAGCAGCTCAGCTGTTGCCAGTTTGGAGCGATGAAGGTTGACCTGTATGAACTTGAGACTGTTCATGCTCATACAGGCCATCCCCTTTTTGTCCGCTACTTGGGGAGTTGAGCTTGTCCCATCGTGGCTGCCCTTAGCAGTACGCAACCCGCAGCCTCGCTATTGCGTCCCACTTTTTCCTTAGAGGACACAGATCGCTGAAGGCGTTGTGTGCCCTCTCGGACGCCTCGCCACCTCCCGCTGCACAATTTTTGCAGGAGGGTGCCCCTCCCTGCAGTCGTATGGGGCACTTTTCCCACGAGTGGGTGTCGCCACAATGACTGCAGCGATTTGCCTCCTCCTTACAGATGGCCCTGGTGTGTCCGAATCCCAAGCATTTGATGCATTGCACCAAGGGGGAGTGATCCACCACGACCACCCGCTGCAGGTCTAGGTATAGCTTCTCCGCTTGAAGCAACCTTTTATGCAGCATCGGCGAGACCTCCAGGACCGGGTGGCACGTGTGCGGGTTGCGCGCCTTTTTCCTATACCGGACTTTTATAATGTTTTCCTTCAGGTCGACGCCCTGAAGGAGGTGTGTATTTTGTGTCAGGAGGTTCTCCACAATGTCACTATCTTTATGATAGGACATCACGTCCCTGAGCAGTAATTGTGGGTTACCGGGTTTTGCGACCTCTGCTTTTAGGAGTTTGAACCCCTTGACCCGTGTTTCGGCTATGATGAGGTCCTCTTTGGTGCTGCAGCTGAGGACAACCTTTTGGTTTTTAGCCTTTCGCACCGAGTCGAACCGGGCTCCCGACACTTTCGTGTTGAGAGCTTTCCTCAGCTTCTCCATAACTCTGTCCCCATTGTCTTTGGGGTCAGTGGAGGAGACAATGAGGGTGTGGTTCGGCTTTGGCTGAGGCGGGGCCACTACTATCCGAACTGGCGGGCTCTGGGTTTTCTTTTCCGCTTGCGCCAGCTCGGCCTGTAGGCTAAGAGCTGGAGGGGATGGCGCCTTGGCCCATACATTTTTGAGTTCGGCAGTCGCAGCCTTTAGGTCTTCCCTCAGTGGCTGCAGCTCCTCGTGAATCTCTTTTGTGAGCGCAGTAGTTGTGAGTGTTGTGACTGAGTCGGCTATTTCGATGGAGCGCCCAATGTCAGTAGTGAGTTGTTTGACTAACGCTCCAATTTCCGCCAACTCCTTCTCCATTTTATTTTGTTGTGTCGTGTCGTGTTTTTTCTTTGGCGACTCCTGTAGCCGAGAGAGTGTTTTTTGGGTTGTGGTTAGAATCTCGGAGGTGTCAGTTTGGGCCCTCGCTTGATTTTTTCGGAGCTCATCCAGCTGATTTGAGAGCGCCTCCACCCTGACCTTGGTCTTGGTGAAGCCACTCTCCAGGTTCCGAAAGGCAGAGTCTCTGTCCCCCTTATTCAGCCGGGCTAATTCAGTTCTGAGGCCCTCCATTCCCCTCTCCAACTCTGACGTCTTTTTTAGGAGCTCACTCACGGTGGTGTTCTGCTCCTTTGTCTCGTAACCCAGCCAGGCCCTAATGGCTTGCGTCTCCTCAAGATTTTTCTTGATGTCCACGCGGGCCTGGCCGAGCCCCGAGACCAGAGCTTTGTTCACCTCCGTGAGCACCTTGCTGTGAGCTCGCTCTACACGCACAAGTTCTTGCGCGTGACGAGCTCGCTCCAGATCCAGGTTGTTTCGGTGTCTCGACCTGGAGTCTGAGAGTGCCAGCACTATCTCGTAGAGGCCCTGGATAGCTTCGTGAGCGGTGGCTTTACATTCTCTTTTCATAGTGCCAGCTGTTTCCAGAGCCTCCTTCCCCTTTTGGAGCATGGAGTTGGCCTCAATTGTGGCCAAGTCCATAGCGACCCCTGGGCCTCTCTTCATCGGGAGTAGACTAGCTCGTCTTGGTTCTGACCGCTGCGCCTCGGAAGGCGTTGGCGATCCCACGGAGCACACCGAGTCTGAGAGGTCATCCCTGATTATCGCATCTTTGGGGGATTTTTGGAGCCAGCACTCCACTTTTAGGTTCGTCGCGTCGGGAGTTCCCACTCGGGGGTGCATCCCGCATTCCGATTGAATGCCTGTGGGTGACGTAGGTGTTTTCTGTACACCCACAGTTGCCTCCGGAAGAGATCGCGTCACTGTGGGCTGTGACCGCCTCGACTTTTCCGCCGTTGCCGCGGCTTTTTTAAGCGCTTTTTCACGAAGCGATCGTGAAGGTTTTTGCGAAGTTGCAGATAACGTCTGCTCCTTCCTTCTTTTTGTTGACCTCGCAGCCCCAGCGAGCGCAGGTTCACCGACTGACATCTTCGGTTTTTGTGTGTCATCAGAACTTAACGTTTTGGATGAGCTAGACATTTTTGAACTTAATACTAAAATTTTACAGCTTAAAATACTAAATAAAATAAAACTAAAAAGGAAAAAGAAGAAAACAGAATAAAAGGATCCTAACTATTTACAATTTGGCAAACTCACTAACACTACTGAGTAACTCGACGCGCTGATGTTGACAAGTTTGCAGGGCCGGCCGGCCGTTCCTCTTCACTGCTGTTTTGGTGTTCGCCGCAGCGTTGTAGGTGTGACGGGGTTGCGACTTGACGACGCTCCAGTTAGACACACTCTGATGAGCGCCGTCAGTGACGTGGGAACTTGAAAACATAAGTTCGTCAAGGCAACCAAGCTCCTTTATTTCTCGAAAAAACCCAACAATCTCGAAAATTCCCAATCATTCGGCGGATAAAAATGGATTTAAAAGACTCTAGGTTCCGAAACATTATTTCTAGGGCCGAATGTCTCAAAGTTCAACGCTGGTGCGAGACCTAATGATCTCAAATATTAATATGATCGCCTCCATCCTTTCGATTGGCACCAGAGATACAGACAGATTCAATACCCCATCGAAATCACACACACAAGTCTCACAAATGCATATATGACGTCAAATTCATTACCCGTATGGTGTCAGATCTGTAACTAGAATGACGTCAGATATTATAACTAAATTATTTTCGTACTTTAACGAAAAACGTTTCTCTTTAAAACAATACATAGGTTTCCATCTTTCATATTCATTGAAATATCTGGCAACCTATTATTTCGGCCACATCATAGGCAAAAGAGGGCAAAAGGCAACTACCAAAGTATTATTATTGACTAATCTAAACATTATGGACACCTTAGTATTATGACGTCAAAAACTTCAACTTTGACAAATGTCAAAATTCCCCAAATTCTCGTTTCAGTTGCCAGCATAAAACCATAAATTAAGACTTTCGTTTTAAATATTAATAAAAATTTTAACAAATATGAAATATACCATAACAAGCTTTAAAAATACTATTATCATCCGCATACCAAGATATATTAAAAACCAGAAGTCACAAAAAATATAGTGTAAAATAGTGTATTACTATCTATTTCTATAAATATATATTAATAATTTAGGTCTAAAAAAAATAAGTTTCCTAGAAAAAAATCTACAGATTTCGCTCTTCTCGCAATTATCGGAGGAAATTGAACAAAATTGTACGACAAAAAATTTTCAAAGAAAGTTATGGACCAATTTTCGATGTGCTACCATACTTAGCCACGCAAGCTCTTGCATTTTTTGTCGCTAGTGTTTTCGTCTACCTTTATAACTTCTTGAAATAAGGCCGAATCTTACTTTTTAGGGTAGCTAATCTGATAATCATTAAATGAAAAGGGCACATGCTCAAGTCAGGGTTTTCGACCGTTTTTAAAATTTTATTTTTCAAACTTGTAGACAATCTACCAGTCTCGGAAGGTTTTTTATTTTTTCGATATTAATTTTTCCGTTTTTGAAACAATCAACTTTTTGTCCGAAAAATAGGGAAATTTCGACTTTTTCACCGTTTTCGATTTTCCGATAAAGTAACGAACCGATTTTAGAAAATTTAGTGTCTTACAATGCTCCGAAAGCTCTTGATTTTTTTGCCATCACTGTCTTTTGTCTATCATCATAAATATTGGAAATAGAGGCAAATTTATTACACTCATACACGAAAACGATCTAATAAACATATTCATTGTTACAAAAAGTTTTTATAAAAATAATGATTAAGTATGAGTCATCGTTTATTCTGACAAGCGGAAATATGTACTAGGTATGTATTTATGTAATATATAATATGTATGTAATATGTATTTATGTATTTGATATTGTGAACAAGATGAAAATAAATCAAAGTTACCAGCCGATTTTGTTACCTATCTTTTATTGTAATAATTACTGTACTTACTCGAGATTGAACAAAATCTGTACCTACGTAATGGAGAAAAATTGACCTCATTTTCGGTTTCAACACACTAAAAAACATTAACAGTAGATGATATTATCAAATTAAAATTCACCATTGTACTTTTCCCAGTGTAGTGGTATATTTTATGCTAGCCACACAGAAGTGGTGTAGAAAGAGATAGTTAGGCACCCGGTTACTTCCCTTTCGCACTTTTTTTTTTAATCACCAGTTTACGTATGACCACGCTAATGTTAGAGAGAGCTCCTTCCAGTTGTACGTAGTACATAATAGTTCCATGATTTCATCACAGAACACATGTCATGTCCACTGTCACCTGTCACAATCATAGAGATGCTGCATGCTATTGTTCTGTGTTGCATGCGCTGTGTGCACTGCTGTGACCACCACAGAATAGTGACCAAAATTCAAAAAGTTTTTATAATATAAAATATGTTTGTTTACACATGGCTTACACACACACTTATTCAAAATGAATTGATTAAGTACCGGTTCAGAAAACTAGAAGTAAAAGAACCGGCAAGAAACTCCTCCGTTTATTTTATTGAAATATATGGTTTCTTAATTCTTTTTGACTACCTACCACGGCTACCACTAGTATAAATCAATCTTAAATCAATGTACTCCTACGAGGTACGTACTCTTATTCTCGTCTCTTTCTGTTAAGACCCGCATTTCGGACAATTCGGACTGGCTTCGGGGGCTGTTCATTAATTACGTAAGACGATTTTTACTACATTTTGACCCACCCCCCCCCCCTATGTAAGAAAAAATTAGATTTCTTTAAACCCCCTCCCCCCCTATCCAATCTTACATAAGATCGTTATCTACCAAAATTACATAGGAGGAAAAAAATTAAAAATACGTAGGTTTGTATTACAGAAAAGTAATGTTCTAATAATATTAAAATTTAACACTTAGGTATTTGTTTAATGTTTTACTTCTAATCATTATGTGATTCAGTCCAGGTACTCACAACCAATCGGCAAGTGGATCGACGACTGGAACGTATCTGTTCTGCATCATATCATCGGCCTCATTTATGCCAATAATGTCATCTACATCCGCCTATTTAATGATGTCGACTTTAATTTGCTTGTCAAAAATGTGGCACATAACTTCATAGCCGCCCCATCTTTAATGCTAGGTCTTAACTTATGAAGTTACCGTTTTGTATGAAATAAGTTAAAGTATTTTTTTTTTCAAACATCTTTATTTCTGTTATTCAAAGCGATCACCCGTGCAATTGATGCATCGTTGCCAACGCAGTGGCAGTTTATTGATGCCCTTCTTGTAAAAATCAACTGGACGGGAAGCAACAAGCTCTTCAAAGACATTTTGTACTGTCTCTCAGGAATTTTCAGGGGATTGAAATTTTTTTCCATTAAAAAGTTGTCCACATTTTGAAAAAAAGTAATAGTCGGTAAATACAATGTCTGGTGAGTATGGCGGATGAGGGAGAACTTCCAACCCCAACTCTAGCAGCTTGGAGACTATTTGTAGTGCAGTATGGGGTCGCGCGTTGTCGTGAAGGAGAAGCGGGGACGACCGATTGACCAAAGCTGGTCGCAGACGTGCGAACTTCTCCATCATTGTCTTCAGTTCTTCACAGTACACATCTGCAGTAATTCTCATGCCATTTTGTAAAAAGCTGTGACAAATCACACCGGCACTAGATCACCAAACAGTGGCCGTCACCTTTTTAGGGATTATTTTTCGTATAACACATTGCTTTGGTGCTGAGCCAGGATCTAACCAACTTGCTTAGCGCTTGCGATTGTTGAATAGAATCCATTTTTCATCACAGGTAATAATATGGTTCAAAATTCCTTCATTTCTTTGCCTGTTCAGCAACGCGAGGCAAGTCTCGACGCGTGCGTTGGGCTGGCGATCTTTAAGTTCGTGGGGTACCCATCTGTCAAACTTTTTTACTTTGCCAATTTGTTGCAAATGGTACAATAGTGTTTTGATGCCAACATCAAAAGCTACTGCTAGCTAGAAAGCTTCCACAATCGCCTTCAATTCATCATTGTTGACCAAAGTGTCCGGACGACCACGAGGTTCATTATTCAAGTCATAATTTCCAGAACGGAAGCGGGCAAACCTATAACGGGTTGTGCGTTCGTTTGTTCTCTCTTAAATGTTGTTGATGTTACGTACCGTTTGTGCCGCATCAACGCCACGACGGAACTCATATTCCATAATGACACGAATTTTGAAAGTGTCCATTATGACGAAAAATGTTCAAATGTAATGAAAACACAACTATTGTCAATAAACAAAAGACTGACTTTGTAAAAAGAACGCCACGTTTTTAAAACAAAATTCATTTAAATTTCGAATTCACAGCCAATCAATTATTTTTTTTGTTTGAAATGGCCAGTACTGAAGAACGACAACTTCATAGGTTAGGACCTAATATGCGGCTAAAGCCTGCTTATTTAAATTTCGTTAGCAATTTCATGAACTTTTTTGTATGACGGCACAGCGTTTTTCGACGCAAAGTATTTGGAGCATACTGAACATTTTTTTCCTGTAGAGCGCGCGCAATTGGACATATGGACAAAAAAAACTCATAACGGACCTTTTGGAAAGGAGTGTCAATGTTAATCTTTAGTGACAGCTGCAAAAATTAGACTGTAAAGTTGGTTGTAAGCGTAAATTATAATTTAAATTAATTTTTTTGATCTTACGTAAGAACTATATGGACCCCCTCCCGGCCCCTTGTAAGAAAAAATAAGACTTAGTCGGACCCCCTCCCTCCCTAAATCATCTTACGTAATTAATGAGCAGCCCCTTGCCTACTCTATTCTATTGTGATGACCAATGGGTGACCATTAATGGAATATTGATTGTTTTAAAAAAAAACCTTACTTCTCTACTATTAAATAGCCACACTGACAGGCAGCATCTCAAACTTAAGGTACCCCCAAACCCACCAAAAACCTAAATGTGTAAAATAAGGTTTTTCGACAAACATTTGTAACTACTTTATTTTCCACAAGTTTTAGGTTTTTCTACAAACTTTCGAAACTGTTGAAATAATCAATAATGTCCCTTAAAAACTTTAAATAGAAATATTGTATTGTCGCTTGTTGTTTTATCAACTGAAACGTAGTATGGCCATGAAAAAAAAATTTTTTTTGTATGGTGGCCATAACTATTATTAAATAGCCGTACTGACAGGCAAGGCCCGCCCCCCCCCCCCCCGGTCTCCCCTTATTATTTGATGGTCAAACCTAATAAAATTGGTTTCAAAATTTCAGGAAATAATTTTTGTTAAATTTTCATTAAACCAGTTTAGATCTTTCCATACTATACCTACTGTCGAAGAGTTTAATAGGTAATGGTCTACATTTCACCTTTGAAGGTTCAGTCGGCACATTTTTAGATAAGACACTTAGTTTTTTGACCACAATGACACTGCAAACACTATCACTTCTAATTTGCTGTTCATCTATATGTATGCCAATAGGATGCTATTGCAATCAATGACATTTATTGCATTCAAAGATTTTGACTTTGAATTTATTTTCTTTTTGTATCATTGATTTCCTGTTTATTAGCCTTTTAGTAGTTATGGTGGATAACAAATAAAGATGCACAGTAGCTATGTATTTAAATTTTATTATTATTTACACATACATTTTAAGAAGCTGCAACTCAACTAGACATATTCTGTGCTCTACAGAATGCAACAACTCGGCAGGAACATATGTTTTTCATTGCTGTTTTTAATAATGAACATTTATGATATATTTTTATGACACAGAAAAATCAGCATCAAAGTTCTTTCGTCTATTACATGGTTAGAATTACTTAATGTTTTTGGATTTGCTTAAAACAATTTTAAGTTAGAGTAATAAATCCATAAATAAATCAAATAATTTAATGATTCTAAACATACAAGGTATATTGCCAGTATGTACATAGGTACACATAATATTTAGTGATTCATGGATAAAAAAATACTTTTCTTATCATTTATTATTTGCTGCTCAAATGCATATGCATAATTAGTTAACAACTGAATAAGGTGTGCCATGCACAAGGCACATGTGAGTTTTTATCAGATTTGGAGCAATGTAACACTTGAAAATCATTTTTTATGTTAGATTTTCAGAAAATAATTATTTATTTCAAAATATAAGCCTATACAGAAAATGGATTACTTATTCACGTTTGTTATTTTGTGTTAGTGAAACAATTAAAATATATGACATAATTTAACAATATTGTCTACCTACAGTTAATAACAAAGAATTTGAGTTACACTTTCGGAATTGGAGTTACACTTTCATAATTGTAAGAATCTTCAACGTTTCTATAGGTAACACATTTAATTTTTATAAGAGTAAAACGAAATTGCAAGCAAACTTATGAATGTAAATTAACAGTATCATAATAGGTGTTATACCTAGATGACCAACATTGTTATTTAATTAACAGCCCCCCATTTGATTAATGCATTTTATATTTTCATCGGCTCGCATTTGTGAAAATAACATTTGTACAAATGCAACATACCTAAGAACTCCTCAAAAACTGAATGCCATATACATAAAACGCTTTTAAAATTAATTAAGCACATAAATATTTATTGTTAACAAGAATTAACAATATTAAAATAATTCTAATTAGGTATATTTGTATACAATTAAACTTTCTTGCAATATAAGGTAGACAATTAATATAGTAAATCTGGGTGTTCCTTAGGGCTTGGAAATATGCTGTTTATGATCTTTATAAATCACCTTCCTCTTTGATTTACTATTGTACTGTTTCCATATACCTCTGTAATAGTTGAAGCGCCTGCATATGATCAGCTCGCGCGTGGAATCAATGGGACCTGTGAGTAGCTGCAGCAATGGTTCACTGCTAATGGGCTACTAGGTACTAAATCAAATATATTTTCCAGTAGAAAAACCAGTGTCTAAATGTCGCTATGTACCGAAAATGATGTATCTAAATTACAATCTTCAGTGTAAATGTCATGTTGGCACACTCTGTGTTAGGTTGACTGGAGCAGCGTTCGTGTTATGAAAATTAAAACCACTAATATCAAATGACTCGCTAAGTATGTTTTGGACACTTCCATTTGCTGATGTCATATGGCATCGTCCTAAGGGAAAACTATCAATGCCAGGTGAGTGTTATGCAAAAAAGTGTACTTCAAACTCTAGCGGGAGTGAAACCCAACACTCTTGTACTTGTTCGTTAAGCACTGAATTATTATAGTCGCTGTATTTTTGAAAGTTATAGGTTCATAAGAATAAAAATTTTCGTGTTCCAACAAGTAACATTAAGTAAACAACGATTAAGAGTAACTCGGCAGTCACTCAGAATAAATCACATATTAGTGACTCCAACCTATTACGAATGGCTACTGAACTGCAGAACGAAAAGACATCTAGACCCCGCAGACTTACAATTTCAAGTTGGCCAACTTTTTAATTCTGCCTAATCTCGGGAATCGGGAAGGGAATCTCGGTTCTGATACAATTGTGACCAAATATATAAGTTGGACGATTTAGTCGGGTAAAATGTGCGGGCTATCATTAATTTACTTGACTATTAGTATACTCTGTGATTTAGTTGGCCAACTTGATATTGAAAGTCTGCGGGTGCCCTTAGGCTTGAGAGATTTCTTATTGAATAATTATTGTGCTCAATGGATATGACCAATTTATAGTGACTAAATCATGCCTTTTATTTCATTTGTTTTCTACAAAGTCGTTTTATGTATATCATCTATATAACATATTTTTCATAGTTTTATGTGTTTTTTTATTGAGACCACACTGTATGACATGTGAATTCTGGCCATTGTACTAATTTATCTTGTACTATGTTGTGGTATAAATTAATAACTCAGTATGTTATTAGTTATGAGTGAACAATTGTACATATTACAAATCTAAAATTTCTCACTTATTAAGCTGAAAAGAACTATTTTGTATTCATTTTCCTTTCCTTCACTTGTCTTCTTTAAGTTCCAAATTAATATGGTTTATAGAGAGCAGACAATTTTTTTGAAACATTCTAAATATGTAAATAGTTGACTTAATAAAAACATACTAATAGGGAATGGAATATAAGACCACTATAAGACAGTCGGCGTTCATTCTTATATCTGCTTTTAGTTATAAACAACTGATCAAGCATTCCTTTCTTTAATGGTCAACAGCCCGAACTATCTGAAGGCTTACTCAGTCTGAGGATCAATCCAACTTCTATGTAAGACATCAATATAGCAATTAGTGACTAAAAAGTAAAAATTAGTGTCAACTATTTAGTACATGACAAGGAATGGGAGGTGGTTCACAAAGTATGACAGTTTGTGGCAGGAGTCGTAAGCTGGTGTCACATTTATCTGTAATATTAGAACAATTGAGTACAGCCACGGGCAAAATTTGGTGTAAATTTTTTCAATTATAATTATTTGTATTTATCATAGAGTAACCAAATTGAAAATAGTATCTGGTACAGATCGCAACGTCAGTATAGAAAAACGCAAACAAAAATTGCGAGTGTGAAGGCGGTCAAATAGAGATCGACGGCCGGTCCTACTCTTAGAGTCGCCAGCTGTTTCGTCCATGTCCCGATAACTAACAGATCAAAAATTTGGTGTATAAATGGTTAGACCGAATGGCCAATTTGATAACTTTGTCAAACTCTGTGAATCTTTTGAAAATATTAAAAATATGCATACATAGATCTGTTTCATAGAATTACTAATTTTAAATCTGCATAAAATATGTAACATTACAACAAGGGGGTCACACAAATGTGGTTACTCGTGACAATGACAAACGCGGAGAGATCAAAAAACTATGGAAATGTATGTAATTTATAGATGACCATTTATAATATTATTCATTTACACATGATTTAACAACTTATTTCAATTAATGTCTTAGTAAATGCAAAATTGAACAAATTGAATAATGTAATAGATCACATCTATTTTAAAGACTTTTTGAATCCATCGTCATTAGAAAATCTAATTACAATTCATAATTTCAATATTAAAACATAATTACATAAATTCTTTTGTAACGCTGTCATAAATTAAACTTTTGTTTAAACTGAAGAAAATTAAACTGTAAATTTAATTACATCCAACCAATTAACACTGTCTTACAGTATTTTGATCGATATAATTTTTGAGTCATTTAACATTTTTTTTCATCAAAATATAGCCCACTATAAAATTAATTTTCTTTTATCACAATTCATTATTATCTAAGAAGTCTTTACATTACCCAAATTTAAAGAAAATTATAGTACAAAAAGTTTACATTATTTTTGGTTATTAACCGTACTATTTAAAAAAATATTCAATGCAAATTGGCACTTCTACTATTTCGAATGCAAATATAGTTCTATTTAAAACTACTCAATATGTTTTATGACCAAAATCTAAGAAATGTAGCTTAAGTTTTGCAACAAAATAAAATTTTCAGTTTTGAAGTTACTACACACATTGTTATAAACAATTACTATCAATGATAAACTAAAATATTTCTTAACATTATATTAATGCCTCAGTGATTTGATTTCCTTTTTCAGTTTATTGCCACAATGTGTTTGGAAATAAATTTAAAACAGCAATCATCTTATAGACAACACAAAAGAGTAATTTATAAATTTTAGTTCCATTCAAGTAAGTTATTTTAATTTGTAAATTTTTTGATTGCAAAGAAATCAATTAATCATAAAATTATACCTAACCACAGTTGGAGATGAATTCAAAATCTCGCTCTGAGGTAATTTAATCAAGGCTGGCCCTTTTAAACTGTATGAACTAGAATATGACTATTGAACACAATCAGTTCTACACAACATTCATACATTATGTTCTGTGTATAATCTAAAGCCGATGTTAGCTTGTAAATTCAATTGATTTTACATGTAACAATTTTTACATAAATATAAAGTAAAACAATAGATTTGTTCACATAAAAAAATACATGTATTAACTAATAACAATAATTAAAAATGTTCGACGTAAAATAATTTTATACAAACTAAAATAATTAATAAAAAGCATATTATTAAAATTGATGTGATCATGGAGCTATTAAGGTTTGCGCGTCGCACCCTACTCATTCTAGCATAAAATATGTTTGGAACAGTTAAACGAGTTAAAATTTGACCTCAAAACTGATGACATATTAGTGGTTCATTTTGTGGTACCCGAGCGCATTCTTCACCTATCTGTCAAATATGATTTACACAAAATTTGTTTATGCTATGGCGTGGCGCGAAAACGTTATTAGCTCCATAGATGTGATTGATAACTCTAGTATATACACAGAGCAAAGACATGACAGGGCAGTCAGGTATCAGCCTTTTCTTTGTTGGCATTTTCCTCTTCCTCTTCTTCTTCATCCTGGGCCATCAATTGTCTTGCCAATTGAAGTGCCTGAAATATTAATTAATAATTATAAATACAAAAGTATATGTTTATAGGGGTAATGACCGCTTCTACCTAAGTCCAAATCGGTGACCTCAACTTCACGATAATTTCTGGTCATTTCAAAATGTCGATTAATAAAAAGATTATACACCTTGCTACTTTAGCAAGTCACTCATTGGACGGCCTAAATACAAATGGACTTTGAATCACACAAATTGTTTTCTGATTGGCCAAAACAATAGTGTTAAGGACGTATACACAAAAAGTGACAGCTCGAAAATAGGTTTTACTAGACAGCTTGCTTACTACTACACGCGCATCTGCACCAGAGGCAACACATACTTGGCGCTATACCAGAACTAATTAGTCTTGATCATTATTATTTTTATTTATTTAAGAATTAGTTTTCTTTTATGTCAGGTTTTTAATGTTGCTTTATTTTATATAATAACTAGCGATCCGCCCCGGTTTCGCACGGGTAGCAGAGCCATAATGTTTTTACGGTCGTAGTGTCGTATCAGCTTGTTGTGTCGAACATGTGGACTGGATTTCATTAGATTTAAATGTAACGCAAGTTGGTCCAACTTGGATTATTTTTAATGTATTTTATTTCGAATTCTATAAATATATGAAAAAGTAAAGAATAAATACCTAAAAACAAAGTAAAATATATCTTTGTATACAACATTGATAACTTCAGCCTGACCACGCGTGTCGCGTCGTCCGGTATGGCTCCTAAGATATTGATTTAAATTGTAGAATGCAAAGGGCAATCATAATGTTCATGAAATGCTGAAGGTAAATATCGTATTTAATATGATAAGGATTAATACCATATCCGTATAAATTGTATTCCAATCACCTCATCATATTACATCATAAAAATAGTACAGTAAGCTATCCATAAAAGATAGATATATGCCAACGTGGACTTTTCTTTAGTCCTATAAAAGAGACACAATTCCTCCATACATTATTTTGTTATATCTCAAAAGGATTAGGCCGCATTTTCGATGAAAGTTCCCAACTGGCTTGATTTTTTTCCGACTTCAACAATAATCGTCATATTTCAACAAATTTTCTCTTGAATCACTCTGTCCATTGATGTCAATAATATGCCAATCCGTTCGGTACTTTTTGAGTTTGTCGCGTTCAGACAGACAGACAGACGCGGCGGGGGGCTTTATTTTATAATATGTAGTAATAACAATAATACCTGGGACATCCCACACAGCGCTATCTAGTCCCAAACTAAGCAAAGCTTGTGTTATAGGTGTGGGTTAAAATGTCTTTTAAAGTTCCATAAAAAAAATTATTAGACAATACTATACTGTGCCACAGTTATCGTATGAGGAGTTTCGCAATACGAGTGCATTTTGTTTGTGATACGCGGCGATGGCGAAACCGAGGTCCCATTGAATGAGGTGACCTTTTCATTTCCCATTTCGTCAAATTCTACTATTTTTGATTCTAGACCGATTGTTTTCAAAATCAATGTCTAAGAGTCTGTATGGTCTTCTATCACGAATCTGTCCTCAGAACTAAAAAAATTACTGTCTTTGAATCTGTTTTTGTTTTTGAACTGCTTGCTTTCAAAATCGATATCTATGGGTCCATGTGGTCTCCCTTCACAAATCTGCGGTCAAAACTGAAAATAGTGTCTGCCATTTTGAACTTCTTTCTTTCTGGGCCTAACACTATTAAAATAAAGTATGTTTCGTATACATTAAAATTTTATTATTATTTGGTCCACATTACAAAAAAAAAACAAGTCTGTATGCGTTATTACAACAACGATTAATACTTTTGTCAATACAGTTACTATTAATACGTTCTTTATGACATCGAAACTTGTACCGTAATGTTGTATTTTACAGCACTAAGTCTTTTTACTTTACACTAATCACAAACGAGCATTCTGTTTGCACCGCATGCGTAAACCGCGAAAAGCAACCCCTCGCGCCCATAGCTCATACCATTATTTATTTCTATAAATAGAGGAACCGCGCGAACACCCCTGTTTTGACTAACTTGCCCTTCAAATTTAACGATCATTCAGACCGCCTTCGAAAAACATTATAGTTTAAAAAAACTAAGAAACTTGCGCTTTAATACCAAATCGATCTTTAAAGAACATAACTTTTAGAATAATAATAAAGTGTTTAATGAGGAAAAATAATGATATTGTGAAAAAGCGTGGGGTGCCCGATATCAGTTGTTTTAAATATTTCATTGCACTCCACGATTTTTCACAATAACATTAATTTTCTATTTTTTTCTACTTATTTTCTTTTTTAAAGTTCCATTGTCTTTCAAAGTGTAATTTATAATTTTTTTTTAACATATTTTTTTTTTTCTTTTTTTAGTCTTAATATTTTTTAAACTCCATTCCGTCACAATTTACAAACATAAAGGTGGAACTCACAATTACCTATAAAACGATGAAATGATACAGACCGATACAAAGCTTTATGTCGGTGGGAACCTAACCACTGACGAGTTCCCTCGTAAAAAACTACCCTGGTGCATCATCAGTTCATGGTGAAAGTCATGGTTAACTATTAGAATCCAACCTATACACAAAGTTTGTATTCGTGCTATTAACCGTTGAGGAGTATCCTCGAGTAGAAACAATCCTGGCTGCAGCATCAGGTTATGTTTATCCATTTTAGTGTATTGTCATCGAAGTTACATTCGTATTTTGAATTTCAGCCCAATATCTTCAGTAGAAGTGGGTGGTAATCGCGTTTAAAGATTCCATTACATACAAACAAACATACAGGTGTAACTTATAAATGCATATTAAAGTAAAAATGAGCAGCGACATTTTGTGCTTTTTTTGTTTTTTTTTTTTTTAAATATATTTTATCTTAAATTTACTTACCTACTTCGCTGTTGCCCCATTTGGAAATTTCTAAATTTGATGTTACCATTGACGACGCTTTAAAATTCTAAATTGTGGTCATTAATAACATAACTTTCAGCGAGCAAGTTTGGACCCAAGCCTCTTTACCAATGAGGTACGGCGGCTTGGGAACCCGCAAAATTTTAAGTGTCTTTACCGGCTTCCCTATCTTCGATCCATAGTACTTCTGATCTTGCTGATAAAATTCTTGAAGCCCTTGTGGCAATAAACTTCAAGATAGCGTATTTGGATGAAGCTACAAATACCTGGCTAGCTGGAACGAGTCTAAATTTACCGCCCACGCCTAACATTCAAAGGGCCTGCACCGCATCCTTGCCTCCCCTTAATTCATTAATAGAAGCTGCTAATGGTAGACAGCGCCAAATTGCTGGCAGTGTCTAGGCCTCGGCCAGACTCTGATCACTGATTTCATTCCTACCCGTTCCCCAAAACAGGCACTTTTATCGACCCTAACACCCTGCGCGTAGCGGTCGGCCCTCGACTCGGGGTTAAGATCTGTACAGATCATCGCTGTATTTTTTGCGGAATTGCTGTTGGATGGCCTTGGCCACTATGGACTTTCCTGCTTTTCCGGCGCTGGCCGCCTCTCCCGCTACGCCACACTTAACGACATACTGAGAAGAGCTCTCGTCAGTGCCAATGTCCCGGCGACACTCGTGCCACGTATCATTCGAGACGATGGAAAACGGCCTGATGGTATGTCATTAATACCCTGGGGAACGGGCCGTGCGCTGGTGTGGGACGTTACCTGTGTCGCCACACTAGCTATTTCTCGGCAACCGCTAGGAAAGCCAGTGCGGCGGCGGCGGCGGAGGCTCGTGAGTGTCAGAAAGTGAGTAAATACAGTTGTCTCGGCTCTTCATATGACTTCGTTGCATTTGGCTCTCGGGCCATGGGGCAAGAGCACATGAGCTCTTCGCCGAACCCAGCAGAGATTAAGTTAGGCAATGGGTGACCCTCGCGCAGACGGTTTTCTTGCGAAAAGGATTTCCACTGTCATTCAGCGCAAAAATGCCAACTGCGTAGTGGGCACCATTCCACGAGAACCCTACTTTTTACATATGTTTTATTTCAATATTTTTATTATTAAAAATTTATTAGTCGTTAATGTATATATACATATACTGTATATCTGTATATGCAGTGTAAGATTTTTATTTTATGTCTAATTGCTAACCTATCTGCTTCGTAACAAAAATAATTAAAACTAATTTAATTCATAAAATAACATTATAAATTTATTTACAGTTAAGTCTCAAGATTGATTGGGTTCAACTTTTGCATACCTACGTATTCCATACGTATTCGGATGGAAAAGAAAAAAGTGATACACCCGACCTTTCGCTAGCGCTGCTCACAGCGAACTGAAACACGATATCGTTTTCGCTTGTCAATGAACTGTCAGCTCATACAAAATAGTATGGCGAAATTTTGATGAAATTGCATATTATTGATAATTTTTTTCTGCCACTTTTACGTTTATTATCAAAATTTCCTCTAACAGAAAGAAGGAATGAAGTATGAACAATATTTAAATGATTTTTCAATCTAAAAAAAACTTGTGATGATGGTGTAATATGTACCGAAAAATGTTCATTCTCCGAGATTTCGGCAAAAGTGAGTTACAAAATAATGTTTTTTCACTGTGAAAGAGTGAAAAATATGCAAATGTATTCTGACACGATTGTAAATTAAGAACTATTCTTTATTTCAGCATCAGGTTTGTAACGATATACCTTTCCAAACTTCCTAAAAATGTACCTAAACATGCCGTTATTTTGTATATGCCCCCTTAAACATGTCAAGCTAATCAGGGACCGAAACGCCACCTCAAACGCTAATGATACAATACTATAAAACTTTGTCATCATTAAGAAACATTACCAGTAGAATCACTGCACTCAAGTACGCAAGTCATTGTCTAGATTGTGTTTTATAATAAAGAAAATCATTTCTGTGTAATGTTTTGTTTTTATTTTATCTACAATTTAACTTTTGTTTTACTACATTCTACTGGCTGGCGGGGGCAGCTGAGAACACGATAACCTTTCCTCCTTTCTATAAGTTATAAGAACTAGTGCAGGTGTAGAATGGGTTGTTTGAAACATACAAATTTTCGAAGAGCCACTACAGTGTGCAAGAAATGCATATGCAATGCATTAATAAAAATCAAACATTGGCTACATTTAATTGTAAGTAACATTTTAATACAAATACCCACAGAACTTAATTGATGCAGTATTGCACAAATCCTTGTCCACATAAACACATAAAAGTGCTAACAAAGGGTGCATTCCAGAAGTATCAGATAACAGCCACAAATGACACTTTTGCCAGTTTTTTCCATTCTAGACATAAAAATATAGTCAAAATTGTTTATGTGTGGTGACATACCTGTCAGTGTTGTGCGTTTCAGACACTTTGTTTTGGGTGTTTGTGGCGTTTGTAACTACTACGATAGATTCACCTCAGCAGGTGGGTCATTCATGTTCATTTCGAGTATTGACATCTCATATGGTATTTTTGACATTTAATACCATTCTAGATACAACTTACGTGTTAGTGTGTTAACAAATTAAATAATTCATACCAGATTAAAGCGGATGAATCACACCTAGCGTTTGCGACGGTGACGTACGTGGTTGTTATTCAATGCGTATGGAACAAAGCCGAAGTACATGTATCAGCTTTCAGCTGTTGATGGACTACAATAATATCTAGAAGGTGAGTCACAAACAGTATTCAAACCTGGACTGAGGACACTATCCAAAAGGAAACGAAGAATTACATACAAAATAGATTAAAAAATCTCTGAGACCAAAAACCAACATTTTAAAAATCTGAAATGATATAGGTTCCTTAATTTCCAAATTATTTTCGATCCTTGAAGGTGTCAAGGACAAATTCCTCAGTTCATATTTATTTATAAATGTTAGGTATAAGTTTACTTACCATTCCTCAACAGCTTAAATGATAAAAAAATATTTATAAAATAACAAACCTGTGTTATTTCAAACTCTATAAATATATTTCTTTTTGGTGTTATGGGCTTTTTTAAATTTTAAATTATTTTATATCATGCTTTTTAAACTTAATATAAACATTTGATGATTTTTCATATATAATTTAACTTTGTTTTTATTTTTTAAAGTGCATTGAAATTGGTTCTTCCATTTGAGAGCTACGCTGTAGCAGCCACGCAAGGGGAGCAGACAGATAGAAATATAGCTGAAAACTGTTCCAATTAAACCAACTTTCAATTAGAAAAAAATTGCATTAAAACTGGTATAGTACCCCATAAGGAGTTATGATGCCACAGACACATAGATAGATAGAAAGAACCATCCCAATTAAACCAGTTGTCAATTTAAATGCAAACTGCAATGAAATTTTATCCATTTGAGAGCTTTAATGCCACAGACAGACATACAGACAGAAATGTAGCTAAGAACTATCCCAATTAAACTAGGTTTCAGTTAAAAAACCTGCATCAAAATTAGTCTATTTGTTTAGGGGCTACAATGCCACATACAGACACACACAAATATAGGCCCTAAAATTAATATAATAATAAAATTAATATCCCTAGTTTTTGATTTCAAGAGTTATAAATAGAAAAGTAGTTTTAATTATGTAACCATTTTAGAAAACACATTAAATAAAGCAGGTATAAATTATTTTTTGCATATCATTTAAAGTTGACACACATAACATCTAATTTTAAAATGTATATTATTTTTAGAATTTTTTCTTCCACTTTAATGAGCGCAATATTTATTAAATGGTACATTTATTCAAGATAACTGGTAAAAATTGTTGATAGATAAGCAATTTTATATGAAACGAAGTATTTTAATCAAACATAGGTGCATTTACTATTTTTTTTTTTTTTTGAAATACCATTGTACATCGATAACCATTTACTATTACATAAAGTAAAAGGAGTAAAAAAGTGCATAGGTTTTTTGATCCTCCCTTTTGTTTAGAGGCGAGACTCTTTGCTCAACCTGTACAAAAGCAGAGCGTCTTTACTTTGTATTTACATTTAAATGATATATTAGGTACAATGAACTATTATTTTTACTTTGCTTTCGGGTCGGCTTCCCATTGTTGCCTGATGCAAATTGAGTTCATAAAAATGATCAATTTGAAATCTGGCTAAGATAGGTTGATGGTCCATCATTTAAAAAAAATAGGGTAGGTTATGGTTTGCTTGTGATAATGCGAGAAGCAAAGCGGAGCAGAGTAACGAGCTACTAATAAGCCTTATATATATTTTCATTTCCTTAAAAAAATATTTACTGCATGTGGTTTTACACCCCTTCCCCATAAGCCTGATTAATATTTTGTAACTTTTCAGCAGACTACATTGGAAAGTGCTACCTTGCTTTCTTTCAAATACTATTGAACAAATAAAAATTACGAACCTGGAACTCCTTGTAGTGCATTTTTCTTTTTAGCTCGAACTCGCGTCGTCTTTCGCGTACCTCCTCTGGTTCATCCATGTCCTCATCAGCGTCGCATGGCTCAACACACCTCGGCGGTTTATTCATACTCGCTGCTAGCTTTGCCGCTAGTATATTGGCATCTATCTCATCTGATGCATCAGCTTCCCCGTCTGAATGCTCAGAATACGGTGTCTTCGGTTCACTTATTTTTATATGGCCATAATCTTTATCTACCGGGTGAAATGTCTCAATAATATTCATCTCGTCGAACCGCTGTTCCTTTGGTCGATGGCTAGTAGATGGAGCGCTGTCGTGACCGTCTACGCTCCGCGATGTTTTAAGAATGCCCTTCGAAGGCTTCTTCTGTAAATTTTGTGCCATGATTTTAATTTATAGTTGCATTTTCATTTCTTAAATCTGGAAGACTGAGTAACAATACAAATTATGTGATTTCAATTTCGATCTAGCAAAATGCAGTAAAATTCATCGTCGCGTAATATTGCAATTTGAGCAATTTGACAGATTTGACAGAAAATCACAGACTACAGAAATGCTTAAAATAGAGTGATCACAGTGTTCTCATTTAAGAAGAAAAAAATACCTTGAGCTGACTGACTATGCAAAAAAATACCCTACATTTGTTAAAAGCAAGATATGTTTGCTTTGATATGTTGTAGTAATATGTTATATTTAATTAGTAAAATATTTATTGAAATAAATGAAATAAAACTTTTTATTTACCGTAAAAAAGAAAGCATTGCATGCTACATTAAATAAATCATTATTAGGGGCCATATCTCTCACATTAGGAATAAATCATATAAAGTAAATGACTTGAATACGGACATAATTATTTTCATTCTTTGTAATGCAAACTTGTTTCTAAATTATTTTGAGTAAACAATGACCTCGGATATATTTCATTCCTTTTAATTTATTTCATTACACAATTATAGTGTAAATTACCAGTTTCATCTCTAAATTATTTTACTCTTACATGGTAAATTAACCAAAGGTGGAAACCCTCATAAATTACTACCTCGCTACCAAATTCAGTTGACTGTGATTGACAGCAACTTTTCTATTTTAATTCAAAGACACGCGGTAAAGTCTGGATCCAAACATAGGTACAAGTCGCATCGTAGTAACCAGTTTTAGGTGTAGCGGGATACAATGGAACGAGGGGTATATTATTGTACCTGCGCAAGCACGCATAAAGCGTTGTATTCCGACGCGCCATAAAGTTTTAGGCGGACTATAACCGAAAGGTAAAGCAGGAACGAAATAGACTTTTAAAATATATTTATTTAGAGGAAACAAAAACTTATCACATTCGCTGCACACGAAACAAAGACTTATGACATTCATCACTCGACGTATCCTTCGAATCACCACCTGTGTTTGTAATAAATAGGTACGTTCTATTTTGTCATTTGCTTACTCCGTAAAACGTCGATATAAACTGATTTTTCGCTGAAACTTTACGTCGCACGCGCAAACCGTCGGTTTCTTTGAGACGGTCGGCACGTGCGCCGGTTTTCTTTGTGGATTTTTGTCTGAGTGCGTTAGCGACGTCTCAAAGGTGTGAGTTACAATAATGGATATACTTTTCTCTTCCGAGCTTTACTCGGACACAACTATTCCTATATATATACTCATCTAAACTACAACGAGTGTATTCTACGTACTTTTTGAATTGATCAAGTGGAGTATTATTTTCATTAGATTTCTTAATGCTAAATTAATTTTAAGCAAGTTGAGACAGATTTCATGAATAAAAAGTCGAAATTGGCAAATAGATTTGAAAATATTAGCTTTTTGATCATGTGATTACCTACATATAGTTCGCCAAAACTTAGGTTTGGTTACCAAATATTAGCTGATATTAGCTTTTGAAATAATTACACAAATCTTGCGAATACAGAACATCATTTTTAAAGACTTCTTATTTTAGCCAATAAGATTCGAGAAAGTTATGTATTTAAACCATTTTTAAACATTTTTGCTGCAATTGATGGATTAAAGATTAATCGTTGAATTTATTGTCATTATCACTCATCGTCAATCACTATCTGTCACTGTTGTCAAGTGCAAGAAAAACCAAGCAAAACTGTGGTGAATGAACTGCAGTGAACTGTGGCAACTGTGGTTGAGTTTGGTTTGAGTGGTACTCTATGGGTATGAGTTGACTGAAGTCAAGTTTTAACTTGGTCACTTGGCTAGAAGATGATTTGAAATTGAAAAGGTGGTCAAAGCAAAAAAGAACCTAAATGGCATAGATGAAACATATTCGGTTTTATTACCTTTGTGTCACTTGCTCAAGTTCTTTGTAATAATTGAGTAATTCAAAGAGTAAATAAAAACAATTGGTGTGATAAATACTTGTATCGAAATTTTATTAACCGAATTTGGTGTAATATATTTACAATGGCTTTTCGGGTGTTATTTAAATGTATTTTTTCACCAACTCTATACAAAATCTACAAGGATAGCCCCACAGAGGTATGTTGTAAACATTTAATATATTTTACTTTTAATTTATATTTTATTAAAATTAACTTAGATAATATTACGCTGGTGATTTTCTATGTCAAATTCATAATTATTTCCCATTTCAGCATCTATATCAACCCAATATTCTTGAAAAATGGTCTAACATGGCTATTTCATGGGTAAGTTTTTGCTGAGATATTATCTGATGCTAGATCGTTCATAACTTTAATTATAGAGGTAACATATCCGTAACTAGTGTTGATTTGATACTCGTGAGTACTTGCTAGCATCAATACTTTTTCATTTGATACTACTATTTTTGGCGGCATCATATTATTCCATTTGATACAGAGTAAAGTATCAAAAGAAAATACAAGTATTGATTAAAGAGTTTTGACAAGTGGTTGACGCTAAGGGTCGACGTGAATGGTTATTTAGCTGCGCCATCTTCGATAATCAGCCAATCATAGCACCGCTCCAGCATGACCACATAGTTTTACTTTATTGATAGATTTAAACCTTTTTAATAACTTTATGAGTAGCAAAAAAAGAAATTGAATTTTTTTTTGAAACGGTGCTGGCAACCGGTCACCTTTAGAATTTTCGTTTTGAAAAATTTCGTAAAACACTTACCTAGCATGTCTTTCAGTTTCTAATACAAAAATATAGAGAATAGTACCTCCATTTGAAAGATTTTTTGCATACATAATCCTAATGTTTTTAATTGTTTTTTGTCTTATTTCTTTTTAAAATGTTTAACCTCATCAGCCCGAATTAATTTTTTAAATTTTTTTTCAGGCAGGTTTAAAAACCACTACCATTCTCATTATTTATAAATAATACTTAATGCTATTAGCCACAAATAACTTTCACTTTGATGATACTGGTCCTATTAATACATGCAAATTTTAACCATGCCAATTTTATGATAACTTTGTAACAGGTCATCATGTGTAGCTTGTTATAATTTTATACTTTCATATCATAATAATTCATTTAAACTATTCAATGTTGGTGATAAGGACAGACAAACATGTTTTATTGTACAGATCTATAAATCAGAGTTCAGGTACCATGAACACAACTAAAATAGCTATTTATTTATTATATTAAAACACACATGACCATTATATGTTACACTAGTAGTACAAAGTCAACTGCAGATCATTATTGAATTGTTACATTGCATAAATCTTGTAAAATTAAACCGAAAGCCACCATTGGAGTCTTTTCTTCTCAATTTAGTCCTGTATTATGACCACTGCATTGGAACAAATCAAGTTTTCAAATACAGTTTTCAAAACTTTTACATTAAATTTAAGAATGGTAAAGTCTTGTATTTTTAAAGTACAGACGTATCTAGTTACTTTAGTAACATATTAATACCTACTTAAAGACCCAATTTATAATATGAATTTGTTTACTTTAAACTGAAAAAAGTCTGAAAGGTTGATTTTGAATATTTATATAAAACAAAAATGTTTAGTCTTTTGGTGTGTATGTCAACATTGTTATATAACCTTATAAAACATATTTTTTATTTTTATTTTAAGATGAACACTCTCTGGAAAATTGGCTTATATACTTCACCAGTATCTGTCAGTATTCTCATCTATAATGATGTGATTTTTCAAGCACCGAAAGAACTCGCCTCATATGTGATCACTATGGCATGTTTCATGACTGCTTGTTTGTTCATAAGGGCATGTGGAAGAGTGATTAACCCAAAGTATGTAGAATTTATTCAAACAATAGACACTACAGATGAGAAAAAGAGGCTTAAAAATATGAGAAAATATGATTTTGACTTTCAATACTGGCCTGTGTCATATGAAGTTGAAGGTTCGGTAAATAGGTAAGTAACACTGTTTTGCTATAAAATTACAGAATGAAAAAAAATCAAAGTGGCAATTTATTAAATATATTTTCTGTCTATGTCTTTTCATATTTGATATGTCTGAAATTTCAATAAATTTTTTTTGCACTTGGCTGCTTTTAATACTACGAAAAATTGTTAATCTGTAGCAATATGAGTCTTTGGAAATGAATAAAAGTGATAAAGGAATTTACAATGTTATGCAATTATTACTAAAAAAAAACAACTAAAATGTGTACAAGTCACAAAGTAGACTGGTATGGTTTATGGATTGAATGCGTTATCAATAAGAGTACTACAAAGATGTTTCAGAAGTTTTAAATCAGGAAAATTTACAGAAAAAATTAAGCTCTCTCTGATCATTCTGTTATTGATTAAATCAATGCCATCTGTAAAAAAGTGGAACCACATCAACACGTCAATAGTTACAATTTTGCTGAAGAACTAGGTCTGCTGAAGCTGAAGAACACAGTCATTTATTTGCATAATTATACATTACATGCCCGTGTAAATAATAGATTAAAAATAAAATATACGATTGATTTTTAAAATTGACTGATTATTGATCATAAAATTGGTGTTGAGTCATTTACAAAAGTCTAAGTACAAGAAGAAGCTTGATATTAGGGTTTTACATAATCTTCGGAAAGAGACCTCATGAACAATGTTGCTATTTGCAATCGTCCGTTAAAAAGTATTGAAACCGAACCATTTTTTATTGATCATGGATAGTGAGAACTAGCCCACTTATGACAAGAACACGCAAAAAGATTGTGGTTCTAGTTTGGACATGCTTCACACAGTAGCAAAACTCAGCTTGATATGAACAAAGGTGATGTCGTGTGTATTGTGGCATTTAAAATACAACATTTATAATGAGCTTTTTCAACCAGCCACAGGAAAAAAAAACATCTATTTAGCCCTAAGTACATTGAAAAATACCTTAATTGAAATACCCAAACTTAAATTTTTTGTCTTGAAGAAGACATGAAGAGATTTTTTTCCGATCTCATAGATTTAAATGTTGCAAAACACTAAGCACCCGAAATTTAAAATAAAAGAATTGTAATCTAAAGTCAACTATGACGAACATATAGATTTAAAATATCTATGAATGTTACTTAGTTACCAATTAATTGATATACCATTGAAGAACAAAGCAATATGTAGGTTCAAATTACTCATAATTTGTTTTTAGGTTTGCATGGCACCCATTGAAAATATTTTCAACAACAGCGAACCGGAACTTGCCATTTTTTCGAAGAGTGACATTACAAATTATTGCATATTTTGCTGTCCATACTTTTGGTTTGCGTTTGATTTACCCTGGCAGTCTTACTTTACTGCACACTATGTTGTGTAAGTATATATATTGTACATTATAAATTGTAGATAATGCATTACTCTACATATATTAACTATATAATAAAACATCAAAAGTACTTAGCTTATTTGATATTAGATCTGATGAAAAATTAAATAAATATTCAATAAAAGTGCTAATGATGTATATGCATTGACTTGCAGTTATTATGGTTTGAGTTTACCACGGTGACTTTCACATGGATAAGCTTTCACATGACTGAATGGTTGCCCGAGTGGTTAGAGACACTAACTGTTGAGCCAGGGGCCTGGGGTTCGATTCCCGCTTGGGACAGTTTTTGAGTGCATAAACATGTCTATTTGTTGCATGTCTGGATGTAAAAGTATTTATTGTACATATATTTATCTTATAAAAGATATTTATGTATGTCTATCAGTTGTCTAATGATTATACAAGATGGGACATTCAAGCAAATCAAGTTTGTGTCAATTGCCACAAAGTGTTTTAGTCGCTGTTGTCCTGCTCAGAGTGTTGGACGTAAATGCACTTGATCGATTATGTAGTTTTCTAAATGAACCATACTGACTGACGTTCTTTGCTTTCGCAAATCACCTTTCTATACGTAAATGGAAACCGGTATCTACTTCTTTTCACAAGTAAATATTGCAAAACTACCTTTTTTCTTAGGTTTCAGACAGGGATGTTCTAGAAAAAAATATTTTATTTTGTAAAGCGCCATCTGTTAGTGAGTAAAAAGTTTATCAATATCTCGAATGTGAAATATTATGGAAATGCTACACTATTATAGTTAATAAAAAGCCACCTCTTAGTAAATACTAGTATTTATAAAAGGATTCTGCTACTTCCCGATAAGTGGGCTTCATCACTACGTTTGTCAATAATATTAATAAATATTCATCCAAGAGTACAAAAAAATAAAATACAATGTATGTAGGCATACAATAGGCGGCCTTATCACTGAACAGTGATTTTTTCAAGACAACCATTGGGTGAAGAGAAATGAACTAATGGTAAGGGATTAGTGCACTAAGTAATATTAAAATACATACAAACGTGATTAAATATGATAAAGATAACTAGGTATTTTCACTCCATCAGCCCATTTTTACCCCACTGCAGGGGCTTAGGCCTCCCCCAGGGTGATGGGGGGCTTGGAGCTTAAATCCACCATGCTGTTCCACTGCAGGTTGGAGATTGTAACGACCGTCGTCTATTGACAGCATCCGGGACAGACTGCTTAATGTGCTCTCTGAGGCACAGAGTCAGTGATAGTTATGTACTTAAGTCAGAAAAACTCATTGGTACACGCCCGGATTCGAACCATAGACCTATGGCTGTATAAATTTGAGACAGGTTCGTTTCGCTTTGGTATCGTTATAGTTCGCCTCAAACTTTATGGCGGATCTGAAACAACGCTACAAGCGTGCTTGCGCAGGTACAGTCATTACCCCTCGCTCCACTGCGTCCCGCTACACCTAAAACTGGTTACTGCAACGCGACTTGTGCCTATGTTCGGATCCGCTATAAAGTTCGATTGGAACTGCACACATAAATAAATACAAAAATATACGTACACATAATATCTAAGAAGACCAACAGGAGCAAAATGAGCGAAAATGATGGAGCAAAAAGAAAGGATCACGGGTAAAGATAGTGTGCTTTAATCTGTCTTTTAAAAGGGCGTGTGGAAGGAGCTAGTCGGATAGAAGTAGGTAAAGAGTTCCACAGCCGTGCTGCCTGAACTGTTAGGGAAGAGCTATAGAAGTAGGATGAGTGGGAGGGGATATTAAGGAAAAGTTGAAACTCTTTGGTCGGTATATTTTCATTCTATATAAATGTAATTTTCAGGGAATGATCTACTCTATGGTAGAATGGTCTTAGTACAAAATCACAACGGACAAAGAGCTAAAATCCAAACGGGTGATGGAAACAGACTCGACACTATGTTTGTTGATAATCGGAAAGATGGGGCCAGAGGGAAGACTTTGGTTATATGCTGCGAAGGTAATGCTGGATTTTACGAAGTTGGCATTATGACTACACCGATAAAAGCTGGATATTCATGTCTAGGTTGGAATCATCCAGGATTCGCGGGAAGCACTGTGAGTATATTATGATATGATGGTATAACCTTAACTAAAATTATTTAGGTATTATAAATCATCAACTTAAGAAGGGCTGCGCGCGTGAACGCCCATACAAACGTTCTTAAACGATTATGACGTTAATATGCATTTTCTTTGTTTTGAACTATACTCTCTATAGTAGTAGTAAGTATGTAGTATATAGTCTATAGTAATTAGGATGTTTATAGAAATTTCATAGTGTTGGCTCTATATAAACCTAGTTCTAACCTAAACGTTTGTATGGGCATTCACCACGCAGCCTCTTCATAAAGCTTTGAATCCTGCTTTATTTTTATAATATTAAGTTATAATTTTATACATATTATATGTAATGTAATGAAACTAATATTTGTTTTATGTATGTGTTTGTAATAGTAATTTATCTGGCGTAAAATATGTTATGTTTATATAATATATATCTATTTATTCTGAATAATATCCCAGGAATGCAGAGAAAAGTCGTAACTGTTATATCAACTAGACAACTGTTCATTTCACAGCCGCACATATAATAATAATAATAATATCTGGGATATCCCATACAGCGCCATCTAGTCTAAAACTAAGCATAGTTTGTATTATGGGTACTAGACAACTGATATACATACTTAAATTTTTTTTTGTATTATATTCATATATAGATAATTTACATCCAGACACAAAACAAATAGACATGTCTATGCACGCAAATATTTGTCCTGGGTGGGAATCGAACTCTTGACCTTATGGTTCTGCAGTTAGTGTTTCTAACTACTCGGCCAATCGGTCAGTCATATATATATCGCAAGGACTCAGTATTTAAAAAAAAATTATAATAATTACATTCTTGGGTTTAGGGTTCCCCTTACCCTGATCAAGAGAAGCACGCAATAGACGCCGTGGTGCAGTACGCCATCAATGACCTTGGTTACCAAGTCGAAGATATTGTACTGTTCGGATGGAGTATAGGCGGATATACAGCGACATGGGCTGCATCAGTATACCCGGATGTTAAAGCGCTGGTTTGTAATATTCACAGTTGATCATATTTGATTTAAATAAATGCATTTGAATGATTCAAATAAATAAAACATAGAAGTAGCGAAACGCGCCCGCCTGGCTCCCACTAGAACTACAGCACGCTCCACCATCAGTCGTTAGTCGGCGAATGCTCGTTAGCAAACATTGCTTCGCGAAAACGCCAAATTATACACTGAAATATTATAAAAACTTTTCATGTGTAAGTATGAAATTGCGTGGACGCTTCCCCCCACAAACGCGTCTCACACTACTGCTGAATAGAACGCTCCGTCTCGTACAGGAAATGTCTTACGGTGTCTCTAGTGGGAAGGCGGCGGCGGGGAGCTTCTCGCTATCTCTATGAACTAAAATAAAATAGCCTTTATTTCAGAAATGTTTCTTATAAATATTACATTCATAGAATATTTAGGTTCTCTGTCTCTGCCTTTTGGAAAAGGTCTCTAACTATTTCCGTTGAAGTCTATCCAACGCCAATCGCCTCTACAATAGTCCTTTTAACTATACGTCGCTAAATACTTAAATCTACTAATATGTGACCGAGTATTAAGTTCCGCACACGAAATATTACATGTATCTACGTTTTAGACTCGCATTAATTGACTCATCCGCATCACTTGTTCCATAAAGTTTGATAAAAGGCAAACGACAAATTTAACTCGTTGGGAGTTTCGTGGACAGCGCTAGAACGTCCGAACTTTGGAATATAAAAAGTGGCATAATGTGATGTCAAACAGATTACAGTGATCGGTGAAATCAAAATAAAATTTTGGACAATAAATTAGTTGTCAGTGAGTTTCGAAGTTGCGTATGAATATCGTCGAGGTACGTTTTTTGTGCGTCACACAGAACCTGGGGTTAACAATGTTGTGAACGTATTTCTCTGAAAATTACCATGCTTCACTTGTAAAGTTGCTTACTTATAAAGTAAGATTACTTACTTTACTTAAAAAGAAATATAACTTTATAAATAAAGTAATTGATCATTGTATTGTCTTTTGATACCATTGACCTAAAGAAAAATGTATAATGATAGGATATTTTAACTAGGAAATGTAATGAAAAGTGGTTATACAAATAAATGATTTTCCACTCAACACCTATGCATATCATCTTATTTTAAATTTCAATGATGGAGACATCAATGAAGAATTGGAACCTGAATAATTTTTGGTGCTTTGTAATTTCTCTCAATATTAACTTTTTAAATACAAATGAATCCCTGATATACACAAATAATGTGGTTCTTCTTATTATTGGTGTGAGTAATATAGTGACACCAAATGCCATAAACTGGCCAAATGCGAGTTCCGTTATATAACATATTTATCACTACTCACCGTCATAAGGCTCGAAAATCCATGTAAATTTAAAAACAATATTATTTTTGTTTGTATAAAGTAACTACAAATTAACGATTTCGGATTGTATTCTTTAATTGTGCTGTAAGACCTTACTTCTTGCCAAATTTCATTATTCTAGGTCAACGGGAAGTACTATATAGTTTTGATTTATTTGCCAGTGTCAAAATATGCAGCATATATGTTCGTATTTTTTGATTGCCCTGATTTAGAGGGTAAATTTTTTACAAGCCCAAAGGTCGTAGACTTAAGTTTTGATATTAATTTCAACTTGACACCTACACGCGTTCCTGAGAAAAAAGTCTTAGACAGACAGACAGACAGATAGATAGGCAGACAGACAATAAAGTGATCTGATATAGGTTCCTTTTTCTTTTTGAGGTGCGGAACCTTAAAAACGACTATAAAAATGGCAATTAAAAAATATTTAATTTATATTTCAGATATTAGACGCTACTTTTGACGACCTACTCCCTCTGGCTCGTCAGCATATGCCGCCGTTCTGTGAATCTTTGGTACGCGAAGTTGTACGTGGACACGTCGACTTGCACGTGGCTGCCCAGCTGGAGAAATTTGCTGGGCCCGTACAACTCATAAGGAGGACCAATGACGAGATTATATGCTTGAGGTTTGTAATAAAAATGCGCGCAATTAGAATGGTATATAATTTTGTGTAACTGAGAATCGCGTGACTAAATTAATGCCTGTAGAATACTACCTGGTTGCAGTATTAGTAATGAACCCACACCCATTAGATAAAAATGTGATGTGTTGTGAGAGCTGGCATAACGACTGATGATAAATAAAAATTAAATAAAGAAATAAAATAATAATACTTGGGACATCCCACACAGCACCATCTAGCCCCAAATTAAGCAAAGCTTGTATTATGGTTACCAGACAACTGATATACATACTTTTGTATTCTTTTCTGTTTTAACTCCCGACGCAAAAAGAGAGGTGTTATAAGTTTGACTTGTGTGTGTATCTGTGTATATGTCCGTGGCATCGTAGCTCTCAAACGGATGAACCGATTTGGATGCGGATTTTTTTATATGAAAGGTGAATTAGTTGGGAGTGTTCTTAGCTATGTCTGATAAAAATCAGTCCAAGATGGCGGATATCATATTTTTTCACTACTCCATCAATGTGGGTATCAAATGAAAAGGATTGACTAGTACAATACTATACACTATGAAAAATTTCAAATCCAAGATGGCCGCCACCACAAAATGGTGAATTAAATTATTTTTTTCATTACTCCAATATAGATATCAAATGAAAGGACTTGACTAGTAGCATACTATGACACTATGACAAATTTCAAATCCAAGATGGCCGCCACCACAAAATGGCGAATTACATTTTTTTCCAATACTCCATCAATATGGGTATCAGATGAAAGGACTTGACTAGTAGCATACTATGACACTATGACAAATTTCAAATCCAATATGGCCGCCACCACAAAATGGCGAATTAATTTTTTTTTTTACAAATCCCTCAATATGGGTAGCAAATGAAAGGGCTTGACTAGTAAAATAATGGACATCATATTGAACGGGTAATGAGGAATATGAACTAACGAAATGAAAACTAAAAACTTTAAAATTTTTTTGTCTGATCATGCATGAATTAGTTTAACTAAATAACTAAGTTTAAAAATTTTGAAATAAAAATTAAATTTAAAATTTAAAAACCCCTGACACAAAAAGAAAAACTTACCTTTAAAAAGTGTGAAATAATACAAGTTTGTTCATTGTCTAATGATTTTTGATCCTTAAAGGCGTCTGGACCGCTTTTAAAATACCTAATAATTAGCGCTCTCCGACGCCTTTAAGGATCAAAGTTCATTAGACAATGAACAAATTTGGATTATTTCACACTTTTTAAAAGTATGTTCTTTGAGTCGAGGTTTTTTTAAATTTTAAATTTAATTCATATATACATATATCTAACTAATTATAAATATAATTATAAATAAGACAAATTAATGGTATAGATAATAATAATAAAATAGTTAAGATATTTATTTTTAGTACACTAAACTTAATAATTCAAAATAATTAAACAAATTATCATAATAATGAGTAGTGTCTCTATCTGATGTCACTGCCACTGAAATATGACATGTTCATAAGATGTTATCTGATATTATGTGTTCGGCTGAACGTAGTCCAAACTTATAGAGTATGTAAAGCTTACCAAAGTAAATAAAAAGTTTCAAGTGACCAAAAAGTTTGATGGCGCAAACTAACCTGTTACCAATGAAAACATATTTTAAGTTTCATTTTTATATATTTTTTTTTAAACTTTTCGTTTAGTTTGGTAAGTTCTACACACTCTATAGGTTTGGACTACGTTTAGTCGAAAACCAGGTATAGATGTTTATGCAATTAGCCAAGAACGACACGCCCTGAATCGCCGTGCCACTGAATGGCAATTAGAAATACGATATTTTTAGCTGTGGATGTTAAATTCGTGTATTTCCGTTTTAAACGATCACGACCGATCGAGATTATTTTGAAACATCTTTCATATAAATTGCAGTTACAGATAGTGTCAATCTTTATGGCGGATATGAATTCAAATTCAATTCAAATTCAAAAAGTTTTTATTGAATATAAGATGTTTACACACGCTTATTGAAAGTCAAAATAAATTGATTAGGTACCGGTTCAAAAACTAGAAGGAGAAGAACCGGCAAGAAACTCCTCCCTGTTTGAATACAATGAATGAATGAATGAATACAACGCTAAATGCGAGCTTGCGTAGGTACAGTCATGTACCCCTCGCTCCACTGCGTCCCCCTGACACCTAAACTGGTTATTGCGACGCGACTTGTGCCTACTTTCGGATCCGCCATAAAATTTGACTGTAACTGTATTCTTGCACCGAACAGTGTACTCATAATGTTGTTGTGATTGTATAAAAAAAAAAAAAGAAAAATGTGCACAAATAATGTGTAAAAAATTCTGATCCAAACTATTGCGAAAGACCTTAAAAAACTATTAATCGGCTCGACGATCAGAAATGACTGTAAATAAATCAAACGCGATATAATTTAGATCTCTTAAAGAACCATTCAGAAAAACAAAAAGAACCCAAATTGTAGATACAGAATTTGTTGACAAATTTAATCTTTTTAATACAAATATATATATATACAAATTGAAAACCCATATACAACATGTCAAAACCAAATTATAGCACCGCTTTGTACTAACGCCGTATGGTAATATGTTGCAGACCCAATGTGTTGGCAACAAACTGCGGTAACATGCTAGCAATTAAACTCATACAAAATCGACACGAAGAATCGTGCGAGACGGCCTGCGCCGCCGCCCTGTACACGCTGGTCGGCTTGTCGGAAGAAGAACGGACGCGGCACGTGCGCACCGATGCGGAGAAAACGATGGTGGCTCTGGTCAGTTAATTTATCCATTCATTTTAACTAGTATTATAAAGTTGTACACCACGTGAAGCGGCCGCGGAGCGAGCCAATCACGCAACGTAGGAAGATAAAACGGCTCGGCCGACGGTCTATACGCAACGATAACCAATGTTATTTTGCTCGCATCGTTACATACATCGTTGCGTATAGACCGTCGGCCGAGCCGTTTTATCTTCCTATCATCAAATTGGCCTGTCTTCCTCTCCGTTTAGAAAGATTTAGGAAATTATGCCCATTTAGAAGATGCCGTCTGGAATTTAAAAAAAAAATCGCGTAGAGTTTCAACTTGTGGCCGTTATAAGAATGGTTTATATGTATAAGATGGTTTGGCTATAATCAGAACAGACGAAATGAAAGTAACAATTTTTGAAGGGGAAAAATAGTTCGATTCTTTTTCGGTTTCTAGTTTCGATTCGTATGTTATAAGTAAAGTAGGAATCAGAGAGCTGATAAATAATAGTTTTACAAGATTTTATTCTTTTAATGCTGAGGGCGGCGTTTTTTATATAGCGTTACCTTCTAAATGTTCTTGAATGAAATTTGTATGTCATTAAACAAGGTTAGATATTTGTTTTTATTTATTATGCGCGGTACGATACATTAAAATAAAAACGGTTTCGGCCGACGTTCTAATGGGCTTGGACCATTTTTTTTTATATAAACCGATTTTCTTACTTTCCCCTTAATATTTAAATAAAGAGGATTATTTTTTTTCTTAGTAATTTTTTTTTCCAAAAATTGTTTAATAAAATATCCCTGTGACGTCAACTGGACATATGCTTACTAATTGCATTATCTCAGACTAAGAGTCATAATATTTTTATTGATTCATAAAGATCACAATTTCATTTGCCGTGGTGGTCTTACCTCAATATTTTATTTAGTTTTAGCTTTGGTTTTTTACTGTGGAAAGCAGCGCAATAAACTAAAACCGTGCAGATTGTGTCGCAGGGAAAATTCCAACATCAGATAAATTTTCATAAATATCTCTGGCAAATTCATAAATAGGAAATATTTATATTTTGATAGCTTATTCTAGAACCTCATACCTTTTAATTTTAATGACCATCAGCGCAACTTTTCATTACACTTTTACAATAGTGTAGATAGATGGCCATAAAAAAATTTACAATTTTTAAATGATTTTCAGATCTCCAAGTACATGAGTGATGTTGAGTCTACGCATTGCACGCAGCTTTCTGAGGTACACTTCGAAGCATCGCTCGCGAAAGCTCTCAAACAAAATAAAATTAAGATAAATTCTATTTAAACTCTTCTATTGTATGGATGTTATTATTAAATTCGGGTACTTGATGTATATTAAAATATTTTAAATAACTCTTTTAGTTTATATATTGCGACCAGTATAAATATTTGCCTTATTTGTACATTACCTATATGGCCATAATTTTGGCACTATTATTTTTCTTTTAATTGATCAGCAGATACACCAAATGCCTCATACTGCCCCATACTCTCTCTTCAGTACGCCCGACCGACAGTACGACCGTACGACACGTGGCGGACCAGACGCTTGCAATTCAGCGCTGCTACTCTCCACACAGTCCCCAGTAGCGACGTCTTCGTCAAATTTTTCTCACTTCTATAGCGAATACAGCTGAAAAGGGCTAATTCTTGCAATTTCTGCATTATGCCGTATCCTTAGCACGAATTCGAAGAAGAATGACGTCAGGCGACTCTTACAGTCGCTAGAGCGACTAAAGCAATAGACGCCGTCAGTTGTTGAAACGACATCAGACACCAAATACAGTCGCAGAGGCGATCTTTATAATAACAATAATAATAACACACATACAATCACAACAACGTCTAGGTCCCAAACTAAGCATTAGCTTGTATTTTGGGTACCAAGCGAAGACACCACATACATATAACAACCAAGACTCGGTGCCAGTATAAATATTCATCATATAAATACCGAGTCCGGGGATTCGAACCCGGGACCTCCAGCTTCGTAGGCAGGGTCGCTGCCCACTAGGCTAAGCGGTCGTCGACGCTCGACGTCGATCTTTGGACGCGACAACTCAGTCGCGCTCTTGAGCGTAGATCATACAAAAACCAGAATTTTTGTAGTTGCTCAAGCGTCTTGTCCATGAACAGGCAGCGGTAGCCCCACTGACATATATGTACGTACCCAGGATAGCCCTAAACTTTGCTATAACGTTGACACCACTATCTCTGTCAACAGATGTTCAGGTGTCGAAATAGATTTTGCTGTTATTTCTTCAATTGCTATGCTACGCCGAAACGTGCCTGGCGAAGCTTCGGCTACTTGTGCTTGACTTTTTATGCAAAGTTGCCGCGAGACTTCAAGCTCCCATACTTGTGAATAAAGTCGCCAATTCAAACATAGCGGATATCTCCCACGCCGCGCCGTAATAATCTATTTTTATTATTGTATTGAGTGCAGGCCACGTTTGGGGAAACGAAGCGTTGGATGGCTCCCGGTCAGGTGGACAGATGACCTGTAGAACCATACCGGTGGTAGTTGAATGCGAAAGGCGGAGGACCGTGTGTGGTGGCGAGCCTTGGAAGAGGCCTATATCCTGCAGCGGAGAGATACGGGCTGATGATAATAATTATATGGTATAAACCCTGAAAAAAAAACCTCTTAGAGTGGAAATAAAAGATTTTTAAAAGAGTAGAAAGATTTTTGATAAATAACCTGCTTGAGCCGAAAACTGAACATGTGAGATATGAAAAAAAAACCCGGCGATTGCGAGTCAGACTCGTACACGAAGAGATACGCACCACCGTACAATATAAGAAACTACATCTCTCGTACGGTTCCCATATATGTGGTGTATGGAATATAAACAGATTTTCTCCCTAACCTATTAACTAAAATACAATTCTTTTATTATGTTTATAAGTAACCAGTAGTTAGTACCTACGAATAAATTAAACGTAGCATTCATTTCATTATACATGTATCTACATGAATAAAATAAAAATGTTATGTGACAATTCGCTTACAAATCACCGATACTGTTGATTATACTCGTGCTTCGTCCTCGAGATTACATAATTTATACTTGTAGTAACACGTACGTGTCGCCATCAATCACTTAATTTTAGAGTTTACTGTCTTGTGCTTTATTGTCATACAATGTCATATTGTCATCTTTCTTTCTCAACCTTGTATCTGCATTTAGTCAGGTTTTCAAGAGAAGGTCAAAATGATTATAATTATTTTGATTTATATAGTTCAAAGTCCCTATCAAAATGCTACTTTTGAATGATACTAGCGTTAATTTCAAAATTAGTCATACTTTTTATTTTAGTTTTTGTAGATACAAGGTTGCAGTATAAATACCTGAGAGAATAAAACAATAATTCTGTAATCAAATTAGGAGGTTTTTGAATGAAACAGTAGACATTAAGTAATTATTTTTTATCATGCTTAAATCAAACTACAAGGTCACCATGCATTAATTGAATCAAAAATTATTAATCTTGAAATAAACCGTCGAAAAAACTGTGATAATCCTTTAGATTGAGTTCCTTCATGCTTTGGAGGTCATCATATTTTTTTTTGTAATTGACAGTGGTCCAGTATACAGTTTTCTTATTTCTGATGATCCATGGCAATTAAATCGCTGAGGTAAGAGCATCCAATCATCGTCAAAATGAAGTTTATAAAATATTTTTAAGTTGGCATACTTTAGTGCTCTTAAATCGTTAACCCAAGGGTCTCCAACTTTACTTTCGGGTCTTAAAGATTTGTAATATTTTAAAGGAGAAAAGTCGTAAAAACTGTTATCAATATATTGCACTGAATAGGGCTGTTTTTTACATGCTTCAATAATTTTTGTAAAGTCAGCTGGAATCAAAAGTTCTTTGTGCTTTTTTTCGACTCAATGGTAGCATGCACCGAATCGCAAGCCATCTGTGTGTGGCCTACAACAAGATATTTTTGGTATATTTCTCTTTTATATTTAATTGACAAATCAAGCAATGCATTGGCAAGAATATTTCTATTCTGAGCACTACACCCGTCAATTTTATAGTGATTATAGGTTTGGAGGATAATTCTATTATGCCTTGCAAAAAATGAATTACACTTGTAGTAAAGACGTTAGCATCGACACCTTCTCCTTCATGCCAAACATAGCATACTGCACTACTATCATTTTCATTGTAAATTGTTAACTGATGCACGCTCAATTTTAGTTTAAAATATTGAAGTCTGGTTGAAATGTCGGATATGTTCTGAACGGCTTGTAAATCAATTGTGTACATGTTAACTTCTCCATTTTGGCACCTAGTTTTATCTAAATTATTCTCTTCTCTTGCTCGAGTTTTTTCTTTATTATGGGCTTCATACTTTTCTTCTGTAATATTTTTATAACCATAACAAAGATCACATTGGTCATTCTTTAGCTTATAAAGATCTAAATTCATTTTCTTTGTGACATCTAGAAAACACTTGTATGTAGCTTTTTCTTCAGCAACGTTGATGTCTTTTAAACAAGTCCCAATAGTTTGATACAAATCTGCCCAGGAGTAATAATCAAAATCTACGTAAGTTTTACTCGTATTTTGACGACAGTAATGCGACGGAACTTTGGGGACAGCATTTAAAAAAGTTTTGATTTGTTTTAATTTAACAATATTGATCTTTTTTGTCTCTTTACTTTAGGAGGGCATGATATCATACCCACTTCATTTTTTCCTTTTTTAATCCAGTTCAGGACAGACAATTTTAATTCATGATGAAACTGGTCCCTTGATTTTTTTTCTTAAGTGAAATAAAAAAAAATTCTATAGGAAATTTGAGAAATAAATTGTTGTTTTTCTTTTTCATTAGGAGCATCTATGTCATTGATATTCTGGAAAAATTAGTAAGGGTATTTAAACAAATAAACAAACTAAAATTGGAACTCACAAGTACCTAGGCATCTATAAAATGGAACAGTATAGTCTATGGTTGTACAATATAATATAAAACAATTTATTTTAAATAATAAAAATATATATATAAGGTAAAAGTAAAATTTAATAGAAAAAAGCTAGCACGTGGACGACATAGACTTAATCATGGGCTATGGGAAATGTCATTATGCCTCGTGGTCAGGCAGCAGTCTAGAGTTATATTTATTATATTGATAAATACATAAATTGATTTATGCTGTATTTTTCTCCTTGCGACCACTTACCGATAAGGTTACCATTGGTTGATCATCGGTTTTTTTAAAACTGTTAGTAGGCAAAGTTAGGGACAACAGTACCTTCTGTTTAGTTAAATGTCAGGGTTGACACAAATGATGTAACAAAACATTTTGTTTTATATAATTTATTTTAGTATAAAAGACAATGCATTTGACAGCATTTGAACTTATATTTACTTATATTAATATAAAAAAAATTGAAGTATTACGAAATCAAATACTTTTTCAATTCACCATCGTTAAAACACATAATACCTCTACGTTCTGAGGATTTACCCAAACTTTTTCATGTTATTTTAAACAAACTATTAAGAGGTGAAAACCTTCTCGATATTTATAGCTAGGCGAAATTAGGACATTTAGGATTGACGAAGGGTAACCTCTCTTTGCCTAAGCAAATAACTTTTATATTATCACGGTATTTACGTTCGAAACCTACAAATAGCTAGAATGATATATTTTCAGTCTTAAGAATAAGGAATTTATTACTTACCAATTAAATATTGCGTTCCAGCTAGGAATTTTGTAGACACTTCATATAAAGTGACCTAAAGTTCATCAAAGATTTTGTCATACCGATGAAAATAACGGATAATGAATCACTGTTAACTGTGTAATATTACTATGGATAAAATATGATTTATATGTTGCAATATATGACAAGAATATGCCATTCTGTAAAAAATATTTCATTGTTTAATTTTTAGGGAAGTTAGGTCTTGCTGGCGAAGTTAAGGGTTTCTACGGTATATAATTTCTTTTGGCATGACCTATGTATAGACCAATCAACTTATCTATAAATCGAAATCAACGACATATTTAAACCTACAATTCATATGACTATCATTACCCTCTTTGACACTACATTTTCTGTTTTATTACAATAAGTATTGAAATAATTACAAAGTAGTTCTATTATAATATACAGTTGGTAGGTAATGAAAAAAGTTTCTATGTAAAATTCTATAGTGGCGCCTCTTCACAATTTGCAGATAGGAGCAAGTTGGTCAATCTATAATCTATACCTGTGGTATAGTTTGACCGAAACAGCTGTACCGCGCCATAGGTATGTGCGCGGCGCGGAGGGAGGCAGATCTGCTCTGTCAGTCCGTCGTCAACACTTAGGAGTTGCCTTCCCTCCTCGCCATGCATGTACCTAAGGCGCGGTACAGCGGTTTCGGTCAAATATATCGACGGTCCCTACGTACATAAAGACATGTCAAAAACTACTAATTTTTTTAATGCATAAAATGCTTTAGATTGTCCAAACGCTCATACCCATATAAGATTTTTTTACAAATATTAACTGTTTTACTAAATACACAAATCGTATAAGGGAACAAGTATAATAATTACAAAGAATTGGTGTCGTAAATCCGGATATCTTAGACATGTCGGTTTATTCTGCGTTTTAAAAAGCGCGGCACTCGGTGTGAACGCCGCGGTCTTGTCAAACTTAACGTCTTTTACGCGAGATTCTACCATTAGACGTGTTGGTGCCCGTTCACGCGGTTGAATATTGTTGTGGTTGTGATACAGTTTCGTGGTGTGTTTTTTAGATTTTAATATTAATATTATAGAATTTATCACTTTTTTTTAAACATTATTTAAACATGAATAAAGAGATATATGTCCCCATTAATGTATTTTTAATATTAATGGGCATTGCTATAAAGATGTATAAGGAATCCTTTTGAATGTAATAACACAATTCCACGTTTCATAAAACATTTACTTAACTTATATACCAAAACATTTTGTTCTTTCCGACGTATAAACAGATATCTTAGATTTGTCTGACATGGTTTTATTTAAATGACAGCGTAGAACCAGTTATCTAGCAGTTTTACCCAGAAAATGTGAAAAAATTGAAAATGAATAAATACTACTTTAAAGTGTCGTGATAGCCCAGAGCGCAACGAGCCTGTCTCAAATTTGGCCCCATTGGGCCATGGTTCGAATCCGGGCGTGTACCAATGAGTTTTTCTGACTTAAGTACACAATATCACTGACACCGTGCTTCGGAGGGCACGTTAAGCAGTCGGTCCCGGACGCTGTCAATAGATGGTGGTCGTTACAGTTCCCAACCCGCAGTGGAGCAGCGTGGTGGACTTAAGCTCCAAGCCCCCCTCCTCACCCTGGGGGAGGCCTAAGCCCCTGCAGTGGGGTAAAAATGGGCTGATGATGATGATGATGACTACTTTAAACTTCTTAAAGATGGCAAAACATTATAGAAAAGATATATTTATAATTAGAATTATTTCTAGAGCAACTTGAACCTTTATTACACTCTCCTGTAAACCTTAGCTTTTGACATGTCGCTTTGTACGTAGGGACCGTCGATATAGGAACAGACAGCAGAGTGAAAGCAACAGTGCTCCGTTTCGAAATTTGGATACGGATTTCAAAAAGAAGGAACTTAATTAGGAATGAACAACGTCAGTGACAGATGATTCAAAATTATTAACCGCTAAATTAATTATTTACCTACACATTTATAAAAAATATTAAATAAATCTTGTTTTTCTTATTTATAGGTTTATAGGTATAGCTTTCGTCCCGTGGCTCTGCTCGCGTGGATTACACGGTTGTACCGCGACCTCTTTTGCCGCGATAAAAAAAATACGCCTATGTCCACTGAACTATATACTAGGTATTAGAACAGACGGCACGAACCACCACACCACCATACTGATTCTACCACATTGATTTTTCTACCAAGTGTAGTACACTGTTTAAACATCATACATATCTAATACATGTTATGCTTGGTTCGTTTCCACTAGATTACATAGTTTGCAAGTATTATACTTTTTATTTAATTAATTTATGATTTAATGAGTATCATGTCGAGAAATTACTTGTAGTTAAAACAAGTATGGCGGCAACGGTAGAAAATAATGTAGGTACCTACAAAAATTAGTTTAGGATGGTTAAGTTTTGTTTTGATTAATTATCGACGATAAGTTATGCCATTATCTTTTTTCTCCGCAATCAATTGATTTTTACACGTTTTTAACACCCACGACGGCATTTTTGAATTGTTTAAACACGTTTTGTCATTGAAAATGACTATCATATCCATTTCACGGGAGACGCATTTTTGCCCATATCTCCGAGGGTATGAAGTCTAGCCAAAATTTTAAGGTTTTAAAAGATTGAGAATTTAGTTGTGCATTGTATGACATCAAAATTTTGCAAATCGGTTAAGTAGTTTTTGAAAAAAAATGGAAAATGTAAAAAAATCGGGATTTTTTCGGAATTTTTTTTTACTAAATCCAAAATATTTAAAGAACGGGGACCGATATCGAAAATAAAAAAAAACAGTATCTCGGCCATTAACGTAGCTACGATTTGAGACCAAGTTTTTGGAAATCGGTTGGTAATTGTAAGAGAAATTATTTCCGAAAGATGAGATTTTTTGGTCGATCGCTTGTGTTTGTGGATATAAGTTACTATATTTCAGAGGGTATTCGTCGGATCGCTTCAAATTGTTATACCAAAGGTTAGAAGGCGTCGGTAGCTACAGTTTGAGACCAAAAATTTGGAAATCAGTTGGAAATCGAACAAAAAATTTGACATCACATGTTAGATTTTATGGACGTTCGGGAACTTGTTAACATTACGGTCATCGCCTTTCGGCCTGTATTCGTTCGAATGCTTAATTATCGAGTTCAGAACGTTTAAGGATATCAGAGACTACAGTTTAAAACCTAAATGTTTCAAATATGTTGAACTAGCGACCCGCCCCGGCTTCGCACGGGTAGCAGAGAATTTTTTCGTTGATTTATTTCTGAGTTTAAAGAGTTGAAAAGAATAGTGCCAATATTATATTATAATTTTCGTGGCAATAAAATAATATAATCTGTGAAAATCGGGTTTGGGTAGGTTCATTTTCAATGAAACCGATGGTTGCGGGGACTGCAAGATCTGTGGATTTTTGGCATGCGGACGCGATGAGTATGGGCAAGTGACTGAATGAGTTATTGCCGATCGACAACAACGCTTGGCGCAAACATTTGGTTCACGGTGTCGTTTCTTTCTATACGCTACTAATATTAGTTCGATGCCTATGCCACTCTTCAGCATATAAACTATACAAAAAACAGTAGCGGTCCCGGTATAACTGTGTAGGTAGTCCACTCGAGCGGAGCCGCGGGTGGTAAGCTATTGTAAAGTAAAATACAGCTCATGGCACTTACTGATAATTTAGCTTTTTATATGTGAAAGAAGTTGTTTTTGAGTTTAGCCGTAACAAACCAAAATCAACTCTTACTTGTTTATAATAGGTATTAGTATAGGTAGATTTATCGCCTGCACGATTCAGCTATCGGATAAAATCCTCAAGTTTTACAAATTTCTGAATACAAACGAAACTTGACAAAAAATATTACTTAGTTACCTATCCGCAATATAAAATTTTATCGATGTGGTGATTCGATAAGATATTCAATATTACAACTCCCATGTTATCGATAAAAAAATATATATACGGGGAATAACGGTCTAAAGACTACTATTGTAAAAAAGGTATGGGTGTATTCATGTAAATCTAAAAAGAAACACAAAGTAATGACATTAACCTTTTTAAAAAAATATTGTTCGAGGTGTTATCAGGTGCTTTTGTACGTATTTATATGTTCATACCTACATTTCTGTCTGTCTGTGGCGTCTGTTCTAAATGAATGAACAGATTTCAATGCGGTTTGTCTTTCTTTGAAGGCTGGTTCGATATCCATGGATGATTCTTAAGTAAACAAAATAAGTTTTTAAAAAGTTTTAATTATTTTATTGAAATAAAATAAATTATCAAACGTTTATAATTAGATAACTTTAAAAGTTTCAAAATAATTTAAAATTCATAAAGCGCACGATACAAAAAACCTAACATATAAAACCTATGATAATACAGGTAGATACACTGTGGGTACGTACCTATACTCATTTTTAAATGATGATCGGAGACCGGTGAGTAGTAAGTAGTACCTATCTAGATTTCTCAGCATTCAGGTATATTTTGGTGTGATTTACTTTATTGGGTTATGGATATAGGTGAAATAAATAAAACTAGTTAATTTGAGATATTCAGAAACTATTTATATTCCACAATCGACACTCGGTACGTAAACGTGTTTAAACTAAGAAAGCTACGAGGGGAATAAGAGGAACATAGAACACAAGAGCATTCATTACTTTATAATTTATTATAACATCATTTGTAACCACTCGAGGTCCCGAGGTCAAACGGAATACGACATGTAAAGCAATGCTCTTGTTATCCGATTAGTTTTTGTACTTGTAATCGGAGCCAGCGCCCTCGCGACAGTCAACATACTTATTCTAATAAGTAGTATTGAGAATCAAAACCATTTGAGAAATAATAAACCCTGCATTATTTCAGATTGTAAATGTCAATTTCGTGTGTTGGGGGTTTTCAAATTTAATTTTTAGCTTTTTGTTTTGGTGGTGTATGTTGTGTATGGTGTATCGTTAATGATGTAGATACAAGAAAGTTGTTCGTACGTTGCTCAGTGTCTAAAATATTATTAAATACAGTCACTACGTATCCATTTGATTATATATAGGTACCGCTACCATACCATGTAATGAGATCGAATATGAATCAAAATGGCGGGTAGATATGTGAAAGCGGATACGCGGGTGTTCGCTTACGGGTGTTTAGCTGTTTCGCATGTGGTTTCGCTTACAAATCGGCTATTAATAGCTAGGTACACCAACACCAGTGAGGTCACAGAGCATTAATGAGCTAATTTTTACGTCGTTGGATAGACTGAGCGACGCCGGTTTTTTTTATTGAGGGCCGAGTCTGCTTAAAGACATCGCGCACCCGACCAATCGCGCAGATAGTGGCGGGTTGGGATGGGACAACAGTGACAACACTGAAGGTGCAGCTCAACCGGCTAAAAGACATCCTCAACCTATACTCTGAGGAGTGTATGGGTTTGACATGAACGCGGATCGGACGCATTGAGGATGCTTCGATGCGTGACTGCCTTTTACGGGCGGTACTTTAAGGGCGTCGCCTCATTCAACGTAGGAGTTAGATTCGAGTAGAGGGTCGACACGTGTCGATCCTTCGGTAACGGAGAGCAGTTCGAGCTGGACGGCACGACTGTGAATAAACAAAGGCGCGGATGCTATTCGAGCAGGTTTATTACTTTAACCTTTTGACTTGTCAGCAATCATTATCGATCAATTGTCTGTTTATCAAATGGCTGGTGACTTTCAATCTGATCAAATATGGTTAATGAATAGTGAATAGGATAACTAGGTTGTTTCGGGTGGTAGATACTGCTCTCCTATGTCAGACTAGATCTGATCGCCCTAAACCTCTGAAAATCTGTTGAGCTCGTCAGGTGCATCTGTGAACGTATTCTGTGGACGTCTGAGAAAGTGGGTGGCGGGCGGGGTTCGTAAGAGGTTGCAGCTGAGAGTAACGGATTGAAGCTATTGAAGTACGCGACCATGCGCGACCGCGGCGGTGAAGTAAGCGTTCTGACGCGTCCTCGTGTATTTGGGGATTGTTGATTGCTGCTGGTGTAAATTTTTTTCATTCGGGGAATAATATAAGCACAGATATGCCTACCCAAAGAGATTATCGTTTATCATTTCGTGTGTACGAGTTTTACAAGCATTTAAACAAATAAACATGCACATACCTCTAGGATATTATTTTATTTAGTAACTAGCGACCGCCCGTAGCTTCGCTTGCGTAGACTACAAATTCCTGTTATAGGTACTATTAACGTTCGAGATGGTTTATACGTACTTTTTGCTGGAACCAATTTTGGTCACACCCATTCAAACTTTCAATCTTCATTCCCCTTCCACCCTTTAAAAAACCGATACAATTTTTCATCTCCCGTTTCCCACTCTTAAAATGTGAAAATCTAAAACCCCTGAAACACGTCATTATTTAAGTCCCTCCATTCCCATCCTTAAGTTTGAAATTTCTAAAAAAGCCTTTTTTAACTTTATAGTGCTCACGTTATAAAACAAACTTATGTTCCAAATTTAAGCTTCCTAGACTTAGTACTTTCGGCTGTACGTTGCAAGATCAGTGAGGACAAACGACAGACAGATAGACAGACAGACAAACACAAAAAGTAGCTTATGACACTCTTGACAACCTTCTTTCACGTCTGCAAAGTTTCATTAAAATCTGTTCAGCCGTATTGGAAATTAGCTCGAATAGATAAAATTGAATTGAATAGACGTACAGACAAACAGACGGACAAAAAGTAGCTAATTTCAAATATCTTGACAACCTTCTTTCCCGTCTGCAAAGTTTCCTTAAAATCTGTTTAGCCGTTTTGGAGATTAGCTCAAATAGACAGATACACGTACAGATAGACAGACAGACAAAAAGCAACATTTGTTAGTTTTAATGACCTTCTTTTCATATTCATTGATGTTTCATTTAAATAGATTTAGACATATGGACGTACAGACAGACATACAAAAAGTTCTGTATGTCACATATGGAAAGGGTGTAGTCAAAAGATTACATCCTGTTATATGTGTAAAGTTTCATCAAAATCGGTTAAGCCGTTTTGGCCGAAGCCGATTTGCTCGAATAGACAGACAGTTCGTTTTCATGTGTATAGCCTATAACACTCCGCTAGAATCAGGCTATCAAAGGCAAAAAGAATTTTTCAAATTCGACTGGTAGTTTCAGAGATTAACAAATTCAAATAAACAAACAAACGAACGAACGAACGAACCAACGAACCAACCAACCAACCAACCAACCAACAAACAAACAAACAAACAAACAAACAAACAACCAATCAATCAATCAATCATTCAATCCATTAATCAATCATCAAATCAATCAGCATGCGCGACGGAAGCTCTCAAAAGGAATAATTTTTCCCGTTTTTGCAACATTTTTCATTGATGCTCCACTCCTATTGGTCGTAGCGTGATGTAGTATAGTCTATAGCCTTCCTCGATAAATGGACTATCCAACACAAAAATAATTTTTCAATTGGAACCAGTAGTTCCTGAGATTTGCGCGTTCAAACAAACAAACAAACAAACAAACAAACTCTTCAGCTTTATAATATTAGTATAGATAAAACCTGGGACATTTAACTCACGGTCATCTAGTCCCAAAGTAGGCAAAACCTGTATTATGGGTACTAGATAGCAGCTGATGTATATATTTAGATTTTTTTAAATAATAAGTAATACGTATTGATATTTAACTGCCCAGACGTTACCGCAGACCCTCAACAAATACACATGCTCAATATGCTCATGCACACAAATATTTAGTTTTGTTCCAAATGCGATTAGGCCCCGCGCCCGCGACCCGCGACGGTGGCGCGACCTTAGTTCGTTCTGCGTGAGGATATGTTAACGGAAATGTATCAAATAGTGCATTGTATGTAATTCCTGGAAAATATGTATAATTCCTAAAATCGTCAGGAAATCTATAGTGCAAATTAGTTTTTACGTCAGACAATTCCTAGTATTTGTATGATTTCCTAGGAATTGACAAAATTTCATATTTTCTAACAGAGCAAAATAAAAAAAGCGTTTGTAGCATTTTTGAAGCTGGTCAGAAATACTATATACACCTATGATTCATATTAAAACTTCAATTGTTTATGACAAAAAGGCATATTTACAAATAATGGTGAGATATTTTGTATCCTGTCCAAGCAGGTACACTTTTTAACTCTTTTTTAACTAACACAAAAGTTTAATGACGACCGCTTAGCCTTGTGGGTAGCGACTCTGCCTACAAAGCTGGAGGTCCCGGTTCGGGTCCCAGGTCGGGTCAGTATTTATATGATGAATATTGATACTGGTACCGTGTCTTGGTTGTTATATGTATGTGTTGTCTTCGCTTGGTATCCAAAACACAAGCTAATGTTTAGTATGGGGCCTAGACGTTGTTGTGATGTATATGTTATTATTATTATTAATTAAAGGTTTATAGTGATGTCAACCAAATGCTAACTATTACAACGTTTTATATTACTTTTTTTGCATAGAGCAAAGGTATCTATAAAATCAAGCATAAATCAATAAAAAAAGAGTCATGATTTATTAGAATAAGCTACTTTTAAATTAGCTAATACGACTTGAAAACATCTTTATACAGGACTATGGGTGACGAGGGGGTGCAAGTGTTCAAAAATCGGTTACGTGCTTGTTTTTAGAGATGAAAATATGTAATTTTGGATTTATGTTAAGGAAACAGTAGGGTATCTAATAAAACTATTTTATTAAATATATGCGTATTGGTAATAGTATTTTTTTTTAATTTGTGTATTTTATACCCGATATATTTAACCAAAAATTTTTAATTTATTTTATTATATTTTAAATCGATAATTAAAGTGTATATAATAATAATAATAATAATAATACATTCAATCACAACAATGTCTAGGTCCCAAACTAAGCATTAGCTTGTATTTTGGGTACCAAGCGAAGACACCACATACATATAACAACCAAGACCCGGTGCCAGTATTAATATTCATCATATAAATACTGACCCGACCTGGGATTCGAACCCGGGACCTCCAGCTTTGCAGGCAGGGTCGCTGCCCACTAGGCTAAGATATATAATACTAAGGCACTAATAATATTCATTTAACAGTGTACCTATATATGTTGATAGTAAGGGACTAAGCAAATATAAGTTATAAAAATTATGATGAACCCAATAAATACACAACTCCTTCATTCCTTAATTTCTTATTTTTCTTAATATCTTAATTCCTTAATTGTTCTGGTATATGATTTTTTTAAATATTAGATGTGTAAGGATCAGACGTATAAAGCAATGTATGAAAAATGTCTTTATTAGTATTTTTATTTTTTAGAGCACTTTCGTGCATGAAGTTAACCAAGTTTTTATAATCATTATCCCGTGCTTCCTAAGCATCTTCGGAAAGTTGACCCAGAGGTTGTATTTATATTTAATTATTTTTATAGTTATATTTTTATTTCATTATATTTAGTTTTATTTCTGGTGTTGCTGAGCGTATTCATTCTATCACAGACGCTTCTTCAGTGGTTTCACTGATTGACCACTCAATTCCCTTCCGTTTTTGCTGGTTTCCGGTTTAAAGAACTTTATTCTCAAAAAAAGACTACAAATAGTCACTTAACATGAGAACTAACTATTTAATTATACAATAATTTTAAATACAAATACGGAGGCGGGTAGCTGTAAAATAAATATGCAGTTGAACATCTATTTTTTTGCCGAACAAACATCTGAGCGTAGGTACCCACAATAACATCTCATCGCCCGTACAAAACAAGATACAAAGGATGATACATAAAATACAATGTTTTATAAATATAAAATATGTACTATGTATGACACAGCAAACACACATTAATGGAAAATTCAATACTTATTAGTAATTTCATTTTTTTTAAATAATTATTAGTTATTAAGAATATACTTTTCTAACATAGGTTTCTCCTGATTCATCATACGATTTGCAAGGACCACCACGTTTAAGCCCTCATAATGTAGAGGCTACTTCGTTTTTCCACTGTCATCAAATCCTATTTCAAATTCCCCATTTAGCCACTGAGCGTTTCTTTTCAGAAAATCATGATTTTTGCTAAGACTGTACTTTTCACTTAAAAAGGTTTTTACTGTGGTTATATGATGGCCGTGTTCAATGAAAACCATGCATAGCTCTCGTCTACACCATTTGAAATAACTCATTATTATGTACAGTAAAGTAAATGGATAGCCAAGTAATTACATAAACACTAATTAAAGTTACAACAAATATTGAACTGTATTTACCAGCAACGACTTGCAGTCTTTTTATATACTAAGTGAATATTTGTCGTGCGAAACTTACCACGTAAATTGATAACCTACACTGTTATAGTTTGTCCATTATATTAACCCACACCCTTTGACACGTGGACACCGCATACCGACAAAAGTTCACAAAGAAAGCCGCCGGCACTTGGCTGCCCCCTAAAAGGATACCGACGCCGGCGTCTGAGGTCTAATATAACGGATAGACTTTACCGGTTTAAAAAATGTGTAATTTATCTCAAAGAATAAATGTCTCAAAAAATCACTAACGGTGGTGTTTTGCATTGTGGTGTTGAACTTATGAACTTGTTTTGTTATTTGATATACTTATAGGTAGATACCTATATATTAAATAAAAAAACAGGTTAGCTGTAAAATAATTGATACGAAAAGTGAAAACAAACAGTTTAATATTCTATAATTATAGTAATATAACTTAAAAAATATAGCTTCGAGTACCGAAATATCTGTCACTACAACAAATAAATCTTAAATTATATCTTACAATAAATATATCAAACCAAAATTACTAAAACCATGCGTTTTTATACATCATGTGAAGACTCAAAGAACAAATAATTATTTTTGGCAAACTTCCACATGGAACCCGCAGCACATTTTTTACTTACCCTATAACTAGATGTACATACAAAGAATAATATAAAATAGTAATCTCCACACCGGCAAATCCCGATAAAAACGAAAACCCTATTCATAAATTAAATTTAAGAAAAAAAACATTACCTACCATTTGAAAATCCCACTAAAAACAAACAATAACCGTTTTATAATTTAAATTATGCATTTTAGTTATAGAACATAAGTGTTCCTTTATTTTAAGGTATAAACCAAGAATGTAGGTAAAACAGTTTTTATTTTAAGCAAATTCCAACATAGCGTTTCAAAATAAGAGTTATGTGCGGATTGCGAATATGTAACTTTGCATCGATTTTACAATTGTTGAAACTGACGTATATTACCATTTCAATTCAATAATGTATGCTATGATATGTTAACAATCAAAAAAATATAATGTGGTTCAAAGGGGTTTGCGAAAAACCATTTTTGATCAGTTCATCCCCTCCGCCGTCCATAGTGCGCCGTGCTCCTGCACGCCTGTCCCCCACAATCATCTTATGCGATGTATGTTCACGTTTTAAGATTAATTGTATCGGACAGGTAGAAAAAATAATGAAAAATAAAAGTTCAATTTTCTTAAGGTACCTAATGTGTTCTATTCATGTTAGTGAATCATCTAAAAAATTATGCGCAGTGATAAACAAAATACCCTGTATATATCAAAAAAGAAAACTTCGGGTCCCTCATTTTTCTTTCTACTTTCAAATAAAATAAAAGGCGTTAGGGTTAAAATTTGAAATGCTGTCAATTGTATGACTAAGAACATTCTGCAAATATTGAGCGTCGAACCGCGATGTTTGTGGGGGCCTCTCCCTGTGTTCCTGACCCTGAAGTGTGAGTATGAGACACCTGCAGCCCGAAACGATAAATTTAAATCAAAACAGGTTATATGCGTGAGCCAATCCCTTCCTCGTTTCTGATCTATTTTTATTTTTTAAGTCAAAAGTCATATCGAAAAATCAAAACGTAGAAACATAGCGTAGAAACAAAGATGTGAGCGATATTTACATAGAAAAAAATTAATTGGTTGGAGTTTTGTACAGTACCTATTGGAAAAGGGATAATAATTATTTTATTGTAACGTTTTGTATAAACAATTTTCTACAGCATGCTTTCTTAAAAATATTTTTTACTTCACACGTTTCCTGGGAATTTTTAATGGCTAATTGACTAATTTGTCTACTGATGACTTCTTCTATAACACAGAAGAATATCAGCAAATCGTCTTTTCCCATCTTAAGGAAGGAAGCCATCTGTGAGTGAATTTAAAAAAAGAAAATGTTTCGAATTTTCTATTCATTCAGTTCCATCATCCATTTTTTATTCGAGACTTTATACCTAGGTACTTACTTCTTTATATCATTTATATCATGGGATGCGATCGTCATCCGATCTGAAAAGGGGTTGCAAATCATAATAAACATTACTACTGATTATGGGAATGACGAATCTGACCTTTCTCTAATCAATAAGCTTGTGAAACCTGCTTCGTTATGTGACTTACATAGGTACCTTAAAATAATCAGACTATTTTTCGTCACTTTTGGAACGGACTTGGACCAAAATTTTAACAAAAGGTACAGTTACAATCAAACTTCATGGCGGATCCGAACATAGGCGCAAGTCGCATCGCAGTAATCAGTTTTAGGTGTAGCGGGACGCAGTGGAGCGAGGGGCACCTGCGCATGCACGCTTATACCGTTGTATTCCGATCCATCATAAAGTTTGAGGCGAATATAGTCTTTATATTACTATTTTTTTCGAAAATATAGACCAATCTATATAAAATCAGCGTGCCATTTTTACATTTTCTAGGAATTATTTAAAATACCTGACTTGCGTACATTTCCGGTGACTTATATTAATATTGGGACTTTTGCATTCATAAAGCATAGAGCACTGCCTGTGCTTACTGCACAAATATAAATATCCATTGTTTATCGCGTTTATCGCAGTTTATCGTGCACCGCAAGATTACAAAAGGCTTCTGAGTAGGCGCCTAAGTACAAAATTCTGCTAAAGTTGTTCTACGAAGAAATATTTTGAATTTAGTAGGTATTTATAGGCCACTAATGAGTGGCGGTAATCTGTGTTGGTGTGCATTGTTCACTGTTGTGTGGTGTGACTCAACCTCTGGACTCAAGTGACTCCACGACATAAATCTGGCGATTCATACTCATAGGATAAGCTGAGCTAGTGATTTTATTTTAATAAAAGTGATCAAATCCGATAAGTACTTGATTTGCTTCTAAAGCAGATGGTAAGTTAGGTACTATCCATGTTATTATATGGTAAGTAGGTAAGTATGGTAAGTAGTAAGTAGGTACTTACTGAATACATTGAAGTGTCGAAGATTTAAATTATAAAAGTGTTTTTTTTTTCACTAGGTACCTACTTATATGCTTAAACTTTAAACAATTTTGAAGTAGGTAATTGTATACAATATTAGTTTGTTCAATAAACGGTGTGTAGGTACCTACCTAATTACTTACCTTATATTATACATTATACAAAAAAAATGTTTTCTCCCATCATGTTTAACCCATATAATATTCTGTTTACAGTAGGTGAATAGGTAATAATAGACATTCCGGAGCAGATTTTAAATAATTTTGCTAAAATAGAAAAAAGAAATCATTAACTTTTTTATTTATTAACAATTTACACTAATTTTGTTAAAGTGATAAAAGTTAAATTAAATCTATTGGGATTTATGTTCTGAAAAGAGAACTCAAGTATCTTAATTTACTTATAACTAAGTACTTTAAAGGGGTATATCAGCTTATTTTACTATTTACCTACCTATATATGTAAATTTTGTTCCACCTCAACTAAAAAATTAGTGAAAAAATTAAACTATTATTTTTTATGTTTTTATCATAGTTTGTATGCATCATACTGGACATCTAAATTTTATTTTTTTAAACAGGTAGGTACTAAACATTTTGATATATTAAAAAAAATCAATTTAAATAATAGCATTAATATTAAGTAACTATATATTACTTCTATAGAAAAAAATATATGTAGGTATATCTATGGATTTGTAAACCAATTTTCCATCATGATTTGAAAACTTTCATCAAGGTCTCACAGGTTTTGTTAAAGTCAAGTCTTACCTATGTAGTTGGTTGGTGATATTCAAAACTTAAGTGAAACTGGTGCTGGTTATCAATGAAGAAAAACAAAAAGAATCCATTTTTAAATTTTTGGAATATATGTTTTCAGGCTGGTGAAAATTTAACACCGTATCAAGGTGAATTGAAATGTTATGGTTTTTTCAACTGTGAACATTGCGAAAATAGTTGGACCAGTAAGCATTCATGGGCTAATACAGGACAAAAATGCAAATTGTGTTTGCGACTGGTATATCCTCACAAACAGGTAACTTAAAGATACTTATTTGAAAATTTCTAATTTAATCTAATTTTTGAGCAAAAAGCAAATTCATAACATTAAGTATTAGTTTATTAATGATTAATCCTTTTTTTTTACTTTGGCACTAGGTGCTGACGCAGATGACGCTGCGTGGGATGTCCCAAATATTATTATTATTAGTTGTAACTGAATAAAATAAATAAATTGTACATTTAAAAATATCACATAAATTGCTACTTAAATAATAATAATATCACAACAACGTCTAGGCCCCACACTAAGTATTAGCTTGTGTTTTGGGTGCCAAGCGAAGACACCACATACATATAACAACCAAGACCCAGTACCAGTATCAATATTCATCATATAAATACTGACCCGACCTGGGATTTGAACCCGGAACCCTCAGCTTCATAGGCAGGGTGGCTACCCACTGGGCTAAGCGGTCATTTAAGTAAATAAATTGTAAATGTAAATAAATTGATAATTCTTATACCACTATATAATGTAGGTAGGTACTTTAGTAAATTTTTTCTTGTGGGTTATCTAATTATAATAGACGTTTATTGATTTGGTGGAAATAATAAGTGAGTTCTTTATCACATTTTATTTAAAAATTCTGTTTGATACTAAGGCATCTAATTAGTGAAATCATATGTTTTTAGGGTCCGTACCCAAAGGTTACCAGCAGGAACCCTATTACTAAGCCTCCGGTGTGTGTCCGTCCGTCTGTCACAGGGCTGTATTGTCTGAACTGTAATAGGTATAAAGTTAAAAATTCAAGGGAGTACAAGAAAAGTGTTTTTTTCGACGCTTTTAATGATTGGTGGTTGTAAGATTGCTTACACTTGAGCTTTTCATGAAGTGTGTACTACAGCAGCCGCTATTACAAATAATAAAAAAGAAATTATGTTAAAAATTGAAGGAGGTACCCATACCTACAAGAAACATGTTAAAAAAATACTTTTCTTTAATAGTGTAATTTATACTGAATAGTTTAATTTGAGCTTTTACTCTTTTAATACTTCTATAAGTACTTTTAGAAAATCGGGCGACCGAGCTTCGATCGCGTTTTTTTTTGTAATCGTGTCTGCACGCTGAGACTTGCTCTTACTTTTAAGTGATACTTATGGAACAAAAAAAACCGCGTAGAGATCCTCCCAGCCGTTTCAGAAAAGCAAATTGCATCTATTTATTGCAGTGCTCCTTGGTGGCAATAACCTCAAATCATATCTAAGAACATGCTCTTTAGGTGATATCTGTATAATGCTAAAAACCACGTCCACATTCTCTCAGCCAATTTAGAGTAACATCTATTACAGCGCCTCCTGGTGGCCCATATCCGCAAACCTTATCTAAGAATCCGCTCTTAGGTGACATCCATATAACGTCAAAAACCGCGTAGAGATCCTCCCAGCCGTTTCGGAAAAACATATTGCATCTATTTATTACAGTGCCCCCTGGTGGCAATGACCGCAAATCTTACCTAAGTACATGCTCTTAGGTGATATCTGTATAACGCAAAAAACCACGTCCAGATCCTCTCAGCCATTTTAGAGAAACATATCTATTACAGCACCCCCTGGTGACCCATTACCGCAAACCTTATCTAAAAACCTACTTTTAGGTCATATCTATATGACGCTAAAACCGCGTAGCGATCCTCTTAGCCGTTTTAGAGACATATTTCTATAGCAGCGCCCCCTGGTGGCCTATAACTGCACAAGTTATTTAATTATCTACTCGTATGTGATACCTATGTAATACAAAAAACCGTATCAAAATTAGTCCAGGGGTTTGGAAAATACACATCTACTGCACCCCCTGGTGGTTAATAACTATAAAACTTATTTAGAAACCTGCTTTGAGATAATACTCTCTAAATACAAAATTTCATCCAAATCGTTAGAGCCGTTTCCGAGATAGCCGAAATATACTTATATTATACAAGAATTGCTCATATTATAGTATAAGAAAATCGGGCGACCGAGCTCCGCTCGGAATTTCTTTTATTTGTATTTGTATAGTTAGACTTACTCTTACTTATAGGTGATACTTATGTAATGCGAAAAACCGCATCCAGGTCCTCCCAGCCGTTTCAGAAAAACACATCTATTGTAGCGCCCCCTGGTGCCCCATAACCGCAAATCTTATCTAAAAACCTGCTCTTAGGTGATATCACAGACAAGTCAACCTTATAGACCACGCTTTGACAGGGAGTAGCATTCGCCAAGGCTATGTAGTGACATTACATAACTACGTCACTAGTGAGCCGTCAGTTGGAAGCACGTCGGAAGCCTTTAAATTGTCAATTTTGAACGAGCCAATGAAAACTAGCCGACTTCTCCCCGCACCCCGCCACTTTTTGGCGATTTCGTTTTCGTACTGACGTTTATTAAAGCGTGGTCTATAGGTTGACTGGTCTGTGGGTGATATCTATAAAACGGAAGAAACCGCGTCAAGATCCTCCCAGCCATATATACCTATGTAATATGTAATAATACCTATGTAATACAAAAAGCCGTTTCGGAGATAGCTAAATATATGTATATGGCTATCTCAGAAACGGCTCTAACGTTTTGAATGAAATTTTGGATTTAGATAGGTATAATCTCAAAACTGGTTTCCAAATAAGTTTTATGGTTATTAACCACCAGGGGGCGCTGCAGTAGATGTTTATCTTCGAAACGTCTGGGCTGATTTTGATACTGTTCTTTACGGTTATATATATATAAATACACGAACTGCTCATATTATAGTATAAGAAGATAAGATAATATCATTGTGTGAACCAAAATAAATTATGAACTTATTTTTACAGTTGCCATTTCAATTGGGTTTCGGGAGAAAAACTAAAAACAAAACACGGCATGCGCAGGATATGTGCGAAAAATGTCAACAATTAGGACATTCCTGTACTCAAAAAATACAATCACCGCGCCGTCGCCGTCGTCGTCCTCGAGCGTAGGTTATAATGACCACTTTTATATGGGATTTATTTCAGTTGTTGTGTACTAGTAATAATCTTAAACTTATTATAAGTTAACCGTGTAATTTAAATTGCAAAAGATATTTTCTTGGAATATTGTTTAAACTGGGATGACGCCTGTCTAGTACGGCTATTTAATAATAGATGGAGCCATCATGTAAAGAAATGATTATTACTTCATATTCATATTTATTTATAGGTTTCAGTTGATAAAACATAACATGCGACTATTTAAAAAAAATATTTCTCTTTGAAGTTTTTAACTGACTTTATTGATTGTTTCAACTGACTTTATTGATTGTTTCAACTGTTTCGAAGCGTTTGTACAGAAACCTAAAAGTAGAAAATAAGGCTTTTAGACAAACGCTTCGAAACTATTTCAAAAGCAGTTGAAAAAAATCAGTCGAAAAAACTTATTTTCTACACATTTCCAAACATATATCAATAACCTATGTCAAAAGATTAGAAAAACAATAAAGAATTAACATTATCACATCTTATGCTAAAAAGAGTAAAGGTACTGTACACAATGAAAACAATCTATAATTCTAATATTCCATAGAAGAAGGCAGAAATGTTCATTAAGTGCTATGAAAGAAAATATATGCAGATGATACTTTTATACTGATTGACAATTTTAATGCCTGTAATGTATGTTATAAAATATAATATTAATGAATAACACATTACCTATTTAGACAATGTACCCACTGAAAGTTAAAAAATCTGTTTTTCACCCAATTCTGAATTGTCGCTATAGAATGTAATTACTAATAAATACCTGATTTTAACCCTTAATGATTACAAGACAAATGTCCTTCGATTTTCTCTTGAAACTGATTTACCCAGATAGATTGAGTTTATAAGTATACTTTCATTTTATTTTTTTATTAAATTTTTTTTTTTCCATATTTGTTTTTGTATTTCTATTTCTTTATTCGGTTTTCAACTCATTATCAGTGAAAGTACCATATTTGTCATTCACTAGCGACCCGCCCCGGCTTCGCACGGGTATCAGAGCATATAAGCCATAATGTTTTTTTCTGTTGTAGTGTCGTATCAGCTTGTTGGGTCGAACATGTGCATTGGATTTAATTAGATTTAAATGTATCCTAAGTTCATCCTACTTAGAGTATTTTTAATGTATTCTATTTTCAATCCTATAAATATTTGAAAAAATAAAAAATAAATACAAAAAACAAATTACAATATTTCTCTGTATACAACATTGATAACTTCAGCCCACAGCTTCAGCCTAACCACACGTGTCGCGTCGTGCGGTATGGCCAGCCGGCGCGGCGCGCGGCGCCCAGCTGCTTGTCGCGCGATATTTATATTTCGTTATAGCTCCTAAGATATTAATTTAAATTGTATGATGTAAAGGGCAATCATAATGTGCATGAAATGCTGACGGTAAATAACGTATTTCATTTGATAAGGGTTAATACTGTATCCGTATAAACTGTTTTATAATTTTAAACATAAAAATAGGTATAGTAAGCTATCCATAAAAGATAGACATATGCCATCGCGAAATGTTCTTTAGTCCTTTAAAAGAGACACAATTCCTCCATACATTATTTTGTTAATATGTCAAAGGCAGCGTTTTCGATGAAAGCTCCCAGCCGGTTTGATTTTTTTCCGACTTCTTCAACAATAGTCGTCATATTTCAACAAATTTTCACAAAACATTAACAAATTATACACGTAAACCTTCCTCTTGAATCACTCTGTCTATTGGGGTCAATACTATGCCAATGCGTTCAAGAGTTTTTGAGTTTATCGCGTTCAGACAGACAGATAGACGCAGCGTAGAACTTTATTTCATAATATGTAGTGATTTTCACTAAGAAATTATAGAAATATCAATATTTTCAACTAGTATCGCCTATTTGACTAAGCGTATGCTAAAACGCAGACGATGACGCAGGGCAACACAGACATTGCAAAGCAGAGCATGCCACACAGAAAAATCGACGGGTGTGTGCTAATGCACAAACGACGTACAGTTCCAATCACACTTTATGGCGGATGTGAACATAGGCACAAGTCGTGTCGCAGTAACCAGTTTTAGCGAAGGGTATCTGACTGTACTTGCGCAAGCACGCTTATAGCGTTGTACTCCGATCCGCCATAAAGTTTGCGGCGAACTATATCTAAGGTAGATTAAACGCAGGTTCAATCATTTCACGAGTGGGCCCAGAGCGGACTGTGAAATGTTTTCTGAATCCAATTCTGACTCTGAAATAGAAAATTTAGTACTGCTTTACAGTTTGACAAAGCCCCAGAATTCTGTTTGGCAAAGTGATTATTTAAAACTGGCTTTCCGCCCGCGACTCTGCTCGCGTAATCTACATTGTTGTACCGGGACCCATTTTCTCGGAATTAAAAGTATCATGTCACTCTTCAGCTTATAAACTATATCTATGGAAAAAATTACAGCTGTGTAGTCCACGCAAGCGGAGTCGCGGGCGGAAACCTAGTTTGAAAATAAAATACTGCCCATGTTATTTTCTGATGATGTAACTTTTTATAGGTGATTTTTTTTTTAATTAGTGAAGTAGTTTTTGAGTTTATTCTTAACAAATAAACAAAAAATCACGTCTTTCCTGTTTATAAATGTAGGTATAGAAAACGGAACACTCATAGTGAATTCGTATAATCACGCGATTTATCAGATATAAAATTAATTTATTACTAATTCTTAATTAATCTATAACAATATGATAACCGAACACACAAGCACCGTCTGGCGGGAGCTACGCGTACCTACATCCCTGCCATTACTTTGCCATAAAGTAAATAGTGGTAAATATTTTTGGTCTTGATTTTTAAGTTCATTTTATTGGCAGATCATTTGGCAGTGCATTTTGAGTAAAAATCACATTATTAATGAGATTGTAACCCGATTTGCTATCTGCGATTGAATACCAAAATATCAATTTCGCTATCGCTTCAGAGATGGCGCAAACTAAACTCTTAGTTTTTTAACTTGGGGTCATGTAAATTAGTATTAGACACGGTATGATGCAGTGAAACTTTCAGTGAAACTTTTTAAATTTCACAAAGGCAACTCAGTGAGACTTTGTTAATTGGAGAATCAAAGGAGTCCATGTCCTCCAGTTTTCGTTCTCGTAGTGGCACCATTTTTTCTATAATTGTACACCATCGGCCGAGGCCGTGTTTTATGTATTGTATCGCGTCGTCTAGTGACATAATACGACAGATTTGAAAAGCTTTCTTATTATCAAATTTTTCTCATTATATTAGTAGACCGTCGGCCGATGTCGTTTTTTATGTATCGTATCGTGCCTAGTGACATGATATGACAGATTTGAAAGGCCTTCCTATTACCAAACCTTTCTCGTTACATTAATAGACCGTTGGCCGAGACCGTCTTTATGATGTATCCATACAATAAGGCAACGAAAAGCTTTCCTATCATCAAATGTGAGGGTATTTATATTTGCTTTACCCATAAATTTGATGATAATTATGAAAGCTTTTTTGCCTTGCACTCAAATGTGAATGTTTAGAAAGATTTAGGAAGTCATGCTCATCTCAAAATTTGTCATCTGTAGTTCAAAACACAATTCGCTACAGCATTCCACTTGTGGTTGGCAGACGAGACCAGTAAACATAATATAAACGTATAGGTATGTTGGTTTGAACGAAGTAATAGAACAGAAGACCTGAAGATCTCAATTTTTGAGGGACAAAATGGTTCGATTCGTGTAGTAGGGTTCAGATATATAAAAAATCATTGTTTTACAAGGTTTTATTATTTTACTGCTGACAATACTTTCCGAGAAAAACCGCGGGCAGACAGACGGACGGACATGTCGAAACTATAATTCCGTTTTTTGTTATTTGACTATAGCACCTTAAAAACAGCCTCAGCTGACGGTCTAATATCTACATAGAGTAAATAAATTTGACAACAGTCATAAATGTCACTAAACTTCAAGGTATCGCTACTGTCAAAGGCAATTTCGCGGGAGTGAAGGCTGGCACGCGGGGACCTCGCGGACTGAAACCGGACTGAAACTTGCTAAAGATACACAAGCTAACTAGAAGAAGAGTGGTTAGACGTCTTAGATGGTAAGCGCAGAAGAGTGCTTCTATCTAATTCGTACTTTTATGAATATCTATTAAGTAGTTAGGAAAGAGTAATTAAGCATAGGTTTTCCATAATTAGGTAAATGACTGACTAAAAGAATGTGTATAAAACATGAATAGAGGTGCTTTATTTAAAAAATTACGACGTGACGGCGCCCACGCTTGCGGGCCGCTGCGAAATTTTCCCGCCTTGTAACTAACCGATACACAAATATGGCGGGCTTGTATTAATTAAAAAAATTGGAATAAGAGGAAACGAGAGTTTTTTACCGTTTCTTGTTCATTGAAGCAGCCGAGTTTTGGTAACAAATAGAATTTCGCAGTTTGCATCAACCAACTAGGTATAACCCTATGGTAATTTTTTAAATTTTTTAGTGTGATATTAATTTTCTGAAATTGATTAAAAGTCGCAAATTCATCAGCAATCCCTACACTTCGTTCTTAATAAGTTACACAAATTGCATTAAAAATTTAAAATAAAAAGGTAAAGATAGATATAATTCTTTTTATTAAACTAAGCCACTCAGTGAAGACTAGGGCAAGTAATTCTTAGGTCGTAGGATATCGGATATAAATTTTAGATTTTCTGAACAAATAATACCTACATAAATTGTCCAAAACACAAACCCTAATGACTAGCGATAGCATTTGTATCTACAGCTGTCGGTCGATACTACTAGTTCTCTGATACTACTGCTTAAGAATCGCGTTTCCATTGTCACACAGCAATCGTATACTAGTTATGTATTAGGTCGGGGAAAAAGTCTTTCGCCCTGTCACGGCTAAAATGGACGCCATATTTTTGAAAAGTGGAGCAAGATCGGCATATCAGTAGTTACGACATAGCTGAAGATCTGGCAATTGACCACAAAACCCATTTGAAAAAAGCTGGGTATATGAGCTCATTGAAAAAAGCTAATGAACCGTGTACTCATTTGCGATTCTTTATTAAGACGTAATGAAACCGAACCGTTTTTCAAGAGATTCATAACTGGTGATGAAAAGTGAATCAAGTATGATAAGAACGTGCGAAAAAGGTCGTGGTCAAAGGTCAGTCAGGCTTCACAGACTGTGGCAAAACCCGGGCTAACTCGCAATAAGGTGATGCTGTGTGTATGGTGGGATTGGAAGGGCATTGTTCATTATAAGCTTTTACCGCCGGGCAGAACCATCGATTCGGATCTCTACTGCGAATCGAAAGCGGCCGGAATTAATAAACAGAAAGGGTGTGGTCTTTCATCACGATAACACTAGAACTCACACGTCTTTAGCGACTCAAGCCTGCTAGAGTTCCGTACAATAATGAACCACAATCAAATGAACATATTTAATGTACCCAGGAATATTTTGTTTACATTCATCTGCAACAATAAAATGGTCGATAGTTATTTTACCCGACTACAGCAAAGCCAAAGAGAGGAGTATGATTTTAGCAAGTACATGCTGGTAATATGGTATATGCTATGCCCTCAGGTCTTCCAAACTACTTTCGGCAAATGAGAAATCGTTAGAATTGTCGTCGTGCTGTCGCGCGGGTTAATGGGCCACATGACGTCACATAAAATTCAACACTACGGCTCACTGAGGACATAAATTTTATCCATAGCAGGGTTGAAGACTGGCTCGCAGGGATTTCACGGGGGTGCAGACCGGCGCGCGGGGACATTGCGCACAGAAACTCGAACTAAAACTCGTCATCTTGCACCAGCTAGCTAGAGTATGAGTGTTTAGACGGTAAACGCGGAAGAGGGCTTCTAGTCAATTCGTACTTATATGATTTTACCCATGGACTTATTATTCTACCAAAAAATATAAAAATATGGCGTTTCTTATCCAATCAAAACCCCAAGAAAAATGTAAATTAAAAATCTTCACGGGTTGAATGGATAATAACAATTTACTGGCAAAATGGTGAAGTGGCGCGAAATCATATTTATTGTAAACCATCTTCAGATTAACTTTTACATATCAATGTAATAATTTATACATAAAATCTCGGTTTTAGTAGTCCTGTATAATCTGTAGATGTAGGTATAACCATGATATAACCTAAATGACATGTTAAGGTAAAATGAATTTTCGAAATTATTTACCGACCGGGACATATGGTTAATTTATCTGAAAGACTAATGAATTTAGCTGTATCTGATTCTTATAAATCAGTTACAAGACTAACAAAAAAAATAGAGGAGCACAGTAGAAACACTTGTTTGGTTTGAGTTTTGAATTCCTTTTGTTTACCCATTTATCCCGAGGTTTTCATTTTTTCACTTTTATAATGTTATTGTATATGTACTTTATTGAAAAGTTCTCTCCGCTGTGCTTACATTGAATGGATTTTGTTATTTCGTTCAATGTGAATATATCAATGAATATATTCTTTCTGCCTCCGAATTATTATCTGGGATCGCAAATAAATGTTGTTATATTTTGACTATCTATTTTCCCTTTTCTTTCTTGTTGACTGCGCCTGTGTACGAGCGACTCGCAACTGGAACGCGCGGATTAAATTGTCTCAGTGGTTTCAAACAGGGACATGTCCTGGTCTACCGGGACGTATGGCAACCCTATTCTAAAGTGACCTTCTTAGTGAGTTGCATGTCCCCTACAACTCTTGAAGCAGATTGTTCTGGCAAATCTGAATGAATCTATAAAACTAGCACATGTACGATTTTAATAAGAAAATTGTCATGACTCCTTGGGTCAATTAGTTTACGAGCTATAAGTACCTAGCTCTGAACAAACTCATCATGTTTTTTTGCTAGCACTTATGCATAACTTTCCTAACTTATGCTGACTGGTTTTTTGTTACATTTAAGATGCACTGAAACAAATGTGTGACCTCAGGACAAAATTCTAAAATTTATCATTGCAATGGACATGTTTAACAATCACAATTAGGTAAACGCTATGAGTAAGTAGTTTTTTGTACCAACCAACCTGTAGGTGTTTAACTAGTAATTTATTCTCGGAAAACACTTTCGGAAGTCGCAGGGCAACTCGCAATATTCATGAATTCGTAGAACATGAATGTTGTAAAATAATTTAGCCTTCGACCTTCCTTTAAAAATCGTGATATGGGCAAATAAAAATCAATCAATTTCGTTATGTTTTGACAGCAGGATATACTGGTAAGTACGGGTTCAAGGCGAAAACTGTGGATACGTAGGTATATCATGTACCAGTTCCTATTGTAAAAACATATGCACTTTGAATTATCCTAACTAATTGTAAATGCCAAGTGAGTTCGTTTGTTTGTTGCGCTTTCACGCCTTAACTTCTCAACCAATCATCATGAAATTTTAAAGACACGTTGTCAGGGTTACAGAAAACGACATAGGGTAACCTTCCATCCAGAAGAAAGTAGTATTCTCAAGAGATGGAAAAATAACTTTTAGGCTGTCGTCCGGCATTAAAACTCAGCCTACTAATTGGGAGATGGGGAGGGGTGGTCAAAGGGAAGGGGCGGGGAAGGTGAAAGGATCAGAGTGGATGAGGGTTGGGAGGGGGCCCGTGCGGAACCGAGGCGAGACGCTATAGGATATAATATAATAATAACATTGGGGACATACCACACATCGTCATCTAGTCCTAAAGTAAGCAAGTGTTATACTTGTATTATGGGGTAAGGTCCTACTAGACAACTGGTATACATACTTAACTATTCTTTTTTTTATAATATATACATATACAAATACTTTTTACACCCAGACACGGAACAAATAGACATGTTCTTACACACAAATATTTGTCCCGTGCGGGAATTGAACCCGCCACCCTCGGCTCCGCAGTTAGGGTCTTTAACCACTCGGTCAATCGGTCAGCTAATTATATGTGTGAATCAGTACATATTATAACAGAGAGATGGAAGCAGGCATTAGATGAGAGTAAAAGTGTGAGAGGTAATAATAAATATAAGAATAAACAGTGATAAGAACGGAAAACCACTGCAAGGGCGTAACGTCTGATCTCGCGGGCGAATTTAGTTAATTAATATATTTTATTCAACTAACATTACCATACCATCAACCCATTAATGTCCCATTGCAGGGGCTTCGGCCTCATCTAGGGATGAGGGGGCTTGGAGCTTAATCCACCACACTGCTCCAGTGCGGTTTGGTAGATTTTAACGACTGCTATCTACTAATGGCAACCGGGACCAAGGGCCCGGCTTGACGTGCTCTCCGAGGCGTTGAGTCGCAGTGATAGTTATGTAGGTACATAAGTTAGAAAAAACACATTGATACATTTCCTGGGCTTCGAACCACGGCCTTCCAAACAAGAAGCGGCCTCGCTACCATTCAGCTATCACGACAATTAATATTACATCATACATACCCTAATAAGAGAAAAGTGAGGTGAAAAGAGAGCAGGATAAAGAAGTGATACATTTTAATCATGACAACAAACATTAGTTTACAGTAGCAACAAGAAAATAGCTGATAGTCTATCTAGCACCTAATGACACATTACATTACTAAGAATGAACTTGGAACAGTTTTTAGGAAATAACAGAGTGATCTATTCGCATATCGTCGCCGGATGTAAGATCTGAGTTTGTTTAAAAGTAAATAGGAAGTAGCATTCGTATACAGTTCGTCAGCTGTTTGGCGAACTATGTTATCTTTTTAACGTGGGGCAGATATGGCACGTGCGGTGGCTTTGTGTTTGTTTGTTTGACAAAGCCGTGGCTGGCTTGTACCCTGGGGTTATTTGTAAATATCCGAACGTTTTTCACAATTAATATTATTTTTTGGAGACGAAATGTGTTCAAAAAAGGGCCAAATACCCAAACCGAGGACCGTGATCTCAAAGGATACAGAAATTTTAAGTTTTGTTGTTTCGTATTTCGATAGTCCGGGATTCAGTCCTTTTCCAACGGGAATAACAAAGTAATACCTAAACGAATTACAAATATAATTTACATACGATAGTATCTAGTCAAAATCAAATTGAAAATTATTTACTCAATATATGATGTTTACACATACATTGAAAGTCAAAATTAATTGAATAAATACCGTTTCGGAAAACTAGAATGACATATTTTTCCCTTTTCCTTTTTTAAATACAAAATGTTTAAAAATATTACTATGATATCCATGCGTATCAAATGAAAGCTTTTACGCATTGCTTTTAGGTAAGCTACCATTTTGACACAAACTACAAAACATAGCGTCACATGCTGGATTAGACCCTTGTGTACAAACGCTCACATATCTTTGAAAAAATCAGGCTTGTGTGTGTAAGCTGATTGTAACCCTAGAGAGCTTTAGTTTAAAAAAAAAACAGTAACATAGAAAATTAAAAAGTAAAAAACAATTAACTGAAAAACGAAAAACAAACCCTTTAATACTATACGATGTGAACAAATTACACTATAATAGAAATATGATTTCAATGTCATATAAGGATTGCATTTAAAGTGTGCAGCCATGCGCGCTTGTATTATAAAAGCAAAATTAATAGCTCTGTTAAAAGCGTAATCATACGCGAAGTCTTTAGAATTTTTTTTACGGATTCGAAGACAGAAGAAGACTCCAACATCTTGCTCGTTGTGTCTCCGGTGACCAAGCTATGCCAATCGCTTACGAAATTTTGAAATAAATCAACAGCTTAAACACAAATGTTGATTTTAAACTTCAATGGATTCCATCTCACATAGTTATAGCTGGAAATGAAATTGTCGATCGAATGGCTCGTACGGCTTAAGGAGGCCACTGTGCTAAAAAGTTAGGACATTACAATTTGAGCCTTCTCTTGCGCCCTGGTTTGACTCTGTTCAATTCTCCAAGAAAGTTCTGAATGTTTAGATTGTGATCAGGTCACATTCCAATTAACAGATTTCATCACACGATGGGTAGAATTTCGTGTCCTCTGCAATCAGGGCAATACCACAGATTTATTTCATATAATAATAATAGTACCTAGAACATCCCACACATCGGCATCTAGTTCTAAACTAAGCAAAGCTTGTACTATGGGTACCAGACAACTGTTATACATATGTTATACATGTTCATTTTTTTAAATAATATATACATATATAAATATTTTACACCCAGACACGGAGCAAATAGACATGTTCATGCACACAAATATTTTTCTCGGGCGGGAATCGAATCGAAGTGTGGTTAAACTGTAAAGTAAATAAATTTGACTGCAGCTTTTGGTTTTGATAGAGCCATAAATGTCACTTTACAGTATCGAAAATGTCGAACGCAATTTCGTGGAGGTGAAGACCAGCGCGCGGGGATTTCGTGGGGTTGAAGACCGGCGCGCGAGGACCTCGTGGGCTAAAACTCACCATCTTGCACCAGGTAGCTAGAATATGAGTGGTTAGACGGTAAACACAGAAAAGGGCTTTTATGAAACTTTTTTCTAAATGTATCCTTTTGATTTTATTGGTGATTGTTTTATTTGGGGCCTTGTCTGTCAATGCCCAGAGAATATATAGTTTCTTCTAAATAGATGTGTTTCTTCTAAACTGTTTTTTCATTACTTTTCTTTAAAACCTAATAGAAAAACAAAAATTATAAAAAGCCGACAGATAACGACAATAACCGAAAATTACGATAGTTAAAAAAAATCTAAGAAGGTAGTTAAATACCCAAAGATTTAATTTACATATCCGTCGTCGTGACTCCATAGGTATTTTTTTTTTTTTGTTTCACTATAAGGTAAAAATACAATTTTCTAATATTTAATGTTATGAATATAATTATAATAATTTCATTCTCTTTAGAGGATAATGTTTTTAATATTTTTTGCTTGTCACTACGTCTGTCTTCGGTTTCTCAAAAAATGAAAATTGTATTTAAGTATCTATGTACCTATCGCTTTAGGTCGATAACATGACATTAGATTTCCACCTCTATTTCATCCTCTTTGGGGTTGAATTGAGAAAATTTCTCGTGCCGTTCCGATGACTCACTAGTCAGCAGTTCTGCTGCAAGGACACAGAGGTCCGAGACACCAGCGAGTCATAGTAGCATAGACCATAGTAGATAGGATGGAGTGTGTAGGTAGGCTGTAGTTGTGACCTAGTAACGACAGGAGGTTGAGCTGACCCGAATACCAATAATTTAATTTATCACTAACGCATTCAAGGTAAAAATGAAACAAAAAATATTAAGGAATTTCTGTCTTTTATTAACTCGTTTTTTGTGTTAAGTTATATATTCATGTATTCAGACTATCAACAAATAGTTAGCGTGGCGGCAGTCGGCGGACGGCCATATCACAAATGCTTCTTCAAGGCATTCTAGTAGAACCCACATACAACTTACAACTATACTTTGCAATAAAACGCTAAAAATATCCAATATGAAAAATGTACTAAAAAAGATTAGAAAATTATTATTTGTAAGTTTCGTGCCAAACTTCTTGATCGCTCTGAAGTCGAGGCGAGTACTTAAATAATTGAAAATGTGTGTCAACGAGGAGTGAGCGAACCCTGCAACTGCACGAATCAGCACCCACTTCAACTTCAGAAGGATCGAGATGATTGCCACGATTTGTAAATAATATCGAAAATTTAAAAAGTATTCATTTTTATAACATCATTAAAATTTGATCTACAGATTTATGTTCAGGTTAAGCAAAAAACTAACTAAATACAATAAAACATTTTATAAATCTGGGATATCTTGAAACCCAGATCGTCTTCAGATCAATAAAAATTTTGTTACTTTTAAAAAAAAATTATATCCTTAAAAAAGTCACTGAATGACTATTACTTGATAGCACGAAGGTATTTGATTCTGCAAATGTTATTCTAGAGTAAGAAAGAAGAACTGAATGGATACACAATATAAGCAACCTGTCCATAATCACACTTTGTGATGTTTTCTTTAGAGTAGGTTAGCGAAATCTTTCTTCATCTTCGTAAAATCGCCACTTTTCATATTAAATACCATAGCGCTAATTTACTATATTACATTACATGTACTATTATATATTTACAATGCGTAGTCATAGTTACAACTTAAGCTAACTGACTTGATTCATAAATATTAAAGCCAAAAATACAATTTTATTTTTAACAGCTTTCTTTTAATTATTTACATTGTTAAATTGGATCAACAGTACTATATACGATTGATTCTTAAAAATTCTATTTAATTATTTTCTTTATCGGACCAAAGACAAATGAAAATCATAGATCGAGGTGCTAATTATTAAGAACGAAATGCAGAATTGACCACTTTGATGGAATTTGTCGGCCGAGCTATGAATTTTGATTTCATATATTACAAAGGCAAGTAATGTTGCAACTACAGGCAACAGCATCAGAGTTATGAGGAGCGTATAGTGGCAAATTTTTTGGCGCAAAAAAATTATACGGTGTTCAGATCAGCAAAAACTAGGATTATACGTTTTTAATTTTTAAAATATTTTGATACATCATAAGAAAAACTTAAATGCGCGTGATTTTTCTTTTGGAAATCATTTCATTTTTCACTACGTGTTCAACATGAAAGTAATCGCATTTTCACATGTTCATATTTTTTTATTGTTCATGTTCACAATGAACAATAAAAAAATATAATAATGACGAATAATGTTGCATTAAAATATTTTTAAAACATAAAACGTATAAACCTAGTTTTTGCTGATCCGAACACCGTATAATTTTTTTGCGCCAATCGGTTAAGGTTTAATGGGGTGCAAGCGTTAACGCCGTTTGTATGGAAACTTGCCACTTCACACTCCTCTTAATCATTGTTCTATTGTGGGGACGTTTTACAACCCAATGTATTGCAAAACGCCAGGTTACCTACGGCCATAGGGCCTGGACATATGCGTGGTGGATAAAATTAATATGACAGACACCATAATTCCATTTTTTTTTTATGTGGTTCAATTCTCTCGTTCTAGCTATAACCTCACTTACATTCACACACATACTATGTATTGCGATCGCAATTGAAAAAATATTAATTTTATTATATTATAATAAATGACGAGATCTCTACCAGTTCGTTAATTGTAACATTATAGGAGGAACATTTTAACATTTGTACTGACATCGAAACTATAATATTTCAGTCGAACGCGGAGATTCATTCAGGCGGTAATACCATAGACATACGAATAATATTTGAGATAGACGTGCTGGCCACCCAAACTGTGAGGAATTCTCACAGTTGCTCGTGAGAAAATTTTGTTTTCCAAAGATACTCGAGTGTCTGATGACAAAGGTGAAAAAGTTGTGATTCATTTGATGTTACCATGTCCATCTCAAATATTATATTGGAGGGATACGACCATGCATCATTCCAAAAATATTCGTGATTTACTCCTTTTTTAGACCAATTTTTCCAAAGAAACTATAGTAATTGAATGAGCAGTTTCTTTGTAAAACGGCACTAAAGATACAATTAGAAATTCTTCAAACACAACCCTACTGGTTTAATATTATCTAACTTACAGAACAACGTCTACATCTCATTTGTAGGTGAATATAGTTCGCCTCAAACTTTGATTGGAACTGTAATTGGCTTGAAAAAATCAAAATGCGTGTTTGTTGTTTTGCGTTTTACTTTAAAATAATATTATTTAGTTACGTATAACGTGTCTAACAAAGACAGGAGATTATGAATATTTGCTAAAAGACGCGTGATCATATCCATCATGTATGTTGTTGGGTAGGACGACGCACGTGGTATAGTAAATGCTCCCACGGATTATGACGCTACGCCATCTTTTTTTAGAGATCTGTGATGGACGCGTGGACCCTGTGGTGATCCAGATTTTTGTAAGGCCGAGTAAAAGGGAACATGGGTACGGGTTCCTTATCTTCACCGTCAATCCGAACTGGTACCTATTTCATTTTAAAAACTAAAATTTTTGCAATGTAGATCATAGATCCAAAAGTATATTTTAGGCATCTTCGGGTAGGTCGGTAGTTTTAGAAAGAATTCATGAAATAGGTGCCATTGGGAATGTTCAGTAAAAAAACAGAAGCCCTTGAACTAATCCTTCCCGCCTCTGGATCCACCCTCTCTGTATTATTGTCTTTGACTATAGGGTCTACTCGTAGCTACACTATGGATCATCCTTCTTCTTCCGTAATTTTCCCTCCGTATGAATGGTTTGTGTGACAGCTCGCACTGCTGAAGCAATATCAGCTGAAGGGTCTAAGGCCGCCGACAGCGCTCCTATATAGGCACACGCTATTCGTAATACAGACAATTTGGAGAGTTTCTGATTGTGACTGTAGGCAGGTACGGCGTGCCGTAACGTCTCAAACGCCGCGCTTATCGTATGCACCCGTGTACGCTCCCTAGCGTTCGCTTCTATGCGGCGTTCTCTTGTCATGTTCTTGTAGTTGCGTTGCTCGCGGGATCGACCTGGGGCTGCGACATTTGGAGGGTTCGGGGGGGTGTTGGTAACTGCTGGATGAGCTGGCACGCGAGGCGGCGGTGGTGGCGGAAACGGGTCTGGTTCTCTGACCACCAAAGACAGCGGTTCCTGTTGAGGCTCTTCAGGGTAAGACCACGGTCTGAAGGGGCTGGTCGGGGGGGTGACTCGACGGCGTTTTTTAGGCGGTGCGTGTCTTGGAGTCGGCGAGGGTGGGAGTGAAGTACGTTCCCGTAATCTCACTCCGGAGTCGTCTGAATGCGCGGGCCCTGAGCACGAGTCGTCGTCGGAGCCCCCGGAGACGAAGCCGGCGTCACGATCGCACACCCGGATTTTTTCTGAAACAATGACACAATAGGAAAGTTAATACATATTTCTCTACAAGTAAAATTCAGGACTCTATAGATATAAAAAAAATGTACAGATACGAACTTGGAACGATAGATGTTTAAATTTTATTTGTGACGCTTTGAACATGCTCATGGATATTAAGAATAAATAAAAATGTTTTAAATATCCATTATGAAATTTTGTATTCGCTATAATTGTTTTGAAAAAATAAGTGATTCTTTTTTTAATATAAAGATTGTAGACTAGTTTTTATTCCTAACAAATATTTTACTATCGAAATGTGATTTACATTACATTTAACAAAAACAGACACTAATAATAAAAACCTTCATATATAGAATAGCAATACAACCCAGGAGTCCACTAACTACTCACGGAGTCAACTCCGTTTTTGTAGTCGCATGTTCGCACGTAGAAATGTGATCATGAAAAAATAAAAATCATGTCTTTGTATGGTGACTCCGTCTATTTACGAAATAGCTGTAGTGGACAGATAGCGTCCCACCTTAATAAATATAACGTATTTCTATAAAAACCTAAAATCACAAGACGCGCACAATGGCACGCTTTCCTTATTAAGATGGTAAAATAAATATTACAAGTACAACGTGTATAGTTGTGGTCAAATAAATTTTGTATGGAAATCAGAGGTATCGTATAAGACTTTAAGTGAATCTCTGTGTTGTTCCCTTGAAGAACGGGAACTACAAAGACCGGTATATCCGTATACAGTCTAGGTAGGTATTGTGCTTATCTAAACTATAATTTGAAAAAAGTGGCATTAATCATTACTTACCAATTAATTAAATTGTAAAATTGCAAGCTGTATATTAATGATTATAGTTTTAGGTATAATAAACATTAGGCGGCAAAACTTGTTCAGCTGCACGCGAACGCCATCTGGTTGCCGTTAGCGCGCGACGGCGACATCTATAAACGATTAATGCTGACGCTAACCATAGGAGCTAAACGATTACGTTTAATAGAAATAAAGGAGAAATTAAATTATTGCTTTTTTTGTAGGGAGCCAGTCATTGCAACCGCAATAAAATCTAACTTAGTAAGTGTAATTCATTTTAAGGAAAAGCTAAGTTCTTTAGTGACATGTAAATGTGTGCTGCAAATTTTTAGTCCCTCAGTTACACGTATGCCGACCTAGCCAAAACACTTTTTTCGTGTTTCCACTACAATATTGTATAGCGGTTCATAGATCACACCTATTTACCATATCTATATACTGCCAATAGTCTTCGAGTAAAATGGCTGTGACAGGCAGATACACAGCCAGATCACACAGACAGGATGAAATTATAAGGGTTCCGTTTTTTGCCATTTGGCTACGGAACTGTAAAAAAAGCGAAATAATGTTAATAGTGAAAAAAAGCCGTACAAAAAATAAAAGCAATTTATGAAATACTAGCTTTGGTTTCGTCCGCGTGGACTATACATTTATAAAGAGAACATGCCTACCAGTCCGCCGCCCCAAGCCATGGCTTCTATTGTTTTATACGCAGCTGAGTCGACTTAAAGCATAAACACCTAGAAAAATATGGTTGTCTTAAAACTCATTTAAAAGTGACATATAATGACCACTTTTTAATGATCCATTTCCGATTAATTTCAGGGTCGATACTTTCATGAGTGTCAAACAAAATGAATAAATATTAGCCAGTTCTTCGAGAAAGTAACACTTTGTTGTCAAGTGAAGTGAGGTATGGACATAGTGACTGGAACAACGAAAGCCATGCACACCAGACTCCAAACCACACGCGATCGGAGAATATGTACACATCAGTATCTCCATATAACAGACAGATCTATTTAACGATTTTTATCCTGATAATAGATTCAAGAAACGCAGCCAAGTTACGTTCTATGTCCGCGATCCAACGCTCCGCAGTTTACGAGCCACATGGCCGTCCTCCCTACGATAATTATTTTGCTGAAGCCAGTTTTATCTCGGCTAGTGGGGGAAAGTGTAACGTGTAAGTGATATTATTGTCCGAAACTTGGTATTGACATGAATACGTTGACATAATACTAACCGCAGTAAATACGTCTATATAGCCCAGAAAACGGCCAATACGAGTCAATTGACTCGTCTGCGGCTAGGCTAGGCTATTCGAATACAATCTAGGTATTGTAACTAACTGAACTGTTCTGTGGGCTAGGCTAGTGTTCCTAGGATCCACGAATAAACGAGTCCTATGGGAGCTTAATCCACCACGCTGCTCCAGCGCGGGTAGCGGGATTTTAACGACTGCCATCTAAAGATGGCAAACGAGACCGACACGGCTTAAAGTGTTCTCCGGAATCTGGTACACGCCTCTGGGGATTCAAACCACGACCTTCTAAACAAGAGAAGAGATCGCCAGCACACGGCTATCACGACGTTGGCGAGTGCAACTCTTTCATTTTCGGAGATTCTGAGGTTTTAACACTTTCAAAAAAATATTGTAGGTACTTAATACTATTATTAGGTCTTAACGTAAGAAGTTGCCGTTCTTCAGTACTGGCCATTTCAAACAAAAAAACTGATTGATTGGCTGTGAATTCTAAATTCAAATTAATTTTGTTTTAAAAACATGACATTATTTTTACAAAGTTAGTCTTTTGTTCATTGATTAGCGTTGTGTTTTCATTATATTTGAACATTTTTCGTCTTAATGGACACTTTAAAAATTCGTGTAATTATGGTTTAAGAGTTCCGTCGTGGCACCAATGCGACACAAACGGCACGTAACATCACCAACATTTACGGAGAAAACTTAACTTGAATAATGAACCTCGTGGTCGTCCGGACACTTTGAGGAAGAACTAGGAAGAGGAAGAGGAAGGAACTAGCAGCAGCTTTTGATGTTAGCAGCAATACACAAAATTGGACCATGGCAAATAAAATAAAAATGGCAAAGTAAAAAAGTTTGATAATTGGGTACCCCACGAACTTAACAATCGCCAGCGCAACGTACGCGTTGAGACCTGCCTCGCGTTGCTCAACAGACACAGAAATTAAGGAATTTTGAACCGGATTGTTACCTGTGATGTAAAATGGATTCTGTTCGACAATCGAAAGCGCTCAGCAAGTTGGTTAGATCCTAGTTCAGCCCGAAAGCAATGTGTTAAACGAAAAATAACCCTTAAAAAGTGATGGTCACTGTTTGGTGGTCTAGTGCCGGTGTGATTTATCACAGCTTTTAACAAAATGGCATGGAAATTACTGCAGATGTGTACTGTGAAGAACTAAAGACAATGGTGGAGGAGCTCGCGCGTCTGCGGCCAGTTTTGGTCAATCGGTCGTCCCTGCTGCTCCTTCACGACAACGCGCGACACCATACTGTACAACAAACAGCCTCCAAGCTCTCTAAATTGCTAGAGTTGGGGTTGGAAGTTCTTCATCCGTCATACTCACTAGACCTTGCGCCTACCGACTATTACTTTTTCAAAATTTGGACAACTTATTAACAGGAAAAAAATTCAATTCCCGAGAGACAGCACAAAATGCCTTTGAAAAGTTTTTTCCCTCCCGTCCAGTTAATTTTTATAAGAAGGACATCAATAAACTGCCACTGCGTTGGCAAAGATGCATCGATTGCACGGGTGATTACTTTGAATAACAGAAATAAAGATGATTGAAAAAAAAAATACTTGCAACTTATTTCATACAAAACGGCAACTTTATAGGTTAAGACCTAATATGACTCCAATTCATAATAACAACAAATATTTATTATATGAACTGAATTTATCAAAAAATGTGAAAGGAAAGGTTGTTACTATTCATTCTTTCTTATAAATAAAGTTATACAACGGTACTTAGATCATATTTCTATTTAATACATAGCGAGAGCACGTATTTAAAGGTGACCACGCAAAACACGGTACTCCAACCTCTTTGTTTACCTAATGGGAAAGAGGTCATCACCCAAGTGTTCAGAATGTGATGTGGAGGGAGATGTGATGATCTTTTGACGGAGTGTGTCCGGTCCGGCCACAGAACCGGACCTCTCAGATTGTTAGTAGCTCTTTGTGTTTGGGTGAGGCAAGAATGTTTTACAAGTTGCTAATGTTACTATTTCTATAGCAATTAATTGTCATTTAGATGAGTAAATAATTTGTAAGATTTAACATTTATACGCATACTAAATTTTTTGAGATTACTTTAATAATTGCAAATAATCCGTGAAAACTGATTGTCACATGCACACATTTTCCACGTTGCTTATTGATAAGTGTCCATAACAAGATTTGTTCCACAAATAACCGTGAAAAGCAAATTATGACGCTTAATTTAATTTTATGAGAATTTACTAGAACCGCCAGGTCGAACTCTAGAATATATATAAACGAGAATTTTATACCTCAAACCTCAGGTACTTTAAATCATCTTTATTACATAAGAGCTTTAGGTCAATGTCTAAAAGAATATTATTTTAATATGTACCTAATTGGTGAAACGGAAAATGTGACAAACATGACGAAATAATAAATTTGTAGACGTTTTGAAAAATCAGCTGATATATAAAAAAAGCGACCAAGTGCCAGTTGGACTCGCACACAAAAGGTTCCGTAGCATCGTACACTATTAAAAAAAATACGTTTCTTATATGGGAACTTCTTTAATTTTAAACTTGATTTTATTTTTGTTAGTTTTTGTTATAGCGGTCATAATAATACATATACTGTGAAAATTTTAACTATCTATTACGGTTCAGACGATACAGCCCCGTGTCAGACGGACGGACTGACGGAAGGATAACAGAGCCTAGCATAGTAATAGGGTTCCCGTTGGTATCTTTTGGCTAAGGAACCGTAAAAATATCAGAGGCGATCTTCTTAAAAACTGTATTAGTCTGATAAAACATATGTTTTTGGGAAATGGTAAATCCAAGGTTAAATCATCATTCAAACATATTTCCGCACTCTTTTTGTTCGGGCATGTGTATCCCAGTTATGTTTGATCGTTGCTATAGTATAATTCGTCGATTAGTCGCGGCGAGGCGCCGGCGTCGTCGTCGGCGCCCCGTTTCCTCCTCTCGATTTTAACCGTGGAGAAAGTATCGGCGCGATATATTTCTACGAAACGTTACGTCTTTGTGTATGCATGGAAAATCGCAAAATTAATTAAAGACTTCTCACGTTGCTGGCGCCAGTCGGTACATCTCGCTCTATGATCCTTCGTCGGCCATTTCTGATTTACCTACTTGTGTCTTGAAAGAATCCGCAAAAAGACTTTTAGATATAATTATTAGAGCTAGATAAACCTTACACAGCGAGATGTCTTATAATCATAAATTGGACAACCCATACGTCATTATCATTGTTTTAGACTGAAATTTTGTTAAATTACGCATGAAATGTACTTTCAGAATATTTATTTTCTTTTCCGATACGAATTTTACATGTGAGTCACACAAAATTTTACTTCACAGCGATATTGCAAAATCTGAATTATAATTCATTTCTATGATAATCCTAATAATAACTTCTTTTTATCGCATTTACGAGGGAAGTTTCTCATAAATAGTAAAACATAATATACCTACACTAGGCAGTGACAGTTTGCGATCGCACCAGAATCAAAGACCGCACGGTTTTTTGGTATATTTGGATTTTACTTGTAATTATATTTACTGACATAACTTTTTTTTTTGAAAAATGCTCTTGAGAATTTATTCTACCCATATTCTACCTAATAGAAATAGGTAAATATATTTATAGATGATTTTTCAAAATGTTCCCGGAACTTTTACAGTAATTTCTCGCATGCACTTCAAAAAACATACAAAAGACGTTCACTACACAAAAATGCATCTAATTGTAAATACATAATTTATGCTATACAGCTAATGTCAACAAAAAAAAAAATACTAATTTCATAAATATTTTCAATTTAACTTCCATCTTCGTTAATCATATCGTATTTATAGACTATAAAGACTACATAGCACAACATAAACCTAAAGTAATTACTAATAAGTATCGATTCACAGATCGTAATTGTTTATGTATCGATACTAGTATCCGACACACTAGCGCTTATTACGTTAAATACGGAAGCTATACAAAAAGCCAGACAGACTGACTAACGCTAATAAAGCTCGTTAAAGCTTGCCAGTGCGTGAACGCATTGCGGATCGTCGCTGATTTATTGCAAGCTGTGTACGCTTGAACTGGCAAAGGACACTAAACAATTCTAAGATACAATCGATCGGTATGACTTTATTAAGCATATAGTTATACGCACTGCTTTTGACGTAATTTTAATATAGATGACGGTATTGACCGAAACAATACGACGGTAAGTAGCACAATAATCAAGCAATCTTGAGTTAACCTTGATTATTGTGCCAGAAAAACAAGACGATGCAAAGAGATTATTGAAATTATCTGTATCAAGTCGGCTCTTCAATTAAAGTATGTTCTTTGGAACAGCGTCCTCGACACCGCGTTATAAACATCGTTATTGATCCCGAGCAACATGATAACAGACATAGCAGGACGGAAACAGTTGTATTGTTTGCGAAATTAATAGGTAATATACTGTGTTACCTGCGGATGCTACCTAGTTACCTAAAGGTAAAACGCGCATAAAATAATTATTTAAAGTTCAATATTACGTCCTGCTCCAGTTCTTGATGCCATTTCTCTATGGTTTTAGTCCATTCCATCTCCGTGTGTCTGTTGATTTATAATGTTCTGATTCACTTCGCCCGCTTGGTGGTTACAATTTGCAGTATTTAGTTTTTCATCGTCATCTGGCTTCGTAGCTCCGGAGATCAGTCCTTCGCCAACATTATGGAGTTTGGACCATAGCCGCCATTACTCAGGTCCGATGCTGGCCAGGTTGATGCTGCTGATGATGCTGGAGGCTGTTCACCATCACAGAGAAGTTACGTTGTCGACGGAGCTTGTGATATTTATTTAAGTGTTTATAAATCAAAACCTCATTCAATACGTCTATGATAGGAATCGAAGGCACGACCCTTGTATCAAAATTCCCGCCCGGGACAAATGTTTGTGTGCATGAACATGTCTATTTGTTCCGCGTCTGGTTTTAAAATATCTGTATATGTATACATTATAAAGAATATTTAAAAATGTATACCGGTTGTCTGGTATCCATAACACAAGCTTTACTTAGTTTGGGACTAGATGTCGCAGTGTGGAATGTCCCAGGCATTATTATTAAAGCGCTCTACATTAATTTTTTTTCTTACTGCTCTAATTTTTAGCAATGTGACGATACATTCAGATTGATATTGGAAGAAAAAAGGAGTAGACAAATTATTAAATTATTATAAAATTGAGTTTCTGAATACATTATTCAATAATCAATATATTAAAGTAATTAGATTATGTAAAATACTTGGTCTATTACATTTATTTATTTACATTTATTAATTAATTTCTTCAATTCTGATTTTTCAAATCTCGACATATTGGTAATCTCTAGTGTGCCGGCATTCGAACGCTCGGTGATAGGGTTGTCAGATCAAAAACAAGAAAAAAATGAAAAGAAAGAAAGATTTATTGACGAGTTTCCAAACAAAATTAGTATAACAAGACAAAATATTAGTTACCAAATTAAAATCTTTTTTCCCACCAGAAATTTATTATCTATTTATTATTTGTAAAATAATTTGAAACATTTGTTAATTCGGACATATACAATGTTATCAATATACAGTTAAAAATTTGAAATATCCCGTGAAATCAAGTTAACTGGCCGCTCTACCTTCGTACAGTTACTAAGGCTCCCGTATTGTATTGGGTATATGCACATTGACATAATTACTTATAACATATTTTTACATCATCGATATCTCCTAAAATAACAAAAAAAAACTATTTACGGGAATATCCACGATATTTCTCTATAAACGGTTTCTTTCCAGAATGTACGGTCAAAAACAAGCGACGTTCTATTAAACTTGACGGAATTCTTCTGGAAAACGCTTGAAGGTTTATTGAAGTTTTTTTTTGCAACCCGACGAAAAATAGAGTATTAACAATAAAGCTCAGGTCAGGAAAATAAATTAATCATTAGAATTGTCAGTGCTAAGATAAACTGCAGATTTTAAAAACAGTGGATGTCCATAAATTAGTACATTTATTGTGGTACCGAGTGTTATGATCGAAACAAACGTAAAATGAACCCGCTGTGCATCCACATAGAAATCGTTGCCACAACGTCGTCTAAACCGGTGAATAATATAACAAAAGTATCTCGTACCACAATCATTTACAATAAACACATCTGTTAAGTTGTTTGAACGAAAAAGACGATAAAATGTGAAATACTTTGCTGAAACTAGACGCGTGACAACCCTACCGGCCGCTAGTCCAGCGCTACCGGAATTGCTTTATGGATCGTTATCGGTGGCGCCGCTGAGTCGTCTCGTGCCGTGCGTAGGTATTTGTGTTGTATTTGAGTGTGGGTTACCGTTAAAAAAATTAAAAACTTGTTTTTTATTTAATAAATTCATTATTTTAAATATTTAAGTACTGGAAACTTTACGTCGTAGGAAACAGTTTGTCAATTTCAGTTACAATTCTATTTCTATCGCGAACAAAAGTGCATGAGTTTAATTTACGCTAAAACTTTTTAAAGGAAACTTTCAGTTGTAATTGACTCACTGTAAACTCATAGGCACTAGATTATTAAATATATAATAAAAATAATACTACTAAAAAAACTAAAAGTAATTCTAAATAAAAGGATTTTTTTTGTAGGTCATGCAAAACAATTAACATAAGCATAATTAACAATGTTAGTCAAAGTCAAAACAATTTTATTCAACACCTACCTATGTTTACACAATAGAGTAAAAAAAATTGACAGCAGCGTTTGGTTTTAAAAGAGTCATAAATGTCACTTCACAGTATCGAAAATGTCAACCGCAAATTCGCGGGGGTGAAGACCGGCACGCGAGGACCGCGCGCACTGAAATTGAAACTCGCCATCTTACCTGAGCTAGCTAAAGTATGAGTGGTTAGACGGTAAACACAGAAGAGGGCATCGAGTCAATTCGTACTTTTACGGTTTACACACGCTTAATGAACGTCAAAATAAATGGCAGGTAATCTGAAAATCTAAAAGTAGATGTCAGTTGTGGTTTTGGCTACCATATCAGGTCATCGGCAATATGTTTATGTAGCTGTGTCGAGAAAACTTTACTATAATTTACTAACTAAAAATCAATGCTATAGTGCACCTGACAGTTATTTTACTAGCACAGCAAGGCCAGTAAAAATTAGTCTACATCATGTTGAAGCCTTTTCTACAAATAATTGTATGCTTCTAGAAAATATTTATTGAAGGCACTGTGGTAATCAAGTGGCCATTTAAAGCGAGTGTCAATCACTTTTTTTTTCAGTGAAAAATTAATCTAATTATTACTTCGGTCGTAAGCTACTATCCTGAAAATGGATTTTTTTTTAAATATTGCTTTGTAAAAGGAATGTTTAAATTGGCCGTTTATGATCTAGATTATTGTGTCAATTACTTTCGATTTAACACCCCATAAAAAATACATTGCACCGAGTATATTTCAGAATCTTGGAAAATCATGGTAAGCTGTGCTTTGAAGTTTAGCAGAAATTAATTACGTTAGATATTTTGTATTCCAGCACTTCGCGAAGAGGAAATGTCCATAAGCTCTACCTATTCCCCACACACAAAAATGATAACTCCGGTATTTGTTGTAACGCGTTTATTGTTTCATGCGGTCTCCATTACTTGCCCGACAAAAACATAACAAAACACAAATCATGGTTCCCAAATGTGACAAGAAACCCTTATATTTTCTCCATGTGCGTCCGTTTGCATGTCACATTCATTTCACTCACAGAGTTACCGTGGGAATCAGCGGCCGCCGGCGGGATACCCCTCTTCGCTACTTAGAGCTATAATGTTGTAATTTGGCATAGTTGTACCTTCTTAATTGTAATAACCTCCACTTCGGTTTGTATTAAAATGTTGAAATATTTTTTTTATGGTGTTTCCCCTACATTGGTCCCCTCGAGTAAGGTCTCGTTCAATAGCTATTTAAAATCTTTATATGAGTTTTCTGATGATTGTTCAATATAAGATCCCGTTTACGAATTATGCGGTTCTAAAGAGACTTTTTTACATGAGTTGCGTGTATGTTTCTCCCTCTCTCACTTCCGTTTTTTTTTAAATTTATTTATTTACACCACGTTACCATACAGTATTTACATCACCATGTTAAATTTCATCCCTACACTAGGGTCAGCCTCTGTCGTAGGAGACCTTGTTTACAATTATCTTGCTTTACTGCGTTCCAGTCATTCTAGTCGTATAAAATAACACGTATAAAATAAAATTGTAAAAAAAATCACAATACTAGTACAGCTTATAGCTGCAGAACCTTTATAAGCGCCCCATACTTCATGTGTGCCCCCTACCCACTTGCCCAGTTTTTCATAACAATAACATCAGGGACATCCCACACTGCACGATCTAGTCCCCAACAAACGAAATAAAGAACCTATTCAATCATTTATAATCCCAAAACAAGCAAGTATTATGTTTGTATTATGGGGTACTAGACAACTGATATGTACATATTTAAATATTCTTTATAATATATACATATATAGATACTATAACAACCAGAAACGGAACATATAGAAATGTTCATGCACACAAAGATTTGTCACGAGCGGGAATCGAACCCGCGACCCTTGGCTCCGCAGTGAGAGTCTCTAACCACTCGGCCACTCTGTCAGTCGAGTTTACACTAACATATTTAACAACTACTTTGTTCGTAACACTTGATACCTATTCGAGATGTACGATTAAAACTGAACTTGAATACTCGTTTGACAAGTATTAGCTAGTTGCCATGTGTGTGTTGGTTTGACTGTGTGAGCTGGCGCCTCGTCTCTTAATCAACTGATATGCTTTACGTATTTTACGTGCGAATTAGCAGGTATACTTTTATCATCTTTTATAGTCTTATTCATGATTTTAGATTGATACATTTATTTATATTTTAAGAAACTGTCACTAGATCTTATGAAATTAAATTATGAGGAGAGGGAAAACTTTTTAGACAGCAGCGATGCCTTAATAAGAAAAAATAAAAATAATAAAAATACTTGTACATATTATAAATGAAATTCCTGCACATACACATCACCCCCACACACACATACACACAAAAACACACATAATATACCCCTTCCCCCAAATACAACATATGCATGCATAAAATTCGTTTATCATGCAAAGCGTTCGTTTTGTTGTTCTGATTCGTATATGTCTATTCTCTTGTATAAACTAATTGCCTTAAAATTTATGTTTTTATCTGGATATTCACTACAATGTTTTTGGCGTCTGGAAACCTAATACAAACTTGACCTAGTTCATATTCCAGTCTTCCGCAATAATTTACATTTTTTGTTATGAGCTTAAATGTATGTAAAGTGTTTTGTAAACAGTGCGGAGGAAATAAAAATAATATTACTACATATTATTCCTTTATATTCTAAAATTCAGATAAAATAAATAAAAATAGTATCAATATTAATACCTGGGACATCCCACACAATGCCATCAAATCAAATCAAAATATCTTTATTTCGTAGTTATGTAACATAATCTTGAAATAGGTCATATGAGTGAATTTTATTGCTTTGTGGAAGAACGTCACCACAAAGGCGCATTCAAAAATGCTGGTTCCTCTCAGAAGAATACGCAAGAAACTGAGGGACGCTCTTTTTAACAAAATTAAAAAAAAAAATTTAACAATAAGTGCTTAAAGAATAATATTATTGAAACAAACTGATAGGCGAGCGGCTTACACCCATGGATTTTTATCATTTAAGTAGTCTGATACTTTATAATAAGCTTTTGCATAAAGCTTTCGTTTTATTGTAGTTTTAAACTTGTTAAGGGGTAAATCTTTAAACTTGTTAAGGGGTAGGGGTAGATGTCAGCTGGGATCTTACTGTAAAAGCGTGATTTTATTGAGGCGGCTGACATGTTTAGCAAGTTTATCTTTGTTTCTTGTATTAACATTATGCCGATCACAATTTTTTTTAAACAATACAATAATTTTTTTTACGTACATTGTTTTCAAATATATATTGAGACGGCAATGCCATTATATTAATTTCCTTAAACTTTTCTCTAAGTGATAGCTCGCTTCTGCAACATGAAGATTGTATTAACATTGGCAGCGTATCCCCAAAGCAGAATGCCATAAGTCATTAAACTGTTAAGTCATCTGATACCAAACTAAGCAGATCTTGTATTGCGGGTACTAGACAACTGATATACATATTTCAATATATTATTTTATAATATATACGTAGGTATATAGATATTTTAAACCCAGACATAAAATGCCAATATTGGGGATGATGGAGATCACACTTTTTAGATACGAATGAATACTTTATGATACTTATGTCAAAAGGTCTTTTAAAGTAATTAGTCACACTAATCTGAAATTTTGAAAGGAGGTAAAGTCAATGCGGGTAACTTAAGCCTTCAATATAACATTGGCCCACTCTTCACTATTGCATTACTTTTATTTTATTTTACGATTTATTTAAAAATAAGCAAAATGTTTCTTAAGTTATTTTGTACCTTAGTATATCCTTAACGCATCCATAACTCAGTGACATTGATACTGGCAATAGATTTAAAATCACAGACTATTTTGTCCGCAGCGTGATTGTGTCGTCGAAAAGATTAAGCAACAAAGTTATTTTTTACGCAGTGTCTGGATAATTTTAACAGGTATATGGCGCTTAAATTGTATTTGTTGTTTATTAGTGTTGACACATATGCAAGTATAATTTAAAATATCTACAAAGTTACAGCGAAATTGTATGATTTGTTCAAAACCGTTTTGCCGCCGGTGAAATACGGCTAACATTGGCCCGGGCGAAAATTACCAGTATCGTTTATGAATTGCTGCCAATTGCTAAAGACAAACTAGGAGAGGAAAAATTGCCGGTTGCTTACCAAAGCACTTGCGAGGGAAGCTTGTTTCCTGGGCAAGTCAGATGTATTCAAGCTCCAAACTACGAAATATTACATAAGCAAAAGGCTGAATAAGCATGGGTATGGCCAAAACAGGTTGATGTGTGGAAATGTACAAAGAAGAACACCATGAAAGTGCGTGAAAAGAACGCTATAGATTTATATCTATAGCGTTCTTTTCACGCACTTTTCATGCACAAAGCTACTCTGATAAAAGACGACTTTCTGTCTATGGAATGGGGCGATTAAAGAGCTTATATATTGCTATCATATGATCTGGATCTTGGAACAGTGTATTAAATTTGCATGTTATAATAATTTCTAAGACTCATTTTTAATTGTATTTTGTGTCAAGGATTGTAATATTACAAGTGTAATTTTAAAAATCTTGATCGAGAACAAATGTAGTACCTGCGTCAAGGCAACATTTTTATTCTGGCTATAATTTCCACAAAAAAAAATATTTTGACGGTTATAGGTTGTCTATGGGCACTGAGTACGTTTATAAGCATAAACAAGAGGCCAAAGTTATAATGAGAAGCTCAGAATTCAAAATAATACGTAATATTTGAACATGGGTAAAGGTGGGCCAATTATACCTCAAGTCTCCATATAACTTTGGCCCACAAGTTTTAATCGTTTTTTTAAATTTTTTTATAAGGGTGATGCTATATACGAATGATGCAATACAATCTAGACGTTTAGATGCCACCAAAAACATAGGCAACGTGTATTACAAGTTTTAACTCTCTCTTTTCCTTAACGATATTCAACAAAAGTGGGGCAAAGTTACCCACATTGACTGTAGTGATAGTTATAAAAACTAGTAACTGTTTGGTATGAAAATATTTTTTATTCATCTCGGGTGTTGCTCAACAGTCCCGCTGATATTTGGCTGATTTCACGCGTAACGAGTTCTTCAATTTTGAATAAGACGCGATGTATTTATTACATGGATGCGTCTCCACCACAGTTGCATATGGCAGTTCTTTTGACGAATCGAAGTTTTTGTTTATATACTTTACTAGTGGAAAAATATTACAATATTATAACTTTCGCATATTATATATATATATATATATCTCTTAAAAGGCACTGGACGAGTAAACACGTGCAAACATTTCGTTTGTCGATCCTAGCGACACTAAACGAATTTTGAATCCAACCGACATCATTACCGAACCAAGAAACTTTTATTATAATCTCAGTTGCAGGTGGCGCCGCGTAGTGACAGAAAGAAGTCATGAAACCCTCATTAGAATCGTTACTCAAATACAATTTCATATTCAAATAATAACTTTAAAAACAAATATCTCAAAACTACTCAATATATAATACAAGTCAATTTTCGTTGAAAGTGTTTATTGAGTTGCACTATCTAGATTTTTTTCCGTGTTTTCCACTTCATGATTGATTAGTTAAAAGAGGTGGGATATACTTTTTAGGATGTCAAGAGTTGCATTGACTATACAACTGTTGACTTAAATAGAAAATCATCAAAAATCAATATCATTTTGAACGACCTATTTATAGTTGATTCACATGTTATGTGCGCTGAAATTTTTATTTGTCCCTCACTTGTATGTCTATGCTCACTTGAATGTATGGCTTCCTACCACAAAAAAAATGCTTTCGTGATTTCACTACACTAAGTATTGTATGGCGGTTCCTTGAACTTCCTTGACGGTTCATAGAATACATCTATACGTCTATACCTAGTAGATAGGTAGTGGATGGATGCAGCAAGCGGAGGATCGCGTTGCGTGGCGTGACATAGAGGAGGCTTATGATTAGCAGTGTACAGTTAAGAGCTGAAATGATGATGGTGATGAGATAAGTAGGTACCTTAAAATTTCATCTATACATCGTGTTCGGCTGAAAGTAGTCCAAACTTATAGAGCGTGTAGAGCTTACCAAACTAAACAAAAAGTTTCAAGCGACCAGATGTCCCAACTAACTAACTAACGGTTACCGAGAAAAACATGTTTAAAGTATAATTTCTTTTTATCACCTATCATTTTATTTGTTGAAATTTTTTAAAATGTGGTTTGGCGCCAAACATGCCGTAAAGTATCATTAGTCTCTGAGTAAAATGGCTGACAGACGTCTAGACAAATGAAATAATACGCTTTCTGTTACGGACCCTAAAATCAGTAATTGAAAAATCTTTATAAACTCCTAAAAATAGCTGTTTCATCATTTTGAATCATCGTCTAATTAGCTTACATGATCAAGCTAAAGCTTTAGTATGAAATGACGTAGATGAGGCTCACCCTTAACGCTTTATCTGTACCAAAATTGTAATATTAATGAAATTATAATTTAACTGGAAAAAATATAGTATGAACATTCCTTTTATTGTTATTAAAATGTGAGTAAATAGTAAGTACCTAATATAATTTTACTAAACCGTGTTACCTAACTTAGTAAATTGTTTTTTGCAATAGTATTGTAATTAGTTGTTAGGCCTTATGCAAGCAAATACAAAGTCGATTAGAGTTTAAAATTACATATATAGAATGGCTGTGTTTTGATCGTTCCGTTACAGACTAGAGTTGTTACTTCTACACACACCGCCCCACCGCAGCTTTCATAGTTTTTTTTATTCAATGCAGAAAAATTCTAATTCAGTTAATAATCTATCTTTTCTTTGTGATTGTAATGCTCCAGAAGTTACGTTAATTTAAATTTATTAAAATTGAGGCATAAAATTGTGATTAATCACAATGGAACGAAAGATTACAAGTTTTCTAGTAAAATTGTAAATTTCGTATATAACACTAAGCGCAGATGTAGCCCTTGCATTAAGTACCTATACAACAACATTAATAATTGCGAATTTAATATGATTAAGTTGAAAGTAGCTATAATTATGAATCTAAATCGAATATCAAATTAATTTTCGAAATGTGTGACAAATAATTTAGTCATGGTCTATACTTTTTCTTAGTCCTAAACTCTGATATTATATGAACTAAAAGAAGCAGATATCGCATTAGCGCACAAAAAGTAAGCCTGTTGGCCTTTCCTTGTATTGTAATATATAGGTATATTTTGACTAAGCGGATTTCAAGCGTAATTCACTATATATAACTATCCCTTTCTTTATCGTATGTTATGTATCATATTTCACACTCGGTTTTATAATCTATGTAGATTACATGTAAACTAGTCATTGTGGTTTAATTTTCGAACGGCGTGCAATATGAAGGTGCATGATCCTTTTTAAAACATCATAACTCATAAACTCAAATTTATTCATGCTTAATTAAGTGGTTTGATTATAGAAATTACTATCTAGTTATTTAGGATCTTTTAATTTTAATGTGAAATTTTATATAAGCTCACACGTATTTTGTAGCATTTTTGATTTTACATCAAATCAGGTTTATAATCATGATTTTTCAACGAATCATTTCCTAAATAAATTGCGTAATTAAACTGTATTTATGCATCAAATTTAGAAAGACATGACGTATGCAAGTTCGATCGTATAGTTTCATTTTTTATTCACTTTCCCATCAACATTGTAGCTTTAAGTTAAAATAATTAAATAAATACATACCTTCCTATCACAACAAGGACGCTCTGGACGTTTCCATAACTTTTTTTTATTTCAATCATCCTTAGATAGGCCTTCAAAGGGCGTCACCTTTTAAGCTCGGCTCATTATGGGCGCTCCGTTCCACGTGTTAAAACAACGAGTTGAACCCACAAAGGGCCGTAAGATCCGACGTCCGATAGCCGTTCCGTTCCGAACGATGATATGGATCTGGCGCCAAATTTCACAGAAACGGAACGTATTATAAAAAAAATTGACAGCTCATTTTTTTTCTAAGCGTTAAGTTTTTTCAATACACTTAGAAGCGGCGTTGCTCGATTTAGTGGCCGTTGAATCGATTTTCAACGGTTCCTGCTCTAATATTTTTGATATATTGTTTTGATATATTGATAATTTAAGTTTGTAGTCAAATTTGCTTAAATTACCACCAGAAACACTCAATACTTTTTGAAAATCAAAAGTTGCTGTAACAATTTTCCTTCTAGATCATTTAGCCTGGTCTTTGTCAGAAAGTTTTAATTGGCGAACATTTTTCGTATCGATATGTTTTGTAGAAATTGACGTTCTTCTAGTGTAATGTAATTGGACTGACATTACGGCGTAACTACACATTGTTACGCCGTGAGATAGTCTTAATATATAATACTTTTTTGTTCTGTTTCATACATACTAACTTAGCTATGAACCCCCATTGTTTGTTACGATCGTCCTAATTCCAAAATAAGGTTAATTTTATTGTTTTTACTTATTTTATTAAAACATTTTAATAGACACGAATTAGGACATTTTGAAGCCTATCTTTTTTCAGATATTAAAGTTCTGTTTTTGTATTTCTGGCCCAATTTCATATTTTCTTTTTATTATCAATCCACTCACTAAAATGACGTTTTCTTATGTTATCTTTACTTTTTCTTTTGCTGCAGTTTCTGCGGCGTACTGACGATTGTGTGTTTGTGGAAATCGACGATAAAGGGATAGGCATTTGCCTGAGGAGTTGAAAAAGTCAGTTTCAGATACGAACTGTGACCATTGAATACTAGGAATGAGAAATATGTTCTTATTACCCATAAAAAAGGTGATTATTATAGTTTTATTTATATTGATTCAAAGAACGACCCGGTGATGGATAAGGCGTACGATTATCGTCACCATATGAATTACCTAAAAATATATACACATTGTCATAGAATAAAGTTTACTTTTAATGCACAGTTCGGGTCCTTATGGCCAAAGATACTTTTTATGAGAAACTAAAAACAAAATATCCGATGCAGAAAAGTTTTGTGTTTACATTGCTAGTTGTTTTCCTTTATAAGTAAATCCAGTTCATTATAATCATTGTCGTCATAATTTACCAAATTGCTTTGAGGGCGTTCAATTCTTCTAAGTCGACATCAGTTAGCAAAGGAGACACGGAAATTAACCAAAATATACGTTAATTGCATATATTTTTTTGACATTTCACAAGTAAATTATTGTAAGTAAAAAAAATTAATTCTTCAATACCGTGTAATGTGTTGTAAAATGACATACAATATAGTATACTTATTTGAATTTCAACGTAAAATATTGTAAGTAATACTTAAGATAATAATTTTGTAACAGAAAACCACGTAAACTAAGCTATGTGTGGCTTACAATAATTTATACTGTTACTGTTTTAGTAAAACAATTTCTGATAAAAACAATGTACTATATGTCAAAGCATTTCTTGCATTTACGTTATTATATTTATTTTAAATACTTTTTCTTCAAACAAATATACTTTTCATCTTGCGTGTCGAAATAAAATTCATTTTTATTGTCAGTTTCTAACAGATACACCAAATTAACAATTTTTTGGGTACGATTTGGTCCAATCATGATAAAGCCTTATTAGCTGAGAATATAATGTATAATTTTATATTTTATTATTGAAGATTCGTAAGTTATTAATATATAAACACAATCTACGTTCACGCAGGATCGCTATCCCAAAGATCCCAAGTAAACTAATGTAACTGATAGTTACGTCAGTCAATGAATGCGTACTCACCGTTTCGGTTCCGAAGAAAACTATTGCAAATGCTCATACCGGAATATACGTCGGAAAAATATTATACTTTCATTTACATACAACATTATACTTCTATAAAAATGCCTTAATTTTGAGAAAAAAATTTTTTTTTCGCTTGGATCCCAAGAGTCTGCAATTATAGAATGCAAAAATAACGAAAAGCCAAAATTGACAATTTGTGGGTTACAACAATATACGTAGGAGGGGTCGATATATGCATTGATTTATAAAGTAAAAATACGCCCATGCGAACGTTTATTTCAAGTGTTCGCCGTATTAGAATAACTAGTGCCGCCTGTTAGAACTTCTAGTACCTAATTATACCTCATGACGGCATTGATGACGAGTAGAGCAGCTATAGCGTGGCGTGTTTTTGACATCATGTTCGTTTTATTTTACGTTTTCACATTGAACCCAAATTCACTTTTTGGAAGAAGAATTAAATATAGAAAAAAAATCAAAATACGAAAATATAATTAACAGTATATTTCTTCAACGACCGCATTAACCAACTGACCCTTATTGTACCACCGCGCTGGCGTCCACCCGCCGTGAAAATAAATTATCGTTATTTCCTAGAAAGTCGTGTAAATGTAGTTGAAAGTTGATATTTATTGTATTTTTAGCTAGACGTCGAACTCGAAAAGAATGCGTTGCGAGATAAAAAAAAATCATAAGAATCGTTCACGATAAAAAAAGGTAAAGAACTAACAGCAACTAACAGTAATACCATAGATAAGTGTTGCAAAAAGTAGACAGTGTTGTCATTAGCGTGTCGCCTAATGTCCATTTTCAACCCGACACATCATGCCGGAGAAAGCTCCGGTACTTTACCCGAACACATTCTTTTAATTTTATTTATTCGTGTTCAAATCTAACATTTTCGTATTTTATACGTAAATCATACAACATTTATTAATTTTTCTTTATTGACGTTCTCGTAAATTAAAATCTAACGTCATTCGCGTATATAATTTTCATTGCGCAGACGCATGCCTTTATTATGGTTATTGTATTTATGTAAAAGTTTGTGACTGTAATTTTATTTATGAATTTTTGTGGCATAATAGGTATCCTGTTTACGTAATGTACCTTACAAAACCGCCAAAATCATTCTTGAATTTTAATGGATTAAAATTGTGTTTTTCTATCAGTAACATACCCAAGTTTAGTGGCTACGATAATAAGCGTTAGAAATCATTGCTTATAATAATAATAATACATGGGACATCCTACACAGAGCCATCTAATTCGACGACCGCTTAGCCTAGTGAGTAGCCGGGTTCGAATCCCAGGTCGGGTCAGTATTTATATGACGAATAGTGATATTGGTACCGGGTCTTGGTTGTTATATGTACGTGGTGTCTTTGCAAAAAAATATTTATATATGTATACATATATTATAAAGAATATTGAAGTATGTGTATCAGTTGTCTAGTAACCCATAACACAAGCATAATACTTGCTTACTTTGGGACTAGATGGCGCTGTGTGGGAAGTCCCATGTATTATTATTATTATTAATACCAAACTAAGCAAAGCTTATATTATGGATACTAAGACAAGTGATATACATCCTTAAATATTTGTATAATGTTTACGTATATACCTAAATATTTTTACCTAAATAAGAACCCGCGACCGTAGTTTCTGCAGTCAGGATCTCTAACCACTTGGCCATCCGGTCAGTCATGTAAGTCTAATTAAACTGAATGAATTACATTTTTCATTTGTAAGCACTGTTGTAAGTGCATTTTTACATTCTCTTTGATTTTTACAAAATAAAAGTCCTGGTGTGTGCCATGCCAGCGACGTTGCATATATGGAAACCCTTCCAGTATCGAGAACACCAGTACTTCTGAGTTGCGGGAGGTTTTATGCTATTAAACACGTAGTTTGAAAGATTAAATGCTCCCCTGCTTTTAGTTCTGTAATGCGCGAGGCTTTACAAGCGCAAAACTAACATTATGGATTTGGATTCCTACCGCTACTCAGACTAAAATTTGCTTTATAGGTTTAACAGAATACGCTCTGTAAGGACTTCTATGTGAACGAGCGAAGATTAAAGAAGGATGATTATCATACTACTAGAAATTTAAAATAATTTGAATTACAAAGTGAAGATAATGTAATTAAAAAACTTACGATAATGTAATTAATAAACTTACGACAATGTTATCATAAAACTTAACATTCAGTAAGTTAATATAAAAAATGAGGAAATAATTGTTTTCGTGACGAATCGGTAACGGAACTTATTTCAATCAAAACAAACCACAGAGCGATGGGCATAATATCGCTCATTCTCGGCACGTGCCGCTTGCGATCTGAGATCAGGGAGCATAGCACAGAAATCCCTCCCGCGCGTCAAATCGTCAGATCGCACCTAAGTACTTATATGTTTTTAAATAGAGAAAGCGTTTTAATTATGAAATCTTGAATACTACACCGAAAACCATACCCGAATCTAGATCGACCGCAACGCTTTGTAGCGGAATGGTTTATGGTAACATTCTGTAAATTAATGCTAGTAGGTAAACCCTCCCGCAGCTCAGAACTATTTGGATTCTGAAAACTGGAAGTATTTTCATATGCGCAGCGACGTCGCAGTGTAAATAATTAGTTAATTGCTTTTACAATTCTGTGCCTCTTTGGGTTTCCATTAATCATAGAGTAAATAATAATTAAGTATATAAATAATATAAGTAACTTGTATATTTTAAATAAGTGAATTATTTATGAGAAAGGCACAATCAAGTACTGTTACCGCATTTGCCGGCAGCCGCGAAATTGTGGAAGGCTTTAAAATTGATTTCCCATGACATCTCTCTCAACATCTGTTTACCGTCTCCTTGAATCCCAGATAACCCACAAAATGACCACCTACATCGCCCACTAAACTTGATTTAGAAACTTTACCTTCAAACATGGACCTATTCCTTCAAAGGTATGTTTTACTTTCACTACTGACTTAAGATAATTTAACGTTTACATCTCGGGGTCCCAGTTCCAGCAAATATCTAGTATAATAATTATGGCGCCAACCACGTGTGTTTGCAATAACAAAACGTCGTAACCCAAGATCGAATATCAATTGGATGCACAGAAAGCGTAAGGAAAGTGTAAAAGAACAGAGCTTCCAAATTGTTTGTCTCTGAAGACATGTACAGTAACACTACATGTATGCATACATAGACATACATAACACCTGGTTAGTAACTATATATCTGGACTTGATTTACATATCTAACTCATAATCAATATCCATCAATCGTTTTATGGAGGAATTTGCTTTCCATTAAGATGGCGCCAATGTTCTCGTCACACAATTTTCTTGGGTGTCTTTCACGCCTTCCATTTTCGCTTTATATATTTCTTTTTTGGCTCTTTTCGTTCTTTCCATTTGACCAAATTAACATTATTTCATGTCGATGATTTTAATAAGTAAGAGCATATGATGTTATTTTCGTTTTTGGGATAAGAATTTTTGAATCGGTATGTGGATCTACATTATTTCTGATCGAAAGCATTTACTTTCAATGCAACAACCTCTCGACTAATTAGTACTCGCGTATGGTAGCGGACAAAAATAATCTATTTATAAATACATTGACTATACTCAAAACTTAATAATATTTTTGATTCAAGAAGGATATTGAAGATACCGATTTTAATTTTTTAAAACCAAGCTAATTAATTTTTAACAAGGTACAATGAGCAAAAAACAAAGAAAGGCTATCACGTTCTACGATATTTTTTTCTAATTTGTTTTTTCGTTTTAACTTTACAATATAAATCCGTTAGGTCAAAATTTCTACCTTGGTAATAAATTAATACAGTATCTCTATAGACATGTTGATTTTGATGAAATTATATTTCAGTGTCTACTTATGCCAACAAAAGTATATTGATATTCAAAAAAGTATATAAGTAACTCTGAACTTGTTTAAAGCTTTTATTTAACTTTTCTTTTTGTATTAGGTATGCCTATCTATTTTTGGAAATATTATTATGAACACCTAGCAGAGTGGTTAGAGACCTAACTGCGGAGCCGAGGGTCGCGGGTTCGATTCTAGCTTGGGACAAATATTTGTGTGTATGAACATGTCTATTTGTTCCATGTCTGGGTTTAAAATATCTTTATGTGTATATTATATAAAAAAAGAATATTTAAGAATGCATATATTATATCTGGTACCCATAATATAAGCTTTGATAAGTTTGGAACTAAATGGCGCTGTGTGGGATGTCCCAGGGATTATTATTATTATAGTACTAGTTTTCCTTTCATCTATGACTCGACATCTACTGATTCTGAAAATTAATGCTGAAAGTATACTTTCCCTAGGAACCTAGTAGGGAGAAGTGGTATTTTTTCCTACATTTTGATTTATCTGATATAATTGAAACCATTTCGTCAAAAAGAAAAACACGATGCTTAATACGATAAAAAAAAAAAGTTGAGATGTGATTCCTCAGCTTTTCGCAAGTCCTATATAGCTTTATGCCATGTTTCAAATCCCAGGGTATGTACCAATGCGTTGTTTCTAACTTATGTACACAACTATCACTGATTCTGTGCCATGGAGAGCACGTTAAGCCGTCGGTCCCGGTCGCCACCAAAAATAGTAGTCGTTAAAATCTACCAACCCGCACTGGAGCAGCGTGGTAGTGTAAGCTCCAAGCCTCCTTATACCGAGGGCTGATGGTATGGATTGTATGCATTTGTATTTGGAAAACCATATACCACATCATGGTATATGGTTTTCAAATTAAACGTATTCAGGAGACATACCAAAAGACAGACGGATACAAATGCATACCATGCAACCCTAAACACTCCAGTCAAAGCAATTTCTCTCATCAAATCACGGAGTTGATGTAAATAAAGTATGAGAGTTGGATTCCCCATTGCATCGAGCAAGTGCACTATTAATTATTCATTGGGGTGCGATTCTGAGAAATATCGTGCGAACTGACCGACTGCATCGATTGAGGACACCACCAGGGTATGGGATTAAAGTTACATATTGATATCTAAGTATATTTTATAAAACTGTAACTAAGTATGTATATGTCATTTTCACAGAGTAGGTATATGTATTAATAGCCGCCATGACAACAAACAATAAAAATAAAATGAAGTTAAAAGTTGAAGGGGCTCCCCATGCAAGAAACATGATTTATTTGAAGTTTTTGGTGATTGGTAGTTGTGAGACTATTGCTTACACTTGAAATTTTCATGAAGTAATTACTACTGTAGCCGCTAGAACACTAGGTATATAATGAAAAAATTTAGGTAAAGACCGACTCGCACTTGACCGTTTTTTTAAATATTTAATTAGATGAAGTTATAATTTAACATAATATTTTAATATAATAATAGTAATAATGCCTCGGACATCCCACACAGCGCCATCTAGTCCCAAAGTAAGCAAGTTTTATGCTTGTATTGTGGGGTACTAGACAACTGTAATATATACTTAAATATCCCTTTTTTATAATATATACATATATACGAGTAGATATTTTTACACCCACATTATGTAAATATATCATCACGTTGTTATTTTTGTGATCAGAGCTTTCGAAGATATAGCAAGGGGGTCTCATAAAAACCCCCTTTACTTTTCAATATTGTTTTATATAATAAATATCCTATTGTACTTTATAACTATTATATGACTTTATAACTATTATTCACTCCATACTCACACACGCACACACACGCACACCCATGCACACGCTCATGACATACGCACGCACCCACGCAAACACATAATTTACAATGGAGACCCCTACATAAGCACTTCTATCTGCACATTTATAAATGTGTTTGTCGAATCTATGGGGTGAAGGCCTGGTAATCCATAAAATAGGTTTTTCCTAGTCAGGACACCTGTCTCCCATTAGGTAGGTACAGCTTTTCCTATAATTTTGTATCTTATAAATGACTATGTAATAGTTTTAAGGTTGTAAGAAACAAAAATAAAATTATAATTGTTATAAAGAAGATCAGATGCACAAAAATAATCTTTAAGTCGTATAAAATACGCCGTATATATGGATATATTTTTAATTTGGAAAATAAAGACAGAAAAATAACTCGGGGCGTAATAGATAGGTAGATAAAAAAATAAATTATGTAATACTAAGTATTTTTTTTTATTTTATCGATTTCTTGGTGATTTTATATAGTCCATTGCACATGAAACAGTACACCAAAAAGCAAAATAGTATTTTGGTATCCTTTTACAATAATTATTTTTCTTTTTTTTATGTGTCTTTGCGATTTTTTGCGATTTTTTTGCGAAATTTAAAAAAAAACTAATAATTTAATACTTTTCCCACAACGTTACAGGTCAGTGCGTAGAGGGAAGAGTTTTTATGGCGTATTCGCGCAAAACATTATTCAACAGCCCTTTGTACGTTTTCATTACATCAAGTAAATGGCGCAGTCCACGTGGACTAACACACACATTAACACATTGATTTGTCTTATCTTTATGCAAATATCTAACGAGCTATTTATAGATTGATACAAGTATGTAGGTATATGGTGTTTCTTAATAAAACGAATAAATTAATATAAAATATTGCCAAAGCGACTGCGCCACCTATGGTCCAACTGACTTAAAGCGTTAGTTATCATTGTAATATAAAAAGATTTAATAGTTTAATGTCGATAAAATAATATATTAACGTGACTTATGGGCGACAGGTATGTTGCGTTTGTCACGCATATCTTAAAAACGGTTAGGAAGTTGGCAAATTGCAAAAAATATAGTTGTTATAAAATATCTCTAATCGAATTCGTGAATACTGATTAGCGTGATTTACATTAAAACAATTTCTTTGGCCTCACACGGTTTTGGCCTCGTAACGGAATCTTCAACCCTGAGTTAAATATTATTAATATTATCGAATAACATAGACACAAAACACAAGACGCATCTCGTCGACGCACGAACACTACACACAGAAATCAATTACAATAGATTACAGATGTCATGCAAGCGTCAAAGCGATCGGTCGTGCCTGTCTGATGTGCAGAGCAGTAGTGACATATTATTGCCATCGTCTCAAAGGCTTGACAGTGTACCCCTACAGGGAAATGATTTCATACGGAAACAATACCTTATTGAGAAATATACCCAATTGCCATTTGCAAATTCATCTATCTAACTCAAACTCAGATTTGTTCTCAAATCCATTTTTTAAGTTACTATCGGCTCAGAAATAAGGTCGGGAAGGTCATTATAGGTAGTAGGTTGTCGCCAAAGGAAACCAGTGACAATCGCTTCCATAAAAATATGTCGAGAAACAGTTGAAACCTATTCTAAATTCGATGGTTATACCATAGAGAATCGAGTAGGTTAGATGATGGTTAAATGTGACGGTATTAGTTCAGAGCCACGTGTCCCTAAAATAATAACTTAAAGAACAAATATCATCATTTCATTTTTCTATTTATCATTTCATTTATTATTTTATCATTTTTCCTTCAAACTTTTAATTCGATGACTTTTTCCTGTAAGTTCTTTAAATTGACTTCCAGTAAGTATAAACATATAATAAAATAAATAAGAAAATGTATAAAAATTCACTCAACAAATCAAATGTATAAATATTTATAAAAGATTTTAAAATTTTTCATGTTATTAATTAAATATTTATAATATACTATTAATGTTATTATTTTCAAATGTGTGGCTATCAAAAAATTTAGCAATTTCTATCTTAAACAATCTATTATATACAATATATGTATACCTCTACTTGTCGCCCCAAACGAAAAGGTGTCCATGAAACTCGATAGTCACATAATATTACAACTTTGAATGGCAATGGATATTATTAACTAACTAGCTTTCCGCCGGCGGCTTCGCTCGCGTGGACTACACATTTGTACCGGAACTGTTAAAGGAACGCAACGTTCCAGAACATTGGAACCTTTCTAGAAGATTCTGAAACTGAAGTACCTAAGAAATCTCTATACTTAATTTCATAAAAATCCATTTAGTTATTTTAACTTGAAGAATAGCTATCCCACAAGTCGGTCCTAAAATCAGTCAGCCGCTTCAGAGATTAACAGGGACAGACAGACAGACTAACATACACTACGATTTTTTAGATGTAAATAAAAAAAATTGCGTTTCACTACTAACAACGCTCTCTTCTTGTTTGCAAAATTTGAGTAAAATCAGATAAGCAAACCCACGGACAGACAAAAACCAACTTATATCACTCCTGATAACCTCCTTTTTATGTTTGCGAATATTCATTGAAATGATTTAGTCGTTTTGGAGATTACCCGGAACAAAAAGACAGTCTCCCGTCCAGTCGATTTTTACAAAAAGGGCATCAATAAACTGCCACTGCGTTGGCAAAGACGCATCGATTGCACGGCTGATTACTTTGAATAACAGAAATAAAGATGTTTGTAAAAAAATACTTTAACTTATTTCATACAAAACGGCTACAATAATATTAGGTCTTAAACCTAAAATTATTGTTATTTATGAATTTATCATTATGACCACCATATAGCCTAATTTTAGGAATCTTGCATACAAAATGTGAATATTGTATATCAAACACGATCACAATTTCAAATTTCCTGACCTGAGAATCTACATTGTCGTTGCGTCGATAAAATCGTGCGTTTGCTAATTTTGTACTCATCTGTATTTTATGTTTAATGCATCTACCCAGCTGGCTAGCGTGATGTATCGCTGAGCTATGACAGGTTGAAGTCTGCAATTTTTCTTGCGATGTCCCGACAAAATACACTATCGCACTACCGACTTACATGTTAACTCACGACTGTTTTCCGTCAGGAGCAGGCAGAGTTACTACCGATTGGACTCACGAAGACCACGGCTCGTAGCAGTATGGTGTGGTGGTGAGCTTCATCGTGGCATTGATGATAGATGACTGACCGATCGGCCGAGTCGTTAGAGACGATAACTGCGAAGCCAAGGGTCGCGGGTTCAATTCCCACCCGGGACAAATATTTGTGTGCATGAACATGTCTATTTGTTCCGTGTCTGGGTGTAAAAAGTATTTCTATATGTATATGTATGATAAAAAAAAAATATTTAAGTATGTTCATCAGTGGTCTAGTAGTCCATAGTACAAGCATAATACATGCTTACTTTGGGACTAGATGGCGTTATATGGAATATCCCAGTTATTATTATTATTGTCTTCACTTGGACTAAGATACTAGATACCTAAGCGGACGTCTCTAGTCCACGTTTCGCCTGAGAGACTAGTCGTCACGGATGGTATTTAAGACTCATCAACTGCAATAGAGCCTACGGCTCCTTCGTAGAAATAAGCAATTGTTGAGATATATCCTCGAAAACTCCGTTTGACTATAATACATTTGTTTAAAGTCTAGGTTCGAAAATATTTTTCTCTGTGTATTCAATAGTGTGTTGAAGCTTTATATATTTTTCGTGTTTTTTTTCTTTCCCACTGTCACACAAAAATTGTGCGAACACAACCTGCAGTTCTTAGCATGAATGCCATTGGTGTGTTTTGTTTCTTAAATTCAAATATGTCAGTCAGATGTACAGAATTTGAAAATCTATGGTGATAACGGACTCTTTCGCTGTATTTGAAAATCTTAAAGTTAACATAAGGCATTTCGGTGGCTATTAAATCTTACTTCATATGGTTTTCGAATATTTTGCAGTCGACCGTGGCCCGAATGGCGCATTTCAACGCTTATGTGCATGGAACAATATTTAATTCTGAGGTCACACGCATCAAAAAAAAAAAGAATTTCAGTGCTACTGTATCTATACTAATATTATAAAGCTGAAGAGTTTGTTTGTTTGTTTGTTTGTTTGTTTGTTTGTTTGTTTGTTTGTTTGAACGCGCAAATCTCAGGAACTACTGGTTCGAATTGAAAAATTCTTTTTGTGTTGATTAGTTTATTTATTGAGGAAGGCTATAGGCTATATATATATAAAATAACACTATCTGTCTGTCTGTCTATTCGAGCAAATCTCCAAAACGGCTATACTGATTTTGATGAAACTTCACAGATATGGAAAGAAAGTAGTCAAAAGTGACATGCACGACTTTTTGTATGTCTGTATGTACGTCCATCTGTCTATTTGAGCTAATCTCCAAAACAGCTTAACCGATTTTAATGAAATTTCACGGGTATGAAAAGGAGGTGTTTAAAAGTGACATACGCTACTTTTTGTTTGTCTGTCTGTCTGTACGTCTATGTGTCTATTCGAACTAATCTTCAAAACGGCTGAACAGATTTTAATGAAACTTTGCAGACATGAAAGAAGGTTGTCAAGAGTGACATCAGCTACTTTTTGTGGCTGGCTGTCGTTTTTCCTCACTGATCTATTGGCGTAGATAAAGCCGAAACTACTAAGTCTAGGAAGCCAAAATTTGATACAGTGGTTTATTTTATAAAGTGAGTATTAATTTTTAAGAAAGGAATATTTGGAAATTTCAAATTTAAGGAGGGAGGGATGGAGGGGCTTTGTATGAGAGTCTTTGTTCTTTGAAGTTAAAAACATAAAAATTTTAACATAAATAAATAATGACGTGTTTCAGGGTTTTTGGATTTCCACATTTTAAGGGTGGGAAACGGGAGGTGAAAAGTATGGGAGTATCGGTTTTCTTAAAGGAGTGGGGAGAGTGAAGACTGAAAGTTTGAATGGGTGTACCCAATATTAGTTTCAGCAAAAAGTACATATAAACTATTTCGGATGTTAATACTACCTAAAACAGGAATGTGTAGTCTACGCAAGCGAAGCTGCGGGCGGTCGCTAGTATATTATACGAGTATATGGACTTTGAAACTGTACAAACATTGGAAAAGAAAAACCAAAATAAGAAGAGCCGGTTAGGATCCTTCATATTTTCCGTGGTAGATGTGAAACATCAACATTGTATTATATTGGAATAAGGTAATATTAAGTTAGGGACAAAGTTCTTTCGTATTTTATATTCAAATTGAAGGCGTTTTTTTTTCTAGTTTAATTACATTAATTAAAGTATGTACAAATGGGCCGTTTTGCTTGATAACTTGTTGCCATCTTGCAGGTAGCGACATGATTCTGTTGCTGTAAAATGTTTGGGTTTGCGGTTAAAAAAATGCGGCAAGTAGTTTTGACAGTCTTCTCTTGATATCAACCTTACACTACCTAAACAATTCTGAAGAGACCGAAATAAGTGGAAACCTGAAGGTGCCAGATCACGGTTACTCCTATGGTGTATGCATTAACAGATCCCAAACTGCCTTAATTTTTCTGAGTGGTTAAAGATGTGTGTGGTCTAGCGTTTGTCGTGATGAAAGACTATATATATACCTTTTCTATTGATAGATTCTGGCCGTTTTTTCTCAATTGCATTATTTAGATACTCTTATCAGTTGTTGGCAGTAAACATCCGAATCGATGGTTGTGCCCGGCGATAATGGCTCATAATATACCCTTCCATTCCCACCATAAACATCAACATCCTGAAAATAAGACGTCATATTTTACTACCTATTCAATGCTTCACATCAAAAAATCGCCTCTGGTTTGGTTATGGTTATGGTTTCATGGTTTGACAATGGAACCCTAAAAAAGAAACAAGTGCCGTGAAAGAATTTTTGCAGGTTGCAGTCCGAATATCTTTGATGCTCGTCCCTACAGAATTTGAAATGTCGCTAGAACGCCTGCATTAAGAATAGAAGATACACTGGACAATAAATTAGTATTCAAGACGCGCCGTCGCCCGTTCGAAATAATAAAAAAAAAAACGATAAAAGGCTACATCGAAAGTTTATCGATATTTATTACGTTAATAATAAATCGCGATTCTTTCTTTTAGCGTCCGCGACTGGACTGTCAGAAAAAAAAATGGCGGCGCCAAAATAATGGCGGGGAATTCGGTCGAAACGGTATATATAGCCAGACGCGGCCACTAAATAAATCAAATTGAATTAATGACAACTTTTGGACTGTCTCGTATTATAATAGAATAATAGCATATAATATTAATATAAATTTAAATATACAACGAATTAAATTGTCGGCGATAAGTCGATGCAAAGCGCCTATGACATACACAATAGCCACACATGGGCCAGATGGTGAATAGCAAAGTGAACATAGTTGTCAAAAGAATTAAACTGAAGCGATATTTCGGTAATTAAAGTGTAATTAATACGTCATAATCGACTTTAAGTAATTTTTACAGAGGAAACAAAAAAAAAATCTATATTAAGTTAATATTACAGAGTGTACGAATTTTGTTTATGTATACATACGATAGGTAATTGTTCAATCCGTCGAGGTCGCTTAATAATATAAAACTAATTTTCGTCTTAAGGTGTCACCCTCTTTTTTACGTTAAAGAGGAGGGTGGGCTTTAACTCTACAACTATGGGGTAAAAAAACATTTGAAAAAAAAAAATAAGTTAGTTCAACATGAAGACGCATTCAACTAAAATTGGTTTGAATGAGATATTTTGAGTACCTAGCTTTTGAGATATTTGCTTTTAAACTCATTATTTGCATTTTAACCATGAACGTTCATCCCGACTAAGGAACCCTTCACTGTGTGTGGTCCGACACTTAGCCGGTTTTCCCACCGATTGGCCGAGTGTTGAGAGACTCTAGCTGCAGAACCAAAAGTCGTGGGTTTGATCCCCTTCCAGAACAAATATTTCCTACATGAACATATCCATTTGTTCCGTGTCTGGGTGTTAAGTATCTCTATAATGTATGTATTATTAAAATAATAATATATAATAATAATAAAAATTTAAATCATAGTCTGTATATCAGTTATCTAATAAATCCTGTATAATATGACCATGATACAAGCTCTGCCTAGTTTGGGACAAGATGTCCGTTCCGTTCCGTTCCGTTCCAATGACTCATCAGCCAGCAGTTCTGCTGCAAGGACGCGGAGGTCCGAGACACCAATGAGCCATAGTAGATAGGACAGAGTGTAGGTAGGCTGCAGTCGGGATATAGGAATGACAGGAGGTTAGTTTGGGACAAGATGTCCCAGGTATTATTATTTTATTATGATATAATTTTAATATATTTAGGGGGCGGATGTGAGGTTGTATTTTACTAGTACTACAGGGTGCTTTACTATATACATTCTTGGTTTCGCCGCTATCTCAGATCACTGCAACTAACCTAGCGGTACCTAGAAAGAACGTTGAATACTTTTTCATTGAGTCACTACAAAAATTTTAAGGAAAGTTATTACTAGTTATTATACATCAGATTTGAATAATATAATTATATAGATGTACATAATTTATCATTATTCATATTATTCATATAAATATTAATAGCTGCTAAATATTGCTGTAGTGAGTTTTAATTAATCTTTTCTGGTTCAAAACGATCAAGACATAGATGGCGCCATGGCGTCATACATGGCCGTGATAATTAGATACCATAAACTAACGCCTCAAACGCTCATGAGACCGGTCAAACCAAGCCTCGCGTGTAAATAATGCGGCCCGACGACGACCTTACAAGGATGTCTTGAGTCGTTCACGTCTCAATTACAAATTTCTGCTCAATGCTATCTCCCACTTGTTTAACAAAGTTTGTAATATTATAAACGGATACTAAAACTCGTACTTACTGTTATTCAAACCTAGTTCAATTAAGATATGTTTTCTCTCTTTTTTTCAAACCTAAGTGTCACATTGAAGGTAAGGACATAACGTATTTCATTTAAACTAACTCTAAATAAATGTGTCTGAATCGGACAGGTATAGTGCTAAAATTTATGTAAGGGTGTGGCATAAACAAACATTGAAATTATCTGTATTACAAGTGCTAAGCTTGTAAATGGTAAAATGCAGGAGAGTCCGCGTATACTTCCTTCTCTCAAATTATTTTTCGGCACTGGCATGATCTCTAGAGTTTCTATAAATTATTACAAAATAAATACCAATTTACGAAAGGCCTAAAAGGAAATGAATTCAGAGCCGTCGAAAATTTAACAAAAAAAAAGTATAAATTCAAACAAAATCTATTATGATTAGTCGCGTCTTATGAATCGCCTGCTTGTCGATTCATAAGACGCGACTGGCTGAATATGACCAAATTGATTAATTATTGTGTACTTGACAATTAATATAACGGAATCAGACCATGGTTTCGACACTATTAAAACTATCCAAACGAATTATTTAAATAAATTATATATAATGAAACGAATAATTAACTAATCAATGAAAATCAATGCCTAAATACGTTACCTACCTATTTTAAAATTAAAATATCGTTTCGTTTTAGTACATCTCAATCAGGTCCGAATGAGCCGATTCAACTTCGCTCAAATGGAATTTAACGTTTCAATCACGCACTTAAAAGTGGCAATTGCGAAATACACCATCGGTTGATTCCGTGGCTCAATAAAATAGCTATTTCCACCGGAAACCGAGTATAAAACTAAATAAAACTCAACTGAGCGAACGTTACGAAAGGGATGATTTTATGGCAACACTTTCCTTCCAGACATCACAATTTCACGCCATATTTTACTCTGGCGCCATTCTTGTGTGTTCAATTAAACGATTATTTTGTATCGATATGGTATCGATACAACGATTAAATGTTTTTCCTGTAAATAATTCGATGTGCTAAGAAGATACAATCACGTGAGTCGTAAAATCGATTCGATTAGGCGCCAACACTGTTTTATATTTCGATTGTTTGATTGATACGACCACAACCTTTGTTGCGAAAACTGGACAATTTATTGTCGGCTAGCTATATTTTCAAAGCTTTTCGTAAGGGCATTTTAAAGTTTTTTATTACTGATAACAGAGGACGCTGTACTGAAATCACCTGGCAATCATAAACAATACACAGCAAAAATGGTAAAATAATCAATCAACGCTATCTGCCAAGGCTATCGGAACTTTTTTTTACCAACCCAAAGTGTACCACCACCGTGAACTCTATAACTAATGCTCCGCTGTTCGTTCGTCCGTCTGTCACAGGGCTGTGTCGTCAGATTCGAACCATAATAAGTAGACTCTTGAAAATTTCACATTACTATGGCCACTATTAAAAATTAAAAGGGGTCCCCATACAAGAAACGTGTTTTTTATATTGTACGGTGGTACGAAATACTTCGTGTACGAGTCCGACTCGCACTTGACCGGTTTCTTTTAAATCTCATTTTCGGAACCTCTGAAGTGTATATTTTTCGTTTCCTATAATAAATAGGTATTTTTATGAAATATCGCATATAATATCGACAAAATATGTCTAAGTATATAAATATATCGATGTTCATGGTTGCACTACTAGAAATATTTTAATTTTTCACCTAAAAATGTTTTTTTAAAATAACGTTAAAAATTCTTTTGAAATAAAATTCATATCACAACAACATATTACTTCATATTGGGTCGAGAACAACAATTTTTTTTTCATTTTAGTTTTAATTTCATATTTCTTAGAATAAAATAATAACATGAAATTTTGGATTTGTCAATAATATGATACCTGGGATATCCCCACACAGCGCCATCTAGCCCCAAAGTAAGCGAGCATTATACTTGTATTATAGGGTACTAGACAACTGGTATATATACTTAAATAGTGTTTTTTTTATAAAATATACATATTCTTTTTACACCCAGATACGGAACAAATAAACATGTTCCCAGAATATTCATGTACACAAATATTTGTTTCGGGCGGGAATCGAACCCGCGACCCTTGGCTCCGTAGTTAGGGTCTCTAACCACTCAACCAATCGGCCAGTCACTGCGCGCCAAAAGTATAATGCTCGTCGGAGCATAACTTAAGCATACTTTTATTCACGTAAAGCAGCCGACACGATCGCAAGAGGAATCTGTGATACTCGTTTCGACGTCATGCCGTAATGAATAAATGATATTGGTTAATTTGCACGGCTATGACCTTACCTACTTCATAAGGATTATCCCGTAAGAAAAATGCGGGGTGGACATCGACGTGGTGGTAACTAGCACAATAAATTATATCAATGCCATATTTGGTCTTGTTTGACCTAGACATTGTGCTAGTTTTTTTTTTAGTTTGTCAAGTTTTATCATTTATAATTTATTTTCATATATTTTTTATATTAGTTATAGTCCCTATATCGTCCGTATCAATATAATAATCCTTAGTACTAAGTATAAAATTTTTATTACTGTTTTTGTGATAGAAAGCATAATTTTTTTGTTAGGAAGGTACGTGTATAACTTGTGTATTTCATTATGGTTTAACAGTTGCATAGATAGAGCGCACATGTGGCCGCGAACAAGTGTTCTATAATAGACGTCTCTCTGTTTGTACATATGAGGCGTATCCAAACAATGCTACTGTGGGGCCCCAGACTCGAATTATTATTATTTTATTGTCGCCTATTTAAAGTCATCTGTCGTTTTGCAAAATAAGTCCGTCAACAACTTTAAAATTAAAATCAATCATTTTTCGATTTTGTCTGCAAAACCGATGGCCATGTAAAAATAAAGTCGACAGTGACGAATTACAATACGCGCACATTGAAAAATTTAATTATTCCATTTATAATTAATTAGATAATTTCTTTTTTTTTAATAATAATAATCACAACAACGTCTTGGCCCCAAACAAAGCATTAGCTTGTGTTTTGGGTACCAAGCGAAGACACCACATACGTATAACAACCAAGACCCGGTACCAGTATCAATATTCATCATATAAATACTGACCCGACCTGGGATTCGAACCCGGGACCTTCAGCTTCATAGGTAGGGTCGCTACGCACTAGGCTAAGCGGTCGTCATTGACAGTTGATTTGGAATTAATTTTGTATTATCTTTTGTTTGTGATTTTGTTAAACTAATAATTTTTTTCTTCGTTAAATCCAACTTAATACTATCAACATAGACTTTAAATAGGCTACTTGACTATTTAAAAAAAAATTAAATGATATAGTTTTCGGAATATATCATACCAGTGAAAGAATTTAAAAAAGTATATCATTATAACAAAATTATGAATGTTTAAAATGTCCTATGTGTGACGTCAGGCCATTTAAAATAATGCATAAATATTGATAAATATTCTTTTGCAAGAGAGAGACAGAGATAAAATTTTAAATCTTATAATTTCCATATTCTTCAACCAAATATAATTTTGTTTATAAATTTTGTAATCGTATAAAGTGTATTTCTATATTTTCTTGATAAATATAGTATCTATATTTAATAGTAGTCAAAAACCGTATTCTGCTTTGATGTACACACTTCATAGCAAACTAAAACACTTGCAACGCGCCTACAGAAGTTCAACTTCAAAAGTTCAGTAAAGTCCCCAATAATATCGATTGCACTGCACGCAGTCGACACAGGCCCAGATGTGAACCCTTCTGTTTGCACATGTGTCGCCGGGCGCATCTGTGTTTGTCTACACGCGTTTTGTCCATGAAACGGTTACAAAATATATCCTACTAATTAAAGTTAATTGTTACGCAATTTCTTTTATGTAATACTGTATATATCCACCAACCCGCACTGAACTGGTGTGGTAGATTAAGCTCCATGCACTTTCATTCCGAGGGAAGGCCTAAGCCCTTGCAGTGGAGCATAATGGGCTGCTAAACAATCTATACAACGACCAAATTATTTGGCGTATTCATTGACCTATTCAGAGACGTATTCCCGTTATATAATATTTATTACTATTGACCCAAAACTGATTTTAAATTGTCAATCACCCCATGTGTCTCGAAAACAATTAAATATGATAAAGTCTTTTAAACTACGTTTTCAAAACATATTCTTTTAGCTAATATCCTCTTTTTAATTAAAGAACTAAAACAATTTTTTTTTTTAATATTAATCAAATCTGATTTACCTATTAATTCTTTCAAAAATGATTTAAAGCTATACAAATAACGTGTTTTGCAAGACGGTAAATAGATTTCTACTACTTTAAACCGTCTAATTTGTATACGGGTCATCTGCCTCCGGTTGCTTTGGTAGGTATCTACCTACACGGTGCTGTTGAGACGGCCACAGACAAAAAAAACTATTCAATTACACGCTAAAATCACATAATGGCGTTCTTACGTAAAAATAATTTGGTTTCTATTTTAGCTTTGCTGATGTAATAGGTCCATGGCTGATGTTAAAACACTGGGGACGACTAAGAAAACTGGAGGATATGTGCTCATGTCGTGGACACTATACTGTCGACATATATCATACCACAATGCAATGCACTGTTTTATTGTACCTAAACTAACTTTTCCTCGTGGTTCCGCTCACATGGACTGATCACACGTAACGTTATAACTCTTATGCTACATATGACTCTTCAAATATTTCTATTTAAAATATCACGTTGTTTCATTTCTCCATTAATAGCGACATTTCTTCTTGTCGTTTTATTTATTTTAGGGCTCCGTATTTCTAAAGGAACAAACGGATCCCTATACCTTTATAGGATCACTTTGTTGTCCATCTGTCTGTCGGTCTGTCAAGATCATTTTTCCCGGGAACGGGTGGACGACATGAATTTGAAATTAATACCGAGTACTAAGGTATCTTGGAGTATAAAAAATCCAAGCTTCTAAACAGAAAAAAAATTCTATTATCGAGAAAAGGGAAACATTTCGAAACAGTTTTGTAGTTATTTCATGTGATTTATTTTATTAATAGTACGGGACTCTCATGGCGCGAGTCAGACTCGCACTTAACCGATTTTTATTAGTAGATTTGTAGTTTAGGTGTTTTCGTGTATGCGATTTATACGTGTCATTATTACACGTGCATTGTCGCTCTAAACACTGGGCTGCATTAATTTATCTCCATATCTTTCTTCAGCCGAGAGAATAATAGCATTTTGTATTTGTATTAACTATTGGCTCAAGACAAATATAATGTTTTAACAACAAGTCAGTAATACATCTAGTTAGACTGACACAAGGATTTGTTTGTTTCGATGTGTCCGTATCAAATGTTGGGAATTTCCAACACGTAACGCTTTCGAAGCGGCTGACGCGTGAGAGCAAAAAAACTCGCGAAAACCACCTCCGAGCCGACAACATGTCCTTCTATAGACGAATAATTCCATTTTGTTTTCGTAAAAACTATACAATGTTTGAAGGAAGTAGCAAGTAGTTATTTTTACAATGTTTTATTAGATAGAACATCAACAATAATAATACCCTACTACTTCATCAGCCCATTAATGCTCCACTGCAGGAACTTAGTCCTCCCTTTGGGATAAGAGGGCTTGGAGCTTAATCCACTACGCCGCTCAAGTGCGGATTGGTGGATTTTAACGACGGCCATCTATGGATGGTATCCGAGACATCGGTCTCGGCTTAACGTGCTCTCCGAGGCACAGTCAACGATAGTTATACATAAGTTAGAAAAACTAATTGATACATGCCTTGGGATTCGAACCACGGCCTTCTAAACAAGAAGCGGGTTCGCTACCACTCGGCTATCACGACATACTTGACAATAATAACAACTATACTTGGGACCGTGTAGTCCCAAAGTAAGGAAGTATTATGCTTGTATTATGGGGTACTAGACAACTGATATATACTTAACTGAATACATAAATATTCTTTATAATATACTGATACAGGATTATTGATGTGACGCGATAAGTACAACACTATTGACTATCACATTTCTGCGGTTGAATAAGAGCTAGGAGGAATAAATAAGAGAAAGGAGAAGAAGAAAAAGGATTGTCAGTGGAATGTGTACTGTGTATTGTTGTTCAATATATTAATTATTGTTAAAACACGATAACTTTGTGGTGACTTGTCTTAATATTTTATTACTGAAAGATACTAAGATGAAGTGTCGTGGTAGCCCGAGCGCAGCGAACCTGTTTCAAATTTATAGTCTGTGAGACCGTGGTTCGAATCCGGGCGTGTACCAATGAGTTTTCTGACTTAAGTACATTAACTATCACGGACTCCGTGCCTCGGAGAGCACATTTAAGCAGTCGGTTCCGGTCGCTGTAAATAGATGGCAGTCGTTACAATCCGCCAACCGCATTGGAGTAACGTGGTCGATTTAAGCTCCAAGGCTCCTCATCTTTAGGGGAGGCCTAAGCCCTTGCAGTGGGGTATAAAAAAGGGCTGATGGAATGAAATTGAATGGAAATATACTAAAAGAAAAAAACACGGATTATATTTAAAAGAATCACCATATACCTACTAATATGGATATGTCTGCTGTCTTATATTCAGTTATATCTATTAATCGAAAACCGTTTTTTTAATGGACTGAATGGTTACGTTGATTCTTTGCATTGAAAACTGTGTTTAGTGTAGTAATGTAGTTGGATACAAACATGTTTTCCTTGTAACCAGTTCATCTGATATCGTAAACTAAACGTAACGCTGGTCACAGTGATGCAGCTAATATAATTATTATACGCATAAACCTTATCTTTACAGTACATATCACAGATGTACATATTACTTGATATCTTAAGACGATTTGAGACTGCGTACGCCAGATGTTTGAATCTCGTTTATCACCGGAAACTACAATTATATTTTTAACATTATAACCTTTTTAAATACATACATATCTCAATAAAGAAGTGCCAAGTGTATCTTGCAATCAGTCAACTGCGTCTTGAGCTATGCATAAGATAGCGCGTAGCAATACTAGCAATACCCTCATCATCATCATCTCAGCCATAGGAAGTCCACTGTTGGACATAGGCCTCCCCTATTGATTTACAATAGGACATACTGTTGGTGGCCTGTATCCAGCGTCCTCCCGCCGCCTTTACAAGGTCACGGTTTACAAGCAAAGCTTTACCTTACAACAAATACTTTAAGATAAATTTAACAACACCTCATGTTTTAAAATCCATCAAGGTTTTTAGCTACAGTGCACAACAAAGAAATAGACATAATAATAATACGTGGGCATCACACAGCGTCATCTAGTCTCAAACTTAGCAAAGCTTGTGTTATAGGTACCAGACAACTGCTATACATACTTGAATATTCTTTATAATATATACCTATATAAATATTGTACTCCCAGACACGGAACAAATAGACATGTTTATGCATACATATTTGTTCCGGGCGGGAATCGAACCCGCGACCCTTGGTTCAACAGTTAAGGTCTCTAACCACATGGCCATTCGGTCCATCAAACATACATACATACATACATTCTTCGTAAACTAAAACCAAACTACGGAAATAGTATAAAACAAGTCCCTTCTGAAATCAAAGCTTGAGATTCGGCTATATTCAGGATATAGGCAAGGTCGCATGTTATAATAATAACGGACTTATTTATTGATCCTCTTTTTTAAAACCCTCCTTTCGGCTGCGGCGTAGCCGGGTAAAAAACAAAAATAATCATGAACGGGGCTTCAGATGTGGAAAATATACCATATCATCAACACATTATTGCTCCACTGCAGGGGCTTAGACCTCTGCTTGGTATGACGATGCTTACAGTTTAATTCACCACGCTGCTCCAATGCGGGTTGGTGGATTTTAACGACTACAACCTGATGATGGCAACCAGAATCGACGACATAACGTGCTCTCCGAGACAGAAAGTCAATGACAGGTATGCGGAATAATAGGAATAAGGGATATATACTATACTATTGTTATTTACCTTGCGTCACACACGTAACAGTATATATACATTATATAATAAAAATAAATTAACCATTTTTCGTTCATAATTTACGTCTTTTACACTAGTGGCGGGTGTAAATGTCCATCTGTGCGTACAGGCATTGTTAAACGGCAGCGTGACATGCGGCTGACAGATGGGGTCGCCCTGTCACCACTGTTAGGGCGATTCATTCAACCCCATAATCGATAGCGTGATTTATTTTTAAATATTGATCGATATTACCTATTTAAGTTTTCCGTTTGGAGCAAAGATATAAATACTAAAAGTTGAAACCACCGATGACGAAAATTCATTCGACTAATCGCCTACTAATGTCGTGACTCGTGATAGCCAAGTGGTAGCGAGCCCGCTTCGTGTTTAGAAGACCGTGGTTCGAATCCCGGGATATTTATACCAATATACCAATGAGTTTTTTGTAACTTACGTAGGTATATAACTATCACTAACTCTGTGCCTAGGAGAGTAAGTTGAGCCGTCTGTCCCGGTTGAATTTCACCAACCCGCACTGGAGCGGCGAGGTAGATTAAGCTCCAAGCCCCCTCATCACCAGAGGCGGCCTAAGTTCCTGCAGTTGCGCATTAATGGATGGTAATCGCGTTTTCGCATACCTATCTTTTTTAAAAAATATATAACTTATATAAATTTATTTTTTGTTGTTGAATATATGACAAGCTCGCGGTTTTTATTCAAATGAACGCAGCTTAGAGGTTTTTGCAATCACAAATAAGACAAAAAAAATCGCAAATGCCCTTGTGAAACCAGTTAAATCCGTTAGCCCTCGCAAGTTCTAAGTCTTCCATTTAAAAAGCTTCATTTTTTTTGTGCACTTGACTGTTAGTTTTTTGTGCATCCCCATGTGCACATGACGACCGGAAAGTGTTGGGCAACATTTTGTTTTTGTCTTTGGTTCGCGCCACCCGTACGCTTCCTCCCTTTGTTGTCTTCGGCGTGATTCTGTCTTCTAGACATACATATTAATAGTGTTTCGTAAGTTAGTTATTCGAGATATTACAAAAAAGCATACAGCATCTTAATATCAAAGTCAAAATATAGAGGCAAAACAAAGTTATTAAAAAAAAAACTTTAGATTTTAATGAAAATAACAAGTTAGTTACTATAGACTATTTTTTGTTTTTACCACTTAAATCGGATAGACCATTGGGCCATTATTTCAATTATTTGGCCAAAACTTAGACGGAACCGAATGCAACAATATTTTAGGTAGGTACTTTTATTGATGTTTTGTTAACTCTTTGTGATTACGGTACAGAGATAACAATAAAAATATTAACAAAGATTAAATATAAGATAATACCCATGGACATTAATTTTTGTTCAAATTCCGATAACTCTTAAACAATTTTAAATTCATTTTGAATTTTATTTTTGCTGTTAATTTGTTTAATTGTTTGTTTGTTTAGCATCATTAGTTCACCATATCATCCCATTATGATCCATTGCAGGGGCTTAGGCTTCCACTCGGGATGAGTGTGTTTGGAGCTTAATCTACCACGCTGCTCGAGCGCGGGTTGGTGGATATTAATTTATGAACTTAAAATTATTAGTCATCATTTTGCGCGTAAACAAAAAAAGGTCACTTTGAATAGTGTGCAGTTAATTTTGTCCGTGAGTGCAACACAAAACTTCACCCGCTTTAACATGATAGGTATATGTCTTGTATTTGCATTTATGGACAAAATTATTACCACTGAAATTAGAAAATGATAGAATCTTAATTCACGTCTTAAAAATTCGCATGTTTAAATGTTATTTCATATAAGCTAATCACAAGTAACTTCGCCTGATATTTTTACCAATAACTCTATTCGCTTAAAAGTAAAAAAAAATTGCCTTTTCCACATTCCCACAGTTAGCCTTTACTGACATTGTCTCATATAAGTAAATTAATGAATCTGCCTCAGCTAGTATTTAGAATTTAGGCACATCTAAATTGGACCAAAATGGAAGGCACGGAAAACCTTTACTTAAAATTAAAATTTGACTGATATTACAATTGGTAGCTACTATGATACATGCGTTAAAAAAATTGTCTATATGTTTAAACTCTGTTACGCATTGCGTGACAGCATTTAATATATTCTGTGCATAGCAGACATTACAACGAATTCTATGGGCTGTGATTGATAGCTGGCGCCTACTGTTGACGTCCCCAAAGGTTTTATTAAATTTTTATTACGCGCCTAAAGCCAGCGGCCCGGAAGTTTCTAGATTTAGTGTTACCTGACATGCATCATGATTGCGCACGGACACCACAAATTCTAGCATTTGAATTTTATGGTTCTTATATCAAGGAATATTACCATCTACTCTGGCATCTTTGCCTAGTACAAGTAACTTTCCCCAACCGAGACAAGCTTTTGTAAAAGCTTTTGTATAACATTCTTTAAAAAAATATTTGTCATTATAGGCGAAATATAGCCTTGTTAGGAATGTTTTTTAGCATATTCCACAACAGCTAATATTGTCTAAGTTAGGAAAAGGAGTTTGCACTAGGGAAACTTGTCGGGGTTGCTACCAGTTAGGAAATATACTTATGTGGAATTTTTATAGTGAAATATCTTTGAACTAGACTTAAATGTTATTTTAAAAAAATATTAATAAATAAAAGGAACTGCTTATTATAATTTCATTATCGCATATAGAATAAACAGACAAAGTAGAGTGCAGTATTATGCTTATTGTTTGTGTGTTACATATTAATAACAAAAATAGTTTCTTTAGTAGATATCTTTAAATCTTGGCCAAAATTACTATTACATGCGGACTAATTGGAAAAGCTCCCTATCATATGTATTTTTCAGTACAAAGCTTTTCAGGAAATCGTAGTACAATGTCTTTCGTGCAAACGCAAACCATCTAATGGTAGAGGAAATCATTAGTTTTTAAATAAAATACATAAAATAAAAGTTCTAAGTTATGTGTTTGTTGGTTATCCTTGTTTTCACATGTGATATCTTATTGCTAATCTGTTCAGTCAATAATTAAAAATTGATGTTTTTCTTATTCATTTATTTAATTGACTATAATTTTGTGTATAGTAAACGAAAGCTTACCTTTATTTTCCGCCTGCGTCTCCTCAGTATTAATAAGTGCACTTGACATTTTTTTTTAAACTTTTTCACTCAATAAAACTTCAGTAAAATTATTTCGTATATAAATGCACTGCGTTACAAGGCAATTTTAGTTTATTTTTATTGGCACGTGTAAAGACACTATATATTGTCTATGGTTTTATTAATTAAAAATATAAATGTCATTTAAATTTTTGAATTTGGAACATATAGGTCGCGCGATGTCGGGGCGCGTGTTGTAACATAGCGGGGTCGCGCACATACCCGCTTTGTGGAACACATTCGACTGACTGACGGACGGGCAAGTCGGACGGCGCCGCGCTGCTGCGAGCGTGCACAGAACCGAACCGACCGCCCGACGGAAAAAAGCGATGCGGCGCCAGCCCCGTCTAGCCCTAGAGACGTACCCTTGTTGAATGTGTGGAATTTTATCGACAAAATAGCTGTTTTTTGTTCGTTGCGCACTTTATCGCCATGTACTTAGTAAATCGTGATCCGGCTTGAAAGGACCAAAAATTTTATTGGTCCTTTGAGCCGGATTTAGGAGTTGTAATAACCAACACAATCCTGATCTAGCTCGAAGGACCGATAATGCTTTTGATCTTTCGAGCCAAATAAAGGTCGTGGTGGTACGAGGTCATACCACCAAGATCTTTTACTTTTAATCCTTCAAGTGGATCACGACTATCAGAATTTCTTCAAAACACGGCACTTTTAAAATCAAATTACTAGTTTTCAAAATTCGCATTCGAAATCGTGCTCAAATTTTGTACCGAAAGGGCTATCTAAAAACAAATGCCCCCTCCTCTGGGAAAAATAGAAGAGCTTTTGTATGTATATAGATAGTGAGTTCGATGATTGTTTGACAATCCGGGATTTCGGATGACGTTTATAACTTTTATATTTGGCTTAAGTATTTTGCACATTAGGATATCGATGGAGGCCAACACTGGCGCGCCAGCCGGTCGCGCTCAACGGCGGCGACTTGTCATGCGGCCGCTGGTTGTGCGGGGCGAGGGGGTGGGTAGGTGAACATTTGTTCGCGAGCCACAGACGGACACATATGCATTTGTTCGATTCACACTTATGTATGCGCTTTCTATGGCGCCACTGATTTGTTTAATTATTTATGTTGCTATTCTCCTATTTAATTACATTAAATTATTGAAATTTGTTTCGTAATAGAAATGCGACAAGTAAAAGTAAATCCATAAAAAAAACTACAATGCCCACTAACAAATTGGAAGACACAAGCAAACAAAACCAGTAGCTTTTTATAATTGATTTAACACTGAATTTATTGGTATTTTAACTACTTTTAATTATTTCATACGACCTAAGCATTTATATGTAAAAATTAATTTTCCTTTCGTTAATATTATGTATTGACTGGGTATTAAAAATTCCATAGGTTTGTATGTGAATTATTGACTGTCAACGAATGCCGTCAACAAAGAAGTAAGTACGTGCTAAATATTGTTTAAGCAGAACTGTCACTTTGCAAAACACTCAAGGCAATAAGTGGTCAAGTCATGACTCATTGGCAGCAAAATTAAATTATGTCTTCTCTTTTTTTGTGTGAGTCTGTTTTCTTTTATTTTTGCGTTAACATTAGTAGAGTCTGTTTTCTTTTATTTTTAGGTACCTACCTATGTTAAGTCTACACTTGAACCAAGTGAATAAGGATTTAACTTAATAAATGTATATATATATTAATATATGTGAATATGATATTTTACCGCCATGTTCGGCACCAAAATCATCAAAGATTGACGTCACAGTACACTTGCATGGCGGTTCGTGTTTTTGATGTTAATTCGAATTATTGAAATTTTGATTGCCATTTTATCTATAATTACATTTTTTTGTGTTTTTTTTTTAATATATTAAATGGAAATACTACTCACTTATTCACATCAACGCCGAGCCGATGTGCAGAAGAGAATCGCACGGAGTGTGGACGTAAGCATTCACTAAAAAAGGATTTTTCTGAATTCTACCCCTAAGGGCGTGTAGTAAGGGGTGTAAGCTTGTATAAAATCCTGTTTTTTTTTTTTAAATTGAGTCAATTAATCAATTCGTTCGACCTTCAGCCAGACACAATTTCTTAAAGGGACAAACCCGATACACTAGAGGGAACTTAAATATAGGACGTAGTGTAGGTTGTAGTCTGAAAGTAGTATTTTACATACACCTTGAGTTAAAAATATGATATGTCGTGTTTCAAGGTTTTGGGAAATTTAACCTTTGAAGGCGGAAAATAAAGGAAGGAGGAAAATGTAAACAGTAATTAATTAGTTCACTTTTAATATTAAAACTATTAAAAAAGTTATATTTAAAATTCTGCTTCGAAATTAGGAAAAACATTTTTTCGCTTTTCAGACATTTAATCGATTAATTCTTAAAGGGGTAAAATTGTAAAATATGGTCCTAAGGTCAAAGTTGGAAATTAAAAATGAGATACTTCAGAGTTATTGTCCACGCAAGCAAAGCCGCGGGCGGTCGCAAATTCTCCTGTGGTTCAACGCGACGATATGAACATTTTAAGACAATTAAGAGTCAAATTGCCTATTCTGCCAGCTGGGACTACTTAAAAATGAACAAAATATAAAGTTCAATCGGGTTTCGGTCGGTCATCAGAGCATTGTCGGCGGCCGGCCGTTTTCGTTTTATCATTTTTTAACGCGGCCCCATTTGGTGATTTCGATACAGAATCCTGTTCCGAAAGACTTTTTGCTCCAAAGAATATTTCTTCAGACAACAAATTTTCGCCTCCAGACATTATACTGGTTTCGTAGTAATTTATATGCTTTTTGTGCCGTTTTCGGTTTTATTTAAAAGTTTTACAATTATCGTTGATGTTGACAAACCACTTATCAGTGGGATTTTATTTCTATTGTTTATATTGTATTTAATTAAAAAATGTACCTATCGTCATGAATGTTCACGTATTAATATATAGATAGAGATCACAATTCTAATAAGATACAAAAGATTTACATATAAATACGGAAATGGATATGTATATGGTACAAGCCAAGGGTACAGGGGTCAAGCCCAGTTTCAATCCAGTTCTCGTATTTGTAGAAAATGAGAAGGTAGTACCACCGGAAAAAAAATAAATATATGTCAAAATTACTATTATATATAATCTACCTATGTAATTATAACGAAAGGTGGAAACACAATTATATATTCATATACTATAGGTATCGACTGATCGATTGGCCGTGTGGTTAGAGACCCTTACTTCGGAGTCAGGGACGCGGGTTCGATTCCCGCCCAGAACGAATATTTGTGTGCATGAACATGTCTATTTGTTCCGTGTCTGGGTGTAAAATATCTATGTATGTATGTATTATAAAAAAAGAACATTTTAATATGTATATCAGTTCTCTGGTACCCATAATACAAGCTTTGCTTAGTTTGGGATTAGATAACGCTGTGTGGGATGTTCCAGGTATTATCATTAGATATTATTAGGTGGTATAATAAAATAATTATAAATAAATGTAAAAATTGTAAAAAAAACAGACCAATATGTTATCATTGTTTTGTTCAATAAAACATGAAATAGCTACAAGTCTAGAAATTTTTTTTCTTTTCCACTAAGAATGTAACATGTGGATCACACAAAATTTTACTTCACAGCCGATAATATTTCAAAAAATCAAGTTTGGTCGACGGTGTATATTTTTTCCTGACATTTTTGTTGTCACGATCCTTTAGGTATTTCTAAGAACATCCATGATTGTTTTAACACATATTGCACTGGCCTCAAATTAGGATTTGCATACAACGACACTCACAAACACTTACAGGGGGCGTACGTTAGAAAGTAAATTTGCAAATTGTAGAGACTCGGGAATCCAACTTAGGAACTTCTATAGTAAGTATATACTTTATAAACTTTATACTATAAAATTAACTATATAACGAGGTACACTGAAAGTAAAACCTCGTCTCTATTGTTTAGATTTAGATGTGAACATAGGCACAACTCGCGTCGCAGTAACCAGTTTTAGGTGTAGCGGGACGCAGTGGAGCGAAGGGCGTATGACTGAACCTGCGCAAGCATGCATGGAGCGTTGTATTCCGATCCGCCATAAAGTTTGAATGGAACTATACCTAAGTATAGTCACAGGTACAGTTATTACACTTTTGTATGAACAATTTTGTACCTATTTGGCATTTTGATTATACATTTTATAACATAAAATTCGGAATTAAACCACGTCAAAAAGCATTGATTTATTCATGAATTAAATATCCTTTGGAATTAAAATTATTTGTTTGTATCTGTTGCTGTACCCAAAATGTATACATGTTGCTCTATACGATGACCATTGGAAATCATTGTTTATGCTTAATTAAAACTGAATAAACAACATTTTTGTTCATAAACAGTACGGGTGATTAATTGTTTATAAGCGGCCATCATTTTTTGGTTTCGTCTTGTCTAACTGTCTATGCGTTTGTCATAGTCATATATTTTAGTGTCGCCCACACGGATCACACGCGACAGCCACAAATGCCGTCACCTGGCTAGAAGCGGCTACAAAGGTAGTTGAAGCGCGCGACAGCCACTTGTGATCGGTGGTCGAGACAAATGGTCGGTGGTTGCTACTTTTTAAAATTTCTTACAGTATCTTAATGGATTCCAACGCAGAAGGTTCATTAATTGCTCTGCTGCCGGCGAAGCTCTGTTATTAAGTGACAAACGGAAAGAGGGGTGGGGTATCGCGGGAGTAGCGTGTGTCAGCGTTTTGTTAGTGTACGGCTGGTGCCGGCCACAAGAAGTGAGCGGCGACGACGGTTTGTAGTTTGTAGCGTGTGGTAACCACCACCGGTGACCGGAGTCAACCGCATGTGGCGAACCCATATAAAATGTATTAAAACTACAGGAAATAGGTTGGTGGCGTCATTTTGTAGTTGTGGTCGGTGGCCCGTGTGCGGCTAGTTTTGCACGGATGTATTCGCACTATACCTACTTATAGATAAAATTTGGACATGACATGAGACATGATCTATGAACCGCTATTCAATACAATGGTGAAGTGAAAACACAAAAATCATTTTTCGGCTTCGCTGTAGGTACCTACATATTGAACGGCGACCTACCCCAAAAAATAAGTTTTTTTTTTAATTAAAAAAATTTCCTGAAGAAGATAGGTCTTTCAAAATAATGTAGTTGTTTAAAAATTACTTTCTACTTAACTCTATATAGTTATGATATGCGCATTGATTACACTGATCCCTAACCTCCTAAAAAAATTTCAGCGGTGGAAAACTTTTGAAAAAAATTAAGTTAGTGTAACTTAAAAAATACTTTCAAAGAAAATTGGTTTCAATAAGATACGTTGAGCAGTTATTGAGACATTTGTTTTATGAACATTTCACTGTGTTTCACACGCATTTGGCCGGTTAGATTGCGGGTTTGATTCCTGTTCCCTGTCTGGTTGTAAAATATGTGTAAACGCATGCTGTTTCATCTAACGTCATCGTTTGGTAAATAGGTAAGTTGCGATAGACATAGGACTGATAGTGATAGGACTAAAAATTTATACTGCCGAATCAAACGAAACGGCTTTCACGAGCCCCACGATTGCTAAAAGAGTATTTCAAATAACAACTTGAAGTAAGTTTATTTTGAATCTACGTTAAATTATCTGGGTAATGGCTAGAAATCATAGAATTATTGTAAGAAATGAGATATTCACGACTGAATCAGCTTGAAATGCGCATAAATCGACAAGTTTCAGAGACCAATAACTTTTAAATAAAATTGATTTCTTTAAAAAATTCGGGCCATTACACGTATTATGAAGTATCACAAAATCAATGGCAATGTATACGCTTTTACAATAAGATCCCAGTTGACATTCAAGATCTACCCCTTAACAAGTTTAAAACTACAATAAAACGAAAGCTTTATGCAAAAGCTTATTATAAAGTATCAGACTACTTAGATGATAAAAATCTAAAAATCCATGGGTGTAAGCCGCTCGCCTATCAGTTTTTTTTTTATAATTTTGTTAAAAAGAGCGTCCCTCAGTTTCTTGCGTATTCTTCTGAGAGGAACCAGCATTTTTGAATGCGCCTTTGTGGTGACGTTCTTCCACAAAGTAATGAAATTCACTCTTATGACGTATTTCAAGATTATGTCACATAACTACGAAATAAAGATATTTTGATTTGATTTGAAGGAGATAAATGGTGCTAATTTAAAATTTATCAATAAAACAAACAGTTGATGAGTGATCTTGGAATTAGGATTCTCTGGAGTTAGAATAACTAGTAAGCTCTTAAGCACACAAAACGTTCCCAAAATTCACGAATAACATTCAAATATTGCCAGTAGAGGATTTTGATTCCTTTGTTTATACACCAAATTTGAGTAGCGCTCGCCGTTTGACCGGAGTGTGAAAGGATAACTCCTGTACAAATATGGTGATCCCTGAGATAGTAAACACGGGAATAGAATCCTGGATAGGGAGGTGTGAAGGGACAGGTATAGCTTTTGACACCTCCCGCGCCGTGCCCTTGGTGAGAAGTTCGTCGAGTTTTGTTTAACATCATCATTTGAAATGCGTTTATTTGGTTAGGTTAACACAAAAACTGGACGAACAGACCTTATTGTATCGGTCGCTCACGTATGGTCAATTTGGAGTCGACAGGTAGGTAAGTCAAGCTCATATTTTTTTTATATTATAAATTGTAGATATTTTTTTCAGTTGTCTCTATATTTACAATTAACAATTTGACGGTATGTGGTACATTTAAGTCGGTGTTAACGGTGTACGTGGACGCCCATACAAACTCTCGTAAACGATTACGAAGTTAATTTCGAATATTTCTATAACTATTGAGAAATTTCTATAACTAGATGGTTTATTAAAATTTCAAGGTTTTGACTCTATACAAATCTGGTTCTAACCCAAATGAGATTATAATTGAAAATGTACCATGATTAAAATGTGTGTCAAAATTGTAAGGATTTCCTTTTTTATCATTTGGTTAAGGAATCTTAAAACCAACGAGAATCCCATGATTTTTTAAATTATTTCTTTTCCTTAAATAAAATAATGGCAGAAACAGCGTGGTTAGTAGAATCGTTTCATTAAAGCATGAGCAGCAAGCACACCTTGTTTGGCTGAAAGTTATCCAAACTTATAGAGAACGTAGAGCTTACCAAACTATACAAAAAGTTTCAAGCGATCAGGTGACGTAAACTAACGGTTACCGAGAAAAATATGCTTAATATTTCATTTTTTTATCCCTTATTATTTTTTTAACGTTTTATTTAGTTTAGACTACATTCAGCCAAACACCCCGTATATATTATTTAAATATCAATATCATTTCCAGTACTAATACAATTTATTTCAAACTTTGTCATTTTATCTATATCATACCCTTAATACACGTTAATTGATCAACCTTAAAACATTGTTGAAAAGAATTTCTCACGCTTCGCGACAGATAATTTTTAATTATGTCGCTCAGGAAATGGTGTACCTAATCTACTATACTCGATAAAATGTCGTTGAATGCTGACTCTTGCCTCGATAGGCGGTCAAGTGCATAATAAAAATTTTGCTATCTCGCTTTAAGTAGTTATTTGAGATATGAACAATGATATTACATATAGTTTTTGGTAGACATGTTATATACGCCCTCTCGGCGTGGGAAGCTTAAAGTGAGGTTTAAGACTTATTTGCTCTTAGTCTAGCTAAGTCCTACGCAGTCGATTGTCACGTGTATCTTCTGTGTTTTCCTGCCTCAGTCTTCAAAATTCCTTCTTGTGTAATGCATAAGTGTGGAAATAATACTATACTACTATAAAAAAGACCAATAAATAACGTTTCCATATAAGAATCCATAATTACTTATTTAGAATTTTCATTAAGAAAAAATATTTTTATAACAAATTGGTTTCTATTTCTACAGATTAATTAAACACAATTTGCTTATAAGTTGAAAGTCACGTTCTAGGTTTTGTCTGTCTGTTTGTATTGAAGTAACCAGTCTATCTCCAACCATATATAACGTCATTGGATATGAACAGCGATGCTCTTACAACGTTCTGTAATTTGACAAACTTAATGTTTCCTTTTGAAAGTTTTATAAAACGTTTGTCATTCTATTGCTGATTTCCACTTCCACACAGCTATATATAATTAAATATTTTTTAAATATTATCGACGTCGATGAAATAATATCGCGACGTGTATCAAACCGAGATAATAAAAACTCTAGAATGCCTATCACTGAACAAGCAATGAAGCACTGCAATGGCGACCGTGTAAGTATGTGTGAGTGGAACTTCGTACTCATATTACAATATCATAGTAGATAATCATATTAACTGCATATTCAGGATGCAAGTTATCTCTCTGCCTTTCATCAAGATTGATTCAGCAGTCCAGCCGTGAACACATAGGTAACAAACATACAGAAACATTTCCGTGTTAAAAATTAGCTCACGTCAGCCATCAGGGTTCAAAAATCAAATATCAAAACATCGAACTGTTTAGGTCGATGCATCGAAATGACGAAGGGATTCGTATTTATAATATAAATGGATATTCCAGCGGTTACGCAATATAATTGGTATCTCCAATACGATACAGTTCTAAACAAGTTGTTTAAGTGTTTACAAATATGGTATGTCATGATATGTCTACCATATTTGATTTGACAGGTCAGTCAGACAATTATTCAACGTATCATGTGTCTGGTTGCTGCCTTCTTTGTGTAACTTTTTTTCAATATTATTTAATAACTATTTTGCCGCAGCTCCGCCCGCGTAAACTTACACACTTTCGCATTAGGATAGTTAGGATAACACCGCATATCACTGGAAGTTCATAAAAATACCGCATGGTGGCCTTGTAGTGGCAACAAAAATGTGAACAAAAAAATATACACAGTTGACGTTTTGAAATACTCGATATGAATTAGAATTATATAAAATATATTTTATACACATATAAAATTCGTACTTTAAAAGATAATAAAGATTTTGAAATTAAATTTCATGTGTAATTGAATAAAATGTTTGTTTAAAACAATGATAATGGCGTATGGTCTGTCTTATCATTGAGTCTGGCATTTTGTTCACGTTTTCGATAGTTTCCTTGTATGAGACGCTTCCATGCTTCATCCTAATCATTATGCTATCTAAGAATAACACTTGTAATCTGTATGATTGCTAGACATGGCTAGATTTAGATATTACTCCTATAAACTTTGAATTTTTACAAAAAATTACCGCTCATAAATTCTTATAAAATACGACATAACACTGTTAAATAATCATTGACTAGAGATTTTTATAATGTTGGTTAAAAATTTTCTAATTTCTAATTTCGATTTGATGGTGAGATCGCCTTGTCATATTTCTATATTTAATAAATATATCAACGTTGACGACCGCTTAGCCTAGTGGGTAGCGACCCTGCCTGCGAAGCTGGAGGTCCCGGGTTCGAATCCCAGGTCGGGTCAGCATTTATATGATGAATATCGATACTGGTACCGAGTCATGGTTGTTATATATATGTGGTGTCTTCGCGTGGTACCCAAAACACAAGCTAATGCTTAGTTTGGGGCCTACACGTTGTTGTCATGTATACGTTATTATTATTAAAAAAAATGTGTTTTTCTTTAAAGTTTATATCAGAACGCTTGCGTGAGCTTTTGTACAGAAGCTGAATATTAGGTTTAAAAGTATACCTTATGGACGTATTGTTAAGATTTATATTAGATCGTATTGGTAAGCTTTTACGAGTAGGGGTAGAGGGGATGTAGGCTAGCAGGCGCCGCGGGTTGCCGCCTAGGCGCCAAGAGTTGTCTCGTACCTATTACGCATCACAAGCTTTTTATCGGACCGTAGACATTGACTGTAGATCAATAATCTATAGTTGTTTCATTATGTAGTCTAATAGTATTCTGTGCTAATAGAATGAATAAATTTTCTTTTATTTTTGGTGGTCAATATCAGAACCGGTAATATTTTTAATACAGTATGCTAGTTCACGACATGCACAAAAGATAGAGAATAAAACTTGACATTATCATAAAAAAAATATAAAATAAAAGTCTAAAAAAAGTTGTCGTTGTATTGAATTCGTAAATCAGGTAGACAAATAAATATAAGTATTTCAAAAAATGTTTTAAATCTTTTTTATTCTTTTTAGATTTTTTTAAATAAAGGTGTTTTGTTTTGGAAGAACGATTAACATTTTTATTACTGATTACTATTGGTTAATTTACACCTACCTACGTACCTACTACGTAGAGTATGTACCTACATATCATTAAAAAAACTTTAGCTATCGCCAAAATTTACTGTGCGACTTTTAAACTACTAATTATGTAGGTACCTACCTACTAATAATAAAATTAATTTCAATGTTCAATTATTTTATCGCTCGAGCCCAAGTTGTACGTGGTCATCATAAAAAAAAAATTACATATTTATCAGATAAAAGACAAAGCCATACAAAACAACCAACTGTTTTATAAGTTCCAAACATTTCGCAGACGGGAAAATGCGAAGACACTTGTCTCGTGCGGCCAAACATTCTGCGCCAAGAAAGTGTCCGCCGAAATAAAAACAAGTGTGTAAAACGAAACAGAAACATCCACTGCTCTGTAATCAGAGAGGGATAACGATAATTTATGCAAGCATCCCTAACATGGAATGCAGCTTACAAACAAATGCTATTCAAAAATCAACTTTTTCCCAAAGGGATAAAGTCTTTAATTCACCGTTATGTGATTCTAGGTAAACGCACTGTTCGAAACAGGTGTTCTCGGTTCAGGGTGCGTGAATTGTTTTCATTCGGATTTAAACTTAAAGCCTTCTAAATAAACACTATAATCGTTTACAAACATTTTGCAGTTACATCATTTATTATGTATAATATGCTCATTGCTCCCAGATGTGCAATGCGCAAACAGAGCGATCAGTGGCAATGGTCCAGCGGGGACGGCGCCGCTATAATGGGGACGCGGTTGCGTGCAGATTAATGAAGCTTGAAAAAAAAAGGTTGTTTATGACACGTACTTTTATGATTTTATGCGGCTTATGGACGGTAAAACTTTGCTCGTGGTTATTATTTTGAATCATATCGGATTTTTTATTTTTATCTACCTGCAGACTTGTTTCTTTATTTAACTTACCTATAGGATCATGCGATATTAAATGTCAAAAGATATAAGTGGCGCTATGAGAAATAAACAACGTGTACCTACTCGTAGGTACAGCCAGTAGGTGCCTTTCGTGAGGTTCGAACAGGGAAGGGGTCAGAAAATTATCACGATTGGGAGGGTGTACAATATTACAATCACGTGTATATAATTGAATAATGAATTGAATTGTGCGACCACGTAGAAACTCGAACGAACTTGGAAACTGTACATTTATCACAATGCATAAAAAGCTTCAAATGCAGTGAATGCCAAAAAAATTCCAATTTCATCAATACTCAGATTTTTTGGAATATAATTATATGTTTTTTTATTAAAATAGATTCTTAAAATATCTAATATTATGAGTTAAAAATACACGTGATGCTCGATGGGTATAAAAGTTACTTAAAAAAATCTCATTAGATTAAAAGAAGATCCTTAAGAACAGTAAACGTTACAAGCGTATACAATAATCGAATACGAAACGTTACGAAATCGATTCAGTACATTTTTAACACCATCTAAACCAATTATGTTGTAACAGTGGACTACCTGTTCGCTCCTTTTTACTCATTACCTCAGAAACGAAGGTAAGATGACTGATCGGTTGACCGAGTGGTTAGAGACCCTAACTACAGAACCAAAGGTCGCGAGTTAGATTCCCGCCCGAGACAAATATTTGTGTCGATGAACATGTCTATTTGTTCCTTGTCTAGGAGTAAAATGTTATCTATATATGTATATGTCGTGGCCAAATCATAGACTTGATTATTTCATAATGCATGTAGAGGTCTTAGAATTAATCATTTCATGATAGTTTGTTTTCGGATCCATTCGAAATTCGGCCAAGATAGGTTGATAATCCATCATTTTAATTGATAGATTAGGTTAGGTTAGGTTTCTCTATATTAATGCGAGGAGCGGAACAGAGCGGAGCGATGAGCCGTGCAAAAAATGAACATTCTTAAATTTTGATTCCAACACACCATGAAGTGATTAATTTAATAATATGGCCGCGGCATAATATCAAAAAAATATTTAAGAATGTATATAAGTTGTCTAGTACCCGTAATACAAGCTCTGCTTAGTTTAGGACTAGATGGCACTGTGGGATTCTAGATATTATTATTTGAAAAGCATCTTGTATCCACCATGCAGGCGACGTGGATAGTTATCCTTGGAGTTTCTCTGCAGAATAGAATTCGTTAGGAAGAAATCGTTGTAACTTGGGAGTGTCCCTACTAAGTGGTCTGACGTGTTATAAAAGGTTGCAGACCGCATCGGTGACAGGTAAGCTAAAAGCGTATGTTATTCAGATCTAGTGAAGCCCTATCCTATAGTGGACATCCGATTGCTGAAATAAGGATTATTTTTTCATGAATTAAATTGTTTTGTCACTTAAATCATTTAAAGATGGCTCTAGTATCTATATTTTTTAAATGTCTTATTAATCGAATTTCCCTGAAGTTATCTTTGATTATCGCACGTAGACGGAGTATATGACAATTTTTTTCTTCTATTGTTTTATTATATTCTGTATATTATACTAATGCTGAAACAGTTTTTGTTAATAGGTCAATAACATTTTTAATTCATGAAAAAAATAACCAAGTAAGGAACGTTTCAAATGTCCATTTTAACAGAGAGGGCAATATTGATGTCACGTTTTGGTACGGCCGTATAATAATATTAAAATTTGTTTTACAAGAGTCAAAAAATTATCTATGAAAGCTTAGTTCTTTATTTTTTTACCGAGTTAGCTTTTGGCTTTTAGATTTTCCTATCACATCAAATCTATTTTGTGCCATAAATCGATGGCCATACCATAGCTGCCCATTATGCCCCACTGCAGGGGCTTAGGCCTCTCCTCGGAATGAGGATGCTTGGACCTTAAAATCCACCACGCTGCTCCAGTGTGGGTTAGTGGATTTTAACGTTTAACGATGACAACCGGACCGACAACTTAACGTGCTCTCCGAATTTATGTATATACCTACTTAAGTCACAAAAAACTCATTACATGCCAGTTTCTGGGATTCGAACATTCTAAACAAAAAGCGGGCTCACCACTTACTAGGTAGGTACTCAACCATCACGAAATTCTTATATAAAACCCAAAAATCTTCTTAAATAACAATATGATGACCACTTGGCCGAGTGGTTAGAGACCCTAACTGCAGAGCCAATGGTAGCAGGTTCTATTCCCGCCCGAGGCAAATATTTGTGAACATGAACATATCTATTTGTTTCGTGTCTGGGTGTAAAAAAAATCTATATTACTATATATTATAAAGAATATTTAAGTATGCATATCAGTTGTCTGGTACCAATAGTACAAGCTTTTGTTTGGTTTGGGACTAGACGGCGCTGTGTACGATGTCCCAAGTATTATTACAAGAAAATATATTTTCAATATCACCACCTTACTCTATACGAGTGCGAAATTCAAAACAAAACATGCAGTACATAATAACTGTTTATCGACCGAAAAAGCGTGTGCTAAAATGTCACTTATCCCGCATAAATAATAAAATATATATAATTTTAATTACAGCCTTAACCTATTTTCACGTAACATAATAGCCAATTGACACATAAAGGAACACTCAAAATACACCTGATCCCTAGTCCCAACCTCTAGCACAGGAATGGGGGAAGGGATCGCAGGTGCATGGAGCGAAATCCTTTCCTTTTTTGCTCAAACACCTGCGGCGCCCGCGTCTATTGTGCAACAAGATATTTTAGGGGATTATAAAAGTACTGGATACGGCATTCGCTTTTTTAAATTGTTCAATATTTATTTTTTAAGTCTAAAATCGAATAAAAGTAGGTAAAGCAAAATTAATTGTAATAAATGAATTAAAGGTTTCTCTTCGTTCATTTGTTTTAAAAATATAAGTTAATATAATCGTTAATAATAATATTATAATAATAAAGTAATAGTTATCAACAATTTATTTAAAAACAATAGAGCCGACAGCAAACCCATTTAATTGAAAAAATAAAGTCATTAACCGAAAAGAGAAACAAAAGATATATTCTATAGAATTTGGTTTGAACAAAGTGGGATGCACCATGCAATGTTTTTTGTCTCAAAATAAGTTTGGTAATGGTTTTTGTGTGAAAATAAAGATTTTTAGAGCAAATACGTTCTGTTTTTTGTTTGTTCTCGTCTGCAAAACCTAATTACCTTAAACATTACCTATTTTATAGAATATAGCTTGTTTTTTTCTTTTCAGGCAAAAACTTTTTTTTTCTGTTGTGTGGTTTTACAGTTGGGTTTTTTTGTAATAATTTAGTTTATTCCTAACTTTTTAGATTAATTAATTTGTCATGCATTTGCTATCCTTTCACTTTAATTATGTTTACAGCCCAATAAAAATAAAACGTACTGTCTTTGCATTTGAAATTTGAAATGAAATTTTGACACAGTGTGGTTTGTTTATGTCGAAATGGTAGCATAAAAGCGTTTTAATGTATTTGGAATGGATTATATACTAGTTTTCATTTGATACCCATTTCCTTGTAATAACAAACAAACATTTTTCTTTCTCCTCTCTTTTTATTCACAGACGCCTTTTGACATATTGAAATATCAAATACCATAAGTCACTCTAACAATTAAGACGAATCTAACGACACCCCATAAGTTCAAATCCATCGAGCCGTTTAGGCTACAGCGCGTGCCAAAGAAATATCTACGGTAGATACATACATACGTACATACTTCCATAGTCGGGTAAAAATAATCTTTGAAACAATGGTTATATCTTATTGCTTTAATCTTTCATTATTTTCGTTAATGGCGAAAATATATTAACAAAATGAAATACGAATCTGTCTTTTTCTCTGTTGATTGCTAAAAAACAAAAATCGGTTGACCCTGCAGGCCATCCCTGAAACTTCCCGCTATTTCCGAGATCAAAGCGTTCGAAAATATCCCTACTAGAAAGCTATTGAGCTTGAGAACTATTCCTCAAACTCAAAATATCGATGTTCATGATTTTTTGAGCTCTTCGAGCTCACAATAATTATTTTCTGAGCTCCCCAAGCTCAAAAATAGAATTTCTATAAATGTAGCGTTCTTCGAGCTCAAAAACCAGGGACATATTCAAAGAAAACGTTATTTTGGAAATTTTTGAACTGATTTTTTGAACGTTTCCTTTGAGTTCAATGCAATTTACGGCATTCTATCATCGATGCATTCTATGCAATTTTGTAAGCATAAATTTATGAAGTCAAAAATTGATTGGTCGTAAAATCTTAAATTTATTTAAAAAAAACATTTTCGGAAATTTATAAACTGCGATATTTTTTGAACGCGTCGTTCGATTTTCATTTTTTTGACGGCATTCAACGCAGTTTTTTATGCACAAAAAACGTATACAAAATTTCAAGTAGCTTGGTTAGAAAATCTCAAAGTTCTCTAAAAAAAACCTATAATTTTTTTTAAATTTTTGTTTTTTGATTATTTTTGAAACAGCTCGACCGATTGACTTCAAAATCTAATTAGATCTAAGTCTCGATAAACCATTTCGAACGCCGTATCGTGGGTCTTAATCGGTTGATCTGTTCTCAAGATATTTTACGACAAAAAAGTTACATACACACATACACACCCTCGCACAAACACATACACAAACACATACGGACTTTCAGACCGGAAATAGAATGGCTTCCCAGGACCTCAAAACGTGGAGATATGTTGAAAACTCGATTTTCGAAAATCGGACCCAAGCTGTCCCTTGGATAGCGGGAAGTTAAAAATAAATTACTTAAATAAATAAACTCTTAGATCTGCTAAAGATTATTAGCTCTACGAGATCTTTTTGAGCGGCGGCGTGTGATTTAATTTTTTACATCAAAGGTGTGATTCCGAACCCGATTACTTTTTTTACGAATACCGAATTGCTTTAAGGTTTACAGGTGAACGTCGAATATAAACTATTAGGTACAAAACTAAAAAAAGATTGTCACTAAACAAATTAAAAAATTCTATTATTAGAGATACAAACATTGATTCAAAATGTACCTGAAATTTTTGAACGAATCCTATACTTAGAAACGAAATTACTAATTTTTAATTGTATTAACATTTTTTTACACATCCTTCGATTATTACTTGTGTGAGGTCCAAATTACCCTGAAACCAGAAAAAATACCCTCACTTCATTTGACTAATGATGTCATCAATTTCGCGGCAAACTCCTTCCGAGTGCTAGCAACACTGCACATGCGTGTTTGACACATGTCATCGTGGAGCCGCGCGCTTCCGGTGCCGCGCGCCTCATGGCGGGAAATGACTTGTAACGTTTTATTATTTTTGAGAATATTTACTCGTTAGTCGTTAATGATCTTATAGTTAGAATATTTTATATGAAAAGACACACATCTGTTCTGATTTAAAATAAAACATTTAGGACGTATGTTTGGCCCGATGGTTTGACATTTGTTTGAAAAATTTATTATAATCAATCAGAAGTGAAAAATGTCATCTTCTGAACTAGTTCTGAAAAATCCACATATCTCAGAAACTAGATGCCGACAACTCGCCGACAGGTACAGCTATCGCCAAACTTCTAGTTCGCTCTGAAGTCGAAGCGAGTAGCGTTGCGGTATGAAAAATGTTAGGAGGAAAAATGGGTATCAGAAGTTCGACAGCGGGCCTTGCACCTACCCAAAATGCATCAGCATCAACTTCAGAACGAACTAGAAATTTAGCGCGAGCTGTGCAATATACAATACAATACTATTGTACGACAACTGGAACCTTTTACGTAATAATTTCATTTATCTTGTAAGTCTTACTTGTCTGGCCTTTAGTGATAGTTTTTTTTAACACAATTTCAGTTTTATTTTTGGCCTTAAAATAATAGTGAGATGTTTGCCACACATGTTAATCCGTCGCATCGCATCAGTGGCTCGAGTTTACAGTTCATTTCTAACTAACTGTATTGGAGTTTGGAAGTAGAAGTATCAACTTACGCCACATGTGTTCACAAAAAACTTGACGATTTGGCGAACGGCCTAAAAACGAAAGGCGACGGCTAATACGACAAAATTGGATCCACGTTTTGAGGGATAGCTTACAAACACGATAGAAAATTTTGGATATTCGATATAGATAATATTTTGAAATAGACACGATAACCTTGTTTTGGTGATATCTGTTGGTCTATCTGCAAAACGTGTGCATCTTGCAAAATCTTAGGAGTAGGCTCAAATGAGATTGCCATAGCATAGCATGCATGCACATAGCATTAGAATAGGTTAGAGTTGGCATGTAGGCGGATATGCTGTCCTCTTCAAGTATGCAGTATGTTGCATACATAAGATAGATCTTATAACTTAAACTGTGCTTAAACCCTAAAATGCGACATCAAATGATAGGTACCAAAGATGTAATTGAAAGGGATGAACAACTTAACCACTTTCTGAATTGATAGAATCTGAGACAAAACTATTTATGCGTAATTTTTCAAGTTTAATATAATTACAAGTTTAGTATACAAAATAATAAAATTATTTGAAAATTGTTGGCTTTAACTTTAAAATGTTATAAATTAAATTTCATGTCTTTCAAAAATAATATTCCTTTCGTTAATGTTTCATTCATTTACATTTCTTCAATATTTAACTGAATTTTTGACAAATTTTTAGCAGAATGTGAAAACGTAGGCTCCTGTTGAGCTTCAGTTGTATTTAACAATTTTTTCTTGTCAAATAAGAATAAGTGTCGTGATAGCCCAGAGCGCAACGAACCTGTCTCAAATTTATAAAACCATAGGGCCATGGTTCGAATCCGGGCGTGTACCAATGAGTTTTTCTGATTTAAGTACATTGACTATCACTGACTCCGTGCCTCGGAGAGCACGTTAAGCAGTCGGTCCCGGACGCAGTCAATAGATGGCGGTCGTTACAATCCCCAACCCGCAGTGGAGTATCGTGGAGGATTTAAGCTCCAACCCCCCTCCCAACCCTGGGGGAGGCCTAAGCCCCTGAAGTGAGATAAAATGGGCTGATGATGAAGAATAAGTAAGAATATATTACAAATAAAAATATAGTAACAAAAAATAAATCTGGAATCTATTAAAATATTTACCTATATTTTATCTCGACTATTATAATCTTATTGAAATATTATCTGTAAGAAAATAACACAAGACATCCCGTCGCGTGTCGCTAGAGCGCTTTTTCGGGAAGCTCGACATATATTTAGGGGCGATAATTTTAAATGAGTCTACAACACGCCCCGCGGGAAATGGCGGCAGTAAATTATCGAATCAGCCGAAGTCTCGTTCCGTAACTCGTAGTTATAAACTTATTAGTGAATGGTTTTGACAGATGTCGGAAAGAACGTAAGTTGTTTTACGAAAGAACGTAATTGTTGCAAAAATTGGCGTTAGAAGTAGGTAATACGTTAGCAGTTAGATGACAAAATTTTTATAGAACTGGAAGTATATGATATTTCTACTTTTTAAGAAAATACAGTAACTAACGCAGTCTCCCGTATAACGAAATAGTCTGAATTCCATCGGTGTGAAAATTAAAAATTATTATTATTATCAATATATGGGATTTCCAGATCTTGGATGCTAGTTGAAGTGATCGACATTTATTATTCGACTAGAGAACGCCTGCTACTTCGGTCGTGTAGTTTTCATAGTTTCCACAATTTTCCACATTTACGCAAGGAAAATAATGTCAGTCTCAAAACTCTCAATAATAATAGTGATAAGACTTTTTAATATATATGTCTACGTAAATACCGATCTAGAAAAAGTTTTATTCAAATTAGTTTCTTAAAATTGCTTATTCTTTCGAAATAAAATTTAACGGACTTAAGTTTAAAAATTTGGGGTAACGGTCAATTTGCCCTTCATATTCTACAGTGGCTTTGTGGTGTACCTACGGAGTTTATACGTGGGAAAAGTTGCCAAGACGAGTACAGAGCGGGAAGACCTTCCACCTTTATAACAGAGGAAAAAAAAGTTTTTGCGCAGTTGGTGCCTACCTAGTAAAGTAGTAAATTATGCGCTCTTTCCGAAAAAAATTAACTGCAATGAAGACAGGGGTCAAAGTGATGGCGCATCCACTATATTCATCAGATCTTGCTCCTAGTGATTTATACCTATTTTCCAAGTTAAAACAACCCCTGGTATTAAATTTAACAACAATGTCGAGGTGGTTGGTGATATACAAACACTTTTCAAGAGTCAAGAACAAGATTTTTCAAATGGGAAAGGATGGGTGAAACCACTGACTTAATATATGTACCTAGGTACATATAAGTCGGTGGGTGAAACAATATACTACTCGTAACTGTATTCATTCAGGCAAGGAAAGACTATATTAAAAAACGGAATCAATATTTTTCAAATATAACCTTCATACTAATTTAAGATAATTTTAATCACCCCTCGTAAGTACATACCAAAGAACTATAAATCGGTACGGTACAGCTGTTGTAGATTGTATGTAGCCATTGTAGTAATATTTCTTAGCTATTTCTACAGTTAATATGCAGCCATTGGGCAGCTTTCTAGGTCTTGATTCCCCGATTGGCCGAGTGGTTAGAGATTCTAACTGCGGAGCCAAAGGTTGCGGGTTCGATTCCCGCTTGAGACAAATGTTTGTGTACAGGAATACGTCGATTTGTTCCGTGTCTGGGTTAAAAATAAAGTATTTATATACGTATATGTTACAAAGAATATTTAAGTATGTATATCAGTTGTCTAGTACTCTATAATAGAAGCGTAATACTTACTTACTTTGGGACTAGTGGAATGTCCCAGGAATTATTATTATTATCAATATATGGGATTTCCAGATCTTGGATGCTAGTTGAACTTCCAGTAGGTAGTGACTGAATTAAGAGTTTTTTACGCTTTGAAGTCTCACCGTTTGTTTTTAATTCTCTAGTCAGTATAGGTACGTTCGGAAACACGATGCACGTGAAGTGATCGTCAATCGTCGCCCGATATAAACTAATACGGTAAACAGTCGTTTCCGAACGCGACCGAGCAGCCGGAAGCCATGTGCGTTTGCCCAATTGGACGGACCTACCGACAAATAAGGTGTAGATACACTTTTGTATCACTAATGCAACATCCGTGATTTGCTTACGAATACGAAAATGAAATTAATATCTGTAAAAAAAACAGTTAAAATACATAAGAAGGGGTTCCGCTGTTATATGAGCAATAAAAAATTATTAAATAAATATTTTACTTACGCATTTACTTAATCGGCAATAACTCGTAAACTAGTTGACCTTAGCTGGTCATGGTAAATGTCACAGTGATTTTGCTGGGTATACAAAAAAGCTCAATATTTGGGTGCCACATGAGCTCACTGAAAAAAACCTAATGAACCGTGTACTCATTTGCGATTCCTTCTTAAGACGTAATGAAACCGAACCGTTTTTGGAGAGATTGATAACTGGTGATGAAAAGTGGGTCAAGTACGATAAGAATAAGGGAAAGGGTGTGGTCAAAGGTCGGTTAGACTTCACAGACTGTGGCAAAACCCGGGCTAACTCGCAATAAGGTGATGCTGTATATATGGTGGGATAGGAAGGGTATTTTTCATTATGGGCTTTTACCGCCGGGCAGAACCACCGATTCGGACCTCTACTGCGAACAACTGATGAGACTAAAGCAAGAAAGCGGCCGGAATTAATAAATAGAAACGGTGTGGTCTTTTATCACGATAACACTAGAACTCACACATTTTTAATTACTCAGAAAAAATTAAGAGAATTTGGCTGGGAGGTGTTAATGCATCCGCCATATAGCCCTGACCTTCACCTTCAGATTTCCACCTGTTTCGGTCTCTTCAGAATTCTTTAGACAGTATCAGGTTAACATCAAGAGAGAACTGCCAAAACTACTTCTCGCGTTTTTTTGATCAGAAGTCCCAAAATTTTTACAGCAACGGGATCATGTCACTACCTACAGAATGGCAGACAATCATCGAACTAAATGGCACATATATATTGTAATAAAATATAAATAAACTTTGATAAAAAAAAATGTCTTGAGTTTTCATATACAATGCGAAGAAACTTTTTCCCCGACCCAAACACTTAGATATTCAGAACAAAATAATTCAGAAGAGATAATTTGCTCACGTTCTTGGTCGTTTCAAAGCATAGAAGTAGCAAGCTATCTCTATGTTTCGCAGTATCAGACACGCCCTCCTGCATAAATTAAATAATCTACGAATAAATCGCGTGGTAGAAATTCGTCTCATAAATTTTAATTTAATTGATTAAATTAGATTATTAATTGATTAATTACTAAAATAGAAGGAATCCAATCAACAAACTGAAAACATATATTTATTGACATAATGTTTTCAAATAGTCGTCTAATTTAAAAATCATTAGATATTATTATATTAGCAGCGGTTGCGTTTCGTCAGTCTTCTCTTATCACTTTGAACTCGAACCATGTTTCTCTTTGTACCCCTTTATTGGATGAAAATAGAGCTTTTATCGTAATTTCTGCCTCTACTTTTAATTTGTGACGTTTAAGGAAGTAATCGTCTTATTGTACGGCTACCATCTTTTCTTTAAGATAAATTGTCTAATCTACCGTCAAAACTGTATCATTATTTTCACAATACCACATTTGATTTATTTTTTCGTATTCGCGTGCACTTTTCGCAACATAAAGCTGTGTTATAACCTAAAATATCTGAATTTTATTACCAAGACGTCGCGTTATATACTTCAAAACGATCGAAAGCCGGAGCACAGTAGCAACATTATTTTTCTTATTTATGTATTTTATGAAAACGGTAGAAAGTGACAATGAATTAATCACGAAAGACAAAAAAACTATAAAACTAAAATTTTATAGAATTATCTACAATGCGGTATCTTGTTCTTTCTGAAATCTATTACTTTAGAGCATATGATTGCAATGAACAGAATAACGTCACAAAATACGAACACAAAATAATTAATTCAGATCCATTGCTGAACCATGTGAAAGCAACCCACGACGGCCAGATGCGCGTCGCCACTTATCCAGATATAATTACACCAAAGGCCTAATTCTTGTTACTTTCGATATTATCATACGCGTATAATTCTTTTTTAGGGTTCCGTACCCAAAGGGTACCCGTTACCGTACCAACGGGAACCTCATTACTAAGACTCCGCTGTCCGCCCGTCCGTCTGTCATAGGGTTGTATCGTCTGAACCGTAATAGGTGGACACTTAAAATTTTCACAGTGTGTATCACTATGACCGCTATGACAATATAAAAGCACGTTTATGGTATGGGGATACAATAAAAGTGTTTTTTTGACGTTTTTGGTGATTCGTGTTGTGAGATCATTGCTTAAACTTGAAATTATCATGAAGTATGTACCTACTTCTATGGCCGCTATAACAACAAATATTACAAATAAATTAAAGTAAAAAATTGTAGGGGTCAAAAAACCAGTTTTTTATATTGTACGATGGTACGGAACGGAACCCTTCGTGTGCAAGTTCAACTTCCACTTGGCTGGTTTTTTCCTATTTCATATACTTTTATTGACTATAAATTTCATATTGCAGACATTAACCACTTGGGTTCTAGACATTTGAGTTCTTAACCCGTTTACATGTACTGCATCACACGACACGAGTGTCGAGCACGACATGAAGTCACGTGAAAATAAAATTAAACCCCAGTACAGGATATCCACACCTCGTGGCGAGAGAGGGGGAATGAGCCATCTGGAGGGGAAGTGGTTCTGGACATTGTGTATACAAAATTCGTATGGGGGATGTTGGGCGTAAATAGAACAAGTTACTAGTTATATTTCCGTGGGATCGTTTTTAAATTAGTTGGACTTATTTTACTGCAAAACTGAACACTTATAAAATAGATTTACTCATCTCTCCATTGGAGCGATTTCAATGTAGTTGCGATGGTTGTTTATAAAAATGTTCGAAATCTGTTTAGTAAAGACAACTTTATTGATTTCAAAATCAAATAATGCCAAAAACAAAATAGATGATTACGCACGGCACTCATTTAGATGATTTTTTTTTAAATTGGCATTTTTAGTTTTAATTAATTTTAGTTTATAATTAGTTCATATGCCTGTTGATGTTCTTCCTATAGTAGGTACCTAATATATAGTTTGGTGAAAACCAAAGGCTCGAGAACTTAGAACTTATAGAGTGAACAACGAAGAATATAGTTCAGAGAATAAAAATTAATCATAGTGACAACGACGACGTGCGGTTTTCACAAAATCAAAAAAATTTCTTAACGGTTTTTTATTTCATTCCATTCGGAATTCTCGGCGCGAACCCGACTTACCGAAACTTACCCCGTTTTTATTATTTTTGTTGTTTTACTTCAGAATTTGTACTACATCCAACCAAGTTTGACGCTCTGATGTATTATCATTTTTACAACAGTACAAAACAAAAAAAAAACCAACATGTTGAGAGCTAAGAGCTGAAAAAAAATCCTAAAATCCCATGGAAGCCAAGTGGACGGAAGGACTTGCACAATTATCAGGATTCCTTTAGTTCGTTTTTTTATCTTCCCGTTATCCAAGTGAAGTTATTGGTATGGGTCCGATTTCCGAAAATCGAGTTTTCAACAGATTTGCATGTTTTAAGATCATGGGAAGTCATTCTGACTATTCTGGCTGAATACGTCCGTATGTGTGTAACTTTTTTTTGTCGTACGATATCTTGAGAACAGATCAACCGATCAAGACCCACGATACAGCGTTCGAAAGGATTTATCGTGTCTCAGATCTGATTAGATTTTGAAGTCAATCGCTAGATCTGTTTCAAAAATTATCAAAAAATAGAAATCTAAAAATTTTTTTTTTTTACACTTTTTTAGAGAACTTTGAGATTTTTCAACCAATCTACTTGAAATTTTCTTTACTTTTTTATGCATGAAAAACTGAGTTGAATGCCGTCAAAAAAATTAAAATCGAACGACGCGTTCAAAAAATATCGCTGTTTATAAATTTCCCAGAAAATGTTTTTTTAACATAAATTTGAGATTTTACGGCCAATCGATTTGAATTTACACAAAAAATTTATGCTTACAAAATTGCATAGATTGCCGTAAATTGCATTAAAATCAAACGAAGCGTTCAAAAGATATCGCAGTTCAAAAATTTTCAAAATAACGTTTTCTTTGAATATGTCCCTGGTTTTTGAGCTGGAAGAACTTTAAATTTATAGAAATTCTATTTTGAGCTTAGAGATCTCAGAAAATAAATATTGTGAGTTCAAAGAGCCCAAAAAACCATGAACATTAATATTTTAAGCTTGAGGAACAGTTTTCATGCTCAATAGCTTTCTAATAGAGATACTGTCGAACGCTTTGTTCTCGAATATAGCGGGAAGTTTCAAGGATGGCCTGCAGGGTCAACAGTTTTTTTTTAAAATTATTTGTGTTGTGTTAAGATATCCTCCATAGTAAAACACGTTCTGAAATTGTCAACCAGCTATCACGGTTCAAAAGATACAGCCCTTTAAAGGTAGGACCGACGGACAGATGACATAGGCTCAGTAATAGCGTTCCGTTGACGCCCTTTGTATACAGAACCCTAGAAGTGGATATTTGTAGATCTTTTTCGATGTGAATTATTGTTAGTGAAATAAATGGTAAAGAACTATTACACTTTATTGATCATACCTACTTAGAACCAAGGGGCATCGCAATATTAAAGTTAATAAAAACGTAATAATTCAATATTCTTTCAAATGTGTGTAGTATTTCAAAGTGCACACATCTTACTACAAGGCGTACTTATGTACACTCATGCGGGTAGGTAGGTACTTAATATTTTTACGTATAATTGGAAAACTGCTCTCCAGCCGAATAATAAATATAATCGTGGGGTCACCCGGCATCTTCAGCAGCACTTTATAAACAAAACACACAACTTTCGAACTACCCTCCACATAGTGACTAATAACGGCGTCGCACAATAGGTGGCGGCACGCGACACGCACGCGTACGCCACGCGTCAGTCGCACCCCGACCGCCGGAGGGTTAACATCTAATATGGGGATGGGGAGCACGATATCAAATCTTACTGTTTGCACAGCTAGTAAATAAATAATCGATTCTATTCGTATTTATTTTTCATTAAAAGCCGCTACAAGTTCAGAAAAATAGAAATGGCTTTTAAGTCTGAGACATTTCAATGGTGTGGCAAAAGAAACCTCGGAGGTCTCTACGTTCTAGTTCGTGATCATCTCTATCACAGTCTGTATCTCAAATTCGCATTCGACCTATTTTAAGGTTCATTCACCTTCATGTTATTTCATCATTTTCATTCAGACCTATAGATCCAAAGGTCGATGAAAAAATTTATAGGTAGGTAGAACTTAAAAACCTCAATGTAAAGGATAATCTCAGATACTTTTTTAAATTCTGTTGTATATCGAGTTGTATCATGCAGTGTAGATTTGTAATATAAGTTTAATAAATTATACTGCAAGTATTTTTATTTCATTAAATAATTTAAAGTCACCATAAACACATATTACCGACAAAAGACAAAAATAACTGTTTTTCAATATTATTATTAAAAGTAATATTTTCAACCGAATTCGAAAATATTTTGTACTGGCCTACAATTTCACTTGCACTGTGTTATTTCAGTTTTTAATCTACCATAATATACCGTAATATATTTTATTAGAGTTGACGGATGAAATTACCATTTCATTTAGAAAGGTAAAAATGAAACCAACAATTGTTAAGAAAAAAGTATTTAAATATGTAGAAGTCCAGAAAGCAGGACTCAACAAAGTTCGCGAAGATGGTTACTCAATGATTCTTCTAACTGCTTCTCGGAAATAAAATTTTTGTCCAAATTTTGGAAAAAGGTAGTCTAGTCCACCTATTAAATGCGGAAGGTCACTTCTAAGTGTAACTCATGTAGCGCTGTAACGATTCCTGTGCAGTATGAGCTCTTACGTTGTCATAAAATAATAATGGTGAAGACCGGTTAACCAGGCGGAGCTGTTTTTCTGCCGGTTTCACCATCTTCGCTCTTGACTGTAAACTTCAGCTGTTATTGATGCACTGGATCCAAAGAAGCAGTAGTGAACAACACCACTACTTGACCACCAAACAGTTGCCATTATCTATAAATGTTCTTTTAGGGCAAAGTTCTGACGTTTAATCTGAGTTCAGTCATTGGATTTTTTGCTTATAATAATAGGAAGCCATTTTTCACTGCACATTGTTATAATTCGGTCCACAATCTCCTCATTTCTGTATTTTATTTTCATTTAAAGTGGCCAGTAGAACAACAATTTCAGAATTAAACGGTTGTTATTAAAGCATTATTTTATGACGCCTAACCCGGGTAATTATGCGGATGCGGCATCAGCATAGTTGCACCATGTGTGACCGCTAATTCTTGAAGTTCATAACTCCATAGTTCTACCAGCCACTATCACGTCTTTCTTTCTTTTTGTTTGAATTTTTATATATTTATAGCCCTTCTATGGAAAGTCTAACGTTGAAAATTGTTATATATTAATAAAAATAAAACTATGTTTAACCTAAGTCTTTCTGTTTAGAACATTATAGAAGAATTGTAATTTTCAACATTCAAGCAACAAAAAAAAAAAATTAAAACAACAAGCAACATTATGTTTGTACATTTCTCAAGAAAGACAGCACACTTTATAATTTAAAAAATACATTTTCCAATTAATCACCAAAAAGAAAATTACAGAAAAACATTATGCGCCTACTTTCTTTTTAAATTATATACAAAAATTAACAAAAAAGCGTTTGTGATTGGCCGAATCGAGAAACTCGTGGTCATAAGGCATGGGTGTACTTTTTATTTTGAGCTAGTCATGATAATTTTAATATCTTTAATATGAGCTGTTATTTCCAGGTTTATCGTCAGATATAAAATTCAATAGATGGCACTAGTAGATCTAGAAGTTGCAGTACCTATACCTACATTTGAAAAAATAAAGAAAATGAATATAATTTGGTATTTCAGAACACTTATTGTGTAACAATCGACTTGCGATTGGTAATATTATTGTTTCCCTGACCCGTTTGGCTTAATATTCAGCAAAGGGTCCATGACACTACATCCGACCCACTTTCATTTTTTTCGCCAAAAAACATCAAAATAATCGATTCACACATTTGATTTTCAAATCGCATTTGATTAAGTGGCCAGAATCGTATATGTGTCACTCAGGTGTATAATTTGTTGAATGGAAAAGCGGGCACAATCAAGATAGAATTTATTGCAAAGAAAGCGATTTATAGAGAGACGATTGATGAGATGAGAGATGATTTTTTTTACAAGTATTCATTGAATGTTTTATTATGTAATACATTTTTTTAGAATTGTTTTTTTTTTGTGTTATGGTGTACGCGTAGGGGCTGACTGAAAATCAGTGCTGTGGGCTTGGTCACAAACACCCGCAGTGGGTGCTGAGTCAGCTCCTGTCATGGCTGCGGAGACTTTTTTTTTGTATTTAATTTTTGTAATTTCCTTGGTGTATTATGTATCCGTGGTTGTGATTAAATTTCTTTCTTTCTTTCTTTCCTGCTTTCAAATGTTCTTTAAATTTATTATTTTTTAGGAACGTCTATAGCGCGAGCAGAAGGTGGAAATTCAATATGCATCAAAGCGAGCGCACACCATACAACGAAAAGTTAACATCGTAAAGTTACCCACGAAAACTTAAGAGTATGAAGTTAGCTGTCAAAGACAGTAATGTGCATAGAGCTAGTGTTTATATAATAGCACCGGGTTTGTTGATCCGTATGTATGGGTAGGAGGCTTAAAATAAGAGCTTTTTTGAAGCTTAATTCACGAGCGCCATGTGCACACATCAGCATGTTATGGCATCTGTAGTATATCTAAACGCTGCTGCACGGAACACAAAATCACTCATGTCTCAATCTCTCGTGTCTCATATTAGCTCTATTTAGTGAGAGTTACTCCTATTAAGCTTGTATTTTTCAATTATAAATACGTGTACCTGTAAAAGTTACTTTCTAACTTACATCTTTAATATATTTGTATGTGGTCTGTTTAGTTACGGACACAAGTATATAAAAGTTGGGCCTTTTTTGATGTCATTGTATTACGTGAGTTTGTCTTGAGTCTAGAAAAAACAAACGCACTGGATTCTAAACCAATTAATATATTACATAGGTATTATTACAGGCGGCATTACTTAGTCCAGAAATGTTTGTCACAAATTGTCACATAACTCCACAATTTAAATAAATTCGACAACAGCGTTTGGTTTTAATAGAGTCATAAATGTCACTTGACAGTATCGAAAATGTCAAACGGGAATGAAAACCGTCGCGCGGGGATTTCGCGGTGGTGAAGACCCGGCGCGTGGGGACCTCACACACTGAAATTCGTCATCTTGCACCAGCTAGGTAGAGTAAGAGTGGTTAGACGGTAAACACAGAAGAGGGCTTCTAGTCAATTCGTAGGTACTTTTATGGTATGAACAGTTTTTTCATAGCCTTTCTTTGTTTTTGTTTATATGAAAGTTGGCCCATACCCAGCTATGGTGATAAATGATAATAAACTGTGGTGATAACCGATCTATACGTAGTGTAGATATTGATATAATCAAAGCCTTATTCTTTGTTTTGAAATGACCGTGATCACTACTTAAAATTATGATAATTATGATTCTTTACTTCTAGAACAAGTTTTAACCTATTTTCCATATGCCTACTTGTTTTTTGTTTCTCAATGGCCAGTTGCATCGCATTCATGTTGAATAACGACTCAGGTGTTGCCAGAGTTTGTTTACTTAATGGCACGGGCAAACATACAACACTAACACGTATGAATACTAGATGATATCACTGCATTGTAAACAATATACCTATTGTTACTTATTTTGCTGTTTATGTTTGCTGTTCTATGACACGAACTGATGAATTCTATTGTCAATAAGAATGTTTGTTGTAGTTTGGCTGGGCGTGACTGTATAACACATTTTTCTTGCGATGCGATAATGGGTATATAGGTTGGATTTTTATTTGTAGGCGAAACAATTGACGATGACGGTTCGCAGACCCCCGCGCAACCGCCTTCACGCCTGCCAATCAAAACTGACATTACGGGCTCTAACCAAGGCTCAGCCCATTACAAGCTCTATGATCAATAAGTATTCTGAGCAAATAAGTTACTACTTAGCGTGGCAAAGATAGTACAAGAGTATAAAATATAAATAATTAAGAAGTAGCTAGCCACGAACACAATCGGTGACAACATCCGATTTATTAGTTGAATTATAATTAACATCCAAATTATGAGGGACCGATTGTTCGAATTGTTAGAGACCCTAACTGCAGACCCAAAGGTGGCGAGTTCGATTCCCGCCGTGGCCAAACATTCAGGGACATATTTATATGTGCCATCTCTGGAGGAAACGAAATCGCTATATTCTGAAATATAAAGAATAATATAGTGAATTTTTCATCACTTTCGCTCCTCACTTTCAAAGAAGAAAAAAACAATGTAAAAAATCATAGAGATAATATAACTGGAGTAGGTAAGCTCCATGAAGCCTATTTAACGGTTGGGCATCAGTTGGGCATAGGAGAAAAAAGGATGAAAAATAACTGTAGCATAGTATAATTAATCAAGGTAATCCTAGGAAGTATTCATATTCTCTGTCTCTTTCTGTTTAAACCCGCATTTCGGACTAGCTTGCCTGCTCTATTCTATTATCTCTATAAAAAAAAAAATACAAGAACTAGCAATTTTATCTTTGTTTTAATCCTAAGAATGTCAACTTTTGATGGTAAAAGCAGCCAGTTACAAAAAGCATATCCAAGGAAATTTCATTACACGTATACTGCAGACGTACGAAATACGAACTTTCTCCCCGACTTATGTCTATGAATGCTATGCTGTTTAACATTAATTTTATTACCACACACACATCAGGTGTTAAATATTCGTGGGGAAGGTGCATTCATACGTTTTGTAAAAAAAAAACTGAACTCAACCGCCGATCGGCCGCAAAGTAATTACCGGAAACGGACACACGTGCCCGATTAATTATACATTAAATAGGTCAGGCGTTTCTTATCGCTGCTTTATCCAAACAGCGCATCTAAGTGTCCACTTTCTGTAAGAAATATCTATATATATAATTTTATATATTTACTACGAAAAAAAAAACAGTTAAAAATCGTCCGAAGGTGTAACTTTTCATACAATGCATTCATTTAAAATTGGCTGAAACACAGAGCGAATAAATAATAAGAGTATGCTGTAAGTACATAATATACCATACTGTTTAATTCATAGAATTTTTTGCAATACGCTACTAGATATTTATATGAGGATCCTATAAAAAATTTAAACTTAATTTTATAAATCACATTTCTCATAATAATAAAATACTAACAATTTATCCACCATATGAGAGTAAAATAATGTACAGTCGATGATAATTTACGTTGCTTGAGGTAGTGTCGAACACGGCCTTGAAACGAATGAATAAAACTGATTCATTTTGACAATTACACGCAATGAAACACAGTTACGGTAGAAAAATATCGGATATAATAGGGTGACGATATTTTTGTTACTAAATTATTAAATAATTCAAACATAAAATTATAATATCATGTGATCTTTGCCAATGTGTTTTTGCCTTAATACCCGAATAGCATGTTGTAAAGAAATCCACCGATTAAAACCAACGCTGTAGGTTTGTGTCTACACTGTGTATTTAAGAAAAATAAGCTATATAAATAAAGTAAGTAACAAGAAACTTTTTGAAACTTTTCTGTTTCAAACGATAAAAACGAAGTATTCTTGATAAACCTCTAGGTATTGTCTATTTTGAGAAAATCAAATAATTGGAAACCGCTGTTTTATTGTCAAAATAACAACGAAATTGACGATTATTTATCAAACTAAAAAATGATGTTAAGGTGTTGTGGGTAACGTGGAATCTTGCTCATCACGAAACGAGGAACATTCTATATTGCAAAAACTCGCAGACTTCCGAGACTTCCGGTTTACTCTAAAATATTATAACACGTAGGAACCAACGAGATACCTACAATAAATTGGTGGTGTGATGGCAATTGCGTGGAAGTCCGGCTGTCTCGTTTACGAATCGGCGACTTATAAACCAAAAACTATTTCTTAGTGTTGGACGGAATGACCAAAATGCTGCCCTCTGCGAACTATCCCTCATCTTATACCTATTACTTAACTTTTATATAAATTTTTTAAGAATTTACTAATAAAATTAATGTACGACTAACGTAGCTTAAGAAAGCTGTTACCTACTGTTACTAATAAATGGAACGTTGTCATCTGGTGTTAGATTAAAATAAAATAAAAATAGAAAAAACGTAAGAGATTAAAAAAAATAGCATATTAAATAAATAAGATATTATTACTAACGAATGAATGTATTACTAGCATAGTTTAAGGCTTTTGTCACTAACAAATAAACATATTGTAATTTAGTATTTTAGTATTGTACATTTCAGATCTCACATGAAGACATATTTGTAAATGATTATTGTTGTCTAATTCATATAAAATAAAGTTATATTTTATTGTATGAAATTTTGTTCTTTCGTCTCTTTAAAATTTTATCATTTATCATAATTTACATAGTATTTATTAATTTGTAAATACTTTTAGTTTTTAATTAGTTTTTATTGTTCTTGAGTATTTTTGTTTTAAATGTAAATTAAATTCGAATATAAAGATCAGTGAAAAAAGTAAATTTGTTCTTTTGTAATTTGTAAAATTTATTGCAACTTATATTATTTTAGTAAATTAGTTTATTCGCTAAAACTAAGCAAATTTTAAAAAATGTATGTATTGATAAAGATGCGGTGGAACGTATAATAATAATGGTATTTTTACCACGTTCAAAGCCACGGGGGTCATCTGTCTGTGCGTGGGGAGCATCATTGACCTCAAGGAAACCCATTATTAGAAAACAGTTTTATAAACTGTCGACCAGAAAACTATATTCGGTCCATCTCTGTAGGTTCTGTTTATATGTTTCAATAGATGTTCAAATAAAATATTGATTTCTTTTCCAAACTTTATCATTTGTTCTCCCGAAAACAGAATTTTTTTGTACGAACCTTAAGGTAATGCAACAAGCTACTGTAGTTTCGTAAAAACAGCTTTGCTAATAGTAACTTAGTAGACGACCGTTTGGCCTAGTGGGTAGCGACCTTGCCTACGAATTAAGCTGAGGGTCCCGGGTTCGAATACCAAGTCGGGTCAGTACTTATATGACGAATATTGATGCTGGTACCGGGTCTTGGTTGTTATATGTATGTGGTGTCTTTGCTTGGCACCCAGAACACAAGCTAATGCTTAGTTTGAGGCCACTTTGGGGCCTAGACGTTGTTGTGATGTATACGTCATTATTATTATTATTATAACTACATAATTTAATAATAGGTATTGGAATCTAATAAAATTTACTTGGATAAATAGAATTATAAAAACGTCGTGTGTCATACTTCGAAGTGATTGAAAACTGGAGCACGTCAATAAGCCAGTATGTCATCATGAGAAGAACCAGCACTTTTTGAATGCACCTTTGTGTAAGTAATAAAAAAGTAATAAATTCACTCTTGCGACGTAAATATTTCAATATTATGTTACACTAGCGACCGCCCGCAGCTTCGCTTGCGTAGACTACAAATTCCTGTTATAGGTACTATTAACGTTCGAGATGGTTTATACGTACTTTTTGCTGGAACCAATTTTGGTCACACCCATTCAAACTTTCAATCTTCATTCCCTTTCCACCCTTTAAAAAACCGATACAATTTTTCATCTCCCGTTTCCCACTCTTAAAATGTGGAAATCTAAAAACCCTGAAACACGTCATTATTTAAGTCCCTCCATTCCCATCCTTAAGTTTGAAATTTCTAAAAAAGCCTTTCTTAACTTAATGCTCACGTTATAAAATAAACTTATGTTCCAAATTTAAGCTTCCTAGACTTAGTACTTTCGGCTGTACGTTGCTAGATCAGTGAGGACAAACGACAGACAGATAGACAGACAGACAAACACAAAAAGTAGCTTAGGACACTCTTGACAACCTTCTTTCACGTCTGCAAAGTTTCATTAAAATCTGTTCAGCCGTATTAGAAATTAGCTCGAATAGATAAAATTGAATTGAATAGACGTACAGACAAACAGACGGACAAAAAGAAGCTAATGTCAACTATCTTGACAACCTTCTTTCCCGTCTGCAAAGTTTCCTTAAAATCTGTTTAGCCGTTTTGCAGATTAGCTCAAATAGACAGATACACGTACAGACAGACGGACAAAAAGCAACATTTGTTAGTTTTAACGACCTTCTTTTCATATTCATTGATGTTTCATTTAAATCGGTTTAGACATATGGACGTACAGACAGACATACAAAAAGTTCTGTATATCACTTAAGGAAAGGGTGTAGTCAAAAGATTACATCCTGTTATATGTGTAAAGTTTCATCAAAATCGGTTAAGCCGTTTTGGCCGAAGCCGATTTTCTCGAATAGACAGACAGTTCGTTTTCATGTATATAGCCTATAACTCTCCGCTAGAATCAGGCTATCAAAGGCAAAAATAATTTTTCAAATCCGACTGGTAGTTTCAGAGATTAACACATCCAAACAAACAAACAAACAAACGAACGAACGAAAGAACCAACCAACCAACAAACAAACAAACAAACTATCAATCAATCAAGCAAGCAAGCAATCAATCAATCAATTAATCACGCAATCAATCAATCAATCAATCAATCAATCAATCAATCAATCAATCAATCTATCTATCTATCAAACAAACAAACTCTTCAGCTTTATAATAAGTATTTCTATTATATAGATTAATAGATTATAAGATAATAAGAAAATAAGATATTACTAAAAACCGTATCAAAGTCTATTGGTTTGGAAGTAAAAAGTTAACGAACAGAGGCAGACAGCGAATTTATTTTCTCCCGCTATAGTTTCATTAATTTTAACGTAAATATCAAAAAATCAAAAAACATAAATTTCAATAAAAACTGTTAAGATATTAATTTAAATTGTATGGTGTAAAAGGCAATTATAATATGCATGAAATGCTTAAAGACAACTAACGTATTTAATTTGATAAGGATTAATATCACGTTTAAAAAACATCTTCACAAATCGTACATTACGTTAGAACAAATTTGATTGTCATAAAAAAGGTTATAGTAAGTTAACCTTAAAAGATACACATATGCTGTCGCAGACTTTTAGTTAGAACATTTAAAGGGGAACAATTCCGTGATACATGATTTTTGCTTAACATTAACCGTTTACGCAGCGCGCGCGACGGAAGCTCTCAAAAGGAATAATTTTTCCCGTTTTTGCAACATTTGTCATTGATGCTCCACTCCTATTGGTCGTAGCGTGATGTAGTATAGCCTATAGCCTTCCTCAATAAATGTACTATCCAACAAAAAAAATAATTTTTCAATTCGAACCAGTAGTTCCTGAGATTTGCGCGTTCAAACAAACAAACAAACAAACAAACAAACTCTTCAGCTTTATAATATTAGTATAGATAATATATGATACAAAGATATTTGACTGAATAAAAACGTAAAAAGCTAATGTGTAGGCAATATTCTGAAAAAAAGAAATTTAAAACATCAAAGTACGGTAGATACTCTTGCGTTGTATCTAAAAAAATTTTTGCTCACATTTCTGTAGTGACGACACGGTATCAGCTTTTAAAATAGTAATTTGTATTTATCCTTAATGCCCTGCCCTAACCTTACACTTAGCGGCCTTCTACAATTTTTACCCTATAATGTGTTGCCAGCCAGCGTTAAAACGTGCAAACGCGTGCGCAAGGCCCCCAACTGTCTCCCTTGCTATAATAGTGCCACGTGTTTGTCCAGACGAGCGTTGGCAAAAAAAATAACAATAAAGAATAGGGGATAAACTGGCGTCAGCAGTGGCGCTCCTGCACTTGACATTTCCAATTAATTTGCACGGCACATCTGTACAGTTAGCAGCTGAGTACGGTTGTACGTTAGCCAATAATGCGATGCGTTTAAGGTACACTTTATAGAGTTTGAAGCATTGTTTGAGGACGGAAAATATACCAACAACTCCGAATTTCGTTGAAGTGTGTTGTGTTCGATTTTGACTTTAAACATTTCTTATTTGCGGCTAGTACTTAAAACCAAATCATAGATATAAAACCAAATGCTATCACAGATAAAAATAATTATTTCAACCAAATAAGTTTACTTCATTCAAGATATTATGTTTCCTATAAGTATAAAGAATAAGGAGGTCTCTTCATGAGAAAAAAAAAATTTCTTAAGACCAGTAAACGAACAGTTCACACGAAGTAAGTTTCCCATTTAATTGGGGAAACGGTAATTTTTTCCATAAAAAATAACTTCTTACAAAAATTAACGACATGTTTTATAAAATTGAATGATTTTATTAAGCACATATTATGCTTGTATTATTGGGTACTAGACAACTGAGTATACTTAAATATTCTTTTTTTGACACAGAACAAATAGACAGTTCATGCCCACAAATATTTGTTCCGGGCGGGAATCGAACCCGCGACCCTCGGCTCCGCAGTTAGGGTCTCTAACCACTCGGCCAACTGGTCAATCTTATAAATGTAAGGAAATATTTGAGAACTCCCATTGACTCTGATCGACTAATTAATTATATCAATCTATGCAAATTACAAGTTAATGATACCATACCATACCATTAGCCCATTAATGCCCCACTGCAGGGGCTTAGGCATCCTCTAGGGATGAGGGGCCGTAGAATTTAATCCATCAGGCTACTCCAGTGCTGATTGGTCGATTTTGGCAACCGTGACCGGCGGCTTAACATGCTCATAACACAGAATCAGTGATAGTTGTGTTCATAGGGAAAAAACTCATTGGTGCATACCTTGGGATTCGAACTACGGTCTTCTAAACAAGAAACGGACTCGCTACCACTCGACTATCATGACACTACTATAAATTTAATGATACATTACTTATTTTGGATATTATGTGTGGGTTTTTTCATTGCCATCGTATTATTGCATCTCAGCGCAGCAGGCGAATGTGGCAAGCATGTTTGAAGAGTATTGTAACAAGAAATTAGCAAATATCGGGTAAAATAAGGCCCGCTTTCATAGACTTGCGTAAGTGCCAAAACTGAGTCAACTGAGGGTCAATATACGCTGCTAAGGCCAGGTCCCTCGAGCGATTCGCCCTCGCTCACACCCGGGACGAACCAAGTTATGGGTGAGTGAGATGCCGAATGTCGCCTGACACGAGATATCAAAAATTCGCTGTTCTCATTTTATCACTAGTACTTTGATTTCTTTAATTACCCATTAAGATACATATTTTTAATTAAATACGGTTGAAATTGTTACGATTGAATGAAACTGATTTTAAAATATTCAATCAGCCGTGTTTTTAAAATAATTCGTTCTCGTAAATTACTTCAATTAAATTATTTTTTAAAAGACTGAATGAATTTTAAAATTAAAGATATTTTATTCAAATTTTTTGTATTGTATTTAATTTCCGGCCGGGAGGAAGCCGGCCTTTAAATTCGGTATTCTACGTTCCTTCTATGTGGGTGATTCGGGCCCCTATTCTCGTTTTGTGGTGAGAAAAAGTAAGAAAATTGTCAAGAAAGATATAGAAAGGTCTATTAGAAGAAGAATAAATTGTCGTCATATGCAATTGATATTTCTTAGTTAGTTCGGTAGACAGTAAATATTCTAAACAAAATTTAAAATCGATCGATAAGTGTAAAATAGATACCTATTAAAAATTTAAAAGTAAATTAAAGCCTTAATATTGTTCGAAGCTTGACTCAATTTCAATCTGCCACTTTGATTTGAACCTATATAATATAGAAGTCACCTGAATGGACACCATAGATGTTCATAGAGATACCGCGTTGTCACAACAAAAATGTGACCGAAAAACAGCTAACGTTTTGAAATATTCGCTGTGAACTAGAAATTTATGTGACTCACATGTGAAATTTGGACTTTAAAAGAAAATAAAGATTCTGAAATTTCATTTCATGTGTAATTTAACAGAATGTTTTTTATGAACATTCTTTTAAACTGTTTTATGATGATGACAATCTGAAATTTTGCGCACATTTTCGATCGTTTCGAAGTATAAGACGCTTCATCCTAAATATTATATCTAAGATAGACCCATAGACGACAAAAATGTTGTATAACATATACTCTCCTAAAGCATCATGATACCGAAATAAATAGAGGTAAAAATTGCCATGACAACGATAGTCATTTTAACCTCAGTTATATTACGAACGTTGAAGCAGTGCTTAATACATACATACATACTCTAGAAAAAGCGTTTAATCATTAAAAATGTTATGCTTTTAATGGATTTTATAATACGTCACCATTTTGAAAAAATATTGCATTAACGTCAGTTCGGTACTATCCCAAAATGTCCAATCCAATTATTAAAAGTACAGACAATATTTTTGTATGATTTGGATAAAAAACAAATATACATTAGTAAAGTTGTTACTGCTTAGTTTTCTTGAATTTCATACCCAAAGGTTACCAATGGGAACCTTATTACTAAGGTTCCGCTGTCCGTGCGTCCGTCTGTCGATCCACCCGTTTATTACAGAGCTGTACCTATCGTCAGAACCGTATAGGTATACACTTGAAATTTTCTAATAAAAATAAAAATTAAAATTAAAAGGGATTCCCATATAAGCAAACGCGTTTTTTTATTTTATTTTGTACGGTGGTACGGAACCCTTCGTGTGCGAACGCGACTCGCACTTGCCCGGTTTTTTTTTATTGATCTTTGTATACAAAATTTTAGATAGTACACAGGACACATCGGGTACATTTATTATACATACCATAGTTTGGGTCTCGGTTTCGGCGTACGAAAGGAAGCAATTATAGTTCCTAAACGAATTTCCGTGTGAGATTGCTCGCTAAGTGGTAGCACAAACCTTCGTACCGGGTGTTCGAACTTAAAACAATGATAGCATTCACTATTATCTGGGAATCCACAATTTACTTGTACACAATTTAAATTTTTACAACAAATTGAAGACCAGGTACGTCAACAGTAACTGTTTGTGAAATGGCGCCATCATAAAAACATGGGTTGTAAATAGTTGGCTGTGTGAACGTTTTGAAAAATACAATAAATAATATAAGAATGTGTCTCGATAAGTAAGTATCCTGATAGTCGAGTGGTAGTGCGCTTGCTTCTTGTTCAGAAGACTCGAATTGTTCGAATCCCAGGGCATGTACTACATGCCCTCTAATGAGTTTTTTCTAACTTATGTACATAACTATCACTGACTCTGTGCCTCGAAAAGCATGTTAAGCCGTCGGTCCCGGTCGCCACGAATAGATTGCAGTCGTTAAAATCCACCAACCCGCACTGGAACAGCGTGGTGGATTAAGGTCCAAGCCCCCTCATTCCGAGGGTAGGCTTAAGTCCCTGCAGTGGGGCATTAATGAGTTGATGGTAATATAAGACTTGACTGGATACGCTCTATGTGAATCAACTACACTATCATATGAACACAGACGTAATAAAAACTCTAGACTTCCTATCACTGAATAACTAGTGAAGCACTGCAGTGGCGGCCGCGTGAGTATGTTTGAGTGGAACTTCGCACCGTGCTGGTGGTCAGTAGACTTCTAAGAGACTATGGTAAGAGTGTGTACAACTTGACGCATACGTACATTGCAAGCTGACTTACTATGTCCGGGTATTCCCGGCTAGGTACATGCATATAAATATGACGTGAATGTTATTATGCTTTCAAAGATATGTGAGCTAATACCCACAGCGGATTGATTCAGTGTGGTGCTTTGTTTTTAAGTTTTTCTCAAAAAAGTGATACAATACATAAATATGTATATGTTTGAAATTGGTTATTTATTAGCTGTCATATTATTCCCATACTCTTCTAATGATATATTTTTAATTTTTCATTTGATTTGCAGATATTTAAATATTTATTACACCTATATATGTATATAACCTAAATCACTAATAAAAATGACAGTTCATATTATGTGCAAATCCCTCAAACCGTTTACTCAGTAGGGTAAGAAGCTGATTTTAAGCAGTCATTTTGCCTAATAAATATTTATTCTAATAAATATTTATTCTAATAAATATTTATTCTAATAAATACCATAAGATAAAAAAAAACAATTAACACAGAAATATTTCTATATTCTTTTCAATTGAATGCACTTTAGGCGCAAACTCTCACCGCCAAAATATTTATAGCATATGTCGGTGGTCGTGTAGATCATCACATAGGAATCAAAGAATACCCGAACGTAGCGTCGCGGTTACTATGTTAGTTACGTACGCACGCATCAACTTGAAAACACTTAACTACCATAGAAGTTCCACTCACTCAAAATTGTTACCGGCCGCCAGTTCAGCGACAGGAAGTCTAGAATTTTTATTAAAGCTGTACACCCAGCCATACCAGTTTTTGGATAGACGTAACCTATTATGATTTAGATGGGACTCTATGGGCCACTGGGTATCTACACATCTGCATGTCAAATAATTAACTGATGGTTGTTTAGTTTTAAATTTATTTATTGTTGTACGTAATTTATCTATATATTATATTATTTAATTGTACTATTCCGTTTTAATAATAATAATAATAATAATAATAATGTGTGAATAACGTGTAAAAGGACTACGGGCTAGCAGTCGATAATAAATGATTTCTATAATCTTTCTTATTATTAATACACCAACAATAAATTTCAAAATAATATTTAAATTTGTAGCCATTTGTGTTTGATATATAAATCGAAATATAAAATAAAGTTGCCCTTTCGTTAAAAAAAAAACATCTGAAACGCCGGGCGTTCAGCCGAACCGAATTCCTTGTATTCGTAACAGGTTTATAAGCAAAAAAAATCACAAGTCACAAGTGCTTCTAACAATGGACCGATGGCGCCGTCGTAAACGCCTTTTATGTGGTTTCGGAACACGGCCGCACCTGCGCGAAAATGCAAAAAAATACTCGAGTGGATCTTACTTATAGTCCGAGAATCGGTGGCTAAAAATGGTTAAGATTTCCTGAAAGATTGTTGATGTGATAATATTTACAGTTCTCATTCATTGACTGCGATCAATCCACTCAATATGAGTGCGTTAAAAGGTGGCGGGCTTGCGATTATGTAAAAATTAAAATATAACGAGAGACAATTTTCTAAAACCTAATTTTTATATACTATTATTTTTGATATCCCACAAATAATATACGTAATGTCAGTCAGTTATAATCTTAGTGTTCGTAGAGGCAGTAGCGACACTTGCAATGAATAAAGAACAGGGCTTTAAACTATTTCTTAAAAGCTAGTGAGACTGGCAGTATGCTTTTTATTTATCTGAAAACTAACAATAAAAAAACTTTGGTTTTATACAATTGTTATTTTCAGCGTTCCGTATCCATATGACAAAAACGTCACAAACATACAACTTCGCCTTCTTTCCAACTACATTGCTTTACAAGCTGATATCTCATTTGAAAAGCCATAAAATTTTGTAGAGAATTTATGAAAACTTATTTAAGGGTGGACTTTAATGAACTAAGGAAAGAAAACATTTTTATCCCGCACATCAGTGTGAAATATCGTTAGTAAGATCGTTAGTCATTGGATGGATCTTTAAAATGAAATTAGGATTCTTTAGTTACTTTTTATTCAGGTGAATATTTCGCGAAATGTAAGATCCTAAACTTGATTATAATGTGCCCTCTTTAAATTTTTAACCATTAGATTACAAAATCTGAAAAAAATTAAAGGAATAGCATTCAACTAAAGCTTCCAACGAAATTATTTGAAACGAGATACGTTGAAAAATGCTAGAGATATATGCAATTTTGAGTTATCAATAAACATTTTGTGTGATTGGCGATTGTAAGGTGACCACTTGTAGTACATGCTACAGGACTCTACATTGATGCGTGGCCGGGTTTTTTCCTATTTTTGCATGATAAGTGCACTGCGCCTTATTAGTGCACCAAAACTAGTATACTACCTTACTGCTGCTGTATACTAGAGTACTGAACACTGTCTATAAATGTACACTCTTGGTAAGTACTGTTAGTGGGCATTGTCCAAAAATTTTGATATTACATTTGATTACTTTTTTATGAAAATATTTATGAAAATATGCAGAATTTTATGAAAATTCTGCAGTATTTAGGTATTTTAAAAAAAGTTATGATTTTCAAGAAACAATAGTTTTTTTAAATTTTTTATTTATACACTGATATGCGATGAAGTCATTACCATTAATTATAGCTACGATGTTTTACGTATTGCTCTTGTTTGTATGGCAATTGAACGCTGCATGTAGTAATGACGTTACATTAATATTTTACGTTTTCTTTTTATTATGTTTTCAAAAATTTTCATATTTTTTGTTGAATAAGGGCACCTATTCGTATAAAAACAATTTATTTTTTGACCATGTTGGAAAATTTTGAAACATGGGCATTATCAAAAATGTTGCTTTTTTAAAGTCGTGGCTATTTTCGGTTACGGGCTTCCGGACTATTTCTGAGTCTCAACGGAGCCGTCAAGATTCGTGTTTTGACAGTGCTCTTTATTATCCTTGACCGAACTCTTAATTGCATATTTTTTTTTTGTTAGCAAAAAAGAGGAGTTTGTAGTTTGACCTGCATTTTTATTAGTTTATAACTTTACAATTTTAAAATCAGTGAACATACTTAGAGGGAATTTTTAGGTATCTTCGTAACACGAAACCCAGATTCTGCCAAAATCGCCAAAATATAAACACAAAATAATATGTATTTTGTATTATGGCCATGAAATTATTATACTTAAAATGTTAGACTTGATTTTTTATGTATTTAGTTTCAATTTTCAGTAAATGTCATACACTACACTAAGTAGCTCGCATAGGTACATTGATTAAAAAATTTTGCATTTTGAATATTTCGAAAAGGTCCTCAACGTTCTTGAGTAGGCACTATTACAAAAAAAAACCATTATTATAAACGTTCGATTTTACCTGTTTCCAAAGATTCTTAAATCGCCAAATCAAATTTTAAAAATTTAATGATGTACGTAAGTACTTGAGAACTTGAGGTACAAAATGTCAAATGAATTAAAAATAGGTTTTTTATTGCTCGTCAATAAAATGTAGGTACTTAAATGATAAAATGTCTGTGAACTGAACGCATGTATATGGCCATAGTTTACCGGTTTTTAGTATGTTTAAGGATAATAATTATAATAAAAATATACACTGAAGTTAATTAGAAAGTTTTCAAGGTTTTTCTCGTGACTAAAAATCGTATCATGCTAATGATTGGCAACAAGAGCGATTGCTTCATCAATTATTATTTTTTTATTTAAATAACGCATTCAAATTAAATTCGTTTTATTTTAAAGGTGATAAATAAATAAATAATTATACGAGTATAAAAACAGCCCTACTTATGGTTATATTTTTGATTTTTTTCAATGACTATCATTATTAATTTTATGAATGTATAAGTACCGAATTTAAAAAAAAACCCCTATTTATTTGTAATGAAGCATGATTTTCTATTACAACTGTTTTCTGTAATCTCACCTGATAACCCTACTGGAAGAAGGAAATACTTTCCAACTACAAACCGTTTTTAAACCAAATCACGAAGCGGCGAACAATCGTTCAAATTATGAGATATAAATCGCAATTTTCGTCAAATTCCTAGCCAGACTTTCACACGGGATCAACTACAACTCGTGCACCAAATAAATGGCTAATGATTTCAACGATCTTGAAAATGCTTGAATCGAGATATACACAGCCAGAAGTTTAGTGCTTAGGATAGTGATAGTGAAATATTAATTCCAGAGCGAAGCAAAGGATTCCAAAGTATAAAGAATCCTACGCCTAGCGAGGGTTTCAATACTTTCAATGTGTTAATACCTACCACTTTTACTACATAGGTACGTACCTACTTATTAATTGGAAATAATATGTCAAAACTTTTCTCCCGCTTGCAGATGTACAAAGTCAATTTCAAATTTCGTAGGTGGAAATTTAAAAAGCAATTATGTAATGCCAATCATATTAGAAAGAAATGCGTCTATTATGTAGTAAGTATTAGGTCTTAACCTATGAAGTTGTCGTTCTTCAGTACTGGCCATTTCAAACAAAAAAAATTTTGATTGGCTGTGAATTCTAATTTCAAATTAATTTTGTTTTAAAAGCATGACTTTCTTTTTACAAAGTCAGTCTATTGTTTATTGATTAGCGTTCTGTTTTGATTACATTTAAAAATTTTTCGTCATAATGGACACTTTAAAAATTCGTGTAAGTATAGAATATGAGTTCTGTCAACTTCTGTCGTGGCACAAATGCGGCACAAACGGCACGTAACATGTAACATCAACAACGTTTACGGAGAGAACTTAACAAAAGAACGCACAAACCGTTATTGGTTTGCCCGCTTCCGTTGTGGAAATTATAACTTGAATAATGAACCTCGTGGTCGTCCGGACACTTTGGTAAACAATTATGAATTTAAGGCTATTGTGGAAGCTGACGATGCTCAAACTATAGCTGAACTAGCAGCAGCTTTTGATGTTAGCATCAAAACAATATTAAAGCATTTGCGAAAAATTGGCAAAGTAAAAAAGTTTGATAGATGGGTACCCAACGAGCTTAACGATCGCCAGCGCAACGTACGCATCGAGACCTGCCTCGCGTTGCTCAATAGGCACAGAAATGAAGAAATTTTGAACCGGATTGTCACCTGCGATGTAAAATGGATTCTGTTCGACAATCGAAAGCGCTCAGCAATTTGGTAAGATCCTAGTTCAGCACGAAAGCAATGTGTTAAACGAAAAATAACCCTTGAAAAAGTGATGGTCACTGTTTGGTGGTCTAGTGCCGGTGTGATTCATCACAGCTTTTTACAAAATGGCATGAGCATTACTGCAGATGTGTACTGTGCAGAACTGAAGATAATGATGGAGAAGCTCGCACATCTGCAAACAGCTTTGGTCAATCGGTCGTCCCCGCTGCTCCTTTACGACAACGCGCGACCCCATACTGCACAACAAACAGTCTCCAAGCTGTTAGAGTTGGGGTTGGAAGTTCTGCCTCATCCGTTATCCTCACCAGACCTTACACCTACCATTACTTTTTTCAAAATTTGGACAACTTTTTAACGGGAAAAAATTCTATTCCCAAGAGATAGTACAAAGTGCCTTTGAAGAGTTTGTTGCCTCCCGTCCAGTTGATTTTTACAAGAAGGGCATCAATAAACTGCCACTGTGTTGGTAAAGATATATCGATTGCACGGATGATTACTTTGAATTTGAATTTGAATAACAGAAATAAAAATGTTTGAAAAAAAATTACTTTAACTTATTTCATACAACACGGCAACTTCATGGGTTAAGACCTAATAGAGGTGTTTATTTTGTTTCTTAATTGAAATCTTTGTTGGCAAGTCCTCAAAAATATTCTTAAAATTCAGTGACAAAATAGTGATCGAATATAAAATGCTATTTTTCACTTCACACTAATTGAGAGTATGAACTATGGCACGCAAATGTGGCGACGGCAGAGTTCATGAGAGAATTTTTCAAATAACACCATTATATTGTCTATAGTAACTAATTATTTAAATTTCCATGTTATTTAGTTATAGGTAATCTTAGGTTATAATAAAAAAACCGGGTTAAGCCAGTCGTGAGCCAGTCGCACACAATCAGGTCGAGTAGGTAATCAGGTTCTTGAGCCTGCGAAATAATTTGCTGTGTGTCCCCAGTTCTCAGACCAATTATTACTTTTCAGCCCATAAGTCATCCCCGAGCCCCAAACACCTCAAAGGAGGTGGCCGAATTCCTTTAGAGAACGGCAATATTTTCCTCTACAAACCGAGTTTGAAAGAAAATAAGTATGTATGTATACAGAATATAGAAGGATACATATATACACTCGAAAAAACATTACCCTCCGCAGTCGAGTAATAACAAACTAAAATTAACCATTTATATAAGAATATAGAATAGATTCAAACTTTAAAATGTACATTTGCGTTTAACATTTTTGTTCTGAGTCTAAAAGAAAAATTCGTCATCACGGCATATATAATAGTACGATTAGTACGGTGTGATACGGTCCCCAATAAACATCAAGTTCATTTCCGACTTAGCTCCACCATACAGATTACTGGTATGTACTTGTTTGGTATGTTTTCCTGAATAAAAAAAGTTTAGTAGTCACATCCTAGGAGTATGGGGGAAGGGAGCTGTGACGTAGCAAAGATGGCGGGCCAGCCCATTATATTTAGCGGTATTTCTAAATAACTACTGAACCTATTTACTTAAATAAGGTGTCGAATGAAAGACCATGTTAATGCAAATCATTTGATTTCATACATGCGATCATGGAAAGCTAATATCAAACGAAATAATTTAAAAAAACCTTTCGGAAAAAAAATTATGTAAATAGTTCGGTAACTGATATTTGTAATAAATGTCATAGATTGAAAACATCCATTAATAATTTACCACCATACAAATTAGTGTTAGTGACGATATATTGAATTTAAAGTTAAACCAAACTGTAGTTATCAATACAACGGATTTATATACAAAATATATTTGACAAGAATTAAAATACACGTTATTTATGATAATTATTTTACAACCATAATAAGTAGTGGCATAAAATTGCGTAAGGGACGTCACTTTTCTATAAGCAAATCCTACCCTGAATTTGATAGACAGGCTCGCATTAAAAGATATATGGAGGCTCCATCTCATATGTGGAAGCCTCCAAAACACAACCTTCTGTGTGCAGGTCCTATGCAGATATTACAGCTACTGGTCCAGTTAACATTCTCAACAAAGATTTCCATCATGCTACCCACTCTTCCTCTTTTTACAAAAAAACTGGTTTTACTAAACACCGTACCCATGCCCCTCTTCCTAAAAGCTATGACAAATCTGCTCGTCAAAATATAATTTCTAACAATTATTCCCCCAGCCAGAACGGTTGCGCTTTAAATCTTTCCCAACCTGCTGAAAATATTTGCAACGCGCAATTGCTTGTCGAAATTCTCTCGTCGCTCCTGAAACTTTTATCCCCAACTTCAGATATCTCACCATCCAACGTTGCTTCTGTCTTGTTCTCTCTTATATCTTCTAAAAATGGGTCTATCAGCCCTGGTCGTCCAATAATAATAATAACGTATATATGACAACAACGTCTAAGCCCCAAACTAAGCATTAGCTTGTGTTTTGGGTACTAAGCGAAAACAACACATACATATAACTTGTGTTGACCTGGGATTCGAACCCGGGACCTCCAGCTTCGTAGGCAGGGTCGCTACCCACTAGGCTAAGCGGTCGTCATATGGAACAGCCAAAGTATTAGAAGAGATAAGTCAGACCTTATTTTCTTTTTCAACAAATTCTTCCCCATCTTTGCTGCTATCTCTGCGACATACATACATGACACACATAAAACCAGCTTCTTCTTTTAAAATTTCCGGATTCGCTTGTCTCAGAGACGACAGACTAGATGGATTCGGCGGCTCCGCCTTATTCATCAAAGATGGTGTTCCTTTATTCCACACTTATCGTCACTCTCCACACCTTCAATTTCTTTTTGCAGGCAAACGAATTCTATAGCTCACCATGTGAAGTCAACAATCTAGAACCAGAAATATTTATTTGCTCAATATTTATTAAATAGAAAATTTAATTTTGAAATTACTTTTGTAAAATAAATGGCTTTGGGCCAAAATTTTTAACACATAGTTTATATATTTATTTCTAAAATCTACAACAAACTATACGAGTAAGTACCTTCCTCTAAAAACAAAAACAAAATTAAGTGTGTGATTTTTACCAAAAATTGATTCATAAAATATACCTGTGACGTCACCCGAACAGATGTTTACAATTTACATTATCTTGGACTAAATAAAGTCATAATAATTTTTTTTTTTACAATTCATGAGGAACTATCATTTGACGTAGGGAGTTTATCTCAAAAATTTTATATACTTTTAACTTTCTTTTTTTACCGTGGATAGCAGCACAATAAGCTCAATCGCCTAGATAATGCCACGGGAACAATTTCAAATCAAGATGAATTTTCATAAATATCATTAAAAACAATGATATTTTGAAAGGTTATTCTAGGACCTTATTACTTTTAATTTTAATTTAATTTAGCTTTAAAATATTGGTCCAAACCCATACAAACAAGACAGTACTTTTAAACCAAACCAACAACATTTTTTAATTCGTAAGCATATCATGGGAAAAGAATTCGATAATGTGACAATGTATACTACAGAAAATGCCATTTTTTTTTAATGAAGGAGAGGGCAAATAAGCATCAAATCCTTGCTCGAGGCAAAACTATTAGTAGGGAATGTTCTCATGTGGGAGTCCCGATCTCGGTAGCTTTTACTGACACGCGATATAACTTCCGAATTTTTTACTGTTTTTTTGGAATACCGACGAGATGAGTCCCACGTGAAAAAATTTGAATATCGTTTGCTTAAAGTTATTCTTTTTACAACATATTTAAAATATTTACTTGCTATAATACCTAGTTAAGGAGTATTTAGACCATAACTCTGCTACGCACTGTCACACAAGTGACAAACCTACGTCCTTGGCATATAAATATAGTGCTTATCCACCCGGCCACCACCGTTCCTAATGTCCAAAGAATAAAAAAAATTGACAGCGGCGTTCGGTTTTAATAGAGTCAGAAATGTATCGCAGTATCGAACATGTTAAACGCAATACTGCGGGGTGAAGACCGGCGCGGGGACCTCGCGGATTGAACTCGAAATATTGCACCAATTAGTTAGAATGAGTAGTTAGACGGTAAACACTGAAGAGGGCTTCTAGTCAATTCGTACCTTAATGTAAATGGCATAGTCTTCGAATGTTATAATCATCATCATCAGCCCATTTTTACCCCACTGCTGGGGCTTAGGCCTCCCCCAGGATGAGCAGGGGGCTTGGGGCTTAAGTCCACCACGCTGCTCCACTGCGGGTTGGGAACTGTAAGGACCGCCATCTATTGACAGCGTCCGGGACCGACTGCTTAACGTGCCCTCCGAAGCACGGTGTCAGTGATATTGTGTACTTAAGTCAGAAAAACTCATTGGTACATGCCCGGATTCGAACCATGGCCCTATGGAGCCTTATAAATTTGAGACAGGTTCGTTGCGCTCTGGGCTATCCTAATCTATATATCGAATATTATAATGTAGACACGCAATCATAGCGACAAATAAATCGTTCACATAATCCAAGTAAAGCCATTGTCAACGTAGACGTATTTTAAACTAATAAAATACCAACCATGCCAGAAATAGCAAAAAATAGTCTATCAAAACGGAATAGAGTTAGCGGCAGCCAAGAAAACAGCTCACTGTTCGTATACTGTCGTGGTTTATTCAAAGCCAGCAAGTAGGCGAATTGGCTATAATTTGGTGACACAATATTGGGCGCTTTATTCCGATCATATTATGTATAGATACAAATAAACTTCAATGATTTATTGACCTTTAATTTGCCAAATTTATCCTCAAAAGGCCTTTTAAAAGAGCGGTCAACTCTTTGCATTGGAAAAAAAACGAGCTCTAGTTTTTGAGAGAATATTATTAAATGCTAATTGACCGGTTTTGGGAGTTAAATCTAAATATTTTTATTTATTTTGTAATGAATTTATTCCAGGTAAAGTCAATAACCTGTATAGTTGATTATTGTATTTTTTTTTAGTACAAAATGATAGTTGTATTTTGATTTTTGTCGGTCTAGTGAAAAAGTATACAATTCAAAATAGCTACTTTTATAAGAGAATAAAAAAAAATTATGAACACCTATCATTTTGAGATTTTCCTTTTTACCTTTTTTCCTTGGATAGACCTTTTTTCACATTTCTTATCTCCATAACTATTAAACTTAGCTTCATATTAATTAGACCAATCAAAGCTGCATTTTTTTCTATATTGTACCACTCTACGTACAACAAAATAGCAAAAGGGGTTAATTAGATTTGTACCCTTTTTCACTTAACACACAGATTTCATCTTTATAGGTCCAGGTCATGTTCTGAATTGACTAGAAGCCCTCTTCTGCATTTACCGTCGAACCACTCAAACTCTAGTTAGCTGGTGCAAGATGACGAGTTTCAGTCCGAGTTTCAGTGCGCAAGGTCCCTGCGCACTGGTCTCCAACCCCGCTAAATTGCGTAATGTCACTTCGATACTGTGAATTGACATTTATGACTCTGTTAAAACCAAACGCTGTCAAATTAATTTACTCTACTGTTGAAACGTTTGGAATTTTCACACTCTGGAGATATTACAGGGATGCGGCATCACTTTGCGGCATCATAGTGGCACATGGTGCGCAATTTTTTTGACGAACCGTCACATATTTCCATAGGTAGTCCTAACAGTCTTTTTCTTTGCCTTTCTGTTTGAATGAGGGGCCCGTAATTAGAGTACGATGAAAACCGATCTATAATATATTTTTGATGGCCGAGTGGTTAGAGATCCTAACTGCGTAGCGGTTCGGGTACGATTCTATCCCGGGACGAATATTTGTGTGCATGAAATATTTATATATAATATGTATATATCATAAAGAAGATTTCAGTATGTATATCAGTTGTTTAGTAGCCCATAATACGAGCATAATTCTTGCTTACTTTGGAACTAGGTGGCGTTGTGTGCCTTGTCCCAGATATTATTATATGACTTGGGACAATTTTAGTGCATTATGTTAAAAATAGTCACTGTCTTACCATTGACGTTATATTTAGTCTGAAACGGTAACAGTACAGCAAATAAACCGATGACTATAATAGTCAGATTACTGAGTACGAGCATCATAAAATACGATGTTTATCAATACATTTGCGATTAAAATTAGATATAGGTATTTCAAATTTTCGAATGTAATAATGGCGGGAACGGGACTGCTTTTCGCAGTTTACGCATGCGTTACAAACAAAACGCTCGCTTGTGATTGGCGTAAAGTAAAAAAGTCTTGTACTGTAAAATACAACATTACGGTACGAGTGTCGATGTCATTAAAACCGTATTAATAGCAAATGTTTATAAGCGATAATCACAAAAATATTAACTAAATTTTAAATTATCTAAAGTTGAAAGTTCCAGGTAGGTGATACTAACCTATTTGCAAAGTAATAACCATCCATCATCAAAAATCCCGTTACGTACATATTTTATAAGTACACAATTTGGAATGATTCACACCTATTTGTACGCTATTAGGGTGTATAACCTGCTTCACCGCCCGCAGCTTTTCTTCGTCACATCGTAAATTTGTGACGAAGAAATCAATAAGAGAACGTGAACGTATATAGACGTAACCTGTAATCAACGATACTAGAGAGTGACCTCTGGGCACGCCCATTTCTATAATAACTCTACGGTGAACTTTTTCTTTTAGTTAACCGTACATTGCTGGGTTTATTCTCTTGTGTTATCGTGACGACAATTGACCAGCGGCGATGTATGAACAGTTCAATAAAAAAATTGTAGGTTAATTTCAGTGTAGAAGCAAGAAATCTATGGACAGTCCCCCTCTCGTGAGAAACACCTGCGGCGAAACAACGGCGGCGCCGGCGTGCGGCACTTACGAAAACTGTACCTAGGTACATTTTTTTTAGTAATTACCTAACAAGCAGTATGGATCACGTATGCAAGTGATATTGGAACGTGACTGTGTATGACCTTTTGCCATATTGAACGTAATTGCTTAAATTGTTTTAATGCTCTTTCGCTTTCTGCAACAGTCATTACGTGCAACTAACGGATTGCCAATGGCAAAACTAGGTTTAGGTACTTCTAGCTTGAATCTGAAATAACATTCGTATTTATTTCAGTTAACGTTCATACAACCTACTTTATTTTTAACTTGTCATTTGGAATACCCTTTCATACCAAATACTTATCTTTATATAAAAAATTCCTGTGTGTGTGTGTGTGTTTGTAATGTTTGCTATTCATTCTATGTACACTTACCTACCATTCCCAAAGATGGAGTAACTACAGCAAATTGGTTTTGCCAGTAATATCACAGTTTTTATATCACATACGTAAATACTTAAATTTGATTTTAATATCCACATACTCATTTCACGCTAAAGAATAGCAGCCACCTCCCATAGAACCCCTGCCTTGTCAAAATGGTTCAATGGGTTGCGAAGGCGATGGACGAAGGGATGCATGTAAATTACCTGGTTCTTGTACAGAAATAATCTAATTACAATGACAGATTTGTAAAGTTTACGATATTTTGCACACGTGCTAAACAAAATAATTAAATTTTCATATATGGACAGATCAGGCTTTATTATTCCATTATGCATAACGCAGTTATTCATAAAGTACCCATAACACAAATAATAAAATTAGATTTCCTTCTCGATGGTCAAACTAAACTCGATTTCTTGCGCTCGAACCACGGAATAGGCATCTACTCTCTTTCGCTCGAACCATCAGATATAGCGGACGAAAATCGACATTGTCGATGCCATGCCGATGATGACCGCCGTCGCCAACCAAGAGCGGTCGCTGGAGTCAGGTATTTGGGGGTTTAGTCAGCGGTAACCTGAAAAAGCCAAAATTCAGTATAGAATCGAATACTCACCTAATGACACTAAAGTATTGATACAGTTCTATTTTAGAATCAGGCAAATTGCCATAGACCCGTAGCGAAGTGCGCTTATTAAGCACATGCGCAATATCTCGCCAGCTACGTTGCAAAGTATCGGGACACCCTTTTCGCCACCATATTAAGTTCTGTTTAACTTCAAGCATACGCCACCACACCAATCGACGAGCTTGTGCCCGTCGACCGGCGCACGACGTCAACCCTGCCGCCGGCAGACTCCATAGCCAGCGAGCCCGTTGACCAGCAGCCCGACCGCACGAACCGTGCGATCAGAGTCTGCCGCCGCCGCCGCGTCGAGTCAACGAAGAACACGGTACAATTGACCCCGGACGGAAAAAAAAGGTCATCTGAAGACCAGTGTCGCTCATACAAATAATATAACTAGAGCAAGCAAGCTCCATAAATCCCTGTATATAACGGTAGGGCATGGGAGAAAAAAGGATGGAAAATAACTGTACCATAGTGTAAATCAAGTTACTCGTGATGCCCTACTCTATTCTAATATCTCTATGGTGCCGCCGCGTCCGTGATTAGGTACCGCTCGTAAGCGCGAGAACCCTTCAGGTTAAGCGTTTAGTAGTGAAAAGCCGTCAGGCCATTTTTAGGGTTCCGTAGCCAAATGACAAAAACGGAACCCTTATAGTTTCGCCATGTCCATCCGTTCGGCTGTCTGTCTCTCTGTCTGTGATTTTTCTCGGAATCTATTGGCAATATATAAATGAAATTTGGAAGGTAGGGGTAATCTACGAACCGCTACACAACGACGTTGTGAAATTAAGAAAAAAATTTTTATTTGGGATAGGTATACATGTAACTGAAGTATGAAAAAGAAAATCATCGCATATAAACGCGAAAGGTACCAAACAATAGGTCTTACAAAATGATATCAATGTTTCAAACATTTTTTTTATTGAAGTCAACAGTTGTTGAAATATGCACTTCTAAAGTCCTAATTTTTGTTAGAGTCATGTGTCCGCGCCACCCCCCCCCCCCCCCCACTAGCAGCTAAATCGTTGTTTATGGATATGTGGAAAAAATTTATGCCAGGAGTATAGATGTATAACGCAGTTAAAAGGAAAACTATCACAGCTAACTAGACTGTATTATTTAAAGAGTAATAGATTAACTTATAATTTGTAAGCTTATCCTCTTCACAATCGATACTAAAAGTCAAAGGTTCACTGTAATAAAATAAGTTATAAAAATAGTCTCTAGCTATCAGTGCACTCATGTTATTACTTTTTGGATTAGCCAGAGAGGATCGAGCGCCTTCTAAACTTCGAACTTAACCAAAGTTCGATTAACGTCGCGCTCGTTTTTTTTATTTTGTATGATGGCACGGAACCCTTCGTGTGTGAGTCCGATTCTCATTTGGCCGATTTTTTGTATACTTTTATATGATAAGAATAAATATTGTACATATCGTTAAACAGTTTTTATCTATCAATTGTTCCACTGCTGACTCATCTCGGCAACCCTTTTTTTAGATCCTTTACCTCAATGTAACACACCTATATCTTTTCGCATAAAAGTACGAATCGCCTAGAAGCCCTCTTTTGCGTTTACCTTCTAACCACTCATACTCTAGCTAGCTCGTGTAAGATGGCCAGTTTCAGTCCGAGTTTCAGTGCGCAACGTCCCCGCGCGTCGCTTTTCACGCCCGAGAAATCCCCGCCAACCCCGAAAAATTGCATAATGTCACTTCGACACTGTGAATTACTATTTAGGACTCTATTAAAACCAAACGCTGCTGTCAAATTAATTTACTGTATTCATCATTTTCCTCAACTTTCCATTTTCCACCGTTACAAGTATAAATAGAAATGCAATTCAAATAAACCTACATACCTCGCATGTCACCTAGCACCAAAATCGATATTTTTTTCTCGAACAGATCTCAAGATAAACTTCAGTAGTAAATGTAATTGTTGAGCAGAGATATTTTTCGTCGGTAATTTTCGACCAATTCCTATCAATTCTATTGATTTGTGTATCCGCTACCGGAGTTACAGTAGTCATTAACTGCATTTATAAAGATATTATCTCTAAAATAAAATAAATTGACAGTTAGAAGTTATTAATTAAGAGGTACAGTTGATTTTTGATAACACCATAGAATTATAGTTCGTAGACCAACGGAACTGTCCGTTATTGATTAAAATGAGATCACAGATTTATCAACCACATCCGATGCATCGCTTTAATGTACATACGCGTAGATTTAAATTATAGATTAGATAAAGTTCGCGGTGAAATATTTCGGTATTCACACAAACATTAATTTAATTCTGTGTATAGATAGACACTACCTACTTTTATTTTACATGCAAGAAAATGTATGAAGCTGTTTTATTCGTCTCATAATTTTAGAGCACATATCACTATTATAATTAACATATTATAAAATAAATGAAATGAAATTGTATTAATTCAGGCAACATAGTCCATCTATAATGTATGGAGGAATTCTTTCTCTTTTATAACACTTAAGAAAAGTTCGCGATGGCATATGTGGATATCTTTCATGGATAACTTACTATACCGATTTTAATGGTATAGTAAGCTATGGTATATATGATGAGGTAATTGGAAAGCAATTTATACGGATACAGTGTTAATCCTTATAAAATTAAATACGTTATTTACCTTTAGCATTTCATGCAGATTATGATTGCCCTTTACACCATACAATTTAAATTAATATCTTAGGAGCTATCACGAAATAAAAGTTATCGCGCGACAAGCATTTGAGCGCCGCGTTGGGTGGCTCATACCGACACGACACGCGGGATGCATTAGGTTGATGTTATCAGTGATGTATAAAAAGAAATATTTTAGTTTGTTGTTATGTATTTATTCTTTACTTTTTCAAATATTTATAGAATTGGAAATAAAATACATTAAAAATACTCCAAGGAGGAGGAACTTGTGTCATTTAAATCTCACTAAATCTAATCCACATGTTCGACGCAACAAGCTGTTAAGACACTATGACAGAAAAAAAAAACATGAAAAAAACATAAGTGTAAAATAAAATATAAGTGTCAGAACTGTCAGACGTCAAATGAAATTATAAATTTTAAATATTTATTTATTGTTAAATTTGTTTGCAATACCTTTTAATATCTCAGTGGCGGAACATGGAATCCAATCAAACTTAAATATCATCAGAAAAATTGTTCGAGAAAGGTTGGCTAAAAACCTAGTGGAAAAAGTTGTCCTAACAACTAGTTTCAAAATTTCCTTCTATTTATCATATCCACACATCTCCTTATGGTTAATGTTCTTAATTGCCGTTTATTCAAAAAGGTACAAGAAATACTTTTTCTCGTTCTTTAATTGTCTTGGTACGAAGAGTCAAGCAGTCATTGACGTTGCTAATTCTCGCCCATTCGACTACGAGCTAGCCTCAAGTTTCAAGCTATCCTCAAGGCGAGTACGAGCTTTGTGAGACTTAGTTTTCGAAGCTAGGGCGTTGCAATCCGCTCTATTGGCGCCGACCAACCTGTCGTCCATGAAGAAAACATGAAGAAGACACAATATGAAAGCATGTGAAGTAAGACAACGGTTTTGCTTAAGGACCTATTTTAATTGTATATCTAGTTTCTAATTATTTAGTTTTTACTTTTGTAATTCTTCTAGTTGCTTAACTATTTATGTTTACGATACTCTGTGATGATACTCAAAAAATATTTATAAATAATTACATTTGTAAGTACTGATTAATACCTTACGTAAGATGTCGCAAACTACTGTCGCCTCAGTTGCTTCATTGCGGTGTTCACCTACAGATCTATTAAGATGCCACCAGTGTCTGCCCTCTGTGCGCCTTTTCAGAGGCAATCATGGTTTGAAAATACATATAGGGAAAACACACGCTAAACATAATTTCGCACAAACACAAACGACCCAGTGTACCCTAACTAATCCCAGTGTTACTGTTCCTTCTTTTCATGACTTGTCGTTTTTTAAACAGAACATAAAGGTGCTCAAGAAAATCCCGAAAGGAGCACGAAATGCGGCAGCCGGGAAGTTAGCTGATTTGCTCGAGAACTGTGTTGCCTCCAACAGTATTTATGATTGGTGGTCACTGCTGTCCTTCGCCTATTTTGGCCTAAGAATACCCAACTTTAATGACCAAAGGTCTTTAACCGCTAAGGTAAAGGAAAACATTGAACTACTACCATCACATTCCTCTGACGTAGCAGGTAGATGCCCACCTTCATTTTTTCGCACAGTTGAAGCCAAAGTTTATGACGGGGATTTAAGAGGCGCTGTACGTATCCTCACCTCGGAAAATTCTATCGCTCCTAATAATGCCGATACTCTTGCATCACTCCAAAAAAAAACACCCCGGTCCTTCGCGACCTCTTTCAATGCCCTCCGCGCCCGATCCAAAGTGCCTCCCTTTGACAGTATCCACTCAGGATGTCAAAAATGCCGTCAATTCCTTTTACAATGGATCTTCCTCTGGCCTTGACGGTATCAGACCTGAACATTTAAAGATCCTTATTTCTTCATCAGGCGATAAGGGTCCTCGTCTCCTCGAATCACTTACAAAATTTTGCAATTTTCTCCTGAGAGGTTTTGTAAACTCTGAAGTACGTCCTTTCATTTATGGAGCCTGGTTATGTGCCCTGAAGAAAAAAGATGGCGGAATTAGACCCATCGCTATAGGGAGTACATTTCGCCGTCTTACAGCTAAGCTTGCTTGCTCTTCTGTTAAAGTGATGATGTCTCATTTCCTTCAGCCCCACCAATTAGGCTTCGGCACACCCTTAGGCTGTGAAGCTGCTATTCACGCAACCCGCCACTTTTTAACCTCTAATGAAAATCAAAACTGCGTATTAGTAAAATTAGATATAAAAAACGCCTTTAATAGTGTTGAACGCGACACGCTTCTCTCTGAAGTAAAGGATTTAATACCATCTTTATATCCGTTTTTACACCAATGTTATTCACAAAACAGCAACCTTTTCTTCAACAATTCTCTGATACCTTCTCAAGTGGGAGCACAACAGGGAGACCCACTAGGTCCCTTAATTTTCAGTCTCGCAATACATAAAATTATTGTTACAGCCCAATCACCTCTTAACGTTTGGTACCTCGACGATGGGACCCTCGGGGGAAATCCAAACACTGTTGCTACTGATATTGAATCGTTTTTCTTAAAATTTAAGGAGATAGGTTTGGAAATAAACACAGATAAATGCGAATTTTATGCATGTAGCCCTGAGGCCCAAGCATACTCACATGTTTTTCAATCCCTCATCCCAGGCATTAAACAGCTTGATAAATCTTCATTATCACTACTAGGTGCACCTATTTTCCCTGATGCTATTCCGTCCATGTTGCAAGCTAAAGCACAAACTCTCTCTACACTACAAAGTCAACTATCTCATCTGTCACCTCACGTTGCCTTGACACTTTTGCGTTCTTGTTTCTCCATTCCTAAATTAACTTATATCATTCGCACCACCCCCACTTGGCTCTACCCAGAAGATATAACCCCACTTGATAATACTATAAAAAATTCTCCTTGAAACCATACTGAACGTCAGTCTAAATGATGTCCAGTGGCTTCAAGCTACTCTCCCTATTAGACACGGCGGTCTCGGAGTTCGTACAGTACAGGGCACCGGTCTCGCGGCTTTCTTGGCTTCTGCTTATGGGGTAGTGGATCTCGTCTCTCAAATTCTACCTTCTCAAGGAGACTTTATCCACTTGCCTTATGTTCGTGAAGCCTCGCAAGCCTGGAAGCTCTTATGCCCCAATGATGATCCTCCTGAAAAACCTAACGTTCAGAGACTGTGGGATGATTTATACTGTTCCAATATTATTAAAAATTTAATTGCCAGTTCTTTTACAGTCGACTTAGCTAGGCTCAGAGCAGCTTCACAATTGGAGTCCGGGGCATGGCTACACGCTCTACCGTCACCCCACTTGGGTACACTCTTGGACGGTGACTCCCTGAGAATCGCAGTTGCACTTAGATTAGGGAGCGATGTGTGTCAGCCCCACAAGTGCATCTGCGGTTCTTGGGTGGAAGCCAATGGGCATCACGGTCTAAGTTGCTTAACTATATCGGCGAGGTTCTCTCGACACCATGCCCTCAATGACCTGATCAGAAGAGCCTTGGTCTCGGCAAACGTTCCGTGCCTGCTTGAGCCACCAGCTTTAAGTCGCACAGACGGCAGACACCCAGATGGGCTTACCCTCGTACCGTGGCGTAAGGGTCGCTGCTTGGTGTGGGATGCGACATGCGTGTGCACTTTTGCTCCCTCATATTTAAATACAACCATTCGGGCCCCAGGCGCGGCCGCCGAGACAGCGGCACGGCGTAAACACCAAAAATATACCTCATTAGAAGCCACTTATTATTTCGTTCCATTTGCGGTTGAAACAGGAGGGCCTTGGTGCTCCGAAGCCAAGAGCTTTATGTCCGCTCTAGGCGGCCGCCTAAGGGATGCTGGTTGCGACGCTCGTTCCCGAACATACCTGGTCCAGCGCATTTCATTGGCAATCCAACGCGGAAACGCGGCCAGTGTGATGGCTACATTTGGGCCAGGTGTTTTCGGGCACGGCCTTCTGTAGTTTGTGTTATTCACATATTCAAGATTAGATTTTTTCAATTATATTATATATATTTATTTAATACTGTGCAAAATTTAAAATAGTATATTAATTAAATTTTATTATTACGTATTATTTGAAAACGATTGTTTTTGTATTGTTGGTCATTTCAGTTTCAATAAATTGTAAGTGTATATTTTATATTTTAAACTAGAAACTATTTCATGTCGCTAGTTGTTAAAAGTTTTCGTCCAGGTATAATATAATGGCTGTTTTTCGTTACTACGCAATTAAGGTACGAAAGTATTAAAATGAATGTATGAAAAAAACATTATATTTATATGCTCTACCCGTGCGAAGCCTTTGGTAAAAAAATTGGTATTCGGGGTTTAGGATATGAAATTAAAGCTACAGTAAAAAGAGTTTGTAAACCAAAAAAGCTTATTTTCATTCTCTCTCACTAGGTACATATTATAAAATAAAGACCCCGCCGCGTCTGTCTATATGTCTGTCTGAACGTGATAAACTCAAAAACTGCCGAACGGATTGGTATATTATTGACACCAATGGACAGAGTGATTCAAGAGGAAGAATTTGCATATTTATTGAAATATGACGATTATTATTGAAAAAGTCGGAAAAAAAATCAAGCCGGCTGAGAGCTTTTATCGAAAACGCTGCCTAATCCTATTGAGATATAACAAAATAATGTATTGAGGAAAAAGTCTGCGATGGCATATGTTTATCTTTTATGGATAGCTTACTATACCTATTTTTATGTTTAAAAAAATGGTATCATATGATGTGGTAATTGGAAAGCAATTTATACGGATACAGTATTAATCCTTATCAAATTAAATATCTTATTTACCTTCAGCATTTCATGGACATTATGATTGCTCTTTACACTATACAATTTAAATTAATATCTTAGGAGCTATCGGGAAATATAAATTTCGCGGCGATAAGCAGCTGGGCACAGCGCCGGCCGGCCATACCGGACGACGCGACACGCGTTGATAGGCTGAAGTTATCAATCTTGTATACAAAGAAATATTGTAGTTTGTTTTTATGTATTTATTCTTTACTTTTTCAAATATTTATAGAATTGAAAATAAAATACATTAAAAATACTCCAAGGTGAATGAATTTACGTTACATTTGAATCTAATTAAATTCAATCCACATGTTAGACGCAACAAGCTGATATGACACTACGCAGAAAAAACACTACGGCTTAAATGCTCTGCTACCCGTGCGAAGCCGGGACGGGTCGCTAGTATATTCTGAAGTATTAAATTACGAATACAAAACACCCAAAAATAATAATAATAGTAATAATGATGATGATATTACCTGAGACATTTCGAACAGAACCATCTTGTCCTAAGCTTGGCAAGTCCCGTATTATGATCTACACAACTGATATGCCAACATACTTAGATACTTTTCCGTAATACATACATATATGGATATTTCACACCCACAGGCGAAACAGACATGTTCGTGCACACAAATATTTTCCCCGGCGGGTATCAAACCCGCGATCTTTGGTTCTGCAGTTAGGGGCTCTAACCACTCAGGCAGTTAGTCAATTTATTATAAATATTTTATTTAAAAATAGGTACAATACTATACTAGTGAGTACAAATACTAGCAAGTAAAAATACAGTACCAATGCGTGGTACCTAAGCACACGTACATTTAAAATTATTATAGTTTGTGCTGTTTAAAACAGAAGCGTTACTTTCTTGGTATTGAAATGACGATGAAGCTAGAGGTCCCGGGTTCGAATCCAGGGTCGGGTCAGTATTTATATGATGAATATTGATACTGGTACCGGGTCTTGGTTGTTATATGTATGTGGTGTCTCCCCTTGGTATCCAAAACACAAGGTAATGCTTAGTTTGGGGCCTAGACGTTGTTGTCATGTATACGTTGTTCTTATTATTATTATTGTTATTATTATTGAAATGACAAGGCTATTTCAAGTAAACAATATTTTATGCAATACATAATTACATTTTCGTGTCTCACGTTAAATTTCTGGGATACATACAACTTGCTATTTCAAGTCTCGCTCTGGGAAACAGAAATTTGTATAATAAGACTAAGTGTTTAAAAACTCTGGAATAGTTTTGAAGCCCTTGTGCAAAAGCAATTTGCTGTTTTACTCATTTATTTATTTATGTCACAGCCTAAATATCTACCGAACAAATTACTGGAAAACTGTAAAAAAATTTAGTTTATCCCATGTTTATCCACTTGTTGGATAAATGAATATGAGACACAAAAATCATTGGCCACATCTACCGCAGGCATTGTGAAAATTTCGCTCCATTTCGACAGGTTGATCTTCTGAAATGAATAACAAATTATAATGGACACAGATTAAATACGAGCGGAATACCTAGTTAATATTGTATTGGATTAACGTCATAGTATGTCTAAACTAAAATATATACCGCAGCTGTGTTGTACAGCCGCTACCAAAAGATTTTCCACAAAGAGAAAATACCGGGTGTTCGGCTGAAGGTAGTGCAAACTTATAGAATATGTAGAACTTACCGAAATAAACAAAAAGTTTGAAATGAGCAGATGGCGCAAACTAACGGTTACCGAGAAATACATGTTTAAAATTGAACTACGATCAACCGAATATTCAGAGTATTGTACCGCGTGTTCGGCTGAACGTTAGTCCAAACTTTTAGAGCATGTAGAGCTAACCGAACTAAACAAAAAGTTTGAAATAAACATATGGCGCCAACTAACGGTTACCGAGAAACACATGTTTAAAATTGAACTACCTGAACTAATGTAGTCCAAACTTTTAGAGCATGTAGAGCTTACCGATCTGATCAAAAAGTATGAAATGAGCAGATGTTGGAAATTAACAGTTACCGAAAAAAAAAATATTTCAATTTTCATTCTTTTTAACATTTTTATTTATTTTTTGGTCTTTTTTTTGTATAGTTCGGTAAGCTCTACACGCTCTATAAGTCTGGACTACGTTTAGCCAAACTCTAAGTAATAATCTAGGTATACTCGTATATTATGCCTCTATATGTGCAATCGATTTATGTATTTATATTAGTTGTCTGGTATCCATAGTATACAAGCTTCGCTTAGTTTGGAACTAGATGGCGCTGTGTGGGATGTCCGAAGTATTATCATTATCATCATCCTACTAGACACGCAGTTTGAAGTAAACCTCTGAAGTTACATCTGGGTACACGCCAAAGCATCAGTGATGAAGAGATGTGCAGATTTTGTAAAAAGTGCACGTTGCAAGATTAGTCAATTTATACACCTATGGAATGTTGTAAAACGAAATAAACTTAGAAAGAAATCGCTGTGCGTTTCACTGTAAATGTATATGAGTACTGCAAAAATGTGAGCAAAAAAGTACACCGAGGTGTGCTTTAACGTTTTATCCTTTTCTCAGACCATTACATCATTATCGTTCTCCCTTTCGCTATTATGTAGTTGCTTGGAGAGGGAGAACGACAACGACGTATGGTATGTCATCAAGCTCCGGTTTTTCATCAATTTGAAGTATGAAAAGCGCAATCTTGACGATTCTGATATCTAAGCACCAGTAAGTAAGTAAATTTAAAAAAAATATTGAATCAATTAATAAAAAAAACCTATTACCATACCATACCATTTGCCCATCAATGCCTCAGTGCAGGGGCTTAGATCTCCCCTTGGTATGAGGATGTTAACGACTGCCATCCATTGATGGCAACTGGAACCGACGCCTTAGCGTGCGCCCCGAGGCACAGAGTCAGTGATAGTTATGTATAGAAGTTAGAAACTCATTGATACATACCCTGGGATTCGAACCATGGCCTTCTAAACAAGAAGCGAGCTCGATAACGGCTATCAGGACATACCTACCAAAACTATTACTGTATATAAATTAAATCCTTTTGATCTCGCAAGTACTAGCTCGCTGTGAGAATGTCTGCGCGTGAATCGCCCGTGGCTTATGACAATTTGCATTTTTTGCCGTATAAACCGCCGCGGGCGCCTTTCTTTTTGATTGCTCCGTTTTTGTTGGCCGTACGCTATTGTCCGACCTTTGTGGTGTTTGGAAAAAATCTTTCTGCTATTTAGTATAAGTACTTACAATCCGTTATGCTCTCTGTGTTATTAAAATTATTGTAATTTAAGAAAAAAAGTCATCTCATTTAAGTAGATATACTTTTGAACACGCTTGAGAAAGAACATGCCTTGATACCAACGACTTGATACATATTGGTGATCAACAATAATGGCATGTTTTCTTTGTTTTGATTCAAGGATTATTACTGTTTTGGAGTAACAAAATTGATTACTTAGTCTGAAATGTGAACTGTAAAAAGTTAATTCGATTTACAATAGCATAGTCACAGACAATAAAAACTCTAGACTCGCCGTTACTGAACAATGAAGCACTGCAATGGCGGCCACGTAAGTATGTGTGAGTGAAACTTCGCAGCGTACTGACTTACTAGGGGTTTATTGGTATAATTAATTAGTTCTCAATACTACTGCCGAGTATTCCTAGGTTCCTGAGCATAGTTTAGTAATTGGTGTATTAAAATGAGATGAAATTGCCTCAAGCGCAAAGTTTTTATTTATTTACCATCATCTTCGCTTAGATAGAAGAATCATTTGTTAAATTACACTTGGAATATAATTTCTGAATCTTTGTTTGCTTTTCAAGTTCGAATTTTGAAGCCACGATGTGGTATCTCTAAGTACATTTCATTCATCTTCATAATAATTTCAGATTTTACTATAACTATACAGGATGAGATTTCAGTAACCAGCCAAAATTTTTCTAGATGTTAGGTATCACCAACAGACCTCATTAGATACGTAAATAAAAAACAGGTCAAGTATTTATTATCAATAATTATATCCTAAATATTTTTTAACAAAGTTTGGCTACTTTCTACTTACATACGAAAGGGTGGGGCATGGGGCATGTGGGCGGGGCGCGTGCACATGCACTTGCGTTTTCGTGAATGGTTACTAGTATATTGGTAGTGTTGGGAAAGGTTTGCGTAGTCTTAACTGAATATTTTCTTATTGAACGATACTAAAAAGGAACAAGACGGCCAACGGATTTGTATCAAAGGTCATTATATTAAAATTTGGCTGGTCATTAAAACCTCAACCAGTATAAGTTTATAAATCTGACAATTTTTGGTCCACTCGCATCAGTACCTGCCTACCTCCATCATCATCATCATCAGCCCATCCCCACCCCACTGCAGGGGCTTAGCCTCCCTTAGGGTGAGGAGGGGGGCTTGGAGCTTAAGTCCACCACGCTGGTCCATTGCGGGTTGGGAACTGTGACGACCGCCATCTATTGACAGCGTCCGGGACCGACGGTGTCAGTGATATTGTGTACTTAAGTCAGAAAAACTCATTGGTACACGCCCGGATTCGAACCATGGCCCTATGGAGTCTTATAAACTTGAGACAGGTTCGTTGCGCTCTGGGCTATCACGACACTACCTCCGTGCTGATTTGCATTTTTCAGATCTAAGCAAAGAGAATGCTATATAATCATATAAGTATTCATAATAACTAATTTTGCCACAAAACGTATTGCGTAATGTGACACAATAGGCATTGGGCATTCACCAAAAACTTTGACGTTTAAATAGGTACTTTTTTATGAAAATATACACAATCTCGAATGATATAGTTTTTTTTTAAATTAGTAGGTATGAATTTTCAAGGAAGAATCGACATCCGAAATTGATAGCTGATAAGGTCACCAGTACTAATTATAGCTACTACTGTTCTACGTATTGCATTTGTTTATATTGTATGGCTGTCGACCGCTGCATGTAGAAGTTACGTTACATTAATGTTTCACGTTTTCTTTTAATTTCTCTGTTAATACTATTGTTAATACGGATCCAAAAATTCATTCTTTTTCTTTTGAATAAGGAAATCTATTCCTATAAATAGGTACAATAAAAATTTGACCATATTGATAGAACTGATTGTAAGTTCTTACAGTGTAGACTACAGTCTTTGAGAGTTATATAGATGTCATTATGTCTCAAATTCCTTTCCCAGAAATGACAATTAGTCTTTGGAAGTATGTAATTAACACTACGCAGGTCAGAGACTGGTTACCTATGACATGTCCGGGCATAGGTGGTGCGTTTAAGTAATCAGGCGCCCTATTCTCACTGTCTCTATCATGATAATATGCCATTGACAAAAAAAGTCGTGTTTCTCATATGAATGAAAAAAAAAACGAGGAACGCAATTTATATTTTATTGAAATTGCGAAATTTCAATTACTTAAAAAGTCTAGTTGTAAAAGGCAGCTTCTAGGCAATTACTAATGACGTCACCAACGATAAATAATTCGGTAGCGCTATTTACCTAGAAAAATACTGGATTTAAGATTTCAATATTCATTTGGATAATTTTTTTTTATACGTCTTTTTCATCAACTTATGAATACCCGAACGTAGCATCGCGAATTAACTACCTATTGATTAACCCCTAGTATCACAACTCACTGCTATGTACGCACGCGTCAACTTGGACACACTCACACCATAGTAAGCCTACCGACTGCCAGTACGCTGCGAAGTTCCACTCACACATATTTACGCGGCCGCCATTGGAGTGCTTCATTGTCTGTAATATGTGTAGTGGGTATAATATAATATTAAAACTTGACTCAAAATATATTGCTATTGAATGAGAATGTCGTTTGTAAACTTGTATATTACTTATTTTATAATGAAAGTACAATTATTTGTAAGTATTAAGTTGTAGTTTCATTTGGTCCATACGATATATATCGGAATCGAATGCGATATAATATCGGACAGAATCGAGAATACATGTTCAGGTAGAAAGCGGCCGCGTCGAGCGTGTGAACTGCCGCGGGACAACATGCGATCGTAATGTTACGATTTATTTTGTATTCCATAACGACGTAGCTATCAAGTTTATCGTAAGTTAGAGTATTATTGAAATATGGAACTAATAAGTATACGATATGAAAAAATAATTATTCGAGATATCAATGCAGTGTCGGGTAAATGCAGTATACAACATAAAAACATTGGAATTGACAGATGTGACGTAGTTTTGTAACTTATTAATTACTTTGATTTTATAATGTCTGGATGGACCTTCAATATAATGTTAAGAAAAATGACAGGCTTACTTTTAGATACATATTTGTATGTCTGTGTGCCAACAAACGACATATTATGTACCTGGCTCTCACTAGTAACCACGTACAAACCGTTTCTGTGCACGTTAATTACGTTTTTTGACGCTGGCTCTCTATCCACAGATTCCAGATATTATATGAGCAAAGAATAATTTATATATTAACATGTTTGAATTTATATTTTCTCTGCGATGACTGTACTTTCACGAACTGGTTTACTGCATTTTTATGATAATTTGTCATAAAATTACTGCTGTCAAATTAATTTACTCATGTAATACTAGTATGTATTGAAATATGTTGTTAACGAATATACCTATATTTTTGTACAATTGTGCTAAACCTTAAAACAAAAAAGTATTTTTTTCATTTTATTTATAATTTTATTAATGGTTTTTATCCGATGTATGTCGCCGGCAGTGTTGCCAAATTTTTATTCGCGTGAATCAGGATTAGTGTGCGAAAATAAAAATAAAAATGCGGGATTTCGTTAAAGGATTCGAGAAAAAAACATTATTACGAACCATTTATTATTTACTTATTAGTTTTTTAATCATTCTGTATTATAAATATGATAATAACTTCTATCGTAATAATAAAATCACACAAATTGCCCAAAATTTACAATTCTCATAGAATTGCTGAAGTATTTAATGATTCACCAATTTTCAGATTATGTTTCAATTTAGTTTACCAACTATATTTCTATTAGATTTCGATCGGATTTTCACGTAATAATTGGGACAACTGGCATCCCGTGCGGGACATTTAATTGGAGCCCAAAAATCGGGATGCCTGGGAACACTGTTCGCCACTGGTCGTCAGCAATTTCACATTATACTTACTCTGTGAAATAATTTGTAAATTTTTATCAATAAAGATACCGATTTAATTTAATTAGTTTATACTAATATTATAATTACGAATTAAAAGAACAAAGAAAAATTAGTATTTTAAGAGCAATAATTAGAAAATAACTATAAGAACTGATATCAAGGTAACATCGTAAAACAGTTTTAATACAATTCAGAGAGGCAATATTTAATTTTCCGTCAATATTGTAAATTATGTCAAAAATTACAAAATTATGAAAATTAGGTATTTTTGCACTTTTTTGGGTGACGATTTTTAAACATTATCATAGGTCACTGTATGAATCTACCGTATGATTTATAGGAAAAAATCAAATAATTGATCATAAGTGCGAGTCAGACTTGCGTCTTTATGGGTCCATGAAATTATAAACGTAATTTACGTATAGGTAATCGTCGTACGTTGAGAAGTCTAAGCCCCTGCAGTGGGACATAATGGGCTAGTGGAAACGGGTACACGTCGTCGTCAGAATGTGTAAAAAATATTTTGAATGTTTAATGTTCGAGAAGCCTGTTGCAACCATGTTCCAACTTACTAGGAATATCGTTTGTTTTTTCACGCTACTTTCACGTGAATTTTCGCGAAACGTCCCACGGATGATACTGGTTGTCAGACAAGTAGTCATTTGATATTAATGGGGCTTGTGTACAGATCACTGCCAGTAAAGAGAGAAAATAACATGAAACCCAACTACAGATGAATTTCCTTAATTTACATACTGATCCTAGATGTTTAACGTAAAAAATAGTGGTATGTGCACAACTTGTGAGTCGATCAGAGACAAGTTTCGATCACTGACAAGTTTCGATCACTCGAAATCCATCAAAATTAATTGATCATCACTTCGTAGGTGACGATCAATTAATTTTGATGGATTTCCCCTGGCGAGCACTAGAACGTTTGAACCCATGTTATATACTGTAAGGTACATTGATAGCCGACGATAAGTGGTATGTAGCCAAAGAAACCGAAATAAAGTTTATTATGCACAAGAAACAAAATTATTATTATTAAAATTACTTTTGAATTAGTGACTTTAATAATATCTTATGAAAGAATTATTAACGCTCTTCAAAGTCGAACGACTTTCGCCGTGCTCTATTCTTATTTTTATTCAACTCGCTGAGAGAACACCATGTTGCGTTGGTTGAAATAGAAATAAATTTTAAATACTTCGATGCCTTTAATTTAATTTAAATATATCTGTCTTTATATTAAAAAAGGTTATGCATCTTACGGAAATTCAAACACGAGTTTTTAAAATTTCCCGGGCTAATCTCCGAAACGGTTAAATTGATTTTGATAGGCATTTCATTGGCCGATAGACGACTTTTCAGAGAATAATCTAGATTGCTTTCGTGTATTGTATATTGTAACGTGTTGGCTGCTGAAAAGCAGTACCTACGTACCTACTGGTTGTTTTGAAACGAGAAGCCGGCCATTGAAAGACAAAATTATTCTTCTTGCAGGACACTATAATATGTATACATAAAAAAAACTGGTTGGCAGTTATAGGGGCTGTTGATAGAAGTGAAAACTTAGAACTTTTAGTATAAAAATTTTAAATTTCATACCGTTTAAATTAAATTTATAAACATCAATCTGGTTTTCACATCTATCCACATCGTGTTCCACTACTTTTGGTATATAATGGAAACATGCATTTCGTTGTTGCTCGGAGTGTTGGAGCCTTTTTCATCATTTTAAACTAAAGATTTTAATTATATGAGGTAATGAAATATAATTTTGCATTAATAATCATATCTTAAACTTCAACACATTAATCTTAAGTTATTACTAGATATTATAAAAATTTGTATTTCAAAATCCACGATAAAAACATGATTGAACAACTAGAGATCTGTTTTACCACGTTAGTAAGAAAACGTCCAAGCCACTGTGACCTACTAATTGCATGATGCAATGCAGAGATTAAAATATTAAAAAATGAATAATATAAAATTTTCAAACGCCAAAATAAATACGGATATTTAAAATATTTTTTGTCATTTATTTTTCATTTTAAAAATATTAGTACATTTATTTAGTACTCAGGTTTGTACTGCACAGTGATTCTACAATTAAATGAGCATATCATGACAGTGTCGTGACGCGAACCCATAAGATTTTCCCGTAGGTACCAAAAAGTGCCCAACGCGGCTAAAAAAGTTTTCACTTAAATGAAATAAAACTGTCTGTAATTTGAAAATACTTTTTACTTAATTTGAGCTTATTTGCCGCGGGATTCACATTTTAGTTTTAAAATGACAAACGCACAACGTAGAAGAAAGTGATAAATATAAGAGAGGATGATTAGGATATATACAAACATGTAGTCCATACGGGCAAAGCCGCGGGCGGTCGTCTATGCAATAAATTCAAAGTTAAAGTTCAATATATCGTCACAAAAAGTCAAGTTCCATCAGTGAGCTACATAAATTCTTGATGAGCGCTCATACGAATCAAAAGTTAGCACCATGAACCAGGAATATCCAGACGTAGCATCGTGAACCAACTATGATACCTTGCAAGTCAGTTGTCTATGCACACACGCGTCAATTTGAACATACTTATACGCTTTATAGTATAGTAGCTGCCGCGGGCGGTCGGTACTATGGTATAAGTATACTATTGTATAGTTCCAATCAAACTTTATGGCGAATGTGAACATAGGCACGAGTCGCAGTAACCAGTTTTAGGTGTAGCAGCACGCAATGGAACGAGGGGTGTATGACTGTACCTGCACAAGCCCGCTTATGGCGTTGTAGACCGATCCGCCATAAAGTTTGAGGCGAACTATACCGACCGCCCGCGGCAATACTGCCTCATGGCAGTATGCTGTGAAGTTCCACTCACACATACTTTCATGGCCGCCATTGCAGTGCTTTATTGGTTGTCCACGAGGAGTTTAGAGTTTTTATTACGTATGTGGGTGGGTTAGTAATCTTCGATATACAGAGTTTGAAGTGACATAATTTTATAAAAAAGTCTGTAATTACCGATGAAACTTCACTTGGAAAGAGTCTATACATGTTTGGGTATCTTATTTGATATTAGAAACACGTATTTAATTATTAAATTGTGTATTTATTTTTATCACTCTGACATTAACATTATTTCCATAGAACACCACAACTGATCTCCTCTGTCAATCCCGGGGTTCGCACGCAGGCAAAACACGTATCGCGGGAAACTTCAAAATAGTTGGGAATTTCCCACATCACCCCCCTAGGGAGTCAAAAAGGTTATGCAATCACAAAAGTATTCCTTCAAATCAATATATAATTAATTACCTATAAGTTACCTAAATACCTATAAGTCAAATGGTTTCGCAAAACGAACTTTACGACCAGAGCGAGTCGTATATGGTGAAACATTTGCTGGTGATGTTTCACAATCATCCGAATCCACTGATGCATCGGGAGTTGCGACTGCTGGAGGTGACGACGGATTTGGCGTCGCCGGGTCCTGCTGTGGAATAAGTATTTTATCCAAGTGAGCAGGTTTGACTCGATCCAGACTTACTTCGCTTTGTTTTCCTAATATTTGGAGAGTAATAGTTTTGTTGCCGATGCTAATTATTGGGTAAGGACCTTTATAAGGAGCTTGTAGTGGACGGCGTACTGTGTCGTCACGAAGAAATGCATGTGTGGCAACCTGTAAATCTTTAAATTGAAAAATTTTTTGTTTGTTGTGATGAGAAACTGGTGTAGGACGAAGAGATGCCATTTGAGCTCGTAAACGGTTAGCAAAATCTGTAACATCTTCAATGCGACCGGAGGAATCAGATGGTACTATGAATTCGCCAGGGAGACGCAATGGTTCACCATAGAGTATTTCTGCAGAGGAGGTTTTGAGATCTTCCTTGACAGCAGAACGAATACCAAGTAGAACCAATGGCAATGCTTTGGTCCATGAATCATCATGGCACATTAATGCAGCTTTTAAGTGGCGATAGAACCGTTCTACCATTCCGTTGGCGTGTGGGTGGTAGCTAGTTGTTCTGATTTGCTGTGTTGCGCAAAGATGAAGAAACCTGCGAAACAAATCAGATTCAAACTGACGACCTTGGTCAGTCGTTATGACAGAAGGCACGCCAAATCGGGATATCCAACCTTGTATGAACGTGTCCGCAGTTTCTTCGGCCGTAATTCCGACCATTGGCCAAGCTTCCGGCCAACGGGAAAATCGGTCAACTGCAGTGAGACAATATTGAAACCCTTTAGATGAAGGTAAAGGACCGATGATATCAATATGAATATGACGCAGACGAGCTGAAGTAGTCTCGAAGTGACCAATAGGAGTCACGTTGTGACGAGTAACTTTGCTGCGTTGACAAGAAAGACACGAACGTGCCCATGTACGACAATCTTTGTTTACACCAGGCCAAACATAGCGATCAGTTACCAGACGTACAGTTGCCTTCACGCCAGGGTGACTGAGGTTGTGTAAATTATTGAAAATACGACGTCGGTGCGGAGGTGGCACATAAGGACGAGGTTTGTTTGTGGACATGTCACAAATAAGAGCAGTGTTTGTACCTGGTATATGGATAGATTCCAATTTAAAAGATGACTTAGTTTCATTATTTTGAAGTAAAATTTGTTGGAGCTCGTTGTCTAGCAACTGCGACTCTGCTAATTTCGCGTAGTCGTCTTCAAAAGATATGGAGTCAACTCGACTCATGGAATCAGCCACTACGTTCTCATTTCCTGGAATATATACAATATCAGTTGTAAATTGTGCAATAAATGAGAGTTGATTGAGTTGAACGGGAGGGAGTTTCTCTCTTCGTTGCAAAAAAGCGTATTTAAGGGGTTTATGATCAGTGTAAATTGTACAGTGCTGAACTTCCAAAATATGTCTGAAATGTTGCACGCTTTCATATACTGCGAGTAATTCCCTATAGTAGGTGGGCCATTGACTTTGTTTGACGGTCAGCTTTTTGCTGAAAAATGCCAACGGTTGCCAATGACTATTTACATTTTGTTGAAGGCAAGATCCTATATGAGAATTAGATGCGTCAGTGAAAAGTCCTAATTTAACGTCATGTTTGGGATGTGCTAATAGAGTAATTTTAGACAAATCGTCTTTTAAGGCTTGAAAATTTGTTATATTTTCTGTTGTCCAATTTATAGGAGTTGCACCTTTTCCTTTTATTGAAGTCAAAAGATCGATCAACGGTGCCTGTCGTTCTGCGGCCTGAGGAAGGAATCTGCGATAATAATTCACCATCCCCAGGAATCGGCGGAGACCCTGAACAGTTTTGGGCAATGGAAACTCCTTGAGAGCTTCAATACGGGCTTCTGGAGGGCGCGTGCCTTCCGAGTTAATTGTGTAACCTAAAAATGTTACTTCAGAAACGCCTATTTTACATTTTGGTAAATTTATAACTACTCCATATTCTTGGAGTCTTTGAAGGACGATACGCAGATGTTCTGCATGCTGTTCAGCGTCTTTGGAAAATATAAGTATATCATCAATATACGGAAATACGAAGTTTAATCCTTGAAGAACTTCATCAATAAATCTTTGGAACGTTTGTCCCGCGTTGCGCAATCCGAAATTCATAAACGGAAATTCGAACAATCCGAACGGGGTTATTACTGCTGTTTTGCAAATGTCTTCACTATAGACAGGAATTTGTTGAAATGCTTTTACTAGATCCAATGTTGTGAATATAGTTGCTCCTGATAAGTTGTGACTAAAATCACCAATGTGTCGAACCGGATACCGATCTGGAATACATCGTGCATTGAGGGCTCGATAGTCACCACAGGGGCGCCAGCTGGCGTCTGATTTCGGAGTTAAATGTAAAGGTGAAGACCATAGACTTGTTGAAGGTCGAGCTGTGCCACAACGGACCATTTCTTCAAATAACTTTTTTGCAATTGTTAGTTTTTGAGGAGCTAAACGACGTGGTCTACAAGATATTGGAGGACCATCTGTTGTTTTAATATAATGCACTGTTTTATGTTTAACTACTGCTGGAGTTCCAGAAGGACGCATGATGTCTGTGAATTGATTAAGAATTGTCGAATAATTAGATACTGGTGCATTGATTACCTTTATACTTAGTTGGTCAACTGTTGAAAGATTTGCAGGAGTTGACAAGCCAGTAAGGCCGTCCCTCAGTCGACCCTGAGTGCAGTCCGGCAGTAGATTATAATGTGAGAGAAAGTCAGAACCGATTATGGGGCTACTGACGTCAGCGACTACGAAGTTCCACCTGAAATCTCGTCTCAGACCTAAATCCAGAATTAGTTGGACGAGGCCAAAAGTTTTGACTTTACTGCCGTTTACAGCTGTCAGTTCGTATGACTGTGGGGTCGTACGACCTTGAGCTAGGTGTGGTGGAATACAACAAATATCAGAGCCGGTATCGATTAAAAATTTGCACCCAGTAGTTTTATCAAAAATAAAGAGGCGGCTGCTTTTATTTGGACAGTCGGCTGCCACCCTTACTGCTGACTGTCGTTGGTGTTTACCGGTTTCCAAGAACAGGGCTGAATACATTTTTTAGCTTTTGTTTTATATTTGTTATGATACCAACATAAATTACTGTTTACAGTAGATCTAGCGTTTGATCTAGACCTAGATCTAGAACGGTTGTGGTTTCGCTGCTTGTCAGATTGCAGTTTCGCTAATTGAGTAGTAAGTTCGTCCAGACGATTTGATAAAGATTGAGCCCAGTCTGGCGGTGATAAAGAAGCAGCATGAATTTTTAAAATTGTTGGTGTTACCTCTATAATGTTGTCTGCCTTTAAAGCTAAGGCATCAAGTGTAGCATCGCTGTGAGCTGCTAAAATGGTCTGAACATGGTCTGGTAATCGACGGAACCAAAGCTGGCGAAGTATGTCATCAGGTAGGCTAGAACCACCCAACGAACGTAAATGTCGCAGGAACTGTGTGGGTTTGCGATCACCAATTTGTTCACCTGAAAGAAGTTGGCGAAGTCTCTGCTCCTCAGACACAGAGACTCGCCGTATGAGTTCAGATTTTAATTTGTTATATTTATTAGTTGACGGAGGGTTGGCTATAATATCCTCTATTTCGGCTATATATTTATGATCTAATTGACCTAGCACATAGTTGTATTTTGTAGAGTCAGATGTTATACCACTGACATCGAAGTTCGCTTCAACTTGACGGAACCAAAGGTCAGGTTTTTCGGGCCAGAAAGCTGGTAGTTTAACAGCTACTCTGCATACTTCGGTAGAACTATCGGTTTGCAATTGACTTATTTGATTTTGTAAAAGAATGTTTTGTGCTTGCATAGCCTGAAGTTGTTCTTGTAAGTTATAGTTACCTTCCATGTTGATCAAATATAAATGTACCTTAATAACACAATAATAATGTTAGTCTAAGCAACATTAATTGACATTAACATGAAATACTAAATAAAAAATTAGAAAATTACAAGAAAAGGTATGAATAGTACTACACAAATACTTAACTATAACACATAAAGTATCCAATTATGAAGTTGTGGATAGTTGTAATACCATTATTGTAAACAATTAATTAGATTCAACATAAATCATTATACACTTTTGTAGTTAAATGTAAGGTTATGTGAACAAAACTTGCATACATTTTATACAACAAAATATTCTGTTTTCTATGTGAATTCACCAGATACACTAAGTTGTAGAACACTACTAGTTGTGTTTTATATATAAAAAATAATGACTATTAACTTCACCTTGACATGCGTGATTTAACACTTTACCAATAACTACACATGAACTACACAGCGGCCACTCAATATAGTGTTGTCGAATCAACTCTGGGTGGGCAAGGCAGGTAGTCAGCAGCAAATGACGATATCGCCGGTTGGAGTAGGCCACAAAGATAGGCCACGTTGGTGCGGCCAGGCGGCTATGATCGTGCAGTCACTCAGCATCGGGGCAGCTTTGGCGCTGTACGGTATTCGTGTGTCGTAGCGTGATCCAGGTTGAATATGGTTTCGCCTTGGCGTTGGCGGCGATTACAGAGGTGGAAAGTAGTGATGTCAGTCCTTTGGCAGTGGACGCTGGCGGCGCGGCAGCCTGAACAGGGGCGGCGCGTGACTTCGGCAGTACCAGAGTTAGCAGGCGGTTACAAACCACGGTCTCCGGATAATATTCGTCGAATGAAGAACGTACTTATTTGAAGTGCGATTCATGAGCATTCCACTGAAGTGCTCGCGTTTGTATCTCGTTTGATGAGATGCAAAGATGCTACGCGCAGGCGGAGTTGGTAAATTCACGAGTCGTGTCATCAATATTCATGTTTGCGGGGTCACCAATATACATGTTTGCGGGGTCACCAATATACAAGTTTGCGGGGTCACCAATATACATGTTTGGGTATCTTATTTGATATTAGAAACACGTATTTAATTATTAAATTGTGTATTTATTTTTATCACTCTGACATTAACATTATTTCCATAGAACACCACAACTGATCTCCTCTGTCAATCCCGGGGTTCGCACGCAGGCAAAACACGTATCGCGGGAAACTTCAAAATAGTTGGGAATTTCCCACAAGTCAAACAAAATTATTCAATAGATCTGAATCTTTTATTGCTCTGTGCATGGTTTACGAGCATTTACCGTGTTTTAGGTATTAGGTACGCGGTGCGATTTGAAACAGATTTTGTTCGCGTGACTATCTGACCTTAATGCGATTATGGGAAAGTCTATCCTCCATTGTCCAAAATCATGATCACTCGAAATTGTCGTACATTATGTTATTTTTATGTTAGAAAGTCGATAAAAAACGATGTCTGGAAAATTGTAGACAAATTTCATATTTTGAAATGTCGAGAATATAATAATAATGCACAAGCTAAGAAATATGCTTGTCCTAATACAGTATACAAGTACATTAGAAGATACGCGCTTTTGGACCATCTCAGAAACAAAAGGAACTTTATGTCCGCTCTGAACACGAGGCGAATACAAGTGTGCAGCGGTATATCACTCCACTCACACCCGCTGTCCCTGCTGACACTAAAATTTGTTATTGCGACGCTACGTGCTGCTATGTTCGAACAGGTCATAACATTTTGCTCGATCTCTACCAGACGGCTTCAACTCTAAACTTATTTTTCCGCTTTCTGGTCAAATTCATGGTCAGAAATCACCCATTATTACTATGCATATTTAATTAGTTACATTCAAATTATTTATTATTTTATGTTAAATTAATTTTGTTATTGTTTTAATACCTTATCTGTTCTTTTATAATTTTTTCCCTGCCCCTAAAGTTCGAAACCCAAGATAAATCGCTGCAATTTTTAGCAGTATACACTATTCAAAAGTCAAAGGCATGAAACAGTCGTATTCAGAACCCAAGTCTTTTAAAAAGGTACCCTAAGCTTATTTTCCCACGCCGTCATCTCTGGGTTAATTTTTGAACTTTTTATTATACAGGTACTCCGCAGGGCTTCCGCTTCACATGGAACAGATGGAATCTGCTCGTTTTCAAATCCATTGTTTATTTAATATCAAGTACTATATGTAACAATTTTTTAATAAGTATTTAAATATGAAATGGAAAGTAAATGATAAAGAAAAATTGTTGGAAAAAATTGTTTTATTATTTTACCTACCCTAAACATCGGTCACCAGCTGAAATATTATTAACCAAATTTTCTAAGACAATTTTCTCGAAGATAGACATCTGACAAAATGTATTGAAAAAACTATGACTTCATAAGATAGATTCCGTACATAGCGGTATACCAAACAGCCCCCTTCCAACCTGCATAAATATATCGCACACATTTCCGACTTGTAGTAACCGTTATGCCCTGTTCATACGAGAAAGACGCAGAATGAAACCATATTCGCCAGGCCAGTCGAATGGAGCGAATGTACATGTGAAAGATAACCCAATCAACGTACCACATGTGTGTCCTGTTAATTCAATTCCCTTAAGGCTACTGATGTCCACACAATTCCTTCATCCGGAGCTAAACAAGGAAACGGCACCGTTAAACGAGGAAGATGTGGTTGAGATTATGCCACTTTAAGCCAAGAACACAATAGATGGCGATTCTAATAAAGTTTAAATCCACTTTAAGGCAACTGATGCCCACATAATTCAATATATCGGTTGTTATTTCTTGATAACCCGAGCGCAGCGAACCTATCTGTGGTTGAGAAGGCCGCGCAGCCGCGGTTTAAACCCAATGAGTTTTTCTGACTTAAGTACAAAACTATTACTGACTCCGTGCTTCGGAGAGCACGTTAAGCCGTCGGTTCCGGTTAAAGTACACCAACCCGCACTGGAGCAGCGTGGCGGATTATACTCCAATCCCCCCCTGGGGAGGCATAAGTTGCTGCAGTGGGGCATAATTGGCTGGTGGAAGTGGACTGCTTTAAAACGGTTATAAATAAGGCAGTTAATCCGATTTTCAAAAACTGGTTGGCAATATTTACGATATCGCCATGTTCTGTTGGATTGTATTACAATGAACTGACCAAAAAGAAAAAAAAATTGTAATTGATCTAAGTCGTTAACTTAGTACCGTACCTACTCATCATCATCATCATCAGCCCATTTTTACCCCACTGCAGGGGCTTAGGCCTCCCCCAGAGTGAGGAGGGGGGCTTGGAGCTTAAGTCCACCACGCTGCTCCACTGCGGGTTGGGAACTGTAACGACCGCCATCTATTGACAGCGTCCGGGACCGACTGCTTAACGTGCCCTCCAAAGCACGGTGTCAGTAATATTGTGTACTTAAGTCAGAAAAACTCATTGGTACACGCCCGGATTCGAACCATGGCCCTATGGGGCCTTATGAATTTGAGACAGGTTCGTTGTGCTCTGGGCTATCACGACATCGTACCTACTCATATTGACATGGAATTGATGACTATTATTAGTCAGTAAATAAACGGTAATCTATATTAATAAAATTGAAGTGTCTGTCTGTCTGTCTGTCTGTCTGTCTGTTCCGGCTAATCTCCGAAACGGCTAAACCGATTTCAATGAAACTTTGCAGACGTGCAGAGGGCATTACTGCGGGTAACATAGGGTACTTTTTATCTGTCTGTTTGTCCATCTGTCTGTCTGTTTGAGCTGATCTCAAAAACGGCTGAACCGATTTCAATGAAACTTGGCAGACGTGCAGAGGGTGTTATCATGGGTGACAAAGGCTGCTTTTTGTTTTTCTGTATGTCCGTCTGTCGGTCTGTTCGGGCTGATCTCCGAAACAACTGTACCGATTTCAATGAAACTTCGCAGACGTGCAGAGGGCATTATTATGGGTTACAAAGGCTATTTTTTGTCAATCGCAGACCTATCGTGTTGGTACTCAAGCTTGATGTTTTGACGAGATCTATGTATCCAAGTGACCACATTTTTAAATGACTATTTTTTCGAAACCATCAATCACAGACCTATCGTGTTGGTACTAAAACTTGATGTATTGAAGATATCTATGTGACCACGTGACCAAATATTTAAATGCTTATTTTTTCGAAACCATCAATCTCAGACCTATCGTGTTGGTACTCAAACTTGATGTTTTGAAGATATCTATGTGACCACGTGACCAAATATTTAAATGCTTATTTTTTCGAAACCATCAATCTCAGACCTATCGTGTTGGTACTCAAACTTGATGTTTTGAAGATATCTATGTGACCACGTGACCAAATATTTAAATGCTTATTTTTTCGAAACCATCAATCTCAGACCTATCGTGTTGGTACTCAAACTTGATGTTTTGACGAGATCTATGTGACCACGTGACCAAATATTTAAATGCTTATATTTTCAAAACCATCAATCGCAGACCTATCGTGTTGGTACTCAAACTTGATGTTTTGACGAGATCTATGTGACCACGTGACCACATTTTTAAAAGCTTATGTTTTCAAAACTATCAATCGCAGACCTATCGTGTTGGTACTCAAACTTGATGTTTTGACGAGATCTATGTGTCCATGTGACCACCTTTTTAAATAACTATTTTTTTGAGACCATCAATCGTAGACGTATCGTGTTGGTACTCAAACTTGATGTTTTGACAAGATCTATGTGACCACGTGACCAAATATTTAAATGCTTATTTTTTCGAAACCATCAATCGCAGACTTATCGTGTTGGTACTCAAACTTGATGTTTTGACGAGATTTATGTGACCACGTGACCAAATATTTAAATGCTTATTTTTTCGAAACCATCAATCTCAGACCTATCGTGTTGGTACTCAAACTTGATGTTTTGAAGATATCTATGTGACCACGTGACCAAATATTTAAATGTTTATTTTTTCGAAACCATCAATCTCAGACCTATCGTGTTGGTACTCAAACTTGATGTTTTGAAGATATCTATGTGACCACGTGACCAAATATTTAAATGCTTATTTTTTCGAAACCATCAATCTCAGACCTATCGTGTTGGTACTCAAACTTGATGTTTTGAAGATATCTATGTGACCACGTGACCAAATATTTAAATGCTTATTTTTTCGAAACCATCAATCTCAGACCTATCGTGTTGGTACTCAAACTTGATGTTTTGACGAGATCTATGTGACCACGTGACCAAATATTTAAATGCTTATTTTTTCGAAACCATCAATCTCAGACCTATCGTGTTGGTACTCAAACTTGATGTTTTGACGAGATCTATGTGACCACGTGACCAAATATTTAAATGCTTATATTTTCAAAACCATCAATCGCAGACCTATCGTGTTGGTACTCAAACTTGATGTTTTGACGAGATCTATGTGACCACGTGACCACATTTTTAAAAGCTTATGTTTTCAAAACTATCAATCGCAGACCTATCGTGTTGGTACTCAAACTTGATGTTTTGACGAGATCTATGTGTCCATGTGACCACCTTTTTAAATAACTATTTTTTTGAGACCATCAATCGTAGACGTATCGTGTTGGTACTCAAACTTGATGTTTTGACAAGATCTATGTGACCACGTGACCAAATATTTAAATGCTTATTTTTTCGAAACCATCAATCGCAGACTTATCGTGTTGGTACTCAAACTTGATGTTTTGACGAGATTTATGTGACCACGTGACCAAATATTTAAATGCTTATTTTTTCGAAACCATCAATCTCAGACCTATCGTGTTGGTACTCAAACTTGATGTTTTGAAGATATCTATGTGACCACGTGACCAAATATTTAAATGTTTATTTTTTCGAAACCATCAATCTCAGACCTATCGTGTTGGTACTCAAACTTGATGTTTTGAAGATATCTATGTGACCACGTGACCAAATATTTAAATGCTTATTTTTTCGAAACCATCAATCTCAGACCTATCGTGTTGGTACTCAAACTTGATGTTTTGAAGATATCTATGTGACCACGTGACCAAATATTTAAATGCTTATTTTTTCGAAACCATCAATCTCAGACCTATCGTGTTGGTACTCAAACTTGATGTTTTGAAGATATCTATGTGACCACGTGACCAAATATTTAAATGCTTATTTTTTCGAAACCATCAATCTCAGACCTATCGTGTTGGTACTCAAACTTGATGTTTTGACGAGATCTATGTGTCATGTGACCACCTTTTTAAATAACTATTTTTTCGAGACCATCAATCGTAGACGTATCGTGTTGGTACTCAAACTTGATCTTTTGACGAGATTTATGTGACCACGTGACCAAATATTTAAATGCTTATTTTTTAAAAACCATCAATCGTAGATTTATCGTGTTGGTACTCAAACTTGATGTTTTGACGAGATCTATGTGTCCATGTGACCACCTTTTTAAATAACTATTTTTTCGAGACCATCAATCGTAGACGTATCGTGTTGGTACTCAAACTTGATGTTTTGACAAGATCTATGTGACCTCGTGACCAAATATTTAAATGCTTATTTTTTCCAAACCATCAATCGTAGACTTATCGTGTTGGTACTCAAACTTGATGTTTTGAAGATATCTATGTGACCACGTGACCAAATATTTAAATGCTTATTTTTTCGAAACCATCAATCTCAGACCTATCGTGTTGGTACTCAAACTTGATGTTTTGACGAGATCTATGTGACCACGTGACCACATTTTTAAAAGCTTATATTTCGAAACTATCAACCGCACACCTATCGTGTTGGTACTCAAACTTGATGTTTTGACGAGATCTATGTGACCACGTGACCAAATATTTAAATGCTTATGTTTTCAAAACTATCAATCGCAGACCTATCGTGTTGGTACTCAAACTTGATGTTTTGACGAGATCTATGTGACCACGTGACCAAATATTTAAATGCTTATTTTTTCGAAACCATCAATCGCAGACTTATCGTGTTGGTACCCAAACTTGATGTTTTGACGAGATTTATGTGAACACGTGACCAAATATTTAAATGCTTATTTTTTCGAAACCATCAATCTCAGACCTATCGTGTTGGTACTCAAACTTGATGTTTTGACGAGATCTACGTGACCACGTGACCAAATATTTAAATGCTTATTTTTTCGAAACCATCAATCTCAGACCTATCGTGTTGGTACTCAAACTTGATGTTTTGAAGATATCTATGTGACCACGTGACCAAATATTTAAATGCTTATTTTTTCGAAACCATCAATCTCAGACCTATCGTGTTGGTACTCAAACTTGATGTTTTGACGAGATCTATGTGACCACGTAACCAAATATTTAAATGCTTATTTTTTCGAAACCATCAATCGCAGACCTATCGTGTTGGTACTCAAACTTGATGTTTTGACGAGATCTATGTGTCATGTGACCACCTTTTTAAATAACTATTTTTTCGAGACCATCAATCGTAGACGTATCGTGTTGGTACTCAAACTTGATGTTTTGACGAGATTTATGTGACCACGTGACCAAATATTTAAATGCTAATTTTTTAAAAACCATCAATCGTAGATTTATCGTGTTGGTACTCAAACTTGATGTTTTGACGAGATCTATGTGTCCATGTGACCACATTTTTAAATGACTATTTTTTCGAAACCATCAATCTCAGACCTATCGTGTTGGTACTCAAACTTGATGTTTTGACAAGATCTATGTGACCACGTGACCAAATTTTTAAAGGCTTATATTTTCGAAACTATCAATCGCAGATTTATCGTGTTGGTACTCAAACTTGATGTTTTGACGAAATCTATGTGACCATGTCATATTACCTAAGTTCATAAAAAATTCATAAGATTTCAGGCAGTTAAATTTCAGAACGTTCTAGAAAGTGTTACAATGTTCTAGAGCGTCGCGTTCCTTTAACTGTCCCACTACAACTGTGCTCAACGCGAGCGAAGCCCGCGGGCGGAAAGCTAGTAGCAAAATAAGAATAACGTAAAAAAAAAAGGATACCTACTTCAAATATTAGTGACTCTACAATTGTTGTATTATGTCATTAAAAAGCATACAAACCAAAAACTACGAATTGACTTGAAGCCCTCTTCTGCGCTTAGCGTGGTCCCTGCGCGCCAGATTCACCCCTGCGAAATTGTGTTTGACATTGTCGATGAAGAGACGTTTCTGACTCTGTTAAAATCTCAGGTTAAAACCATGTTTAAAACTTAAAACCAAACGCCGCTGTCAAATTTATTTGCTCTATGATATAAACCAATCGAAAGATCCTGAAATTCCTGGCTGTTTCTCTAACAAAGCGGACCAGCGCTGCGTAACACACTAGCGAGGAAGCGGCGCGAACGGCTCACAAACGCTAATTACTGCTACTTTTAATAGACTTTAAGGGTCAGGCGGGCCTCAGAAAAATATCAAAAACGACAATGCGGCGGGGGCTAAGAGGGGAGCGCTCGGATCGCTAAACGCTTTCTTTGCTTCTGTTTCGCAGCCACTTTGTCTTAGTATGATTCATAGACCTAATAATAACTTGGAGGCGGCACATATCTAATATTTAATAATTAATTCAATGATTGTTGTCATAGTTTTATGCCAACAAAAGAATAATTGTTTATATGAATAATTAAAATTTGATGACAAACATTTACTTGTCTTTTTGGTTCTAATACAACTTCCAAACCAGTGATAAATCAGTAATTTTTTTCAAAGATATTACGAAACAAAATGTGTGTGTATACTTAAAATTCGATTAACGCCAAAAAATGAATATTGTCGTGATAACCTGAGCGCAGCGAACCCGCTTATAGCTTATGGTCTAGGAGGTCAAAATCACAATTTTTCAAGCAGCATATACAGTTAACGCAACCACTCTGCGCAGGAATACATACCAATTATTTTTTTCTGACTTAAGTACATCATTACCACTAACTCCGTGCCTCGTAGAGCACGTTAAGCCATCGGTCCCGGTTGCTATCAACGTATGGCAGTCATTAATATTCACCAACCCGCACTGGAGCGGCGTGGTAGATTAAGCTCCAAACACTTGAGAGGAGGCCTAACCTATGCAATGAGGCATAAAGAACTGGTGGAATTGGAAGTGGGAATATTGTAAAACGGGTGTTTGTACGCATAAAAATAATAATTGATTTTTTCGAATAAGAACACATCAAATCAAATCAATCAAATCAAAATATCTTTATTTCGTAGTTATGTAACATAATCTTGAAATACGTCGCAAGAATGAATTTTATTACTTTGTGGAAGAACGTCACCACAAAGGCGCATTCAAAATGCTGGTTCCTCTCAGAAGAATACGCAAGAAACTGAGGGACGCTCTTTTTTAAGCGACTTCAAAAAAGAAGGAGGTTACTCAATTCGACCGTATATATGTTTTTTTTTTTATGTGTGTTCAGGGATAACTTCGTTGTTTATGAACCGAATTGGATGATATTTTTTTAGTGAAAGGGAGATATCTCCGAAATGGTACCATGATAAGGAAACCAGGATCTGATGATGGCATCTCAGAGAAATCGAGGGCAACCTTCGAAAATCGTATTTTAAAGTATCGTATTTTAAGTATTTTGATAAAATATTACTACTAATACTATTTAATGAAGGTCGGGAGTCGATCTGATGATGGAGCTGAAAGACAGTCGAGGGAACTCCTCAACGACTTACAGTAATTACCTGGTGTTTGGACTTGATTCATTTCTATTGATGAGATCTTTGCACCCATATAGATTATAAGTGCCATTACAGGTCTGATGATGGAGACCATACACAATCGAGGGAACTCCACAACGATTTACAGCAATTACCTGGTGTTTGTACTTAATTCATTTCTATTAATGAGAACTTTGCACCCATATAGGTTATAAGTACCATAACAAGTCTGATGATGAAGACCATACACAGTCGAAGGAACTCCTTAACGATTTATAGCAATTACCTGGTGTTTGGACTTGATTCATTTCTATTGATGAGATCTTTGCACCCATATGGATTATAAGTGCCATTACAGGTCTGATGATGAAGACCATAAATAGTCGAGGGAATCCCTCAACGATTTACAGCAGTTACCTTTTGTTGGGCTTCTTTCATACGGTTGAATATGCCAAAATGTTCAGTTCGCACAAAAATAATAATTAAAATTGAAGTTTTACATAGGAATACCACTGCCTACTAAGCATGCTGATGCGTCAATTTGACACTGAATTTACGTTGCGTAATCGCGGTGCTGTCTCATTAGAGTAGCGCGTTTAGTAGCCCCATTTATACCAAATACAAATAAGTTACAGATGCGTTCAACTAAAAATTGAAAAATAAAATAATTTAAAAAATAAATAAAAACCGACTTTGAAAACATAAACTAAAAAGTTAAAAATAAAATTTTCACTTTAAAGAAAGGAGCATTAACAGGCGGCATATAGTTAATGAAGTCGGTGCCAACTCAGACACTTTAAATGGGTACTTACCAGGTAATAACAATTACAACAATGATATATTTATAACAATAACAAAAATAGAACACAATTTAAAGTGTCTGAGTGAGTAGGCACCGAGTGAAAATTTTAAAGTGAAAATTTTATTTTTAACTTTTTAGTTTATGTTTTTGAAGTCCGTTTTTATTTTTTTTTTTTTAACAACATAATAAAAAAAATTTAACAATAACTGCTTAAAGAATAATATTATTGAAACAAACTGATAGGCGAGCGGCTTACACCCATGGATTTTTATCATCTAAGTAGTCTGATACTTTATATTAAGCTTTTGCGTAAAGCTTTCGTTTTATTGTAGTTTTAAACTTGTTAAGGGGTAGATCTTGAATGTTAGCTGGGATTTTATTGTAAAAGCGTATGTACATTGCCCTATAAAAGATTTTGTGATTTTATTGAGGCGGCTGGCATGACTAGCAAGTTTATCAAGTTTTAGACCAAAGACATTGTTATCTGTCTTTCGGTTCAAAAAGACGTTATTATGTTATCTTGTTGTCTTCATTACAGACAGAACATTATGCACCTAACTATAGGTTATAGTGGAAATTATTTTTGTATATCAAAAAGGGACCGTTCACGAAATAAAATAAAAATAACCGTTATAGACCAGAAACAACGTCTACTTATAATTTTGGGTAGAAAAAAAATTTACAAATATAATTATTTTCTATACTTTCTTCATTTCGTATTTTTCTTTTTTATTATCACTATTCAGTTTTTTTTCGTTTGGTTTTTGGGACGATATATCCTCTTTCTTTTTTGTTTTCGTTTTTTCGTTTTCCTTTTCGCTGTTTCGTCTTTTTTTCTTGGTTGTTATTTTAAATTTTTTCTTTCGTATTTTCTCTTTGTCATTTTTTTTCAATTTGGTCACGTGGTCACATCGACCTTGTTAAAACACTAACTTTGAGTACCAACACAGTAAGTCTGCGCATGCATGGTTTCGAAAATATGAGCTTTTAAAAATTTGGTGATGTGGTCACATAGATCTCGTTAAATCCTTAGGATTTTCATGTCGGAACTTTCTTCTTTTTCGATTTTATTAATAGACCTTTGTATTTCCTTTTATTTCCCATCTTGAATACTAAAACACAGAAAGAAAATAAATATATAACTTCCGAACTAACTATCGATGCACCCCTAATAAGTAAATTCGATATGTACGCACGTGTCTACTTGAACACACTCATACCATAGTAAAAGTCTACCAAGCGCCAATACGCTGCGCAGTTCTATTCACGAATACTTACGCGGCCGCCATTGCAGTGCTTCATTGGTTACTCAGTGACAGAGAGTCTAGAGTTTTTATTGCGTCTATATTCCTGGACCCTTCGTTGCTTTCTATTGAATTGTTCCAATGCAGTTCTTATTTATAAATGCTGTCCCGCACATAAATGTTTAATTTTGATACTTATATTCATTCCGCTTGTAATCACTTTTATTTTTGTGATTACGACCTCGACTATATAGTTATAACTGTCACACAATGAACCCACTTCTTTATACTATTCGAATCCGCAATAAACCTTTTTTAGCTGTTCAAATCTGTCAAGACACCCTTATCGTTGTAGTCAAATAAAGGCCTTCTATATTCCGATAATTTATTACATAGGGGGGCGTGGTTATTCTACTGGTCAAATGGATATAAAAACGTATTTACACGGTGTTTAGCTGAATTGAAAGTAGAATTAAAGAGGCCGGGTGTATTGGTTACATGGAAAAAACAGAATCAGCCGAATGGTATATTTAATATCATAAATATTTAAAATCAATGTATAACTGTGTAGTCCATGCGGACTACATTACCATTAAATATTACCCATGTTACTCGCTGATAATGTAGCTTTCCATAGGTGAAAGATTTTTTAAAATCTGTGTACTGAGTAGCCTACGCGAGTGGAGCCGCAGACACAAAGCTAGTATCTTTATAAATTATAGCCTATATGTTATTCTGATGTATATAATATACCTTATGGTATATTATATTAGAGTTTCATTAAAATAAATTCAGTAGCTTTTGCATGAAAGAGCAACAAACATCCATACATACAAACTTTCGCGTTTATAATATTAGTAAATATTATACACTAAATAATGCGAAAGGGAACGCATGCGTTTGAAAAGGCCACAGGTGAAGCCTGAAACTAAAAGTAGTGGTGAATCTGTAAGGGCTCCCCAATACAAATAGGTGGCCGTGAACCTGTCTACATTGTTTGTTCGGACAAACACTTGTTAATATTGACCTCCGAATGTTCCCAGGGCTCCTTAGAATTTTTTTGGGCTGGCTATGTGATAATGAATAAATATAGGTATGCCCTTCTTGATTACTTACTGTCTATTGTTTAAAAACTGTAACGGAACGACATTCACAAAAGAAACATATTTTTGGAACATTTATTGTAATAGAGTGATGAAAACCCGAAAAACGCATTTTCAATTTTCTCACACAACTCAAGAGCCATAAAATCGATTTTGATGCAAATTTATTGATTAAATAAAGTTTAAAAAAAAACCGTTCAGATAATTTAAGTACAACGTAGAAAATAATATTTTTGATTTAAAGATAAGAGCATAAATGGGCATAAGGTCATATGCGTTTATGAAGTCGGTGCCAACCACACACTTTACGTGTAAATGTATAGAGTAGTAAGTTTAGTCTTTAAAGTAGGGTTCAAATTTTATTTTTGTAAATTTTTTTATTTTTGAATTTTTATAAGTTACTGTAATTTATATTTAGTATGAATAGAGTTTCTAAACACGCTGCTCAATATTTGAAGATATTCCTCGATTTCCCTGGATTCCCATCATCAGATCCTAACTTGGTGCCATATGCCCTTTCAAACAAAAAATAATTTTTCAAATCGGTTTACAATCGGCAAATATATCGAGTAATATACACACAAAAAAAAACATATAGTCGAATTGAGAGTATATCTTCTTTTTTTGACGTCATTTGAAAAGATGATATTTCAACTAGAAAACCAATAATAAAAAAGTATTTAAGTAAGTAAGAGTAACTTACTACTCTTAAAGAAAAAAAAATAATTTAACGCATCAGTTTCATTCGTGACTGGATGTAATTTGAACGAATATTATAAAATATTTTAAATTTAAAGTAAATTAGAATCAACTCTAATATTATCTTAAACGCCTTGTACAAAGGTGAGAGTGCGTGTGCGTACAAAGACGGCAGCTGTTGACATATCATAACGCCCTTCAATAGAGGAGGTGTGTGGGCGATATGTACCATCTACGATAGTCTAACGATCTTGATTTTATGGTTTATTTATTTTTTAATTGACGAAGGAAAATAAGGAGGTTCTTAAGCAGACACGCATCTTTATATATATATTTGTATAACTTAATTTTGATATTCAATTTGGATGATTCTTGTTCTATTGGACAAGAAGTATATACCTTAAAGTCGGTCTTATTTAGAGTTTTTAACATTGAAAATGGTTATCAGTTATGGGGGGGGGGAGTGTAATTCGGCTATATTTCCTAAATTTAAGATGATAGATGAAAGGCGGTGTGTAGAAAGATGCAAAGGCTTATGGGGCATCGCATAATACAAAATTTTCTAAAATCGGTTCGTAACTTTTTTCGGAAAATCGAAAATGGTAAAAAAGACTAAATTTTCCGATTTTTCCGACAAAAAGTTGATCAAAAACGAAAACCGATATCGAAAAATTTAAAAAAACTCCCGAGGCGGATAAATTATATACCGTTTGGTAAAAGAAATTTTGGAATCGGTCGAAAACTGTTGGCTGGGGAGGTGCCCTTTTCATTGAATGATTATCAGATCAGTTACCCCGGAGAGTGAGATTCGGCTATTTTTCAAAAAGTTATAAAGGTAGATGAAAGGCAATAGTGTCAAAAGATGCAGCTCGTGGGGTATTGTATGCTACCAAATTTTCGAAAATTGGTGTATACCTAACTTTTTTATATTTATAATATATTTTTTTATAATTATAATATTTTATAAAATTGTTTGAGAAGTAATCTAAGTTTTTATTTTTGATGTTCATTTTCAAATCCGTAGATTTTTTCAAATTGGATACAGTATATCTCGTAGTTAACTAATAACAAATTAAACTGAGGATAAAATCTGAAAAGTGAGAAAAAAACCACTCCTTTTGATTTCAAAGCAAAATTCACAGCGCAGCACAGCTCAGAGCGAGTGTGTGCTAATTAACTGACAACAAACAATCATTAACAACGTCAGAAAAAAACAGAGGTCAAATATCACAAGTTCAAGATTTTCAAAACCACATTTCACGTTACCTTAAATAAAATTAGTTTATCCGATAGTCTATTTTCCTCTCTAGGGCTCCTATTTTTCATTTTTAGAGTCCTGTACTTAAAAAAACGAAAACGAAGTACCGAAGACATCTATGTCACAATTTCGATATCTGCAAACTCATTAATCAAAATCTATAAGGTACTTCCCGTAGACTTAGAGTCATAAAATTTTGCAAGAAACTAGGGCTCACAGCGCAAGTAAAAGAAAAAAACGAAAAATGTTAATTTGTAGTTATCTCACATATTTTTTTTTGCAATTATGTCGGATTTTAAAAAAACGTTTTTTTTTGCGCCATATCTCGGTTACTAGCGGTACGTAAATACGTTATAAACAGTACGACACACTCAGGGAGCTAGTCCGACTCACAGTTGGCTGGTTGTATTAAATAATAATAATAAGACCTGGTACATCCCTTGCAGCGCCATCTAGTCCCAAAGTAAGCAAATATCATGTTTATATAATGGGGTACTAGTATAAGTCTGTAGTTTTCACAAAAAAAATTCAAGCTCTTTCGGTTAACCGCAGCCTCAAGTATAATAGTTGTCATAAGAAGTTTATTTGATTTGTTAATACGTAAGCGCGGATCTAATATAGTCAGTAGCAGTATGTTACATATTAAAATTCGGGAATCTTTTGCGCCTGAATGTAAAAGAATCTAAGTCTAAAATAAATTATTGTATTTCCACGACTACTGTTGTAAAATGTACGAACAATTTTCATTAATTTTGTGGAATAGGTAGGTATTATTTTCCTGTCTAGATTTTAAAAACATATTACACTATTTGGCCATTAATTGAGACATTGAACCAAAAAACATTTTGTTGTTAGTTTCACTTGTTTGCCAACAACCATAGCAAATTGAAATAAAATTATGAATCTAACTTTATTATGATTGAAGCCGATGTCACAGGATACTCGTTCTAGATAACAGATTATTGCTTTAATCAAACAGAAACCAGTGTATTCGAGGGGTTGAAACAGCTGAGGAGGGTCGATAAATGTTATGTACCTACTTGTTAAATTCTTACGTACCGCTGGTACTTTATAATTCTAGTATGGTAGATTGCCCGTCCGTCAATTCGCGCTCCAACGTCTTCATTTTTAGTCAGATTTTTTTGAAACTTGACACAGGGGTTCCCATTGAGTTAATTTTGCAAGTCCTATTTTGGACTGGATTGGATAAATCTATGCGATAACAAACCAGCGGTACTTAGTTATTTATTATAATTACTTTTAGTTTTTATTTTATAGGTTACAATTTTAATTAAAAAGTAGCCTTCACCGAATTCAGGGTGCCAACCCTCTTTAGTGATATATTTTAAAGTACGAATCATATTCGTCTAGGAAAAGAATGAGAGGCTCAAAAAATAGATCGAGATCTTAGACTATTTGTCCTGGGCTGTCTCCTTTTCTATAGGGGATTAATATATTTATTTCATAAAAAGAAATACTTCTTACTTATAGGGTTTTGTTTATGACTCTAGTTACCGTCCAAGACAAGTGGCCATTGAGTAGGTGTGATTCTGTGAGAGCGGTCACGGACGTCGTGGGAAAAAGCATTCCTATAAGAATTTCGAGCATTACCATGACAACGAGCGCCGTCAACATCTGTACATATATGGTACAAACAAATTTTACAGTCAACAGATTACCAAACTTTTTGTGGGCGATCTTGTTTGGTTTACGATTTTAGATTTTTTATTTGTGCTTTTGGATTGGATTAACGGCTATTTAAATCCGATGTAACGGTTTCCTTTGCTTACTTTGGAGCGATATTTTTTTTACTTCCGTACTCCGAAGAAAAAGCAGTTATAATGATTTACGGTGATTTACGTAGATGAAATTACATTCTGCTCGAACTACTCTTAAAACGCAAAAGAAAATTAGTGAAGACGATTGTATTTTCATCTGTATATATCACTGGAACTTCTATCGGTTTCTTCTAAAAACTTCTAAAAAAAATTACCACTTATATTGATTTCCTTTTTTTAGGGTTTCGTTGTATGCAGAGGTATGCCCGCAAATAATTTTTCTTTTTTTTTTATTGGAGTATCTTGCTGTTTTTTCTGTTTTCAACAGTACATTTTCATTTCAAATGTGCATTTTCAGGGTTTTGCGCACAAAAACCCTGAAAATGTACATTTCTCGTATTGGGACGCCCTTTAATTTTAACTTTAGTTTATTCAAATTCAAAAAGTTTTATTCAATGTAAGATGTTTATACACACTTATTAAAAGTCAAAATGAATTGATTAGGTACCGGTTCCAAAACTACATGGAAAAGAACCGGCAAGAAACTCCTCTCTGTTTATTTTATTTAAATATGTGTTTCTCTTGATTCATCATTTTTTTTTAATTTAAAATGCTTACAACTATTACAATGATGTCCAAGCGCACTTATCATTTAAATACTCGCTAATACAATAGTAAGCTTTTTTAATAAGTCGGACTTTAACTCGCTTTATAAATTGATTTGAATTAAAGTTCAACATTTCTTTAGGCATTTTATTATAAAAACGGATACAATTTCCCATGAAAGAGTTATTAACTTTTGAAAGTCTGAACCTGGGAATCGATAACATACGCTTATGTCTTGTACTTAAGTTGTGGCTATCACCCACCCTAGAGAAAGTATTTAAGTTTTTATGTACATAAATTATATTTTCATAGTACTGACAAGGGACTGTCAAAATGTTGCTTTCTCTAAAGTGAGCCTTCACACTATCTCTAGATTTTAATCTTTGTTATAATTTTTATCGTTTGTTGATATAGCGGCCATAGTAATACACTACACAGTCTGTGAAATTTTCTAATATCTATACCTATTACGGTTCAGACGATACTGACGCAATAATAAATTATTATATAATAAATAAATTATTTATTTACCTGAAAAAGTCATAAGCTTTGTAAAGACGCAAGATACTAATTATCTGAAAATGAAAACGTTTTCGTGGAAAATCGCAAATAGTTAATGATGTAAACAGGCTATAGAAGTGCCGGCTGAATAAAACCAGCAAAGTGTGAACTGATCAAATGCGTAAAGTGTGTGTACCTGTTCATCTGCCGAGGGTCCCGTCACCGCTGCTCTCATTCTCATGAAGTTAAATCTTATACGTGACAAAATAAGGTCCCTATGACCAAATTTTTCAGTTCTCGTTCTAACAGCTATATTACTTGTAATTGTTTCCGTTTTTATATTAAAATTCCAAAAGAAATGTTAGGCTTAAATTTCAAACAATTTATAAAACGAATTAATGTCCAACTCATGAAGAACGTTCACTATTATATTGACCAATATTTAAATGTTGAGTGTACATACTGTGCATAAACGTCTTTGTAATACTTTTAAACATTTTACATTTAAATAATAATAATAATAATAATAATAATAATATTCGGTTCGGTTGATTCTCCGAACCGATACCTAGTTAATTCATTTTGACTTTCAATAAGTGTGTGTAAACGTCGTTTATTGAATAAAAATTATTTCCTATTGATTTGACTTTTTCCGCGCTACGAGCCAAAAAGCGCGAATTTCTGTTCGCCATTCGTTTGGAATATTGACAATTTTCATAGCCTTGTAGCAGACGGACGGGCGGACGGACGGACAGCAAAGCCTTAGTAATAGGGTTTCCGTTGGTAAGTACCCTTTGGGTACGGAACCATTAAAAAACTATGGTTGTTGATGTTTTAACTGAATTCTCGGGCACTGTAAACAGACTCCATATTGTCTTTGTTTTGTTAAGATTGGTTTTCATTCGCAAAAATACATCAGAAAAACAATCCAAACAAGTTTAAAATTTAGATAATTTAAAAACTGGCGTCCGTGAGAAGTCCCTAATAACAACAAATGCGCCGGCGCCGGATTGATTTAGGCGCGCTGTCATTTCGTATTTATTGCCTATTGGTCGACGGTTCGTTGTAGGTATTAGAAGAATATTATGGACGTTATCTACACCTTAAATTCTGTAAATAGATTTTTATTCATTTGAATAAATGTGCAATTTATGTGTAAATTAAAATAATAAATAGTGCTTGATCTTAATCAGTTAATTTAATAAAATGCTTACATAACATTTGAAATGTATAAGTATTTATAATTCTACTAGTTTTACCTTCTTGCAGCTTAGCGTATGCTTACTGGTCTACTGATTTATGAACAGAATTAATATGTATTTTGAAAATACAACAAAAAACCTAATAATGTTAGGGACCGTTGTATTAATAATATTAACATATAATATACATATTCAAGCACACAAATATTTCTCTCTGGTAGGAATCGAACCCGCGATCCTTGGCTTTATAGTTAGGGAGTAGGTATTTCATAGTTCTCTGGTTAGGGTTCCTAACCACTCGGGCAAGCAGTCGGTCAACGGTATTATGTACTAGCTGCTGGCCACGACTTCGTCCTTCTCGCTAATCTCGCTCTTAAAAATAATTATATTAAATTTAATCATATTAAAATTTCACATGTTCAGATGTTTTGTAGAAATGGGATGCCCAAACACTGCCTTGTCACCACTTCATTATATGTGCAAAAGCTCGTATTTTCACATAAATTGTTAATTGATAATTTGAAGTGTACAGGCAAAAAGTTTTTATAAACATATTTAATTAACACTTGACAGTTTAGTGTGACGATTTAGTAGAATTATTATAAGGAAAGTTCGTTATAAAAGTAGATGTTCGTAAGTGCATCGTAAGCACGAAGAAGAACTTTTTTTAACATTTAATCCGTAAAAACACACATTACTTACCTACTTTACTATCCTTTACTATCTAATATCTGACTAGTCGAGTCATGTCCTACTATTATTTTTACTGACGGAGTCTGCGCCGGCGCCGCGATTTTGACAGATGATTTACTGAACCGAACCCGAATGGAGATTCTCTTGCTTTTTATATATATTTTTTTCAAGTTTAGAAATTACATCGGCATACCACAGACTAATTTTATACATACAAAAACGTTTCGATAACCGGCAGTATCGAAGTTAGTTACTATAGTAAAATTTTTAAGCTGAATAAAAATTAATGGTAACTTTAAGCTTGGGGTCAATCCTCGCCTTTTTTACGACAGACGGACAGATATTTTAATGTAAATAGGTTTAGAGTTACCTGTGTTCACAGGTGTTTCTCGTCTTGATGTTTAGTTTTATTATAGCCCTATTTTAAATCGTCTTATCGTAGGTATGATGTTATAATGTTTTCATTTCTTTTATTATATAAGAAGATCATTGCGTAATTTAGTTTTTAATTTTAAGTTATTAGGTAAAAAAGTAGGTATGAATTTAACGATTGATCTACGTATTTGAAATTACCTACATAAATATGGCATATTAAAATACTAAGTATTGAGAATTTATCTTGTAACTAGAAACCGCCTGGTTTTGTGTGTATGGATTACTATAATAATATTATCCTCGGTTTTACCAGTAACTGGTAAATTCCTCCGGAAAAAAGCTGTGTGGTGATTCCATTTAGTGCATTCGTGCTACGACGTACTGTCCTCGGTGACAACTCGTCGGTGTCTTTGTGGTTGTTTTTATAACAATATAGTTTGCCGTCCGCGGCTCCACTCGCGTGGACTACACAGTTGTGCCGTGTTGAACTTTTCTCTTTTTCCGGGATGAAAAGTAGTCTATGTCTCTACTTCAGTTTATAAACTATATCTATGCAATAAATTATAGCGGTCCCTGTACATAGGTACTGTGTAGTCCATGCGAGCGCAGCCGCAGCCGGAAAGTTTATTCGTTACAAATATATAAAACTACAAATATTTCCTCTTTATAATATTAGTGTAAATAGAACTTTTTTTGGTACACATGTTTGGTGTCATAGTGGATGGTCTAGATATTTTCTTAATGATATTGCACTGAAAGGGCTATATTACCTACACACAACTTTTTCATTCGCCGTTTTTGTCGACATAAAAAGAAGACAGGTCTCCGTTGGGCTGTATTATGCTTAGCGACTCATCATTCAGCAAAAATAGTTGAAATAGATTTTAATCTTGTACCAAACAAGCCTAAAGTTGAACGAGATGTTATGACTTACAAATAGTTGGTATAACTAATATTAAATAACTACTTAAAATTTCTGACTCTAACATAAAGTTGCCTCGCAACTCTTCTCACCGAAAAGTGCCCATCATACTGGCGGCAAAGTAGCTTAAGATTCTATAAGTAGAACATCTTCGCGGTAAATAGGCGACGCAAGTGGGAAGAAGCGGTGCGGTGGGGCAGAGAACGTTTCCCGACGATCACAACTATCACTACCACGAGCGTCGGTAGAGCGGACAAAAAAGGTTTAGTTAATTTGAAAAAAAAAGTATTAAAATGTCACAGAAGTTTACGTGTGTATAATAGATTTGACATATATGCGAAACTACGAACGAAAGATATTTGTTAGTAGGTACGCGATGTCGATTACACGTGGTGTGTCTCGCGCTAAATATTAGTAAACCGGCGCTAGTACCGAAGATGACTTACCTACTTACTCGGGGCCGCGCGCTCCAAGTACTTTGCTGGCGGCTTTACCGCACTGGTATGGCCAGCGAAATCTGCGCAAGAACGAATCCGATACACGGTTCCAAACCCTTCTCTTTCAGACGGCAGCCTATTTGACTCACAAAGCTGTCTCGTCTCTGAACACCAAGGCACAACCAAGGTCCCATCGTCTCGATATTGACCAGTACGAAAATATAAGCATATTCCAATCCAAATTAGTGTATTTACCGTGTTTGTTTCCTACCGCTGTCACAGCCGCTGAGCCGACTGACCGTTGAGTGCCTTTAAGATGTGAGGACACAAACATGCCTATGTGCTAACGCAAGGCACCGTCCCTCGCCTTGGTTCCAAACTAAGTGAAATTATTTTTAAGGTGAATTGGGTAAAGACAGGATCTGGGGGAAGAAGGGTTAATTTGCGGGACCTAGGTCGCCTAGGGACTACCTAGAGACCGCAAATTAAATCCAAAGTAAGCAAGTAGGTACACTAATATACACTATAATATATTATAGTGTATATTAGTGTTTATGTTATTAGTGTTATGGGTTACTAGACAACTGATATTAATACTGCAATATTCGTTATAATATATACAATTATTTTACACCCAGACACGGAACAAATGAACATGTTCATGCAAAGAAATATTTGTTCCGGGCGGGAATCGAACCCGCAACCTTTGGTTCTGCAGTTAGGGTCTCTAACCACTCGACTGAGTCAGTCAATGAGTCAGTCAATGTCAGAAAAGTCAAAATCAAAGTCTTTTGATAGCTGAAACATCGCTTATTTCTAAGTAATGGGTATATTTTATCGCAGGGAGGACCAACGTTATATGGTTATATTTATTTACGGTATGTAAATAATTTTATTGGTAATAAGCTTTGTGGTTGTTCAAAAGATATAATTGAATTTTGCCCGCAGCAGCCCATCTTATAATGAAATAAAGACCGGGCAGATGTTTTCTACTTCGTACACAATCGGTAGTTAAAATTATATTCACTTCGGATTCTTTGCCAAGAATGCGTTAATTAATGTCATTTACACCAATAATAATACTAGTGCATTCATTATTAACTTAATTACGCAAAATAATTAGGTTGATTTCACCGTAATAAAATAAAATTGCTAGTTATTCCGTATGGACAAAAGTGTATGACAAAACCATACAAATCATAGAGTAAATAAATTTGACAACAGCGTTTGGTTTTAATAGAGTTATAAATCTCGCTTCACAGTATCGAAAATGTCAAACGCAAATTCGCGGGGGTAAAGACCGGCGCGCGGTAACCTCGCGGAATGAAACTCGACATCTTACATCAGCTAGCTAGAGTATGAGTGGTTAGACAGTAAACGCAGAAGAGGGCTTTTAGTCAATATTTGCCGCATGAACCCATAGAGCGAAAATTTCTCGGTAAACGTTCTTATAGAACAAGCGGTCACCACAAACACTTAGATACAATTAATTTTTATTATATAGGTAACATTTTTGCTGGTAGGATAGTGGTGACGACGGTAACTGGGGCGCGGTTTCTGGATTTTTCGTTCTGGTTGGAGTATACTCTGACATAATTTTGGAATCCGTTGCAGAAGTTTTTGATATAACTTTTTACCAGGTTGGTCCTCCCCGGGGAATTTGAATTCTGAAATTGAATTCGAAATTTTGAATCCGTTTTCCCTATGTTTTCCCATAATCATTAACGTTTTGACAGTCAGGGTTCGGATTATGTGACATCAATTTTGTGTGTGCGTAAACATTGCTCCTATATACATTACACACTAACTAGTAACTACACGCGCCACGTTAGGCGACGGCGCTTGTTAGAGATCCGGTACAATATTAATTTTAATAAAGAAACATGATCCACAACGATGTCCATAACTCTGAAGCTCTATCTCCCCTTCCCGTGACTTACTGTCGCTGTTCGTGTTGACCCCTCCCACACTTTTCCGCATACTTTCCCCGCATTTGCGACTTACGACATTGTAATAGGTCAGTTGAATAGAACTCGTTTTAGTCTTAGTTTTATATTATTCCTACTTCTATGACTCCTATGCTTAAACAACTATCAATCGTTTATTAATAAAGATAGCGAAGCTTCCCGCCGCCTCCCCACGGAGACACGTATAGACTGTAGGCGGAAAAGTCCACACAATTTCATACTTACACCCGCGGCTCCGCTCGCATGGACTACACAGTTGTACCGGAATCGTTATAATTTTTTGCATAGATTTTTTATTTTTATACATTATACATGGGACTTCCCACACAGCGCCATCTAGTCCCAAAGTAAGCAAGTATTATGCTTGTGTTATGGGTTACTAGACAACTGATATACATACTTAAATATTCTTTATAATATATACATATATAAATATTTTTTTTTTATATATATAACAACCAAGACCCGGTACCAGTATCAATATTCATCATATTAATACTGACCCGACCTGGGATTCGAACCCGGGACCTCTAGCTTCGTAGGCAGGGTCGCTACCCACTAGGCTAAGCGGTCGTCAAATAGATAGGTATGTTTACAACTGAAAAGTGACATAGGCTACTTTTTATCCCGGAAAAAAGGGTTCCGGTACAACTGTGTAGTCCACGCGAGCGGAGCCGCGGGGGAAGCTAGTAAATTATGAACAGGAAGCAACAATAACACTATCCCATTTCAGAATTTATCATTGCCAAAATAATTATACCTAAATAAGTAGGTTTGTCGGTGGGAAATAATCGGGCACGTGCGAGATAACTGCAGCCAGCTGAGCCGATATAGTTTTTTAACGAACTGTAACATTACACATGCGCCGTAAAAAACACAAAGCTCTCACACATGGCGTGCAACCGTCCAATGCGCTGAAAGTTCGGCGGCAGTTGACGCACTTTACAAGCGAAATATCTGGAGATATATTCGAAGACATGATATACCTATACTTAACAACATAAAAGTATGAATTGACTAGAAGCCCTCTTCTGTGCTTACCGTCTAACCACTCATACTCTAACTAGCTGGTGCAAGATGGCGAGTTTCAGTCCGGTTTCAGTCAGCGAGGTCCCCGCACGCCAGCCTTTATCCCCGCGAAATTACGTTTGATAGTTTCGATACTGTTAAATACATATTCGATCCAATTCTCACCCTATCAAAACCAAACGCTCTGTCAAATTTATTTACTCTATGCTTGACAACCTTTACAACTTCTATTTCTATGCCTAGTGTCTACGAGACGTAGAAACTACAAGGATGTGACAAACGGGACAGACTGACGGATAGACGGACATACAACACTCGGATTTTTTATAAAACTGTAACGAAGTGCTACGATGAGTATTAATACATAGAAGTTACCGTACCATACCACCAACCCATTAATGGCCCACTGCAAGGACTTAGGTCTCCCATGAAGCTGAGCCCATACCACCAGTTCCGTACCATCATCATCATCATCATCAGCCCATTTTTACCCCACTGCAGGGGCTTAGGCCTCCCCCAGGGTGAGGAGGGGGGCTTGGAGCTTAAGTCCACCACGCTGCTCCACTGCGGGTTGGGAACTGTAACGACCGCCATCTATTGACAGCGTCCGGGACCGACTGCTTAACGTGCCCTCCGAAGCACGGTGTCAGTGAAAATGTGTACTTAAGTCAGAAAAACTCATTGGTACACGCCCGGATTCGAACCATGGCCCGATGAGGCCTTATAAATTTGAGACAGGCTCGTTGCGTTCTGGGCTATCACGACATTAGGTTCCGTACCACCGTACAATTATTTAACACTACATATGTTAATGATTTATGATTTAGTAAAAGATATTTATTGTAAAAACTTTTATTTTCACGTACACCATCTATCACATTTTGGTTATTCGTTATAGGTACTAAGTACTATTCAAGTGGGTAGTGTCAATACGATAGTATATTTGAATATTTGCGTAAGTATACAATTAGGTATCAGACAAAAACAAAAAACATTACATGGTGTATTCGTTGTTCATACTAAATAGTATATAATCATCGATTTATTAGAATATTTCATATAGATTGCTTTTTTCTTTTTAATTAAGTGTTTTTGCGAATCGAGGTTGATGTTTTTTTAATAATTTAGTTTATTTCAAACTTTTTAGTTTCATTAATTAACACGTAATTACCTTAGTTTTGGTTACAGCACAGCAAATAAAAATCTTTGTAAATTACTAATAAAAGATATAAATAATTATTGAATTTTTTCGATGTTAGTTAAAATCGCACAAAAGTCTATAAACGCCCCTGTTCTTACACAATTTACTGGACTAAATTCATCTCAGGATTCATCCTATGACTTTATTACCGTGTATTTTTATGCTGTTCGTGTCGCACCTGTGCGTACGATCAGGTGCATGCGCACATTCGCGTATCGACCACACCGCAACGACCCCCGTTGTAATTAATTTATACGGTGTACATTGCTGCTTGTTTATCAACTGAAATTTTTAACATTTTGAAGAAACAGCAATGGATAACCATGTAATTAATTTTTAATAATGGTAATTTCACCTGACAGTTGTAACGGTTGTAAGCCAAGCCCAGTCATTGATATTTTGACAAGCTTTAATTTGTTTATTTCGTACAAATTGGAAAGGATCATTTACAGCAAACAATTTGTTTCATTTAGTGCTTATCGGTAGGTAATAATGTAACTAAAAACTAGAACTGTTACGTATAGTTTGCTAGATAGATTTTATACTATAGTATACAGCGGCGATGCAGTAGAGCTTGCAATGTCAGTTTTATATATGGAATGAAGGCGAGTGTGAAGTCAGTTTAACTTTTCTGAATTCAATATCGATGGGAAAAACATTGGCATATGTGACAGATGTCGGGGTGAAAAAAGAACTGGATATCAAAATGAAAATGTCGATTTCATTGTGTACCTACCTAAATTTAAAAAATTGTGTTTCTTATTGTTATTTCTATTTACAAGCCATCGCAATAGCTATTTGACTAAAGTTTTAATATAATAATAAGACATTTCTTTGCTACAAAATCATGTGTGCATCCTTAAATCAAAAAATTAGTCACACAAAACAAAAAGGTAATTGATACTGCAGTTTATGTACAAAAAGGCTGGAGCTCAGGTTTTGCCGACACACAAATGGTGTGGACGTTGTTTTTCAGCAACAGCCTAACGACGCGACGCACGCACGCACGCGCAGTACAGCATATGTAAACAATGTAGAACTTCCAGATTAACAATCCAAGAAACACCTCGCTCACTGACCTAGCTCCTCAAAAAGAATGATATTCATACAGAAAAGGAGAGACGAAGAGTTGGTGCCTTTGCTCAGGTAGGTACTAAGAGACATCACATGATAATAACGATCACATCTTTGAAATTTAAAGTTTTATTTTTAAAGATTATTTATTTAGAAAGGTTTTTCACATAGGTACATAGTGCTTAATCTATTTAAAATCAAGATAAGTGCTTATTGTAAATATTCAAAATATTCAAAATAATTAGTTAATAGAATGGTACCTTCAGGCACTTTCAGTTCTTGTCTACTTCTACTATCAAGATTTAATCAGAACAGCACAACTTTGTTCAATGGCCTCTACACTAGATAGTTGTGTACATATGTTTAGGAGCACATATCGTCCGAAATCCAAATTGCACTTCAATTTCGTGTAAAGTGAATTAATAATTATGCAACCCTAGATTGCCTATTGTAGACGGTGACCTTTCCGCCCGGAAGCTTGTCACCTGTCTAGCCTAGAACTGTGTCAGTTAGAACATGGCCACCTGCGCGCAAGGTGCGTCGCATCTGCCGGCACAACTGCCAAATCCACTGACGTAATCGATGTGCCGGAACCCTTTGTTTCGCTTTCGGCTAAGCTGAATGAACCATGATCATACCTTTGGTAGATGGTTGTTGCAAGGTGGTCAAACTAATAGTGATAATATGGCGGTTTCTTCGAGACGAAATCGACTGCTATGCACACAGGTACACACAGTGTCGACGTCGACTTGTAAACGGTACTAAAAACTAAAGTTGGGAACAAAGTGAACTTATTCGCGGCTGTGACGTCAACGGTTCTTTGCGTAGTTTGTCAAAATACCAATTGTGTTAGCAAAGGTCGCATTGAACTATGACGCCAAGCGCAGAGACCAAAAAATTCATGTCACTGGTATAGTCTATCCATTATATTAACCCCCACCCTTTGACACGTGGACACCGCATACCGACAAAAGATCACAAAGAAAGCCGCCGGCACTTGGCTGCCGCCTCAAAGAATACTGACGCCGGCGTCTAATATAACGGATAGACTTTAACTTTTGATAAGTTGACACGGGTGATTTTTATACAAGTGCAGAGCAGTAGTGAGGCGATGAGCAGTGAGGCAGGGGAAGCATGCAGTCCGCTTTCGACCCTCTGATGCCCATTTATCATACCGCGACATTTCGTACTTCGACATCAGAGCAATCACGAAGTATGACGTCTATAAGTGTGCTCCTCGTCTCTGAACTTACAATACGTACCTATGTTATCCATTGATATACATTACTACGCGTAGATGGGTTTTCACCATAGCTAGAGACAAGACAAATTTCAACAAATTTCAAATACATTTACATTCATTTACGTTACATTGTTACATTTCTGTTACAAAACACGAAGCCGTAAATAAATACGAGTACCACGTGACATAGGACTACTGCACGTCAATCCCAGTCGATGTGCAGATATCAATGCCTCAGAGTAAGAAGATAAGTGCAATGTCGGAACAGTTCAATTTAATAAAAATAAAAGCATTGTGTACGTATGAAAATGACTCCGTTATTCTTAATACCTATCCTTCAAAGAATGGTTTTACGGGTTTTACGCGTTGGTATCACACATCACACACAATGGTTTTATATATCTATGTATCTGGCAGTTCAATGATATCTCATTCGTATGTAACTTCTTGAAAATAATCTTAAAGTTTATCCCACCTTTTACGTTTGTTGTCTCACCTTTCCACCTCTTGAACCCCTGTTCTAAAAAAAACCTGAAAAATCTACAATATTAGCACATAGTACAATTTTATTAAGAAAATTATCACTACTATCTAGGCTCAACTAGTTCACGAGTCATAGCCGACCAAGTTGAAGCGTGGTTAGACTCTAAAAAAACAAATGATTTGTTGTTGGCTTCGCTGCAGAAGCCTATACCAGGCGTGTATCAGAGCATTTTAATTATTGTCGGTGGACAAAAAATTGGAAATTAAGACATATCGCCTTAAGTTATTCCTAAATGCCGAACGGTCGTGTCGTCAGGTGTTCGAGATTCACAAAAAAACGATCCCACTTTTGTTAAAAAATCTGTGCAGGTGCTCAAACGAAAAACCATATTTCAATTTGTTTAAAAATAATATATTCACCTTAGAAATAATAATAATGTATATATATTATAACCTTAGAAACTATACAAACATGACAGTTATTACAAAATTTGACATAGGCTAAGTTTTGAAATAGAAGTTAGGTCTTACTAGAATTATATTCATGAATAATTACATATTTAAAAATGTACAAAATAGTTAATTTTTTTAAAATGGGTTCATAGAGATACCGCGTTGTGACGACAAAAATATGAGCAAAAAAATTTACCACGTAGACCAAATATACACCAGTTTCGTTTTGAAATATCCTCTTTGAAGTAGAATTTTGTTCAATCCATGTGTGAAACTTAGTACTGGAAAAGAAAATGTAGATTCTGAAATTGTATTTCATGTGTAATTTTATTAAATGTTTGTTTCAAACAATGATAATGACATATAGTTTATGTAATTTATTGTGGAAAGCTAGTTTAGAATTAAAATATAGCCCATGTTACTCGCTAATAATGTATGTAGCTTTATATATATGAAAGAATTTTTAAAATCAGTTAAGTACCTAGTTTCTGAGTTCATCTGTAACAAATAAAAAAACAAAAAAATATATCAAATCTTTTTCTTCATAAATTGTACATTTGTTTACAACTTAACTTTTTATTTCATTAAATGTATTCAAAGTGTCCGTTTCATGTACGCAGAGTGAGATATTCGTGTACCTGTGCACCAAAAGCCTAGAATGAGCAAAGGGAAATAATTTTTCCAACTGTTATTTAAACATTAGATATGTTATTATGATCAGTTGAAAAATTATTTGAGCAGTTATTTTATTTTCGGGTGGTTGGTAAATTACTACAGCAGTAAAACATGAACAATAACAAAAAGAAAATTCAGCAGTTATTTCATCTAAATCGAATCACGCAATTCACACAAATCGAATTTCCACTCGTTACTAAAGTTAGTTTAGGAAATTCTTAACGTATAGGTATACACGCTGTAATAAACAAGGTGCACATTTAACCGCCTAATTTTTTAAAGAACTGTTTAGAATGAGAATACTTATCGACTAATTCCGATTTGTTAACTGATCACTAATAACTACCCATCCAGTTACATTCCTGCTCAATATTTATCTAACTGCCCAGTTTAATATTTCTTACTAATCATTTCTATTTAGTTTACTGATCAGTTTTTATTACTGAACTTGCTACTACTAATTTTTAACTTACCAATTTTACAATTTACAACTGTCGCTTTAAATCAATGCCATGAGCAAATATCTCTGGAGAGCAAATAACCTTTGGACTAGGGACGTCAGACTACTAGTGGGTGACACATAACAAAGAATACTTCTTATTTAAGTACAAAATCTACATGATAAAAGTAAACGCAACTGAATAATTAAGTAAAATGATTATGTTTAAGACATTCGACAGATCACAAACATCCCGGAAATGTGTCATAATTGCGCCGCTAAACGGTAAATCATTGACGATTAAGCTTAAGACGAAAGCTTCACACGTCAAGGACCCCATTTCGGTGAATAAGTAACTATTTACCAAATAAAGACGTGACAGATAAACTAAAGGGCAAGAGTCATTTTGTACAAAATATTTTCCTCAAAATTATTGACGACAGCTTCTTGTTAAATGGAAAAAAACTTTAATAAGTTTGTTAACCGAATTTCGCTTTTATTTTCTTGGCAAGAACATTCAAATCTATGCAACGAATTAAAATTTTGTTTAGTTTTGAAATACAAGGACACACGTGTGGTTGCAGTTTCGAATCTTAGTTGTTTTTTTTTTGTCGATTTCGTTTACGATCTCGCCAGATGTTCGTCACCGATGTAGAATCTGGAAATACATACACTGACAAAAGATTATGGTTATAGCAGATATGTAGCACAGGGAGTACTATCACTACATATTATAAAATAAAGTCCCCCGCCGCGTCTGTCTGTCTGTCTGTCTGAACGCGATAAACTTAAAAACTACCGAACGGAATGGCATATTATTGACACCAATAGACGGAGTGATTCAAGAGGAAGGTTTAGGTATATAATTTATTATTGTTTTGTGGAAATTAGTTAAAATATGATGATTGTTGTTGAAGAAGTCGGAAAAAATGAAGCCGGCTGGGAGCTTTATATTATATAAGATAACAAAATACTGAATGGAGGAATTGTGTCTCTTTAGTGGTCTCTTTTATAGGACTAAAGAAAAGTCCGCGTTGGCATATGTCTGTCTTTTATAGATAGCTCACTATACCTTTTTTTATTACCTTTTTTTATGTTTAAAAAAAATTGTGTCGTGAGATGAGGTATTTGGAAAGCAATTTATGCGGATACAATCCTTATCAAATTAAATACGTTATTTACCTTCAGCATTTCATGCAGATTATGATTGCCATTTACACCATACAATTTAAATTAATATCTTAGGAACTACCGCAAAATAAAAATAGCACACGACACAGAATATCGCGACGCGCGCGATACCGGACGACGCGACACGCGTTTTGTAAAATTGGGCTGAAGTTATCATTGTTGTACACAAATATTGTAATATTGTGGTTTGTTTTTATGTATTTAATCTTTACTTTTTCAAATATTCATAGAATTGGAAATAAAATACTGTCAAAATACTCCAAGTAGGATGAACTTACGTTACATATAAATCTAATTTAATCCAAGCCACATATTCGACGCAACAAGCTGATACGACACTACGACAGAAAAAAACATTACGGCTTATATGCTCTGCTACCCGTGCGAAGCCGGGGCGGGTCGCTAGTTACCTTATAATATTGACCTTAAATTCAAATCAATTTATAAAGCGACTTAAAGTCCAACTCATGAAAAAAGCTTACTATTATATTACCGAGTATTTAAATGATAAGTGCCCATGGACATTATTGTAATAGTTGTAAGCACTTTAAATATTTAAAATAAAATGATGAATTAAAAGAAACATATATTTAAATAAAATAAACAGGGAGGAGTTTCTTGCCGGTTCTTCTCGTTCTAGTGTTGGAAGCGGTACCTAATCAATTCATTTTGACTTTCAATAACTGTGTATAAACATCTTATATTGAATAAAAACTTTTTAAATTGAATTGAAGTGAATATTAGGTGCAACTATTGCGGTAAGTTATCAATTGCCCATGAGAGTGCATTTCGGCGCATGGGAGAAGTGAGTACTCTTCCGTTTATGAGGGCCATGACAACACCGCACGAATTGTATATTAACATTTTATTACAATTTTGTATATTTAGCAACTAGTGCGGTAAGCTGTCAATATCTCACGAGAATGCTGTCCGGCGCACGAGAAAAATGAGTGCGTTCTTCCAATCACATTCAGATCACACTGTTAGTAAGTTGTCAGGTCAACTGGCTACGAGAGTGCAGTTGAGCGCACGTGCGAAGCGAGTCCATTCATCCTCCCGTGTGGGCGAGAGATTACTACACGAATTACACATTAATTAATTTTATCAAGATTAAAAAGTTAAAGTATCGTAAATCAATAAAAGCTAACTTTGTAACCGAAAAAGCGTATATGGTAAAGTATCGACTAATTACAAACATATCAAAATTTAAAAAAAAATACTATAACATGAAAAATCGGCATGAATTTTCTTTTGAATTAATGACTGCTTAAACTTAATATTGGCTCTTCACACAATTAAATAAGTCAATGCGGCCGTTGATCCTATTTGACCTAAATTATTGTGCTAAGTACCGCCGTGCCGCATCCGCCTGACTTTGAATAGTCGTAATATCCAAGAAAATCGTGACGATTTCTTTTAAAATTAAATTATTTTTTATTTGGTTTTTATATTTATTATTGGCATATACTTATTACGTGATTGCTATTTCGATTCTCAACTCCATATCAATACTTACCAGATGAAAAAACAGCGTGTAGGTATATGGTGTATATTCTATTTGCTGTGTAAATAGGTACATAGGTACATTAGGTAGGCCGTGGATATAGGTAACTACATGGTAATCATCGATAATCATTATTTTGTTATTTTTTTTAATAAATAATATACATATAGTCATATAGTCTAGTTTAAAGTCTTTGTAGTTATAAATATAATAATTTGAGTAGGCCTAAAATATTTTGAATAGTTTACTTAGATTAAAAATAATGATATCGGATAAAAATTTAATAAATTAGACAATAATATTTAATTTTGTAAATTATGTATTATGTATTAAAGTTTCGTTGGCGAATACAATATTCTTTTAAATTGTTATCAGTACTAATTACAATTTGAAAGGAACCGCAGTGTCTTTGCCATAATCTCGGAATTATACTGAACTTCTTATAAACTTACCTTATTTGTGGCTACATTAACTTTTATTGGTCATTTTGCTCTCATGTAGTCCAGAGGAGACGCAATTAAATCGAGATAATTACTCGTCAAGTTTGTGTGGTGGGTACCTATTTATTTAATTGTATGTGTGTAAATTGTATGTGCTATTCAAATTTCTAAAACATATATCACCCCTTAGCCATGGCTCTTAGCTTGTTCTTCAAGCTTATATTTGTTGTGGGAAGGAATGAACACACAAGTCGATTCTAGTCACTTAAAATATTGTAAGAAATAAGTAACAATGTTTGTTAACTGTTTTTCTATAATATTGAATATATAATATATTTAACAAAGTACATCAACGACTGTAAATCAGATAATTATTGATGTACGTGTTAATTCTCTACCATCACTATATATAGGATGTCCCAGAAATCAACGTCAAGCTGGAAACGAGTGATGAGGAAAGTAGTGACAGTTATCAGAAAAGTATTAGAAAAATATTAGTCATGCAGTTTTGAAATTATGGCCACCAGAGGAAAATCTAGAAAAGTGACACACTATGATGATTTTTCATGTGGTGTAACTGCAAATCTTTGCTCCTCAATTAAGGGATAACCTAGGAAGTGTGCCATACCATTTGCCTAAATAGGCCAACTTTTAAAGTTACTTGCCGAAATAGCGAAGTACATTTTTTTTTCAATTAAGTCAATTCAATTTGGGCGATGTAATGAGTCTGAGCATATGGTTGGGCAAAATAGTAATATTTTATTCAAAACTAAGACTTTAATTTTATTTGAGACTGCAATTTCCGAAAGGATTATTCAGGGTTACATCGCAAAAAGAATCGAAGAAAAAATAAAAACCGACTTCAAAAACATAAACTAAAAAGTTAAAAATAAAATTTTCCCTTTAAAGAAAGGAGCATTAACAGGCGGCATATAGTTAATGAAGTCGGTGCCTACTCACTCAGACACTTTAAATTGTGTTCTATTTTTGTTATTGTTATAAATATATCATTGTTGTAATTGTTATTACCTGGTAAGTACCCATTTAAAGTGTCTGAGTTGGCACCGACTTCATTAACTATATGCCGCCTGTTAATGCTCCTTTCTTTAAAGTGAAAATTTTATTTTTAACTTTTTAGTTTATGTTTTTGAAGTCGGTTTTTATTTTATTTTTTAAATTATTTTATTTTTCAATTTTTAGTTGAACGCATCTGTAACTTATTTGTATTTAGTATAAATGGGGCTACTAAACGCGCTACTCATTAGAGTAATCGTGGTTCTGTCTCATTAGAGACAGAACCACGATTACGCAAGGTAAATTCAGTGTCAAATTGACGCATCAGCATGCCTAGTAGGCAGTGGTATTCCTATGTAAAACTTCAATCTTAATTATTATTTTTGTGCGAACTGAACATTTTGGCATATTCAACCGTATGGAGGAAACTCAACAAAAAGTAACTGCTGTAAATCGTTGAGGAATTCCCTCGACTGTTTATGGTCTTCATCATCAGATTTGTAATGGCACTTATAACCCATATGAGTGCAAAGTTCTCTTCAAAAGAAATGAATTAAGTCCAAACACCAGGTAATTGCTGTAAACCGTTAAGGAGTTCCCTCGATTGTGTATGGTCTCCATCATCAGACCTGTAATGGTTCTTATAACCCATATGAGTGCAAAGTTCTCATTAATAGAAATGAATTAAGTCCAAACACCAGGTAATTGCTGTAAATCGTTGAGGAGTTCCCTCGATTGTGTATGTTTTCCATCATCAGACCTGTAATGGCACTTATAATCCATATGGGTGCAAAGATCTCATCAATAGAAATGAATCAAGTCCAAACACCAGGTAATTGCTATAAATCGTTAAGGAGTTCCTTCGACTGTGTATGGTCTCCATCATCAGACCTGTGATGGTACTTATAACCCATATGGGTGCAAAGTTCTCATTAATAGAAATGAATCAAGTCCAAACACCAGGTAATTGCTGTAAAGTAAATCGTTGAGGAGTTCCCTCGATTGTGTATGGTCTCCATCATCAGACCTGTAATGGCACTTATAATCCATATGGGTGCAAAGATCTCATCAATAGAAATGAATCAAGTCCAAACACCAGGTTATTGCTGTAAGTCGTTGAGGAGTTCCCTCGACTGTCTTTCAGCTCCATCATCAGGTCGACTCCCGATTTTCATTAAATAGTACTAGTAGTCGTACTTTATCAAAATACTTAAAATACGATACTTTAAAATACGATTTTCGAAGGTGGCCCTCGATTTCTCTAGGGTGCAATCATCAGATCCTGGTTTCCTTATCATGGTACCATTTCGGAGATATCTCCCTTTCACAAAAAAAAAATCATCCAATTCGGTTCATAAACAACGAAGTTATCCCTGAACACACATTAAAAAAAAAAAGTAAAAAAAAAACATATATGCGGTCGAATTGAGTAACCTCCTTCTTTTTTGAAGTCGCTTAAAAAGTAAAGATTTGCAGTCACAGTACCTACTTGAAAAAACATCACAGGGTGTCAGTTTTCTCGATTTGTTTTTGGTTCCCTAGCTCTTACTGCAACATCTTGACCAACTACTACTGAAAAACCATCACCATAGAACTAACTTCGAAAATGTGTGATTTTCTCCAAAATCGTCGATTATATATGAGCTTATTTTTAAATTTTCTGTAATAACCAATTATTAGCGCTTTCTTGAATTATCTCCTGACTGTTTCCTAATAATTCTTAATAACTAAAACACAAAACATACAAAACTGACATTTCTATAAGCAGTGGTAAAGTGAATAGCGATCGCTCGCCGACAATAAAATTACTTGTCTGTTGTATTACTTGTTGAGACGCACAGCTGCGATAGCTTGAAGCGTGCGCCAAAACTACGCTGTAACCAATATCGAAAAACTATAGTCGGAATTACAATTACATCGTATTAAAAAAATATTTTTTATTGCACTGAAGTGGTCGAAACGAAAAAAATTGTACAATCAGTAACTTTATTTTCAATATTTTTGCTATCATATTAATACGGTTTTTATGACATCGAAACTTGAATCGTAATGTTGTATTTTACAGTACTAGGTCTTTTTACTTTCTACCAATAATCACAAACGAGAGTTCTGTTTGTAACGCATGCGTAAACCGCGACAAGTACCTAGCCCGTTCCCGCCCTTAGCTTCCGCTATTATTACCTTTGAAGTATGTACCTAATTTTTATCGCAAATGTATTGAAAAACGTCATATGATGCTCGTACTCAGTAATCTGGGTATTATAGTCATCGGTTTATTATAAGCAAATTCTTCGCCTCGTGCCTATAAACACCTCGACTATAATATGCAACTAACTGTACTTGCATCATATTGTACTATTAACAGATCGGTTTAAAGTAGGTACCGGATGAAAGGAAATCATAGATATGCATTGCATGCTGTGAATGCTAATTGTAAAACTTTTAAATTATGCTATATATTTAAGAGACTTTTCCGCGGCTTTCCCAAAATTAAGTGTAAAACTTAAAAACCGTGACAAGTAACGCCATCTGTTCCTAAACTTTGGAATTAAAGGTTTATAGTTTTTTGAATTTATTCAATATTTAAATGAAATCAAATATTTTTATTTCGTAGTTATATAACATAATCTTGAAATTCGTCTTAAAAGTGAATTTATTACTTTGTGTAAAAAGCATCACCACAAAGGCGCAATCAAAGAAGTGCTGATTCCTATTAGAAGAATACGCAAGAAAATGAGGGATACCAGACATTGTTATTTCTAGTGAACATGACAATAATTAACAAACATTTTTAATTTGCTTGAAATGTGAATAAATAACTTGCCTATTTGTAAATATAATTTTGACAGGTACTTAGAGGCGGCACCATCGGCAGCTGATTCGGTAGTCCTCAAGGGTGAATTAAAATAAGTATGCGTCCCTATCTATTTAAATTTAATTCAAAAATCAATAAAAAAAGGCCGAGTGCGAGTCGGCCTCGCACGCGAAGAGTTCCGCACCAGCGTACAATATATAAAAAAAAACCGCTTCTTGTATGGGGACCCCCTTTAACTTTAGTTTATTTTTATTATTTGTTGTTATGGCAGCTATAGTAATTCACACTCTGTGAAAATTTCAAGTGTCTACCTATTACGGTTTAGACGGTATAACCCTGTGACAGACGGACATACGGGTTCCCGTTGGTACCCTTTGGGTACGGAACAGGCAGAACGTACGGAAGAATAGATATCGCATGTGAACCATATATTTTCCCCCGATAAATGTATCCCGTATATTATTTAATGTCTCAGATACCTTAGAACATCAATATCCCTTCAGTCGTTTTAACGTGAAGAATAATTATCCCACAGAAATCGTACCTTTTCCTATACAAAAAATCTCGTCGACTCATTGCTCTGTGGCTGCGTGATTGACCGCTAAACATACAACTAGGCAAACAACATTGATAAAAGCAGAGCAGCCTACCTATATCAGTCCTGACAACCTCCTTTTAATTAAAATCGGTCCAGCCGTTGCGGATATTCACCAGAACAGACAGACACTAAGATTTTTTGTATATAGAAAAAAAATAATAACCTATGTCACTCCTGATAAGTTCTTTTTCAAGTCTACCTCTTTCCTTATCTACCTCTTTCGCTAAACGCTTTTTCAAGTATTTGGGCCCACATCTATATAATAATATAAACAAGATAACTACAATATATAAATGTACTAAATATGAATGTAAAAAGAAAGTGTCACTAGCTCTTATGAAACTAAATTATGAGGAGACGGAAAACCTTTTAGACAGCGTTGCTTAAGTAACTAATCATAAAAATAAGAAAAACACTTGCCTGTCTATATTATAAATAAAATTCATGTACATGCATACCACCCGCACATACACACACACCCTCACCCCCACCCAAACACACCCTCCCCTTAAATACAATAAATGCATGCAAAAACTCTGTATATCGCCACTTTATACTGACATTTTGTTTGGTTTGTTATGGTAAAATGTATTTGCCTTTGTATAAACTGATTGCCGTAACTAACTGAGTATACCTAAATAATTTGGGGTGGGCGTCTGGAAACCTATAATACAGGCTCGACCTAGTTTAGGTTCCAGTCTTCCACAATAATTTACATTTTTTGCGATAAACTATTTTGTATTTTGTTACATAATATGCCTTGTAAACATTTGTGGAGGAAATAAATACTATTATTATTATTATAAGTCTACAAAGTTTCATTGAATTTGGTTCAGCCATTTCGGAGATTAGACCGGACAGCAAACAGAGTAACAAAAGCAGCCTATGTCACTTCTGACAACCTCCTTTTCATGTCTGCAAAGTTTCATTGAAATCGGTTGTACCGTTTAGAAGATTAGCCCGGACAGACAAACAGAGCGACAAAAAGTTGCCTATGTCATTTCAAATAACCACCTTTTCATGTTTGCAAAATTTTATTGAAATCGGTTGCGCCGTTTAAGAGATTAGCCCAGGCTGACAAACAAAGAAACAACAAAAAAAAACATATATACGGTCGAATTGAGTAACCTCCTTCTTTTTTGAAGTCGCTTAAAAAGTAGCCTATGTCACTCCTAATAACCAGCTTTTCATGTCTGCAAAGTTTCATTGGAATCGGTTGTGCCGTGTAAGAGATTAGCCCGGACTGACAAACAGAGAGACAAAAAAGTAGCCTCTATCACTTTGACAACCTCCTTTTTAGTCTACAAATTTCATTGAAATCGGTTCAAATCTATTGTGTGTGGGGAATCTACTGTTTCATCTAAAACTGTACTGCAATAAGATTTTATGCTGTGACAATAACCTTAAGTGATGTAGATCTTGGACTTAGATTTGCATGGTATATGTTGTTAGAACAGGTGGCTTGCTTACGCTGCATATTTAGACAGCTGATTAATTGCTTTTTATTCGCCCGAGGCAGTCTTTCAGACTATGATAGCTTGACAACTAACTAAACTGCTTTCGCTTTGTGTCTACACGAGAACTGACTTGATACAATTAATGGATTTTGCAGGACATTCATCACAGCTAAATAATTACTGCGCTCACAAAGAATTTATTCGTGACGGTATATTGAATTTAAACAATGGATTTATTAAATTAGCATACACAGGGTTGCATTTATATTATGACATTAATTGAAAATAATATGCCCAAGATACACGGCTCATTAAGAACACAACGATTATAAGTAATGTATAAAAATACATATTTTAATATATTTCTATAAAAAAACACGGTGCATGACCACCCGTGCCGATTTACCTACTTATCCCAGTGTCCCTACGGATAGCCTCAGGACGCTGTCCCGTTTTCCAGAAAGAGATGCTTGCTCCATTTCAACTTTCAATGCTGTGACAATTTTGTGATATTCCAATTTATTGTTTTGCCCCAGCAATTTTAATCATGCAAACTTTTGTCTTAATTCAATTATAATTGAATAATAATAATAACCTGGGACATCCCACACAGCGCCATCTATACCCAAAGTAAGCAAGTATTTGTTTGTATTATGAAGTACTAGATTTAAATACTTTTTATATATATCATACACATATAGATACTTTTACACCCAAATACAATTATAATTTTATTTAATTGCGAGTCGAAAGTCGACACACTTTAGGCTGATTCTTGTTCATATCCATTTTGTCATATTTTTAATAGATAATTTGTCTTAAGTCACGTTGACACTTTGAAGTCTGCGCCATGTGTAGCATAATTTACGAGCATTAAAAAACATTTTTTGCTCATTATTATTTATATAGTGGGCAGCATTTTTAAACTATTACTTAAAATTCTGAAATATTAACTACACGGGCCCTGTCAAAACTATAGTCACACTTAGTCAAAACTACCAGCTCTTTGGAAAGCGACTAGTAATTAGAAAAATATATATATTAATAAATAGAAGCTGATGGAAATTTAGGACCAGACAGTATTTTTTTTTAATTGTGCCTTTTTTGTATCTCATCTATTCATCTGTAAACGCGCCAAATATCATCTGTCATTATGTAATTTATTAATTGATATATATCTACCTATTAAAGAAAAGAACCTAGAATTTTTTCTTAGGAACTTCCATCATTACTGGCGATCCAGAATACACCGCAGTCAATTCCTAAAATCTATTCACAAATGGTTTCCTGGTGCAAGCTTCGTATTGGCGCCATGGTGTCGCCTTCGACGGTCGATACAGCGACCGCGTGGTAGTATCCAACCGAATAGAGGAAATGTCTATTCGCTTTGTTTTAAATTTGAATGAATTAACTTTCGTATTATTGTTAAAGTTAGGTGTAAACTGAAAATTCAACTTGAGTGCGTTTCGTGTTTGAGTGATTTTTAATTTTATCGATCGAGTTATTTTCAAACTGTAAAAACATAAGAATTCCTTAAGTTAAATTATTTTGAGTGATATTTAATTACATAATAACAAGTGCGTGTATTCTTATATAAAATTGTAACAAAGTGGTATACGCATGGAAGATATTTTCGGGACAAAATAATTGGATTGATTGATTAGATAGACCACTGTACCAAAAAATCCATAAATTCAATAAAATTTCACATTTAACTAAACAGCATGAATGAAAGTAAAACCTACAGTGTGAAAGTTTTCAATTTGAATTTTTTCAAATAAGAGGCAATCCGTTGTAAATTCAAACTCAATAAAACTATTTTGAAATAGTTTTCACAATCGTGTCTCTACTCAAACACAGACGTATATAATTCTAGTAATTTTTGAATACGAGTTCCTTCATGGTGCTAACGTAGCATATAAAGTAACATCAATAGTGTGTTTGGAAGAGGCATGGCTAATGAATACATTTGAAATTTCTGGTTTAGTTGCTTTCACAGTAGAAATTTTACTTAAAAAAAGGAACCAAGAGTTACTCTAAAATGAAGAATTGCAAGCTATAGTGAACGCTGATCCCTATATTGATACAACAGAATTAACAGTATGGTTTGTGGTTAGCATACCCAAAATATAACCCAATTTGCGCCAAATTGGCATAATTTGAAAATTGTAGAGATCGGTAGAACTTAATTGACACATAAATGAGCGGATTTTGCAACCATTTATAACTACGACGAAAATGGATTATTTACAATAACCCGATGGTTCAACCCAGGTCAAATGCCAGAACAGTTTCCTAAAAGAAGTTCACCCACAAAAAGGACTTACTATTCGGTCTTAAAGATAAACGACTACCATTTTTTCCGCAATTTGGACGACATTAGCCATGGAAATAAATTTACGTGTTCATGATCTACCCATCAGATGGCAAAAATACGAAGATAATATGGATAATTCTTGTGATTAAATAAATACTTTTTCCTAAGTGATATCTTATTTAATTTTTTCTCTTAAGAAATGGCAATTTTGTACTTCAACCCAATGACATTACATGTAGTTTTTAGATAGACATGTTATATGCGTTCTTGGCTGAGTCTGGAAAACTGAAAATGTGGAAAAAAGAACAAAAAATTACGTTTCATTCGTAAGTATCTATAAATATATAAAATTTTCACTAAAAAAATATATTTTTTGCCTATACATACAATAATACGAAATTTCGCGAGAGCCACTTTCTAGGTTTCGTCTGTATTGAAGTAACCAGTCTACCTCAAACTATGTATCGTCATCGCGTTAAAACCTCAATAAATAAATCTATGTTGCCAAGTAACTCATGTTCGTCCAAGATATCAGGGCCGCCAGACGTCATTTATTTGCTTATTATATACATATTTTAGAGCTTTAAAGCGTCTGTAAGGTGATACTGCCGACGGGAAATGACTGTTTTTTTACGACAGGTATAGTGTACCATATACGCAAAATCAGCTGTCAGAATTTAAGTAAGGTGCGTAGCATTTTTATTTATCTTGATTATCTGATACCTGGAAAATCTTACACATTTAGTTCATCAGAAAATAAGTGACGTTCTGCGACTCAGGGATCTTGCTCTATGCAGTTTTATTTTCTTTCCCCGCAAAGATGATGTCCGTAGCTCCGTAGTTTAAAACCTAAATAGGAATGTGTATGCTAGCGAAGCTGCCAGTGTTCGTTGTTAATTTATATATAAAAATACCATTAACTGTATTTTTTACTGACCAAGTAAAATACACGCGACAACGTTCTTGCCACCTGATGCACACAGGCGGCCGCATACTTACAGGTGCTACCAAATTAGGGGTCGCGAAATATATTGGTAGGTACACTCTGAGAAAAAAAATTGTGTTTGTTTTTTGTTTATTATTTTTATTATATATATTTATTTCACGTATTAATATATAGATAATCAAATTAAATAGTTCGATTCCCTGTTAAAGTACCAAATTTTTCTAAAATGTGATCATGCAGTTTTTTTCCTCATAAATCGACCTCGTGGATCCTTTGAACATGTTACACTATTTGTCATAGTTTAGGATTTGGTCGTACAGCTTTCTGCACTCCTACTCTACATGAACTATAACTATGCCAAATCTTACATTCCTCCGTGGGCATATATAGTAAGTTTAAAAAGGGGTCTAAAGCTTTTCCTTCACGTATTTATATATATATATATATATATAGATTAAAAAATTTTGTTTAAGGTATTAAAACTAAGAAAGCGCCTAAATCCTAAGCCACTCCGAATTGCACAGACATAATTTAATTCCACATGTATTACTTTACTTCCTTTTATTTTGCTTGATTGTACTTAATGTTCTAATTCGACAGGTGAGTATCAAGATGTTATGCGAGCGCGTGCGGCTGTTATCGCGTTCTTGTGGCATTTTTAATTCGATTTATATCGTTTCTTACTTATGCAACCACGTGTAAGTGTAACTTACGAATATTTTAACATATCGAACGAAATATTCGTTTCATTATTATTTATATGACACTACAAAGTTTATCTAGTCGCAGTTGAATTAATTTAGGCACCTGATCAGTAGGTACCTGTGGGAAGTAGATAGTTAATTATTTTCTTATATTTGTTGTATAACTTAATTTCGTTCTACTTTCACTCCATTCCTTGATAGACTATTTAGTGTCAGGGTAAGCACTTACATTAATTTTATCCTTAATTAACTCTACATTAACACATAAGTCATTGCTAAGCCCGCGTAAACTTATAATTGTGTTGTGGACGTGAAACGTGTTTGTTAGTAATTAGAAATTTTGATTTTTTTTTTAAATTCCTCCGTTTAAAAATTTACTTAACGTTTTTTTTTGCAATTTTCAATTTTTCGTTTTTATTTAGTACTTTTTTAAGATCAATGGGTCTATGCCCTACGATTGCTTACAATATAGGCTGACATTGGTGATGGAAAAGCCGTTTCAAAGGAATAGATTTACTGCAGTGCCCTCTGTTGTTTTATAACGACAATATTTGTCTGAGAACCTGTTTTGAGGTGATATCTATGCACTAATGCAAAAAACTACATAAAAATTGGCTTTGCCATTTTAAAAAAACCCATCTATTGCAAATGTCCTGGTAGCATAACCACTAAACCTGTCTAACAACCTGAAGTAATATCTAAGCTAGCAAAAGACCACATGGCAATCAGTCTACTCATTTTAAAGAAACAGATCTACTGCAGCGCTCTCTGGTGGCCAATAACCGCACCTGTTCTGAGGTAACACCTATGTAATGCAAAAAACACAAGATCAAAATCGGCTAAGCCATTCTACCTAATGCATTGTCCCGGTTAGCCTATTACCATTATACGTGTCCAAGAAGCTGCTCACAAGTGATGCCTATGTTAGGTAAAAACCACATGAAAATCGGTTTAGTTGTTTTAAAGAAACACATATCTTTATCTACTGGTAGTCTATAAAACAATACAACCTCTATACCTGTTCTAAGGTGACACATACGAGTATTTACTGCAAAAAATACAAGTAAATCGACTCGGCCATTTTAGAGAAACATATCTAATCTCTGCTTTACTTACAACCGTAAAACATAGTCCACAAATATATATAACTTCTAACCTCATACGAAACATTTTAAAAGTCTCATTAAAGCCTGTCAAATAGTTTTTAACATAGAGTTAATAAATTTCACAGCAGCTTTTGGTTTTAATTTGTAATAGAGTTAGAAATGTCACTTCACAGTATCGACAATGTGAAACGCAATTTCGCGGGGTTAAGGATCCTCGCGGACTAAACTTGGACGGAAACTCGCCATCACGCAACAGGTAAACACCAGCTAGCTAGAGTATGAGTGGTTAGACGGTAAGCGCAGAAGAGGGCTTCTATAGTCAATTCGTAATTTTATGGTTTTTAAGATAAATCATTATCTACATACACACATACAAAGAAGTTGACATCGAAATCTGAATTGGTTCTGCCAAGCCCGAGATATCTGACTGTGATCAAAAGACATACAAACACCAGAGCTGTCTGTCTGTTCCAAAAGGACCCTAAAAGCGTAATAAACACTGCCACAGTGGCCACATATATTTATTGCTTTAATTAATATTCTTTGTATCCCTTTATAGCTAATGGACAAATTCAGCTGCAAAATAATTCCAAAAAGAGCGTTCGAAAAACACCATTCACATCTTTAATAACAAATTATCAACAAAGTAAAAGGATAAATAGTGTTGTCCCCTCATAACGTCGTCTTAATAAGGTCAGACATGTGAGTGTGATGAATCGTAATCGTTTTGACTCGACAGACTTATTTTGAAAAAGTTCGTCTATAAACAGTTTTACAGGTGGAGTCGAAAGTAGAAAAGGTGTACACACGCACCGGCTCGCTGACTATAAATCCAATATTTTTTTTATAGTATCTTCTTAAAACCATTATAATTTTAATATTTGTTAATTTAACAGCATGAAATAATGTTTTAATTTTAAGGATATTTTTCTATAAATTAAGTGTAGGTTAGTACCGGATAGTATTAACTATTGTTTCTGTAATTTATTTATTTATTTCAGTAACAATTTATAGCTCACAATCAAGAACCAACACACTACAATTTAGAGCGACTTATCAACATAATTGTAATATGAAATCCAATAATCAGTTCATATAAATTGTACTCGTGAATCCCGGATGCATTTAGCCTGTAAAACTTGTATGCTTTTACTTATTTTTATTGTTTTTATTTTTACCGTAACTCATATGGTAAGCTGAAATGAAAAGACGATGGATTTCCTAAATTGTTGTATATTTCGTAATCACAGGTTTATGAACTCCAAGATAAAACTCTATATCCGTACATTATGAATTCTGCCATTAATCTATGTAAAAAAACCGAGCATAACAGGCAGGCTCGTGTTCCATACGCATACCTTCATATTTTGAATTTATTCAAATTATTATAATCAGCAGCTCTATAGTATTATTATAAACCAATACCATGACTATAGTGTATACTTACCTACTACTCATTACTACCTATTACAAATTCATAGGTATCTACATATTTTCATAGATTTTATAATGGATTCTATTTCATGATAATAGATGTTTTTTATTACGTTTTTTTTTTATAACGTATACATCAGAACAACATCTAGGCCCCAAACTAAGCGCTAGTTTGTATTTTGGGTAGGTACCAAGCGAAGACACCACATACGTATAACAAAGAAGACCTGGTACCAGTATCAATCATCATATAAAATACTGACCCAACCCGGGACCTCCAACTTTGTAGGCCGGGTCACTACCCACTAGGCTAAGCGGTCGTCACACACGTCTCAATATCATTGGCTCTCACAATATTTTCATGTTATCATTTAAAACTATTTACAAGTGTTTATATAAAGTTGACAGTGACCATATTTGAAGCTGATTAAAAACAATACGGTAACATAAATTTCGATTAAAAAACCGACACGACTTTCGGTTCGTTTTGGCATTCGGCTGACATATTTATTGCTTCGGGCTTTATATGCTATAAAGGCATTGTTTAAAGGCACCTGCAAGCACGCGCGCCTCTGTCCACAGATGTCCCTAATTACGCCAATTTAAGTAATTCGCATAAACACAAAACGAATTTACATAATTCGTTTCGAATAAAAAGAGAAATACTTATTATTGTTTTTTTTTCATTGTTGATTTACAGAAAGACATAATTCTAATTAATTTTGATTTTACTATAGATACTATAATACTCATCTACAGTACGCTCATTTGATATAGTGCCATCTGTTGTCGAAAAGCAGCTTTTAACGTTATCAAATAAATTATAACTTCAAGGTCAAAACACTATTTTTGTTCATTCATTCTACGATTATTTCATTCAAATATCTATACGTGTGTTGAATCATAGTTGAAAATAGTGTAGAACCATTAGAACAGTGTAGAAGCAAAGAATATATTATATACTTTACTGAGAATTTCTTGTCTCTGTAGAGGTTAGTAATTTTTACTATGAATAGTTTATAATATTTAAAACGGTGGGAATTAAGACATTGTCATACAATTATTAAAGACACCGGTTAGTGTCTTATGAGTAGCACCTGTACCTACATAGATCTGTTCTTTAAATGTTTACTTACCGTAAGACATTTTTATCTTGATTTAGTGCAAGGCCACACCATTAATTCTTCTCATTTATACACCTATATATTTTTAACGTCGAAAAAACGCAGATGTGTGCGTATTTTTTTGTGTTATGTAAAATAATATGTTTAAACTTGCATTTTTTCTGCAATGTTCTATAATAATGGCCAGAGATTTTAAATTTTTTTTTTTTTTGAGACTTCATAAAAAAATCCCAAAGAGAGGGTAACGCTTTTTGGTGAAAAAGAAATACGTGGTTTTTTTAGTATCACACACTACTAAAATATTAAGATTTGGCGCCACAAAATTATCCTTTTAGCGTGGGAATGCGCGGGTGACTGACTATAGAGTCGATAGGCGGCCACCTGAGGGATATCATACCCTTCACAATAGACCCGCGGTCGTCCGTTTCTGTACGGATAATTGTATCAGAAAAAATATTTCATTGTGATAAGCTTTTTTTCAAAAATGGACTCTTCGAATAATAGACGACGAAAAATTGTTCCTCTATATGTTTTATGCAAATGGGTTTATGGTTCGAAAGTAATGACAGCTTTAATAATTTACAATGTGTCTGTCTCATTCTCATATCTATCTCTAACATTTTCAGGGTTGAAAAACTTGGTAATTTTTATTAACCATTAGTAATTTTCTAAGGGTTCAAATTACTGGCGCAGCATAAAGGAACATAATAAAAATATGTCTCTAAAAAGAGTATTGGTAGTAAATAAAACGTTTCCAGCCGCCGGTTACAACATATTGAAAAATAAGTAAGTTCATATTTCAAAACCTTCTTTTAGTTATTTATTTGTTCATAATTAAACTTAAGTCTGTAATGTTACTTAGGGTCCAAGTAACTACATTGCCATATACAGACGACATGCCGGAGAGTCTCCCTGAAATTAAAAAAAACATCGCACAGGGTTTTGATGCACTCATTTGGAACACGAAGTATAAACTGACGGGAGAACTACTCGATTTAGCTGGTAATCAATTAATTGGTGCTATCAGTCTGAAAACCGGTAACCGGAAATGGTCGCACATTCTAGATGTTGTTTTAATTACTGACAGTTAAGGTTAAACGATACCACTGATTTTTATACAAAATTTATTTAACCAGAAGTAAAGAACACATTATTGTATTTATTTTACCATCTTAATAAGTTAAGTATATCGTTCTTTCTAACATCTTACAGTTCTAATTCTGGAAACAGGTCCAAGTCTGGATAATTCAAATAAAAAACACGCTCGAAAATTAGAACCGTTTTTCTAAAGGAAGAATATTTCTATAAATTTAACGACAATGTTACGATATATTTTGCTTATTAAGGTGATTTTAATACAATAAGTTTGAAATTATAACTTCTCGTCAAATATATTTTGTATGGAAATCAACTGTGTCGTTTAACCTTAAAATACCTGCTTCAGTACTAATTCACAGACTTCGTCAGTCAGATATGTGTTTCTATTGATGATAATTACATTAAATTTCCTTTTATAGTTGACTGACTGGTACCATACTTTTAGTTTATGCAACCTAGTAGCAGTAAGCAAAAAAAATATTATTTTAACATGATTGTAAAGGTGCCGCACCACACACCCAGCTGAATAACAGTCTGTGAATAAGCACTGTACGTGTAGGTAAGTGTTATTACTTTAGCCACCAAAATTCAGCGTTTAGAAAGTCGTGATCATTTTTGGTTAGGTACGCGGGCTCCCAGACTACTTTGTGTTTTAGCTACACTTACTTAAAATTTTAATAACGCAATTTTACGTTTGTTAGGTCCCCGTTTACGTGTAGTGTCGACAATGTCTTCTGGCACAGATCAAGTGCACGTAGAAGAAGTGAAAAAACGTAATATTCTTCTTGGCAACACTCTAAGAGTTTTAGATGACGCTGTTGCCGATATCGCCTTGGGTGTCCTTATTGGTGCTGCCAGAAGATTCAAAGAAAGTATTTCCGAAATGGAGAAGTAAGAATTAGCGATTTCACATACCCATTAGGTATATACCTAAAGTCACACCTATTTTCCAGAGGGTAAACAGAGTTTATTATTTTAATTATTATTTAACGGAGGTACCTATTGACATTTTTTTATGATGCCGCAGATTTGGTCGAAAAACTATGTTTTTATTCTAGGGTGCAATTTACGAATCCTACACATCCGCTTTATATTCTTCTGCCACTATACTCCACATTCACTCGTTCAGCTTTTCCACATGGAAAACCCATATGTATGTATAGATAAACACTCTTAAAAAATGCGAACTGGGTGATTATTATCACCTTGCCTTACGACACAGTCTATTTTATAATTTATACAAAAATTTGTGACATTTAAAAAAAAATCATAAATTATTAGGTCGATTACTATGTAGTGACTAATAATAATAATAACATATAAATTACAACAACGTCTAGGCCCCAAACTAAGTATTAGCTTAAGTAGATACATATAACAACCAAGACCCGGTACCAGTATCAATTTTCATCATATAAACACTGACTCGACCTCCAGCTTCGTAGGCAGGGTCGCTACCTACTAGGCTAAGCGGTCGTCTATGTAGCTATTTACAACTATTTTTAAGCGACTTCAAAAAAGAAGGAGGTTACTCAATTCGACCGTATATATATATATATTTTTTTTTTTATGTGTGTTCAGGGATAACTTCGTTGTTTATGAACCGAATTGGATGATTTTTTTTTTTTTTGTGAAAGGGAGATATCTCCGAAATGGTACCATGATAAGGAAACCAGGATCTGATGATGGCATCCTAGAGAAATCGAGGGCCACCTTCGAAAATCGTATTTTAAAGTATCGTATTTAAAGTATTTTGATAAAATACGACTACTAGTGCTATTTAATGAAGGTCGGGAGTCGATCTGATGATGGAGCTGAAAGACAGTCGAGGGAACTCCTCAACGACTTACAGCAATTACCTGGTGTTTGGACTTGATTCATTTCTATTGATGAGATCTTTGCACCCATATGGATTATAAGTGCCATTACAGGTCTGATGATGGAGACCATGCACAATCGAGGGAACTCCTCAACGATTTACAGCAATTACCTGGTGTTTGGACTTAATTCATTTCTATTAATGAGATCTTTGCACCTATAAAGATTATAAGTACCATTACAGGTCTGATGATGGAGACCATACACAGTCGAAGGAACTCCTTAACGATTTATAGCAATTACCTGGTGTTTGGACTTGATTCATTTCTATTGATGAGATCTTTGCACCCATATGGATTATAAGTGCCATTACAGGTCTGATGATGGAGTACATACACAATCGAGGGAACTCCTCAACGACTTACAGCAATTACCTGGTGTTTGGACTTGATTCATTTCTATTGATGAGATCTTTGCACCCATATGGATTATAAGTGCCATTACAGGTCTGATGATGGAGACCATGCACAATCGAGGGAACTCCTCAACGATTTACAGCAATTACCTGGTGTTTGGACTTAATTCATTTCTATTAATGAGAACTTTGCACCTATAAAGGTTATAAGTACCATTACAGGTCTGATGATGGAGACCATACACAGTCGAAGGAACTCCTTAACGATTTATAGCAATTACCTGGTGTTTGGACTTGATTCATTTCTATTGATGAGATCTTTGCACCCATATGGATTATAAGTGCCATTACAGGTCTGATGATGGAGTACATACACAATCGAGGGAACTCCTCAACGACTTACAGCAATTACCTGGTGTTTGGACTTAATTCATTTCTATTAATGAGAACTTTGCACCTATAAAGGTTATAAGTACCATTACAGGTCTGATGATGGAGACCATACACAGTCGAAGGAACTCCTTAACGATTTATAGCAATTACCTGGTGTTTGGACTTGATTCATTTCTATTGATGAGATCTTTGCACCCATATGGATTATAAGTGCCATTACAGGTCTGATGATGGAGTACATACACAATCGAGGGAACTCCTCAGCGATTTATAGCAATTACCTGGTGTTTGGACTTGATTCATTTCTATTGAAGAGAACTTTGCACTCATGTGGGTTATAAGTGCCATTACAGGTCTGATGATGAAGACCATAAACAGTCGAGGGAATTCCTCAACGATTTACAGCAGTTACTTTTTGTTGAGCTTCCTTCATACGGTTGAATATGCCAAAATGTTCAGTTCGCACAAAAATAATAATTAAGATTGAAGTTTTACATAGGAATACCACTGCCTACTAGGCATGCTGATGCGTCAATTTGACACTGAATTTACGTTGCGTAATCGTGGTTCTGTCCCATTAGAGTAGCGCGTTTAGTAGCCCCATTTATACTAAATACAAATAAGTTACAGATGCGTTCAACTAAAAATTGAAAAATAAAATAATTTAAAAAAAAATAAAAACCGAATTCAAAAACATAAACTAAAAAGTTAAAAATAAAATTTTCACTTTAAAGAAAGGAGCATTAACAGGCGGCATATAGTTAATGAAGTCGGTGCCAACTCAGACACTTTAAATGGGTACTTACCAGGTAATAACAATTACAACAATGATATATTTATAACAATAACAAACATAGAACACAATTTAAAGTGTCTGAGTGAGTAGGCACCGACTTCATTAACTATATGCCGCCTGTTAATGCTCCTTTCTTTAAAGTGAAAATTTTATTTTTAACTTTTTAGTTTATGTTTTTGAAGTCGGTTTTTATTTTAATAAATGATTTGAAAGGAGTTCAAGCCATGTCGCGTTTACTCACATCACTGTTTTACCATTCATTTTTCAAAGATACTCCACATATCCGTTGGTAGAAAAAGATATTAATGACTTATTAAGCTTTTTTTTTTAGGGGTGAATGGAAATATGGCGCAAATTGGACTTTAGGGCAAGATATATCTGGCACTACAGTGGGCATAGTAGGGTTAGGAGGAATTGGCCAAGCAATAGTAAGACGTCTGAGCGGTTTCGGTGTCACAAGATTTCTTTACTGTGGTCGTTCTGAAAAACCCGAAGGTATTTTAATTCGTTCTTTTTCGATAGAACACAAGTTATAATTTTTTTTTTTTAATGTCGTATCGACACAGGGCCTTATTTTCATGCAATGAAATATTAGATAATTAAAAGTCAGACTCAAAAGTTGGATTGTAAAAGCCATCTTAAAGATTGGAATAAATGGTGTTTCTGAAATAACTGAACTTCTTGTCATGCCAAAAATCAATATGACTGGTTTTTAATTTTTTTTCTTTCACAGCTAAGGAATTGAACGCACAGTACGTTAGTTACCATGAACTTTTAAAAGAAAGCGACCACGTGATTTTGGTGTGTCCTCTCACAGCAGAAACTAAACACATGATTAACGAGCAAACTCTGCGTATGATGAAAAAGAATGCAGTTCTAGTAAACGTCGCTCGTGGTGGTCAGTTTTGAAATTATTTCAATGTTTATCTACTATAGGTAAATGTGACTTTAATCACCGTTCAACATCCAAATTTTTCAATAACGTCGTTGGTAAAAATCAAATATATTTACAACGCCACAAAGTTGTCGTTTTAACGCGGGAGCGTGCGGGCGACTGACGATTGTGTCTGTTGGCGGCTACCCCATGCTGCACTAATAATTCTTCGGATAAAGTGATTTTATCTTTATTTGATCTACAAATTACTTTGTCAAAAATAGTGTTCGAATAATACATGTCTGGATTTGGATGGCGATTAATAAGCCTTACTGTATACAACGTCTCTATCTAATAGTTTATCATACTTACTCATTGTATATGAATATAAAAAGTGTAGCTGTCGTATCTATCAATGCTCAGCCGTTGCTGAACGTTGCGAAACATTGCAGTCTTTGTTCCTACCACTTTTACTAATATAATGTTTTTTCCAAAATTCAACGCTTAAAAAGATTGAAAGAAAGAAGATTGGAAGAAAGAAATAACTCTATTACGATCAATTCTAACAGAGTTGTTTGCGTCGATGCATTCATTGCCCGTTCACAAGGTCCATTCGATCCAAGAACTAACTGATTGGCCCAGTGGTTAGAGACCCTAACTGCAGGACCAAAGGTCGCGGGTTTGATTCCCGACAAGAACGAATATTTGTTTGCATGAACATGTCTATTTGTTCCGTGTCTGGGTGTAAAATATTTACACATCTATATGTCTATATTATAAAGAATATTTAAGTGTGTATATCAGCTGTCTAGGAACCCATAACACAAGCATAATATTTGTTGACTTTTAAGACGTGACGTGAGGTCACGTCAGATTTGGTAACGATATCCTACGTATGTGAAAAAAGTGTTTTTCGTGACACGGAAAATTCTTTTTCAGTAAATGCGGTAGCTGCGATAGACAGCAAATATGACATAATATTAAATTAATCTGCAGTATTTACTAAAAGACATACTAAAAGATGTTTCCACTTTTCACACGTGTTCATTTCAAGAAAGTATTTACTTTCGATTCAAAAAAAACAAAGGTCTGAAAAGGTTATTTATACGTAAAAGCATACAGAACACCAGTCACAAACAAATTACGACAATAGTGTAGTGTTAATTGTTCTGAGAGTGTAGTCAATGTCCGATTGACGTTGAAAGATTCATTCTGCTGTCCGAGCATGTTCAGAAGCTCAACGACTGCATTGTGTTGCAACTCACTCTGTGGCTTGGATGGTTTTGGGTTTAGACACTAGTATTTTTGAGTGTGTTGCAAAATCAGTATTTTGGATACTTTTTAGTGAACAGTAAATAGTATTAAAGCCCAAATACAAGTATAATACTGTTTTTAACAGAATGATTGCAACCCTACGTACAATACATACACTCGAAAAACATTACGTATCATACATATCTATCATCATATAATATCACACGAACGTACTAGCAGACCATAGCAGACGAGAGCTAGTAGGTACTTACTTAATGTGCAGTACCTAGACATATTTTACAATATAATCATATAATTTATTTATTTATAATTTTTTTCCAGAATTAATAGATCAAAATGCTTTGATAAAAGCACTACAAGAGCAATGGATTTTTGCAGCAGGACTTGACGTCGTCACACCAGAACCAATCCCAAAAGATCATCCGTTACTATCACTTTCTAACTGTTGTATGTTAAATAATTGATAGTAAGTATGAACATTTGAGTATTGCCTACTTTATTCTAATATGTATAATTTTCTTGCAGTTATAGTACCGCACTTGGGTAGCGCAACCATACGCACGCGTGACGAAATGGCAATAATTGCTGCACATAATGTTCTTCTAGGTTTAGAAGGCAAAACGATGCAATGTCCGATATAATCCAATATTTTTTTTATGTATATTAAATATACGTAGTTTCTATTTCTATTAAATCCAAGTTATTAAAACTCTATCTAACGTAAAATAATATCAAGTCGTGACGAAAATATTCAATAAATATTCATATCACAATATTTGTCTATGTTTTATTTGCCAAAACATTTATTATCTTAATTAGATGTTTTAATCACTATACATACCTCCAGTATACATGGTAGAGCCCAGTGGAGCCCAGTACCTAGAGTATGTATGCCTAGAGGTTATGGCACAGAATAATTCCTTTAAATTTCATCTCATGGTACATGTGTCTACTGTAAAATCGATGTTCTACGTACACACTAAAAGTAGCATTTATTGTGATAGTTCTGCTGCCGGCTCCACACCACCTCCACGCATTGACAGAGTTGCAAGGTCAATGTAAAGAGAACAAGGAATTCACATGTGGAGGAACGAGTTGACTTGTCCGAGGCTTGAAGGGATCATTGCGTTGTCAAGCTTATGTTACATTTTAAGTCTCTAAATCCAAATTCAACATGAAACTGGATTCATTAATTAACTCCAGCTCCAGCAAGTGAACGGCGCGACAGGACAGTTTCGTTTGCGAATGGTTCGGCAGAAGAAAGACATCTTGGTTGAAGAATCTGAGAGAATGGTTTGGTCAAAGCACCAAATCGCTGTTTCGTGCCGCTCTATCCAAATCAATAATCAATTTGATGATCGTTAATCTCCTGTCAAAGAGACACACCTGAAGAAGAATGGTTCGCGGATTTCACGGAGCTGCGTATTTAATGACACCATAAATATTATGATATCGCGGATTGCAATACGAAAAAAAGGCGGCTTCATGTTTGGAGTCATTACTTGAATACGCCCAATTCAACAAATCAAACAGGTGTTGGATCTAAACATGCGATAAATTCAATTATCTACCAAGACGAGCTTACTTACTAGATGTTGAATCTTGTAATTCTTGTAAACACTACGCACTAGTGTCATCAAAGCTATTTTTGAGATGGAATTAAATTACACATTACCTTACACGGACGTTACATAGTGGCGTGCACAAGTTGAAACTCGACCTGGATGAAAACGTGATCCTTGAGAACGCTTATTGCTCAGTAAAATGCAAGCTCGAAAGTGACTCACTCACGTGATTACAGCGGAATTTTCCACTCACAGTGATTACATAATCAGTGGTGGGTATTCAAAGAGCAATTTTTTGCCGAAATTCAATTCCCTTTTGTTAAAACGGAGACAACAGAACAGAGGTTACAGATGTGCGCAAACCGATGTCATGGGACATTCAATCACATCGAAATCAAAACCGATCTCTCATAAGTCTCTTTCTTTCTCTCTACTCAAAACGTAACGTGCTTGAAAGAGTAAGAAAACCAACGGTAGAACTATTGCAGAGACGAATGAATATGCACATTATATTGTTAGCATAAGAAACTTTTTATAACAAAAAAAAACTATCGTTGTTTTCAAATCAAACTATTGTTATCGTTTTTTATGTTTCGATTTGAATCTAGTGTGATCTAGTCTGTCGTTTGAATTTAGCATAGTTGGCTCTCGATCGTTTTGTAAGAAAACCACGTAAACTATTTACGGATTAGAAAAGAAATCGATTTTTGAAATCGGTTTGCGAAAACGAATGTCGTTTGCGCCATCAGTTTGCACGTTGGCGTAAAAATTCGAAAACGCCTTTCTTTGTCTATGGTAGTGAGTGGGCGTGCGGATGAGTTTTGTTTGTAGTATTGCGAACACCTATGAATTAGGAATACCCGGACCACAGACAAACAAAGAGTCTCAAGTTTTTCATCTTCGCCAAAAAGTCTAAAGTTTTTATTACGTCTGTGGTGTTACCATCAAAAAACAGAGGCACTGTTTGCTGATGACACTGTGATGTGATGACACTCATAAAGGAATATAGTTTATGACACCTATAAAGACAGAAACAGACAGAAATGACAAGTTTGACAATGTTATGATGTAAATCAAATATTAGAGTATTTAAATGGTAAATATTGTAAATTGATGTATTATAAATTGTAAATAAGAAAGAGTACTTTGGTGAAAGAAAATTGTTTATGGAGACAACGTCCTATTCTTTTGAGTTTTACATTCAATTTAGAGTTTTTGCCTTATAGTGAAGTAGTGTGCTTTTTTGTTTATTTTTAAATATTAATTTTCATACTTGCCCGTGGTACTACCAGTGTTATACTAGCGGTTGGTCCATGGCATAGCGGATTTTTTTGCCCATTAACCAACTATGCACAACTGGTTGTACAACGGGACGTTTTTTTTTTGTCTTATTGTGTCTCATCAAAGTTCATTAAACATGGGTCGTCATGGGCTATCATAACCTAACCGCGTGACCGTACCTTACATTTTATTAATAAAGACTAATTTTATGTTTTATTAATAAAAAAGTAATTTAATTTGCAATGTCCAATTATTCTAGAACTTAATTTTAAAAGCTTAATAGTTATATATTAATAATATTGATAAGCTTCAAATTAATATTCATTGTTAATATCAGTATAATATACCTACTTAATAATATTTTCTTTTAGTTCACATTAAAACATTTCAATTTTCTCAGTTTAAGATGTTCACGTGTATTGGTTCACCACCACCAGATAATGTTATCAAAACTCAGCAGTTGATAACATATCGTCTCCGTTTACATTGAAATAATTATATCATTCAAGCCTTAAGATAATTTAATTTTGTTTGTATTTTATCAGTGTGCCGAAATACATACCTACAGAATCTGGGGCATTTAATTCAAAACTTATTAAAATGTCAACAATATACAAAGTTTTGGTATCAAGCAATGACTATCCAAAGAGTGCACTGAAGATTTTACAAGACAAGTATGATAGTTTTTTATATTTTCTAGCTATAATCACTTGATCTTGTCTGCTAATTTTCATTTAGTTTTTAATTTACATAAATACTAATACAAACTTACAGGTAAAGATAAACTGTTTTTAGGATTCTGTAACCAAAGAGTACTAATGAGAACCCTATCACTAATGCTCTGATGTCCGTCCGTACGTCTGTTTGTCACAGAGTTGTATTATCTGAACCGTAATAGACAGTTCGAATGTTCTTAGTATATGTATTACTATGGCCACCACATGGCCGCTATAACAACAAATAATAAAAATAAAATAAGGTTAAAATTAAAGGGGGGCTGCATACAGAGAACGTGCTTTCTTCAGCGTTTTTGGTGATTGGTGATAGTGAGATCATTGCTTACACTTGAAATTTTCATGGAGTATGTACTACCACAGTGTAGTACCTAATCCCCATACAGTCAATCATCGGAGGTGTCTAAACAGAGCAATCATGCCGTGCGGTGGGGGGGGTGTATGAACCGAACGGCATACTGTGACAATGTTAGTATCATAGTTTGGTACTATCTGATAGGGTTATCATCATCAGCCCATTTTACCCCACTGCAGGGGCTTAGGCCTCCCCCAGGGTCAGGAGGGTTTGGAGCTTAAATCCACCACGCTACTCCACTGCGGGTTGGGGATTTTAACGACCGCCATCTATTGACAGCGTCCGGAACCGACTGCTTAACGTGCTCTCCGAGGCACGGAGTCAGTGATAGTTAATGTACTTAAGTCAGAAAAACTCATTGGTACACACCCGGATTTGAACCATGGTCTTATAAATTTGAGACAGGTTCGTTACGTTCTGGGCTATCGAGACACTGCGCATCACATCTGATAGGGTTATGCGTTTGGTCAATTATAAAATATTTATATATATTGTTTGTAATTCTTAAATATTGGTGTCACGTCTGGGGTTTTTAAGTTTTTGATGTTATTTTTGGAATTCAAAATGGCGGCTACGCTCTGCATGTAATTTTTCGATATTGGTGTCAGGTAAGATAATGAATGTACCTAGCTCAGAAAATATTTTTAAACCGGCCAAGTGCAAGTTGGACTTGTGCACTGATTGCTTTCAAAATCGATATCTAAGGGTCCATATGGACTCCGGTCACTAATCTATGGCCAAAATGTAAAAAAGTAACCATTTTAAACTTTTTATTTACTGAATCGATTGCTTTCAAAATCGATATATATGGGTCCGCGTGGACTCCAATGACGAATCTGTAGTCAAAGTATTTTTTTTTATTTTGACTGCAGATTCGTCTACAGATTTTGAACTTTTTATTTACTGAACTCATTGCTTTTAAAATCGATATTTAAGGGTCCGCGTGAACTCCAATGATGAATCTGTGATTAAAATTGAAAAAAGTGACCCCTTTTTGAACTTTTTTTTACTGCACTGTAAACAAAAAATTCGGAATGGAGGTCGCTTTTTCAATTTTGATCACAGATTCTTCACTGGCGTCCAGACAGACCCTTAGATATCGATTTTGAAAGGAATCAGTCAAGTAAATAAATAGTTAGAAATGAGGGTCACTTTTTTCAATTTTGGCCACAGATTAGTGACCGGAGTCCACGCGGGCGCTTAGATATCGATTTTGAATGCAATCGGTCTAGTAAATAAAAAGTTCGAAATGGGGGTAACTTTTTTTCAATTTTGGCCACAGATTAGTGACCGGAGTCCACGCGGTCCTTTAGATATCGATTCTGAAAGCAATCGGTCCAGTAAATAAAAAGTTCGTAATGGGGGTCACTTTTTAACCCCGACGCAAAAAGAGGGATGTTATAAGTTTGACCGGATTTTTTTGAACAGATGAACCGATTTGGATGAGGATTTTTTCATATGAAAGGTGAATTAGTCGGAAGTGTTCTTAGCTATGTCTGATGAAACTCAGTCCAAGATGGCCACCGCCACAAAATGGCGGATATATTTTTTCACTAATCCATCAATATGGGTATCAAATGAAAGGACTTAACTAGTAGAATACTATACATTATGACAAATTTCAAATCCAAGATGGCCGCCACCACAAAATGGCGAATTACATTTTCTTTCACTACTCCATCAAAATGGGTATCAAATGAAAGGACTTGACTAGTAGAATTCAATACACTACGGCAAATTTCAAATCCAAGATGGCTGCCACTACAAAATAGCGAATCATATATTTTTTCACTACATCAATATGAGTATCAAATGAAAGGACTTGACTAGTAGAATAGTATGACACTGTGACAAATTTCAAATCCAAGATGGCCGCCACCACAAAATGGCGAAATTACGAAATACATTTTTTTCACAAATCCCTCAATATGGGCAGCAAATGACTAGTAGAATAATGTACACTATATTGAAAGGGAATGAAGAATATTAACTAACGAAACGAAAACTAACAACTTGAAAATTATTTTTTTGGTTGAACATGTATAAATTAGTTTAACTAAATAACTAAGTTTAAAAATTTTGAAATAAAAATTAAATTTAAAATTTAAAAAACCCCTGACACAACTAATTATTACTAGCCGCTAATTATTAAGTATTTTAAGTTTACTTAGCAATCCCAGACCCCTTTAAGGATTAAAAATCATTAGACAATGAACAAACTTGTATTATTTCACACTTTTTAAGGATTAGTTTTTTTTTTGTGTCGGGGGTTTTTTAAATTTTAAATTTAATTTTTTCAAATTTTTACCACATTTGAATTAATTTTTGTTATTTAGGTAGTGCGGAACCTAGTATGAGCGTGCGCGCAGTAATCAATCAATGATCTAAGACAAAAAAGTGTAGTTTTACTAATATATTCTCATGTTACAAAAAAATAATTAAATACCTACTACCTTTAACACGTGAGAACAATTACACAATCAAGATGACGGCGGCTTTTTAGCCAACATCAAAGGCGATGACTGACTGTATGGGTTATTAGACTGTGGTACTAATATGGCCACTGTAACAACAAATAACAAAAATAATATAAAATTACAATTAAAGGGAGTCCCCATACAAGAAATATGTTTTTTATATTGTATGATAGTATGGAACCCTTTGTGTGTGAGTTCGGCTCACATTTGGCTGGTATTCACATCTCTGATCCATTTTGTGAAATCCTTTTTATTTACTGCTCCACTCTTATAAATACCAGTGTGATGACACATACCCTAATTATGTTAAATAATGATATGATCTATTTAAATGTGAAATTTTCATCAAAATCGTATGAGTGGTTCCTGGGGTCAAAATGGTACAGTCAGATAAAAAATGTGTTTTTTGGGTTCTGGGATAATTAATTGTCCGTCACAATTTTCCCCACAATAGCTTAATTCAGACATGCTTCCATTACAATTTAATAAAAGAATGAATTTAAAAATGTTCATTTATTCGTCACTTTTCAGTTTCACCGTAGTTCAGACTAGGTTTTGTAATTTTGGTCCAGAAGGCCTAGAGAAGGTGTATCCTGAACTCTTGGAACTCATCCCAGGTTGTTCAGCTTTGGTGTGGCTTTCTCACCATCCAATTACCAAAGAGCTGTTAGATAGAGCTGGTAATGATCATTATTTTTTAATAATTTACTTAAAAGTTTAGCCATATTTTAGCATATATTTTAGCTTATATTTTTATTTAGCTTATATTATTTTCGCATATATTTTAGTTTAGCATATATTTAGATATAGTTTCACGTAATCACTGTACCGCGCCGCGGTATGTGCGCGGCGAGAAGGGAGGCAGCTCCCGAGCGTTGACGACTGACTGCGGCCGTACTCTGATAAATTAAAGCAACGCCGAAAACGCCTCATTTCTAAAATCTGTACTCTTGTCCATAGTCTTAGCGATCGGATTTTTTAAACGGAGCGTATTAGGAGCTACTTCGGCGCCGCGTTAAGAGTCAATGTAAGACCCTGATAAAGCGGAGCTGCCTCCCTCCTCGCCGCGCACACACCCAAGGCGCGGTACAGCGATTTCGGTCAATATAGTCGATTAATGTTATCCATACTTGGACTGAAGGGTTTCTTAAAAACTTGGCACTTAGAATCTAAATATGCCCATACACCTTTGGGCAATACTGTCATTTTTTGTTTGCAAAATTGTTTGTTCTATACAAAGTGCTTTGAAGATAGCCGAGGAATTTTGCCCAACGATTTCCAAGATTAAGATTAGAAAAAAAAAGTATTTCACTTCCCGCTATCCAAGGGAAATTATTGGTTTGGGTCCGATTTTCGAAAATCGAGATTTCAACAGATCACGTTTTGAGGTCCTGGGAAACCATTCTATTTCCGACTGGACGTCTGTATGTGTGTGTGTATGCATATAACTTTTTTGTCGTACGATATCTTGAGAACGGATCAACCGATTAAGATCCACGATACGGCGTTCGAAAGGGTTTATCGAGACTTAGATCTGATTAGATTTTGAAGTCAATCGGTCGAGCTGTTTTAAAAATATTCAAAAAAATAAAATTACTTAAAAAAAATAACATTTTTTTTAGATAACTGAGATTTTCCAACCGATCTACTAGAAATTTTCTATACGTTGTTTATTCATAAAAAACTGCGTTAAATGCCGTCAAAAGAATGAAAATCGAACGACGCGTTCAAGAAATATCCCAGTTTATAAATTTCCGAAAAAGTGTTTTTTAACATAAATTTGAGATTTTACGACCAATCGATTTTCGACTTTATACAGAAAATTTATGCTTACAAAATTGCATAGAATGCTGTAAATTACATTGACAATTTCCAAAATAATGTTTTCTTTCAATATGTCCCTGGTTTTTGAGCTCGAAGAACTTTAAATTTATAGAAATTCAATTTTTGAGCTTGGAGAGCTCAAAAAATAAATATTGTGAGCTCGAAGAGCTCAAAAAACCATGTACCTACATCGATATTTTGAGCTTGAGCAATAGCTTTCATACTCAATAGCTTTCTCATAGGGATATTTTCGAGGGCTTTGATTTCGAAAATAGCGGGAAGTGTCAGGGATGGGTCAACCGATTTTTTCAATAGCAAACAAGATATTGGTCAGCATTTTGTAGTGTACTAGTGTACTCACTTACGCCTCGTACCGTACGATACCGTGTAAACATTTCATTGCTCGCTAGCCGCGCAGAGCGACAATGTCGCTTATTATACGGCTGCTCTGCACTACGAACCAGCGATGTGAAAATCAGCTATAGTGACTGAGTAGTCTGCTTCGAGTTCGCATCTCGTTGAGTCGTTGCGTTGTACAACGATCAACGTGTTTCGTTGGCGGCGTTAGCGCTAATCAGTCAGCGCGCGACCGTGCTCGTTGTACTTAGGACGTGTTTCGTTGTGCTGAACATAACGCTCTATTGGTAAGACGGGACTGCGGGATCGCGTGGCGCTATTTAATAGCACCAAGAGGCAACCAATATAATATGCTAAATCCGTTGGGCTTAAATAACGCGTTTAAAATAATATATTTTATATATTATCCACCACTGCTACGAACAGTACAAATTGTAATATTTGGTTTTTCTTTCATATCTCAAATAATGAGCAACAAACAAAAAATATTGTAAATTATTAGTTGCTAGCATTAATTTACTAAATGCTAAATTTCCTCAAGTAGCTCCGGAGCACCTTGTATAAATTTATTTAAAAAAAAATTAATAAGGACCCACCTTTATTTGTTTCATTGTTCATCTTCATCATCCAGAGTCAGTGGCACAAGCTACACATAAGCTATCAAGTGGTCCAAATATCTCTCATTATGCTCACATAATCAAAAAATAGCCCAAAATAAGAATAATAATAATATCTGGGACATCCTACACAATGCCATCTAGTCTCAAAGTAAGCAAGTATTATGCTTGTGTTATGGGGTACCAGACAACTGATATACATACTTAAATAGTCTTTTTTTATATAATATATACATAGGTAGATATATAGATACTTTTACACCCAGACATGGAACAAATAGACATGTTCATGCACACAAATATTTGTCTCGGGCGGGAATCGAACCCACGATCTTCGGCTCCGCAGTTAGGGTTTCTAACCACTCGGCCAACCGGTCAATCAAAATAGGCTGGTGGTTATGCATAGTAACAAGAATAGATACAAGATCGGGGTACTGGCATCAGAAAAAGAAAAGTTCACAAGGTTTTTACAAGATAAATAGTGCAAGTAGTTGAACCGAAAAAGCAACCAGAACGTTCTTTACCATAAGGCGAATGGAGGAGCCGTTACAGGTCTCAGAGACAGAAGTGCCAAAATACAAAGATTATGGGGTATTTTAGTAAAAGACAAAAAAAAAATTTAATCTTGAAAATAGACCCAGGTGGATCCAGGGTCAATCTTTCTATACATCCTTACTGAAGAACATATATTTTTCTTTTCAGGTAATCAATTGAAAATAGTGAGCACAGTATCAGCAGGGTACAACCATTGCAATGTCGAGGAACTTCGGGCGCGTTCAATAAAACTGACAAATACTCCCATTGTGCTCAGTTCAGCAGTAGCGGAGATAGCTGTAGCACTAATGCTCGGTACTGCAAGGCGATTCACGGAAAATTTAGAACAAGTCAAAAGGTATTATTTCCAGGTTGGATAATTAAACAAAGATAATAATAATAATAACACATACAATCACAACAACGTCTAGGTCCCAAACTAAGCATTAGCTTGTATTTTTGGTACCAAGCGAAGACACCACATACATATAACAACCAAGACCCGGTGCCAGTATTTATATTCATCATATAAATACTGGCACCGGGTCTTGGTTGTTATATGTATGTGGTGACCCGACCTGGGATTCGAACCCGGGGCCTCCAGCTTCGCAGGCAGGGTTGCTGCCCACTAGGCTAAGCGGTCGTCTTTATATTTCATATTTATATTTATATTTTATATTGCGCCATTGCGCTAACGCAGTAGGGTGGCGTTACGGGCGCTGTAACGCAGTCCGAAAAACTGTAGCGCCGATAACGCCAAGGCTCCGCCACCCTCGTCGCGGCGGCCGGCGCGGCGCCGTCAAATCCGGCCATACTCTATGGCGCCGGCGCTACTGCACGCTACTGTGCGTTATAAGATACCGCTTCGACTCGCGCCGCGCCGGGGCGTTAGCGTAGTCGCCCGTCGCCTGTAAACCAAAGACGCCAAGGCCGCGCCACACTGTACTGTACGCTGCTGTGAGTGGCTGTGAGTTACAGCATGATTACAGGGAGCCGAGTGTATCACCCCCTGCGTCGGTCGCTCGCCCTTCACCACCCCAATGATGTCAAGGCATAAATAATAAATAACACCAATTTATAGATTTAAAAAGTTATAATAAACTTTCAATTTTAAATTATTATCTTTATTATAAAAGAATCGAAAAAAAAACATTTGGTCTTCGTTATTACAGTAACCTAATATACATACACGATAACAAAAACTTTGGAAATAGCAATGTAGTTGTAAAATTGGAAAGAAACTTATTTTAGGACAGTTTTATTACACTTATGATTATTATTGCACGCTGCGTCGTGGCGCCGCCAACCACCGCCAACCGACGCCAAACAGAACCCGGTGTCGTGTCGCGGCGCAGCGTGGTGGGCGATATTCATTGATTAAGTGCGCTGCTGCGTTGGCGTTACGGCGCTGCGCTGATACCTTACATTGGTGTCGGCGCTTTGGCGTTGACGCAAGAAATTTGCTGGCGTTACCCATGTCTAATCGCCACTGGTATACAGGGTGAGGTTTTTATGACCAGCCAAACTTCAATATGATGACCTTTGATAAAAATCCGTTGGCCGTCTTGTTCCCTTTAAGTATCGTTCAATGGGAAAATATTCAGTTAAGCCTACGTAAACCTTTCTCAAAACTACCAATATTACTAGTCACATCACGAGGACGCCAGTGCAGGTGCACGCGCCCCGCCCACATTCCCCAAGCTCCGCCCTTTCGCTCTGCACTCGCAGTATAGCACCACAGATAATACTAGCACGTCGTATTTTTGAAAATTCATGATTATCGAATGATCTCATTTATGAAGGCTCCTACTCAGTCGTAAAAAACTCTCTTGAAAATTTTGGTTTGACAAGGCCTAGGGAACGATTCAAATTGATGACATCATCAATGAGTTTCAGAAATACGGCTCCTTAAGTTGCAAATTTTCCCTTCATCATACTTATCGGGCTTAGGACCGTCAAATTGCAAAAGGCTTGTTTTAGTTATTATCTGCGATTAAAATCGAATCGAAATAAATGAAATTGAAAAAAATAATAGGTACATACCTAATCTATTTTGATCAATGTACTCGTACATTCGATAATTGATTAACAATTTTCCTTTTTCCTTTCGCAATCAGGCGTATTTAAAAAATTTGAATCAACTTAGGTATGTACAATTATTAAAAAATCGAGTTAAAATCCACTTACCATAAAAAAAAATTTACCTACTTTAACAAATGGTGCACCATCGTGTTGAAAATAAAACTCGCGATGACCAATTAGTGCGAGCGCATAAAATCAGATATTACTGTACCTACGTAACATTTGAAGATACGTGATTCCGGTCAGTCTGCCCTCTATGAAATAGGGCCCTAATATTTTATCACCGATAACCCCGACCCACACATTTGCACTGAATCGCACTTGGTGATGTGTCTCTCTTATCATATGCGGGTTCCGTAATGACCACCAGTGTTCGTTGTGTTGGTTGTATAGCCAACCCGCGTAAATAAGGCTTCGTCAGTTCATAGAATAGCCACTCGCAGAAGGCGCGACGTGGTGCCGCATCTCCTTCATGTAACGACTGCATTTTTTGAAAATGATATGGGTACAGCCCTGCGGCATTCAGAAGTTTCCATATGCTGCGCTGATTAACGCCGAAGCGTCGTTCTGCGTCACGTGTACTGGCCCGGGGATTTCTTTCAAAGAAATCGAAGATTTCGTCTTCTAACTCCAATGCTAGCCTCGGCCTGCCACGCCCTTCAGCATGTAAAGGCGTAGTAAATTGACCATGGTCTAAGAGCCGTTGGTTTACAGCCAAAATAGTTTGACGGTTCGGTACCGTGGCATTGTGTAATCCTTGATTGCGAAGCTGAGGCAGGCTGATTTCTTCATACAGTCTTTGGGCTCCGCGTAAAGATTGTCCACTTGAAATGTAACATTTCACCATTTCATAATATTCGCGATTTGTATACATTATTGAAACGCGGCGGGGCGACGGCGCCCGCGCACCCATTCGATACGGTACAGCTCAGCTGACTGCGTCATTGAGTGCCAAATGGCGGCGCGCTACGAAAAGGGGGGGTTCGGGCCGCGCGCTCGTACCGCCGCGCCGACTGCCGCCGCCGTAGAAACAGCTGCGCGCGGCACGTACCTACGTGCCTACCTAGCACATGGGTAGAATGTAAGCAGAAGGTAGCCAAATTTTGTTAAAAAATATTTAGGATTTTTTTATTGATTGTAAATATTTCACCTATGTTTTTATTTACGTAATGAGGTGTATTGGTGATACCTAACATCTAGGAACATTTTGGCTGGTTACTAAAACCTCATCCTGTATACAAATTTAGAAGTGACAGAAAAAAAAAATATTCGTTCGGAAATGTAGGTAAAAGTCTCATTCAATATGTTAGGTTCCATTTTACGAAATTATTGATTGCAAATGACGTTCAAAGTATGACAATAGAAACAGCCAAAATTATGTGTAACAAGTATCCCGTTTTGAAAAAAATAACCTGTTATGTAACTGACACGCTTGTAAAATATCCTCTTTTGTTATGATTAACTAAATCGTGAACTATGGTAATTTTTTTGGTGGGAATAACATGTTTTGTTCGGGACACCGTTTTTTAAGTTCAATTTTCCAAGTAGAATATCCTGTTTTGCATTGGTTCTGGGTGTTAAATAATGTATTTTATGACAGATAAAAAGACCTCATAACTATTCAGTTTAAAAAAACATAAATTTGCAATTACCCCTTTTGAAAAGACCCTCAATTCTTAGCTGTTTAATGATATTTCCAGGGGAGAATGGGAAGTAGGATTCCAAAAAGTTCTGGGTGTTGATATCCAAGGCAGCACCGTTGGCATTATCGGATTGGGTAGTATAGGACAGGCAATTGTTAAACGATTAGCTGGTTTCGAAGTTGGTAGATTCCTGTACACTGGACATAAAGAGAAACTTGAAGGTAATTTTTTTTTTCACTTGTGGCGGATAAATGCTATCCTTACACCGTTTTTCGGGTTTTAAAGTAGTTTGCCCACTGCCTGTTTCAATGTCAATTTCAAACTCTAAGTTTGAGCATTCGAATTGTTAGAACATATAGCTAACCTTTACTGTTCTCATTGTAATTGGCCCAAAAGTTATTTTAGTTCATTCAAGGCAAAAAATTACTATCTCTATAATTTTTGTATGTGATATTTATTTATAACTACAAAATGGAAAGAGACGGCCTTCAAACTATAAGTACTGAATTATCTGTTTCACTCGCACTCGTAGTCGCGCCTTATATCATGTTGTTTGAATTATAGTAGTACATGACTATTCTGTTATCTCTACCTACTTACCAACTATAATATTATACCAAAACACTGAATACCTATGCAATCAATGGTTTTAGCTACCAACTAAATTATCTACTTACAGGAGCAGCTCTTGGCGCCCTATTCGTATCACTGGACGGATTATTGGCTGAAAGCGATTTCGTTGTGCTGGCTGTTCCCCTCACGAATGAAACGAAATATCTCATCGACAGACAGAATTTGCGAAAAATGAAAAAAACCGCCATACTGATTAATATTGGCCGAGGAGGTAGATATGCACATAAGTGTTGGGTGTATTACAATGTAGAAGTAATTTAAAGAAATGAAAACAATGATTTTGACCACATTATTTCACTAGCCCCCGGAGTCATAGGGTCTAACTTATTTTAGGTTCTCCAGTTTTCCCCAAATTGAATGTGCACTTGACTGCTGATGGTACATGACTAAGTTACGACTATTAAATGCCTACGCTACAGTGTTTTCCTTTTGTAAGACCTACTTGTATAATCAAAAATAAATAAAACAATATTGATTAATTTTAACGTTCTTGGAACAGATTACAAGACACTAATTGTATTATTACTAACTTATTTATTAACTGCTGTCGTGTCGTAGGGCGCCTCGAGGTTGGGTCGTCGTCGCAACTATTGAATATGGAGAAGTATTAACCCCAATGTTCCTCGCAGATCTTGATTTACTATACGCGCCACCTATCTAAAAGGCCGCTTGAAGTTGGCTATGCACTAAGTCGCGCAGGTACAGTCGAACGTATCAATTAAATAAAACAAATATAAAATTTAATTATTTTGAACTTCAGAAATCGTTCACATAATAAGCATATATCGTCAATCTTAACTGCTCATAATAAATAGAAATACAACATATTTCAAAAAATTAAGAGAAATCAACGAATAAAGTAAAACTTTTTCTTCGTAAACAATGATGGTCAAAATGGACCTCGGTTTATTTGAAATGTATACGTATTACTCAAATACAAAAAAAAAATTGCTTAAAAATCACGTAGTTTATTTAACTTATCACTGTAAAAAATAAAAGCCAAAAAATATAAAAAACTTTCTTGTAAATTAAATTGTTTGTGAAGGCAATAATTTCGTGAACGAAACGGAACGTGAGTATATTAGGTGTTGATTAACTGCACTGTGACCACTGTAGTACACTTTTTCTCATTAGTTCGTTTTTTGACTCTAGTATTAAAAATATTTTTAGGTAGATTTCTTATGCCGTTGCAAGCGGTGACCTATTTAGAATAGAAATAAATAAGGACAGACTTCAAAAAAAGAAGTATCTCAGTTTTATTTACTTTAAAGAGGTTGCCGCCTTGAATATCATTTACACGGGCAAAAGAACAGGCTTACGTAATAAAAACATTACCACTCCGTTTGCTTGTATAGTAGGACAATCAAAATAAGCAATAAGGAATTGCAGTTTCATTTAATCTGTGCTTTACTTGCATAACTACGACCCCAAAGTATGATAAATAAACAAATAAGTTCATTAAGTATATGTGTATAACCTCAAAACTTCAAAAGAATTTTATATTTGTTGTGAATGAGTGCTGCCGGTCGCCAATCAACTTGCAATTATCCCGCTCCTTATGAAGTAAAATCCAGAATAAAGATGAAATTCCCGCAAAAGAATGTAGGTACTATAAAAAACGAAAAGGGTTTTTGAAATAAAAGTGGACTAGTTTACAAAAAATTGTCTATTTAATCATAAATATCACCACAATTCAGTACCTACTTAAGAATAGTCTAGCAATAGTCCAATAATCTCTAACTCTATAAAAGATATTTAACTATATATGTTAATGACCCATAGAGCATAGCGCAGTCATATTCTCTCATTGAAAAGAAGGCAAAAGAAATATGCCCATACAGCCATGTCTGAAGCCATATTTATTTATGATTATTTTTATTACACCTATACTTACCAAATCAACCATTTATTATATTTATACAAATACCCTAAAAATTAGGTCCAAGCTAGTATGGGACGTGGTGGTTTTAAAAATATTTTGTATTTTATTTCACTATTCGTAATTCTGACAACGTCATATATTATAGTTTTTCACAATGGCCTGTATCCAATATATATCTAACACAATGTAACAAAATAATTAACGATAATAATAAATACACAAAAACAACGGTAACGTAATATAATTAATAACTGACGCGGCGCGGGTTAAATTACGAAAGTGGGATAGAGACTGATGTACGTCGACTGTACATAGACTGCGCTGGGTGTGAGGGACGCGACCTGCGGCCGTACTCTGGTAAATTAACGCACCGCCGAGTTAGCGCCGAATACGCGCCATTCCAAAAATCCGTACTCTCCTCGATCATATAACGGACCGGATTTTTGAAACGGAACGTATTCGGCGCTACTTCGGTGTCGTAAAAAGTTAGAGTACGGCCTCTGCTCTCGCGGCCGACTCGTCTCGCCGCGCCAACTGCACTCACCGCCCCTTGCTCATATTTTTGGTGTTTGCGCAAGTGTCTGGTGCTAACTTTAGAGCCTTTTAGTTTGGAGGTGCGTATAGTACCTCCTCCGTAGTAAAAAATTTTAAACAAATATTTGATTACCTACCACGCAAATTTAAATTTTTTCCATTTTCATATTTATTTTTCTCTTCTTGCCTAGGAGTATCTTTCTCATTTTCAATTTTTATTGGACAGCCCTTGTTATACAGGTAGATGATGAAAAAATCACCTAGATGTGGCAGCTGCACATTGTAATTTTCATATTTAAATATGTAGGAACATATAGACAAAAAGAACGAAACATACTATAATATATTTAGAACCAGGACATGACAATGCATTCTAAAAGACCGAATCCTATTAAAATTTAGTACAACTAGCAGAACAATTTAATGACGTCGAAGTTTCATTTTAATGTATTGTGTTAAGCGTTATACGATGCGTGCTACCTGTTTTGTATCAACTTTATCCTGACGTTATTTTAGAATATTTCAAAATAATTCTTTTTTGCGTAGATCTTGTGAACCAAGAGGATCTCTATGAAGCACTGTCAACTGGTAATCTTGGGGCTGCAGGTCTAGACGTCACAACTCCTGAACCCCTGCCAAAAGATCATCCCTTACTGACACTGCCCAATGTCTGTGAGTTGTGGATAATTTTCTTTTCGCCTTATAAATATTATATTAGGTATTTACTTTTAAAAATGATAGTGCTGTTTTTTAAAACAGCAGAGTCAAGATACATATTCTGTACATTGAACTACAACTTAATGTAGATACTTAACTGGGAAAATTTCAGAAAAATTGGTAGTAATCAAATATAATTAAAACCATTTAAAAATAGTATGGTCAATGAATTAGAAGTGTTTAAACAGACTCACCCACACACAAAAACTAAAACCTATATTTAATATGATTAATTATCGATTACAACACATTTCCCAGCAATATTTTCCATGTACATGTATCACTTCTTTAGTTTTGTAATACAATACTCTCATGACTCATTAATTTAATGCGCACTTAAATAGGTCATATTGATTAATTATACAGCACAATACATGCAACCGATTTGTGCTGTGAAGTGCGATGCGCATGCAGGTCCATCCTACTTCCCGCCGCAACACTTCTCTGAGATTGTTAATGCGACGGTTTTTGTGACTAACTTTAGAGCCACACCGATCGATTGCAGATACTGTAAGTTCAACGATTATAGGATCAAATTTGCATCTTATAATGTTCAATTAATTATATCTAACAAGGTAAATAAATAATAGATTTATTGCTGGTTTTTTTTAATAACATTTTTATTTTTTTATACTCTCTTGCTACTGACACACAGTTTAGCATAAAACTCCTGAGCTGTAACAGGTACTATGTAGTTACAAATTTTATTTTAAAGCCTATAATATGAGTTTAAAAGATATACCTACTCGTGGATAGTTATAAAAATAGATACTAAAAAAAATCTAAACAAATATAATTATATGATATTAGGGGTTTAAGTATAAAACATTTGATGTGGGAAAAATTAAATTAATTAGTAAAAAGCTTTACTTAATCCAAATAACCACCCATATCCTCTACACATTTCTGCCAGCTAATATAGAGATGATGAATGCTTTTGTGGCAAAACTCTGCAGAACAGGACTCAAAAAAATCTGTAAAGGTGATTTGTAGTGCTTCACAAGAAGTAATTTTTTTTTTCATGGGAAAAGTAGCTCAAATTGCGAAAAAAAAATTAAACAGTAAGGGCCCTGGAAAGCACTGGCTGACTTCAAGTTTGATTCTATAACCATTGGACATACTGTATACAACATAATGGATTCTTGTATTTTGTTATTAATCTTTTAATTTTGTGTGTCCACCAGTCATCTTGCCCCACATAGGCAGCGCAACAGTTCGCACGCGCAGAGACATGGGCGAATTGGCCGCAAATAATGTAGTGAAAGCACTGCGTGGAGAGCCACTTCTCACTCCTGTACTTCTTTGAAAAATAATTAGTGTAACAAATATTGTGATATGTAAATATGAACTAAATTATATATTTCTATTTTATTCTATTCCAGTGTATTGTATTTATTCTTTGTCTTTGTAATTACCTAAATAAATAAGAAATACTATGTAGTCTAGATTTAACAATCATCATGGTGCAGGGTTTAATTCTCATGTGGGTGTATGGAGTGTTCGGGTGAACGTAGTCCGAACTTATAGAGCGTGTAGAGCTTACAAAAAACATAAGTGATAAAGAAAATGAAAATTTAAACATGTTTTTCGTGACCGTTAGTTTGCACCATCTGCTCATTTCAAACTTTGTGTAGTTTGGCAAGCTCTACTTCATTGGTCTTCAACCCGCGGCCTTTCTCGTGTAATATTACGGCCTTAAACTAGTTCTAACTTAGACTATTATAATAAAGGTAGGTAACTACTCGTTTATGTATGAAGCTTTCTTAGTAGAAAAAAGAGTCGGCAAAGAATATATATATAATACTGGAAAAAGACACATAATTTGAAAACTATAAAACACTGTGTGAAAATAGGATTGAATTTCCCTTCCGTTTAAGTTGAATAATTATATTTCGTAAATACAATATAAAGGATGAATGGATCCGTACATGCCTCGTACTGGATCACATTGGGTGAGGTTTCGTGTATATGAAGCTCAACCTGATTCGGTTAGTCAAGGGTGGCGACTCCAAAACCACCTTTGAAGTAGAACTGCTCCAATTCGATTGCTTTTCTTGAGTTGAAATGTTCACACAATTTGGCGGATGACGCGTCGTTGTCCGCAAACTAAAGTTATTGTTTAATTGGGGTTACACTGAACACAGTAACAATCTGAATACTTGAACGTTTGTACACCATTTTATAGTTAATTTTATGCACTTTTATGAACTTAGATTTACTCTTGAATAACTGGTTGCATATTCGTTGAACACGATGACTTCGTTAGCACGCTGACTTCGTGAGAACGCCGAGTGAAAGGAGAGGGGGGCTGGGGGTGACACGCCGTGAGATAGTAGCAATATCACCAGTGTAATGGATACATTAGGGTTAGGAATATAGATTTTACACAGACCTAATATTGTTGCTACTTGGTCAACAGATAGCATTAGTAGTATGATTTTTTCGAGTTAGATGTAAATCGAACACTACTTTTTTAATTTTTAGACTTTATGTTTCAACATATAACTGCGAGGCTTCATATTCAGAAATAAAATACGCAAAAAATAAATACCGGAACCATCTCTCTGATTTCCACCTGGAAAATATATTAAGAATCACTTGTTCAAGAAAATCGGCGAATATTGAAATTTGGCGAATTGGTGAAAACCAGTTAAAATAAAAAAAAACACAAATTGTTACCTGTTGCCAAAACCAATATCTTTATTTGACTTTGATTTAATACATCTTTTTTGTCATCATCATCATCAGCCCGTGTCTCTCCACTGCAGGATATAGGCCTCTCCCAAGGCTCGCCATTACACACGGTCCTCCGCTTTTGTACTAGTATGTATCTTTTTTGTACTAGTAGGTAAATTGTTTTTACTCAGTTCTCAGCGCTTAATAAAAGGTTGAAGATCGCTGCTTGACATGCTCTATAAGTTTGGATTACGGTCAACTGAACACTGTGTATATTGAAAATCTAAAATGAAAATTCTAAAGGTGTTTTTTGAGAATACACATACTGGTGTAATACCAAGATAATCCCACGTTTGATGCTACCATTGGAATTGTGCTGCGGGTGGCCAAGTGGTGACGCAACCTTTTATGCAAAGGTAGTGGGTTCGATTCCCGGCATAGGCGTATTGACCGATGAGTTTTAAGCTCCGCCGACATCACTTTTGTGAGGAGGTTAACAGCCCCCAAGCTGCATCGATCCAGTGTGATGGTCTTATAGTCCAAACTCCTTAAAAGATGACAGGTCTCGGAAATCTACGATTTGGATTTTAGACATATTTCTAGTTTCGCGCAGAGCAGTATTTCACCCTCTATGGGTGGCTATAACACCCCTCTCGAAAATAATAAAACATTTATAAGACCATTTTTGTTAGTTATCAATAAAACTTTCTACAGCTGTCATTTTCTTTAGATGCTGCTTTTAAAAAAAAGTGGCACCGTATGTTTCAAACAAAGGCGGAAAAACAAGAATTGACAAAAAGTATTATATGCGCCGTCAACAAAAAACGATATACCGCTTGCCATATCTTTCGTTTACGTATTTTGTTTTGCCGCGTTTTGTAGTACGGGGAACGGTGAGAAGCGCGGTCCTTCAGAGACATCTCCCGTACTACGAAACGCGGATTACTACGAATTGCGACTTTGTTTGAAATACACTATAGAGACAAATATATCATATCGAATCCTACATGCAGGGTTAATTGAATCGATTGACCCAATTTCAAATAACACTCCTGCGTTTGAATGAAAAGACTTTCAGGCTATTCCTAGTAGATTTTTTTTTTCATTTGGCTAAATCATAAAGTAAATAAGTTTGACAGCATTATTTAGTTTGGCTAAATACATATGCAAAATTGGAATTAAGAGGCTCGAGATTTGAAAGCTTGATGGTTAAAAGAAAAACAATACATTTTACTTTTTAATATTAAAAGTGCTTAAATATATCTTCATAGACATTAGATATACAAAATATTAACATAATTTCAACTCGATATAAAATTTATTCACACATTAACATACAACACATAACTATGTTTTTCATGGTGCTTCACTCACTACATTTTCCAAGTCCTTTAGAAATGGGTCAATGAGGTTTTCTAAAGAAAGTATGTGGCCCGTATTACAATTATCACTGCCGATGAATGTGATCACTAATGGTAATTTGTTCATCTGTATCACCTGAAATTATTCATCCTATAAAAATAATGTCATATAAAAAGATGATAAACCTATCACAAGTTTTGAATGAGGAGGAAAACTGCTATAGGCTAATAGGCTAGTTGACAAATTTTTTTTTAAATTATGTATTTTTATTATTATTATATTAATTATGAGTTTTTTAAATATAACAGTGAAAGAATTTTATAAATGAAATCATTAACAAAATTATGAATATTTAAAATGTATTGTTAGACAGAGAGGGCAATACCGCACAACGTACTTATGTGTGACGTCAGGCCATTTAAAATAATGTTAAATATCGTTTTGCAAGAAAGAGACAAAGATTTAATTTTAATAGCTTATAATTTCCATATTCCTCAACCAAATATAATTTTGATTATCCAGTTTGTTATTGTATAAAGTCTTTTATTATATTTTCTTGATAAATATATACAGTAGCCAAATACCCTATTGCTCACGCCAGGTGGCGTTTCGTCGCTGGTACCCAATTATCTGTCAATGTTGTAGCTTTTTATGGAGTTTATAGTAAAATGTACCGAGAAAATTTATGAAAGAATTACCACAATGCAGGCTCGGCCTAGTTTGGGACTAGATGGCTGTATGTGTTTTACTTACTGTGTGACTAAATATTATTTAACATTGAAAATGTTTTTTCGATCATTGGATTATAGGCTCTTATCCCCATTTCACGAAATAAGATCATTGGAAACCATCGAAAGTTGGCTAGGTGCTGGGATGTGTTTGGTGTCAAAAAGAACGTATGGACAAGGGCTATTATATGGTATAAGATTTGTTGAAATCCGATCAATAGGTTTTTCAAAAATTAGAAGATAACAAGAAAAATCAAAAATGGTTTACCACCTGCTAGAATCCCTAGTTGCATTTTTAATGTACTCGATAGTTGTGGGAAGCGCGAAATCTGTGATTTTTTCTTTTTAAACTGTTTTTAATTATCGAAGGAGAGTACCAAAAAAATTTTAAAATAGTATTTATATAATTTGTCCGATCACAATAAATACGCGAAATCTTGGTATTGAGAATGACAATTTCTCAAATAATGAAAGGTACCAGTGATTACAGCACCATCTAAAAAAAACTTTGCGTTTTCCATGCCGAGTTTTAAAGATGACTTGTGTAACAATTTGTTAATTGCGTTCTTTAGGTTTGTCATTGGCTTTGAGTAGCGTTTTTGTAACTCACCATAAAAATAATACACTATCCTATATTAATTATAAATGTGAATGCGGGAGCAATTGGTTTATAATATCTGAAGAATCATCATTTCAAGAGTAACTCCTATACTGAAATATATATAGAATGATGTCCAAAAGGTATGAACTCAATCATTTTAAAATTTAATCAAGCGATCTGCAGCAAATGTTCCCAGTTAGCTGAATTTCTATATACTTTTGAGCGTTTTAGTAAACAGTTAAAAATCTCCATCAATGACGCGTCAGCACTGTAAGTTATTCAAAGTGAAAGATCCAAAAAACAGTTTTACGAAAATAACTCGTTTTCTATGACTCAGAGATCCATGAGTAGCTACTCCAAAAGGGTAAGTCATTCAACCCTTTATTAATAGTAATATTATTATGTTGTTAATAATAATTGTTGTTAGTAATATTATTATTTTACTAACAACCTTTTCTAGACAGAGCATAGAGAATGTCAGCATTGAATGCACCACCGTAGAACGATTCAGTGAAATGCAAGGCGCATTTTATATAAGCGGATTAGTATAAAACATTTCTACGTCAGGGGAACCATCTTTTAGGATTCCGAAGCTAAAAGCGAAAAAAATGGAACTCTTATACTTTTGTCATATCCATCCACTGGTCCTCTGAATGTTTGTCTGTCACACTCTCATAGTTTCTACGTGTACCTATACTATATAAGTGATTGAAAGGCATGTATATTGAAGTCAAATTATTAGTCGTAAAAAATTATTTTTTTTAAACATACTATCTCTTAAAAGGTGGAAACTAATTTTTTCTGCTTAAGGAATAATATGGGGTATGATCCTTAAACTCTTTTAAAATGAGATAAAGGTTCTATGAACCAGTTTTTGTTTTATTCCTAACAATTTTGAAATATTCAATTGAAAACAATCTGTAGATAGATATCCACCAGAGTGTTCAATCAAAATAATTTTCTAGTAGCTTCAATACATTGGTTTTGGAATAATGAACACAAAACCGCTAACCGGCAAAGATAGGTTGATGGTCCATAATTTCAAACAAAATAGGTTAGGTTAGGGTTTGCTTGTGACAATACAAGGAGTGAAACAGAGCGGAACGACAAACCACCAATAAGCCTTATTGCACATTTCCTTACAAAATATTTACTGTATGAGATTCCTACAACCCTCCCTAATAATCATTGGAAAGTGCTACCTTTTTATAAAATAATCTACTTATGTAGAAAAATATTAATGGTTTTCTATAACCCAAATTAATGGTGCTTAATGCAGTGCAAGCACTGTAACTGTCTTTAATCCCGAAAAAAGATTCAAAAAGATAAACCAACCTGGTAACTTGAATACATACAAATTATCGTTTTATTTCGGCTTAGACCAAGTTTACTAGCTTGTTCAGTGGCCATACCAAAAGTTGATATAAAGTTTGGTCGTAAGGCTAACTGAGGTGCTCTTTCTGTAACTGCTCTAACAAGAGGAACTCCATCACGATCTGTTATAAGTATACAGTGCAGACCATTTACTCTGAAACAAAATTCTAATAAACATCTAATATGCTGACCGAAGAACGCTAACAACAAATACGAACTTTTCTAATAATTGGTTTAAATATCGTCTTAAGTCTTCGCTCATTTCGATGTTATAATTTTTCACTTTTTAATACTTTATTTATTTTTCTTGGAGTACCAAAATTTATTAAAGCTTTATTATCAACTACAACTATGACAAACTTGCTTATATTGTGTAGGAATGCACGAAAAAACACGGGGAGATTTTTAATGATTTTTACACTGGGACGAAAAAAGACCGCCCATCTGTCGCTGTCTGTAAAATGCAATAAATGTCAATAAATGTCATAAATGTCAAGCAAGACTCAAGTCAACCCGCCCGCACCGCAGTCCACCCACTGTCCACCCACACTGTCACTAATGGCCCCGGAGTCCATTTATTTTAGGCCTTTAATTTTCCAATACAGATTTTAGATAATTTGTGATTCTAGATAAAAGATTCTCTAAGTCACCGTTTACTTATAATTTTTATACTAGTTTTATTGATTCTTATTACAAGAGCATATTTTATTTTTATTTTATTTGGAAAAAAACTAGGAAAACATTTGTATGACAGCTAAACTTCTGTTCTGTTCTGTATTCTATGGACGACAAAATGGCAGGATTTGGTTGACAAGTGAGCTATTCACAATTTATTTTTGGGCACGAAAAATATTTCCATTGTGCTTTCTTTTCTCTGTCATTTAATAATTGTAGAAAACTGTATGTAAAGTATGATACATAACTGAAGTGTCATCACGTGTCACTAAGTTTCCGTGTTAACATACCAAATGTTATGTGGAGATTCTGTGAAGAATGTTACTGGAATAATGATAACAAAAGGTGTAAAAATTAAGTTTTGTCTCCTAATGTGCTGTTGTTAGCCATGTTAAAATAGATGGTTTAATCACTTGGTTTAAGTTACCTGCAAATTTACCAGTAAAAAGAAAATACATACCTATGTAACTCATTGGGAATAGTGAATTTCTGGACATTGTTGTGACGTCACTTACGCGATAGACAGCGTATTCACAGTTTATGTCAGACACTGAAAAATGTTCAATACCGTGTACCGCTAAAGTGCGAACCAGCTGCGCGTTCACGCTGTACGGCGAGCATTTCGTTGGCGAGGAAGGGCCTCTCGCGAGGATGGGCGGCGATGTCTGCCCCCTCCGAAGGCGCTACGAGTCCCTCACCGTGCGCATGCACGAATATCTCGCTTATGCAACTCTTTCATGAATTGAAACAGAAGTTCCCTGGTGTACCTGACCATGTTGTCTCGAACACAATCGAATTGTATTGCCATGACAAGCACGCATGCGAAACACACCTTCATAGTGAAGCTAAGGCGTCTCTCACCCATGCCTACCATGCCTCATCATCAGCAGCTGCACGTCAACTAAATGAGCTGAAGGTTGATGCACCAGTGAGATGTAGAAATCAACCTATAGTTAAACATAAAATATCAAATCCTTCAGCCATCCAAGCTGTCGCTTGTCAGATTCCTCAAATTGCCACTATCAGCCCTGGAACTGACACAAACCAGGTGGATGCCAGTACAGAATGTGATAATGGGCCATATAACAAAAATATAACAGAAGCTAAAAATCATGCTAAAATATCTAAGTTTGATGAAAATCACAAACTCGGAGATAATATTTTATCACCTGTCACAATAAATATTGATAATTGTGAAACTAAATACAATTCTGAATCACCAAGTGACTATGAACTGACCAATAATGGTGGCCAAGAGGAACCTCATAAAACAAATACTGTGACCGAGGAAGTAAAAACCAACAGAGAGCAAACTGAAAGCACAAATTACCAGATTTTCAAAAGTAATAAAATAAAAAGTAATCTTAACGAACGACTTGAACACAATAAAGAAAAGAAAACTATCAAAAGGCCATGTACACTTGAGTTTATGAAACCGAAACCAGACATTGCATTTAAACAGAACTTGCCTGAAACAGAACCTTGTAAGACGGTGTCACCCAATCATTCTACTCACAAAGAGGAAACACAGCCAAATAAAGATGTACCTAACAGTGGCTACTGGTCAGATAGGGGTTACCCTGTGAATTGGTCTGTCAATGTTAACTGTCATATGGACTTGGGGAGGGGATATTCAGAACCTTGGTTGGAAGATTTCGATAGTCCACACACAATAACTTCGGTGAATTTAACAGTTTGTACACCAACATCGAGCATGGCAAGCCCTGTGAGGGAGGGTAGGGAGGAGGATTTGTTTGAGGGTCACGTGATGGTGACAGTGAGCCCTAGTACGGCGAGACCACCACGTCGCCGTGCTCCGCCGCCGCCGGCGCCCGTGCATTCACCACTTGAGCCGCAGCAAACTAAACCCAATGTGGAGCAAACACGAGGTACATGTAGTAGTGCATTCCATTAGCCCTTTTTATTCCCCACTGCAGGATCTTAGATCTCCCCTCAAGATGAGGGGACTTGAAGCTTAAATTCACTATGCTGCTCCAATGCGGGTTGGCGAATTGTAACGACCGCCTTCCATTAACAACAACGTGGACCGACTACTTAGCGCGCTCTCCCAGGCACGGATTCAGTGATAGTCAGTGATATTAATGTACTTAAGTCAGAAAAAAGTCATTGGTAAACACCCGGATGTGGCCACATGGCCTTGTAGATTTGAAACTGATACGCTGCGTTCAGGCTGTTACGACATGACACTAGTAGTGCATTCCATGTGTACATTTGTTTTGGATATATAGTATCTAAGAACCTAACACCACAACATCGAAATTGGTAAAATCTAACTATTTAATTAGAACTGGGTAGAAGTCTCCTTCGGCTTTACACTAAGTAAGAAACATTTTTTTTTATCGTGAACCTAGAAAAACTCAGATGTAGCATCCCAAACTAACTACCAAATGCTTGCTACATATTTACATGTCAGCTTATAGACCCTCCTATCATAGTATGTCTACCGACTGCCAGTACGCAGCAAAGTTTTACTGATACATACTTACATGGTTGCCATTGTAGTGCTTCATTAGTTATTCAGTGACAGTCTAGAATTTTTAATATGTGTATGACTCTGAGGTGATCATGTATTGAAAAGTTTGTAGTGGCAACACTAAAATGGATAGTTATGATTTTTCATTCATTTTAGTTTATTTAAACATTTGAGTCGCTAAGAATAAACATTAACGATCATGATAAAATTTGAAAATTTCTGAAGCAATAAATCAATCTGTACATGTGATTGCTCATACTATTATTACCCAACACTGAAAAATGACATTGCAATCTTTACAAAGGAGGAAAAACAAGTTTACCTACTGCCTTATCTGGACATATGATGATTGGCATTTCAATGTTTATTAATAAATTTTTTTCATGTCATATCATTTGTAGATAATATATTCTAATAGCCGGAAGTTATTATAGGTGTATCCAATTTATAAAAACAATACTTCTTCTATGAAAAGAAGGTCACATTACCAAAATAAATTCACAGATTGTAATATTTTTCAGTACGAGTGTAATATTAAACTTTCTGATTTTACTGTCCTAAAATTGGTCTTTTTTAAGTGCTTTATTATTAACTATAAAGTGTTTTCTAAAACACTTTGACACAGAATGTTATTGAAGTTTCTCAATAATTGTTACAAACATATTCTAATAATATTATTTTGTATTGTTGTGTAGGAATTTTACTGTAATTTAATTACTCTGTGTTAAACTGTGACTGAAAGTACAGGTGATTCATAAAAACTTTATACACTGGAAATACTCAGGTATTTTCACAAAACATTATTAGCACCACTGGTACTTAATAATTTTGGTATGGTAGTTTGTTTGTTTGTTTCTTCTCTAACATCAATATTTTCCAAGAGATCTTTTTTTAAACTAGGCACACAGGTTGCATTTGACCTCTAGTTTTGCAAGATTTTGACCTATTTGGATAAGTCTGTGCAATAAAAAGCTGAGGTATTTATCAAACCCTTATGATTGACTTATTTTCACATAGAAAATCGCACATCTAGAAGTTTTAGTATGTAATGGACGCTGTAGCATTTTTATAAATCTTAGTTTTTCAATCCCAGCAAAAAAATAACTTAACACATGTATAGAAATCACACACTTGCATTTTTTAAATTACATTTCATTAAGTCACCACAATAAGTAATTTAAAATGCCTTTGCTTATTACCATATTGTGCTATTACACCTATAAAGTGTAAATTTAGATACACAATTAAACACATTAGTGTAGCTCTGCCACAAGAATTTATCTTCAAGCAGGTGTGAAACAAAATAAACCATGTATGTTAATTTTTTTCTTCCAGAACCTTCACTGATCGAGCGGCAACGTGCCCGTCTTAGATTGCTACAAGACGCGGTGGCGGCAGAACGTACAAGACTCGCGCAGCTAGCAAGAGAGACTGCCGTGTTGGAGGCGCCTCTGCCTCACCCCAATGCAACACGACGACTACGCGAAGAAGTGCGCCAACTGAGGGATGCCTGTGCTACGCTCGCTAAACACTTCGAGATGTCTAGCGGTGCGCCGGGTATGTATTATTCAACTAAAGATAAACCGCTTAGCGTTGGCGTTCCGTGCGGAACATGGCATAGGATTAGGAATAATATAAGTTAGATACTAGAACACACATTACGCTTACGCTGCCTTACCGGACCTACACTTAAATTATGTGTAGGTGACGCGCCGGTTGGCACTGTACGTTTCGCAACAGCGCTTTTGATATTAAATAAATAAAATTTTAGTAAGGGAAAATGATCGAAAACGATGTTGATAACTATAGCGCTCTATTTCCCTTTCCTGTAACTCACTGTCTATATTCGTGTTAACCCCTCTCACACTTCGCTACATACATTCCCTGAGTTTCTGGCTTACGACTTTATAACAGTTGCTCAAACTTATAACTTTGTCCGCTCAAATTGGGGTGCAAATGTAGCCTAAAATCATGCCATTTCATTCGCGAATCGGAGAAAGAAATACTATAAATACCAAAAAGTAAATCTATTGTTGCTATATGCCATGAAATATTGTGAGGCGCTTGCTTACTTTATACCCAAAATGAATTTAAAAAGAGTTTTGATTCGACCTTTGACTTTCCTGTTTTCCTTACGAAAGGAAATTAATGTTTTTAAACTAACTAAACTTATTTGAAAACATGATTCACCAAATGCTCCTTCTAATAAAATTACATTGTAATTTCTGGATACCTTATAATTGTAATTTATTTACATTTAAGTTATTCTTAACTTGTTGTGCACATACGTAGGGCATACTTAAAGTTTCTGGTACTGGCCACTTACAATAGAAAAAATAGAAAGCCATTTATGAAATTTGAAAATAGAACTCTCTGGGAACACGGTACTTTTAAAATTGCGAGGTTGTCATTTATTTCTTGATTGTGGCGTTGGTTAGAAAATTGTGTGTCGGAATTACAATGAACATAACTAGAGAAAATTTTCGCGCTATGATTATTTATGTTTTTCGCTGCGGCTTAAGTCAGTTAGAGAGTTGCCAGAGACTTCAAATTTAACGTGAAAAAAAAACGTCACATAAGGCTTTGAAAAATTTTATTGTAGAATCACCAATGTTTATGCTTTATCGTAAATGAAATGAAATTTATTTTTATCGTAAAAAAGAGACAGCATTGCATGCAACACTAACAATAAATTATTATGTGCCGTATCTCTCACACTAGGATTCCCTGTGTTGTGAGAGATAGTCACTTCTAGTGGTACTTAAATTATTTAAAATTATTATCATAGTCTTTCCTTTCAGAACGCATCTCAACCATAGGCAACCAAAATTGAGGTTGATAGATTGAAGAAATTAATCATTTTTTTGACAACCTAAAAAATTAAAAGTAAAAAAAACTGCATTAAATTCAGGTTTTGAATATGTAGTCATGAAATTCCAAAATGTAAGTTAAAATACAGTTTTATTTCTAAATTTACTTATTTAAAGTATTCGCGGAATGTTTGATGGATTGACATTTTGGAAATATAAATCTTTTTTTGAGGAGGTATTCTTACGAAAATGTGGAAGAGGACATTAATTTTTTTTTTTTTGAACGTTGACTGCCATGCTGAGAAGGTGATTTTTCTTCGAGCTGAGTTTTTGCAGATCATGACTCCCTTAATTTAGAGTCGTGACGGGTGTTGGGCGCTATCCATTTGTGAGTACACAGTATTTGAGTCTTACAACAAAGTTTCCATTTGCCGCAACGCCGGAAGATTGTTTTTGTTGGTCCACTCCATGAGGCAAGATTGACTTTTGAGATTTTGCTAATTTATCAAAGAGATTAGCGGCCCGTCGGGATATCTGCGTTTTGCTTTCTTGTTGCTCGAAGCAGAAACTTTTGGAACGTCATCATACGAGTGAGCACATATTATGTAGGGTGGCAGTGCGTAGTTCCCAAAACCAAATTTGTGTTAAATAAAACTAGTGATTAGATTTAAAAACTTAGGTTAAGGTAGATTTAAATATAGGTTAGGTTATTGTTTGAATTTTCTAAGGATAATCATTTCTATTTAACAAAGGCGCCCAAACAGATTTTTTATTACTACCACTCAGTCTTCCCTAGAAAGAAGTTGCTTTCAAAAGGTAATTAAATTTTTATTCTTTTATTTTTGCAACCAATATTTTTGTGTTATCATATTATAAATTAGTCTTTTTTTTATTTGATAGTTTAATCTCCGACTTGAGTGGGCAAAAACAAAATTTAAACCCCAATAACATGACAGCATTTTAGCAATTTGGCATTTTGTAATAAAGCTCCATCTCGTAGCTCTGTGTATGCATAGTTTAGTGATTTTAGTCGTGGAAGTAATTATCTCCATGATGATGGATGTGAAGGTCGACCAGCGATTGCGGTTACCGAATTTAATATTGATACCGTACCTCAATTAGTTGAGTTGAGACTGATAAAAAAATTACATGTCAGCAAATTCATACTGTATTAGGCATTACAATGAGTCAAGTGCAAAAGATTTTACATGTGCACCTGAAGGTACGGAAGCTTTACACTCGATGGATACCGCATGATTTGACGGAAGACCAGAAACGACTACGTGTAGAGTGGTGTCGCAAAATGATACCAAAGTTCAATGGAGTACAGTCATTGGCTGTCTATAATATCGTGATACCTGTCACTATGTTATACGATTTTTAACGAAACCTGGGTGTACTGCTTTTTGAACCGGAAAGAAAAAGTCAATCGGTAGAATGGGTCTTTTCCTTTTGAGGATTTTCCAACGAAAAGTTGAACCGTTGGCAAGAAAATGGTTCCTTCTTTTGTCGGCAAATCAGGAGATTACACAACAGTGTCCCTTGAAAAAAAAAACAGTAACTGTATATTATTATGTCAACACTTGCTTGCCCAGAGTCTTAGAAAAAGATCGGGAGAAGCGTCCTCGAAGCAAAGTCGCCCTTCATCACGATAATGCGTCCTCACATACCGCTAAGGTAACAGAAGCGTATTTGAAGGGTTCAAATGTAAAACTAATGACGCATTCGCCATACAGTCCAATCTTTGCACCATGCGACTTCTTTTTGTTCCCGAAAATTAAGATAAACTTAGAGGCTTATGTTTTACGAGCCCTGAATCGGCGGCGATTGCATTCCATGAAGCTATTGAAGAGGTCCCTGAAGAAATTGGTCCAACTGCTGTTTTACAAAGGTTCCACTGAATATAAAAATGTGTCAATTATGGCGGCATATACTTTGAAAAACAATAAATGTATCATAAGTAAAATATCAAGTCTTATTTATAGGAATCCAGAAAGTTTCAGTATGGCCCACGTATAAACCACATATTTGAAAACTCGCATTTTCCAACATGCTCATGTATTTTTTTTTTGTTTTGCCATATCGGCCCATTATGCTCTACTGCAGGGGCTTAGACCTCCCCTAGAGATGAAGGTGCTAGAAGCTTAATCCACCACCCTGTTCCAGTGCGGATCGGTGGATTTTAACGACTATCATCTGATGATGGCAACCGGCACTGACGGCTTAAAGTGCTCTCCAAGGCACGGGAGTCAGTGATAATAAAATTATGTGCTTAAGTTAGAAAAAAATCATTGGCCATTTTCTGGGATTCGCACCACGATCACACGCCACCACACGGCTATAACGACACTTTCTGTTTTGGTACATTAAAATCCTAGATAGAGAGAAGATAAATCAATAGCCAGCTTAATTTTTTACTTAAGTCAATAAAATATTGATCATCGTTCGCCATTTGTATGGGGAAGTGACTGGCTAGCGCTACAAGCGGTGTACTTTTTTAGCGTGTATAAAAATGTCAACCTTTTGACTTGTCATCAATCATTAGCAATCAATTGTCTCTGTCAATTAAATGGCTCGTGACCTTCAATCTGACCAAATTTGGTTAATGAGTAGCGAATAGGTTAATAGTGAAGAATCACTAACAACTCACAATGAAATGTATGATTCCAGAAGCAGACAACACGGATTTCTACAGTCACATCTACACAGGGCAGAGGCCTGCGGGCGTGGGGCGGACGGCGGGTCGGGAGTCGCCCCGCAGGCCTGCCCGTCCCGCGCCCCCACCACCCGATGAGACCCCTTGGCAGTGTCGCGTGTGCACGTTCAGAAACCACCCGGAGATCACCAACTGCGAACAGTGCGAGATGCCCCGTATTTTCGTAGGTACGTCCGCTGCGCCGACTCTAGTCTTGGGTAAATCCGACTGGATTCATATCACAGGTCCAGATCCAACACCCGGAGCTGGACCTGTTGAATCTGGTGTATGCAAATAATTACTATGAATCCACATTACCTTCGCTAGTGGTAATCGTCTCTGTTGCTAATGCTGCATCCAGTAGGTACAGGATCCACCATAGTTTTAAATATACATGTGGTTCTGAATCCTATCTATCAATACCAATTTTCAGTTTTGGCCTGACCAGATGTAAACACTTAAAATAAATGAAATATATTGAAAAATACATTGGAAAAACAATATTAAAATTTAAAAAAATATATCAATTTAACGAAAATAGTATTATAACAACAAAATCATTTTTGATCATAATTCATTCAAATGTTGTATTTGTCTCGATCTTCAAAAAATGTTAGTTAATTTAAGCTTTATTTATTTCTCCCGATTTAAAATACATGTAATTAAACACGCACCGCAAAGTGCAGCATGAACCGACGTGATACGTGCATTTGTGATCTGATTTTACTGACTTACTGCCTCCGCGATATTCAAATATTTATGGAGTCATTGCATCCGCTGAAATCAATAGCTCCGTCAAATTAGCGAACTGAGACCTTCGCCGCTCACATGGAACTCAGAAGTCATGAATTCAACTCCATAGCCGGACTCGGGAGTTGGATTCACTGGTACTTAAAATCCCCGGATTTACCCAAAATTAACCGCTTCCCTCCGCGTTCGATGTTGTCTGACGCTGTTATTTAATCGGCAGATTGATGATTGATCAATTGATTGTTAGAATGGACAACACTATTTGAACCAAAGTTTGGCTTAACAGTCTGTTAAGTTCAAATGAAGTGAGTGGGATTCTAAAAATAACTAACACAACGTACAGGGTTTATCAGTGACTTAGACGTTGAAAGTGCCTCCTACATTTGTCTAAAACTCCATCCAATTATGTGCTAGAGTGTGAAACTTTTTGTCAATTTTGGTGTTTTTTTATAAAAGATATATTGTCCAAAATGTGCGTTTCTTAAAACATTGAGGCTAAGCTGTTAAATTTTATTAAAAGTGGACAATATATTTGTTGATGGGCTTCAGAGAATTTAACCTGCATGCGGCGTACAGTGAAGCATGTAATCTTTTTACATTTTTTCACTGTGTTTTATGCCATTGTGCAAATGATCCGTTTTGGAATATTCTAGTGTTACTATTGTTGAAATTACAAAATATATTTATTTTAATATTATTTATAAAAATTATGACTTACAATTTGTATATTCATGTAATGCTATTAGTGATAATTTATAAAATATTTTTAAATGGATCTTGTGCAACATGTAGTCTATTTAATTAAATTTACCTAAATATGTATGTGTATATATAAATTAAGTTAGAACATAAGAGATGTGGGCAATTTTCTCAACATTCCTAAAGCTTTAAATTTTTTAAATTATGAACTGGATTTACAATGGTTATTTAAAAAAATATGTTTATCAATATTACCTGTTTATATATTTAAACCAGAACATTCAGTTTGTGTCTGGGGAACAAGCATTTTACAAACATTTCATAATAAGTTGATAAAATTGTCAATATCATATTAAAACATCATAATTAGTGTCATAAAGAACTGACTTGTTATTTATCTTTAAAAATGTTTTAGAAAGTAATCACATTATGAACACATCACATTAACTTTTTACGTAACACTCCACATCACAAGATCTCAAAATAGATTAGATACCTTGCCAAAAATATTTTATTTTTGTAGATTAATATATTCAAAATTTCCAATTTTAAAGTTGCACAATTTACAGTGAACTTTTTGCTCAAACATTTTTTACTGCTGAAAATTTACATGCTAATTGATGTATTTAAAAAAATTATTACAAGTTAAAAAATACTAAACTAACCATTATACACGTTTTAGCCAAGTGACGGAATAACTTTATTCTATTGCAGAGGGAATTGGTCAACATTTTGCAATATGACCTAATATTTTGTGTATTTGTTGGAATAAAGAAAATGATTTTTGGGGGGGGGGGGAGTAAAGATTAATAGTTGGTTGTTCACTAAGGGAAGAAAGAGACCGATTACCGCTGAGTGGGCATTCGAGGCCCAACGCCGCAGGCGGAGGGCTCTAACCCACGAAGCGAGAACGTTGTCGGCGTACCGCTCCTGTGTGCCGGAGTCCGGTCTGCTGCTAGTGAATACAAACCTTAGATGTACCTAAATTTTTCGTGGCATTCCACTCTGCATTGCATAATCCTAATTTATTATTATTTTACTGCAACTCCTCCATCTCTGCCCCCAACATATGAAGTTTAAAGGATAGGTCATATTTTAAAATGTATCAAACAAGTTTTTTTTTTCATATTGTCTGTTGTCTAAGAGTTTTTAAACAAATTATTAATCAAAACTTGCTGTAGTTGTCCATTGTCACTTACTTGACTGCCTGTGCATAATGGGGTGTAGTAATAAACTGTTTTAATTTTTTTTTTATTCAAAGCAAACTTACAGCTACACAATCGAGACTCAAAGTCTTTCGAATATACATCTATAAAGCTAATTACAAGTTTACGCAAATTACATTTCATACAAGGTGATTAATGAAGAGTAGAAAATTAAAAAATAGCAATTTACAAACATGTTCTATATAATTAAAAATGTAAGCACTTAATTTCTAGAAAGTTAAATTAACACAATGAGCTCAATTAAAAAAATATATTTGTTCCTTGTTGACACATATCTTTAATTTTCTGAATGGAAAAACGATATGCCTTAATATAATAAAGCCTAATAAAAATTCTTGATAGATTTAGATGATTAGTTTTATGTGGTGCGTAGACAATATAGAAATCATTTGGTTAGAAAAAATATTATTGAATGACAGGAATTGGTTAGGCCACTTTTCACAATAATAAAAACTAATTGATTGCATATAGATAGTCACTGCCATCTTAGCTTAATATAATTCTGCTATGACAAAAACTATTTTCAATTGAAATATTTAGTATGAGTATGGACACTTCATTTGGTATCAGTTTGAAGATAATTTGTTTTTGTTTTTTAATAGGGGATTACTACACAAATAAAAACCCATTAGTGTGGTAGTCCATAACTTGTACAATTTTTTTTTAAATTAAATTTTTTTAAAAAACATTGTAAAATGTTTAACCTTTTACAAAAACAAAAATCCTACTTGATACGAACTACCAAGTAGTAGTTGTTTATTTTATTTCGCTAATATTTGGCTATTTAAAAGAAATCTAAGCGGTCAAGTGTTCCCCGCTCATACTACTTTATAATATATCAAAAACCTCTAAATACATATTTAAAATTAATTACCATGATTGTTATTCTGTATTGATATGCTGTTTGCACTGGAGTAATAGCTTGGCCGCATAAACATAGTAATCCTAAACCCACTGTGCGGTACGGTATGGACTGCCGTACATAGTATGAAATTGCTTCTTCTAACAATATAGCCAGATGACTTAGTTTCATGTAAAATTATACTATTTCAAGTACTTTTAATTTTACCTGTACATGTTAGGTACTGTCCGATTCAGAGACACTTATTGAACCTATTTTAGTTAAAATTTATTTTGTTTCTTTCATTTAAACCTTAGATGTCATGATGAAAGATATTGACAAAACGTATTTTAATGAAACCGGGTCTAATAAGCGATTCTGAATTAAACAGTTAGATTTTTGAATTACACTTCAATTTTGAAATAAATACAAAAATTTATATAATTATGTAATTAAAAATCTCCATGTCGCTTGTCTTTGTTCGGTCGATGTTTATGGTTACGCTCGGCGCCATCAGGTCGTAGCGTAATGTTATATAGCCTAAAACCATCTGCAATAAATCTAAAACAAAAATAATTGTTGAACTCGGTTTGACAGTTCCTGAGATTAGCGAGTTTAAATGTCAAGTTCCTTCACAAATTCACAAAATTACTTCAAGACACATGTATATTCCTACTTTTTTATGTTCATGCCATGTCCATATGTATCTTTAGTCTTTACCTAAATGCATTTTAATTAAATTGTTTATTTAAATTTAATATGTGACACTATTGTGTTATAGGACTAGAAACTTAAGAGATTACATCGAAATGGTATATTTATTCAAATTAAAATATTTATTTAATTTCCACATTATATGTATTCTATGACCACATAGAATATAAATTAATCATGCAGGATCTCAATTTTTATAATGTAGCACCACATGAACTATCAAATGCTATACATTAGATTTTAATTTATGATACCTATCGTCTGGTGTTACCAGTAAAAAAACAATAATGATGGGGATGTTTACTTTAATATTAATATAGATGTCAGCATGAGCGATGCGGCTATTGTCAAATACGGCTGCTTTTTAATTTTATCATCTCGTTTTGAAGCAGCCAACACACTTGTTTATCAAGCAATATTAATTGTGGAAGTTACATGCATCAAAATCCGAATCACAGAGATTTTACTGTGGGAATTTATATACTTTTTTAGAACTAGAATCAGCACAAAGAAGCATATTTGAGAAAAAAAAAATATAAATGCATGAAAATCCTGCTCTAGTACTATGCAGTTGACATTTGACAATGGTCGGTTCGACGATGCGCCACCTATCGCTAGAAAGTGGCCACCACCATCCTCATTTGCAAAAAATATTTTCGCGCCATGTCGAAGTAATCTCGATTCGTGGCAATCTTGTCAAAAAACTTTAAAAACTTATTTACATTGTGATTGGATAATGATAAGTGTATGTTGAATTATTAAAGTTTTGTTATGAATGATCCTTTTGTGTTTTTGTGTGTTTGAATGTTTACTGATTCCATAAAACTTTCAACAAAACTGAACTTAAACGTTCTGCATGTGATGGTTTTCAACTAATAATCTTCAAAGTAACATGGTAAGTAAATTATTTAATATTCCATAACATTCTATGTTGTATGAAGTGTTAATACCTGAAAAGACATCTAGACCAAATTATTGAAATATTTGGATAGTCTAGACCAAAGTGATAACGAAATTTTTTTTTTTTTTAATATAGTTATTGTTATAATGCAATGCAATCTAATGCATTTTTTGTAAAACATAGAATATATATTACTCTTTCAATTCTAAAAGAAATTGCAAATTTATGGTTCCAAAATACAAATATTCATACAATCTTGTCAAAAAATTCAATTTTACAAAAAAAATCTTTGTAGTATCTACTGAGCTATCCCTATAAACTTATAGCCAGCGACTGGCCCAAAACCAGACCTGAATAATTATGTACATTTTTATATATTAGCAACTTGTTTTTAAATATTCTAATATATTTTATTGGTACTCCTGTGACAGTTCGAGCAAGTGATGGCATTACTGTTCGTCTGATGCCCGGACGGCGCAGTAAGTAACTATACCTATCTCAAACTATACTTAAGGTCAGAAAAATCATGACACACTATATAAGTGCACCATAGACTAATTATATTAGAAAAGAAAAGATACACTCTTTTATGTATCCACGTCAAAGTCTATAAAAATGTGAATGCACATACAAATAACTCAAAAAGTTGCGACGATCGCTAGAGAATGCTTTTCAGTAACAATCATTACTAATGTTTACTGAGAAATGAAAAGTTTTGACAATTTCTAATATTTCTAGTATTTTAACTTTTGTGGTCCCATAAGTGTTTTGATCTTTATATAAGCAACAGGATTAACGTCATAAAAAGAAAACCTGAAAATCGTTCTTTTTCTTCTTCGTAGAGACAGCGAAATTCCTCGCCGTCTCCTCCCTAAAGACACCGTAAGACCTTAATGTACGAAACGGAACGTTCCATTCAGCGGGGGTGTGAGACGCGTTTATGGGGGGAATCGTCCACAAAATTTCATATTTACACATGAAAAGTTACGCCATGTTCAATGTTGTTTTTTTGTTTTTGGACGCGTTTTTACAACATTTCACTGTATGATTCGGGTTTTCGCAATGAACTACTTCCTAACAGGCATTCGCCGACTAACGACCGGTGGTGGCATACACTACTAGCGCGTTGTATTAAGTCTTGACCTATGAAGTTGCCGTTCTTCAGTACTGGCCATTTAAACAAAAAAAAATTTGATTGGCTGTGAATTCTGAGTTCAAATTAATTTTCTTTTAAAAACATAGCATGCTTTTTCCAAAGTCAGTCTTTTGTTTATTGATTAGCGTTGTGTTTTCATTACATTTGAACATTTTTCGTCATAATTAACACTTTAAAAATTCATGTAATTATGGAATATGAGTATGGAATATGTATAACTAATGCGACACAAACGGCACGTAACATCAACAACGTTTACGGAGAGGACTTAACAAACGAACGCACAACCAGTTATTGGTTTGCCCGCTTCCGTTCTGGAAATTATGGCTTGAATAAAGAACCTCGTGGTCGTCCGGACACTTTGGTCAACAATGATGAATTGAAGGCGATTGTGGAAGCGGATGATACTGAAACTACAGCTGAACTAGTAACAACGTTTGATGTTGTCATCAAAACAATATTGGACCATTTGCAACAAATTGGCAAAGTAAAAAAGCTTGATAGATGATACCCCCACGAACTTAACGATCGCCAGCGCAACGTACGAGTCGAAACCTGCCTTGCGTTACTCAATAGACACAGAAATGAAGGAATTTAGAACCAGATTATTACCTGTGATGAAAAATGGATTCTGTTCGACAATCGAAAGCGCTCAGCAAGTTGGTTAGATCTTGGTTTAGCACCAAAGGAATGTGTTAAACAAAAAATAACCCCTAAAAAGGTGATGGTCACTGTTTGGTGGTCTGGTGCGGGTGTGATTTATCATAGCTTTTTACAAAATGGCATGAGCATTACTGCAGATGTGTACTGTGAAGAACTGAAGATAATGATGGCGAAGCTCGCGCGTCTGCGACCAGCTTTGGTCAATCGGTCGTCCCCGCTGCTCCTTCACGACAACGCGTGACCCCATACTGCACAAAAAACCGTCTCCAAGCTGTTAGAGTTGGGGTTGGAAGCTCTCCCTCATCCGCCATACTCACCAGACCTTGCACCTACCATTACTTTTTTCAAAATTTGGACAACTTTTTAACGGGAAAAAAATTCAATTCCCGAGAGACAGTACAAAAATGCCTTTGAAGAGTTTGTTGCGTCCCGTCCAGTTGATTTTTACAAGAAGGGCATCAATAAACTGCCACTGTGTTGGCAAAGATACATCGATTGCACGGGATTGCACTTTGAATAACAGAAATAAAGATGTTTGAAAAAAAAAATACTTTAACTTATTTCATACAAAATGGCAACTTCATAGGTTATGACGTAATATAAGCTATCGCCCTGTCGATAGTGTGCTCTAGTACTAGTGGGGAGCGCGGCGCGCGTTTTGCTGCTTCTATGTTTTGCTTGCTGATTCTAACGCTTTTATAAAGTCAATGCAGGTACAGATCGCGCGGCGAGAGTTTGGCTTTGACCGTTATTGCGTAGAAATTTGAAAATTGGGTATCAACGGGCAATTAGCGGGGTGCGGGGCGGGTGTGTAGGCGCACGCGGTGCTCTGATTGGCGCTCCAGTCGTTCCCTGCCTCTCGCATGCCCCGCGCACTCCTGTTGTACAATCACATTCACAAGTGAATTGCTATTTTCGTTAATTGTTTATTGTTGTCGATTGTTATTATTTGTTGAGTTATAGTAGGCATGGGCTACTATTAAACAATATGTAGCTAGCAAAAATGTTAAATGGAATTTACAAGAATGTACCAAACTTATCAAAGAAAAAGTATCCTTAATGAGTGCCCAGGAATGGGAAAAAATATGTAAAAAGGTAAAAGATATAGAAGAAGAATACGCCATGAGTGACCATGTAGTTGATTTACTTACCGAGCAATTTATAATTCGCTTCGATGATAGTTCCTAAGACGATGATTCTGATGATGGTTATGAAGATGATGATGATTTTATTAAAAAACAATTATTTAGAATTTTCATCGCTGTCTCTGTAAACTTTAAAAGGAAATAAACATTTTATATAAGTAAAATAACTATCAATAGTTTTAATAAATGAAGAAGTTTATCTATTTCGTATTATTTTCTAGCATTATTACCACAGTACATGAATTTTGACCCACTCAAATATCCAACCTGGTACATAAAAAAGAAACCCATCAAAAACAATACTTGTCAAAAAAACCAAGTCTCGCAACTCAGTTGTTCTGCGGTAAAAAGTTGTGAGATCCATGTAATACCAAGTCGGTTATTAATTTATTCGGTTATAAATATATTGAGACTTGGCCATCGCCTGAAAACACATGTAAATTCAATTATTTAGTGCGATGGCCAAGTCTCAATATATTTATAACCGAATAAATTAATAACCGACTTGGTATTACATGGATCTCACAACTTTTTACCGCAGAACAACTGAGTTGCGAGACTTGGTTTTTTTGACAAGTATTGTTTTTGATGGGATCTCATTTCTTTTTGTATTTTGTAGACAGTTCTATTTTTTTCCTTTTCGGTATCTTCTACTTATTGTATATATGTATATCTATATGTATATAGTTTTTCGAAGATATATTATACAACCTTACGCACTCGTAATAAGTACGAATACGCACGTAGGTACGTTTTTTGCATTAATAAATAATTTATTTAATACACGTGTTTTCATGACGGGAATACCCATTTTTTGCTCGATTTGGCAGGGGTGCACTACCATGCGCCTATATTTATATGGGACTAGCTTAAACCAGCGGCTTCGCACGCAATATAATAATAACTGCCGTAATAAAACATCGTTACGAATAAAGCCAATATTGAAAAATTTAACTGAAGACTTGGCTGTATGGGCTTAATTTTTTTTTGCGGTCTTTTCTAGATTTTTTAGTTTTTCCTTGATTCATACACCAAACACTACTTATATTCCAAATTTGAAGCTTCTAGGTCTGCTAGAAGTGCCTTAGAATTTTGATGATCGGTGAGTCAGTGAGTGACAAAATGAAGAAATTTGACCCGTTATAATTTTTTAAAAATACTGGTTCCAATTGAATGAAATTTGAAAATATGCTTATATAATATGCCTGCATGGTTACTGAAAATTTCAGTCTTCTAGTTTTATCCACAACGAAGTTACAGGGGGTCGAAAATGGTCTGAATTGCTTCGAGAAAAGGATGGTACGGCCGTGACGCTTTTTCGCTCGACTTGGTGGGGGCACGGCCGTGCCCCCAGAAAGTATTGTGTGCGTGACAGTACCCATGCGCAGTAATCCCCTCCACCCCGAAGGTCAAAGCCAAACTCTCGCCGCGCGATCTGTAGCCAAAACTCCAAAAGCCATGAACAGCCTGTCTTCCTGTATCTATATACCAAGGTTTAGGTAACTAGCTACCCTTACTAGTCCATCTCAAATTACTGTTCCGCATATAGGTAATTCATTATCTAGCAATAGTTACAGTCTATTATTTTTTACTTTTCAGAAGTTGTACGCTCCTGGGTGTTATGAGATGCAGCGCCATATCGCTTCCAAATTATTAGTACTTAATTTTAGAAATCTGTCTTAAGTGCAGTGGTTGTAATGCTCATTTGAAATGAAACAAAGCTGTGATGTTCGCATTTGGTTTTAATATAATAATTTTAGCATATTATACAATGTTTTATTCATAGTGATTCTTACATTTTATTCATACACATTCCAAATGTGCACAGAATAGGTAGACTGTAATGCAATATATTATCAGTTTATATATATATAGCAGTAAGAATTATTAACATAACTGCTTTGTCTATTTTTCTTACAGATTAAGTTGATGTTAATAAAATTGTATTTTGATGTCCCAAACAATTTGAATCCCCACTGGAGTGGCAGCCTATATCTACCAAATGCGAATAACTTTTGTTGTTTTGAAAACGCAAAAAACTGCTGCACTTAAGGTGGAGATAAATGTTAAACAGTCAAAATCGTACGTAGTGCGATATTTCGTTATATTTCAATATGAAACGCTTTATGATTTATTTCTTATATTTTAAAGTAATATGTAAAAGAAAATGTTATAGGAGTTCCTATCCTTAAAAAAGTTTGAAAACATCTATGAAAATCTTGCAGGCTGTTTTAGAATATATTCTACTGAAATGTGTTTGCAGATTTATATTACCAACTCAATTAATATTAGTGCCTTAATAAAAGTTATACAATTGCATGATGTAATAGCATTGAAGTTTATGCACAGAAACATGACAAATAGTTGTGTATTGTGCATCTATTAGCAATTTTTTTTTACACAATGGTTTGATACATCAGAAAATATTGTTTTTATATACTAATTTACTGTCAATTCTGTAATCTGTAATATCATATATCATATAATTATATTATAGCTAACATATTATTTATTGTATATACACTACTTGAAACCAGTCTTCCATTTCAACAATAATTCAAAAATGTATATATTTCATTCGTTTCACACCCTATCTTGAACTATTTTATCATACACCTACACGTAATCCTACTACAAAACAATTACCCATGTATAGGGAGGAAGGGTAGCGACGAGCATGCCGCGCTTGCAACCGCCTCTGCCCCCCAGTTCCACCAGCGATGCCAGCCTCAAGGGTTATGCACGACTTATGCAATATGCCCGTATATAGTGTGCCAGAATTGGCGGCATTGTTTTCTACGCTCTACGCCGGTGCGTTATATCTATCAGATTCGTCACTACAATCACACCTTCAGAACAAGGATAAATCTTGAAATAGAAGTAATACGTTGAAGTAACTCCACGTGGCTGAAATAAAGAAGTCATTCAAAGAAACCTCATTCGTTATTTGACAATCACACCAGTGATGGCTTTGCGGGTGAAGCAAGTGAGGCGGAGTCTCACTTAAATCATTTGGTCACTCAAAACAGCAATTTTATTATTTTTTCATACAATCTTTCAAAGGCTTATCTTTAATTACCTATTACTATGATATATAAACTCTTTTATAAATTATGCAAAAGTACCTTATAATGGTAATTTTATGTTTAGTGAAGACTGTTTCCGGTCCGCGACGCGATGATGAAAGCTGAAGCTAGCAATGACTTGGCTGCACTAGCTTTGTACACATTGCGTAATTTTAGCAGAGAAAAAGCCAGATAATTATTAATTCGTGCAGCGATGGACTACGCTCCAAGTGACTTTCGTGCTCGCTGTTCCACCGGCCGCGTAAACGGTGTGAAAGGGGAATGCGGAGGCGAACAGTCTGCTTCACCCGACTCTAGGCAACTATATTCCATAGACCGTAGAAAATATTCTTATAGATTTAATCGTGTTTCATGCAGGCTCGTCGGTTTAAGGTGTTTACAATTTAGCCCTTCTTTAAAATCACCTATTTGACCGACACGCGTTTTTCTAGGTCGCCTCTTTCCGAGCCTTTCAACACGCATCCTATCTATAGTATATTTGTTTCCTCCCTCTATATGTAAGTAACCAAGCCAAACCACCTCAACATTTTTTCTAATTAACTCACTACATCTATACATCACTGTAACTCTTTCATTTATCTTTCAAAGATAGGTAGCTACAGTCCCAATCAACCTTTATGGTGGATGTGAACATAGGCACAAGTCGCGTCGCAGTAACCAGTTTTAGGTGTAGCGGGACGCAGTGGAGCGAGGGGCATATGACTGAACCTGCGCAAGCATGCATACAGCGTTGTATTCCGATCCGCCATTAAGTTTGATTGGAACTATACTAAACACGTCATATTATACTACTTACGCAAAGATCGCATCTCTACTGAGTTATTAGATTTCATAGATTTTTATTTTCTTTTCAGGATATTTCAGAATGTGTATATACAATAAATGATCTTAAATAAAATACTTGGATGCTATTTACATAATAAATATATATTGTATACATTGTGAAGCTAAAAAAATCAATAGAATTCCATGTAAATGCTCACCTTCGATTTTACTTTTCACACTCATTGGTCACTCACTATCGATGTGCGGTCATACTGACGTAGAGCTAGGTTTCTCCTTTCTACGCCAGTATTAATACATCACACTCAAGATCGCTTTAAGAACAGTATCAGCTCAGCGTTTGTTCAATTAAGATAAGATCTTATAGACAGATGACGTCAGCAAAATCAAGATGCGTTTATCAGTTCAATCTAAAATTTGAGTAGGTATGATTTATTAATACCGACTCTAGGGTTTCGTAGCTAAACGGAGGGAACGCAATTATAATTTCGTCCTGTCTGTGCGTCTGGCTGCATGTCGCAGGCTTTATATCTTCGCCATCTTTTGGTTTCTTCAGGATATATATCCTGAAGAATTTCCACACATTGATCTGAGAGATGATTTTTTTTCGCTCTCCGTCATATTTCTTATTTTTTACATGAGATCTACACATCGCCATCTAATCCCAAAGTAAGCAAGTATTTTGCTTGTGTTATGGGTTACTAGACAACTGATATACCTACATACTTAAATATTGTTTTTCATATAATATATAAATAATTTACACCCAGACTTAGAACAAATAGATATGTTCATGCACACAAATACTTGTTCCGGGCGGGAATCGAACCCGGTTCTGCAATTAGGGTCTCTATATAACCACTGGCTAATCGGTAGGTATGAGTTATCATTAGACAGGTCTTTTAAAATACAATAATGATTCTTTAGTGACTTATTTATTTAAGTGAATATTATGCGAGTTCCTACCAAGTCCTCAAACTTCATATAGTTTCACTAAAAAACTTTTGAAAGTTTTTTATAGTTATGCAATTTTCATCTACCAAAATTTTGGAATGATTGATGATTTTATGATTGCTTGTAATCAAGCTACGAAACCCTACATACATATCTCACACGCAACTCAGGCGGTCTATATGCCTGGCTTGGCTAAGTACTTTACATCGACTCAGCCACGTCGCTGAGGGTCCAACGAATTTTCTGAACCGACATTGGCTCGCGGCAGTGTTCGACAAAATAAGTACCTAATTATTTCCTATTAACTTTCCAAGTATTACTCTGCTCATATTAGTCTTTCGTTTTGGTGGAAACTGGAACTGTGTATCAAAGCTATTGCCATAAAAAAGAAAGACATGAGATTATAAGTCAAACCCCCTAAAAGCTATATACACCGTGTTGGACTGAACGTAGTCCAAAGTTATAGAGCTTACAGTAAATACGTACGGATCTTTGCCGCTCTAATTTGCCTGCGAATATCTCAATTCGTAGGGAAAGCGAGGGGTAGTAGTGGGAGGCGGACGCCGCACGCGCGAGCGAGTAGCGCAAACTATCCGACCTCTCTTTCATCACCTCCGTGCTATATTATGCTACTGCGACGCTTTCTGTAAGTAACTTCACAACGGTAAAGATCCGTGCGTATTACTGTACCAAACTATACAAATAGTTTCAAGTGAGCAGTTGGCCCAAACTAACGGTTATCGAGAAAAGCATGTTTAAAGCTTAATTTTTTTCAACACTTGTTTTGTTTTTAGTTTTTATTGTTTCCTTACTTCGGTACGTTCTACGTGTTCTATAAGTTTGGACTACGTTCAAAGGATACCTTATAGTCATCAAAATCTACTAGAAACCTAAATTGAAATATACTAGACTCTCGCTAATCCGGCACTATTAAAAACTAGAGGGTGCCGGATTATTGGAATGTTTAGATTACCGGATTGTACAGAAGCCGTTTTTTGATATTTTTAGCTACACTAGTTTCACTTGAAAACAGGTAGCGGAAGATAGTTTAGATAGTAGGTACGTGCTATTGTGATAAGTTTTGAGGTTGCACACACTGAGACCAGAGCGCAAGCGTGGAGCAAGTCTAGGGAGGGGCGAGGGAGGGGGGTTGGAGGTCCGGATTATTGGACGTGCTGGACTATTGATGTGCCGGATTAGTGAGAGTCTGTTGTACCTATTTTTGAATTTTATCTATGAAAACTTTTTACTGTGATTTCTAGTCCGTGCACAGACTTTCTTTGATAATACGCTATTTTATAAGTTTTAAATATTTCTGTATAAAAATATGAATTTGTGCTTGTGCTCATTGTGATTTTACTATATACTATATGTATTATACTTACAATTATCGTTTCGACTTCTGGAATCATTTAAATACTATTTAATAGTAGGTTATAATAATAAAATATTGTATCTATAACTTTTGGACATTGTCAGAATTTCAAAATGAACATTGTACATTAATCAGAGAAATTACTGTTTTATTATTTAACTAAAATATGCAAAACTTTTCTCATTTGATCTACAATTTAGAGTTTATCAGCAATTTAACTTATTAGGTCTGTCGTACAATATTGAACTTCCGTATATTACTACAGCACCATCGCCATCTAGTCCCAAAGTAAGCAAGTACATGTAATGTGTTTGTATTATGGGGTACTGGGCAACTGATATACTTAAAGAAGTAAATATATTTGTAAAATCATTTCATGGATCTTATTTAAATGTAAATTAATTAAAAACAAAAGCTTATATTGAAAAAACCAAATACTTAAATATTCTTTATAAAATATATATAAGTAAACAGACAAATTCAAGTCTTTGACTACTTTTTTTTTGGTGGGTCAGTTTATATTTTAAAATAGTTTTTGTACTGATATAATACTATTTTTTGCAACTTTGCGACGAGATCCATAAAACCTGCATCGTTGTTATATGCATATAATTAATCAGTGCACCGATTAGGAAAAATTCTAAAAGAGGAACAAAAAAAATCGCCAAAAGGTAACACAAGAACTCTTCAATTTTTATCGGCAATAATTTTTTCATTGGAGTAGGCATTATATTGGTTCTTTAAGATTTTTTCATCGCCTACACCAAAAAAAAAATTGAAAAATAAATAGGTCAAATTATCACACTAAAATATTTTTGCCGAAATAATCATCAGTAGGTACAGCTTAATTACTAAGTCAAAACTAAACACTACGCACGTAAAAGGGGCGACCGCGTGTAACGGGGAGGGTTATTCCGCTGGCGGTCGCTGACCGACACAATCGTGAATCGCCCGCGCATTCTCACGCTAATACGATAAGTTTGTAGTGCCATATTTTAGTATCTGAAAAATTCTAAATGAATAAACTAGCAGTACCTACTTGTTATACTTACCTACTGAAAATCATAAATATTAAAAGGAAGATGATCACCTATTTATTATGCTAAATTTGTTGTTTTGTAAATGAACTAACATTTTACTTATATGAAAAATATAGAAAAGTCCTGTTACGAGGGGCGTTCAGTAAAAATAAGAGTTTTTAAAAAACTTTTCATCCCAGAGCCTCTGAAAAAACCCTTTACCTACCTATTACTGCGGCGGCCACTGCCTCATCGTCTTTCAAATTCTCAACCTCTGAGTTGCTCTTTTAACCGCAGAAAGAGATGAGAATCACAAGAGAAGAATTCCGGTGAATATGGAGCATGTTCCATCAATTTAAAACCACCATCTTCATTGGCAGCCATCGCAACTCCGACATGTGCACGGGGGCGTTATCTTGGTGAAATAAAACAACTTTAGCGCGTTTTCCATGCCGTTTATCGCGTATTTCGTTATGCAATTTTTTTATTTGTCCTGCATATAATGCCCCCGTAACAGTGACTCCATGACTAAGATATTCGATCATTACTAAGTACTCCTTGGCCGTCCCAGAAAAGAGAACCCAAGATCTTACTAGCGGACGGAGTGGCCTTAAAATTAGAAGTTGGAGATGACGACCTTTTCCAAGTCATGGACTGCTGTTCCGTTTAAGGGTGGTAACGGTGAAGCCATGTTTCACCCATAGTTATGAATGGAACTGACAATTGGTCAGGACCTTGTTGTAACAAATCCAAGCGAATATAGCTTTACGAAATTCTCTAGGTTGTTTTCGAGTGCCCGTAAGCATTCTTGGCATCCATGTAGGGCGCTGACACTTTTTTTATGCCCAGATAGTCGTGCATGTATTAAGACACTCCCTATAGAAATCTTCACTTCTTCAACTATAAAACGAACAGTAACACGATGGTCCGCCAAAATATTTTTTTCGATTTCATCAATTTTGTTCAGTTATTGCCGTCGTAGGGCGCTCCTAGCGCATGAGGTCGTAATTGGTGGAACTTCTTTCCCACTTAAACGCAGTAGGTACACCAACTAGCAACTGTTGAATAATTATGGAAGAGCCATTAACCCCTAATGTTCTTCGCGAATGTTTGACTTACCTGCTCCGTAGTAAAGTTTAATCAGAGATACCTAATAATATAATAATGTACCTATACATGACAACAACGTCTAGGTCTCAAATTAAGCAATACCTTGTGTTTCGGGTACCAAGCGAGGACATACCTATATAACAACCAAGACCCGGTACCAGTATCAATATTCATCATATAAATACCTCATACAAATAAATAAATAAATATTGAGTCTAAGATGTTTAAGGTAGGTACTTATAAGTGTGCGACTTTCAATTTACTCCATTTTCGAGAACACGCTGCACACTGTTTCATTTCACTAAAAAAATTTCCCTATGCTGTTTATCGCATAAATCGATTAAGAAATGCTTTTTAAATGCAGGAGTAAAATACCCACCTGTCTATTTAACATACTTTTTTTTTAAAAAAATAACTTGTGTGTCGTGACTTTGACGTAAAAAAAAGATTAAATAAATTCTGTAAGCGTGTTTGATCAAAATATATCTTTTTGATTAATATGGTTTGATAAAGGACCTTCAGGCGCATATTTTCCAGTTTTTATTTTTTAAAGATCACTTTTGGCTACCGAATTATTAATTTTTATTCAAATTTTTGTTTTTATTTTTTTTCTCCCAAAAACCGCAAAAGTGCGACTTGTGATTGGCACTCAAAGATTCCTCATAAATGCGTCTATCAGTGATAAAAAAATCAAGTCGCACTATGGAAGCGTTTGGGAGTTACGGATAAAGGTTATATAGTACATTTTAGGGTTGTCACTAAAGGTCAAACAATTGTAATATTTGTAATCAATAAAAAATGTAAGACTCATACAAATAATTTTCAATTACGAGTATCAGCATGCTGTCGTCAACATTATCATGTTGGAACTTCGTCAGCCACTTCTTCCAACTGCAAGTTTTCTTTATTAACCGGCTTCAGAAGTTCACGAACAGCTGCTGGCAGACAAATCCTATTGGACAATCTTTGGCGCTGTCTATAGTGTGCCATAGACACAAACGGACCCGACGATTCAAGTGCATGGTGGAAGAGGTCAATCATAGTTTTTTTCCTGTTCATTTTCCGGCAGTGGCGTTCCCTACCTGAGCGCCAAAATTTATTGCGCGATTCAGCCGCTTGTTCTGAGAGCATACCTACAGGAAGAGAACATGATTATACGATCTCTTTACCATGGACTAGAATTTTGTGTACCGTCACAGTCATCGACTGCCAATTAAATGCCTGGATGTACTTTTCCGCGAGCGTGCGACAGAAAATGTCAAACTTTACAGTGTCAATAGGAAATTCACAAGATATGGCTACAAAGATAGTATGCAGCCCGTCAATCAAACATGCATCTAGACCTAATATCTCTGCAAATATAGCACGGTATTTGTCTGATAGTGCTGTGCGGGCTGAATTGCCATCATTTGTGGTTCCTGCATTGGGTTTAACAACGTCTACCAACAATCCAATCCGATTTCTTATATCAGCCTGGATATGTTTTTCCGTTCTTTCACAATTTGACTTTCTCTGCTATCTTTTTTGATTCTCCATTTCCGTACTAACGAATCGTTTTTGTAACTGAAATGTAATAAAAATTCGAAAATACGTATCCATACATGAAGTGGATTGATGCCGTGTTGCATATTTTCTTTTACAGTTCGTCTTGTTTACGATGTTGCCAAATCATTGAACTGACTGGCAGTAGCTTTGCAAAATGGGCACCTTAACTGTGAAGACGTACCAGTTTAGGACTTTGCCGTTGATCACACTCAAAATTAAATTAGAAACAAACGTAATAAGTATAATGCTCTTCCGAGGTTTAGGTCGTAATTCCTATTACGACCCAAACCTCCGAAGGGCATCATAAAAACTTTGATAGAGAAGCAAATTAAACGTTTGACTCCTGTCAAACGTTTAATTTGCTTCTCTATCAAAGCTTTTTCCTTAAGAATAAGATTAGTGTCTTTTTTTCTATACTGAATGTGGAGCGGCCGACAAAATCTATACGACTGGGGTGCAGGATGGTGCCATGAAATATATTTTTGTCCATTACTATACTTAAAGGAATAAAAGTCGAGGCAAAAAGACTATTTTCGTTCACGGAAATGTCTTCGTCTGATCCTGAAAAGTGTTGTTTATATAATGCTTGGCCTGTGCTTCCATCAAAACCCCAGGACCCTTCAAATACGCATGAGACTTCTTGCTTGCCTGTTCTGTTACAATACTCGATAAAATTCTCATCACAACTTCGAACAATTCGTCGCAAAGTAAGAAGTTTATGCAACGAAACTGACGCTTCTATTTCCGAAACATCTAGCTCTTTTGCTGGGTAACATGCTTTTCTTGCTCTTATTAGTATTTCTAAGAAGGGTGGATAAGCTGAATAAACTCGACTTTTCAAATCCTGTCTTAAAAGTTTATATGTTTCCACATTCAGTCTCCTGTCGATAACGAAACCTAGAGCTTCCTCAGGTGTATAGGTTTTCGTCAACGTAGATACTTTTTTTAAAACTTTGAATCGTTTTTTTGGTGATGTCAGACAAAGTTTTATTACGTCTTCTAAATCTTTTGAAGCTTTTGGGGTTATCTTGCTTCCATCTTCTGAAGTAATTGTGGATGCAAAAGATTTTATCACTTTAGCTTGGGGTTGATCTTCCAAGGACTCCATGATTCGTTTTCTAATTTTGAGGTCTTGTTTATAATTTGTACTGGAGTCATTGGTTAATTTAGAAGATCCCAACAATAACGACGTGCCAGGCGATTCTAAGAGCGTTGGTGCGGACTGTGTGACATCCAGTGGATTTGTCTGCCAGCAGCCGTTCGTGAACTTCTGAAGCCGGTTAATGAAGGAAACTTGCAGTTGGAAGAAGTGGCTGACAAAGTTCCAATATTAGATGGATCTTCATCATCAGACGATGATGAAGATCCATCTATTGTTGACGACAGCATGCTGATACTCAAAAATGAAAATAAAATGAAATCTATTGACAGCGTCCGGGACCGACTGCTTAACGTGTTCTCCGAAGCTCGGAGTCAGTGATAGTTATGTACTTGAGTCAGAAAAACTCATTGGTACACGCCCGGATTGGAACCATGGCCCTATGACCTTATAAATTTGAGACAGGTTCGTTGCGCTTTGGGATATCATGACTATCACGACACGAAAAATTAATAACTCGGTTACCAGAAGTGATTTTCAAAAAATAAAAACTGGAAAATATGCGTCTGAAGGTCCTTCATCAAATCATATTAATCAAATATATATACATATATATTGATCACACAAGCTTACAGAATTTATTTAATCTTTTTTTTACGTCGAGGTCACGAAACACAAATTATTAAAAAAAAAAAGTATTACAGATAGACACGTGGGTGTTTTAGTCTTGCATTTAGAATGCACTTCTTAATCGATTTATGCGATAAACAGCATAGGGATTTTTTTAGTAAAATGGAACAGTGTGTGCTGTCGTCAACATTCGAACTTCAGACGATGATGAAGATCCATCTAATGTTGGAATTTCGTTGTCCACCTATCCCAACTGCAAGTTTTCTGCATTAACGGGCTTCAGAAGTTCACGAACAGCTTCTGGCAGGCAAATCCCATTGGACAATCTTTGACGTTGTCTGTGGTGTGTCATAGACACAAACGGTTCCGCCAATTCCAGTGGAGGGTGGAAAAGGTCAATCATATTTTTTTCCTGTTCTTTTTCCGGCAGGGGTGTTTCTTATCTGCGCCAAAATTTATTGCGCGATTGAGCTGCTTTCTCCGAGAGCATACCGACAGGAAGAGAACGTGATTTTATGATCTCTTCACCGTGCACTAGAATTTAGTGTACGGTCACAGTCATCGGATGCCAATTAAATTACTGGATGTACTTTTCCGCGAGCGTGAGGCAGAAAATGCCAAAATTTACTGTGTCAATAGAAAATTAATAAAAAAAAAACTAATAAAAGTTAAAAAAACCTTCTAAAGTAATTAACGAAGTAAACGATGAAAGGGTAGATATTACAAAATAGAAGCCGCTTAGTGATAAAATTTTGTCGACACTCTAATTGTAAATAACTAATATGCAATTGTAATTTTTTTTTAAATAAATAAATGTAAATAAGTAAATAACAATAAAAATAAAATAAGTAAACAATATAGAATTTTGTAGTAAAGGACAAAATTGAATTAATTTAAACAAAAATAAAAGGTCATGTTGAGTGACACCCCTAACACCATATTTTGAAATTCGATTACTCGTAAACGCTTCCATAGTGCGACTTGAGTTTTTTATCAATGATAGACGCATTTATGAGGAATCTTTGAGTGCCAGTCACAAGTCGCACTTTTGCGGTTTTTGGGAGAAAAAAAATAAAAACAAAAATTTGAATAAAAATTAATAATTCGGTAACCAAAAGTGATCTTCGAAAAAGAAAAACTGGAAAATATGCGCCTGAAGGTCCTTTTTCAAACCATATTAATCAAAAAGATATATTTTGATCAGACACGCTTACAGAATTTATTTAATCTTTTTTTTACGTCGAGGTCACGAAACACAAATTATTTTTTTTTAAAAAAAGTATGTCTAATGGACACGTGGGTGTTTTACTCTTACATTTAAAATGGATTTCTTAGTCGATTTATGCGATATACAGCATAGGGAAATTTTTTTAGTGAAATGAAACAGTGTGCGCTGCCAACTCGTAGAAAATATCGTAAATGATAACGATGTAAAAAAATATATTAAAAATCTAGGTAGTACCTATATTATTGATATAATGCCTGCTAGTTTTTGTTTTTTTTCTAGCACTATCTCATTCTCAGTTTTTATTGAACACTCCTCATCAATAATTTTACTTTTAACATTTACCATTCAATCGTTAAATAGCAAGATTAGAAAATAATGGAAATGATTACCTACTGGATAATACCTTTAATAATCTAAATTGAGAACAGTGTAATATTTTGTGATTATAATAATAATAATAATGATACCTGCGACATCTCGTACAGTGCCATCTAGTCCCAAAGTAAGCAAGTATCATACTTGTATTATGTACTGATATACATACTTAAATACTGTTTATAATAAATACAAATAAATAGATATTTTACACCCAGACACGGAACAAATAGACGTTCATGTACTTACACAAATATTTGTCCCAAGCGGGAATCGAATCCGCGACCCTCAGATCTGCAGTTACGGTCTCTTACCACTCAGCCAATTGGTCAGTCTGACAGGTCTGATTATTGACTAATGGAATTGTTTATAGTAGGTACTACAGAATCCTAGTGTGTGTCTGGGCATACACTTGGCGAGGTTTTTTTTGGCAGTTTTAAATAACTAACCTCAACATAGGTACCTACATATGTACAGAAAGTTCAATTTCAAGTTATTAGTGTGTACTATAAAAATGTCGATATGTTTCTGATATAAAGAATTTAATTAATTTGATTTCTTAATTTCTGCAAGTGTATCATAGGAAACATGTATGTCAATATAGGTAGGTATTTATACATATCAAAATTGGTAAGTCTTCAGACAGCAGCTACTTTATAGCTCTATATATTGCATGCCCAGGCTAACAATCTTACCCGATTTTTAAATGTACACAGTTTTTAGGAGAAAATTTTTAAGTATAACAAGACTTTGCACCTACTCTATACAAGGTGAAATTTTCAAACAAACAACCATCCCAAAAAATCTAGATATTAGGTATATAGACCTCATTACGTAAATAATAAATATAGGTTACATTTTCATAATAAACTATTTTATCTACAGTGTTATTTTATAACATTTGGTTGCCTTCTTTTTCACGACGCGCCCGAGACCTTGACACTGAAACGGGGTGGAGCGTGCAGCGGTCGTGAATGGTGACTAGAGTTATTAGTTTTTTCGGGAAAGGTTTCTGTAGTCATATTTCAATATTTTTCTATTGAACAATACTAAAAGAAAACAAGGCAGCCATCAGTTTATTACCAAAAATTATATTAAAATTTGGATGGTGTTAAAATTTCACCTTGTATATTTTTGTGACCTTCATACTCAAAGAAAAGTACTGGAACTAAATTGCGTTTATTTATTTCTAAAATATGTGCTATTCATTTATCTAGCGCCGGACTTTACATACACATTTTTCAAAATTAATTAACATATAGGTAGATTCATCCTTGCACTACGAAAATTTGTATCTCACGTCCTCATCAGATGTCATAATAAAAAAAAAATATATTTATCTTATACATTCACATCTTTTGAATCAAATTATTTAAAAAAAAGTTTAATAGAATGGTTAATGTTAGGTTACCAACCAATAAATGTTATAGTTACGTTACATCTCAAGGTTTCAGAGAGTAGGGCACCAACTATTTTTCGGTTGGTCATTTAATCAACTAGAATAAAAGGATACCTATACCTACTTCAATTTATAGATTATTACATAATATTTGAATGGCCCTTCATAGGTTGTATTTATATTTCAAGCAATAATTTGAAGAGATTATGAAATAAAAATAGACTTAATATAATAAAACTAAAAAATAAAATCAAACTGTGAGCTATCAACGGTTTATTTATTTCTTGCAAAACAAAGTTCAACACTAATTTACCTATTAGGCTCTAGATTCGATGCTCTAGATACTTATTGAGTTGTGACATCATGCCTTAGTGTTGTCATCTGTCTGATTGGAGATTAGAAATGTTCATAACTTATTAGTTACCAATTTATAAAAATTGTTTCTTTATTAGTATTTATTAAGTAAAATCTTTAAATAATTATAAAATTGTCATTTGCGCTATATGTATCCAGGATTGTGGAAAATTGTACAATATTCATACAGCATAGCTACTATAGCTTTGAAAACATATAAATATTGATATTTTATGAAAATATTACCTTTACATATGATAAAAATTATAATACTTTTCACCACATACCTACATGAATAAAATATGTAGGTACTGTATGTGTAACAATGTCACTGAGTATATTTATCGAAATAAACTTGTTACATTTGTTTATAACTTAGTTTTATTTTGCTTATAAATAATAGGGGTTAACTATGGAATTGCCATTCTACACAATTACGGGCAATTACGAGCCATTTTGAATGAAATTAAAACTTGTACAGTAAAAGTATTTAATTTGGGAAATTTTGTCAAATAAAAGTTAAATTTTGTCAATTTCATAAAATTGTTTTTCAATCATTTTCACAATTTGTGCCTGCACTCAAATATGGACATGTGGGAAATTCAAACAATTTTTCACAAACTTCAAAAGGAGGCTGTTCTCAATGCGATTGTATGTTTTTTTTTGTCATGCAATAAACTTCATAGAACATATTTTTTTTTAAATATAAAAAATTAAAAACCGATTTCAAAGACATATTAAACTAAAAATTTAAAAATAATCATTTTAAGTACTCAAAGAAAAGAAAAGCCCACTCAATCCACTTTACAAATAAATAGGTACTTACCAGGTAATAATAATTACTATATGTACACAATAATATATGTACACAATAATATATACACAAATAAATATTTGCAACTATAACAAATATAGAACACAATATACATATATTTATATATATATATATAAAGTGAATGACTTGGCACTAACTTTGTAAACTACCTTTTGTCGCCCATTAATGCTCTTAATGAAAAAAAAAATCCACGCAACAGTGGAAACTGATCTGTATCAACATACTGCAGAATTAGCAGCACAGGTAATTAGGTAGGTTGGCATACTCACAATAATGACTTATTTACACCTAATCGGCAAAATTAAAAAACAACAGACCCCATGTGTTCAACTAACTGTTTCAAAGCTACAGGCGTTACAGAAACTTGCACCAAAAGAGATTATGTCAACGTGTAACTCAAAAAGTAAACATAGATGCACTACTAGATATACTTTAATTAGAACCATGTCTTCCATGTCCACACTTGATGGTAAAAGACATGGAAATCATCAAATTCTAATGAAATATAACTGTCAGTTTATACTTTATATGATACAATTTACATTATCTCCTTTGGTACAACTCGCTGTTAGAAACCTTCCATACTCTGTGGATTTGGAACCGGTAGACTAGCATTTTTTTCCCAATTAGGACTTTTCCAATGAAAAATTTTGTGCCTAAGAAGCAGTAAAAATAGCGTTTACAAACTTTGTTGCAGACTGCTTTACGTTATTTTGTCACAAAGACATTCATGATCTCCCTTTTAGATGCCAACTATTAAACGTGCACAGAATATGTGATTAAATGACTACTTATCACAGTAATTGTTAATTTACTTTTTTATTTGCTATAGGAAATATCAGTTGCATATTTGAACCCTTAACATTAAAACTTTCCTTGATAGAAACGCTCTGTATCAGGAAAAACTAGCGAAACGTTTTTGTGGGATAAACAACGCAAAAGCAAGACGTCATACTAGTAAAACATTTGATATAAAAAATTGTCGTACTAGTAAAACGTCCAAAATGAGGAATCGTCATTATAAATAAAATGACTGGTAGTACACTGGCATTGAAAAATAGAAAATAAATATTTATAATGAATATGGATTTATTTTTAACATAAATTCTATTTGTTTTTAAACTAAACATTGTACTGTATCTTATTATATTGTAAGTTTTTTTTTTCAAATAGATCAAAATCAAATGAAAATTCAGATTTAAATTAGATATTATCACTGAAAATATAGCGTTTTATATGTGATACACGTTTTAAAAAAACAAATGGTAAAATATATTCTGCATTTAATTTAGTCATTTCTTTCCAGTATTTGTTGTCAAAAATGAAATTATTTTTTTGTTATTTTAAATAATTTAATTTTATTTACAAATTCTAATTTGATATTTTTAATTGTTCACTATTAAAACAGCCAGTATCAATGCCAGTTAGAAGAATCTATTTTTATTATAGGTAAGGAAAACAAAGAAGTATTTTATCTTGAGTACTGCTTACTGCCTAATATAAGTACCTACCACTCATTGCATTCAAATGTTTTGATTGCACTCAAATGTACATAATGTATAGACATTAAACAAATCAAGCGTTTTATTTATAATCACGATTCCTCATTTCAGACGTCTTACCAGTATGACAATTTTTAATATCAGATGTTTTACTAGTAGGATGTCTTGCTTTAACGTCATCCATCCCACAAAGACGTTATGCTAGATTATTCTATAATTTTCTAAATTTTCAATTATCTCATTAAAAATTCAAATTGATAAAAAAATAAAAACAATTAATCACCCCAATATTGTATTGCATAATTTTATTTAATATTTTAGTTACCAAGTTAAAACTATTATGTGCTTTTACTGTTTATTTTGTCAATGATGGAAATAAAGAAATGTGTTACTAAACAGTTTATTCATTCCATATTTATATAGCAGTACCACGCTCTAAATTCTGTTTAATTTCTGCTGTGTGTTCTCCATAAAACCTCTCAAGTTTCTTATTGAATTTAGCATTTCTTTCATTGATGTAGTCAATATCAGCATCATCATTATGGGTCCTTCTCCTAGAATACTTGTTTCTTTTAGCTATCTGACCTTCCAAATCATTGACCATTTTATCTATAGCATCTTTTTTATCCTCATGCATTCCATGAATGATCACGTTGGGACCACCGTAAAAGGCGTCACCATATTTTTGTTTTTGTTGTTCATACTTCTCTGTGTCAAGTGTTGGCATGTTTTTCACGAGCCTGTTATATTGTCGTACAGTTGCCTGTTCATATGTTGAGAAGCCTTGGTCGGGGTTTTTCTTCTTTCTCTTGCGTTCCAAGCGTTCCGCTTCTATCGCCGATATATTCAGTAGTTTGACTCTATCATAATCCTTACCCTGTCCCTGTGATTCCTCGCGATTTTTCTGATCTTCCAGAATCCATTCGGCCTGACGCCGTTTAGCCTCATAGTTTGCAGGTAATTTGTTTCTCGCTTCTTCAGCTACTACTTCCTGGTGATTATGTGAGCGTGCCTCGTTTCTTGCCGTATGTAGAGATCGAAGTCTCTTCATTCTTTCAGCTTGTTTTTCAATGAAAGTCATTGCTTTAGGCTCAGCAGACGTCTCGGGTTTCTCTGTTGAACTCATTTTGTAAATATAATTGCGTAAATAGTAGTTACTACTTCACTATATTGTTTACAACTTAGAATAAACACAACAAAACATAAGTTTAAGAATAATTAAATTGAAAACAATAATTGAAAATCTTCAAAATCACCACCGTGACCCGTCACTACATGTCTCACCACCACAGATTACTATAGTTGTCTTGTCACTACAGCAGACCGTCACACTGTCCATCAAATCATCAATCAATGCAAAGTCAACCTCAACGCGACAATGGTGGGTGGTAGTGCTCTGTGATGGCTGTGGGTTGTGTTGTGACCAAAGACTACTATTCGGTTGTGACTGGTGGTGGCTCTGTGGGTGGAAAGGTTTATGGTGCTACAAAGTAGTGCATGTGTATCAACACAATCAACGTGAATGAGTCATACATGAGTTTGAGTAGTCTACGGAACTCAAGGAATGGAACTAGATTAAACCCATGGAACTACCATGATTAAACCCGACACACGACCAACCATAGAGATAACATAACAAGAGTAAATAAGCTCCTAGTATCTCTTTCTGTTGAGACCTGCATAACGTGCGCATAACGGACTGGTTTGCCTACTCCATACTGTTATCTCTATAGAGGATGTTGTATTTATTATCAATTAAATAAATTAATTATGTAAGGTCTTTAAAAAATATACATATGAAATGATTTTTTATTACATATGAAAATAGATATCTCTATCGTCAACACATTTCAGTGTGTCAATCTGTGTCTATGGATTGATTGTGGACGTGTGCAGATGACTGAGTGTGACCATTCGAATGAAACCTGCATTATTCCATGGACATTATTTTGACACAAAAAACCTAGTTTAACTATATTATGTTTAGGCGCGCCAATGATGGTTGCACATGGTGCAGTCGCACACAGGGCATGCAGTTTTCGCACCTGTGCGTGAAGAGCAGCAAAGAGTAATGTCATAGAATAATTGACGCACTATGTTAGATAATATTATTGCTACGTACAGTTAGAATCAAACTTAATGGCGGATCCTAAAGCAGGCATAAGTCGCGTCCCAATATCTAGTTTTAGGTGTAGCGGGACGCAGTAGAGCGAGGGGTGTATAACTGTACCTGCGCAAGCTTGCCTAAAGCGTTGTTTTCAGATCCACCATAAAGTTTGACGCGATCTGTATACCTAATTGATGTAGTCAATATTTCGTTTAGTTTTATTATTTATGGCCACTGTAATTCGTTTTATTTGTTATATTTTTTTTTTATTAGCAAATATATTTTTAGCTTACGAAATACTGTGTAAAATAATAATGTAGGAAAATTGAAATTCTTTATCATTGACGTAAAAAGGACTTACTGGCGTTATCTGGGTTTACTTAAAGACAAAATTACAATATCTAGTGCGTTTTTAACATGTATGGAGAGACAAAGGAAACGTCTTTGAAGAAAACTTTGAAATGGCGACTGGCAACACTTTCCTTAGCAATTCGGTCAGCTGTTCTTTTAGAACTACATTCAAAATATTCATGTTGTTAATGTTAGTAGTGTTGTTCGATACCACCTTATCTACGATTCTAGTACTTGGTATTGGTAATGAATGAATTAATCGATACTTTGTAAAGTATTCAACTTTCAACGATACTTATGAGTACTCTTGCGGTATGAGTATTCATAAGTTATCTCTTTTTGATATGTACCTAGATATTTACGTAGATAAAAAATTAAAATTAACTAAAATATACTATACATAATATATTACACAAAATTATAAAACCATATTAATAAATATTCTCTTAGTTTTTGCATTTGAAACTGAAATACACGTTAGGTGTTACACAATTTATTTTTTTCCAAAACTGAAATTTTAAAATGAATCGTTGCTGGCATCATTTATGTAAAAACGACTAAAAATATTGACCGAATTCTAAATTCTATCAAAATATATAAATTATGTTTGCTACTAATAAAGTCATTTCAAAGGCTTAAATCTATCAGAAAAATAAAAAACTATTGGATTTAGTAACACTGGAGCTGTGCTATGATTGGCTATTTATCGAAGATTACGTCGATCACTCACGTTGACCCTTCCTTAGCGTCGACTGCTTGTGAGTAGAGTAGGTACTCTTTAAGTGATACTTGTATGTATGTTCTTTCCATACTTTACTCAGTATCGAATTCGATGCCAAAAATAGTAGTATCTGTTGGAATAGGTATAATATCAGATAGGTCGAGGTTGTATATCATACTATACTATTTGAAGTGAAGTGTATTCGTTTTTTCTTTTATATCACTTCTGTCACCTCTCTTATGTTTTGCTCCCGTTTTTTACTACCTCAATGTTAATATGTTAAATTTAAACCACTGCATGTTTAACTAATCAACGGTATCAAATGAAGTATCGATACTTAGTGAGTACTCACAACTATCGAATCAACAGTGAACACCAGTTAGTACACATTTAGTACATGTCAGCACATGTCAATTCAGTTCAGTTCAATTGCAGTCACAAGTGAAGTGGTCACAAGTTGTTGCAGTTGGTTGCGAATGCGTCACCGTCAGTTAGTCCAAGTTGTTGCTGATGTTGTTTAATTGTGTTGGTTGTGTTATTTGTGTTGAAAAAAGTTTATAGTTAGCAAGTGCCTTTTTCTGAAATTCAGGATGTCAGATGAAATTGCAGAGAACGGAACATCCAATGGAGTGGTACCGGAAATCGAACTGATAATAAAGGTAAAATTTGATAAACTAAACATTGGTAAACCGATAGCCGTTAAGTCACACGCGTACCCGGCCAGACTCGACCTTCGCAAACGTTTTATTATTGTGGAGCGGTGGCGAATATCTTGTGTGGTGGATTTAATATAATAACATTAAATGTTCATTATATGTCATGTCAATCTGTAAATCCTTGAATTTTGATACAGTCTGATGATTGTGATAATTTTACGAGGCATTTACAATGCCGTGCCCGCTGTGTCGCGCAACATGAAAGTATAGTATTAATAGTGAAGCCACCACCGCACAGAATGTGGGTCGAATACGGCTTGTTTTGATTTCCTCCGGCTTTGGCGCGTAACGTTATATGACAAATAAAATTACATTTCAAGACGTATTTAACATTCTAAAGCAAATTTAAAATAAATAAATGGTAGCGCTTTCTATTATAGCCTGTTGAAAAATTAGAAAATATGTATTTAGAGAAAAGGCGGAGGGAAGAAGAAACACCAATCATAATTTTTTTTTACAGGAAATGCGAAAAAAAACTTTAAAATACGTACCTACACAAAGGGATTTCCGTCATTCTTTAATTTATAACATTTGAATTACACAGTAAATCGCTAAAAACTAAATTAATATTACAATAAACTGAATTCCCAAATAAATATGTGTATTAAAAATAATGGGTTTTATTTAACAATAATCTTTAAACAGTACCTACCTAATTGTCTCATCACCACATTCATCATGCACGATAAATCACATAAAGAAAAGATTAATTGAAACTGATTGAATAAATAAATAAAAAAATTACTATCACAAAAAAAAATACATTGAAAACGCTTTATTTATATAATCCGTAATTCAAAATATAAAAAAAGTATGAACTTCCTAACCTAACTTTAGTAACATGAAAATTCGAATTGCATGGCGCTCGGCGGCCGCTGCCCTGGCATGCTCGCTTTGCTCGCTGCACTCGATCTTTTATGTTCGTAGTGGGTTGGAACAGTAGTTGGACTGCCCATATACTCAGTTTTTATTGTACTTTTTTTATTTTACTTAAGTTTTAGTGGTTATAAATGTTATTAGATGTGTTAATTTCAAATTTGCTTTTTTTTTCTTAATTTATAAACATTTCAATAGGTATATTTCAATGTCAGTCAACTGCCAACCAACATTAAAGTTTGAAACAGTGTGAAGTTTATCGCGTTTAGGCAGACAGACGCGGCGGGGAACTTTATTTTATAATATGTAGTGATAAAAACTATTAGGTACACTCATATGATGTCATGCATTATTTTACTTTTTTAAAATATATCTACAGACAGATTGAAACCAGCTTTATGACCGATTTAAGCATAGCGTTTTACCAGTAGCCAATTTTAAGTATCAGTAGATATGGACACGCGGAGGTGCCATACCTTCGTGAACTTGAATTGATTTTTTGTTCAGATACAAATTTTGGTCTGACCTGCATGCATTATAAATTTTTCATTTCATCATTTTTTTTTTTTGTTGACAGTATGTTGTAATGTGTTGTAATGTAATTGTAAATACTGCCATTCACTATCCAACAGCAATAGTGTGCACCAAGCACTAGAGTTTTAAAATGTTATGATTTTCATGTTCATAATATTTTAATTGTGGCTGTTCTGTACTGTACCTATAGTAATAGGTAATAATAAAAAAGATAACAAATGCTCAAATAATGAAACAAGTACAAGCCAGTATTTATTCTTCGGAAAGTGTTTTAATGTTTTCGATTTAGAAACAAGAAAATAAATTTGGCCAAATATTTACTTCTAACAAGAAATTGATTTCTACATGAAGTAATTAAATGTAAGTATAACTAACTATAGGTATATACAAATATTTAAAAAATTGTAAATTAAGTGTTTCGCTAAATGAATAAACTGAAATGTAATATGAAGGTACATTATAATATAATAATCTTTATTCTGGACTGACATTATAACAAACCACTTTTATGAAATAGTTAATAGTAGCTAGTAAAGGAAAAACATTTGTTCAGTCCAAATTTATCAATTATCACATTCCATAGTTAATTCTAATATATGATAAGCTAACAATTTACTAAAGGATAAAGTGATATGATATCACTAATTTTCTTGTTCCAAAAACCTATTTGTTGTAAAATGATTCACACAGATAAACCATAGTAAAGTATGCAAATAAAAAATATCACTTTTTGTTATATCATCACACTCAACAACTGAAGGAATTGTACTAAAATTTTAATTAAGTTAAGAACAAAAAAAAATTGGTGTGGGTAGTGTCGCTATACTATCAAAATGTTTTACTTGAAAGCTTTTTCGTGATCCCAGGTATAATTTAAGAGGATCTTTAGACAGCTTTTTTTTTACTCGACCTACTTTTTAGAGCGCCTCGATATATACACGACAACACACAAATATCTTGTCTAACCCTTTCCATTGCAGTGTTATAATTAACTCTTTGGTCGCATGGATTGTATTTCGAGGCTCTTCTTCGACCACCCTCCCCCGCATGATGATGTAAGCTTATGATAGCTTAAGTGCACTAACAGGTATAGGACACTTGTCTATTTTCAAAGTATGTACATCACTTGACCGTGCTGATGTTTTGTCATGAGATATACCAACATTTATGGTGACAACAAAAGCGTTTCATCGCTAATTATGGCAGGGCTTTAATATGGATGCCTTTTTAAAAACGTTTTCACGTTAAAAGAAGCTGTTAGATATTTAGTATTTAAATTGTGCTCTATGAGGTTTCCTGTTCAGCACAAACTGAAAATTGCTACCAATAAAACTTTAGCAATGTGTATCTACCATGACCCCCACAAGGGGGAGGGGGCTAACGGCTCTAGCCTAGGGGACCAGGGCCCGACATTGTAGGCAGGAAATAATACTAAATAGTGCCTATAAATATTATTTTTTTATAAACTCATTTTAGTTAATTACTTTCACATTGTTTTTTAATCAACTTATTTTAGAAAAGTCTTATATTTTAACCTGTGGCCCAGTTTCAGGATGCGGGGGCCATGGTATCTATATAAGTAGTTAAATTAAAAAAATTGCAATTAATATTTGGTTCCAGATAATTTCCTTTAGTTATCAACCTTCACTACTAGTTGAACAATAATGACATCATAATGATTCATAATATATCTACATATCTATGAATTATGTGGTGACTATTAGTGTACACTTATTTAAAAACTAGCACACGCCCGCGACTTTGTTCGTGTGGTCTTCATAATTTGTATAGTTTTTCAAGTTTATGCAGAAACCCTACATATTTCCAGAATAAAAAGTAACCTATAATATTCTTTAAAAGGTCCTATATACACCAGTGAAAATCCCTTCAAAATAAGTCCAGCCGTTTCGAAGAGTAGCTTGAACAAACATTCAGAGACATAGATAAAAATATTAAAAACGCATTGTTGAGTTTAGTTTACGTGCAAATAAACATATGAGCACAAGAAAAAGTGTTTATTTGGAAATCACAGTCAGGCACTTTATTGATATGTTTGTATAGATAATGTTGTAGTAGAAAATACATCAAAAGTATTTTAATCTTTGAATAAGTTATTACTCAATACAATATTAAATTAATACAATAATTACTTAATACAATTATTATTGTATATATTATATAATAAAAATCAGGCTTTGCTCGGTTTTATTTTTAAGCGCATCTAGCGTTCATCAGAAGCCAACATTCCGGAGTTTGCCCTTTTTTTTTCTTAGATCGTGTTTTTTGGCAAATATATTTAGATTCCAATCGCATACTGATTAAATTTGATTTTTTTCGATCTTACCTACATATGAACTGGTTATCTAAATTAAAAAATATAGCGCCATTTCTTAAGACCCTAACAGTTGATACCATCCGAATAACCGTTTGTAAAACTGCTCCCTGTTTTGCTTATTGGCGCAACACAACCATATTTTCCGTCGGCCGTCGTCGTCCTCGGTCAGTCGGTGCAATTTTTTCAGTTAACAATATTTTGCTATTTTTCGCGTTCTAGATTGCGGTTATTACGTAGAACGTTTATAATTAGCGGCCAACTAAATAGACGCATAATTCTTAGAAAGTAATAATTTACGGCGGCGTGAGGTGCGCGGGTACAGGGCGGGAGAAATGGCAATTTCATTTGGTATAATTCAAGCTCATAATTCAATATTATCTATAGCTTGATTGTTTTAGTCATTTATCTTCGTTACGCTGCCGGCGGCGACTCAGTTACGTTCAGAAATTATATAACGCTAATTGGTTTCGTTTGGTTTTGTTTTTTCGCCAAAAAGAAATTATTATTACTATTATTATTATTTGTTGATGAGAAAACTTAAAATTCAAAACTATACATTGTTGGTATTTTTCATGTTACGTGGCTAATATTTTTTTTGTTTACGACAATATTCTCGAGTGTTAGTCTAAGATTAACTGTTTGAATCATCACTATGATCAAGATGGAAACATAAATAAATAAATAGTATTCAGCACAATTGCCTAAGACATTTATCTTAGTCCTTTTATGTTTCATATCTCAAAGAGGTAATTCAGCAGATTGATATGTTACTTCTACAGTTGTTTGCTAAACTCATCAACCAGCCTTGTGCTGCTGTATGGCCGTCGGACATGTAGACCTCTACACGTAATAGCGTAGCTTATCTAGCCACTTTTTTTTACTATACGGCCGAATCCCGGATAGTGGACTAGTATCCGGAACTAGAACCGGATAGTTATAACACATGTGAAAAAAAAATACAAATCACAATAACAGGGACTGACAGTATTTTAAGTTAATCATCGGGAAGTTATGATCAAGTTGAAATTTTTTAGACCTTCTGTCATAAATAAGTAATTATTGTCTTTGCGATCAAATTGGTTACTTTTTTGGGTTATGTTAGTTACTAAAGTAATATATAATTGATCCCATACGAGTGAAAGGTCAAATTGCGTTACCGAAATCTATTGTGAAAGACAAACTTCTCAACATTACATTTAGCTTGTCCTAAAGAAACAGTTACTCCAATAGCGATTTTCTTCGTAATTTTCGATTATTTACGATTCCGGTGATGGGGTCCGTGTTTTTTGTGTAACATTTTTTCAGCGAAGAGTTCTTTAAATCTTGAAATTTTTTTAAATGACAAAATATTGATTAACTCCGACTGTGCGTGGTGAGGGCGGAGCGTTGTTCCAGAGCGCGCCATACAAGCGAACATTCCGCGCGAGAGAGCGCCCGACGAAACAGAAACTAGCGCCAGGGAAAGTGAACTCATATTGTGAAGAAACACGCCACCTGAGCCTCGATTCTACACTTCGGAACCCTGACTGGCACTTTGACAACACAATCTACCAACCAACGCCACGGAAGAGATGCGACCGAAATACTGTCGACGCGCGATAATCCGACACAAATTGTCAACACCACCGAATTATCGAAAAGTGGAAGTACCATAATTGTTAAGGGATAATAAAAAATGAACTTTGATAAAACTTGCATTCATTGAAAATTAAACGAAAGTCATCCGGCTGTCACCCAGGAAGCCATCATACATGCGCACGCGACGCACTGCGATTTTTCGTCACTAAAATCGTTAGGCACTGCTAAATATCCCAGGTTATTTGTCGTAACCAAATGTATACTAACACCTGGCCAGGTAACATAACAATAGCATTATCAGTACATATTATAAAATGAAGTCCCCCGCCGCGTGTGTCTGTCTGTCTGTCTGTCTGAAGGCGATAAACTCAAAAACTACGAAGCGGATTCGCATATGGTTGACACCAATGGATGGAGTGATTCAAGAGGAAGGTTTAAGTGTATAATTTAATAATGTTTTGTGCAAATTAGTTGAAATATGACGATTATTGTTGAAGACGGCGGAAAAAATTTAGCCGAGTGGGAGTTTTCATCGAAAACGCTGGCTAATCCTTTTGAGATGTAACAAAATAATGTATGGGGGAATTGTTTCTTGTTTATAGGACTACAAAAAAGTTCGTGATGACATATGTCTATCTTTTATGGATAGCTTACTATACCTATTATGTTTAAAATAAGTGGTGTCATATGATGAGGTGGTTGAAAAGCAATTTGTACGAATACAGTTTGAAAAGCAATTTGTACGAATACAGTATTAATTCTTATGAAATTAAATACGTCATTTACGTTCCGAATTTCATGCCCAATATAATTTCCCTTTACACCATACAATTTAAATTAATTTTTTCGGAGTTATCGAGAAATAAAAACTATAGCGCGACAAGCGGGGAGCCGGCGGCGGCCGGGGCCCTACACCACCGCGACTCGTGTGATGTAAAATTAGGCAGAAGTTATCAATGATGTATACATAGAAATATTGTAGTTTATTTTAATGTATTTATTCTTTACTTTTTCAGATATTTGTGGAATTGGGAATAGAATACATTAAAAATACTCTAAGTAGCATGAACTTACGTTACATTTAAATCTAATTAAATCCAATCTACATGTTCGACGCAACAAACTGATACGACACTACGACAGAAAAAACACAACGGCTTATATGCTCTGCTACCTGTGTGAAGCCGGGGCGGGTCGCTAGTTTAAAATAAGAAAGGAATGGATTTCTTCTATAAAATCCCTCGCTACGCTAGGATTCTATTTTAGTGGCCTTCGTTGTACCCTGGATTCTATGCAGCACTACTCAAAGAAGAATAATTTACGATTCATTCACCTCACCTCGAATATCGATCTCTATTTTGACTTTGCATGTTTTGTATTGGAAATCGCGGTTGGATCGTATCAATATTTCGATCGTATTAAAAAGAAATCGTCGTTAATTCAAGAATAGCGCTCTATAATAGCCTAGGGGCTGACAGCTCGTGACAAGTTCGAGAGCAATTAGCATAGTCGGGATTTCACTGTTGTGTAGTGCGTGATCCAGTACATCGAGCCGTGTCAGGCGTCGTGATCGAGTATACTAGTGCGTGATGAGAGTGGTAAATTAACGAAGAAAATTTAATACTGAAATACGACCAGTTAATCGGCGATAATTTAAAACTTACTGTTTTGTGACGTCTGCATACATTAAAACACGATACTCGAAGATGTCCTTTTTATTTGGAACAAGAAAATGGTTTATGTGATAAATGATTAGTCCTACCAACAACGGAATATTTGTTACGTGACTCACATACAAAATTTCATAAATAAACACTTGTGAATGGAAAGGCAATACGGTACTTGACTAGATAATAAATATGTTATATTTATCAAGAAAATATAAAAATAGATTTTATACGATAACAAAATTACATTTTTTTGAGGAATGTGTAAATTATAAACTTTTAAATTTTTATCTTTGTCTCTTTCTTGCAAAACGTTATTTAACATTATTTGAAATGGCCTGACGTCACATATAGGTACGGTGTGCGGTATTGCCCTCTCTGTCTAACAGGACATTTTAAACATTCATAACTTTATTAATATTGATAATTTTTTTTAAAATTCTTTCACTGTTATGATATATTTAAAAGAACTCTTTCATATAGTTTTTCCGATGATAGGAAAATGTCACGCTCCCTTCAGAGGGCGCGGTGAGAAAACTGTCATAATTCCATGGTATTTATTTTATGGTTTCATGTCACGAATATAGTGTAGTATAATTTTAAACGTAGACAATTTCGACATGTAATATAAAGAGAAACACATTACATAATATTTGCGACATAACACGGAGAATATTGACTCGTGCTGCAAAACAAGAATGCAAAAATAGCTTGTTATTCTTTACCTGTTCGCCCACGGAACAAGTTTTATTTTTAAACGTATCATCATAAAACAGCGAAATTAATTTTATAAAATCACGAACGTCGACAATCGGTTAATTAAAGTAATTGAATTGTTCAGTTTGTACTCTGTAATTAAAAATAATAACTTCAATAATACTATCTAGATACTGCATCGCAAACAAATTGCACGAGCTTGTCTTTAAAAGTAAATACTTTTTTATTATGTTTTTTCTCACATAGTACATATTGTTCTTTACGACATTTTAATAAATAAAGAATCTCACAATGAATCTTAATTGCTAAAATTGTTGATAATTATATGTATAATGATATAAACAAAATCTATACTTATAATATTATAATGAGGAAAGGTTAAATTTTTTGTTTGTTTGTTAAGGATAAACTCAGAAACCTCTTAACTGATTTTTAAAAATTTTCACCTATAGAAAGCTACATTACCAGCTAGTAACATGGCTATATTTTGGGTAAAGAAGCAAAAGAATTAAAGTTATAATTACTTAGGTACAAAATATTAATGCAATATTTTATTCAATGTTACTAATTGCAATCAAGCGTATTATAAATTAAGAGGAACTGGTGTAATTGCAACGAATTTTAAAATACTTATTGTAAAAGGTGCGTCCTGGAAACTTTTTTGCTCGCACAAACAAGGAGAATGTCAAATGGCAACCCTAATTGGTATCCTAGCTAGATAAACGTGTCGCAACGGACGATAACCGTTGTTCGCGCTTGTATGTATGGTTGTTGACATAGTTATTCACTCTGTTAAACGTGGTTAAACTAACTAGCATGAGTAGTTCTAAAACAATCAATGACTCATTTTCGGGATATTTTTATAATTTATTACCGGCACCTATGTCATTGCCGCTACTTCCATGAAATACGTCGGTGTCACCATTTTGTCTGTTCTTTCACGATCTTCTATGATGATCCATCATATAAGTACTCAAGAAGCAAGGATTTCTATATGTAAAAAGACGTAGAAGCGGCGTAGGAATTGAGCCAGTTGGCTTACTTTCATCCAGTTGGCTTACGCGTTTCTGCCTGGTTGCGTATTGTAAACAAAAACTGAAAATCCTTATGGAATGTTTAAATATTTCTTTGTTTTTTTCATACTACTATTATATTTGTGTATGCGCGTCAGAAAGTTCAGTCAGTAATCTGGAAAAAATAACATTACTACTACGCGGAGAGAGGTCACCTGAATTCGCGGTGTCAATGGGCGTCCCGCAGGATTAAATACTTGGTTCATTGTGTGTCTACACTTTCATAGGGTTATGCAGCAAATTGGCAAAGAAACAGAAGGCATATATCGGCTATGTTTAATTCTGATAAAATATCACAGGCAGATGTTTTATGTGAACCGCCATACAATTATATACTATGTGAAATTGTCAAAATAAAATTTAGGTGGGTTTCTATACATTAGACTAAAGGATTAAAAAAATCGCCCCCTCCATCGTGTAGGGCATCTTTGAACAGATCTTAGAAATTGCAACGTTTCGTGATATGAGTTCTTAAAGGGAACGTGTGTGTTCCCTCTAATTTTTTTAACCTTGCGATTAAAAAATCTGAAAAAGTCATGGCTGAAGCATTTTACAAATACTTTCAACGAAAACGGTTTTGAATGGTTACGTTTATGTCTTTGAGATACCCGAAATTTTCAGCCACCGACAACTAAGAGAGCTTTTAGAATTTATGAAAATCGTTGCTATCAGTATTATATTGAACTGTTGCAGAAACTGTCGCGTATTTTCAGACCGTAAATCAATTAACGTGTAATCGCTGAACGGCAATTTTAGTAACCAATTGCTCGTATAGCGCGAAAAAACTTGGTCATAAATCGACAAAGCAATTAATAAACTCTACGCTTAGATTTTGATTAGCATTATGTTCCACAATCGTTTCACTTTAATGTTACATGTAATAAAATGTATCATTCTAGTATTAGGAGATCTAAGCTTTTACTACAACTGATGAGCCGTGCCTAAACAAAATGCTATACGTAATACATTTCTCGGTGGATTTGTGTATTTAAAGAGGCTATTAGAATCGACCGAGCAATGTAAGTTGCAATTGAAAATGTCTATATCCATCGATTGTTAGGAGTTCTTTTCTTAACGATAGTATTGAGACCGTGCGAGATTCGCCGACCAATTACCACTTGTATGTTTTGTAAATGTTGCAGTAATTGCGATCTCTTACGTGATTTTGGCGTCCGTTCGTGACGCACGCCAATTACCTGAGCACTGTGTGAATTCATCTTCTAACTGACTTTTGATATCTTCTTCGTGTCTGCAGAATGCTTGTTGTTTGACAGATCGAAGATTAATTGCTTCGTTAAAAGTTACACTTCGGTGCGGTGGATTTTCGCCACAATTTTATTTTATCTGCTTAAGTCAAATTTGCATTATCATTACCTATGAGTATGAATTGACTGACCAATTGGCCGAGTGGCTAGAGACTAATTCCGGAGCCAAGATTTGTGGGTTCGAATCCCGCCCAAATCAAATATTTGAGGTGTGCATGAACATGTCTATTTGTTCCGTATAGGGATTAAAATATCAGTATATGTATATATTATTTTAAAAAAAGCATATTCAAGTACGTATATCAGCTGTCTATTAACCCATAACACAAGCATAATATTTGCTTACTTTGGGACTAGATGGCACTGTATGGGATGTCCCATATATTATTATGTATTATGAATAATGTACAGTGTACCAATATGTCTGCAATTAGTAGGTATGAATGAGGGCTATTACTCAGTAATCCAAAATGTTTGCAAAGCAACACTTCACAATGCATAGGCCCATAACACGTCTAATTTTCTCGTATTCAATTGTCCCTAGACTCTTTTTGGTACACAAAAATATAATAAATCGTATACCATTTTACGGATAATACATCGTGGATACTTTTGAGGAATTTTTCATCAACTTCCAAAAAAAGGTGGTTATCAATTCGACCCGTATATGTATGTAATAATGTTGGAATTGCACAGTTTTTGTATGATTTAATCTATACCAGCTTCTAAACATGTGTGCCAAATTTCATAACTGTGTGTATGTTTACGTATTTGTGTGTTTGTCCGCGCATATCTCAAAACTATAAGTCGGATTGCGAAAATGATTTTTTACTTGGACCAGGTATAGTCCAACTTAAGGAACAGTGCAAGTTTCATCAAAATCGGTTCAGTCGTTTTTATAAAATAAATTTATTGATATATTTCAAACAGTTTTACAGAAAGTTATGTTATCCACGGCTTGTATTTACTCTTGCAAGGTAAAATATATTTATGCTTAAAAATAAATTCTCTTATCATAATTACCAATCACACCATTGTTCCGATATCGCAAACGTTAAATTATTGTAATTTATCACTTACCTTGTGAATTCGTCGCTACACAACCCTTTTTTGCATTGTATTCCTAAAGGTTAGAGACGCTGATTATAAACATTAGTTTTATTTAATGCATTGTTGTCTCAAAGCCACGGGTAAGTTGGTGAGGTCCATTATAGCTGTTCTTTTTGAGTATAGAAGTAAGAATAATATTAGATAGACCCTAGAACAAATACTGCACTGAGGTACACTGCCTTATCGGAACTACGTTTAAATTTAGTGTAGTTGATGCGGCACGTTTGGCAACAGTGCTTGTTAGATATACAGTACAATGTTAATTTTAATAAGCAATAATAATCGAAATCGATGTCTACAACTCTGACGCTCCATTTCCTCTTTCCATGATTTACTGTCGTTGTTCGTGTTGGTTATCACACTTCGCTGCATACTTTTCCCCACCTTTGTGGTTTACGACGTCGTAATAGTTCAGTTGAACAGCCCTCATTCTAGTCTCACTATTATATTATTCCTACTTCTATATTTAAGAGACATATTTAAATAATGATTTAGGCATAAAAGAGGATAACTCGTGTACCAAACTCACTATAATGTTACGAGTGTAGTAGTACTATATACAGGATGAGGTTTTAATGACCAGCCAAATTTTAATATAGTGATCTTTTGTAGAAAACCGATAGCCGTCTTGTTTCCTTTTAGTATCATTCTACTGATAACTTTCATTGAGTGTCTACGTGTTTTTTATTGTCTGAGTATTTTTAAAGTATTATTTTTATTGTTTGGTTAACTTTGTAGTTTATTTTTCTGTTTCCGAGATTCTTGGAATAATAATGTCAGTTTAATACGGTTTGTGTCTAGAAGAAGTGACATTGATAAGAAAAAGCAATCACGTGTGATAAACAACAAGCGGTAAAAATCAGATGTTTTGTTCCGTACGTCGGTCGTCGCGTCGCTCGGTGTAATTTATTTACAAATACCTTCGACGGATTTTTATTATGAAGTAAATATATTTTTGCGTCTTGAAAAATTTGTACGAGACTTTGTTAGTGTGTAAACTTCTATATTTCTGATGCGCATTGTTATTATTATTAAAATTATATTAACGGATCTTCATGATGAATTGCTTGGCGTGCAGGGCTACTGTATCTAACGATGAATTGCTGAAATGTGCTCCGTGTGGAGGCATTTATCATTTTAAATGTTTAAACATGACTAAATCCTATTATAAGGGCCACCTAGTTGACCTCAAGCGCTCGTGGTGTTGTCCTACTTGTGTCAATATACCAAAGCGCAGGAATGACAATACTCCAACGCGCAAGGAATTTGAACCTCCGGTGCAGGCTCCGATGTCTAATGTTATTTCTATTGATGACAATAATCCATGCAAGGACGTGATGTGCGCCGATGAGACCCAAGTGCAGCAATCGTCTACATCGGGTGGAACAATCACATATGAGGATTTCGGGAAGCTGCTTGATATAAAATTAAGTGAAATACGTCTATCCTTGTCTCAGGATATCAGAGGTATGATACGGAATGAGGTTGCTGTCTCAATAGCGGGACTGAAATCTGATTTCACAGTAGTGACGGACTTCCTGACCGCGGAGCAACAAGACTTGAAAAATGATATAACAGCTATAAATGATACAGTTAAAAAACTTGTGACAGATAACAGAAACTTCCAAGATATCTCGTTATTAGAGACTAAAATAGAACAATTAGAACAGCAAGCTCGTCAGTGCAACATAGAGATTTGCAATGTCCCTGAAAGGCGCGGAGAGAACCTCATAAAGATACTCCAAGATCTGGGTATGGCGATCAAACAAACCATCACGCATAGCGATATAACTTCGATCCATCGTGTGCCGCACGCTAGTTCCGAGAGTATTCACCCTAAAAATATTGTTGTGAAGTTTAATACCCGTATCTTACGGGATAATTTTCTCTCGGCGTTTCGATCTTATAAAGGGTTTACTACTGATAGGATCGGCATATCGGGAGAGTCACGTAAAGTATATATTAACGAACACTTGACATTAAATAATAAAAAGCTATTTCGGGATACACGTGAAGCTGCCCGAAAACATAACTTTCGTTTTGTTTGGGTCAAACACGCTGTTATCTTGGTGCGCGAAAACGAGACGTCTCCTGTCATTGCTATTCGCACTGCACGTGACTTGTCAAAAATTGCGTCTCATTGTAATAAGTAGTTCAGTACGTTTTAAAAAGTTATTAGTTTTAACTATCATTTTGAAAATCTTATGTGTAAGAGGTAGCTGTATGGGCACTTTTATAAATTACTTAATAGATGCGTTACTAGATTTATATGTTTTCATCTTTTATATTTTGTTTTCTTTATTTACTATGTGTATTGTTGTATACTCCGTGCATTTGTTTGATCTTTTTACTTCAGTAATAATGACTCATTTACATTTGCATTGGTTGGCTGATTGTTGCACTTTGGGCTGGGTGAGTCATGTTGATCATATGTTGCGGTTTATGAGCAGAAATGATTGCTTTGCAGTTATCCTTGGACTTGCTACTCTCTATTTAATTTTAGGACAGCTTTTACTGTCATCATTTACTGTTTACTGTGGGGTATTTTGTGAGTGTGAGTTGCATTCTATGCTCAACAACTTATTAAAAACTATAAAGTATAATTTGATAACTGTGCACTCGGATTCAGTTGATTACTGTAAACACTTTTACAGTAAAATATTATCATATAATAATCTACATATGCTTGCCGTAATTTTCAATAGAAATGTTTACAATTTAGTATTTTTTAAATATTTATATATATATTTGTATCGAAATAATAATAATTCTAATTTGATTGGTCTGGATGTAAATGTTGTATTTTTGTGTTATGAATCTCAGAGTAACTCTTCTCTCCCATTCTACTATACTATTCTTACGGATTTGATATCACTATTTTTCTTCTGTTTAATGCATGTACAATACCATCTCATTTATATGTCACGTTACTTGTTCACACACTGCTACTGCCACTTATTATCATTAAGAGAACTTTTTAAGCTTTGGGAAACACCTATATTATTATTCAATTCCAATGGCTAATAATATAACTATATATTATCAAAACTGCAGAGGTATAAGAAGTAAACTGAGCACTTTGTATATGAACATTTTGTCGGAGTGCTACGATGTTATTGTGATCACTGAAACATGGTTAGTTCCTAATATTGCTAATAATGAATTTATCGACTCACGATACGCGGTATATCGCTGTGATAGGGATCGAGGTGCATGCGGGAAACTGGATGGTGGGGGAGTTCTGGTGGCCGTACGCCACGGTCTGCAGGCTAAACGCCGCGTACTGCTATTTACCCCTTTTTCTGATAGCAACACATCAATTTTACTACCCATAGTAGACTATCTTGTTATGGAATTTCCTTCAAGGGTACCTGGTAGACATCACATACTTAGTGCTCTGTATTTGCCGCCTAATCAGCCCTATACCACTTACAAGTCATTTTTAAATTCTTTACAATCCACCCTTATGTCCGATGATGTTGATAAATTTTATATAGTGGGTGATTTTAACATACCTACTCTTGAATGGGATTGCATCGGGGGAGTATCTGTTATTCCTAAGGTGACAAGTGCAAGTGGTCCCATTGATAGATATATAATAAATTTTTTGTCATTGATAAATGCTTCTCAATTCAATCACGTCAAAAATAACAGAGACCGAATTTTAGATTTATTTATTTCTAACTCGAATGACTGTGTGTGTGAGTTGCCCTCCAACCCACTAATACCTCTTGACCTTGCTCATCCACCGATATGTGTGATTGCTTCTGCTGATGCTCACTTTGAATCTATGGCTCGTCAGTCTCCTCTTAGGTATTGTTACTGTGAGGGTGATTACATTGCTATCAATAATGATATAAGCGCTATGGATTGGAACAGAGTTTTAAATCATTTGCCGTCTGAAGTTGCTGTTGATTTATTTTATGAACATATCTATAAGTTTATTAAAGCGCATATTCCTAATCGACCTGTTAAATCTCATGAATTTCCTGTGTGGTTTTCTCGTCCACTAATTCATATATTTAAAAACAAAAATAACGCATGGGTAAAATGGAAAAAATACAAAAACAAATCAGATTATGACATATTTGCGCTTTATAGACGTAGGTTTAAATTATTAAGTAAAGAATGTTTTCAAAAGTATATGAGTTTTGTGGAGGGGGGCCTGCGTAGGGACATGAGAATATTTTGGTCATACGTTCGTGGTTGTAAGGATAAATCTGGAATTCCTAACTTAATAAGATATAAAAACATTGAGTCTAGTGAACCGGAGAATATTTGTAATTTGTTTTCGAAATTTTTTAGTTCTGTTTATGAGTCATGTAATAGCCTCAATTTAGACTCATTGCCGAGTGAAATTAATGACAATGCAAACGTTTTCTCAGATATTCAGATAACCAAAGATACTATTACTAATGTACTTAAATCATTGGACGTTGCCAAGGGCTCGGGCCCCGATGCCATACCCCCATTTTTTCTAAAACATACTGCAAATACTATCAGTGAACCTCTTGCTATCTTATACAATAAATGCATTGGCGATGGGATCCTTCCTCCTGTATGGAAAACTACTAATATTACCCCTGTTCATAAAAATGGTAGTAAAAATGAAGTTGAAAACTATCGTCCTATTTCTCTGCTGTCTACACTATCGAAAGTATTTGAGAGGCTGGTTCATAATGCGATCTATCCAAGTCTACACAAAATTATTATACCTGAGCAACACGGATTCGTCAGAAAACGTTCCACTTTGAGTAACCTTGTAGTTTATACTAATTTTCTCTTTGAGAGTATGGATAGTCTTAAACAGGTTGATTCGGTTTATACTGACTTTTGCAAGGCTTTCGATAAAGTGGATCACGCAATATTACTTAAAAAAATTGCTTTCAACGGTATACGGGGCAACTTGTTGCGTTGGTTTCAATCTTATGTCACAAACAGAACGCAGAAGGTTGTAATTAATGGCTTTGCTTCAAACGTGATAACTGTGACTTCTGGTGTGCCTCAGGGATCCATTCTAGGCCCATTATTGTTTATTTTGTATATCAACGACATTGGCGTTTGTTTCAAAAATTGTCACTATTTACTTTATGCAGATGATTTGAAGATTTATTGCAATATTAACAGTGTTAGTGATTGTATCAAACTTCAAAATGATTTGGATAACCTATCAGTGTACTGCATCGCTAACAAATTGCAACTAAAATTATCTAAATGCAAGTCTATTACTTTTACAAAAAAGATTAATATCATAGATTTTTCATATGTTTTATGTAAGAAGCCTTTAAATAAGGTATCTGTAATTAAGGATCTTGGGATCATGTTAGATTCTAAGTTACACTTGGATGTTCATGTCGACCATATAACAAAGAAAGCTTTTCAGCTTTATGGCTTTGTTATGCGTACTTGTGTTAACTTTAGTAGATCAGCCTCATATATTTATCTTTATAAATTTCTTGTTAGATCACAACTTGAGTATGCGACACCAATTTGGAACCCCTTCTATGATAAATATAGTAATCAGATTGAATCAGTTCAACGTAAGTTTCTTCGTGCTGTTGATTATAAATGTCATCGAACGAGATCGTCCTATTCTCAGTTACTCAAAAATTTTTCACTAACATCTCTCAGGGAGAGAAGAGTTCTCATGGATGGGATGCTATTATATAATCTTTGCCACAGCAGATTTGATTGTAATCGATTGACCAAACAAATTTATTATCGAATACCTAGCAGCTCGAGGCGTATACGTACAACGTATCCTCATAAATTGTTCATGCCTGCGCGCACTAGATCAAATGCTGGTAAGCGTGCGCCACTGTGTCGCATTATGAAAACATATAATAAACATCTTTATGATATTGATATATTTAAACTGTCACAAAGATTATTTAGGAGGGACATTTTGGCAGCTTTAGCTGAACATTTATGACTTTTTTTTTTTGTTTAGTGTTTGTTTTTTCTAAATTTTGTTTAGTTTAAGTGTTTTTCATTAATTTTTTTGTTATATTATATATTGTATGTTGTGTATGTTGGCAGCTCTCAATGAGTTTTTATGTAACTAATTCGTGGACAGCGTAGTTGACTGTGCAATTATTATAAACTGTTTACTTATAGTTAGATATATAAGTCTTATTGTACACGTTGTTTGTTGTCCTAAATAAATAAAAATAAAATAAAAATAAAAATATCGTTCTATAGAAAAATATTGAGATATGACTACACAAACCTTTCCCGAAAAAACCAATAACTGTAGTTACCATTCATGCCCGCCGCCCCATTCCGTTTCAAGGCCTCGGTCGCGTACATTTACTATAGCGTTAAGAAGGCAACCAAACGTTATAAAATTTGTAGACAAAATAATTTATTATGAAAATGTATCCCATATTTTTTATTTACGCAATAAGGTCTATTGATGATTACCTAACATATAGAAAAATTTTGGCCCGCTACTAAAATAGCACCTTGTATACCTTACTTAGTAAATCATATGTAAATTGAAATTGTTATTTTTATTTCAGGTAAAAACGTTCGCCCCGATCGTCGTTCACTGTGTTCCACGTAAGAAATTAAAGTATTTTATGACAACTCATTTTTAATCTAACAAGCTGCTTGTATTGGATTATAATATTTATAGACAACTAGTTATTGCCGTTGACTTTGTTTGCATAGTTTTCACGGTTCGCATTCTTTAGTTTTTATTCTATATAAGTATTAACGAATTGTTTAAAAATTTAATGAAAATCAGTGTAAGTTCTCTGTCGGTGTCGTTCGTCGTCGCTGTTGAATTTATAAGCATGCAAAGAAAAACAATATAAACAGACAATAAATTAAAAATGTTAATATTATATTAAGATATTGTAAGTGCGCGGCCCGAATGGGAAGAAACCTTGTCGATTTTTTTTAATTACAGTCCTAGAGTGAAGTACGCATCCAACTTTGAATATAACAGACTAGAAGGCGCATATTTGTTAAAATCAACGACTCAAAGTCTTTGTCAATTATATTTGGTTGTAATTATGTAACTAGTACACAAAGACGCGGGGGGCGAATACCATTTAAGTCGCGTGGGCCTTTGCGCGTCCCACCCGTCTCTCTTTCTCATCGTATGGCTCAAATGTAATAGCTTTGGTATAAGAACTAAACAGCCAACATTACGCCTGTATTGAAGTAATTCAAAGCTCAGTGTAAGTAGGGTTAGATTCTTCTATCTCGTGAATATTTTTTTTAATTCTTATCCTTTTTTTGACCCATGACAATAATCTACTAAGCCACAGGATCACGTATCGAATGCTTCATTCCACATTTCAAATATTAGCCCATTCTGAACGCGCGCGGATATATGATTCATTAGTGGCACAGAGTAAATTAATTTGACCGCAGCGTTTGGGTTTTATAGTCATAAATGTCACTTTACAGTATCGAAGTGACATTACGCAATTTTGTGGGGTTGAAGACCGGCGCGCGGGGATTTAGCGGGGGTAAAGACTGGGGCGTGGGGACCTTGTGCACTGATACTCGGACTAAAACTCACCATCTTACACCAGGTAGCTAGAGTATGAGTGGTTAAACGGTACACGCAGAAAGGCTTCTAGTCAATTCGTACTTTTATGATAAGTGTATAACAATTAAACCCAACAATATATTATATACCAGACATCACTGCGTTACAGTTTTTATAACGTTAATAGATGTATGTCGACAACGTATTTACTTGCCAAACAAGTAAGTAAGTGTATTGGAATATTTTCGCCAATTACACTCATTCGTTACAACGCAACCCTAGAAATTATATTTACTTTCATCGTGCGTTGACAGTTCGTTTCATGTCAATACGTAATAAATCAACTCGATAAAATCCATCCATAAAATATAGTGGACACACACGTTTCGAACCTGTTCGTTACGTAAACTAGCAAGAAAGGTGTGCGGTACTTCGGAGCGTGTGCGACGAAACGGTCCCGGTTCGCTAACTTGCCGAAAGCTTCAAACACTTCTCTCACTTTGCTACATCCCTGTATAGTTCCAATCAAACTTTATGGCGGATGTGAACATAGGCACAAGTCGCGTCGCAGTAACCAGTTTTAGGTGTAACGAGACGCAGTGGAGTGAGGGGCATATGACTGAACCTGCGCAAGCATGCTTAAAGCGTTGTATTCCGATCCGCCATAAAGTTTGATTGGAACTATACCAATATCATAATACGTACTGAAGTTGGCTACTTGGGTCCAAAGTTATGCATCAAGTTGATGCACTGTAGAGGATTTATAAATGATCATCTAAGAATACACAAAATATATATACTCAAGTACAGTACTGAGATATAGTATATTTGGTCTTTCAGAAATTTTAACGTGGGATCATATATTGGTTATTGGGGTTATTGGGAAAGTTTTCTCTTGGACCTGGTTCCCGTAGTCTGGGAGGCTGTTTGAATATTGTTGGTCAAGCTTGGACACTTTTCCGTTCGTATCAGATTTTCTGTTTATTGAAATACAATTTGTAGGCGACTACTTGGCATAACTTGGTTTTATTATCCAAGTAACGCCAATATGTTGGCTCTATACTTAAAACATATATCTCAGTTTTGTAATGGTAATTACCATATTTTAGAGAAATGGCGACGCACAGAGCAAGATTCGGGTGTGGGCGCGGGGGGGGGGGGGGGGGATAAGTTTTGAAGTACCGGTGCGTTGGAAAGAGCTTGATTAGTATACTATAGTACTTGAATGTTTGGATGTGATTTTGACATGTAGTGTTTTTGTAAATCTTTTCTATATTACTGATTTGATAGGACTTCTGAGTTTCTTATCGAACCAGTAGCACCATCTGACGATTCGAAAGTGCTCGGTAAAGGCCTGATTGATTTATTTCGTTTGTATGTTAAGCTCTAAACGTCGATATATTATCGTTGGATTTGAAGAAACAATTTCGAGCACGTAGAGGAAAGTGAGAGGATTCATAAAGAGGCCGCAGACAAACCAATCGATGTTCACGGCCACCGACGATGCCGTCGCCGTAGCGAATCGTAACGGGGACGTTCGCGCAACAGACGCTAAAATATTTCGAAACGGATTGAACATTTTCATAGGTCGCCAGGCGAAATAGCTTTTACAATGCTCTCCGTGGGAATCGATTCATTGTATTCATATAGGCATCGATTGATTGTGGCAGCCGGAAGACAAAATGCGTGGATAGTTTGTATTTCATATAATCCATATGAACCCATTATGCCCCACTGCGACAGTTTAGGCCTCGCATCGGGTGCTTGGAACTTAATCCACCACACTGCTCCAGTGCGGGTTGGTGAATTTTAACGACTGCCATCTAATGATTTCAACCGAGACCGACGGCGGCTGAACGTGCTCTCTGAGGTACGAAAGGTATTTTCCTTTGCGTTAAGTTGTGAATTTGCTCAATTAGGACAGAAATTCAAAATTTTGTATTACCTACCTCGGAATTTGTGTTTCGTATAATCTTTCACCAAGGTAGATACGCGCAATATTTTTTATCCACCGACCTCCAGGAGTGTCTTAAGTTTTAAGTTCATGTATGTGTGTCTATCTGTGGGATTGTAGCTCGTAAATGAATAGACCGGTTTTATCATTTGAAAGCTAGTTTAATCGGGACGATTCTTAGCTGCATTTCTATCTGTCTGTGTTGTCTGATTGTCTGTCTGCGACATCGTAGTACCTTAATGGATGGATCGATTTGAAGATTTTTTAATTGATAACTGGTTTAATCGGGGTGGTCCTTACCTACATTTGTGTCTGTTGTCTGTCTGCAGCATCGTAGCTCCTAAATAAATAGACCGATTTTCATGCGGTTTTTATCATTTGAAAGCTAGTTCAACTGGGACGATTCTTAGCTGCGCATTTCTATCTGTCTGTTGTCTGTTTGTCAGTGTGTCTATTTGCGACATCGTAGCACCTAATTGGATGGATCGATTTTAAGATTTTCTTAATTGAAAGCTGGTTTAATCGGGATGTTTCTAAGTTACATTTCTAGCTATTTGTTGTCTGTGTGTCTGTCTGCCGCGTCGTAGCTCTTAAATAAATAGACCAATTTTCATGCGGTTTTTTTATTTGAAAGTTGGTTTAAATTGATTTTTAGCTACATTTATGTCTGTTGTCTATCTGTCTATGCGTCTGACTGCGGTATCCTAACTTCCAAACGGATGCACTGATTATAATGCGATTTTTCTTTGTTCGAAGGTTAGTTTAATCTGAATGATTTTTAAGTATTTTTTAAAAAGGATTTTAAAATCATATAATCGTTACAGTTAAGTTTAAAAAGCTTGAAATTAAAACTTAAAACCCCCGACACAAAATAACTAACATTTAATTTTTTTTTAATGAATGCAGGTTTATTCATATTTTTTTTGGCTCTTTAATTTTAGTGTCATTATTTTTTGTTGTTTAGTAATTTGGTGTTATTTATCATTATAAAAAATGAAATGAAAAACAAACGTCAGACATGTGCGGCTGGCACACTTCAATCAATTAAATACTATTCTATTCGCTTTGATAAAAAATATTATCTAAACCTCGATTAACAAGGGGGAACAAATAAATAGTCTTCAAACAATTGACTTCTATTTTCATCTTTAAAGTCTTAATAATAAAGATTGTATTACTTGATCAAGTTGTCGTTTAGGACATTTCGATCGTGTAGTATTAACTTCCTGGGCAGGTGTTATAAACGAAGAAAATGACTCTTGCAAGATGAAGGGGGATTCACGCGTGAGTGGCCAATTCATTTACATCATTACTATAATAAATAATGCTATATAATGTTTGTTTCAATCATAATTTCAATGCGCTTGTACGTGACCATTTTATCATTTGTCAGTAGAATGAGGTAATACCACACTATGTAATATATCTGAAGGGTAGAAGGTCATGAATAATAATACCTGGGACATCCCACACAGGCCCCTTTAGTCCCAAAGTAAGCAAGTAAAGTTGTTAATTCTAAAAAACAGTATGTGCGTCCTGGTCTTGTATACTTTAACAATACGCTGCTGGGGTACCACCACCGTGATAATTAAGAATTTCACATTTGTATATTCTTTTTAGAGCATGTGGAGGAATTAACATTATAACCATGTAGGGGAACACATTACCGGATGCGAATCGATAGTCGCCAGCTGTTGTCCGTTACGATGAGCATTAAAAATGTAAGTTTTTAACGTGGAATTACCCGTATCCGTAAAAATTGTCGACTTGTATAACGCGTGTCTAGACAATGTTTAATCTGTTGATAGCTATGACAATACAGTTTCGTAAGTTAGTGATTCTCATATTGAATCAACGAAAGTGGTACTCGAGTATTACAGAAAATTTTAAAAAAATCATCAATGGGCTTGTACCAAAATTTTAAGCTGATGGTAACTAAAAATTAAAAGAAATAAGGTTCTAGAATAACTTTTCAAAATATAAATTTTTTCTCTTGTACGAATTGGTCAAACATTTGTAAAAATTCATCTGACGTTGAAATTGTCCCTGTGACAGCATCTGAACGATTGAGCTTATTGCGCTGCGTTACACGGTAAAAAACCAAAGCTAAAACTAAATAAAAATACTTAGGTAAGGGCACTATGTCGAATGAAATTGTAAGCCTCATGAATTTTTGAAAATATGACTTTATTTAGTCTAAGATAATGTAAATAGTAAACACCTGTCCGGTTGACGTCACAGATATATTTCATTAATAAATTTATGACAAAAAAATTACTAGGTTAATTACAAACTTTATTTGTTTTTTATTTTAAGAAAAAGGTGTAGATTGTTCTATATATTCGAAAAAAAAATATATAAATACTACTTATGTGTTAATGGTTCAAGTCCATTTACTAATAATATGCAGAGCCTAACATTGTGCCGAAACGGGATATCACGATATATGTGACATTAAGAGATATCTCGATTCGACACGAGATAATGCGTCGACAAAATGTTGTCACGGTGTACATGTTAGTCCTGAAATGTTGCTGAGCCTCGGCCGTTAATCATAGTTTAAAGTTAACTTCCCCCCTTTTTCTATGTAATGTCGTTATGTGGTGTGAGCATCCTCATATCACTGAAGTGTCTAGAATCGCGGGTGCCTTCCTTCTGCCTTTACTAAATGAAGGGTGTTTGTTGTTCCGATACTTCCGATCGTATCTAGCTGACTCGCCGCTCTATCCACGCGCCGTTAATCAACCACTAAATTGTATGTAATTATACATATGTAATTCTTAATTTTAAGTGAAATCTGTAAATGGCCTTTCTTCTGTGATATATTTAAAATCTTAACTGTTTGTGTTTTTGGCTGTAGATTTTATTAAATAAATAAATAAAAATAAAAAAAATAAAATATATAATTTTAATTATACCCTTGCAGCTGATCTTCGAAAATAGTGTGAAAATAACGAGTTTCTTATTGTTTAATCCATAAAAGTACGATTTGACTAGAAGACCTCTTCTGCGTTTCTAACCACTCATACTATAGCTAGGCGGTGTAAGATGGCGAGTTTTAATACGATTTTTAGTGCGCAAGGTCCTCGCGCGCCGCTCTTCACCCCCAAGAGATCCCGCACCCGGTCTCAACCCCCCAAAATTGATGTAATGTCACTTGGATACTGTGAAGTGACATTTATGACTCAATTAAAACCAAACGCTGCTGTCAAATTAATTTACTCTATGGTTTAATCTTAAACGTCGACATATCTCAGAGAATCTCATATCGGTTAGAAAAATTAAAACGCCATTGTCTGTAATTATTTTTAGGGTTCCGTATCTTAAAAAAAGTCCGTCTGTTGATCTGTCAAGACTCCTTTTCTCAGGAACGCGTGGAGGAGGCATCACGTTCAAACTCATGTCTAGTACTTAGGTCTACGGTCCCTTGGAGCTACAAAAAAATCTAGCTTCTCAGCCAACGCAATCAAAAGATGCAAAAACGCTGCATATTTTGACACTCGCAAATAAAACAAAACCTATAGGTGGGTTTACATTCCGTTGACCTTGAATCATATAATTTTGTAAGAAACGAGGTAACACGAGGTTAAAGTAAAAATTAAAAAAAATAATAATTTGTAGTTATGTCATAAAAAAACATTTTTGAGTATATTCAAATTGACATGCGTTTTCGTGCTGTCTAACGGTGAGTAGCTATAAATACGTTATATAACAGTACACGGAACCCCCAGGGCTTGAGTATGATTTGCACTTGGCCGTTTTTTTTTTTTGCAAAATTGTATCATTTGGAAACCTTAGCACATGCTTAATTGTCCAATCAAAATTAAAATAACGGTGATTATCGATTCAATAGTCTATTCAAGTCGGTTTGGTAATAGTGAAAATTGCCGTATTTAATTTTTATTGGTCTTACAAATCTAGGCACTTTCCACCACAAAGTAATTTAATTGCAACACAAAGTAACGAAACAGCAGCGTAGGTGTGGTTTAAGAATGATTCTCAGTTTGAACTGTGGATCTGACGTGAACTCATGTTTCGGAGGTGAAGAGGGGGTGTGCGGGTGTTACCGAATGGTCGTCTGCTGTTTCGCCTAGAAACTGCCCAGCCACGTAAACACAACTAAAATTGGCATACAGTTGTTGTAAGACGGAATAATTGAAATGCTATCTCTGCATCTATGTAATGGACGCTACAGTCAATTTTGTTATTCTAAGAATTGAAAGCTAAATTTACAATTGTGTACAATTCGAGCCACAAATTTAGACGACTGATGACATAAGACCCCCATGCAAACTGTGTGATCGATGAACACCGGTGCATCTAATTCGAAAAATGAAAGCTTTTGTCGACCCGCCCCGCCACTCTTCATACCGCCAAACTCTTCCATTAAAGGACCTCTGCGCAGATTACCTTGATACTGCAAGGTCCATCTCTCGAAATATACGAAATAGTGGATATTGTTGAATACATTGATCCTTCAGGCTTTTAAACCTGCACTGGTGGAGTACAGTCCTTCGCCTACATTGCGTAAAGAGTTTGGACAATAAGCCCACGACAACAATAAGCTAGTCCTGTGCAGGTTGGAGGTTAGTTGTCAGCACCATCACAAGTAGGTAAATGTCGACGTAGTTTGTGATATTATACTTAAATCAGGTTTTTATAAATTATAAACTCGGCCAATTCGCCTTGGCGGAAATTGAACCCCCTTTGTGTGATAGACGGGATTGTCACAGGGCCATCACGGCTCTACATCACATTGATTGACCGAAATTATAGCCAAAGCACATATTTTTAAAAGCGTCATTGTGGCTTATGCGCTTGAGTGGAGCGAAGTGTCAGAATTAAGTAGACAAATTAAAATAGAAGGAAATTAAGTAATTTAAATGATATTTTTCGTGTTTCAATGAAATTATCGATGTTTGAATAAAAAAAAACCTTAGAACGTGAATGCTGGGAGGTCGGGCGGAGGTCGTGATGACTCATTTCGAACCGGATTTGCGCTCGTCGTGAGTCGTGAACCTCGGTTGGACATCTGCGCGTAACTATATTATGAGAGCTATAAACACATGCAGAATCACCGAGGATTAAAACGATTAGGGATCGCATGATTATAATAATAACCACACTGAACATACTGATGAATGGGCGAAACCAATGACGTTGTCCTCCCTCACGCTTTGCGTATGAAATATAAAAAAAAATATTTTTACAAGATTTAAATGTAGACATGAAACGAATATTTGAAAGCTATATAGTATAGCTAATAGTGATCAACTATTTGGCTCTGGCTGAATAATTGATCATGAAACTAATAAATCATGAAAACGTTTAATTATACGCGCGTCCTTCATCGGAGCGCCGTTTCTAGTCACACAGCACAGCTAGTGTACGAGCTGCGACTAGTCTTTGGCTGCGAAAAATAAACTAAGTGCCTTTTATCGGGTTTGTTCAATATATTAAAATAATTATACACATGTGTGCTTACGTATGAAAAGTGTTTCCTTTAATCTTATAATCCTTCAAGGAACGGTTTTTAGACATTGGCTTAACACATGATGGCATTTTCAAAAGGCACATCGGATGTAAATAATAAATTTCCTACGACACGTGTACTATTCGGTTGGATGTTATGTGGTGACTATCAAGTGACAGTGTAACTTGTGCAATTCCCACAAGAATTAGTGGATCATGTACAACTATGGTGAGGATGCGTCTGTATATGTAATTACTAATCCAAGCCTTATACGCGTTCGATCTTCTGTGCCTTTTTTTGCTTAGGTCGATCATTCGGCTATGGCTATGCGTTCGAAATCTTCACGGAATAATCTGTATTTGAAATTCGGCCAAATCTCTCTAAAAATCTCATTCGTGCGACCTCTAGTTGTGATGCCTAAAATAGTACCATAGTGTAATAGTACAGAATAAAGAATAAATATTAACAAAATAAAACAATGCTTTACAAGTTTTATTATCATAATGGGTAAGGAATAATTTTTTTTTCCACCGAGATATTATATCTAATGAGTCAGACAAGGCATCGTTCTATCGATTGCTCGATAAGATATAAACAGCAGTATTGGAATGCAATATTATACTATATAATGTATTATGAAATTAAATTAATATTTTACGGTTACTGTACGGTTATAATACATAACGGTTTTGTCTTAGTACTAGCTTTTCGCTCGCGGCTCTGATTGCGTGGACTATATAGTTGTACCGGGACCTCTTTTTCCAGGATAAAAATTTGCTTATAATATCTATGCAAAAAATTATAGCGGTCCTGGTGTAACTGTGTAATCCACACGAGTGGACCCACGGGCGGAAAGCTAGTTTGATAATAAAATATAACCCATGTTACTCGCTGGCAATATAGTTTTCTATAGGTGGAAGAATTTTTAGAATCAACAAAAAATTAAATGTTTCCTCTTTATAATACTAGTATATATAAAACTTGGCTTTAATCACTTTTCAGCAATTAACATGAGAATTGTCTAACACACCAATTCGGTATTAACTTAGGTGATTGCCATATTGCTTTTGCTAAAAAAATAAAATCGCTTTTGCTAAAAAAATAAAATAGGCAGTTACTTATACATCAGTAGTTTGATGAACGTTTTCCAGTCCTTCGAAATTATAATTGTGTAATAATATTTTAAAATGCACATAATTTGCATTGCGGGTACGCTATTTCGACGTGTCCGGTGAGCGGCCCGTTTTGTTACTGATAAGGATAATGATAACGGGCCTCGCTCGATTAGATAGAGATCTAATCGGGGGTGTTTGCAATAGCGCAACGTTTGTTTTGGTGTTGCCATGTTCATTAGCAACTTTGCCAAATATTAAGCAATCATAATATATAGTTCCGTTACTGGAGAGCATTTATATCTCTTATTCATTTGTTATTGATCTTGTATGTCAGACAGGTTTAGGCAGGATCTTACGTTGTTGTTAAAACATGGTTGGACATACCTTAAATGTGTGTCAATTAATCTCATAAATATGAGAGTAATTGACATACTTTTAAAGTACGGTACTAGATCTTAATGTTGTCGAGGAAATTGCGGGATTAAGTATGAAATTACCGTTTTAGCTACTGGCGCTTTTCAATGAATATAAAACCTGCGTAGTGGAAGTTTTTAATTTAGGACTTTTTCAAGTAAAAGACACTGTTTTCTACAATCGTTTCGTAAATTAATAAAACAATTTGATGATTGCTTTCAATTGTTTTTACAGTTCAAACATGAACACGTAAAAAATCGATTAATTTTTAAAAACTATAGCTGCCGTGCCCGTGGTAGTAACGCAATAAATATAGCGTTCAGTCGATTTCGCAGTTTTTGACTTCCAAATGAACCAAGCTGTAGACCAACCACTAAAGTTAATAATGAAGAATCGCAAACCTTTGTAGAAGCTGATCCGTATCGATCTCCTGCAGATTTAACTGCGTATTTTGCGGTTAGCATTGGATTATCGAACAAAAACGCACAATGCGTTCATTGATTATGTTTTCTCCAAAAAGCATTGATGTTACGTCCTATATACCTGCTGCATTGATGACACAACGCATGCATGTATGACACAACGGAACACGTGTCCAAAAATCATTCGAATTTTCCACATGGCGTTTGAACTGTAAAAACAATTAAAACGCAATTATCAAATTTTTATTTTCATTCAAAGTGGCTTGTAGATATATTGTTCATTTCATACTTAAACTTTTAACTACCAAATGCCTGGAGAAAATCAGCCATCTATCAAAATGTCTTAAAAAGTTCATATTATATACAAAGTTTTTTTTTTTTCATAATTCTCGCCAACTAAGAGACACACTTCTTGATTAATTCACTTCTTGCTATAGAATGTGTTGTTTCAATTGCTTACGTTTCGATCGCTTAGCCTAGTAGGTAGCGCCCCTGCCTACGAAGCTAGAGGTTCCAGGTTCGAATCCCAGGTGGGGTCAGTATTTTTATGATGAATATCGATACTGGCACCGGGTCTTGGTTGTTATATGTATGTGGTGTCTTCGCTTGGTACCCAAAACACAAGCTAATGCTTAGTTTGGGGCCTAGACGTTGTTGTCATGTATACGTTATTATTATTAATATTTTTTTTAAATATAGATATTAGGTTTCTATTGCGCGCAGATACAACGTTTTATTGTAAATATAAAATCTACGGGTGACTTCTTTCGCCACAGTTCCGCGCACTTGTAGATATGCTTGATTGTTTCGTTCAAGCCTTTGTCTGCTTCTCAGTCTGCTGTTCGCAGGCTAATGCCACTTTTTTTCTGCAACAACGCACCAGCAACCAATGACGCAACAAGCAGCCGATATCAATCGACATATCTCGAAATACGTGCTTACGCGTTTATAGTACCCATGTAGTTTATTGTTCTAGCTATTACAATATTTAGCCTATTGCATTTTTACACGTTTATTGCGCGTTGTATGTACTTCAACTCTGGTAATTTACTTTTGAATTTGATGCTGCGTAAGAGAATTGTGTACTTGGAACTTTCCAAAAACACGGCGGTGTTAACGGTTACACCCCATTACCGCTAAACGGATTGCCGCAAAAAAAAATTATATTGTTTTCAGATCAGCAAAAACTAGGTTCAACGTTTTTATTTTTTTAATTATATTGATACATCGAAAAAAAAACTTAAGTGCGCGTGTTGTTTTTTTTTTGTCGGTATAATTTTATTTTTCACGTTTTGAAAATGCATTCAGTTCCATGATAAACATATGAAAATAAAACAATTTCTACAAGTAAACACGCACATTTAATTTTTTTTCCTTTCAATGTCACAAATAATTTAAAATATAAAAACGGTTGAATCTAGTTTTTGTTGATCTGAATACCATAGATTTTTTTGCGGCAATCGGCCAAGGTATAAAGGGGTGCAACCGTTAACGCCATTTGTATGAAAATTTTTCAGTACACAATCCTCTTAAGGTTAAACCATACTTCTGATTTTCATACAAAATTTATTTTACCAGAACTAAAAAACTGCATGTAATAATATTTCTTTTACCATCTTAATAAGTAAATCTTGGCATAGAATTACCTATCATTTGTATAAAATATATTCATTCCAACACGAAACAGTCTAGAATTCAATCCATAATTATGTACTTTAAAAATCAAAATTAGAACCGTATTGTGTTAGAAAGAAGATATTCTTATAAAAAACGCTTTAGTTAAGGTGGTAAAATAAATATAACAACGCGTAGTCTCTTACTTTTGGTCAAATAAATATTGTATGGAAATAGAGGTATCGTTTGACCTTAAATCCGAACTGTTCTTGTTTTAGCTAGTTATATAAATGTTTCTTCTTGTCGTATTTTAACGTTTCGCAGTAAAATAAAATCTTGATACAATTTCCAATATCCATATAATCCCCATCGCATTCGATACAATCTCTTTATTACCACTTTTATTATTATGTTATTTATTAATGTTCGAGATACCGTTAGCAGTTCATCGCTTTTTAACCAATATAGCCTCGAAAAGGAGACGTTTTTATAAAATTTACAGTTTTGAATATCTGGGGCATTTTTCTTGACTTTTTTTTTTAAATTTCTGTGGTCTGCAGCCAGCCCGCCGTGACTAACCGCAAAAATAAAATTGCGATCGTAATTCAGTCGTTATGTTTGTGATAGTTAACTGTTGTCACAGAAGTTGTCGTTATTTTAGCTTTACTTTTCCAGCCTCTCAATTGCCCCAGATCATTGCCCCGAAGTCTAATAACTGCTGATGTCTGGTGAGATGGCAGTACAGTAAAGTGACTTATACATTTTGTATCGGAACAAAATAATTTTGCTATACATCCGAACTAGGCATGAGGCATGGAACATTTAATGAGCAGCATATGAAAAATCATATGCAGTGCATAATCATACGTCGCACCTGCTACTTTCTTTGACATAGACTGCTACGTCTGCTACAAATAACACTCAACGAAATTGCAGATCGGGTAGTCGTGAAGTGCGATTGTGTTACGATTACGTGATTTATGTATTGTACACGAGATGCGATTTATACAAAATTATCGTTGAATGTTTTGTCTTAGTGTAAATAGATATTTAGATTAGTTACTGGTTAGTGTATTTAAATATAAGTTTCCTAATTTTTTGACCCTACTTTATTATTTAACTTAAAACAGACAATATGTGCTCTTATTTGGCATCACTATGAAAAATTAGCTAATAGTAGGAAGTGTGATATGCGTTCATAGTTATTAAAAATCATTGCCTGTGAAATTTCACAGGTGAAATCACTGCGAAAAAAAATTAGCAATTTCATCAAATAAAAATGAATTAAAAGTAGCAATAAGTTTCATGCCTAATCCGAACATTAGACGACCATATTTAATTTGTATACTTGTTGGAATCATAATATGGCGTTATTAGCGAAGAGATAACTAACAATAATGGGGAAGCTCAAGGTAAAGATAAACTAGGAAATATTTTTATAGCGGCTGATAATAAAGACGTAACGTGAACAATTGTGTATTGTAAAACAAGTAATTTTCTTATATCAGAATACTATTTCATCATGTCAGAGAATAAAGATTTTTTTTTTGTCTGTGTCTTAGATAACAGAAGAATCAAGTTGGAACGTCTTATACTTAAACGATCGAAAACGTCAGCAAAATGACAGACTCATAAATTAGACAAACCATAGGTAGTCATTATTACTGTTCTAAACATTTACAATTAATTAATTTAAACAAAAATATTTTGTTAAATTACATATCACTACATATTATAAAATAAAGACCCCCGCCGCGTTTGTCTGTCTGAACACGATAAACTCAAAAACTACCGAACGGATTGCCGTATGGTTGACACCAATGGGCAGAGTGATTCAAGAGGAAAGTTTCCGCGTGTAATTTATCAATGTTTTGTGCATATTAGTTGAAATATGGTGATTATAGTTGAAGAAGTCAGAAAAAAATTGAGTTGGCTGGGAGCTTTCATCGAAAATGCTGCCTTTTGCTTTTTGAGATATAACAAAATAATGTATGGAGGAATTGTTCCTTTTGTATAGGACTATAAAAAAGTCCGCGATGGCTTATGTATATCTTTTATGGATAGCTTACTATGTCTATGTTTATGTTTGAAATAATGGTGTCATATGATGAGATGATTTGAAAGCAATTTATACGGATACAGTATTAATCCATATCAAATTAAATATGTTATTAACCTTTAGCATTTCATGCAGATTATGATTGCCCTTCACACCATACAATTTAAATTAATATCTTAGGAAATATCACGAAACAAAAACTATCGTGCGGCAAGAGGCCGGTTGCGGCGTATAGAAACTAGAAATAATATTACTATGGAACTGACGGCGCGAACAGTGCATACGTGTGCAACAGTGAGCACTGCGGGGTGCACGCGAGGTGGCAAAATTAGCCGTACTAAAGAGTCATAGATATATGATGTCGTCGTCACAGAGGCGACATGCGAAACTTTGTTTATATTCTGTATATTTTGCCCATTGAATTGGGTAATGTAAAGGTACTTAGTAAAATAAATTGAAAGAAGCAAAACTGATGGTTTTAATTACAATGTCTATTATAATTAATACTGTGTATACATATTTCCCCATATAAGTAAAACAATTATACATTAAACTGTAGTTGGTACTGAATATAGGTACTAGAATATGCGCTTGCGCTAACTAGACCCGACACTTTATCTCACTTTGCATTATCAGTAAAGAAATGAACGAAGTGCAACGAAAATCATCGTTGCAATGTGATATAAATTTTACTTATCCTTAAACAAAAATAGCATAGTAAGTTCCTGACTGAAAAATACTCTGTGACAGACAGACAGATGGCATAAGTTGAGTAATAAAGAATCAAAAAATAATCAGTTACACCTAAGTTAGTTCGTTACACCTAAGTTAGTTATTAGTTAATTAATATAGTTCCCCAACATTTTATACATACGTATCCAAACTGTACGGTTCACTCTTCATAATCTATGATTTTTATATAGAAATGGCGGCGAAAAACAAAAATTTGTTTTGATTGATTTTAGTTGATGGTTTGCTTACTTACCGATGATAAGTTACTCCACTACCTTTTTTCTTCGAAGTTGACTAATTTTTATACGTTTTTAACACGCACGACGGCATTTTTGAATTGTTGTTTAATTATGATTTAGTTACTCTTTCGGCACGTAATCACGATCAGTGTAGACGAGATAGCGGCGTCGCTTTTCTACGTTAGTAATATTATTTCTATGCATAGAAATAGCGCGGCGCCTTCGTCTTCGTCCCCATACCGATGCGACACATGTGGTTAGGTAGAAGTTATCAATGTTAAATATAAAGAAATACTTTAGTATGTTTTTATGTATATATTCTTTACTTTTTCAAATATTTACAGAATTGAAAATAAAATATATTAAAAATACTCGAAGTAGGATGAAATTACGTTACGTATAAATCTAATCCACATGCTCGACGCAACAAGCTGATATGACACTACGACAGAGAAAACACTACGGCTTATATGCTCTGCTACCCGTGCGAAACCGGGGCGGGTCGCTAGTGTAATATAATTTCACAATATGTATATTCTTTTCCAATACGCATTTTACAAGTGGGTCACACAATATTCTACTTCGCAGCAAATATTTCAAACCGTCAACTGGTGTATATTTGATCTACGTGATATATTTTTTGCTTACATTTTTGTTGTCACAACGCAGTATCTCTGTGAACATCCACGGTCTGAGTGTAATAGCTGAAAGCTGAAATTCTTTTCCGTTTCTTGCGATTCAGCCTGTTTCTTTGTTATAGGATCCTTCGTTTTTTGTGTTTGAAATTTGTTTGAGTTTGAGTAAATTATCCGTTTATTTTCTTTCTCAATTCTTTTTTTGTCCTCCTACAAATACTAATGTCATATTATAACTTTGTTCATATTATTAAAATACTGCTTATATTGTGACTCGAACAACACAATAGTGTGTGAGTGAGGCATTATCACGAATTACATCATTGTCCTGAGAACGTCGCACGTTCAGTAAATCCTTCTTGCTTTTATATCTCGTCATTATGTTCGTGTGTGTAAACATTTTCGTACGTTTGTGTATATGCCTTGGCCTCGTCCAAATGACGTCATCCCTATGCATTGGATGTGTTCACCACTGCCACTGCACGACTGAGATTGCCAACAATAATGTTTTTCTTTTGCCTTGTGCATTTTCGATATATTGTATACTGTCATGTCATTTTTAGAAGTTAATTAACAATGTAATTTCGTTTAACATAGTTCTTTTTAAATATCGATTTTACATATTTTTTCTTCCATTGCAGGTATATAGTAGATATATAAGGTATATAACGTATACATCACAACAACGTCTAGGCCCCAAACTAAGCATTAGCTTGATTTTAGGTACCAAGCGCAGACACTACATACATATAGCAACCAAGACCCGGTACCAGTTTCACTATTCATCATGTAAATACTGACCCGACCTGGGTTTCGAATCCGGAACCTCTAGCTTCGTAGGCAGGGTCGCTACCCACTATAATAGGCTAAGCGATCGTCAAAGATGATTTTTTATTCACAAAACTTTCATTGTTCTAAAGTTGACAATAGTATAGCAATACATTTTACTCGTATATATCACATCACACGCCTATTAAAGTTAATACTATGCGGACTAGCGGAGTATGCCGATGCTTTATGCCAGTTGGACGGAATCGTCTTCAACTGCATTATACCTAGTCTGCGAAATTTTATAGAAAATCGTTTGTTAAAAAAGGACCAAAAGGTCTCGGAAATCTTCGAGTTGGATTTTCAATCTATGATTCTCGATTCACGCAGAACAGAATTTTGCCCAATACGGTTGGCTATAGTCACATGTCCCCGGGTACCGATTATACATACCCTTCGAAAATGAGAAAACACTATCTAGAATATCATAACACTGTTCGCGCCGAGAACAGGTAGGTATTGACAATGTGATTTGTTATTCTCAAAATAGGCGATATTTTAGATGTTCGCCCCGTTTAAATTTTTTATGTAAAATCATTTTTCACATTGAACAATACAGCCAAAGATATCGTCTTTTAATCATTGAAAATGAAAACCTTTTTATCTATGGCTGGCAATTTCTTTTGGTTCTGTTTTTCAAAAAAGTTACACTGCAGACATATCCAATCTTACACATATCATTTGAATCCATTCAGCCAATTTAAAATGAATAACTACTACGATAATATGAAAATTCAGACCTTCGGTCTTTAAGATCACAAAAATGTTTTTTCACTTTCTCCTCTTTATAGGAAACAGCGAAATTAATGCACTAAGTTTTGATTTTCTAGGAAATCCTCTAGGATTGCTTTCTCACGAGATGGAACTTATTATGCATATGGGAATTAACTCGTGTTAGTATCATGGCTAAAGATAGTCTCGCTGTCGGCCCATTTAGTCCGCGCGTGACGTCACCACCGATAAGTCTCGGTGGAGGTCGATTGCTAAGTCATCGTGTATCGGACGCTGCTCTCTTATTTCATTCTAACCTGAATTATACAAGGTGTTCGAAAATTTCTCCTCTTTTGAATTACCACAGATAGTGATCACCAAACATAACACTTGTTTCGGGACCACTTGGTACATATGCATAGTTTTCGAAAAAAGCCAACACAAAGTTAGGTAGTCGGGAAAAACGTCATTCATCATCCGCTTTTTCCATATTCATGTACTACCCGGTTACGTTGCTATTTAGATTGGACGTTTTGGATCTGAGCACTAATGGCAGACAGCAGTTATTGCCTTTGTAGAATTATAGAATTGAAACAATATTTTTTTTAGATTAAAAAGAACTGGAAATTGCGTGTTTTTTATTATTATTTTGTGGACGATGACCGTAGAGCCATTGCCATTATTTAATCGGAAAAAAATACGAATATATATTATTGTTAGAAATCAGGAAAGATGAAGATAAGTACAAATAAATAAGATGAAGTAAATTAAAAATAATGTTGGGATACATTTTACAAAATTACTTTAAATAAAATACTAAATTACTATTTGATATTTGAAAACTATTACGCTACCTATAAATTTTATTTAAAGTTTTAAAACTACTTAATAGTAAAAATCTATTATAAATGGTCACACTGTGGCGTACGATGCAACTCAACTACCAAACGTCTAATCTTGATAGTAACAACGTAACCGGGTAAGTATTATGGTATTTGTTGATGGGGTTTAGTTTACTATTATAAAATATATGAGTGTGCGGTGCAAAAAACCGTTTATCTGAGGATTTAAGAAATGTCTTAATATTTATATATCATCATCATCAGCCCGTGTCGCTCCACTGCAGAATATAGGCCTCTCCCAAGGCTCGCCACCACATACGGTCCTCCGCCTTCCGCATCCAAAAATCCCCGGTATGGTGCTTTAGGTCATCAGTCCACCTGGCCGGGATTTATATATGTTATACAGTAATTAACGCGTATAGTGAAAACCTTGCAAGCAAAAACTGAAATTTTAGATGCTGAATGTGAAATAGTTAAACCTTCGAAAGACCAGTGTAATCAATCTGATGCATGCTTCAATGAAATATCTACTTTAAGACAATACTATAACTGCGTAATCGAATGAATTTTATTACCGCAATGTTGGTTAAATACCTACGTGTTGGTTACGTCATCAATATCAATAGAATTAAAAACTTTCTAATCTTGAAAATTGTCATAATGAAATGTCATGCAATGGGTTGATAATTTGTAATTTTATTATTTTTATCCGTAAGTATACAATTATCAATACACGTTTGTGTTTTATATGGAGATATAATAATTTATCTTATCAATTATTTTCTTTGATAAGAATTTATAATTGTTGCTTAGCGTCTGTCCATACCATACCGGCCATTATGCCACCCTCCCGGGTGAGGGTGCTTGGAGCTTAATCCACCACGCTGCTTCAGTGTGGGTGCTAGTTATGTATTTAAGTCAGAAAAAACTCATCGGCACATGCTCGTTTGTAGTATTCGAAGCACGATATTCTAAATAAAATTAGGCGAGATCGCCGATCGCCACCACACACGGTTATCACGACCGTAGCGTCCGTTACTGACATACTGATATGTTAATTGTAATTTTAAATAGAAAAATCTGCATAAAGATGTATTCCGTGTCTTAAAAAAAATATTAAAGAATAAATAACAAGAAACGTGAGCCACTTAACTCCAGAGCGGACCACTCGACCACGCGTCCCTTTGGGCAAAATTGAAATTAGTTTTATGATGAAGTAGTATTTTCTCATAACATCACGTAATATTTTATTTGTACATAAATGTGTAATGTTCAACATAATGCTACAAAACACGGACCCTGTTTGGTCAAACAATGATTGCATTAAAACCAAAACACAAAAACTCTGAAAAAGAAATGCAGTGGATTTTAGGTGCTTGAAAATAAATAAAATATTTATCTCAATTGTTAATAGTGTATAATTTATTACTAAACTACTTCTAACGTAAATGTTGATATGTAATAGTAGTTAAAAAATGATCATCTGTTTGATAATTATCGCAATAATTATCAAGAGACATATATTTATCTTGACGCGTATCCAGTCACTCTAATATATTTCATATCTATACATATACAACCTTTAGTGGTACAATTTAAAAAGTTTCTCTTTTCTAAACATTTTAAGATAGTTTCACTGGATTTTATCTACATTAACGTGTGATTCTCCATGGTTAAAACTCTATAATTACGATAATATCTCAATAGGAAAGAGTAGTGTAAAATAATTTACATGTTCGTTAGTTTTCAACGTGCAGGGCTAATAATTATGGATAATTATAAAGGCGGATCGACGAAGCGTACTGGCACGAGTCATATCGAGTATATAGGTAACTAATACTCTAGGCTTCTTGTGAAACGTTAAATAAATAATAGGTTCTGTTCCAGCTCGTATATTTTTTATTAAAACCTTTCATTAAACAATAAATTAGCCAGTTATTCGAAACACACTGTTTTATTTGTCGTATTATAAATAAACTAGATACAAACTGATTCAGGTAATTAGTTACCACATATAAGAAACGTGTTTTACAACTCACCAAATTGATTATTTATCGATTTTGTAATTAATATTAGAGTGCATAACCGATATTTAACGCGAAGGAATTGTTGGGAAATTAATTCTTTAAAATTAACGATAAAATTGTTTTTGTGTGTGTTAAGCGTAACACGAAACACGGAAATAAATTGAAAACTTTTAAGCTAATATAAAAATCCAGTGAATGATCAATTATCTTTGATTATATAATGTCTAGATGGACCCTCAACAAGACAATGTCAAGAGAAATAACAGGCCAACTTTTACATAATTGTGTGTGTGACTCAACAGACCATATACAAAGTATGTTAAGATTCTATAAGTAGAACATCTTCGCGATAAATAGGTGACACAAGTGGGGAAGCGGCGCGACGGGGCAGAGGACGCTTCCCGACGATCACGAGAGAGCAGACAAAAAAGGTTTAGTTAATTTAAAAAAAAAAATGTATTATAATGTCACAGAAGTTTACGTGTTTCTAATAGATTTGATATATATGCGAAACTAAGAACAAAAAAGATATTAGTCGCAGCTACACTATGTCGACATCCTTACACGTGTGTCTCGCGCGTAATATTCGTAAACCGGCGGCGTTAGTAGCGAAGACGACTTACTTACTGAGGCCGCGCGCTCCAAGTATCTACTTTGGTTAAACTACCAAACATAACGTTTTATTTCCACGACATTATAATATTATGACGATTTTTTTAAATCGTACATTGCGCACGCGTTTTTACGCAACGTAAGACAAACCGTACCTTTGCTTGTCATTACGAAGGCTTGACTCGCAACATGAACCGAGCATCGCTCGTGACCCGTTCACCTTTCTGTTCATGGGCTGTATAGATGACTTTCTAATCTTAACTTATAAACAGTGTAGGGAAAAAAATATATCGTTGAATTGTCATTCAATACGTTAGAATTGTATACAAAGGGTCATTCACATATTACATCGATTTTTTTTGTCTCCTCTCCGTATATTGTAGTACTTAGACTTTTAATTATTAATTACCTAAATAACCACTTTGTGATACTCCCTTACCCTTTATTACGTATAACATGGCATAATTTGTTCAGTATTTCCCGTTTTAAAATTTTATTTTCTCATAATATTTTGTATGCTCATAGAGATACCGCGTTGGGCCAACAAAATTGCAAACAAAAATATATACACCAGTTGACGTTTTAAAATATTCGCTGCGAAGTACAATTTTATGTGAATCACATTAAGATTCGTACTAGAAAAAAAAAATTAATAAAGACTGAAATTACATTTCTTGTATAACTTAACAAAATGTTTGTTTAAAACAATTTTGTTCACGTTTTCGATCGTTTCGTATTATGTTATGCTCCATCCTGGTTATTATGTTATCTAGGACGCTTTAATTGTGAGAAATTTTATACCTGATTCTTACACTCTCATGCGCCAGCGAACCAATCGTATGAACAACTAATTTCCATTCCTTTTCAACATAGGTAGGTACTAAGTACTCACTCGTAAAGTTTACCGTAAACCCATTGGAATGTCACATTAGACAGAACTTTCTCCGCGTAAGTTGTGGTCTACCATTGATGAATCGTGAATTTAACACATTATGCTGAGAGCTATTATTCTCTTACGAAAGAACAAAACTCAGTATTTATTTTAAAATAAAAAATAACAGCCCCTTAGAAAATCAATATCAAAAATAATAAAAGACAAAAATACCTTTAATTTTCATTTTGTGATTTAATGGTTTAATTAAATCTGAAAAAAAGGAGTGAAATGCCCAAGGAGTAATGTAACCATCCAGTGTCCTACGGAGCGAAAAAAGCTTAAATCGAATTATTTGCTATACTTTACGGTGGATGGCGCTATCTAATTGGTTATTATCCTTTACAACAGTTAGCGTAGCACTAGAGCTGTCTTAAATAAATCTATAAGATACATCCCATTTACCTAAAATAATGAAATTGGGTAAGAAGCAAGGTTTTACACCACAAGTAAAGGAATTAATCCATAAAAAGAAGATCTTTAATATGTTTTTAATAATTAACAATCTGACGTCAAATAACGATAAACACAACAACGTTCGTCTATAACTGTATAAAACCCTCAGGCGTAAAAGTATGAATTGATAGAAGTCCTCTTCTGCGTTTACCGTCTAACCACAAATACTGTAGCTAGCTCGTGTAAGGTGGCGAGTTTCAGTTCGAGTTTTAGTGCGCGAGGTCCCTGCGCGCCGGTCTCCACACCGTGAAATTCCCGCGCGCCGGTCTTCAACCCCGCTAAATTGCGTAATGTCACTTCAATACTGTGAAGTGACATATATGACTCTATTAAAACCAAACGCTGCTACCACATTAATTTACTTTATGCCCTCAGGACGCCAATCCGACTCTCCCACTTTGTCGGTTTTTGCATTACATTTCATATTTTTGTAACGTTTGTTTGTTTTTGTCGTATTTCTTTTGTTATATTTTTAAGAAGTTCCTTTTAATTTTGTGGATTGGAACAAAGAAAATAATTTACAAGTTTTATTTATTTAAGCTCCTACCACCATGACACGAACTATATATTTGCGTCTATGGTATAAATATAAAACATGGAAACTATTCTTGTTAGATTAGATAAAATCAAAGGTATACCCGTAAACCGCAGTTACAAAGTAAAACAGTGGTCAGACATAACTTTCTCCGGGTAGTAGAAAGAAAATGGACTATGTGACAAAGACACAAAGAAATTTCTCTTCGCTTAGGTCCGTTAACATTCACGACACACATACAAACACTTCGTTGGTGACCACCGAGTGTGTATTGATGGCCCTTACCACATTCAAACATGCAAGTACAAGGACAGGTTATTTACTGTTAGTAAACATGAATATTTAAAAGCAACATGTATTATGTACTTTCAACCGTGGCGAATAACTATGCTTAGAACAAGTAATTTCGCCTAACTGAAGCGATATTAGCTTATGTGGATTAAGCTAAAAAAGTATTTGCTAGTTTACCAATAAGGTAATTTTTCGCCTTTGATAGAATACAACATCCCAATTTACCGCTCATTCTTCTCCCAGGCAAAATATTCCTTCATATACTATTAAATATGTTAATAAAGATTACTAAGAAGAGTTGGCGCCGGAATTCGGTCCAGTCTATTTTTAATTAAAATTATAATTTTATTTTTAAATCCATATACATTTTTGTACCAAAACTTATTGCATGCTCCAAAACGTGTAACTTCCAAGGCATATTCTCCAACACAAACAAAAGTATTATTTATGTTTATCATTGTTGTTCTAATGGGAAACAAAGTTAATTTTTAGCAGAATTTTTAATTTTTTTTTAACAAATTTTCCGAAATTCTGAATCCGAATATTTTTATTGTTATTCTCATATAAGAAACGAGGTCTCACAGGACAAGTAAAGGAAACAATCCGAAAATCTTATTACTTTTATTTTTATATGTTAAACTTGATTTAACGATTTTAATTAAAAAATTGCCTGAACCGAATTCATAGTGCCAACATTCCTTAGTATTGTTTGTTAATACATTTTAAATACTATATGAAGAATAATTCGCCTGGGAAAAGAGTTAGGGGCTCACAAGATAGATCGGGATCTTAGACTAACAATAGTAAATGTTTTTTTTAGCGAATCTAGCAACTTTATCCGTAATTTTGCTTAACCGAGGCAACTTATCACACATTGTCTCAGTTAGACAAAATTTCTTGCTCTAGATTGTAAAGTATATTGACGGGATCTATAATTAATCATAAAAAATATACTTTGATTCGTCTGTTTCTAAACATAAGGTATGCATGTGATCCAAGCGAGTGAAGCCACGGACTGCAACTAGGGCTTTTATAAATATATTTTTTCAATTATGATCTAACAGAGTATCCAATTCGATTGCATTTCTATAGTTATTAGTCTGGTATATAATTCTTCGACAATAGTGACATTGATTCGTTGCGCTTGGCAATCGCTCTTGCACAAGCGGCCGCGCCTTTCCGTTTCCGTGCTGTGGACTATATTTTTTTTTTTTTCATGTACTTTTGCAGTTGCTGCCAATAGTAATTGTTTCCAATACTAAAAACGATCGAATTGCATATTATGTCAATACACTTCATACTGTCGGAAAATTTATTGTTGTCAACTAATTAAGTAGATAACCACAATACTTAATAATTTTGAATCTTGTCTGCTTGTTTGTAAGCTTGTAACTCAAGACCTGACGGGCGGTACAATATAGTGAGAAATCGTGTAGGGCATGTATAGCGATATTTATAGCACCTGTCTAGTATTTTTTAGGTTCGATGTGTAGTTTTAAAATAAATGTTGGCTTTTGAGTGTTTTTGTGATCCAAACTAAGTAAATACTTGCTCAAATAAGTGAATAGAAAGGATGAATCGCTCTTTTATAGATAGAGGCTTTCAATAGAGTACTGATGCATAGACGTCCCTCGCGAGTAAAAGAGCTTTCTCCATAGTACTGACTGCCTACAGAGGGTGTCTGATTTTTCCTGAAAGACCGTATCGGTCAACAGAATGAGACGCGAGAAAATTATTCAAAATCTAAGAGAAAGTTTTTTGGATTTTGCATAATTTTCTCGTGTCTTATTCTGTTGACCAATCACGACCTTTCAGAAAAAATCAGGCACCCGTTGTACGCAGTAAATACTAATACTGTTCTAGTACTGACATTAATGATGTGTTATGATATATGTTATTAAATAACGTGTAAAACATCATTAGTGTCAGGTACTGTATCTGCTGCGTTAGTGACACGATGGAACTCATATTCCGAAAATACTGAAATTTTTAGTAAATACATGTTTGAGTACAGGCGTGATTGTGAAAATAAACGAATAGCAATCACAAAATTGTTTTATTTATTTGGAATTTAGGACACAGTAGCTTTTACTAAAGTTTCTAATTTGAGACATTTGCAAATGTCTCAAAATAGAAAGTTCACCATGCATGTTTTATTTTCATTCAAAATAACCAGCAGCTATATCGGTAATTTCATACTTAAACGCTTATCTTTTTGATTAAATGTATTTATATAATCAAATTTTTTCTTAACAATTTCTAGTTGCATGATATTCATATTTATGTAAGTAGTTTAGAAGTTGTACACAAAAGCTAATATGTATACAAGATTATCCAGTTCTATGAATTCCAAGCATATTTTTGCTCGCCACTACGTTATTATTTCTGAAAAAGTAGTTTTATGTATGTAATGTTTTAATAGGTTTTTATTTTTCTATTACCACTATTCTTGAAATGATTACTAAATCATTATGTTAATAAAATTTATTATCGGTTCCAGTAACTTATTGCAATCGCGATATAACTCGTTCTAGTCAATCAACACCTAAAAGGCAAGATTAACGTGCTGGTCAATATTAATCTGGCGCATATCAGAACTGATACAGTCTGTTGCACTTATTACTTCGACCGCTTTCGCGGACAGGGGCGGTTCCAACGGTTCGCGTTTCACTCTCACGGGTCACTGTACCAAGCTGCAGTTCTGCTATCGGGTTGCTATTTGCAGTCTGATGATTGCGTGGAGGCATCAAAAACGTTAAGAGAGGTAAAGTGTTGGCCCAATTATTGACAAAACTGTGGCCAGCGTCTGTTAATTGTATCTGATTTACGGGGTAGAAACCGGTGAAGTGTGAGTCGGATTCGCTCACCGAGGGTTCCGTACCACTACGCAATATATTTGTGTTACGAATTCGCAAAAAAATTTCAGAATTGACCAGTTTTTAGAGTGCCGTACCTAAAGAGCGACCCTATTATTAAGACTCCGTTGTTTGTCCGTCTGTCACAGGGCTGTATCGTCTGTACTGTGATAGATAAGATACTTGAAAATTTCACAGAATATGTATTACTATAGCGGCAATAACAAATAATTACAATAAAATCAAGTTAAAAATTAAAGGGGTTCCCCATACAAGAAACGTATTTTATTGTATTGAACGGTGGCACGGAATCCTTTGTGTGCGAGTCCGACACGCAATAGGCCGGTTTTTTATTATTTGTTATTCTTTAATGTTGGCATTATAATCACACCAAGTGTGATTACCGCCGACGCTTGTGTATATTACCGTTTTTACGATAGAACAAAAACAAATAACCCTAAAAATACACGTTTCTTGTATGAGAACTCCCCCTTAATTATTTAGGTATTTTTAATAAAATATTTGTAAATGTCCACCATAATAACCGGCTACCTAGAACGGTTCACAAGATACGGGCCTTTAAAGATAGGACAGACAGATGACGTAGTAGTAAAATTCTGGTTGTAATCCTTTTGGGTGCGGAACCCTAATAATGATTGTACCGTAAAATAGTGTAAAAAGAAAAAGTAGCTAACAAACACGTAATATACATCAGTACGAGTGCAGTAGGTACATATTTATGTCACTGCTCGGTCGTCAAATTGCGCTCATTGCCATGGCAGGTTAGGCTATCTTCGTCATCATCATCAGCCCGTGTCTCTCCACTGCAGGATATAGGCCTCCCCCAAGGCTCGCTACCACACACGATCCTCTGCCTTTCGCATCCAACTACCCCCGGCTTATAGGTACTAGTTAATACAGATTACCAGTCTTTGCATTTTGATACCTCTAATTTGTAAGTCTTTGCGGTGAAATCGTGACTTATGAACTCGCATTTCTAGAAATTGCGAATGTTTTACGAAGACTAATCGCGTCTTCTTCGTGCATGGTGTTACAATCCCGGGTTATGTTTGGCGCATACGCTAAGTTCTTTCCTAAGAAACAGCTCACCGCGAAACGAAACTACTAATATTCACACGTCACTTTGACACTCACTGACTCATTTATTTATTTCGTCTATGTTATTACGAACGAAACAAAACTTTCTACGGATATACCTTAAAGGTGTTAGCGCAAGAAGCCCAGGAGGTTTATTCACGTTGCGTTCGCATACTAGTGACCGTCGCAACGAACACATGCGGGAGAAAGAAGTGAACACTTCTTATCGCACTCGTCATTAATCGCGCTCGCCAGAACGGTCATCAACATGCGAACGAAACGCGAAACAACCACGGACCAAAAATCATGTCGATTTATTTACAACAGTATAACATATTTTCTATTTATAATTTTTTTATACTTGTTAATTGACACTTCGTTATCTTTATCAGTTGCGTTCCATGCGACGGGTACCAGCCGTGTACTTATTTTTTGCCCCATCATCTCTGTGATACTACGTGATAAAAATATCACTCCATGAGCTTTTTCAATATGTAAGACTAGCGACCCCCCGGCTTTGCACAGGTAGCAGAGCATGTATGCCAAGCATGTGGATTACAATGTAATTAGATTTACATATAACATATTTTCATTTTACTTGGAGTATTTTTAATGTGTTTTATTTCCAATTCTGCAAATATTTGAAAATGTAAAAGACATTTATACGTGAAAATAAACTAACATATTTCTTTGTATACAACATTGATAACTTCTGTCTGATTATATCACGTGTGTTGCATCGGTGTAGGACCGCTTGAATTTATTTTCTTGCGCCATAGTTTTAATTTTGCTATAACATGCACCTAAACATTGACTCACCTAAGATATAAATTTAAATTGTATGATGTATAAGGCGGTCATAATGTGCATGAAATGCTTAAGATACCTAACGTATTTAATTTGATAAAGATTAATGAATAAAGCTTTCCAATTACCACATTTTGTGTGACCATTTTTTTAAACATAAAAATAGGTATAGTAAGCTATCCTTAAAAAGTTGACATATGCTATCGCGGACTTTGTCTTAGTCTTATAAAAGAGAAACAATTCTTTCATAGATTATTTTGTTATATCTCAAAGGGATTAGGCAGCGTTTTTCATGAAAGCACCCAGTTGGCTTGATTTTTTCCGACATCTTCAACAATAATCGTCATATTTCAACAAATTTACACAAAACATTAATGAATTATACACATAAACCTTCCTCTTGAATCACTCCGTCGATTGCTGACAACCCAACCGTATGAAAGTCCGTTTGGTAGTTTTTGAGTTTATTCAGAGACATACCGTCGCGGTGGGAAACTTTGTTTTAGAAGACATTTCATTTTCTTATTCGAATGATTCTATCGTTAATCTGTGCGATTGCTCGCATTAAGATATAAGCGAACATTGAAAGAGTTACGCACGACAATTCGTGCACACAAACTGTCGACAATAATTCACAGTTTTTCAGCCAGTAGCTCGTATTATGTGGCGCTTTCAATTACGTGAAACCGAAAGTGGCTCTCATGTTCGGGATTGTTCACTTTGTTTATTTGCCACGGCCCGATGCGTCCTGTCGTCACGATTAATATTAAAGTTGAAATTAAAAAAGTTAGTCATTTTAACATTCTACGGTTATTTACGATCCTCGCGGACGATCGCGTCGTCGCGTCTAGTCGCGCACCGTTTTTTTTTTTTGTGACTATTTGCGCTTCAATTAAGTCGCACTCATGAATAATGTAATGCCTCACCGAGCATATAATCACATATATAATGTTATAAAGGAATAGAGATAGCAATAAACACACAGTACGGGAGTAATATCGTAAAATCGGAAGAAGTAATATTCTAGAACAACCTTTCAAAGTACCTGTCTATTTATTATTTTTACGAATTAGCCAAATATTTATAAAGATTCATCTAATGCTGTGATTGTCCTTGCGACGTTATCTGGGCATTCGAGCTTATTTTATTTATTTATTGTGGAAAAACCAACAGCCATAAGATACAATACTAATTGAAAGTAAAATAAAAATTATAATTAAAATTATTTAATTAATTAAATTTAGCCTATTAGGTTTTCACTTCGGTAAAAAATCAAAGCAAAAAATAATAATATAATTATACTAAAATATTGAAGTTAGTCACTATATCAAATGAAATTGTAATCCTCATCAATCAGTCAAAAATATTATGACTTTTTAGATACTTAATGCAAACGTCCAAAGTACATGTGGCCATATGACATCACTAGGATATTTAATTGATCAAATTTTAAAAATTATAACCAAGACAATTGCACACATTTTTTTTGAATTCAAAAGAAAGGTAAGTCTAGATTTGTCTTTGGTCCAAGCCCATTGTTTTGAGTGATGAGGAACAACGTAAGAGTTTTTTAGAGCTAGTTGCAATTATTTCATTTAATTCTTTTGCCTGAAGGATCTTTGAAATAGGTGAGTGAATTTATTTCCACGGGTGAATATTTCAAAGGGGAAATCGATGGTAAGAAGTATGCTTGCGGTCTGTAGTTAGTATGTAGGTAGGTACCATAGTATGCAGTAGCTCGATGACTTGCCTAGTTTTTATGGTCTCGTATCCCAAAAGGGTGGAAAACGTAACTCTTATAGGATAATCTTACTGTCCGTCTGTTTTTCAGCAATTTCTTTTTAAGATCGGGTAGAGGTACCAAATTAAAAATAATTTCGAATACGAAGGTGTACGTCCCCATAGACCTGTAAAAATTTAGGTTTTACGCGTTCTCAAACCGTATAGAATTTTGAAATTTGACATAGAGGAAGGTCTTAAAGTAAATTAAAAAAAACTGTAAATCACCCATTTCTAATTTTAATATATATATAAATTTTAAGTGACTTATACGTTTTTATATCATCTGACGGTGAGTAAGTAATGAATATGTCAAAATACATTCTATAACAAGTACGGAAACCTCGGGATGCGATTCCGAAACGTATCCTAATTCTGTGTCTTATTTCAAAAAGCCAAAAGCCACTAGAATCGGTTCAAAAGTGTTATAGTTCATGGTTGGTAGTTTTTGCATATATTTCAATAATTATTTCCATCTACGTCCTAGTAAATACCGACTGTATGAATATTAATATCATCGTTCGCTAACCAATGGGGTATGACCTACTTGTAAATCATTATTGCAGCTTAGATGTCATGGCGTGAGCATTTACACTACAATTAAAAAACGGTCAAGCGTGAACCTAGTTTAACGTGCCGAGAGCCCCGTTGCGGTCGCCGCTGTTCTGCTCAAATTTTTTTTTTAAATAATAGGTCCAGTGTGTTAGTACACGAACCCGACGAACCTGTATCAAGTATATTATAGAAGATGAGAGGGGCATCAGAAGCCCGTTGTGTCTGTCTACCCCATTGGAAAACGGGTGTGACGTTATTTATGTAGGAATATTTGTTTTACTTGCTTTTGTTTGTATATTGGCATTTCATTTTGTATATCCAAAATCAATATGTAAACATTCTAATTCCGATTGTATGTCTCCCCGAACGCTGTTTTGTTCGACATTTTCAGCAGTTTTTAAATTAGCGCGTTACCAGCTTTCAGCTATAATATTGCTTGTTTAACAACAATTGTTATTTTGTGATTTTATACGAAAAACCATCGGAAATGTAGTGTTTTCTCGAATCCTATGACTTTTTCCGGAAAATTATTAATTTATAGGTATAGAATACTTAAATTTATAAATTGACAATTTATTTCATAATGGACAAAAAAAATTGTTAAAGCAAACTCAATGATTATAGATTGACACCAGTGTGTTGCCACGAGGGATCCTTTTATTCGCAGCTTTGGGACGGGACCCTGAAAACCGGTCAAGTACAAGTTGTACCTATTGAAGCGCCGAGAATTTATTGTGTACAGCATGTGTCAAAATTTTAAATTTTTTTCTGTAATAATAATAATACCTTGGACATTCCACATAACGCTATCTAGTCACAAATTAAACAAAGCTTGTATTATGGGTGCTAGACAAGTGATATACATCCTTAAATAGTATATGTTTTATAATATATACATATACGAAACAAATAAACATGTAAATGCGTACAAATATTTGTTTACGTCGGGAATCGAACCCGCGACTTTCGGTTGTGCAATTAAGTTCTCTAACCGACAAATTATTGTAATCTATCTTTATTATATTAATTCTTTATTGGTTTTTTTAAATTTTTATTATTAATTTTGACTTTACTATCTTTATTATGTTCAGTACTCGTACATCATAGTGAAGCTATTTTTTAAAAATAGATCCTACTTTATCATTTTAGTGGTTTCATTCAAAATAGAAAATAATAGACGCTTTATACAAGAATTACACAAAAAAGAAAATGTCTTTTTGTTCTACTTGCTCATTTGACTTTTTCCTTTGACGAACTCGCATAGCCGTGGCTTAAGAAGTTTAGCTTCAATGTCATTTTTACGTAAACCGGTCAACGGTTTTCCAAAAGAAATTTTAATATTAGCCATCTTATATATTAGATATATTAGATCTAATAGAATCGATCTACCTCTATTTAGCCTTTTCTATTTTATTTATATATAAGCTAATGTAAACTTTTCAATTTTCTTATTAAACACTTTTTCGCACAATAAAAAACTAGCTTTCAAATAGCTCGCAAAAAGACCAATCATGGAGGAAAAAATTCACTTTTATGATACTTTCAATTTTTTGTAGCTCAGAAAACGTGCTCCGTTCTATATGTAAGGTCAGTCGGTGTTAACTATTCCTTAAAAAAATATTAATTTAAAAAAATCTGTTTCTGGAATATTTTTTGTTGTTCCGCACGTGACTGGTCAAACAACTGAACACTGCTGCTCTTGTTCGATTGTCCACTGTAATGTATTTTCTATCGATAAATTATTTAACCATGTAAAATGCCAAATTATACATCGGCCGTCGAGAGTTTGCTTTCCAGGCAGGTCGTAATCGGCATAGTAATAGTATGGTTGATTTGAATTTGTACCTTTGGACGATTCCCGTTTTCAAATATTACTATAGTTTACATGCACTAATGACACAAAATTAAATTAAAAATTATATTATTATGTCAACTCACAACAAACATGATGTTATAGCTATAATTCTCATATGTCAGGAACGTTAACTCTCGACGGTCGATGTATAAATAAACAGCGCTCCAAACACGCAACGTCGCGTCGTGCGATTGTCAATGAACGTGTGAAAGGACAATATCTTCGAATAATATGTGTAACCGTACGTTTCGTGAAAACAAAACAAGCCAACGAATCATAAAATTTTGGCGCGATCGCTATGGCAATTCTTTCATTGGTTAAATGCTCATTTTTAGGGTTCCGTACCTGAAGGGTACGCAGTGGCGTATCCAGGATTCAAGCTTTTGGGGGGGGGGGGGGGGGGGGCATATTTTTCAATGAACTTAAGAACCTATTTAGTGCTATATATACATGCAAGGTACGTTCTACGATTTTAATACGGAAGCTCGGGATTTTTTGTTGATTCATAAAGACATAATTAATATATAAAAGCACAGTAATTACTAATTTCATAAAAAAGTATCTAAAAAAGTACTACTTTCACGCGTTCCGGTGAAAAAGGGTCTAGACAGATCGATAGACATACAGACGGACAATGGAGCGATCCTATAGGGGTCCCTTTTTAGGGTCCCGTACATCAAAGATAAAAAAAGGAACTCGCATAGGGTCATTCTGGTTTCTGCCTGTCCGTCCATCTGTCACAGCACAGCCTACTTTCTCCAAATCTACTAGATGCAAAAGTTGAAATTCGATACGTGTACAGAGTTTGGTGACCCAATAACAAACGTATAGCGTAAATGAAAGCTTTTCATTTTGAAGAGCAAAGTAAAATATTAAAATAAAACAAAACTTTTCTACGGGGTCCTATTGGCATGTCAAATGAAAGTGTTTATTATAAAAAGTACTATTTATTTTTATATTATCATTTATTCTTTTATTATTGTCCCCCTTATCAGCGAAACTGTAGTGTTTAAAATTTTTGAAAAAAAAAAACGGAACTATTAACAAATTAAATTATCATTGGGGGCAAATATACTATATAAGTATGTATATTTTAAAAGAGAAAATGGTCCTTCTACATTTCGACATTTACATAATGAATTAACAGGTTTTCTACGTGATTTATTGAATGCGTAATACAAAAGTAAATCATCATCCTCCTCTTCTATTAAATGTTTTAAAACCTTGGCACACATGCGCTTTTGAAGAGTCATTTTGCTATACTGACGTTTGTCGTTTGTCGCTTATCTCTGTCTCCGGAGCATCATTTCGACCGCGAAACCGATACCACTTATTTGGTCGCACACATTGGTCGCACATATGATTTTGCTGTCTTTGGGCTTGTGTCTCGGTCTCTCGTACACAGCTGGTACCTTAAGACTCCGCTGTCCGTCCGTCTGTCACAGGGCTGTATCGTCCGGATCGTAATAGGTGGAAATTTCAAATTTTCACAGAGTATGTATCACTATGGCCGCTAAGACGACAAATAATAAAAATAAAAAAAGTTAAGAACTAAAGGGGGTTTCTAAACAAGAAACGTAAATTATTTTTCGGCTTTTTTTGATTTGTAGTTGTGAAATCATTGCTTACATTTAAAATTTTCTTGAAGTATGTACTGCTATGGCCGCTATAACAGCAAATAATAAAAATAAAATGAAGTTAAAAATTAAAAGGAGTCCCATACAAGAAACGTCTTTATATATATATACATATATTGTATGGTGGTACCGAACCCTTCGTGTGCGAGTCCAACTCGCACTTGGCCGGTTTTTTACTTCCGTACGTATTTGTGACATCGATGGGCTTACGAGCTACCGTAATAGTAATCGTAATAGTTACATTACGTAATATATGTTCCGTATAGTGAATTAAATAACTCGCGCGGTTAACGTGCTACTTCCTATGCGCGGGCGCCGAATTTTTAATGCACCTCCATTAATTACCGCCGTGTTTCTTTCTATGTATGTAAGATGTACGTGCGTTTGTATGTCCTGTTACGTGTTATTTTAATAGTTGGCCGTTGAAATGTGTTCGGTTGAGTCAGTAAGACTTCAAATGACTGTGATCGCGCAAAAATACTTCTTAAAATATTGCTTCAATTTTAAGGTATTTAAATGTATACATTTCTATGGTCGTTGGCTATTTCCAAAAAGCGTTCATGTTTATTTCGTACCACAGAAAAAACTCATGGACATATATCCCGTATAAAAACGTTTTCAACAAAAATACTAAGTCAGTCGATTGCAAAAAGTGTGTCAAAAGAGTAACTATTGATTAATTAATGTCAAAGTTATACTTTTGCGTAAACTTAAATAAAATTCTTGACAAATATAAACGTATTTTTAGCATCTGCACACAGGGTGTGCCGTTGCCCGCCGTTCGGCGCCAATATTTCGGATCGAGCGACACCGCTCTGTAGAGCTCGATCAAATTAATAATATTAGGCTACTATTTCGCATTATTTGTTCTACATTGCGGTTATTACGAAGAGCGTTGTGATTGGCGGGCAATGGAAGCCTGTCTTTGAATGATTGATACTCAAATAAACGCATAGTTCTTAGAAAGTAATTAATTGCGTTCGGTGGCGAGAAGTGCGCGAGTGTTGGGTGGGAGTAATAGCAATTTCACTTGGCATAATTCAATCTCTTAATGTTGTATGTTTACGTAAAAGTTGTGATATGCTAGATTATTTTATTCTTTTATATGCAAGATGGAATTTGTTGCCAGAGAATTGCGAGAGTGTGAAGTGTCCAGAAATTTAGAGATTAGGCTTAATTTTGATGTCACACAATGTATTATCGAGCTGTTTATTCCGACATCGTCTTTGTATTACAAAACTGATGGCTTTAATCGTTTAAATGCCAGAGTAGAACTTTCGCGCGGACGATTTGTTGGATTGGAAAGATTTTTTTTTTAAATACGATCAACATTAAACCGCAATAAAAATTTAAAAAATTCTACTCAGTAACTAAATATAAATAGTGTTAAAAATACTTCTAAAGTACTTTTTTAGTTTCACCGTTCAAAGCATTTACGAACCTCCTAACCGTTATATAACCAGTTAAATATATATTATTAAAAAATTTTAGTAGTAATTTTTATTTATTTATTTACTACATACCAATCTCATGAAGTCTAGAAGTCATGATCGTCTTTTTGAAAGCGTTGTCAGTTTTTTAAGTATTTTAATATCCCGGTGTGTTTTAAAAAAGCGATGTTCTACAATTATTTATAATATCTTATTAACAGTAAAACTTAATTGGTTTTGGGTGTGATTTTTTATAGCGCTAGAAGAAAACAATATCTTTGCTTAGATATAAATATCTCTTCCCAATATGGCGTAATATAATCACTTACATTACTTAGAGAACCAAAACAATGTGGGTTGAAAATCGATATTCCGTACTAGTCAAAGATTTTAATTGATTGATTTAATTTAAGAAATCGTGGGGTTCTCGTAAAAAAAATCAAACCTTGGCTGAAATAGGATAGTTTGAGAATTATCAATTATGTCTATACAGCAGGGGTAATTTGTGTGAAGTGAACTACTTTGTTAGAAAATACATATTTTTAGATTTAAGAACTTGACTTTGAGACATATTTGTTTCTTGAATGATAATTTCATTTCTACCTGTGCAGTTTCTGGCTAAAATGGCAATACTTTCTTTTACGTGGTTTACTCCTTTTTTAAGTCATTGATTATTAAATATCCGTTCATGCTGAGGCGAAGCGTTAAGAAATTCAAGAATTTACTTAAAAAATAAGTAAATCTTAATTAATTCTTAAATAATATAGTTTTTCTTTCGTTTTGGTGAATTCAAATGTTTTGTGGAGATAATATTCCACCATAACATCATTTAACAATATGGGCAATCTCCGGTTGTGTTTTCGACTTTTTGCACTGAAATTTAGCGTAATTTATAGCTAACTTAATGAGCGTAGTAAACAACTTTCACGTTCGACTAGCTAATTGACTCAAATGGGTCATTCGGCCCTCTGTATATTGACCCAATGGCGCGGCGGAACAAAAGTACCACAGAACAGTGAGTCACGAGCGGACGGGCCTCGACAAAGGGAGCTTTCGTTGCGGAAAAAGCGCTGGACAAAAGCTAGTTAGCATACGTATCTAGTTTTTGTGTTTCGACCTGGTTTGCCAGAAGTCAAATTATATACGGTCAAAAAGGTGTAAGTAAATGAAAAATATTTCGCTGTCAAATAATAATACTAATGGTATAAGTTGGAAAGTGTTTGTCATTTGTTCGGCTGTTCGCATAGTCGTCGTTAGGAAGCAATGAAAGGACATACTTTTTACATGCAGGTAGTTGAAGGGATGAAGAGTAACATAAAGTAGCATTATATTTATTCTGTTCGAAGATTTACAGCGAGTTGCACCAAAAGAGATAACGTATATCACATAAAGTAAAAACTGACAGCTATACTTTGATTAGTACAACCTGATGGTACAACTAGTGCGGTCATAGAAGACATCATGGTTCTACATCATGGTAACTCGCTGTTAATGATGAAGAAAGCTTAGAGTTGTGAGATAGAATAATAGTATGGGCATAGAACACAGAAATAGTCAATAGAATATAAGGCAAGGGACGTCAAATATGTCCACGTGGGCCGTGGGCAGAGCCGCCATAGAATTCGTTCGTTCAATGTCTGAGAATTGGAATTTTTTCTAAATTTCTCTGTGGAATGCGGACAGTTTGGATGGCATTCAAATGTTTAGGTGTCAAAAATATCATCGCTACCGGTTCCTTTAATAGGGTTACGTTGTTCGAAATTCCACGTTCAATACCCTCTGGCTCTCGCTGATAGTATAGTATACCGGTTTATATGCAAAAAAGATTAAATTAATTAAATTAGTGTTTGTTCTCGGTGGTCCATTATAGTGTATTTGCAGGTTACTAATGAATATTTAAATAGTAACAGTTACTGAATATCAATTTTAAATTATTAAAAAAGAATATTACAGAAAGTTTTATGAATTACAAAATTCTGAAAAGTAGCTTTGTGTTAATAACGGAACACCTATTGATCGCCCACTTGTCAAATAGGGTATTTGACCAGTATTAAATAAATTACATTTATCAAGAAAATACAAAAATAGACCTTATACTATTACAAAATTTATAAATAAGAATTATACCTACATTATTTATATTGGATTCCTTTTTTTCTATGTCCAACAGGACACTTTAAATATTCATAACTTTGTTATTATTGATTCATTTTAAATTTATTTTTTTTTATTTCACTGTTAAGACATATTTCGAAAACTTTCGTACAAAATACTAAAGAAAAAATAGTTAAGTACCCCATTGCCGTAATCGGTGCCACCGCACATTAGGCGACAGTGTGGGATCAAATAGTTGTGGACCGATTAGTTGTTTCAATTAGACATCGAATCTAAATGTTTAAAATTGTGTAAACAAAAATGGGTAATGTACACGGAACTTGCGCACGCTTGCTAACATCTACGACTCAAGACGACTGTCAACTTTATTTACTTTAAAATGTAGTATGTAACTAATTGTGACGGCTAATACACAAAGACTACACACAACACAAAAATGTAATCGCAAATAGCATAAATTGATGGTTTTCGGGTTTGAGTGAAATCACTCAACCGGTGTACGACAATATTGTCTTAGCGTTGCGTTTTTATAAATTAATATCGTTGGTTTACATGCACAAAACATTTATGGTTGAATCTTCTGTTCCAGGCTTCGACGATAGACGGGCGACGGAAAGGCGCGTGCTTGTTCTGCCAGGAGTACTTCATGGACTTATTCCTATTAGCCGAGCTCAAAACCATCAGCTTAAAGGTGAGATTTCAATACCCATCACAACGAGAAATTAATTATGTGGAATTACATTGCACGAAAAATAGAAAACGTTCTAGTATTTGAATCCACTCCAAATAGTGGGTATTACTAATGTAATCGGGTGTGATTGCACTTGCTGGTAACTCGATTATTGTTCTTCACCTATAATGGGACCACACCGGCAACTAGAACGTACGGTTACGAAATATTATTAATCTATATACAAAGTATAATAGAATCGTAGACTTTCCGTATCTGTAAATTTTTTTGCAACAATCGATATTTAAAAAAAAAAAATTACCCGAGACGTGAGAAATAAGTTATAAAACTTAAAAAGCTAATTTTTGTCAGATTGTCGGTTTGTTCGTTTGTATGCGCATTACGTAAAAGTTATCATTGGATTCAAAATCTAATTATTGTAGAATATGACGCTTTATCCTGAGTAACATTTACTGTAAATTTCATTAAAATCGTTTTACAGAGTTCCTTACTTATCCGTAGACATAGACCCTACAAGTGTTTACTAATGAAGTAAAATTTTTGTATTGAATAAAAAAATTAATTATTTAAAAAATTTAGAAACCTTCATACACCGAAGACCTCATATCACCACGCTGCGGCACTGTAGCGCCGCGTCACGCGTGCCCGGTGTTGCGGGGCGATGTGTCGCTGAGGACAGAGTCACGTTCCGTTTTATGACCGGTAGAGATAAATATAAGTGCACACGGACGAAATCGCGGACACAGCTAGTTTTAAATATAATTTCTTCACCGCCAAAAATCAGAAATATTTGTAATTTATTCTGCTATATGACAGTCTATACCGTATCTATTATTAGTATATTCTTACATCCTTACTAAACTAATGACAAAGCGCGACACTTTTTCAGGTGACAACGGTGAACATGCTGAAGCCTCCGCCAGATTTCCGCACCAATTTTGAAGCTACGCATCCCCCGATACTGATTGACAACGGGTTGGCAATACTCGAAAACGAGAAAATTGAACGGCATATCATGAAAGCGGTGCCTGGTGGACACAATCTATTCGTCCAGGTGACCATCAATTTATCTACTATATCCTCCTCGTATTAAAAGAGTTTTAATTTAAAAAAAACCGACTACATAAAAAATAATTAACTGAAAAATAAAAAAAACTAGCTCTATAATCTATAACATTTTGTTTGAGCAATGTGGAATGCGCCATCCAATGTTTTTTGGGTTCGATACCTATCTAAACAAATAATAAAATATACTGTAACATCAATTTAACTTTAGCGAGGACGAACAAATATAACAAAACAATACTGTTGTAAAAATTTAATTACATATATTTTCACTTATACACCACTACCATAATTTTGGTTAGTGCTTTGTCCCCGCCTGCATGCAACAAATATCTTAAAGCTAGGCTCTGCCTATTTTAGGACTAGAACGCCGTCTATGAAAACGTACCACATTTTATTATTATTCATGTTTAATTTATGTTCACATTATATACTACCTTTTATTTGATACCCATATTGGTAATAATCAATTTATTCCCCCTCTCTTTTTCATTCTCAGACGCCATATTGAAGTACTACAACCCCATGTCATTCTGACGGATCTAAAGACACGTCATATCAATCAAAATCGACAAAATTTTTCACGCTACGGAGCATGCCAAAATAGACATACAAACGTACTTACAAACACTCAAAAAACATAACATACCCTTCGCAGTCGGGTAAAAAGGTTACTATTACAAGGGTGGATATGTACACGATCAACATATTAGGACATGATTTTGTTTTATCTATATATTTTATTTGTGCAAGTCTGAGTTAGACGGAACAGTACGTCCAATCGATCTGTGCGGCTCTGAAGTGCAATGCGCATACGCGATTATATGTGCTCGCGTTACTTCCCGCTCCAAATCTTTTGTACGATTATGCTATTGCAACGTTTTTGTGATTTACTTTAGAGTCATACAGAATAGTTGCTGTACGTAATGTTCAGTGGGTACATTTTGTGTCAGTTCTTCTCAATAGAATATATTTTACTAACCGATAGTAGTTTTGACGATTTAGAAGTGTTTATAGAGGCTTACTTTAATACATATTAAATTTTGTGTTTGAGTTTGGGTAATATTATATCCTTGTTCAATGTTTTCCATAGTAAATTTACAACGTGGAAGCACTATTTTTTATATACTTTGTTAATTTATTAGTCTATTACAGTAGTATCCACGTAGAATAGGGCTAAATTCAAGCAGCCATAATCTTAGATTGACCGTTGCTCAATAAGCACTTTATACTAATATACTTATTCGCTTCACATCTCCAGGACAAGGAAGTTGCATCGTTGATCGAGAACCTATATTCGAAACTGAAGTTAGTGCTGATGCGCAAAGATGACCAGAAATCGGCGTCGCTACTTTCGCATCTCGGACGCATCGATGCGCTGCTAGCGAAGCGTAACACTAGGTAATACTTATTTTGGATAGAAACAAGATCACAATATTAATCTTACACTATTGGTGGGAAAATTGTAATACCCAAAATACACATTTTTATTTGTGTCTATATTTTTGTTTCATCATGTAACTTATTACTCTGGGCCCGTGCGGCCGCTCTGCGAATGGCGGCCGAGTATCACATTTTCCAGAAATATCGCGTAGTGTCTTTAAAACATATTATTATTAATAATAACAAAAATACATAAAGCATGTGATTGAATCAACATATAATTCTTCTGTTACAGGTTTCTACGATGTGCTGCTTCGACTGCGAGCTGATGCCGAGGCTTCAGCACATCCGCGTGGCCGGAAAGTACTTTGTCGATTTCGAGATACCGGTAATAATGCATTATTTAATAGTATACAGCTCGTGCCAAATTTCTCGATCGTTTCAAGTCGACGCGAGTTGCATCGCGGTAGCTAAAAATTTAAATCAGCGGGGCTAGAGCAGGCACCGCAACTGTCAAAAGTCGCGCGATCTGTTCCGATACAGCACTGTTACTGATATACCCAAAACCAAAAAGTGGTTGGCTCAGTATTATTAGATAATGCGATTGCACTTATTTAAAAATAAAAAAATACGCTAACAGTTATCAATTAGGTATAATTCGACAGCAAAATCTTTGATCCTATCAAATGTGGCACTGCCTGACGCGTGGTGTTATTATAGTGCACAAATTATTTTTAAAAAAATTTAATTTTTATCTCACAGGATAATTTTATTGTTAACACTGCTAGTTTGTAATAAATTTTTATGTTTTATTAAAACTATTCAGGACACTCATTCTTAACGTCATGTCATTAAAATACATTTACTGTAAACATTTCTGCGAACATACTCTTAAAAGAAACAAATTGTATTATAACATCATTTATAGACAATAATAAAAAAATGCAGTTCTTATAAAATTGTTTTCCACTGTCTATCTGTATAATTTGTAACTTTATGGTCTTTAACACTAGACCGACCAATCGAGATAAAGTTTACAATTTAGCTTCCAATAGTTATCTAAGAAAAATAGGAAGATTCTAAAACTGCACTTATTAGCCCACAAGTACATCTCCATATTGCCCTTTCACAAAGTGACTGTAAACTTTCGAAATTGTTGTATTATATTGTAAATCTTATTGTTCATGCACAAAATTTCATCAGTTTACAATTTTGCTAGGTATACAAACTAAGTAAAATTATAAACTGATGGCTTTTCTAGGTGCCTGGTTACAAATATTTATGTGTTTATGTGTGTCTCATAGTGACTTATATTGCAAACATGTAAAGCATATAGTACTTGGGAGAAATTAAAAAAAAAAATGTTAACCATACAATTAATTGTAATATTGGCATTTTTTTCAGGCTCCTCATTTAATAAGTACTCTTTATTTTATTTTTTACTTTTTATTAAAAAATATATTTATACATAAGAAAAAATTTTATGTTATATTTAAATTGTTTAATGTTTCACGTTTTTAAAAAAAAATATTTTATTTTTATTGAACTTGTAAATAGTTTTGACTTATGAAAAATATGGTACTACATCCCTGTCCCCCACGGATTACTAAGGGAATAAAATAACACATATATTAATTTTATTCGCATTCTGCACTTATAACACTAAGTGCGCGATGATAAGACAATAGGAGGTAAATTCTAGTGATATACATATGTGACATAATTTAAAAATGACCCTTTTGTTGCCAGACGAGCATGCGCGCACTCTGGCGCTACATGTACCACATGTACCAGCTGGAAGCGTTCACTAACAGCTGTCCAGCTGACCAGGATATCATCAATCACTACAAGCTTCAACAGGTTAATGTCATCACATTTATTATACACAACTAAGGCTCTGGGTCGTTTTCTAGGTGGTGCAAACTCTGTTAACACCCCCTCCCCTAAATTACATTTCTCTCTATGCAGTTGTTTACTCGAGACCGAATGACATTCAGCCAGACAGACATTGTTGCATTTTTAATTTTAGTAGTAGAAGAGATGACAAATATGATTTAGAACCTTTCTTTTGAGAGGAAAGTTTATTTGATATACATATTGTTTTACCTGAGGCAGTCATAGTCCCAGTCTCCCTTGTGTTATTTTTTTTTTTACATTTACTCTACATCAAAAATAACAATTAAATTATAAACATATGTACTTTTTTTCTCTTTCTATCACCCTCGTTTCTAGTATTTGTGTATGTATTTACATGTACCTGTTATCTCTCAATATTTCTGTTTTGTCACTCTATGGTATCGCGTCGATCAACAGTTATCATCAAAGCAGTTCGGTACGTCCCCGACGCTGAGCCGGGCGAAAACCGAGGACCACGCGGTATGACGTCACTGCTATGACGTAACTAATCGTGGACGTAACCCTGTGACGTCATTAACACAACTAGATCATCCGCAATCGATGCCACTGCGTCATCCATTTTACTTTTTAACGAATTAATTCTTTACAATACGCAAGATTCGATATGGCTTATCAGAAACAACAACAGACTATGCTAGTTTCCGAATAATTTGTATGCATCTGTATGTATATATGTAAATACATATACACACGGTCACGCCTCCAGAGGGGTGGACTATGCATATATATTTGCACTTTACATGGTCCGTACATAACTTTTTCGCTTCATAAAGGTTCGCTGGTTTCGAGTGCTTAAACTGTCTTCCTTCTTGAAAATGCTGCCTATATAATAATGTATACTTATTATTCGGATGTGTAAGAATGTAATTAGCTATATTTTTGTACATAGGCTGTCCCAAAAACCAACAATATACCTTCAAATAATGATGAAAAAATTGACTGACCGATTGGTCAAGTGGTTCGACTCTAACTGCAGAACGAAAGGTGACGGATTCGATTACCACGCGGGACAAATATTTGTGTACATGAACATTGCTATTTGTTCCGTGTCGCATTTGTATTTGCAAGTACGTTTTCTTCCTCGCCAAAAAAAAAACGTAGTGCGTGTGCGTAGTTGCACCAAATGTGTAAAAATGGTTTTACTAAATGAACTGAACACACTAGCTTGTAATGGAACATTTCCTCAAAGTACAAATTATCGAAATTCTAATATAGCATGAAAAATTTAATTCTTGGAAAAAACAAAGCTCAGTATTGTTCCACACAGTTGAGTATTTGTTTAAAAATAATAAGACAGTCTCTTAAGAAAATCAATATAAGAAATAAAGTTACATAAAATACCTTTAATTCGATTTTGTGATTTTCCATTCAACAGGGTTTGTTAAACACTGGAAAAGATCCAATTAGACGCAGCAAATTAATCTGAAATCGAATTAGTAGCTCTACATTACTTTTACATTTTATGTTTTATCAACTGAAACCTAGAAATGTGATGATGAAGAAAATAAAAATCATTTCATTTCTTTGTATGGTGGCTCCATCTATTATTAAATAACCGTACTAGACAGGCGTCGTCCCACCTGAAATATTTAATTTCTAACAAAAATTAGCTTTCACAAATGTAACATGTATTATTTTGGAAAAATACGTATTATTTAAAGTAAATTCGAATGCAACTGTGTGACATATAAAGATGACGCCACGTGTACATGTTTTACTTAATGATATATCAAAAACGGCGCTTTTATAAAAATATATTATACAAATAATTTTCGAAAAAGACGAGATTTTCAGAAACATATGTTCGGTTCAATATGAGCTAACTTAGTAATAACTTAGCTCAATTATTGTATGTGGTATGTGGCGCAATGGGTATTGATTGCCCTTTGGAAACGTATTGTAAAAATTGTTGATTAGGTTTAACAACTAGGTTATTTTTGATATAAGTATCAGAAACAAGAATTACAAAATACCGAGATTTGTAGCTGTACCACAACATTAAATAGCAGCCTCTCGTGGAGATTTATTTGATTTAAAAAAACAATGTCATCAGTATTCGAAAGTTTATCGTTGGTTTTTAGTACTACCTATATGAACAAATAATTGATCATACAATATAAAAATCGTATTAGTATCCTAATCATATCGAATATAACATAGCATGTCGCAGTTTCTGATATACCATATTGATGTCGCATACTGCAGAATGGTATAAGGCGGACGCATTGTAACGTTTTACTTACAAAACTTTTTAATTTTCATGTCGGTAATGGAACAAAAACTTAATAACAAAATGTTTACATCGAGTCTGACGAAAAATCTAAGTGCAATCTTTAATCTCAACTAAAGTATACAATAATTTGTAAATTTGGACTTACCGAATGACATATCCAGCTTTTTTAAATTCAATCCGTTTAATGTGAGCTGTTCGTTTACTTGAATTTTGAAACTTGCTTCTCGACTTTTATAATTTATTTATTTTTTCTTAAAGAGAGATCCCACATCGCTTGAGGGCTTTTGTTTGCATGAACGTGTACGGCTCGCGCCAAACTTCTAGTTCGCTTTGAACTCATTGCAAGTAGCGTCGTAGGAAAAATGGGTACAGTTATAGTTCCAATCAGACTTTATGGCGGATCGGAATACAACGCTATAAGCGTGCTTGCGCATGTACAGTCATATGCCCCTCGCTCTACTGCGTCTTACACCTGTACCTGTACAATCAAACTTTATGGCGGATCCGAACATAGGCACAAGTCGCGTCGCAGTAACCAGTTAAAGGTGTAAGACGCAGTAGAGCGAGGGGCATATGACTGTACCTGCGCAAGCACGCTTATAGCGTTGTATTCCGATCTGCCATAAAGTTTGACGCGAATTATATCAGAGGGTCGAAAGCGGACCATCAATTTCAGAACGAACTAGATGTTTGGGTCAAGTGTATTGTCTAATTTTTGCTTATAGCGTCTGAATATTAATTTCGATCTCATTATCGGTTTTATGTCAATGTTGCATATGAAACCAAATAAAATTTGATATTAACAAAAGTTTAAAAATTACAATTTGGAAATTATCAATTTTTTATGTGTGGCTCGGAAGTACGATTCGCATGCCCTAATGCATAGGTCCACCATACTTCCTGCCTCAAAGTTTTTATTAAATTAAGTTAGGGGTCAAATATTACATGAGCCTCGAAAGGGGATGTGGGTGGTGTAAATTGTTTGTTTCATTAATATTTGGTTATGAATAACAATCTGAGAATTAACAAACTTTGTAAATATTACATAAATTACGTAAACGTATTTGGGAGGGTGGGGGGGTATACTTTGCTTACCTTTGTTGACAAAGAGGAGAGGGGAGGGGAGTAAAAATGGCTTAAACTTTACTCACGTAATACACATACAACTCCTCAATGCTACGTTTTTGTAACTAACTTTAGAGCCACATATGTATAATTGTTTACACATGTATACTTTGCTTACTTTTGTTGACAAAGAGGAGAGGGGAGGGGAGTAAAAATGGCTTAAACTTTACTCACGTAATACACATACAACTCCTCAATGCTACGTTTTTGTAACTAAGTTCAGAGCCACACATGTAAAGACACGACGAAGACTTGTACTAGGTGTCCAATAAATAATGATTAACACATGAGGAAATTATGGCCTATCGTATTTTTTTGAAGTATCGCCAAATTACTACCTTGTGTAATTTTTTTTGCTGCTGTCGTTTATCGTGTTTATTTTATTTTTTCGGTTTTTTGTGACGCTGAAATTGGAAAAAGGAACGTAAAATACTACTACGTGAAGACAAACGCGTCGAAACGCTTTTTAGATTTGGTCCTTTAAATTGACAAAAGTTGAAGCACTACTACTTGTTAATTTAGTGGATGTTTTATTACATGTATGATGTATAGCAATCACAGACCAGTCAACCTATAGACCACGCTTTAATAAACGTCAGTACGAAAACGAAAGGGCCAAAAAGTGGCGGGGTGCGGGGAGAGGTCGGCTAGTTTTCATTGGCTCGTTCAAAATTGACAATTTAATGGCTTCGGACGTGCTTCCAACTGACGGCTCACTAGCGACGTAGTTATGTAGTGTCACTACATAGCCTTGGCGAATGCTACTCCCTGTCAAAGCGTGGTTTATAAGGTTGACTTGTCTGTGATAGCAATGGACTTCTATAAGTGGCATATCTATGTAGTAGGCTCGCTTCCTTTACGCGTCGCGCTTTCCTCTCTGCCTAGCGCGGCGTAACATTATAAATGCCCAGTTGCTATTCCCATGAAGAAACGGGGTAATCAATCGAAATTCATAGTACATCATATTTGTTGTTAAATTAGCTATAATTGTTCTCCATTGGCGTACTCATTTCACACTTTGTATTGTCTTTTCTGTGGATTGTTTTGTCTGTTTAACATTAATATTTTACTGTTCTATCACTTAATAACGTTCTTACTTTTGTGTATTAGTCTGTTTAAAAAAATCAGCAATTGTGGCATCACATAAATACAATAAACCACAATTATGATGTTCTCTTTTACAAGTAAAATACTTGAAATATTGTAAAATCGTTTGACTTCAATTGCTGGCTTTCTGCATGATGTAAACCTATTCAAAATTTTATATAGATCACTTTCTAATGTGTTACTAATTACATCAAATTCTTATTTTATTTGATATAAAAAAATTACTTGAATTAAATATAAGTGATCGGTATTATCTAGAGTTTTGATCAAGGGCTATTCATAACATACTTACGCACTCTTGACGAGAAGGGCAGGAGAAAATTTTGCAATGAAATGTAGATTATTTTTTCGATTAATTTTATATATATTTAAAAATTATCATTAATGTGAATCATCTCTGGATTTCAGGCGATGAAAATGAAACAACATGAAGAACTTGAAACGCCAACGTTCACCACGACCATACCCATTGATGTCAACGAATTGAATGAACTGGGAGAACAGTAACGAGTGCCTGAATTTGTTCCATCTCCTCTATTATACTTCTATTTCCCAAGTTCCCACTACCAAGCGCAATTATAGCTATCTCACTCTAGTGTAAATGTTTCAAGGCAGGCTTGATAACTTGATTATGCCTGGAAATTTATATAGTTGTTCTGAACGCTGTTGTATTAATGTATCGCCTGGACGTCAATGACGACTTTGCGGGTGATGCTAAGCCTGCTTAAATTAACTGATTGCAACAAACTGATAATAAATATATAGGTTTAAAATTATTTTTGTTATCCATATTATTGTAAAACAAAAGCGTTGGAATAAATTTTTTAGGCCAATTGTTGTAATCCTTGACTTAAATGAGGCTTAGCCACACCCGCAAAGCCGCCACTGCTAGATGTTATGATTAATTAAATTATTTTTAAAATAACATTTAGGAGGCATGTTCCACATGACATATATTTGATTTTTCGCAATTCAGTATAACCACTTTTTCTTATATACCTATCGTTATGTTTTTTATTGAAAATATGGTTTTTCGTTATTAATTTTTCTAAAGGGTGATTGACAAGATGGTTATGACAATATATTTATGCTTTCATGGAGTGTATATAGTCAATCATCAATTTAAAAAATTAATAAGTTCAAAACAAAAATATTTTTGATAGAAAACATAAAAACGATATGTTATAAAAAGTGGTCACATCTAATTATACAATAAAATATATTCTCTGTATTTTCACATTTATAGGCAGTATAAGGATATTTACTTTATTATTATTTAAAGGTTTCTTTTCAATACACTATTAATAGTGATCATGTTTTGTGAGTGGAATATTTAAAAAAAAATGTTTCATATGTTGTTTCAAAGAAAGTTGCCATTTACTTTTCAATTTTAAGACATACATTAAAATAAACACCATGTGGCCTCATATTTGAAGAAGATTTTCGATTTGATGTTAACGTTGTGTCAATAAGTTGTATTGGGAAAGTTACAACGAATCAATATATAAAATAAATTGATTAGGTTATATCGGTTACAGTATTCTCCGTTTATGTTTGATATAAATTAAGTTAAGACAAAATTAGTTAAGGCAAATTTTTACCTTTGTTTTTTTATGTCGCCTGCCTTACATTTTTTAGGTGTCTTTTCAAGGTCAGAAATAAAATATCAATTGCACTCCTTCCACCTTGCCTGTATTGTTACCTTATGAAGGTAAAATATATTGTTAATATTTATTTTGCAAAATTCTTAGGAATGTGTTTTTTGTTATACATACATAATATGTACATGGGAAGCCACATATTGTTAGAAAGTGAGGCTTTAATTTGGACCACCTAATTAAATAGTAGTAACTTTTTGTAATCACATAACTGGATATATTTTATTAAGTAGGGTAAAGAATATATTATTTTCTACAACTGTGAAATGCAAACAAATCTTTCTAGTCTCGTGTTCTTCGGAGAAATTCACTTCATCAATCAATTTTAAAAAGGGTTTATCATAACTATTTGTTATCACCATATCTTGTTTGTATCTACTAAATATTTTCATTTGTTGTAGAATATAATGTGTACCTATTATAAATATTTTTCCCCATAATATATAGTACAGACAGTGGATACCTGGGTGAGATTCGATGAACATGTCAATTGGACAATGTATAAAATATTAATACTAGATTATTTTAATTATTAAGGAATAAACCTGGATAAATATATTTTTTTATTTGTTTTATTTTTATTTCCTTTATTTTCATTTTTCATCATACATTGAATTGTACTAAGTAGCTCAAATATAGTGTACTTTTTGGGTTTTAGTTTAACAAGAACAAAAATTAAATTTTTGCTTTTTTTTTATAAAAATTATTACCAGTGTTAACTAATGTGCTTTACATGTTTACAACTTAATGTGCCTTTATTTAGTTTAATGTTAGATTTTCTTTAAGATATTGGCAACATTTTGTACATTTTATAATAAAAAGTACTAGAGAAAAGTGTTTTTATTGTTGCAGGTTAAAATGTTACACCGAATGAAAATAATAAAATATAAAATTATACATCATATATTTTAGCCATTACAGAATTTAAAAAAAAAATTGAATAACTTAAATATTCATTACTAACTGGTACAGTAAGCTGCAGAAGTTTTGAGTGCCAGCTTTCACATGAGCAGTAGTTTAACTTAATGTTGTTTTGGTTATAGGAAGTGCGGTCATAATTAACTAAAAGTCTGATGCATAAACTTTGCTTTCGGTTGAGTGCATTTGATGGTTTATATCAATAATGTGATTGGAATAACTCCTCCCGTTACACATGTGAAGGCCAATGCTCAAGATTCGTGAAACTGTAATATTTCATTTGTTGTGATTAAAAAGTGAATTTGCATGTAACACTTTATTGCTAAATGAACATCTTCATTGAACATTTTATTATACAACATAGCTATTTTTATTTCAGCATAGACACTTGATCCTTTCAATTCAGTTCATATTCATTTAAAAAATTTGCTAGTTTTTCAAGTAGCCACTAGCACCACTGGGTAATCTACTAGGTTGCTTTATTTCCTTTTTTAACCATTCATCATTATATACATCTTGTGGTAACAATGATCTTAAGAACATATGTGTAATATAGGCTGTTACACCCCATATTTGGAAATGTTTATGTATGAATACTGGCAGGATGTATCCATTCTGGAATTTATTATGAAATTGAGCATCGGGCTCACATAAATTTTCTATTGGTACAGTAAACACTTCTTCAACTTCCTCAGGATTTAGTTTAAGTTCTTCTTTTTTCATATCAGTTATTGACCCTACAATAGGGGTTATAAGAATTTTGTAATTTCGGCCAGGTACTGAGGGTGCTGTTCCCCAAATATCAATATGTTCTCGTGGTACACCTATTTCTTCCTGGGTTTCTCTAAGAGCTGTATCAACAGGTGTTTCGCCGACATCGTTTTTTCCTCCAGGAAATGATATCTGGCCACTGTAATTTCTTAACTTTTTAGATCTTACTGTATACAACAAGGAAACTTTATCTTTTACAACACACAAAGGTATTAATACTGCTGCCCTCGCTAAAGGTATTTTTGCCATCGTTGGGATCGGGAATGTTTTTAAATTTTTAATACACCGTTCACGAGATATTTGCGACAATAAACTCCGAGGCGCGAATTGAGACATTTAAAAACAGGTAATTCTACATTAATACTTATAAAACAAATCATATTTATACCTACTACTAGTTATTTGCCAACTATTTCTTTGATGATTATGCCAGATAATTTTTACGTTCGATGGCTTAAAGTCCAATTTCAATGCAAGACGCTTTCAAGGTTAAATTAACAGAACGGTAACCGCGGAAAATTATAAAACTATGATTTGAAATAGCTATGACCTGCCACTTTTTCTAACAAAACGGTTTTTAAATATAAAAATAAAATAAGGGTTAAAATAAAAATAATATGCTTAGTTATACTTTTATTGTAGAAATTAAAAGAAAAAAAATGGTTCATTTATTTACTTGGTCTACCCCATAAAGGTATATATACTAGCGTAAGAGAGGAACACAGTGTGCGAATGACATCCAGCTCTTTGCGGAAATCCTACATGCGAGAAAGAAATGCAAGAAAATCTGACGTAAAACCTCTTTGAACACATTTAGTCTTCTTTACTCACTTGTCAAAATAAGGTCCAGCTTTGTTTTCTATTTTGTGTTATAATCGTTTTGAATTCTACAAAAATTAATTCTTGTGATAAAAATGGTGTAGTGTTCAGTTTTAAATTGCACTGTAACATATGTTAATAATCCAAATAAAGAGACATTTCACCGGTAAGTACTGCCAATAACATACTGTTATCTTAATGCTTATTTTTATAAAAAGCAATCCTAAATTTACTTGGTTATACATCAGTAGTATACGGTAAATACTTTATTTTGTAAATAATTTGTTATTTTAAACAATTATGTGTACGATACAAAAATATTGTGTAAAATTACAATCAAACAATGAAGCATAGGGATTGCACAAAATGTATCGATATGTCGATATTTTCAAATATAAATATTTTGTATATTTAATATTACCTAATTGCACCAGTTCCACTGGAAGGATGTCGTTAACTGTTTTTAAACATATTGGGAGGTTTATTTAGCCTGGCAGCACATTGTAAGGGAAAGTATGACATCTATACATATATACTACACATAGGGTATATATGTAAATACAAGACTTTTTCAAATGAAAATATAAGATATATACACAATTAATTTTAATCGTTATTTATTTATGATTTAAAATCTGATGCTCTATTTAATTTTAATCGTTATTTATTTATGATTTAAAGTCTGACGTTCTATCTGTTCTCTGATTATGAACGTCGTAAATACTTAAACTTTGAATGACAAAACTACTGTATACAATAGTTTAACCTCATTTTCCTCCAAGAAACTGCGGTGTTAAAAAATGCTTCCTGATAATGATGACTATTTCATAATATCCAGGTTTCCTGTAAACACGGTTAGCATAGAACAATGGAAAAAAATGTTAAATAGAACAGGTGGGACTCCTCGAAAACATTCTTTGGTTTGCAGTAGACATTTTACGGATAACTGTTTTGTCTAACTAAATCACCGACGACTTTTGAAGAAAGGATCTATACCTACTGAATTTGTGCCGTTAGGGGTTTCTTTTTTTTTCATATGTGCTTACTAAGTATATTAAGTAATATACTAATAATACTTAATATCTAAAGTCAGAGCATTTATGCCAACTGTAATTTCTGTACAGGTCAATCTGAAGACCAAGCGATCGGTGTCAGCGTACGTTTACCGGGATATGTCACCAGGACCTTCAACTTTAGAGCCTAAACCTTTATTTCAGCACTAATATAAAATGGATTTGAAGAAAAGTCCATCACAGTGAAAATATCAATTTTAGGCAAATTATCACTATGTCTTTTACAAAAACTTGTTCCTTTATATTCAAATAAAACTTAATTACCTATTACACAAAGAAACAAAAGATATTATAGACTAGTCCAAGGCATCCAAGGCATAATTTGTGGTGTAGTGAGACGACGCGACACTCAATCGAGTAGACAATGTGACGTCATGGGCAGTAAGAATCCACCAGTCAAACCGCACGAAAATACATAATAATAATAACGTGCACATTACAACGTCGTGGCCCCAAACTAAGCATTAGCTTGTGTTTTGCGTACCAAGCGAAGACATCACATACATATAACAACCAAGACCCGGTACCAGTATCGATATTCATCATATAAATACTGACCCGACCTGGGATTCGAACCCGGGACCTCCAGCTTCGTAGGCAGGGTCGCTACGCACTAGGCTAAGCGGTCGTCAAATTAATAAATACCGATAATTTATTTCTCAGTCATTTATTGACGAATTTGAAAAAAACTTTCACTGTTTTATTAGTTTTGGTTTATCTTTCAATTCTATCGAGTTAAATTGTATATTTTGAACATCATGAACTTCTCTATTGTAAATGTTTTTGTTTTGTACATTCTCATTTTTTTGTTTACAAAGAGTTAAAATTTTGTTGTTATGCGTTGCAACGTGACGTATTGTAATTAAAAATAAAAATCGTTTATTTATATTGTTTTATTTATTACTTGGCTTGTATTCAACTAAATATTAACATTTCCATAATGATGTTAACGCTTTCTTTACTTCTGCAAATTTTTTATTATCAACTGTTAACAAAAAAAAATATTTATTGTAGTAAAGGAAATGGCATTTGAATTGACTGATTGATGATTTGTCATTTTAAAAAACTAAAAGTTAGGAAAAGTAACTCAAAACAAAAATTATGTAGTATAGCAGATTCAAAATAATAAATAGGATTGCCGATTTCGACTTATGATATCGCGGTAAATTCAACGACACATTATCATGAAAGTACTACGTGCTATCGATAATATAAAAAACACCCATGTACATCACTAAAACTGGCTCAACCACATGTGAATTTTGCACACATACTCATTTCCGTTTCGGTCATGCGATGTTTAGATGTCAGTTGGTCTCCTACGCTAGTATATATATGTCTATGGGTCTACCCAGAAATTCAAACAAAACCACAGATTCAAAATGTTACGGTGAGACTGAGTTGACAAGATCGACATACCTCTCACCATCAACCAACCTCAACTGGAATCTATTCCTATGATTGACTAAGAAGTTAGATGATTTTTCATCGATTTTACAAAGTGACTTCTTTGTACGTCATTTTGAAGAAAACTCTATTTTTAATTTTTTCACTTAACTTGGTTACTAAAAAGAAGTTTGACCTCTACTTGACATTCCATTGTACAACCATTACCGACCCCGCCTTACATTCTACGGCGCAAGGAAGGCAAAAAAGAATGGTCGAACGCGTCCAAAGATAGTCGACTGCTATGTTGTTGTTCACCAGGGCCGTATTGTAACAGTCATTTAAATTAATGCTTCTTTTGACGCGACAACGTCTAATAAATCGATGAACACTACCTGCACGCACGAAATAAAGGATGACTCATTGTCCCGTTACGCTGTAGCCGAGCCGATTCACGATCGGAGCGAGAGCGCGGTACGAGCGAGCGAAAGTCACGATCGGCTTGAGCGTTCGGATTGCGCTGCATCTATCTCTTTTGAAGTTTCCTTTCTCTCGTTCTCCCCCCCAACAGAGGCACCCCTTACTAAAATATAACTTACGTGAAGTCGATTGGTGTAGTTACAGAGATCATCTTGTTAAGGAGGTTACAACACTTCCCAAAATTTCGGAAACAGACCCTTCTTCATGCTCCTATTCTTTGACTCAGTTAATGGTACTTGTTGCGAATGGATTCTTTCCAATGAAAAACTCCTCTTTGAAACATCCAACATCTCCACCTTGGTGGGACCAGGAGTGCACACAAAGCATTAAAAAAAGGAGGGAAGCGGAAAAGGCATACTGCTGGAACATGACTGACCAAAATTTCATAAATTATTCTAGGGTTCGAGCCGAGTCCAGGCGGCTTCTTCGTAAAAAGAAGCTGGAAGGATGGCGTAAGTTCTGTATTTCACCCGATGTTCCTTCCGGCTTAATATGGAGACAAATTCGCAGGTTCCGTGGCGCGTAGTTTCATGGTGTTGGTCCCCCACATCCGGAATTCTCGGAGTGGATCGACCGCATTATGGACGGGCTGGCGCCTGCATTTGTTCCCAATTTAAATAATATCCCTCAAACGTCGATATGCTTTCCTTCAAATGATAATTTAGATGCGCCTTTTTCACTTCATGAACTGGAACTTGTTCTTTTATTCCTCAAAGATTCAGCCCCTGGCATTGACAATTTGACAATTCAGCCCCTGGAAATTTTATTTTTAATTCATTTTCTGAGAGGAAAGTCATGCTCCGCATTAATGGGGAGGTTAAAGCCTCTCGGTTAGTGTGGAAAGGCCTCCCTCAAGACTCTGTACTTAGCCCTCTTTTATATACCTAATCTATATACTTCTGACCTAGAGTTGTCTATTCGTCCCTGTAAAATTCTTCAATATCCTGATGGCTTACTATTGTACAATTCGAATATCTCAATTGAGAACACAGCCACTGGGCTGAACGATTCCATGCGATCTTTACAGGAATGGTTAGCTGCTTGGAGCGGATTGGAGCTGTCTGTCTCTAAGAGCAGTGTAGTGGTCTTTTCTAGAAAAAGAATTACCCCATTAGTTATATTCAGATGTGGCACTGATGAAATTCCATGCAAAAATTCTGTAACTTTATTAGGACTATTGTTAGATTCAAAATTATCAGGAGTAGATCATTGTAACAACATTGTCACCAAAAGTGAAAAAAAAAAATATAAATATTTTCAGATGCTTAACAGGAACCTGGTGGGGTGCCCATCCCTACTGCCTAAAACTCTTGTACAATGCGACCGTTCGTAGTCACTTGGACAATACAACTTTTTTGCTAGACGTACCTAGCTAATAAAGGCGCGCTCCGCAAACTTGATATTGTCCAGGCCAAGGCACTACGAATAGTCACAGGTTGCATGAAATCGTCCCCAATTAACGCACTTCAGGTAGAACGTGTTGATCCCCCCCCTTCTCTTCGCCGGCAGTTTCTCTACGTTACGCTTACGCTTCTCTTCCCATCCTCTTATTTCTCAACTTACCATATTGACTATATTCGTTGAATCAAGTAAATTTTGGAAAAACAAAAATCCCCCATGTCTAGTTAACAGTAGCTTCCAAAGATTTCAAGCCATCGAAGCTTACTTTCACTATACACCAACATTACCTCTTTACAGTTATCCATATAATAATGTCACCATTCCAAAACCACAAGTCATTATAGATTTTGGTATTTCAAAGAATGATATCAACGCTAATTCTCATTTCCATTCAATAATTGAAAAAGATTGGTTGGGATGGCATATTATCTTCACTGATGCCTCCAAACTCTCCGAGTCTGGTTGTGTTGGTGTGGGTGTGTTCCATTCCCAATTCAATATCGTTCGAAAAGTTAGATGTCCACCCGAAAGTTCAGTATTTACAGGAGAATGCTGTGCCATCTTGGAAGCTGTAAACTATGTCCGTCTGTTCAAACTGAATCGTACACTCATTCTATCTAATAGTCGTAGTTCCCTTGAATCTCTCCTTCCAAATCCTTTCACTTCCAAAATCCATAACCCTTTAATAATGGAAATCAAACAAGATCTATACCAGTGTTCATTTCGGGGTTTTAATGTAGTACTGGCCTGGGTACCTAGTCACTCTGGCATCTCTGGAAACGAGCGTGCCGATCAGGTAGCAAAGGACGGAGTGAGCTGTGGGGATAAAATCCCATTAATAAACTACCCTCATGACCTAGTAGCTTTGCCTAAAACTTATTTATTTGACTCTTGGTCGCGCCACTGGTTAGAGTCCAGGCGACATAAGGGTTATCACTATTCCCAAATCCAACCTAATATTCCTGCTAAGCCTTGGTTCTTCAAACTAAGGTTTAGCAAATGCGCCACCTCTATTATATGTAGAATGCGACTGGGCCATTGCTGCTCACCTATGCACCTAGCGAAGCTTCGAATTAGAGACTCTTCGGTTTGTGAATGCGGCTTGGATGATGGAGACTTAAAGCACATATTTTTGTCTTGTCCCCTTATGCGACCATCGCTCCTTTCTAAAAAATCTCCTAGAAATTGATATTCCTTTTCCTACTAGCATTCCTACCCTTCTTTCCTACTCCTCTAAGTCCGTCCTAAACATAATTTCCTTGTTCATATTCCAAAACAAAATAAAATTGTAAATAGCTTTGTACAAATTATCATTGTTATCCTTTACTTATTTATTTACATATTATAAACTTATTTATTTTTGTATTAATGAATTTAAATAATAATTTTTTGTTCAATCTATACTGACTCTTTATTTTTTGTTACGCTGAACGGGTATTTTGTTTTTCAAATTGAACGCGACGCCGGCATCAAATAGTAATCACAAACCTGTACATTTAAATTTAATAATCTGAAAGTATCAAAGTAACAAACTCGACTCTGGCGAAATTGCTATAAGCAGAAAACGCCAATAACTAAGAAGAAGAAGAGTGTTGCCGCTGCCGATAGTATATTTTAAAACCTCTTATAAAATGAAAAATGGAAATTTTCTTTTGACATATATTTTTCACTTAAACATCAATTCTCGACAAATCACATAAGAAAAATAGTTTTACAATCAATCAGTTTTTAAAATTAGAATGTTACAAAATATACAAAACCTCTTTTAACATCCTCCCGCCTAAATTTTGTAACAGGAATTCTTATGAATTCAAAAATGAATAAATAAACTTATATGTTCTTATTAATTATTGAAAAGTAACAATATTGAACTACAAGTTAAAACGTGAAGGGATCCTAACAACTCTACCACTCCTTGTTGATCGTGTAAAAACGGACTGTTTGGACTTTAGTGATTTTTTAGTTTTAGATTTAAGTACATTTTTGGCCCTATCGCCAAGCGGGGTTACAGAGCAGATTTCCAAAGGATAAATTCTTTGTACAGGACGAACCAGCTCACCCTTAGAAGTCTTAACACGTACTACCCGTAATTTACCATCTCTACCTGGGATAAGCTCAATAACTCTAGCTAATGGCCAAAGTAAACGTTTATCTACGTCGTTTCCTACTAATACTATGTCACCTAGCTGAATAGATCTTCTATCACTTTTTCCTTTTGCATGACATTGAAGAGAACCTAAATATTCAATTCGAAATCTTTTACGCAAGTGATGTTTAATTTCCTGTACTCGACGGTAACGTTTACTTAAAACTGAATTTGGAATATTGATAATCGCATCCAGATTTGGTATTTCATTATCGTTTATATCTTGTAAAAACATAGAAGGTGTCAATGGGCCTGGTTCTCTAGGGTCATCACTTAAATACGTTATTGGTCTAGCATTAACTATCGATTCACATTCATAGATTAAAGTTGATAGCTCTTCATATTCAAGACATGAATTCGCTAATAACTTTCTAAGAGTATCTTTAATTATACGAATCAATCTTTCCCAGAATCCGCCCCACCACGCTGCAGTCGGTGGATTAAAACGCCACTCAATTTTGAATTCACTTTCTACCTTTTGCATTAAATTATTTGCGGAAACAAAATTCGTACCATTATCACTGTATATAGTTGTTGGTCGTCCCCTCCGCGCAACAAAACGCCGAAGCGCCAGTAGAAAAGCTTCAGTAGACATAGAAGAAACCAGCTCTAGATGAACAGCTCGATATACAGCGCATGTAAAAAGACATATCCATATTTTGCTGCTACCTTTTAAAAGTAACGGTCCAGCAAAATCTATACCAATTACCTGGAAAACTTTTCCTGTATTTACTCTGTTTCCAGGTAAAACTGGGCTTTTTTGTTGTAATCCCTTTGCAGTGTACCTTTTGCACACGATGCATTTATTAATAATATTTCGTATCGTTTTTCTTCCTTTTAGAATCCAATATTGTTCTCGTAATATGCTCAAAAGTGTCTGTACACTTGCATGTTGATTTTTTACATGTTCCTGTCGAATCAACATGGGGACCAATTCATGACATGGATCTAAAACTATAGGATGACGGAACGGATACTTGTCTATTTTATTAGCTATTAGAGTGCGAATTCTAATTAAACCTTGATCATCTTCAAAGACATTAAAATTGTTGTCACTCAACCCATCAAAAGAATCTAGTTGAACAATTCTCAACAATTTTTGTTCTCCTATTCTAATTTCTTTTAGTGATAACTCTCCTAAAACGCGAATGGACTTCACTTTTCGACAGTTATTCAAAAATCTATAAATCCAACCAAACATGCGAATAATTTTATTGTAGTTGGAAAAATAGTAAGTATACCAAAATTTACAATTAAGTTCTTTACGTTGATTTGTAAGTGTGATGCGTGTGTTTGACAACGCAGATTTCTTAATTTCTGTCTTTACTTCTTCTTCGTCTACCGCATAGTCAGATTCAGGCCAATCTAGAGAACTTTTGAGCCATTGAGGACCTTCCCACCACTTACTATCGATGAGCTGACTAACATCACAGCCTCTCGAAGGCAAATCAGCGGGATTGCGATCACCGGGTACATACCGCCACTGTTTAGAATTTGACAGTTTACGAATTTCCTGGACGCGATTCCATACGAATACTCCCCATGGGCAGTTTCGTGTAATCCATGATAAGACAGTCGTAGAATCGCTCCAGAAGTAAATGTCATACTTATTTTCAAACTTAAATGCTTTTATAATAGAATACATTAATCTTGCGCCGATAGTCGCAGCTAACAATTCGAGGCGTGGTATGGTCGACTTTTTAGCAGGTGCGACGCGTGATTTTGCTTGCACGAAACGAACTTGAATGTTATTGGCGTTCTCAATTCTAGTGAATACAACGGCAGCATAAGAATACTGACTAGCATCTACAAACACATGAAAAGACAACGACGAAATGTCGTTTTTGTTTTCAAACAGCCATCTTGGTATAGAAATTTCTTTTAATAAATGTAGTTGAGTATACCAAGACAGGAAAGATTTTTTATCGTCGTCATCTACTTCTGAATCCCAGTCTTTAATAGTAGAACACAACTTTCTTAATAATAACTTTGGGTATAGTAGTACTGGGCATACAATACCAAGACAGTCAAATATTTTATGACTAGACGACAATATAAATCGTTTAGTCACTTTATTAGGTAAAATGTCCAAAGAAATCTCTTTTAGTGATAAAGTGTCTTGTGACTTGTCCCATTGCATACCTAAAACAGATGTTTCATGCGGAGTTGAACCATCTCCTGTGTATTCCCAGCACCGCAAATCAAATTTCCCCGAAAACATCGTTTTAACAGCCGTATCGCGAAACATGGTCAATTCTTTTTCATTGTTTACGCTTGTTACACAATTATCTACATAGAACGAGTTAATTAACTTTCCGATCATCAACTTCTCATCACACGTATCGGCAGTTTTTAAAGCCTTCTCTAAATGTGACTCAATAATGGCAGCGAGTAAAAACGGGCTGCTGGTTAGTCCAAATACGACTCTACAATGACGATACACCTGTAATTTATTCGGATTTTCTGTATTCCACCACATAAATCTAAGTACATCGCGGTCGCTTGGACGTATACTAATCTGTAAAAACGCTTTTCTAATATCTGATATGACACCTATTCTTTTTTCTCTAAAACGCATTAGTAAAGTGGGAATAAGCTCTACTAAATTTGGACCTGTCTCTAAACACTGATTGAGGGACGGTGAACCTGTCGTATGAGCGGATGCATCGAACACAGGCCTAATAGGTGTTGTACTACTATTAAGCCGTAATACGTGTCTATGCGGGAGGTAATAACAATCATCATCATACTCACAGTTAAAAATTTTCTCTACAATATTTTCACTAAGCCAGTTACGAAATACCTCATCATATTTTTCATACAAATTTTCGTCTCTAAGCTTCTGTGTCAATTTTAATAAACGTTTGAACGCCGCCTCTCGATTACATAGCAATGCAGGATGATTTTCTTTCCACGGAAGTGTTACCTCATACCTTCCCGTCTCGTCAATAGTCGTAGTTTCTTTGAAGTTTTGTTTCACACATTCTAATGCATCATCTTTTGTTTTCATTTCGATTGGATCTTCTATGCCAAGCACATCGAGTTTCCATAAGTTTGAAATGTTGGAATCAGTAATATACATAGAGATCGCATGTAGTGTAAAGTTCTCATCAGCAAAGTCTCCAATGATTCTTCGTCCTATTAGAGTCCAGCCCAATTTCGTTTCTACAGCTGTGACATGTTCATCTAATTGAACTATTTTACAAGTCATCAGCTTGCCCAACATATCTGCACCAATCAATAAGCTTATGGGCTCTTTTACTTTATCGGTGTCTGTCAAAATTATTTTATTATTTTTTAGTTTCTTTCTTAATGTTTTACATTCAATAGTAGGAATATCCGGACAAATAATATTCTTGTCGAATACGACAATATCATAATAATCATTTGACATTATATTTTTGACAGAAATCAAAAACCTGTTATGTTTTTCGGGTTCCGAAGTTATACCACCAAAGAGGCCGTGTTGTATAGTATGTTCGCTCATTGGTTCATACTGCATCTCGTTTGCTATACTTTTAAGAATATATGAATTTTGTGAGCCAGAATCAAGTATGGCTCTCACAACTTTTGATTTACCTTTAAATTCTAATATAACTTTTAAGGTTTGAAGATACACATCTTGATTGACTGATAAACTAGATAAACTGTTTACAACTTCTTGTTTGTTTGCAACAACTGAAGTAGATGGCGTGTTTCTGCATACCAATGACGAGTGACGTTTACCGCATACTGTGCACTTCTTATTGCTTAAACATTTCCAATATGTATGCCCAATTTTCAAACAGCGTAAACAAGCTCTATTCTCTTTTGCTATTTTATAACGCTCTTCTAGAGCCATTTTCCTCGCTTTTTGGCAGTTTGAATTTTCATGTTTTTCGTTACAGAAAATACAATGTACATCTGATTTACCCGAAAACAAATTAGCAGCTGTTGCAATATTTGACGTTTCTTCCTTTTGCTCTTTAACAGATGCTTTTTTCGTTTCTGCTTTGTTCTCTCTAAGTGAAAAACCTCTCATCGCCATAGAAACTCTTTCTTCATTTTCGACCTCTCCTTGCAAGAATTCCATAATATGAGTGAGTCTATCTTTAGGTTCTGCACCTGAATTTTTATTGTACCTTTGCCACGCTCTCAACAGTTCTTCGGTAAGTGAAGATTCTACAAGCGGGAACAACATAGGCGCGCATGTCTTCAGTGTGACGTCGAGTGATTCTAAAGCCCTTAAATGAGACTCCAATTTGTCATAAAGGGATGCCACTCGAAGCTTCTCATTTGATTTAGACATATTGTTTAATACCAATTGCAGTAGTTCCCGTGTATATACTTCTACCAACATTTCCTTTTTCCCGAATCTGTTTTTTAAGCTTTCTATTGCTTTAATATAGTTTTCAGTAGTAGGAGGAAAGCTGTTTACAAGTTCACTAGCGCGAGATTGCGGAACCATTGATTGTATGAGATAATGAAATTTGTCTTCGTCACTTAACAGCTCATCATTGTGTATTTTTTTGAATTGTCCCCAAAACCTTAACCACTCCTTCATGTCCCCGCTAAATTTAGGCAGTTCTATCTTCGGTAATTTGAATTTACGTCTTTCTTTCGTCTTGGTGTTATTTTCACTGTCACTATATGACGTTTCTGCAGAATTAGATTCTTTTACAGACTTTGCGTGAAGTAGTCCTGCATGCAAAAATTGTGCTTTATATTCTTCTACTTTTATTAATTCTAGGTTAATAGTTTCTTCATCGAGGTCTGCCTCCAACATATCTCCAAATATTTTTCCATCTATGTTTTCTAAATTTGATGCATACTCGGATAAAAGTTTGAAACGAACTTGTACCTCGACAGGGTCCGTTCTTTTAGCTGATACTGCATCTTGAAATTGTTTTAATGTTCTAGTGAAAGCGCCCCTTATAATGGCTCGCGTCTTCTTGATATTTTCCATTTTCAAGAATATACTTTTACGGTTAGGGCTACGATTGTCCTGTCACGGTCGCCAGATGTTGCCGCTGCCGATAGTATATTTTAAAACCTCTTATAAAATGAAAAATTGAAATTTTCTTTTGACATATATTTTTCACTTAAACATCAATTCTCGACAAATCACATAAGAAAAATAGTTTTACAATCAATCAGTTTTTAAAATTAGAATGTTACAAAATATACAAAACCTCTTTTAACAAAGAGGAAGAAAACGAAATTAATAAAATGTTACTAGTTTACGTGTGATAATAATCCCATCTGCCTTTTTGAAGTTCCGGATGTTGTTTGTGCACTGTTTAATAAAGTTGGTACGTCACGGCATTTTCTTTAGATAATTTTACAAGATACCTACGTGCAAGATACAAATTTATTTCAATTGACTAAACTGACACAAGGTCTACAAGTGACTATATTGACTTTAGTCCCCGCACCGCGATGAGACTAAAAATTTCATGCGCAGTTTCATTCTGTGGTAATAAAAATCGATAAACTTGACTGCATTTTAGGCACAAATGATCTCACCGAAGATGGTTGCCAAAGATAAAAAACGAAAAAAGTCAGCCTTAAGTGTGTTGTGATCTCAGGTTGTGCTGGGCTGTGACGTGCAAGACCCGCGGAGAGGGAGGAGAGGACCAAAGTTACTGATGTCACAAAAGTTGACTTGTTTTGTTAGATTAAAGTTCACTACGAAAAAGTTTATCCCGAGTTGATCAAATTTTTCAACAAAGATGACAAAAATAAAACGAGTACAACGTAAAATTGTTCTATGCAAAATGGAATTTGTACTCATGAGTAGACTTCGATCGATTAACAATTTAATACTGTGATGATAGAAACTAATATCAATTTGGTTTTTATACATAAATTTGCATTTTATTATTCAGTATGGCACAGTTTTCTTCTCGAGTTCTTCTGTCTAACGACTCACGCGTTCGCTGTGTTAAAAAATTGAATCGTTTGCCTGTTCTGACTTTAGGAGACTTCAAACCTACACAGAAAGCAGCTGTTCTTGTTCCCCTGTGCATAGTCGACCACGAAGTTTGTCTGCTTTATACATTACGTTCGTTAAAACTAAAAAGTCACAGTGGGCAAGTGTCTTTTCCTGGTGGAAAAGCAGATCTAGGGGAGAATGTACGGGACACGGCTTTAAGAGAAACTGAGGAAGAAATCGGCGTGAATAGAAACGATATTGAAATTTGGGGTGAAATGTCGGGTGTACAAGGTAGGAACAACAATCTTTTGATCACTCCCGTAGTGGGAGTCATAAATAACTTTGAGAAGAAAAACTTAAAACCAAATATTCAAGAAGTTGAGGAAGTTTTTACTGTGCCTCTCAAAGAGCTATGTAATCCCAAGAATCATGGACATATAGAATTCACAAAATATTCAATACCAGTCTATATGTACAAACAGTACAAGATTTGGGGTATCACAGCTATAATTACGCATCTATTTTTAATTTCATTTTTACCTAGTTCTGTTTATGAAATTGGGTTTCTTAATAGACAATTCAAGGAAGAAGAACTAAACCATTCAAAGTTGTGATGACTGAACTTTTCATACAAAATTCTTATGATTCAGTGTGATTTCTAATGCAATTTTAAAAAAGCTATAACTGAAAGATGTAGGATTAAAGGAGATAAGTATTATACAGATAGAGTGATGTATCAGATTATGGATGATTTCCAGTTCAACCTGTCAAATATCCAGTTGAAAAAGTGAATATCTAAATAGGATAATATACCTTTTTGAACTAAGTACTTAACTTTCCTCTATGACTAGTAGGTATAAGTTTTTTTAAAAATACCTTTGGTTGGTATGCCTAGTACTAGTGTATTAGATGAAATAAATTTGATATGTCCCTAATATATAAAATTAATATTCAGTAATTACCACTTTACTAATACTCAAGCAAAACTTAATAGCCGTTCCAAACATAGCGTCGCAATAGCAAATTGTACGTGCCAGCGGCAGTGCTATACTGCTATAAATACGCATTCGCTTCGTGATCAGAGCGGACATAAAGTTTTGTTCGATCATACCTACCTAATTTTTAACGCTAATGGAATAAGTGAACCAATAATTAACAAATTGACAGTAAACCTCATTTTATTTAATAAGATAAAATGTAATTTATCTCAAACTATTTACTTAAATCATCAAGTAGATAGTTTTGTTGATATTTGGAAATTAATTTATGGTGAGATACAATTTAGTACCATGAAACAATTCTGTGCAATTTTTTTAAATATTATTTTTATGATACATTGTCATAGGCCCCCATTTTGTTTATATTTTAGTTCAATCCAATAGTTATTACTTTGTTAAACGCGCAAGAAATATAATAATGTTTATTTAGATTTATGCCCCCAAAGTATAAATAATCCTTTTATAGTTAAATATGTGCACATTATTATAAGACAATCGGGATGCCAGTGTTAATTTAAATTATTTATAATTTTTAAATAAAGTCTTCATGTTTGTTACATTACATACTGTTATTTTTAATTATACAATGCTAAGTGTTAATTTCCAGTGGAAATGGTAGATTTTGTTATGTTGATTCTAATAGGTAAATGCTTCTATCATAATTTTTACTAAATGTTTTTACTATTGTTTGAGACTATCTAATGGTGTAAAGTATGATTTTTTAGCTACAACTTTATTATAAAAGGTGTAGGTGTAGGATGTAGGTACAATAAAATGTAATTAATGAATAAAGAAATACTTTTATAAAATATATATTAAAAGTTATAAATATGTTTTATTCCAGTCTTCAAAAATGTTGCATAATTCTAAACAATCTGTTAATTTTATAATAATTTAACTTTCTTCTTTTTAAGATTGAAATGTGTTAATTATCATCAGCTGGGATTTTTTGTAACTCAATAACTACTGGTCAATGCCAACTGCTTCGTGTGTAGTATTTCTGAATTGTACGGGGTTGAGTCGTCTATACTCACTGAACTGCAAAAAGAAAGAAATTACAAAAAAATAATTCACTGTGGATACATTGAATAAAAAATGATTTTGAAAAAGAAATGAGAAAAAAATTGGTCAGGTGCATGCATGTCTGTTTGATGCTGTTCTTAAGTAATAGTTACCAAGAAGAAAAACTTATCATAAACCAAATCATTAATTTGTTCTGAGTTGAAACCATTAACATGGTCGGCCATAATTCATAAACTAGTTTAGGTAGTAGTGATAACTATAAGTTTCTACTATATGCTATTACAGTTTTTTTTTTAAAGAAATGTGGTTCAAGAGTTAAAGGGGGAAACATTAAACGCGACTTAAGCAAAAAGGCTTGTTTAAAGCCAAATATTCATAACCAAGGCAGTATTAAAAAAATCATCAAAGAAAGTCAATTTTATTTAAAAATAGCTATTCAAGGAAATACCACTTGAGGGGATATGTATTATTTTTTTTCATTCACTTCAAGCACGAGAGGCACTCTATAATTTCTTGCACTCTTTTAATTTAATTTTGAAATTCTTATAATTTTAATACAAATCCATGTGTAGCGGTTCATTATATCAGTCTAGTATTTTAGTGACATGAAACAGAACATATTTCTTTATAATTAAAAAATATACATAAAATAATGAAATTTTAAATGTTTTTCTCGGTAACCGTTAGTTTGCGCCATTTGCTCACCTGAAACTTTTTGTGCAATTCGGTAAGCTCTACATGCTCTATAAGTTCGGACTATGTTCAACCGAACACCCGAAAAAGTGTATTCAGTACAAGTGTAATGTGTCTACATTAGAATACCCACAAAAAGATAACGCGTCGTAATCACAAAAATGAGAGCAACAAAAAAAAAACACCAAAGCGTAAGAAAGTAAAACAAGAGAATGACAATGATGTAAAATAGTCTGTTTCTGTGTCTCGTTTCCGATTATATGATAGGCAACATTTAAATACTTCGGTTTATGCAACTTATCATTACTTTTATTCCCAGAAAACACAATAAATTTACCCTATGGAGTTCCATCACAACGGCCTCGGAATAGCGTATAATATTGTTGTTCTTCAGGAAGGTCGTTATTCCGGCAATCCAACTCGCACTCATTGTTGAAGGTGACGTAAGTGTGGCCATTGCTGGTGCACAACGGTCTGTATACTTTGGCGCAGGCGCACTCCGAAGACGCTAACACCGTCGGCGACAGCAGGAAACACAACAATAGCACTGCAAAATGGTGTGGAAATCTTTATGCTTAAATTTACGTTAGGCAACGGCAGGAGCCCTAGCCCTGAAGTTCAGACGTGCAGTGGTTATTAGCGTGATCAAAAAGGTTAGTGCGTTCTTCGAACCAGTGAAGAGCTTCGAAAGTCAGCGCTCACGACTCGTACCGTTGTAACGTAGTAAAAGTGGATTGTTTAAGATTACGTGAAAACTATAGCGTTTCTGAAATTCCATAGAAATGTTCTGAAAATGGACATCCCCGTTTCCTTCACTTCCCGTCTATCTAGCAAATATAAAATGTTTCGTTTTATAGCAGTTGTGCAAAAGTATTTCAGGAAAAGCAATAATTTAAATATAGGAAGGAGTTCATGATAATGGCGTGGTCAGAATTGTTCCTCCCTCCATCACATCTCACGCGTCAAATACCACTCACCACCTAATTAGGAACTAAACGATCCGCTATGCGTTAAGGGCCAGCATTTTTAACTCGTGCCGCTTATTATACCTTTAAATAAAACATAAAAAATGAAATGGAAATAAGAGCAGTTTTTTAGTTTAGTGTATAAGAAAGGTGTTTTGTTTCTAAGTAAGACAAAAAAAGTGAAATAAAAATAACTACTTAAAGTAAACGTTTACACGACTGTTAGGACAACATCAACATGATGACTTCTTGAAGTAAATTAATTTTCCTTTCGCGTCGTGCAAACGTTATCTAAACCATTATAAAACAAAATTTTCCCGTTTGGATGGGGGCGATATCGTACTAGTCTAACATTACTAGCATTATAACATCCCTCCCTAATCTACCTAGCTGTTAATTGAATTAAATAATGTTCTAAGGGCGTATTTAGATATAAAGAATTTAAAGATGTCAGAGAAATCATGATTTCTCTGACATCTTTAACATTTTTAAATTTTTCACTTATTAATTAGGTAAGTACATGTACTTACCTAATTAATTAGTGAAAAATTTAAATTAATCTCCCTTGCGTTCTCGTTGAATTTCTCAAGTCAGTCATTGTCTACCTGTTAAGTACGGTTTAGACAATACAGTGGTGGGGCAGACGAACGAACAGACTGCCAGCGGAGCTTTAGTAATAATAGTGTTCCCACTGGTTAGGCCGCCAACAAAGCGGCACTGATGTCGGTCACGTACGTCGGCGAAGTAGAGAACTTCATACGAAACACGAGCTCTGTGGGGTTGTATTTGATATCTTAAGAAGCGCTAATGTAGGTACGCGACCGACATCAGCGTCGCTCTGTTGGAGGCTTTTGCCTTTGGATACGGAACTCTAAAAACATATGCCACGAATATAGAACCTCCTCTTTTTTATGTCAATTAAGAACATTTTTGGGGGGGTCTATCGTCGCTCGCGTCCGTAGGTCATACCCTCGAGACCCTGACCCCTGGGTGGTGCTAAAGAGCGGCAATGCCGAGTAACGGGCGGCGGTTTTAACTAACCTGTTCAAATAAGGCCACAGAAGGCCTTGAGGACCAATACCCTCAGCCCACTACACTTATTCTCCCAACAGAACTTCCCGACCTAAACATGCAAGTACACAACAATAATGTGAATGGGTCGGACGATCCGGCTGACAACCGGCACCCAGTGATGCCCGGGTCAATGGGTGTAAACGGTGGGCGGATCAGGTGACCGAACATCTGGATGTTCCGATCAGCACAGCCCTCCACTACGCGGTAGACCGAAACAAGTGGAGGAGGATTGTGGACAGAATTTATAGGCGAGTCACGATCCTCAACCCTGAGGAAGCGATCAAGAAGATCAAAAAGAAGAAGATTTTTAATTATGTTTTTTTTTGTTTTTTAAAGGTTATATTCGAGAACAACTGAACCAAGTTAGGAGCACAGAAAATGAATTTCATTCCATCAGCCCTTTTTATGCACAACTGCAGGGGCTTAGGCCTCCCCTCAAGATGGGGATGGCTTGGAGCTTAAATCCACCACACTGCTCCAATGCGGGTTGGTGGAATGAATGAATATTATTTCAAAATTACAAAGCGAGGATTCAAATGTGCAAAAAAAACAACTTTAAATCATTGAAATATGCATTTATGTACGTAGATTGAAAAATAATTCAAACCGTGAAAATCATGAAGTCTAAGTCGCAGAGAAAACTACTTAAACAAAATAATCACGTAACATGGAGTCGTAATCCTTTTTAAAATAAGAATAATTACAAATAATAGGTACTAACCGTAAGTAAGTTGCATCGTGAATTGTGAATAATGCGAACGCAGACTTTCACCGACCGATGCGACTGGCCTTGTCTTCTGCTTTTCTTATTTATGTTCGCGCGTTTTATATGTTACACGATATCTTCAGGACAATTAAAATACATTTCGTAACCACATTATTAGGTACTTACTTTTTTCTTATCTTTTTCCTGTGCCTCGTGTTGTTAACGCAAGGAAACAGCTAATTGATTGTCAAAAAATGTTATTTGAAACAAAAATGACGAAGACCGCGTTAACTCGTTAAAACTAGAGTCCGTACAGAGTGAAAAATATGAAACCATAGAAATAATAATCATACCTAGCACATCCCACACAGCGCCATTTAGTCCCAAAGTAAGCAAGTATTATGCTTGTATTATGGGGTATAGACAATTGATATACACACTTAAATATTTTTTATACCCTGACAGGGAACAATAAATAGATATGTTCACGCACGCAAATATTTGTCCCCGGCGGGAATCGAACCCGCGATCCTTGGCTCTATAGATAGTCTCCAACCACTCGGCCATTCGGCCAGTTGAACCTAAAAACGTAAATATATCAATTATTGAGGATTTTTTAAATACATTTCCACAAGTTATCAATTTAACGTGGCCGTTTATCGTGTGTATCGCTTTGGATTGATTAATCTGACCCGCACTACCCGCGGGGCGTCATAATTATTTTCGGGTTGTGTGATATCTCCAGGCCTCTTATCCAATATGGTTTGCATTTTCAAAAACCCTTCCTTAGTCCTACGTTATGTAAGGAACCTCTATGGAAAAATCTGAGCGAAAAATCAAGACCATAGAACCAGGGTTTAGACTATGCATTTATAAGTCATTCAGTTTTTTCTTTTATATAATTAATATAGATGTCTACTTATTATAAGTGCTACTTTGACGAATTGTTAAAGATTTTAAGTCTTTCGGTCGGGTAGTTACAAGAACATTGTAAACTAGTGGTCGTACCCGGCTACGAAAACGTTCCTCTTCCCGTTCCACGCATTAGTATAGTTCGCCTCAAACTTTATGGCAGATCAGAATACAACGCTATAAGCGTGCTTGCGCAGATAGATACCCCTCGTTCCACTGCGTCCCACTACACCTAAAACTGGTTACTGCGACGCGACTTGTGCCTAGTTCATATCCGCCATAAAGTTTGATTGGAACTATGCTTGTGATGAATAACGTATTTAATTATAAAAACACCTTCGCAATACAATACAATTTTGTAATACTCGTCTCACCGGTACGGGAACAGGCGAAACGTTTCTAAAGTCCGCCCGGGCGAAACCGATAGTTATATACACAAACCTTCCTCGTTTATAGGTCTTTATATTATTGAAAACAGTATCAAAGTCCATTGCGTTGTTTAGAAGTAAGAAGATAACGAACAGAGGCAAACAGCGAATTTATTTTGTCGCGCTATAGCTTTAATATTTCGATAACTGCTAAGATATTAATTTAAATTGTATTGTGTAAAGGGCAATTATAGTATGCATGAAATGCGTAAGATAACTAACGTATTTCATTTGATAAGGATTAATATCATGTTTAAAAAACGTCTTGGCAAATAGTGCATTATGTTAAAACAAACTAGATTGCCATAAAAAAGGTTATAGTAAGTTAACCTTAAAAGATACACATATGCTGTTGCAGACTTTTGGTTAGAACTTTTAAAGGGGAACAATTCCGTAATACATGATTTTTGCTTAACATCAACCGTTTACGCAGCGCGCGCGACGGAAGCTCTCGAAAGGAATAATTTTACCGTCTTTGGAACAGTTTTCATTGATGCTCCGCTCCTATTGATCGAAGCGTGGTGTAAATGGACTATCCAATACAAAAATAATTTTTCGATTCGAACCTACTAGTTCCTGAGATTTGCGCGTTCAAACAAACAAACAAACAAACAAACTCTTCAGCTTTATAATATTAGTATAGACGACTTTGGAGCCTCATGTTCCGCGACCGCTCGACCGGAATGTCAATATAAACAGTCACATTATCACACTATTTTGATTGCGATAATTTTTTTGTCCCATGGGTGGTGATCCATTTCTTTTCTATGCAATCTATCTTCACTTCTATTTTCCCTTGGTTTCACCGTAAAATTTAGAAATCACAAGGCTGGGAAAATGGACGAAAATGATGCTAAATCGCTAACAAAACGTTTGCCGATATACGCATTTAGCCTTTAGATAAGCTCCCAGTGAAGTAATTTGTTAAAAAATATTACAAATGGAAACTGCACTAAGCACTTAATAATTGATATTTTTTTAATATATCGTAGTTAACTAATGAAAGAAATGGGTTACATGCACAAACTTTACTTCATATTGATTACACTCTGAGCTGTAGGTACTAGCCCAGTTGCTAAGCGCCCCGCTTTTAATACAAAGGCCGTGAGTTTGATTCTCGCCATAAGCGTATTGAACAAACTCAAGTCAAATACCGCAAGCTCTGCCAAAATCTTTCTTCCGTCCAACAACCTCCAACTCTATATGGTCCAAACCCTTAACTCTATATTGAATAAGGGTTGTGCTCCAGCATGGAGGCGTGAAAGCCTGATAAAAAATACACTTTCGGATCAGACAAGAAAGACTGCATATTGCCGCACTAAACAGGCAAATACGTATAACGTATAACTCGTTCATTCGTCTATCCTGGCGACACTAACCATATACAAGTCAATTGGCGCGTTGTGCATGATCAGCTTACTGAATTATACGCGTACCTAAATTATATGGTATTACAAAATATTTACAAATCGCTATTTGTGAGTACCTATCATTTGTTTTATAAATGTTTTGTAAATATAATGTTTAGCAGCCTTTTGATTCTGACATAGTAACACCGACGCAACGTTGTTACTACCTTTAAAAATAATTTGTTCTTTGTTCAAATAAAATATAATAAAACACACAAATAACTTGAGTGTCTCCTTATCATTGGATAACCATCGACAATTATTGATCTTTCACTTTACCTTTTATCTAGCATGTAATGTGGAAATTGTGGAATGCGAATGTTTTAAACAGAAAAAAAAACCGTCAAGTGAGTTGTTTGAACACGTACAGTGTATGGTTGCGTAGTGAATACGGCTATACCTATGCATACATACCTGATGTTTGGCTGAACATAGTTTAAGCTTATAAAGCATGTAAAGCTTACCGAACTAAATTATGTAAAAGTTTCAAGTGAGTAGATGGCGCAAACTAACTGTTACCGGGAAAAACATGTTTAGTTGAGCTACATTCAGCCGAACATCCCGCATATAATGTACCGCGTGTTCGACTGAACGTAGTCCAAATTTATAGAGCATGTAGAACCGTACTAAACAAAAGTTTTACGTGAGCATATGGGCCAAATTAACAGTTACAAAAAAAACATGTTTTTTTAACTTTTTGTTTACTTCGGTAAAATTTACAGGCTCTACAAGTTTGGATTACCTTCAACCGAACACCAGGTATACATAACGTATTTTATCGGGTTAAGCGCTTTTTTGTCGATTTGTTAGGGGTTTGAGACAGAAATCAACTAACTTTGATTAAACGACTTATTAAAATCTACCTACAACATTTTCAAGTATGTACTTTCTTAATGCCAGGGGATATGGGAAAAGCTATTTCGAATCTGAATATTTAAGAAACGGGGGGCTAAAATAAAAAGTGGTCTAAAGAACTTCAATGCCATTTGAAGAGTTTTCTAATGATACCTCACATGATGGAATAAGAAAGAAATGTCATTTCCAATTTGTTCTAAGGAGAGGTTTAAAAATAATATCTGGGACATCCCACACAGTGCCATGTAGTCCGAAAGTAAGCAAGTATTATGTTTGTATTATGGGGCACTAGACAATTGATATACATACTTAAATTTTTTTTAATAATATATACATCTATAGATACTTTTACACCTAGACATGGAACACATACACATGTTCATGCACACAAATATTTGTCCCGGGCGGGATTCGAACCCGCTACTCTTGGCTTCACAGTTAAGGTATCTAACCACTCGGCCAATCGGTCAGTTAAAAATATTAATGAGCGATTAATAAAATGTTTGCTCTGCCTTATAATAAATAAATACAAAAATTCTTTCACCTTTGTCAATAAATGTAGAAACTATTGATATGAAAAAACGTTCACAGTTAGTTGCTATCTATCGATCGATAGTTTGACAAATTGGTAAGAGTGAAATAATTTTTCAAAGACGCCTGATCGTATTTCATCGGTCAATCGATTTTGGTCTATCTGAGGACCCTTAAATATTCAGTAAGAATATTGCGATATACTCCACAGTTAATTAAGATTGCTAAAGAAACAGAATTGTATCACCATGAGCGTTCTTCTCTAGACCGCCGCTATTTTATGGCATTTTAAAAATTGTTCCAGTTCGAAACACGAAACTTGTTAGAGCGTAAAACGTACATAACCTTTTGCTCAATGTAATCTGGTCAATCGGTGAACGCAAGCGTATGTAATGTCACATCGAAAAACGCTAACGTCGGCTCCGGTGGTGGTTCGAGATCATTTTCTAGGTAGTGCGAGATTTTTTGGTAGCATCCCGCTCCTAATAAGAACTCTTTCTATGCAGCCGCTTAGCCGTATTTTAACGACATTCAGACACATTTTTTGCATCGTTTACGTGTGGGCCGTAAAGGCGCCCCTTCCCACCTGGCGTCTAAGCGGACGCTGTTCTCGCTCTACCCCAGAGCTGCCACTGGTCGGCTCGTCCCGCTTCACTCCATACTGTCAAACGGCCCCAAAAATAAATATCTGCAGATACTAGACAATTCAATTTCTTTTTCTCTGCACGCGTAAAATTCAAGAAAACTATATTTTTTATAAATCCTAGAACATTAGCGCTAAATAAAATATATGTCAAGAGACTTGTATGGCGCCTGAACATTAGGTTTATATAATTTAAAATTGAAACATAAATAAATAATGAACAAGTTTTAATTACACATAGACTATTCGTGTTGCGGCATTGATATCCGTAGTTCAACGCACGGTTCTTTGGCGCTCTGATTTGCCTGCGAATGACTCAATGCGCAGGTACAGTTGCGCGGGCAGCGAGGTGTAGCGAGCTACCCGACTGCTCCTTCATTTCTTTGACGCGCCTATTTTATGTTACTGCGACGTTTTCTGTAAATAACTTCACAGCGGCAAAGATTCATATGTTGTACTGTATATTCCGTTTGACGTAGCTTGGTGATATACCCCATCCAAGTGACTTTCAAAATCACGTTATATTCTCACTTTCAGAATGTTTTAGATACATTCTGTTATTTTCACTTTCTAAGGTTACATCAATTCTCTGATAAACGGTTTTTAAGTACGTAAAAAAAGTAAAACAAAAAGTAAAATACTGAACTGGTTTTATTAATAAGTTAACAAACAGTAAGTGTAAATTTTTACAAAAATTTTGCAATCCGTTAATTTGTTACTAAAATTATAATCAGTCTCTTTATGTATCTATAAAAAGTAAAGGACAAAGATTTTTGCACTTTGAAATTTCATAACATTTTATATAATCCCGATTTAAAAAAATATATTATAAATCTAACTGTAATAGCAATTCGTCACCTTCTTCATCTTCTAATAATGTTTTGTCTGTGGTATTAGTAACATCACATTGTCTATTGTCACCATAACAACTTATTTGTTCATAACTGCTAGTTGAGTTCTCCAAGGTTTTTTTTATATTAGTGCCAGGTACATAATCATTTCTATTTTTCAATGGTAGAGTCAGGTAATTGGTTATACTGCTTTGAGAGTCCTGAAATATTTATCATATTATGTGAAAGAAATAAGTAATTTGCGTCAAGTGATTAAGAATTTGGTAAGACAATTTTTTCTAACATACAGTTTTTATGTTTTCTATCAAAGATATGATTCAAAATAAGAAATTAATTTTGTAGTTTTAATTTTAAAAAATTTAAGCAATCCCACTACCAAAAACAAATACTACCAAGGTGGTTTTATATTAAATTTTCAGAATTATGATAAAATTTAAAAAAAAATTTTTTACAACAGATTAGTGGTCTAAAAAATATCTAAGAGAACAGTAAAATACTTAAGCTATAGGTACGCTAAACAGCAGGAAAAATTAATATGACAATTGACAGTTTGTATCTATAGTCCTCACACTAGGCAGCGTGCCTGGAGGTCTACTCTAGTTTCACGAAAAACGAAGTTTCGGCCGATATTTCGGGTGATTCTTACTATCATTCCCATTCGTTCAAACATCGGATCCGACCGAAAATGTATGACGCGTTTATTATCGAAACCCTACTCTAGTCGCCCGTAACTTATGACGAAATATTGAATTTGACACAAGTTTTATCGTGATTTTGAAGCGATTGCCACGACACCTAAATGGCTACCTTGGGATTTTCGGATTGTTTATTATTTAATTATTGGAATGTATAAACATGGTAAAGTTTATGTTGTGAGTGAAAGCTTTTTGTGAGGAACATGTAGAGTGAAGGAGACGTCGCGACCATCAACAGGAAACCTATAAAATTAATTCGATTCCCGACTATGAATTTGTAAGCAATTATAGACTTAGTCGGGAATCATTGAAGAATTATGCCAAGAAATTGTGCCACTGCAACCTCTGAATAGAAAACGGGATTCCAATGACCCCGTTAACAAAGTACGCTATAAACGCCAAACTTCTAGTTCGCTCTGAAGTTGATGCCGGTGAATTTTGCTCGGTGCGGGGCGCGAGGCACATTCTTTATTTCGGCATTATGGGCACAAACTTTGATGGGGCTACGGCCAACAGATCTACTTGCCTGTATGAAATTAACACTATATTGAATGCATCCCATCTTCTCAGAAAATATATAGGTATCGTATATATTGACTTATCGTGTAACATTTCAAACAACTACTCATTGTATCCACTTCTCAACATAAACATTCACGAGTTCGTAAGTGGTCATAACTCACAAATACAAAAAACTCAGGACGGTGCGGTGATCCGTGTTGTTCTAAATAATACGATATACCTACTCCCTGAATACACATAACATACCTCGACCTTCATAACAAAAACTTCCAGCTGATAAATTACGATATAAATTTGAAAAGGTACTTAGTCCGCTATCAATACACGTTGAAATGGTACTATTTAATTTAGTTGGTTAAACAAAGACGATCACTTCATTCGTTCATTTCGCAATTCGTCTGTTCCGAAAATTAGACTGTGGGTTCCGATCGAAGTGTCCGCGCCCGATAGTAAATTAGAGTAGCCTTGACTGCTCCAATTCGGTCGAACTTCGTTCGGGCCCGAAAATTCGGAGGAAGGAAACTAGAGTAGACCTCCTGTATCGTGAGGACCCATGACAATTGTCAAGATCGGATATGACAACATATTAACAATTCCACAGAGAGTATAGAGTTGAAATGATTCTATGCCATGGAATGAAAACTGTTTGGCTAGTTTTTTTGAATGGCGCATGTGTAATGATGTATTTTAGGTCACGCTGAGGAAAACTTTGTGTTAGTAAAACTGTGTGTGTGTTAAAGCAAAATATGGAGAAACACTGACGTGCATATATACTTCATTTATAATAAATTCATATAATTCTATGTAATGTAATTATAATATACTAAGTCTTAATCGATGAAGTTACCGTTTTCTATGAAATAAGTTAAAGTATTTTTTTCAAACATCTTTATTTCTGTTATTCAAAGTAATACCCGTGCAATCAATGTATCTTTGCCAATGCAGTGGCAGTTTATTGATGCCCTTCTTGTAAAAATCAACTGGACGGGAGACAACAAACTATTCAAAGGCATTTTGTACTGTCACTAGAAAATTGAATGTTTTTCCCGTTAAAAAATTGTCCAAATTTTGAAAAAAAAGTACTAGTCTGTAGGTGCAAGGTCTGGTGAGTATGGCGGATGAGGGAAAACTTTCAATCCCAACTCTAGCAGCTAGGAGACTGTTTTTTGTGCAGTATGGGGTCGCGCGTTGTCGTGAAGGCGCAGCGGGGACGACCGATTGAACAAAGCTGGTCGCAGACAGACGTGCGAGCTTCTACATAATTGTCTTCAGTTCTTCACAGTACACACCTGCAGTAATGCTCATGCCATTTTGTAAAAAGCTGTGATGAATCACACCGGCACTAGACCACCAAACAGTGACCAGCACTTTATTAGGGTTTGTTTTTCGTTTAACACATTGCTTTGGTGCTGAACCAGGATCTAACCAACTTTCTGAGCGCTTTCGATTGTCGAACAGAATCCATTTTTCATCACAGGTAGCAATCCGGTTCAAAATTCCTTCATTTCTGTGCCTGTTGAGCAACGCAAGGCAGGTCTCGGCGCGTACGTTGCGCTGGCGATCGTTAAGTTAGTGGGGTATCCATCGATCAAGCTTATTTACTTTACCAATTTGTCGTAAATGGTCCAATATTGTTTTAATGATAACATCAAAAGCTGCTGTAGTTCAGCTGTAGTTTGAGAATCATCAGCTTCCACAATTGCGTTCAATTCATCATTAGGTATTGGCCAAAGTGTCCGGACGACCACGGGGTTCATTATTCAAGTCATAATTTCCAGAACGGAAGCAGGCAAACGAATAACGGGTTGTGCGTTCGTTTGTTAAGTTCTCTCCGTAAATGTTGTTGATGTTACGTGCCGTTTGTGCCACATTAGTGTCACGAACTCATATTCCATAATCACACGAATTTTTAAAGCGTCCATTATGACGACAAATTTTCAAATGTAATGAAAACACAACGCTTATCAATAAACGAAAGACTGACTTTGTAAAAAGAATGTCATGTTTTTAAAACAAAATTAATTTGAATTTAGTATTCACAGCCAATCAAATTTTTTTTGTTTGAAACGACCAGTACTGAAGAATGGCAACTTCATAGGTGAAGACCTAATATATGGAGTTCTTCTCAAAATGACGCAAAAACTGAGTCACTCCACGGTCTACGTGCGCCAATAAATCATTTCATCATCACTCATCACTTCAACTCTATACACTCTATGGAATTGTTAATATGTCATCATGGTCTCGTCTATCAATATTTTGAAAAATGAATAACCATTTTTTTTTTAAATTAAATGAACAAAAGTAGTTTCTTATTTTGAATCCTAGTTTCAATAGAAAACAAAAACGGTACGTTAGAAAAAGTGGTCTTGCCCAATTAATAGTAAGGATATTGAAATATACCTGTATTTTACAAGGGGTGTCCTCAAAACTGTCTTTACTGAGTCCAACTTCGTTCAACACCTGAAATGAGCATCAATACATTGTTAAATAAATAAACGTCAGTGAATGTCGGTGATTTATTTTCACCAAGTCGGTTTTCTGCCTAACGTTTACTGCTGGCGCGCTGTTGACGGCTGAAGCAGTCCATGTATGTCACTAAGACATTGATGTTATGATAACCGAGTGGTAGCGAACTTGCTTCGTGTTTAGAAGATTGTGGTTCAGATCCCAGAAACTGGCATGTACCAATGAGTTTTTTCTAACTTAAGTACATAATTATCACTGACTCCATTCCTCGGAGAGCACGTTAAGCCGTCAAGTGCCGTCGGTCTCGGTTGCTATCATAAGATGGCAGTCATTAAAATCCACTAACCCGCACCGAAGCAGCGCGGTGGATTAAGCTCTAAGCACCCTCATCCCGAGGAGACACCTAAGCCTCTGCAGTTGGGCATAATTGGCTGATATAGTTTCTATTACAAATTAGATTCCGACCTGCAGTTACTGTTTAGTGCGGTCCGAGTATCCCCATCCTAAATCTTCCTGCATATCATAAATACATGTATTGGTGGTTCAATCTAGGTTAAGTAAATGAAAATGAATGGACGCTTACGTTTAGTTTGTCCTGTAACAAGGGCCACATGTAGTCGTCAGAGGTGCCCCTAGCCAGCAGATATCGTGCGCAGACGCCACCTTGCCGGCCGATGCGGTGCGCTCGTGCTTCCGCTTGTATAAGAATCTTTAAGTTGTTATTAAAAAATATTAAATGAAATTAATTGCCGTGCAACGATTTTATATATGTGTATAACTTCATGGCGAATTAAAAATTGTGATAAAAGCTATTTTTGAATTATTAAGTTCAACGCCATGATAAGTAGGTACATCTAATTTTTTTTTTTTTTTTGTTAAACCTATGCAAATATAAACAAATTTTACTTTAAAAGATTATAGCAAACAAATGTATGAGAAAATGCTGTGGTATTCAAACTCAACATCTAAAAATTTATTTGTCTCAAAGGAGCTTCTTAACCTTTTCATTTAGAGACAGCTAAAATTCTGTGTAACGCCATTTTTTTTTTAATAGCATTGCGCTATAGACACTACATTATATGGATGGGAGACCTATAGACAAACAAAAAATATTATTTGACATAATGTCTTGACACGTCATATTACAGAGATAAAAAGAAGCAAAAAGAACCAATGTAATCTTTACATCGTGATCTCCCATTTTTTCTTTAACTCAGAGAAAGATCAACAGGAAATTCTTATGTACTAGACTTGTAAATAAAAGGCAAAAGACCAATTACAGGTCCTAATAAATGGAGTTAAACTAGTAGTAAATTTTAAAACAAAAATTAAAATTACAGATCCAGGGTCTTGCCAAAAGGTTGAAACCCTTTTCATATGACATTAACTCTGACAAATAGCACACTAACACAATACGCGCGCTAATTTCGGTAAGTATGTCTAGTGAGAAACTTACTCCTGGATTCCAATGCAATTCAGCAAATAACACTATGTCGGCAGCGGTGAGCGTAAGCCCTGCGCTGGCGGCTGTGATCGACAGAACTGCACAACGACAGGATTCCGTAAACTGGAACTTGTCCACCAGCTCCTGGACGGAAATAGTTGTTATCGGTATTTAATTTTTCATAAAGAGACAGGTAGGGTCATATGGCTTGTTTTTGGCCAGGTCTGTCTAAGATTTTTTTAAAGTATTTAAAATCTTGGGTTTCACAGGTGTTCCTTATCACAACACTGTTGTTGATTTGCCTACATCTAATAAATTTTGTTGTTTACCGTTTAAAAGCAATGCAAGTGTAAAGGATTGTTTGGTTATAATATTTCAAAGAGGCTCTAAATTTTACATTATAAGAGCTTCTGAAGGTTTTTTACCCCATACTAGGCTTCGATAATCAATCATAGATTAAGGCTTCAACACATCACTACATATTATAAAACAAAGTCCCTCGCCGCGTCTGTCTGTCTGTCTGAACGCGATAAACTCAAAAACTAACGAACGGATCGGCATATTATTGACACCAATGGACAGAGTGATTCAAGAGGAAGGTTTATATGTATAATTTATTAATGTTTTGTGGAAATTCCTTGAAATATGACGATTATTGTTAAAGAAGTCGGAAAAAAATCAAACCGGCTGGGAGTTTTTTATCGAAAACGCTGCCTAATTCCTTTGAGATATAACGAAATAATGTATGGAGGAATTGTGTCTCTTATAACACTAAAGAAAAGTCCGCGATGGCATATGTCTATCTTTTATGGATAGCTTACTATACCTAATTTTATGTTTAAAAAATGGTGTCATATGATGAGATAATTGGAAAGCAATTTATACGGATACAGTATTAATTCTTATCAAATGAAATACGTTATTTGCCTTCAGCATCTCATGCACATTATGATTGCCCTTTACACCATAAAGCATAAAGCAGCAAGGCGCCGCGAGCCGCGCCGGCCGGCCATACCGGACGACGCGACACGGGTGGTTAGGCTAAAGTTATCAATGTTGTATACAAAGAAATATTGTAGTTTGTTTTTATGTATTTATTCTTTACTTTTTTAAATTTATAGGATTGGAAATAAAATACATTAAAAATACTCCAAGTACGATGAACTTACGTTATATTTAAATCTAATTAAATCCAATTCACTTCTTCGACGCAACAAGCTGATACGACACTACGACAAAAAAAAAACATTATGGCTTATATGCTCTGCTACCCGTGCGAAGCCGAGGCGGGTCGCTAGTAAAACTATAAAATAAGTTTGTTTGTGACAATGTAAAACACAACCAATCGGTTTAATTTTTTTGGCATAGAGAAATAAAATTTACTGCAGTATCCATTGCAGTAGAGGTAGCATTTAGGTTGTTCCGTCCAACCACCTAAACACTAGTTTTCTGGTATATACATTGCTAGTTTGCGAACGAAACAGTTCGCAACGACCCTCTGCGGACCCCCCAATTATCTGCATCAAGGCATCTGCATTCACACACGCTATTTTGGTGCACAGTCAATTCATAGTTCAAAGTGATACTGCGTACTACAAGGCGCGGCCTATAGAATTACGTTGTTTGGTATACTACATTTTAATATTGGGTTACTAGAAAAATTCGTTCACATTTTTGACGCTCAAGGACATTGTCACAAAACTGTTAGCTCCTATACACACGTAACGTTTTGATGTTGTGTGACAGAAAAAATTTTAGCAAATATGTGAGGATAAAGTCCATGTCACGTGGGAATCGGGTTTCACTTGGAGAAATGTGAACTAAGAACGAGGTGGTATACTTTCCTTAAAGTATATCTGTATAAATCAGACATATAGAATTAATTTAATATGAAATAATACTGGCTGGTAAAAATTTTTGACAGCTAATTCTATACGGTTTTTCATGGTTAAAACTTCATTGCGTTTCGTTGCATACTTATATTGTATCCTGAATTTGACTTCACTAAAAAACATATTTAAACTTTAGTTTAATTAATAACAGATAATTTAACTCAACACTAACCGCCCTTGTCGCAGTTGATGTGGATCCCACAATGCAGATGTAATGGGTACACAACTCATCCAGTGTACAACATATAGCTTCAATCATATTTTTGTGGTGGGCAAACACTAAGAACTTGCCCGTGGACTCATCACGGACCAATTGTTTGAGGTATTTGCTGAAACCGTGTATTTTGTTATAATACTGCATCAAATTAACAACGTAGGCCGCTAGATAAATTTTGTCGTACGCCTGATCGAAACAAGACAAAATTTGTTTGATGGTAGTATAATAAACTTCAGTGCATTAGATTACTATACGCGTCACCAAACTAAAAGGCTCTCAAGTTAGCACCAGATACTTGCGCAAATACCAAAAATATGGGAAAGGGGAGGTGAGGGCAGTTGGCGCGGCGAGACGGGTCAGCCGCGAGAGCAGTGGCCCTACTCTGATTTTTCACGCCACGGAAGTAGCGCCGAATACGTTCCGTTTCAAAAATCCGGTCGCTAGGGCTACGGGCGAGGGTACGAATTTTTGAAACGGCGCGTATTCGGCGCTAACTCGGGGCTGCGTTAATTTACCACAGTACAGCCGCAGGTCGCATCCCTCGCACCACGCGCTGTCTATGTACAGTCGACATCCGCGCCGCGTCAGTTATTATTAATTATATTTTGTTACCGTTGTTTTTGTGAAATTATTATTATCGTTATTTAGTATTGTTAATTGTTTTGTTACACTGTGTTAGATATACATTGAATACAGGGTCATTGTAAAAAACTATATATATGACATCGGCAAAATTACGAATAGTGAAATAAAACTAATACAAAATATTTTAATTGATTTATTGAATTAATAATAAATACAACAGAATGGCGACGAGGATAAAAATAAAAAAGTAATAAAAATATAGAATATAAAGAACACCGGTCACCTCCCATACTAGCTTGGACCTAATTTTTAGAGTATTTGTATAAATATAATAAATGCTAGATTTGATAAGTATCTATAGGAGTATTAAAAATAATCATATATTAATATTATCGATACGAAGTCAGAAATAATAAATATCTACAAAAAAAAAAAACTCCAGACATGGCTGTATGGCCATATGAGCACTTCCCCGTGGTCCCATTGGGTTGACTCATTAATGGGACCAGGGACAAAAATTCCCCTGTGGTCCCATTAGCTAGTGATGAAATTAAAATTATATTTTTGTCGAAAGTTTGTATTCATGTTTGTATTGATTTCGCCGTCATGAACAACAGAAATAATAGGATCAGCGGAATTCATATTATAAAGATTTAGGCTTGAATATGGAGATCTCTTACTATCCATATTTATTTTTTTAATTGCATAGACTAGCAAATGCGATATGATCAATGTGCATTATAATATTTTTTAATTACTACCTACTACTAGATAGGATGAATTTTATGGTAACATGCAGTGTAATACTTATTTACATTTTACAGATGCCGCCGATAACGACATTTATTAGGTCTATAAAACCGATATGTTTTGATTCTCGCACTTCCGAAAACAATGTGTCTGAGCCGTTCTTGCGTAATCGTTGCGATTGGAGAATACCCATGATCCGTTTTAATGAATAGTTCACCCAATCACTACTCTCTCGCTGTCAAAAGATCAGCCGTCACTGTGCGTCTGATACGAAACAGCCTTTACTTTATTCGAGTTGACTAATCAACATATCCTAAAGGAAACTTTTTCCTGTGGTCCTTATGACCTAGGAACGGATTTCAAATATTTTAAATAATATTTTATTATATTAGGCTACTAAAATATAATAGACTACTGGACTATTTAAAAAATATATGAGAATGAGTTTTCTAAATATATTATAACAGTGAAAGACTCTTAAAAAATAAATCATTATTAAAAAAGTTATGAATGTTTAAAATGTCCTGTAAGACAGAGAGGGTGATACCACACGGCGTTCCTATGTGTGATGAATTCCTTTGACTCTATTATTCCTGTTGTTCATAACAATGAAATTAATACAACGATATAATTACTTTCGATAAAAATATGATTTTAATTCCATCACTAGGTAATGGTACCACAGGGCAAAAATTCACTCTGGACCCGTTAATGGGTCAACTCAATGGGATCACGGAGAACTGCTCGTTCTTTTGCCTTCTTTTCAATGAGATAATATGACTGCGCTATGCTCTATGGGTCATTGATGCATGTAGTTAAATATTTTTTTATTGAGTTAGAGATTATTGGACTATTACTGGACTATCCTTAAGTAGGTACTGAATTGTGGTGATGTTTATGATTAAATAAATAGACAAATTTTTCGTAAACTAATCCACTTTTATTTCAAAAATCCTTTTCGTTTTTTATAGTATATTCTTTTGTGGGAATTTCATTCTTTATTCGTGATTTTATTTCATAAGGAGCGGGATAATTGCACGTTGATTGGCAACCAGCAGCACTTAATCACAACAAAAATAAAATAAAATTGAAGTTTTGAGATTATATACTTACTGAACCTATTTATTAATCATACTTTGGGGTCGTATTTACGCAAGTAAAGCACGGATGAAATGAAATTGCAATTCCTTATTGCTTATTTTGATTGTCCTACTATACAAGCAAACGGAGCGGTAATGTTTTTATTACATAAGTCTGTTTTTTTCTTCGGTACTTCTTTATTTTGGGGTAAACCATGAAAAAAAAACTGTGGTTCATTTTGACTCATCATTGTTTACGAAGAAAAAGTCGTTTCACTTTATTCGTTAATTTACCTTAATTTTTTTTAAATATGTTGTATTTCCATTTATTAGAGTTATTATGAACAGTTAAAATTGACGATATATGCTTATTAAGTTCAACGATTTCTGAAGTTCAAAAAAATGATAGCGAAGCCATTCAAGCGGCCTTTGAGATAGGTGGCGCGTATAGTATTACATTAATGTTTCATAGAAACCTTTTCCATACGAAATGCTCAGATATGTTTAGAAAATATGATTTTTGAATCGAAAATCGTACATTTTGCGAGATTTTCTTATTACATACCATACCATCAGCTCATTAATGGAGCTTAGGCCTCTCTTCGGAATGAGGGGGCTTGGAGCTTAATCCACAATGCTGCTTCAGTGTAGATTGGTGGATTTTAATGACTGCTTTAATTTTATTACATACTTTACTAATATGATTGAGTATTATGATTAAATTAAAACTGTAATTTTCTGAAAATCTGCACTTTTCAATACATAAATCATGCTTACCAAAGATATTTGACTGACCGAATGGCCGAGTGGTTAGAGACCCTTGACTCAAATATTTGTGTGCTTGAACATGTCTATTATATTATTAAGAATATTTAAGTATGTATATCAGCTGTCTAGTACTCCACAATACAAACACTAAATACTTGCTTACTTTGGGACTAGATGGCGCTGTGTAGGATTTCCTTGATATTATGTAATTATTATTATTATATTGGAGTATTTCGGATGGCATAGTTAAGTATTTATAATGTATGTTTTTGCATTTTTAAAATAGTGTATATTTTCGCAAAAAAAAGTCAACATATAAAAATGAAAGTATTAACCATATAGCAGGAATTTTGACCCGCGCCGATTCGTTGAAAAAGGTGATCAGAGCCGCATGCCGCTCTGATGACTTCGTTTTAACATATTGCTCCGCCATTTGAGTTAAATCTAACTTATCTTCTTTACTGAATTGCAGCAATGACTGCTCCAAGAAGACTGACTCTCTGTAATTCAATGAAAATTATTTTAGTAGTTATGTAACATAATCTTATTGTTAATAAATACGTCACAAGAGTGAATTGTATTACTTCGTGGAATAACGTCACCACAAAGGCGCATTCAAAAAGTGCTTGTAAATTGTAAATAAATAAGCTTCAAACCATCAACTTTGCATTGCTTGAGTGAAAATTTATTATTCTTTAATAAATATACTATATATAATATAGATATATTTCTTTAAATATATCGTTTCTGGCAAGTAGTTTGCACGCTAAATCTACACCGTTTAACGCTGACTTTGCCTGCGGTAGCTACGCTGTGCGAGGGGATTAATTTCATTCTGTCAATTAATACCTATTGAACACTGGACTAAATTGACAGTGCGGAATCGCCTTTTGCGCATCGCGCATCTACCACAAGGAAGATCAGCGCTACGTATGCTTGTATACTCTTAGCTTCCAACATGCGCTGTGAGTGTCAATTTCTGTGACTTAAAGTTAAACAGAGGTTTTCATGTGTATTAAGTTTTGTTGCCGATGCTTTGCTTTCAGAAACTGATACTGTCTATGACCGATACGAATGTCCACTACTTTGTAGTCTAGAGTTCAAATTTCGCCAGAACCTCTGATACAGTTGTATGAAAGTTAATACTTGTTCTAATTTGTAAATCTATAATGAAAACTATGCTTTCAAGGCATTGTAATTAATCACCTAGTCTTATCCTGTAGTGTGGTGAGCACCTGTTCCTTGGTGCGCCTGATTAGGAACTTCCTCTGGAGAATGACTTGTAATTCGGTTAAATTTGAGCAACCACTCATATCCCAGCCGAAATTCGTGAGTTTGCCGGCGCAGTATCTTTTGCCTTGTATGAATAAAACGAACAAATATTAAAATGCTCAACATTTATGGAATTAATTAGCAAAAATGCTAAATAATTTATAAAGCAAATGGGGTATGAATAATATTACAAATAATTGACCTTATATGCTTTAGTTTTAATTTAAATGTTGTACAAAGATATTGAAAGCCAAACAAAATTATTGAAGTATTATTATTAAAGTACATATTTTTATTGCTAAATTGCTGTTTTCAAAATAATTGACACACAGACATGAAATTTCTATATAATTTGTAGTAAAATTATTAACTTTAAAAAATGTAATAGGTATAAAAATAAAACCTAACACTATTTGTTTGCATCGACTTTCAAAATACTTTCACAATTTGACATCATATAACATACAGCTCGCGCTAAACTTTTAGTTCGCTCTGAATATAACGGGGGTGCGTTTTTCGCGGTAGCGGTACGGAGCCCGCTCTCGGACCTTTTACATTAATTTTTCCTACTGCGACGCTAGTCGTTTCGACTTCAGAGCGAGCAAGAAGTTCGATGCAAGCTGTACTATACCATATTCCGTGTATCCCCCAAAGAAATTAGGTTCTATAATGTTGAGTTGCGTGTACAATTCGGCGGGTCGGCTCAGAGCGGGCGTGCCACTTAGTAAAATAACGCGTTTTGCCGATCGGGAAATCGAAGCTAACGCCACCGTACACTGCGCCTTGTGAGACTTAAGGTAATGAGATTCGTCCTGTAAGCAAATAATAGAACGTTTAGTCTAGTGGTCGGAGACGCCGACCGCCGACCCAAAGGTAGCAGGTTCGATTCCCACCGGGAAAAATATTTATGTACATGAACATGTCTGTTTGTTCTGTGTCTGATTATAAAATGTCTATATATGTATTATAAAGATATTTAAATATGCATATCTTAATATAAGCTCTGCCTAGCTTGGGACTAGATGACCGTATTTGAGATGTCCAACATAATATTATTGCTAGAGTATACTCGGTGTTCGGCTGCACCTAGTTTAAACTTATAGAGTGAAGAGCTTACCGAACCAAACAAAAAATTTCACGTGAACAGATGGCGCAAACTAATGGCTACCGCGAAAAAAATGTTTTAAGTTTCATTTTTTTTTTAGTTTTTCTTTGTTTCTGTAAGCTCTACACGTTCTATAAGTTTGGACTACAATACGCGCCACCGATGTATAAGGCCGCCGGCTGTACGCACTCGCCGAGCGGAGGCGAGCGCCAGAGGCAGCGCTATGCAGGTAAAAGAGAAGGAGGGATGCATTCTCTTTTACTCGCATAGGCGAGTGTGTACAGCCGGGGGCCTTTTACATCGGTAACGCGTATTGTGCTTTCAGCCAAGCACAAGGTATAGGTTTGCAGTTTTGAATTGCAATGAATTTCGCGCCCGAACTGACATAGAAAAGATTATATTTTCAGAAAACGCCATAATTAAGAAGATTATTATATGCCTCACAATGCGTAATCCCAGCTGGATTACGTTTAGTCATAGTAGACAGACCAGCTGAGGTTCTAACTTGCATTCGCAAAACTAGAGATCAAGGGGAACCTCTGTGCCAAGTTTAACAAAAATCCGTTGAATACGAAATAATACCGTTTGAGCGGAACAAATGGGCAAACAAGCAAACACTATACCAAAATCATATAAAGTACCAGCGGCAATATTAATAAATCAACAACTTTTAATTAAGATACTTACAATAATAAGAACTCCAAACTTCTTGTCTTTCAACAGCTGTGTATGTATAGTTGTCATTTTGTAGCTTACGATAATAATTTGTATGTGGTGATCTGTAGCTAACTGTGCGTCTCGATTGGTACTCACGGCTACCACAGACAACAAAGGGATAGAGGGCAGTAGTTCACGAATTTTGGTTTGCCATGTCTCCCTGCAATATTAACATAAATTTATTTACAAATTATATCTGTTCATTTGGTGTCATTTAACTGAGTTATTGAGAGTACTAGAAATTACTGGAATAGTAATGTGAAAAAATTAATCTTGAACAGAATGTCAAAAAGTCAAAAAGGAATCCAACTGACTGATTGGCCGAGTGGTTAGAGACCCTGACTGCGGAGCCAAGGGTTTGCTTCCTACCCAGGACAAATATTTGTGTGCATAGATATGTCTATTTGTTCCATATCTGGGTGTAAAAAGTATCTATATGTAATATTATAAAAGGATATTAAAAGGAAAGTACTAACGTGTACCAATGAGTTTTTTCTGATTTAAGTACATTAACTTTCACTGACTATCACTTGGAGAGCATGTTAAGCTGTCGGCCCCGGTTACTGTCAATAGATGGCGGTCGTTACAATCCGCCAACCCGCATCGGAGAAGCTTGGTTGATTGATTTAAGCTCCAAGCCCCCTCATCTTGAGGGGAGGCCTAAGCACCTGCAGTGGGGTACAAAAAGGGTTGATGGAATGGAATGAATGGAATATCAGTTCTCTAATACCCATTATACAAGCATAATACTTGCTTACTTTGGGACTAAATGGTGCTGTATGGGATGTCTCAGTTATTATTATTTACTTGTATAAATTTAGAAATGGTGCTGTGATTGTCAGTTAATAAATTATCTCAAATTTAATGGAAGGCATAAGTTCATCATCATTATCATCATCATCAGCCTGTGTCTCTCCACTGCAGGATATAGGCCTCTCCCAAGGTTCGCCACCACATACGGTCCTCCGCCTTTCGCATCCAACTACCCCCAGTATGGTGTTTCAGGTCACGGTATGGTGTTTAAGGCCGGGGAGCGTCCAACGCTTCGCTTTCCGATACGTTGCATAAGTTGGCATAAGCTGTATGTCCATTATAGAAAATTTCTATAAAAGATTTTCACTTCAGAAACCAGTCTTTTTCTATAAAACAATAACAAATAAGTTATAATAATATAAATCAGATTCCTGTCCATTACAACCTTTTTATAAATTATTAAAATAAGTACTAACATATTTATATGGGTCATATTTTTATTTTTGATGGCGATTATATGTAAATGCTATGCCTAAAGATGGTACAGGTCATTATATGAATATGTTTAAATTTAAACTAAGGCATTATCCATTAGTAGTGCTTTAGTAGTCCGCTGTCAATTTGCTCATATCTGTTACCAGTAGTTCCTGAGATTTGCGCGTTCAAACAAACAAACAAACAAACAAACAAACAAACAAACAAACAAACAAACAAACAAACAAACAAACAAACAAACAAACAAACAAACTCTTCAGCTTTATAATATTAGTATAGATGATCAATTTAAACAAAAAAAATCAAGAAACAGAGATTGATAATGTACCATTCAAATGAAAAACTGAATATGGTGCTGTAATTAGTAATTTTTAGTGGTGGATAATATAGCTTAAAGCATTATTTAAAACGTGTTATTTACGCCCAACGGATTTAGTATAATATATTGGTCCTATTAAATAGCGCGACGCGATCCCGCAGTCCGCAAAATAACATATCACCTCATTGAAGATGTGGTTACAATCAGTATGGGCCAGTCTCTTCTATAGTAGCTGGCAATGGCCAGAGCTTGGAAAGTCTTGCCTAATCCCATGTCATCTGCGATCATACATCGACCTGATTTCGCTATACCAAATCTGGAAATTTTTCAAGAGTATGATTGAATAGCCTTATAGGTACATGAGAAGCATTAGATGTAAACATTGAAGTGTATAGTTTTTAAATTATAATAAAATTTTCTGGCTTTAAGGTGTCCCTGTGTGGACGTCATAACTCCAACACGCACGCGGTCTGCACGCATACGAGCTCATTCGCAAAATCGTGCAAAAGAGCTAGGGTGCGGAAAAAAGAGCCAGAGACGGCTCCCTAAGTGATGCACCCCAAGCTATTTCTCCTCCTGCGCCGCCTCTACACGGCAACCCTTCGTAGGTTGCGACAGAGCGAGATTCAGACGGAAAATCGAGCGGCCGCAATACCCAAGACTTGATCCAGCTCTAGCGCATTTTTGACTGTACAGAAACCAATCGAAATTCCAAAAATATCATACACAATCTCCTTAAAACGTGCTAGGTTTGGCTTGCAAAAATTCGATTTCATTATTTGAGTAGATTAGAGCTGGCAAATCTTGGGTAAAATGGAGGCAAATATTATAGTTTTTGGGAGTTAATAATTAAAATGTTTAAAGAAATTCTAGAATTTTGGTTCAACACAAAACTAGTTTTACCTAAATTAATACCAGATAAAAGAAATTGTCAAGATTTAAATGCATTATAACATCGTAATCCACTATAGTGTTTGTATGGAGAGTTGAATGGGTTGGCCGCTTTTAAGATTATCTATTAAATATGGCAATATTGGCAATGTAGGTTTATTATTTAAATCTAACGGTGAACAATATTTTTGTCATAATTTTTATTGTTGTTTTTATTGTCATTATATTTGCACCAAAATGCATTACATAATTAATAGGTAAGTACTTTGACAGAAAATATAATTCAACCAAGAATTCATAGCAGATTTCCTTTTGATATCTCGTTTAATTAATAAGTAATTGATGAATTGAAATTGATGACATCCAATCTGCCTATTGGTAACAGGCCTGATCTGGAGCAAAAAGTCGAAGCGCAATAGGAAAAACCGGCCAAGTGTAAATCGGTCTCACACATGAACGGTTGCGTACCACCATACAATATAAAAAAACGAGCGCGACATTAATCGAACTTAACCATTAATCGTTATCATTATATAATTCAAGAATTCTTGTATAAATATATTTCATTTTTATTTCGTTAGTTATTTAGAAGGCGCTCGATCCTCTCTGGTTAATCCGAAAAGTAATAACATGAGTACACTGATAGCTAGAGACAATTTTTATTATTTATTTTATTACACTGAATTTTAGTATCGATTGTGAAGAGAATAAGCTCTGCAAAGGAATGCAAATAACACGCTATCTGTCATTGTATATGGAATTATTATAAAATTTTTACTTATAAAAGTACATTTTATAAGTTACTCTATATAAAAAAAAAAAAAATTTCCACATATTGTGACACCTGAATTCCCCTCGAGCCTAGGCGACCGGTCAACCGGTTTCGCTTGACCGCACGATAGCCGAAAAGCGGCAGTGACCGATAGACATCTGGGTGTGCGCTCGATAGTGTGTGTTATCGGAGCAAGTTTTAAATCTGTTCTTATCTTCTCTTACGCAAGAAAATTTCTCTAATACGTTGAAAGGAACGTGAAGTTTACGTATGTAATATGTGATTAATAATTTCCAAAGTATTACACTTACGAATCCTGAAAGCGGAAGCTGTGGGAAAGGTCACCTCAGTGTACTAGGTCGAGTGACGGGACCACAGCCCGCTTTTTGATAACATATAATTCCAGACCATACCCGTGCCGAGCTCCTGTCGGGCTCCCACGACACAGGCCAATCTTCCTTTGTTGTGTCTATTTATACCATACTGGTTTAATTGCCTTTCCATGTTTTTAAGTTTTAATTTATTTTTACTTATTTGCGCTATCGTCCGTTGTTTCCAGATCCTAACCTTGTAGTTTTAATATTTTTTTTTATTTCGTTCTTTTTCTTAACGTAATTAACAGTTTGTTATTAAGTAGTTTCCCAGTTTTTATTAGTTTTATTTTTATTACTATTAATTAAATGTTTTTTATTTAAATTAACTCGTTTTTAATTTTAAAAAAAAAACTAGTATTACAATATCCATAAAAAACGGTTTAGCTGGTAGAGGAGGGGACACATGACTCTAACAAAAATTAGAACTTTAGGGGTGCATTTAATCAACAACTGTTGACTAAAATAAAAAAAATTGTTTGAAACCTTGACATTATTTTTTAAGACCGTTCATTTGGTACCTCTTGTGTTAATATACGATGATTTTTTTTCGTACTTCAGTTACATGTATGGCGACCTATCCCAAAAAAAATTTTTCATAATTTCACTATGTCATTGTGTAGCGGTTCATGGATTAACCTACTTTCCAAATTCCATCCATATATTGCCAATAGTTTCCGAGAAAAACCCCAGACAGACAGACGAACGGACATAGTGAAACTATAAGGGTTCGTTGTTTGCCATTTGGCTACGGAACCCAATAAAATAATAATAATAACATACACATGACAACAACGTCTAGGCCCCAAACTAAGCATTAGCTTGTGTTTTGGGTACCAAGCGAAGACACCACATACATATAAAATGGGGCATCAGAGGGTCTAGAGCATGTTCCGCACCTACACAACGTGCATCCGCATCAATTTTAAGTTGAACTAGAAGTTTGGCACTAGCTGTACTATAACGAAAACAAATATTTCTTACCGTACTCCTTTCTCCTGGAAAGGCATTAGTTTGTTACGCAGTGTAGGTTCTATGGGTGTAATGTCCACTCTGTCAGGGTCTATGAGTGGATGTTTTAATAACTGAAAGTGTGACAATGTTTCTTTATTTTGTTATGCATTATTTATCCTTCATTTTTTTTTCATGAAAGTAAGTGATTAGGTAATCATAAGGGATTTACTTAATCAGTTTGTGAACACATACTGATGTCAATATATTCTACTCTACATAATATAATGTACTAAAAGAAGATTTGCTATTCACCTTAATAACATATTTAGGTAATGTTCCTAAAACAATGTGTGGTGCCAGAGGACTCACTTTTGATATCAGTTCCTCATAGTCATCAATTGAAAAGTTCCATAATTTAGAATTAGAATCTGAAACAGACGAAAAATTCAACATTTTCAACTATACTACATTGATTAATAATTTCTGAAAACCAATTACTTAGTTTTTTTTTGGGCAGCTTTCTATAGAGGAAATAATATAAATTATGTTAGTAACGACTTTATTGTATGTCTTGAGCCGAGTTATATCCAATTAATAATGGTTTTTGAAGAGGAAAGAGTTATTTATATATTGAAAAAACAAATTTGAAAAACATTGCTTAAGATAATCCCTAAAATGTGAGTAAAACAAAAAAAAAATAGAATAAAAACCGAATATATGCTCCAATTACAGTTACAATCCACTAGGAACATAAAAATTGAATTTTCACCCATTACTAAAGTCAGGTTACAAAATTCTTTCATTTAATTTGAATTAGGGTATATAAACAGTGTTGTCAATATTTTGTTTTCGTTGTGATAGTGCTATCTATTGTTATAATGTTCTTTTTATGTATTGGCGGCTTTGTAAATTTTGTTTGTGTTTAAAATTGATTTGATTTTTTTTTGCTATGTGTTAGCATTTCTGCATGGTAATTTTTTTGTTAAACAGTGTTTCTTAGCATACTTTACTGTTTTCAGTTTACTATAATTTTGAAGTCACGGTTCCTTTTTGTGAAGTCAACCTATATTTTTTTTTTCAATTTAATAACATTTTGAGTAATATATTGATAATAAAAATACAAACGAAAATAAAATTGTTAATAAAGTTACAGTACATTACTACAACTTATTGTCAATAAGTCTAATGCCATTCTAATTTGATGAAAATAATATTATAGTAGATACTGAAGCTCCACAACATATTTTATTAGGGAAGGTAAGTAACATACACATAGAATCATAAAAGTTGTAGGTACAAAAAATATGAAAGAAATAATATTACCATATGATTTTGAGGGTATAGTTTTAAACACATTTACGAGAGGGCCACTGAACTCTGATGGCTTAATTTCAAATCTATTTTCCGATATTAAATATACAGTGCCATTAACAACTTTAGCATTTGTACCACAATTTTCTGTTCTTGCCTTGTTTGTGACTGGTTTAGCATAAGGGTGATATTGTTTAATATTAAATGAAAGATTATGTGTAGCTGTATCTACAGTTTGTTCTACTCTCACTGCTTCGACTGTAGAACTTGAAGAATAACATTGAAAATTGTTTTTAAAAAAATTGTTGCGTTTTTTAATTGCAGTTAATCGTTTTCGTTCAATTTCTTCACTTGTACAGTAACTCATGCCGATACGTCTAAGCTCAATTATTTATAACTGCAAACAATTAAATTCACAAGATTCTTCATAAAATCCTATAGCTAAAAACAGCTAAAATCAAATAATTAAAATCAACCAACACAACCAACCAACCCAACCAACACACAATCAGGCATGACAATCTTAGAAATATCACTATGGTAATTAGATACTATAAGTGTGCAAACTTAAGAAGACATCGAGATCTTTTAATTTGCTTATAATCAAGTTTCTTTTCAATTCAATAGCATTATAATTTTGTTTCAAAGTCCCCAATACAGATACCAGCACTAGACATCATAGTTTTACTATCTTAGTGTAGATGACGCTACACCCGCAAGATAATTATTTTAGGGTGATCAGCTTTTAAATATTTTTACGGATTTAGTAGATTTCCTTTATTCAGGTTCTTTTTCAAACATAGCTTAAATTCATTGACTTACAATATAATGGCTAAATAATTATTGAAAGAATTCTCTAGTGTTCTTAAATGTCATTAATGTATAACTGCGTGTCGGACCACTCGTTTCGTAGTTGCGCGTCACAATATGTGGATTTAGAAGGGGACTGATTTTTTGATTTTATGAATATAGGTACCTATTTATTTTATAAGTCAATCGACTATTACTTGCTAACTTGTTAAACCTATTTAGCTGTTATAATATTCCTTTGAACTTAGTTACATATATAACTGCCGTGAATTTTTCGCATAGGTATCCAAAAACACCCGATTAGCTGGCAGGGGACAACGCTTGATTCTAACAATAGTTTGCTCTTCAATGCTTAATATTTCGCAAATGGATTCATGCATCACAAAATTATTTTCATAAACCCGCAAAATTTTGAACTCTACCTACCCCACATTATAGGATAAATGGGAAAATAAAATCTATCCTCATTTTTCGAATTAGAGTTCTTGTTGGCTACGGAACCCTAAAAAAAGAATAAAAATGCTTAGATTAATACAATTATATTGAATTCTTATACAGTTACATTACAAATCTTTTCGAATTAATAAACAGAAATGAGTGGCTATTGTTGAGTTTAATAGGTACCAGAAATATTTATTTATAATTTTTTTATTTCTTTACACATTTTTGCGTTATGGGAGAGTCTGGTGACTGGACAAGCACAGCAAGTTCTTTCCTGTTTCCCAGACTACCAGATCCCCCAAGCATTGCTAAAACTAAATATATTAATTATATATAGTAACAAATTAAAATTAAATCAATTATTAAAGCAGCATATAGGGAGAGGACAGACATCATTCATATATTTTTCCAAACATGCTCTGCGATAATAAGTATGTGAATGGTGGCTATTTGGGTGTGTTTATGTGTGTGTTTTATATTCGAGCGTATACATGTCTGTCTGTCTGAACACGATACACTCAAAAACTATCAAACGGATTGGCATATTATTAACACCAATGGACAGAGTGATTCAAGAGGAAGGTTTACGTATACAATTCTACCCGGCTAGGAGCTTACATTGAAAACGCTGCCTAATACTTTTGAGATATAACAAAATAGTGTATGGAGGAATCTATCTCTTTTATAGGACTAAAGAAAAGTCCGTGATGGTATATATCTATCTTTTATGAATAGCTAACTATACCTACTACTATACCTATATACTATTTTTATGTTTAAAAAAATGATGTCATATGATGAGGCAATTGGGAAGCAATTTATACGGATAAAATTTAGATCCTTATCAATGGAAATACGTTATTTACCTTCAGCATTTCATGCACATTACGATTGCCCTTTACACTATACAATTTAAATTAATATCTTAGGAGCTACTGCGAAATATAAATATCGCGCGACAAGCAGCTGGGCACCACACCGGCCGTCCATGCCAGACGACGCAACACGCATGGTTAGACTGAAGTTATCAATGCAGTATACAAAGAAATATTGTCGTTTGTGTTTATGTATTTCTTCATTACTTTTTCAAATATTTGTATAAGTAATTGAAAATAAAATACAATAAAAAATACTCCAAGTAGGATGAACTTACGTTACATTTGAATCTCATTAAATCCAATCCACATGTTCGACGCAATAAGCTGATATGACCCTATGCAGAAAAAACACCCGTGTGAACCCGGGATGGGTTGTTAGTTTTCAAATACAATAGATTGACTGTAATAATGTTTGTTGAGTATTATTACAGATTCTTTATCAAAATATTCTGTTTTAGACATAACACTGTTTTATATTAAAGTAAACTGATTGTTAAATTTTTGGTAAGCAATAAATACAAACTTTATGACTAATTACATTCATTTGATTATTATTTACTTTATTAATTTATTTCGAATCCACAAACAAATTAAATCTAAAAACTGCTAAATCCTCAACTAAATTAAATTTTCACCATGAAAAGCTGCTGAATAATCGTTTTTCTGAATTTTATTTGATATGTAAAATTATTAAGCGTCGCAGTAGGTAGCATGACATAAAAGTACGGAGGAGATGAAGCGGAGGTCGGGTAATTCGCATGCGCTCTCAGCGGCCGCCCCCCCCACCATGCTGTCCGCGTCGTTGTTCCCATGCTGTGCCTGCGCATTGATTGAGTCATATACAAGAGTCATTCGCGGCGACTTAGAGCGGCAAAGATTGGTGCGTTATACTGTACGAAAAAAATTCTTTTTCCCTCATTGCACAATTGTAACTGCACCTACATTTCAAATTTATTTTACCTCTACCAGATGATTTTTTTGTTTACCTATCAAATTTAAATATAATATTTTGTGCTCCATACGTGTTTATTAATAATAAGTTTGTAGATCATAGATATCAAAAATAGCACGAAGTAAGAAGTTGGTAGAATGGTACACGATTAGTGTCATTATTTTTGCTTGTTGTTTCAAGGTTGTTTTGATGGTTGTGTTCAATGTCACTGCATTGTTTGAAGTTCTGTTCATAGGTGGCAATATTAAACTTCTTATTTTTTACTATTTCACGTTAGATGGCGCTGTATTTAGTTCCAAGGCTCGCGCACTTTGGCGCTATTATCGCATTTCCTCTTTTTACGGCGGAGTTATATCTCTATTAAAACTAATAACTACAAATTAAAGTACTCTGTGCACACAATATCTCCTTTTTTATTGGCAATTGTACTAATTGCCGTACATTTGTGACAGCGTCACGTCCTTAAATAAAACGAGAACATCAAATTGTACCAGCACAGCTTAAAACTTTTTTTTGGGGTAATATAATATATTCACCTGCTTAATTTTGTGTGTAGTAAAACCATAGTATAACTCGTGAACAAAACAACTAATAATTTTCTTCCCGTCTGTCCTACTACCTACTACAACAAACAGTAGAACAACGGTGATTCGAATAGTTTCTTATTTTGAAATCATATTTAAACTGATATTATAGAAAAGTCATATGAGACAGTAGTATGGGATTTCGATGAGGGGGTCTCAATTTTGAATCCGTACATACCTACATATTATCACTAGGTACATATTATAAAACGAAGTCCCCCGCCGCGTCTGTATGTTTGTCTGCTTGAACGCGATAAACTTAAAAACTACCAAAAAGATTTTCATATGGTTGTCACCAATGGAGGGAGTGGTACAAGAGAAAGATTTACGTGTATAATTTATTAATGTTTTGTGTAATTTGGCTAAAATATGACGATAACTGTTGAAGCCCCGAAAAATTCAAATTCTCAAAAATACCTATAAAATACCCATTGAAACAACTTAAGGGCCGTGGTTGTTTTGCTGGGTCATTAAGAAAGCATGTCCTTAGGGAAATACGTTTAATTTTATTTTTTTAATTCGTATCAATACCTATCGAATTTACGGCTCAATATTTTCAAAAACAAAGAACCGAGACTGAAATCACGTTTTTCAGAAATACATTCTAATACAACTAACCAAGATATCAAAAAACAAAGACATACCCGCCCTGTGACAGTATTTCTCCTATAACATATATTTTTTCTGTATATTGATACAGAAATACAGCTAGGATTAGATACGGGCCGAACCCTTTTTTGTACACGTATGAAAAGCTTGCCCCCTTAAGAGTCTTAAGAAGTCCGTGATGGCATATGTCTATCTTTTAAGGATAGCGTACTATATCGACCTATTTTAATCTTTAAAAAAATGGACACTTATAATTGGTATTTGGGAAACTCTTTACATAGATACGATATTTAATCCTTATCGAATTAAATATGTTAGTTACCTTAAGAATTTCATGCACGTTATAATTGTCCTTTACACCATATAATTAAAATTATCATCTTAGCAGTTATCGCCAAATCAAAACTATCACGCGACAAAATAAATTTAAGCGGTCCACATCGACGCGACACCGTGATGTAATTCGGCTGAATATATCAATGTTGCATACAAAGAAATTATTTTATTTTGTTTTTATGTAGGAATCTATATACTTATTCTTTACCTACTTTATCAAATATTTGCAGAATTGGAAATAAAATACATAAAAAATACTCCAAGTAAGATGAACATGTTATATTTCAAAATGGAATCTAATCCACATGCTAGGCGCAAAAAGCTGATATAGGACACTACGACAGAAAAAAAATTTAAGCATGCTCTGTTATGCGTGCGAAGCCGGGGTGGGTCGTTAGCGTCTACACAATACAACCCTGTTATAGTTTGCAGGAAAGTTTATGACGGATCGGAATACAGCGCTTTAAGCGTGCTTGCGCAGGTACAGTCATATACCCCTTGCTCCACTGCATCCCTCTACACCTAAAACTGGGTACTGCGACGCGACTTGTGCCCATGTTCGGATCCGCCATAAAGTTTGATTGGAACTGCACCACAAATATGTGTCGAATACAATCCGCTGCCCGGTGAGGGGTGCTCTAAGTACATATATAGCGGCTGCAGCATAGAGAAATATAGCTATACATGAGCTATACCTACTTCTCTATGCTGCTATACCTATAAGCTATGCTTACTCAGTTGAGTAGGTATAGCTTTAGTTGGCTTCAATAAAGTACCTACTTATATTGTTGTCGGCTTTTAGTTGATTTACTTTACAAAGCTTCTATGTAATTATTTGAGTTCAATTTCAAATCTTTATTGGTTTGAAAGATGTTACAAGTTAATGAACCTCACAGAAACCTGTAAGGGTAGGTACTATAGCTATAGTCATGTACATGACTCCAATAATTTTCTGTTTAAAAAAAAAATATTATTTTTTACTTTAACAGAACCATTTTGTATTAATCAGGGTCCTCTTTCTAATTTTATTTTTGCAAACGTTTCATTAATCGTTAAATCGTCAATTACGATTAATCGTAATAATTTAAGTATGACTTAAGAGAATGTTCTACAGCGAAAAAAATAACACAAGTGAATCATCAATAAAATACGTGAAATATGAGTCAATAAGAATATAAATAAAGTAGGCACATTTTCAATGTTTCCTGAATTGGTATGTGCGAATTTTCAAACTATACAATATTCCTGTACCTATTAGCATTTTACTAAATACTTTTCACGGAGAGAAGAGAAACAATTTCAAACACTTTATAAGCATTTATTTGTAATTAAATAAAATTACTGTTACAAACTAATATTTAGAAATTAGGATGGGTAGGAGATCTATTTCTTCTAATAGATTAGGAGAAATCTTTATATTTCAATATAATCTAAATCTGTAGGTATATCAAAGTTCTGATCTATAGTATAATTTTCAATGCTATATGTATTTTTACAATAGGATTTAAGTATGAAAATATTTTCAGTCCATCTGTTTATAGCTGTCTTTAAGTTCTGAAATATTTGTATTATTAGTTTATTTAATTTAAAAATAAAATACAAATAAATACAACAATAGTTGTTAAATATAATACTTACTTTTGTTTCCAAATTCAGTTGTTCTAAATACTCAGGATCAGAGTCTCGATACTTCTGCATCTCTTTCTGTAACTGGCTCTCGGTTTGGTTGGCTTTTTCCAAAGCAGAGAGGATTTCAGTTCTTTCATTATTTATTTCTCTATCAACCTGTAAAAGTATTGGTTTTAGATTATTTCACAAAAATATGTTAGTTTAATGGAATCATAAATTAACACTGAATTAACTGATTCTGTAGCTATCGCTTCCTCCGTTTTCTTCAGTTTTTTACAATTCTCCTCTATTTCATTCTGAACTTCCACTAATTTTCTCTTTTTAGCATTCTTAGCTTTGCTGTAAAAATATTGGCAAACTTCAGATATGGGTACATACAACATATTTAAAGTGTAGGAAAATAATACAATACCTAGGAAAAGACCAAAAGTAAACAGATGTGCCAATTTTTTCAGAGTCAACAAGATGGTCATCCACCAATGCTTGGATCACTTCTTTTACCGACTGTAGTGTGATCCCTTTTTGTTTAGGAGCAATCTTTTCCAATTCCTAAAAGTTTAAGCAAAACATGATAAATCACTCTGCAACGTAGTAGGCGACTAGGTTGACTAGATTTTTTACCTTTAGTTGAAAGAAATCTCTACTTTGATGAAAAATTTCTAACATTTTAATCTTCTTCTCCTCAGCACTAAGACCTCTCTTTTTGGACATGACTTGTTTAAATTAATTAGTTAGAGTAAATTTAATGGCTTTAGGTGATCTTTCGAATACTTTTATCAACTTTAATCACTTTTTTATTCAAACTACAGCACATCAAACATTACCCATTCAACTTCATAATTCCCGCCAAAGTGCAATTGACAATTGATCGATAGTCTCTAGGTCTTTAATGGTCTTTAGTCTATAGTAGTGATATATAGTAATAACCATGGTTAACACGGTTAAAACATAAAGGTAGGTATATAATTATAGGTACTAGCGTAAGAGAGGAACACAGTGTGCGAATGACATCCAGCTCTTTGCGGAAATCCTACATGCGAGAAAGAAACACAACAAAATCTGTCATAAAACCTCTTTGAACACATTTAGTTTTCGTTAGCGACTTGTCAAAATAAGGTTCAGCTTTGTTTTCTATTTTGTGCTTTAATCATTCTGAACTACATAAATTAAATCTTGTGAATTACAATGGTGTTGTGTTCTGTTTTAGATTGCACTGTAACATATGATAATAATCCAAATAAACAGAGATTTCACATGTAAGTACTGCCAATAATATACTGTTATCATCATAAAGGTATATATACTAGCGTAAGAGAGGAACACAGTGTGCGAATGACATCCAGCTCTTTGCGGAAATCCTACATGCGAGAAAGAAATGCAAGAAAATCTGACATAAAACCTCTTTGAACACATTTAGTCTCATTTAGACTCACTTGTCAAAATAAGGTCCAGCTTTGTTTTCTATTTTGTGTTATAATCGTTTTGAATTCTACAAAAATTAATTCTTGTGATAAAAATGGTGTAGTGTTCAGTTTTAAATTGCACTGTAACATATGTTAATAATCCAAATAAAGAGACATTTCACCGGTAAGTACTGCCAATTACATACTGTTATCTTAATGCTTATTTTTAAAAAAAGCAATCCTAAATTTACTTGGTTATACATCAGTAGTATACGGTAAATACTTTATTTTGTAAATAATTTGTTATTTTAAACAATTATGTGTACGATACGAAAATATTGTGTAAAATTACAATCAAACAATGAAGCATAGGGATTGCACAAAATGTATCGATATGTCGATATTTTCAAATATAAATATTTTGTTAATTTGATATTACCTAATTGCACCTGTTCCACTGGAATGATGTCGTTAACTGTTTTTAAACATATTGTGAGGTTTATTTAGCCTGGCAGCACATTGTAAGGGAAAGTATGACATCTATACATATATACTACACATAGGGTATATATGTAAATACAAGACTTTTTCAAATGAAAATATAAGATATATACACAATTAATTTTAATCGTTATTTATTTATGATTTAAAATCTGATGCTCTATTTAATTTTAACCGTTATTTATTTATGATTTAAAGTCTGACGTTCTATCTGTTCTCTGATTATGAACGTCGTAAATAATTAAACTTTGAATGACAAAACTACTGTATACAATAGTTTAACCTCATTTTCCTCCAAGAAACTGCGGTGTTAAAAAATGCTTCCTGATAATGATGACTATTTCATAATATCCAGGTTTCCTGTAAACACGGTTAGCATAGAACAATGGAAAAAAATGTTAAATAGAACAGGTGGGACTCCTCGAAAACATTCTTTGGTTTGCAGTAGACATTTTACGGATAACTGTTTTGTCTAACTAAATCACCGACGACTTTTGAAGAAAGGATCTATACCTACTGAATTTGTGCCGTTAGGGGTTTCTTTTTTTTCATATGTGCTTACTAAGTATATTAAGTAATATACTAATAATACTTAATATCTAAAATCAGAGCATTTATGCCAACTGTAATTTCTGTACAGGTCAATCTGAAGACCAAGCGATCGGTGTCAGCGTACGTTTACCGGGATATATCACCAGGACCTTCAACTTTAGAGCCTAAACCTTTATTTCAGCACTAATATAAAATGGATTTGAAGAAAAGTCCATCACAGTGAAAATATCAATTTTAGGCAAATTATCACTGTCTTTTACAAAAACTTGTTCCTTTATATTCAAATAAAACTTAATTACCTATTACATAAAGAAACAAAAGATATTATAGACTAGTCCAAGGCATCCAAGGCATAATTTGTGGTGTAGTGAGACGACGCGACACTCAATCGAGTAGACAATGTGACGTCATGGGCAGTAAGAATCCACCAGTCAAACCGCACGAAAATACATAATAATAATAATAATAATGACGTGCACATTACAACGTCGTGGCCCCAAACTAAGCATTAGCTTGTGTTTTGCGTACCAAGCGAAGACACCACATACATATAACAACCAAGACCCGGTACCAGTATCGATATTCATCATATAAATACTGACCCGACCTGGGATTCGAACCCGGGACCTCCAGCTTCGTAGGCAGGGTCGCTACCCACTAGGCTAAGCGGTCGTCAAATTAATAAATATCAATAATTTATTTCTCAGTCATTTATTGACGAATTTAAGAAAAACTTTCACTGTTTTATTAGTTTTGGTTTATCTTTCAATTCTATCGAGTTAAATTGTATATTTTGAACATCATGAACTTCTCTATTGTAAATGTTTTTGTTTTGTACATTCTCATTTTTTTGTTTACAAAGAGTTAAAATTTTGTTGTTATGCGTTGCAACGTGACGTATTGTAATTAAAAATAAAAATCGTTTATTTATATTGTTTTATTTATTACTTGGCTTGTATTCAACTAAATATTAACATTTCCATAACGATGTTAACGCTTTTTTTACTTCTGCAAATTTTTTATTATCAACTGTTAACAAAAAAAATATTTATTGGAGTAAAGGAAATGGCATTTGAATTGACTGATTGATGATTTGTCATTTTAAAAAACCAAAAGTTAGGAAAAGTAACTCAAAACAAAAATTATGTAGTATAGCAGATTCAAAATAATAAATAGTATTGCCGATTTCGACTTATGATATCGCGGTAATTTCAACGACACATTATCATGAAAGTACTACGTGCTATCGATAATATAAAAAACACCCATGCACATCACTAAAACTGGCTCAACCACATGTGAATTTTGCACACATACTCATTTCCGTTTCGGTCATGCGATGTTTAGATGTCAGTTGGTCTCCTACGCTAGTATATATATGTCTATGGTTATCATAATGCTTATTTTTATAAAAAGCAATCCTAAATTTACTTGATTAGGTATACATCAATAGTATACCTACGGTAAATACTCTATTTTGTAAATAATTTGTTATTTTAAACAATTATGTGTAATATACAAAAATATTATGTAAAATTACAATCAAACAATTTAACATAGGGATTGCACAAAGTCTATCGATATGTCGATATTTTCAAATATAAATATTTTGTATATTTAATATTACCTAATCGCACCTGTTCCACTTGAAAGATGTCGTTAACTGTTTAAAACATATTGGGAGGTTTGTTTAGCCTGGCAGGACATTGTAAAAGAAAGTATGACATCTATACATATATACTACACATATATAAATACAAGAATTGCTCATATGAAAATATAAGATATATACACAAATAATTTTAATCGTTATTTATGATTTAAAGTCTGACGTTCTATCTGCTCTCTGATTAAGAACGTCGTAAATAATTTAACTTTGAATGACGAAGTTACTGTATACAATAATTTAACCTCATTTTCCTCCAAGAAACTGCGGTGTTAAAAAATGCTACCTGATAGTGATGGCTATTTGTCATAATATCCAGGTTTCCTGTAAACGCAGTTAGCAGAGAACAATGGATAAGAATGTTAAATAGAACAGGTGGGACGCCTCGAAAACATTCTTTGGTTTTTTTGCAGTTTTTGCATTTGGTTGGTTTGCAGTAGACATTTTAAGGAAAACTGTTTTGTCTAACTAAATCACCGACGACTTTTGAAGAAAGGATCTATACCTACTGAATTTGTGCCGTTAGGGGTTTCTTTATTTTTCATATGTGCTTACTTAGTATATTAAGTAGTATACTAACGCTGTAGTATATACTTAATGTCTCAAGTCTACTTATATAAGTATACTTATATAAAAATTTCCATAATGATGTTAACGCTTTCTTTACTTCTTTCTGCAAATTTTTAATTATCAACTGTTAACAAAAAAATGTTTATTGGTGTAAAGGAAATGGCATTTGAAAAAAATAAAATCTAGGAAAAGTAACTCAAATTTAAAATTTAGTAAGATAGCAGATTCAAAATAAATAGGATTGCCGATTTCGTTTTATGATAACGCAGTAATTTCTTAGACACATTATCATGAAAGTTCTACGGGCTATCGATAATGTAAAAAACATCTATGCACATCACTAAAACTGGCTCAAACTATGTGAAATTCGCACACATATTCATTTCCATTTCGGTCATGCGATGTTTAGATGACAGTTGGTCTCCAACGCTAGTATATGTATGTCTATGGGTTAAAAGTGTGCAAAAGTTTCTATAAATCGATATTGTTATTCCTAACACATCATAACTCAATGATCTAATAAGTAGTTTAGAGTTCACAGGGCAAAACTAGGAACCAATCAGAATAAGATTTGGTCAGTAAGCAAAAATCTAGCCAATCAGAATTAAGGATATTCAAATTTACTAGAGCGATTCGCGTTTTTGCCAAAACCATCAAAACCCTAACTTCATCCGTGTTTTTGCAAAATCCCTAGGGATTTCGCGAAAATTCGATTTATCAAATCACCCTGCGACATAGGTACATACATGAGGTGATAATGATTTTCTCTGCCCTGTGCTGATCATAGTGTTAATTTTAGGCCATGATTTCTTCTTCTTCTGGTCCATTTCAGGTGATATAAAGTGCAGTGTAGACCTATGTATTTTGTGGTGTAGACGTAATGTTTTAATCAAATGTTATTTGCAATTAGTAAAAAACTATATAAATAAAACTACGTAAATCATTGTACAGGAACTATAAAATTATCTACGTTTATTATTATTTAGAATGCGCTATAAAAAATGTCTACTCTTTGAAAATAAAACTGACGAACGAACATTTTTCTGGCATGAACGAACGTAACCTTAAGTAGCCTTGGACTTTGACATTTTTATCAGCTGTAATTTGTGAGTGGTTTTTGAACTCCATTAGGTGTAAGGTGCTTAAGTTATTTATCTTTTACTTTCTCTTTGTACAACACAATTTTAAAATAATGTCAGAAAAAAGTAGCCCAGTGAAATATTTCTTAAGTGGCGGTTTCGGAGGAGTGTGTACTGTACTTGCTGGACATCCCATGGACACTATAAAAGTACGCCTGCAAACTATGCCTATTCCGAAACCAGGCGAGATCGCTTTGTACGCTGGCACATGGGATTGTACCAAGAAAATAGTCCAAAAAGAAGGCTTTCGAGGACTGTATAAAGGCATGTCCGCACCTCTAACGGGTGTGGCTCCTATATTCGCTATAAGTTTCTTTGGATTCGGCCTAGGAAAAAAGTTGATAAAAAAAGATGAAAACCAGGTGCTAACAAAACCAGAACTGTTTTTGGCTGGAGCTTTTTCAGGAATATTCACTACCTCTATAATGGCTCCTGGAGAAAGAATAAAATGCCTTTTACAAATCCAGCAAGGAGGACATGTGCCACAAAAGTATAATGGCATGGTTGACTGTGCCAAACAATTGTATAAACAAGGTGGTATTAGAAGTATTTATAAGGGTAGTGTAGCTACATTGCTCAGAGATGTTCCTGCCAGTGGCATGTACTTTATGACATATGAATGGGTTAAGGAAGTGCTTGTGCCAGAAGATGCTACAGCAAAATTTAGAATGCTAGCTACTATAATTGCTGGTGGCTGTGCGGGTATCGCCAACTGGATAGTAGGGATGCCGGCTGATGTTTTGAAAAGCCGGTTGCAAACTGCCCCAGAAGGCACTTATCCTAATGGTCTTAAAGATGTATTCAAGCAACTAATGGAAAAAGAAGGACCCACGGCATTGTACAAAGGGGTTACTCCAGTGATGATCAGGGCTTTCCCAGCCAATGCCGCTTGTTTCCTTGGTTTTGAATTAGCTGTGAAATTTCTTGACTTTGTAGCACCAAATCTATGACACTAGTTTGTTGAAAAGAAATCATTTTTATATTGTATTACGTATTAGAACATGTAGACATAATTTTAGCAATTTATAGTTCATATAGTTTACCTTAATTCATTGTGTATCATAAGAATAAGAAGTTATCCAAACAAGATGTTACACATTACTCTATGTAGAGGGCTTAAATTAAATAATTATTAAAATATTCATATTGTATAATATTAGGGACAAGAAAATTGTACAGATACTGAAATATTTAAATACTTGATTCACAATAATAGATTCTGTGGATCCATTGCCATTTAATTTTTTGCCAGGGACATAAACTTAAATTAATATCTCTTGCACTCAATAATATGAATTTTGTTTAAACTACAGTAAAAATATCAATTGTGTACTTTTTTCATGAAAAGTATATGTAGTTGTTATTTTAAACATTTCATGCATAAGAGTGATGCACAAAACTTTCCATGACAACTTTTTTATGCCTTTTGTTTTTAACATGAAGATTGTGTATGATTGCCTTTAGGTTCATAAGGTCTGCTCCATCATTTCCACTTCAACAATTACTGTTATTTACATTTCAGGAAATAATACCCAGTGAATATATATGGCAATAAAATTTCATTTAGTACCTACCTATTATTCTGTGTTGTACGTTTCATTAACATGTATAAGAATCAATAGTTTTACTATTGAGATGAAACAAAATCTGATTGTAAGTGGAAATACTATCTATGATTACTAAAAATAATTATAAAAATTGATTTAGTGTATGCCATGCTAGCCAAACGTGTAGATGTAAATAGGCAGAAATTCTAAAAGCAGTCGATTTTGTTATTAGCATTTACCACTTTGATATTGGTACTAATTTTGCAATCACAGACAGAAAATCGAATTTTATTTATATGACAATCATATATATATATTAAAATTATTAAGTACCTGTGGACCATATGATACAGTAGACATATTGATAGACTGGACAGTATGTACCTGAAGGTATAATTATCAGATATTTATAAAAATCAGTGCCTTGATATATTCAATATATTTCTTTCAAATTTGTTTGTTTTTCATTCTACAGCCTGTTCTTAGCATGCTACAAAATTAATAATAGATTGTATGAATTTTCAAGTGTTATTTATTGCATTCGAGAATAAAAACCTTACCTCATTAAAATAAAACTGTATAAAGAATAATCCAAAGTAGTAAATGTGGTATGGACATTGATAATGATTGCGTTCGTGGCAGTGAAATTTTAGGCCGCATTGCAACTATCCGGTGTACATGCATCGAACACGCAACATAATAGTGAAAGTTGTGTTATAGTGTACATGCGAATTATAAGTGTAATATCGTTTTCATAAACTCAATACATCGTCGCATTCTCCCATAGCTGTCACTCTGTATGGTGTACCCCAGCCCATCGCTGGTTATGTTCGTGCCGCTAGTGTCCGACAACGCGCACATAATGGCGCGTCTGTGGCGCTGCAGACATGCTGATACCGGCGCTGCAGACATGCCAATACCGTCGCTGGGCGGGTGAAGTCAACACCGCTAGTACGCGAGAGCACGCACTTATATAGCGAGTCCACGCCTACGCAGCGCCACCGCTTAGACCAACTATGGCTAACATGGTCAGTGGCGCGCCCGGGGCCGCTGCTACTGCTGGTGATCGCGATTCGAGCGTGCGCTCCCTGCTGCCGCTGCTGCGCTTGGTGACGGCAACCAAGATGTCGACGTCGGACTTCGGAGTACCCTGGCCAATGTGCGAATTATCTACTGGAATCCCAGAGGCATTCACGGGAAGATTTAGGAGTTGAAGATGCTCGCCCAGGTGCATCATGGTATCCATATGATCCTCCTGGGATTAAACTCCGGCAATAGCAAGGCATCGCCTGCCGATGCATCGTCGTGTTGATGAAGCGTGACGTCGCCCACATCACGCTGGGGCTGCCGCTGTTCAACTCGATCCGCACTCCACGGGGCTAGCAACACCGTTGTGGCGCTAAAAAGCCGACACGACTAACTATCTACAGGGCCGCCTAAACGAGGCGCGAATTCGCAAACGCAAACTCTGGAGAGGCACTCGCTGTCCGCAGGTCAAGCATGACCTAAATCGCTTGGCCGAGGAGGTGTCAGAAGACGTCAAAGAGTCAGAAGACGTCAGGGGCCGTTGGGATGTCCACCACGGCACTGATGCAGCTGCGCCGCGACAGGCCTGCGTCACTGTGACCCAGCTCTCAATGTAGTATTTTGGATGGGTCACTTTCTTGCCACCTGGAAGGTGATCATACAGCCCAAGCCGGGGAGGGAGACATGAAAAGGAGTGACATAAGCTATGTTTTGTCAGTTTGGCTGATCTAATCCCCGAAAAGGCGCACCATTTATTCTTTCCACTCCAGAAATATTTAGGGTTCTTCTGTAAACTTTCAAAGTTGTAGAAACTGTGGAAACCATGAAAACCTCACAATAAACTAAATTGTGGGCGGTCGTTGATGACATCTTATGATTATGAATTTGCTTCAATTAAATGATAGAACGCAAGTACTTTTCATTATTCAGTAGTTATAGAAATGAGAAAAAAATATATTATTACAGATTAATATATTTAAAAAAAAACTATTAGTAAATGTTTTTACATTATTATACTACATAAAACAATTCAAAAGCTACCGCATGCTGGAATTAACAGGTGAATCTCTACATGTGCTTAAAGTTAAAATTGCAGATAAATTAATACAAAACTTATTAGTGCAGTAAGAACTATTGAAATGGAACACATCTAGTTTTTATATGAATATGGTGTACTGTACCTACCATAGCAAAAAAATTGGTTAATTTTGATAACTAAATTTCCTACGAATCATCAAATTTTAACTTTCTGTTTGTTCCGTTGCTGAATAAACATTCTGGAACCACAAAATATATCTGTGGCAGGTTTTTAACACTGGCCATTAATGTACTACCATGGGTGTGTTTCATTTGCATCAAATAACAATTACAAATGAAACTTTTTGCCAGGTTTTTGCGTTCCAGACAGAAAATTATCACCAAAGTTGTTCACGTGATGTTCACCTGCGGCGATTTAGCTGTCCGTGTCATGCGTTTCAGACGCTTCGTTATAGGCGTTTGTAACTGCTAGGTTAGACCCACTGACCTAGGTGAGTCGTTCGTGTTCATTTCAAGTTTTAACATTTCTGTAGTTTTGATGTTTGACATTTAATACCGTTTCAGGCACAATGTACGTGTTAATGGCTTTGGTAGTGAATTAATCAATAGTAACAAATTAGAGCTAAAGAAACAAACTTCTGCGGCGGTTCACGGCGGTAGTGTTCGTGGCTGTTATTCACTGTGTATGGAACATAGCCCATTTCTGCCTGAAACATATATGTTCACTTTTAAACTTTTTATTGAAGATGTGAAGGGAATTTTATGAAACTGTGAAGTTTTCAGTAGAACTCTCTTCTAAAATTAATTTCCATTCTTTTATGTTTAAAATTATCATTTTCACGAGATCTCAACTTTATACTCTTTATATCTATACTCTCTTGAACATATTTGGTTAATTTACTATTTTCGTGGCCAAGCCCTTTCCTATCTAGTTTTCTAATCGGTCTAATAGGGTATTTCTTTCCAGAACCATCCCGACCCAAACCATTTGACCTATCCCAGCCTTCTTTCAACATAATCTGATATCCTTTATTAGTTTCAGGTATTGCATACCAAGGATGGCATTTAGTATGTTTACTTAAATTGATATTATGTATTATAGATGATAAATGTATATCTCGATCTTTAAAAGATTGACTGTTACATACTTCGCATACAAAGTCTTTTTCAGTATTTTGTTTGTTTAACTTAGATTTATATGTGTCTTCAAAGTTTTTAATTGTTTGTGGATTGTTGTGTTTTAAGTATATATCTGCTAGTTTAGTATTCTTATTTCTTATAATCAAACTTTGTGCGGAATTTCCCGCTTTATCCCTGTGTGAGGTATCAGCACCCCTTCTCAGAAGTTCAATAACAATGTCAGCAGAGTTAGCTTGGCATGCTATCATCAATAGAGTCCACCCAAACTCATCCTTCAAATTCACTTTGTCAGGCGAGCGGTCAAGGGCTTTCATCAGTGTACTTGTGTCATTATTTTGAGCAGAAAATACTATGCCTTTGTCATCTATATTTTCTTGTGAAATATTTTTCTTGGTAGAGTTATGTGTGCTTTTTTCTTGACGATTCGAAAGTAATGTTTTATCACTCGAAATTTCTTCCAAATATATTCTTCGTGCTTCGGTACCACTCAGTTCCCTTTTTAAATAGTCTTTTGAATAAACAAGGGTCGGAGTAGATCTTACAAAGTTATTGTAGGCGAAACGACTCATATTTTGCTCAACAAATAGTGCTAGTCAATGTGAATAATAACTGTAATGATTGCCACTCGTTTAATTATTAACTAAAACATGAATTAATTTTTAATTTGAATCTCATTTAAAAATAAATGAATAAAATATTGAACACCACAGAACATGAGCAGTGACTGGCACAGATTGTATATAAATAATCTGTGGATTGTGTTGTGACCACAAACTATTTAATTACATGCTCTGACTGACTGGCATGGCAGTGACGTGACGTGATGGGCAGAACCACAGAACAATATATACCACAGAGTATATTTTGTATTAATATAAACTTCCCTACGGGAAGAAGAAATGTAACTCTATGGGGAAAAAAACGACAAGAATTACGCCACCTACTGATTGCCCCCAAAAACATTTAATTGTCAGCAATCACAAACCTTAAGCCCGACACTCCACATATGCTGATGATTTACTATTGTACAATTCGAATAACTCAATTGAGAACACAGCCACTGGGCTGAACGATTCCATGCGATCTTTACAGGATGGTTAGCTGCTCACGGATTGGCGCTGTCTGCTTCTAAGAGCAGTGTAGTGTTCTTTTCTAGAAAAATAATTACCTCATTAGTTGATATCAGATGTGGCTCTGATGAAATTCCATGCAAAAATTCTGTAACTTTTTTAGGACTATTGTTAGATTCAAAATTATCAGGAGTAGATCATTGTAACTACATTGTCACCAAAAGTGAAAAAAACATAAATATTTTGAGATGCTTAACAGGAACCTGGTGGGGTGCCCATCCCTACTGCCTAAAACTCCTGTACAATGCGACCGTTCGCAGTCATTTGGACTAAGCAACTTTTTTGCTAGACCCAGCTAATAAAGGCGCGCTCCGCAAACTTGATATTGTCCAGGCCAAGGCACTGCGAATAGTCACAGGTTGCATGAAATCGTCCCCCATTAATGCACTTCGGGTAGAATGTGTTGATCCTCCCTTTCTCATCGCCGGCAGTTCCTCTCTGACCGCTTCTTATTTAAGGCGTTACGTTTCTCTTCCCATTCTCTTATTTCTCAACTTACCATATTGACTAGATTCGTTGAATCAAGTCAATTTTGGAAAAACAAAAATACCCCATGTCTAGTTAACAGTTTCTAAAGATTTCAAGCCATCGAAGCTTACTCCCACTGTACTCCAACATTACCTCTTTACAATTATCCATATAATGTCACCATTTCAAAACCACTAGTCATTTTAGATTTTGGTATTTTAAAGAATGATGTCAACGCTAATTCTCATTTCCATTCAATAATTGAAAAAGATTGGTTGGGATGGCATATTATCTTCACTGATGCTTTAAAAACTCTCCGAGTCTGGTTGTATTGGTGTGGGTGTGTTCCAATCCATTCCCAATTCAATATCGTTCAAAAAGTTAGATGTCTACCCGAAAGTTCAGTATTTACAGGGGAATGCCGCGCCATCTTGGAAGCTGTAAACTTTGACCGTCTTTTCAAACTGAATCGTACACTCATTCTATCTGATAGTCGCAGTTCCCTTGAATCTCTCCTTTCAAATCCTTTCACTTCCAAAATCCATAACCCTTTAATAATGGAAATCAAACAAGGTCTATACCAGTGTTCATCTCGGGGTTTTAATGAAGTCCTGGCCTGGGTACCTAGTCACTCTGGTATCTCTGGAAACGAGCGTGCCGATCAGGTAGCAAAGGACCCAGTAAGCTGTGGGGATAAAATCCCATTCATAAACTTCTCTCATGACCTAGTAGCTTTGCCTAAAATTTATTTATATGACTCTTGGTTGCGTCACTGGTTAGAGTCCAGGCGATATAAGGGTTACCACTATTCCCAAATCCAACCTAATATTCCTGCTAAGCCTTGGTTCTTCAAACTAAGGTTTAGCAAATGCTCGAATCCACCTCTATTATATGTAGAATGCGACTGGGCCATTGCTGCTCACCTATGCACCTAGCGAAGCTTCGAATTAGGGACTCTTCGGTTTGTGAATGTGGCTTGGACGATGGAGACTTGAACCACATATTTTTGTCTTGTCCCTTATACGACCATCACTCCTTTCTAAAAAATCTCCTAGAAATTGATATTCCTTTTCCTACTAGCATTCCTACCCTTCTTTCCTACTCCTCTAAGTCCGTCCTACTTATAATTTCCTCATTCATATTCCAAAACAAAATGAAATTGTAAATAGCTTTGTATAAATTATCATTGTTATCCTTTACTTATTTATTTACATATTATAAACTTATTTATTTTTGTATTAATGAATTTAAATAATAATTTTTTGTTCAATCTATACTGACTGTTTCGTTGCTTTATTTTTTGTTATGCTGAACGGGTATTTTATTTTTTAAATTGAATGCGACGCCGGCATCAAATATTAATCACAAACCTGTACAAAAATTAAATTTAATAATCTGAAAGTATCAAAGTAACAAACTCGACTCTGGCGAAATTGCTATAAGCAGAGAACGCCAATAACTAAGAAGAAGAAGTCATTTTCTTTTAATTGACGTGACGCTGGCACAAATGTACTTATTTACTACAATTGCCATTAAAAAAAATACTTCAACTTTGACAATACACATGTCAAAATTTTCCAAACTCTCGTATTAGTTGCCACATGTAATAGCTTTCAAAAATATTATTATCATCTGAATATCAAGACATATCAAAAACCAGAAGTCACAGAAAATAGATATTAGACGAGTATTCGTATATAAAAAAATTGATAATGAACCGACTTGATGAAATTTTTTTTTCAATGGCTAGTGATAGAAAGGGACAAACGGACTCACCGGTAGCTGTCTTCTACAAACTCATTTTGCCTCTTTGCAGCTTACATTTTAAAGTAAACCTAATGCGTAGCGCAAAGGTTTCATTTTTGTATTATATAATTTCGAGAGTGCTTAGTCCTCAATCTGCGTAGTAGGTACTATTACGTCCATATCGTTATTTCTCTAAAACCTAAAACTGGTTACTGCGACGCGGCTTGTGCTTACATTTTAAAGTAAACCTAATGCGTAGCGCAAAGGTTTCATTTTTGTATTATATAATTTCGAGAGTGCATAGTACTCAATCTGCGTAGTAGGTACTATTACGTCCATATCGTTATTTCTCTAAAACCTGAAACTGGTTACTGCGACGCGGCTTGTGCCTATGTTCGGATCCGCCATAAAGTTTGATTGCATCTGTACTAAAATATAATAAATTTAGTAATTATGGTTACACAGTTGATTCACCAATAAATTTTATTGTTCAAGTGTGTTTTATTTACAATATTCCTTAAAATACAAAACAAAAATTTTGTTGAATTTTGGTATTATAAAATCCTTTTTAGTATTTTCTATTTATTGGTATATTACAAAATTTAAAAATGGTTACACTGGTTTATTTGGCATTTTGTTTGTTTTGTGATTCTGTCTATGGCATGAGGAGTTTTACAAGATGGCGCATGTGAGGGTGACCTATTTTCTGGCGTCATCTTGTAAAACTCCGCCAATAATTTGTTTTTCATTCGTTTCGTATTTGGGCTGACAATTTTTAATTAATGCCCTTTCAACAAATAAAATAAAAAAAAAAATGTCTATGGCATGAGTTCATGGATTTCATTTGACCACGGCATGGCAACTACGAACAAAGCTGAATATATGGTTTTCTATAGTAAAACGTGCCATCTATCCACTAGGTCGGCTACTATTACAAAATGGTAGTTCGCTAGTGTTGCTATATTAGGAGAAATAAAAAATTAGGAATGTTAAAAAATAACAAATATAATATAAAATGTAAATGAATATATGACTATTTTATTTATTTAATTACAGAAGAGTCTAGCAAACATATACTAATGTAACATGAGAATAAATTATAAGCACTTTTATATTAGTTTTATTCGACCATTTGTTTTACATAGAATCACTATAGGATATTATTATTTCTGTATCTAGGGAACATGAAGGAATTCCAAATCGTCTTTTAAATATTTGACAGATGACATAAGGTGAGCGTCAGAATGGCGGTATAAGGTGGTATTTATCGTTTATTCGTCTATATATTTATACAAGTACCTTAAACTTACTCAAAATATATATTTTTGTTAAGTACAAATTAGGTACTAAATCCTTGTTTATCAACATTTGTACTCTTTAACGTATGTCTTGTTAAGTTTGAAAATTTATAGGCGTCAGGATGGCGGTACAAATTTTTTATTGACGAATACTACCTACTAAACGGTTTGACTTGGGTATGTGAATTTTATGTATGTTTTAATACTAAATAGGTACTAAATATGTCATAACTCTAAATATAATTTAAAATAATAAAAGCGCTTAATCTGGCCAAAGTTTGATAAAGACGTCATCCTGACGTAATAATTGCCATAAAGTTTATATTGACGAATACTACTTAAATGTTTGACTTGAATATATTCATTTTATATATGTTTAGGTACAAGTTAGGTTCTAAATATCTGAGAACTCTAAATGTAATTTTAAATAATAGAAGTACCTAATTTAGGAAGTTTACCACCATCCTGACGTCAGAATGACGGTACACTTTAAATCTCAAATGTTTTGAAAGTAGGCAGGTACACATTTTTTGATGAGAGGTACAAAATAGTACAAATTAGATACTACATCTACAGCATAATCACAATCCTAAACGGTAACCTTGTGCCACTTTGTACTGCCATCCTTACACACACTGACATAAGGTGATAGGTACACAACCTTTTTAGTAGATACAATGTATAAAAATGTGAGTGTATTCCGAATTCTCCCTTATTTCATTTCATTTTATATTCTTTTACTCAAGGTACCTTCTATTTCAAAATTCCTTAATATATTATAAAAGTATTAACTTTCCTAGATTACTAGTGATAAAACTAATTACCTACCTACATTACAATATTTTTTTATCCATGGATAGAACCAATGTCTATAGGCAGCATATTTAGCACTGAGCTAGATTCTGAAAGGAAAAAGAGGCATTGTAGTTTCTTTTTTTTTTGCTGAGATAATTGAGTTGAGTTGAATAACATGACAACAACGTCTAGGCCCGAAACTAAGCATCAACTTGTGTTTTGGGTACCAAGCGAAGACACCACATACATATAACAACCAAGACCCGGTACCAGTATCGATATTCATCATATAAATACTGACCCGACCTGGGATTCGAACCCGGGACCTCCAGCTTCGTAGGCAGGGTTGCTACCCACTAGGCTAAGCGGTCGTCATAATTGTAGCAATAATAGTAGAATTGGCTTAGAATTTATTTTATAAACATGTTTTTTAGGTCTGGGCACCTTTATTTATTTTGGGTTTTATTTTCAGATTTTCCTTTACATAGGTTACATTCTAATCCAGAAATAAGCGTAGAAAGATTTAATACGTGGATTTCAAAAATTGGTGGTGAATTTTATTTAATCATTAAGTGTCGTGATAGCCCAAAGCGCAACGAACCTGTATCAATTTATAAGGCCCCATAGGGCCATGGTTCGAATTGGGGCGTGTACCAATGAATTTTTCTGACTTAAGTACATAACCATCACTGACTCTGTGCCTCGGAGAGCACGTTAAACAGTTGGTCCCAGACGCTGTCAATAGATGGCGGTCGTTACAATCCCCAATCCGCAGTGGAACAGCGTGGTGGATTTAAGCTCCAAGCCCCCCTTCTCACTCTAGGGGAGGCCTAAGCCCCTGCAGTGGGGTAAAAATGGGCTGATAAAAGTCAAGTGAAGTGACATCACTAATATATATAACAATAGACGTGTGTGTCATAATCACTTTGAGGATATTCGTAAATATCCCAAGATACAAATATACACTGCTTTTTAGCAGAAGCCGTTTAAAACCCATGTCGTTTTCCGGACAGGTGCCAATAAACCTCAAGTACGCTAGTTTCATATAATACGACACATTAAGTACTACTACTTTCGACTGGTACCTAAAGAAAATGGGAAAGTTAAAGAATGATAAATGTAAATACACTAGAAATAAGTACGATTTCAATTCGTGACGATGAAAATGCTAAATAAAGTTAGGATTTTTGTACTGCTAGCAAGTATTTCTTAAACTTTCCTTAAAAGCAAATCTACACGTAAAGCAAAATTACAAAAATGTAGTTTCAGAAACCATAATTGGTTACCTACGTCACATTAAATTCTAGTGCTACCTATGTCAAAATATCAAGTAGTATGTTTATCAAGTGGTGTGCCTATATATTTATGCTCATGTTTTTGTAGTAACAACGCCGTACTTCTATACCATACCATATCATGACCATATGTATATACAAGAGAGCGTATTAATGTCAAATGTCAAACGGATGTAGTCTAATCAGGGGTACCAATGGGAAGGGACTAGTATAAAAGTTTCTGGTACTTAGAAACTAGATGGCGTCATTAACAATTAAGCTTCCCACCCAGTAGGCTAAAATTGGAGATGCCCGTCTAAAACAAGTTACTTCCAATAGTAGTCGTGATAGTAGTCTTTGCATCATTTGGCTCTGTGGTCATATGTGGTGCTCTGCTTTGTGGGTTTGAGTGCCTGATGCCTGAGTGGGTTTGAAGAAATGTGTTGTGCGGTTGTGTGATACAATCAATTTTATGATTTTTTATTTTGACACTCGTCAATGACTATTGAACTAGACTGTAATTTAGTGTTTTTGCTAGGATAGGATTGCACCTTTGAATTTTTGTGTTTGTACTGTACATTCGTCTTGTGCGTTTGAAGATAATATGATATGATAAAAGTAGTGCCCGCGGAACGTATAATCCAATTTTTCGCAGACAATGGCGGTTCTACGTATTAATTTTGTTGCATTTTCGACATGCCTGCTTCTAGTTTTTCTAGCTGTATGCGTAAGTACTGATTGGCTTTTTTTCAACTTCTTGTGGCGTTTTTATTCGTAAACGTATATTAAATATAACTTTATAATACCTACTCATTTTCATCAGACTGACTTACTAGCATTTGCTCCTTGTTTTAGTGAAGTTGACCATTGTGGTGGTGATATTTAATCAGGGGATGGGTTTACAATCAACCACCATTATTTATAACAAATATAAAACTATTATTTTATGGTTTCTATGATTCAAAGAGAAGGTATGCGAGAAGACTAGCTTAATCAGACTCTGGTTAGCTCCTTCGTGATCTTCTGAATCTGTGCTGCAAAAAAATTTGGATGAAATGGAAGTAGAAGTAAAGCTTGAATATCGGTTTTGGATCACTTGACCAATATTTACAAAATGTTACATTCTACTAAATGTGCAGTCTTGCAAAACAAAGTTTGTAAAATCGTTGTAAAATATGCTGATTATGGAATGAAGGTATTAGTGATGTCTAATTGGGAATCAGTAGCTTTTGCTACTACCTACTAGGTATATACGTACCTATTTATTTACTTAATTATGAAACTCTTACACACTATTAGGTAGGTATTTTATTTGTACATCAAAGCTATACCATGGTATCAAAATGGCATGTCTGTAGAAATTTGAACTGCGCTATTTATTTTATTTATTATTTGGTATAACTCCCTTGTTTATAAATTACAAGCATCGATATAAGATTAGCAAGATGTGCAGTCCGACATGTAAAAACGTCCAAAAAAAATGAGTGCCATATCATGCTCGATGGCACTCAATTTGCGTAGTGGTGTTTCGCCACCCGACCTAATCGGATGTAGTACAATGACGAAGTGTTGAATTAAAAAATGCAGAAATCACACATCAAACGCAAGAAAAAAAGATGGCATTTTGTATTATCGGCAAGGAAAATTAGGCCTTACTTGTATTTCATTCTGTGTTTTTTATTATAAAGAACCAATTTAGAATAATTAATATCGTTTGTTTAAAATTATCAATAACGTTTGAGATATAAACCAACCAATTATCAAATGCATTTAATTTTGACTAGGCTCATACGTTTTGTATTCCCATAATATTTGGTTACATAATAAGTAGGTTCTGTTGTTATCATATATAATAAATAAATATATCAAATTGTTAATATATTTATTTTATTATTTTTTGTTTTACATTCTTTTTCTAAGTGCTTTCAAATATTAGGTATTATGAATCATTATAATTATTTTATAGATAATTATTTCTTCTGGAGTAAGGAAATTTTTGGTATTTTTTGACTTTTCAGTATGTTTTTTTTTTATTGGGGTATGGGAGAAATAAAAGAAGTAAACCAAAGGAAATAAAGGAAACCTTTCTTAGGAACATTTGTTTAAGAAACAGTTTTGGAATATATACCAATTTTAATTTTTGGTTAAGAGTAACTTTCAAAAAAAAAATTGTGAAAATAACCATTTCTTAAAAATCCATTGTGATTTAGATGAGAATATATTTTATATAAAAAATATCTTTATAAATATATGATATATCTTTCATACATATGAATATTAAAGATATTGTTACCTATGTTACCTACGTGTTCAATAAGTATGGCTTACATTTTACTGTAACAATCGTAATTAAACTGTAACCTAGTGGCATACTTTTTATATTCATAAAAAACTGGCAAAGTGCGAGTTCAACTCACGCATCAGAGGTCTTTTCTTCCGATATGATGAATTAATCCGTACTGAGTTCATTATTAATAAGATCATATTTCGGAATATGATTAGAATGATAAAATAAAATTCCACATCCTGCAATCTGTTATTTAAAATGACATTATTTTGTAAATTAAACCTGTTTCAGGGAAACTTTAATCGTATTAAGATATAAAATAAATTAAATAGCAAAATAAATAATATTTTTAACAATATTTTTTTATTTAATTTTAATTTTTTTATTTATATATTTTTATTTATTTTAGGGCCATCTAGTAGCTTATAACTTTAAAACATGTCTAAGAACTTACTTATGTAAGATCTATGGAATATCAGAAACCGAATCAAAATTGATCAAGTTATTTTAGAAATACAAATCAAATGCAGCACACCTTGGTACAACCGTAAAAAATACCTAAAAATTTACTTTGAAATGATACTTAAATAATAAATAAAAATTGCATCAAAAACCCAGCCGTTTTACAGAAACACAATTACGGCAGCGCCATCTGGTGACCTTCATCCTTAAAATACTATGTACAAGTATATGCTCTGCAGTAACACCTACAAGATAAAAAAACCCACAGTGAAATTGGTTGAGTAGTCTTTGAGGAAAATTATAACAACAATCGCACACAAACACACAATAATTTACTTAAAACACATCTACCGTTTCCATCACATTGTAGGTAAAAAGAAACGAACAAATATACCAAGTAAAATAATTTATATTAAATTTCTCACTCCATGGATGTCTTATTCCGCTGTTGAAAGAAGTGATGGCTTTTTGTGTATTTTTGTGCAAAACGGTACATGTCTGCACATTTTATATTTAAAATTGAGTCTTATGGCAAAGGTGGTTCAAATTACTAGACTAAAACCTAATACATATCTTAATTTAATACAAAAATATATCTTTTTATCATCAGCATACATTAAGTGTTTGCTATTATGGAAACATTGATAAATATCATAAAGGTATGCGATATAAAATAAAGGACCCAGGTGTGAACCCTGCGGAACTCCAGAAGGGATGTCCACAAAATCCGACCTGTAACCCCCTAAGGAAACCGCCTGTCTTCTGTTAGATACATATGATGTGATCCATCGAAATAAATCACCACAAACACCCAAAAACTTAAGTTTCGATAACAAAATGGTGTGATCAACACGATCGAAAGCCTTTTCAAAAACGGTGTAAACCACATCAACCTGTAAACGTTTATCCAAGCATTTGTACAAAAAATCAACAAATATATTCAAATTTGTCGTGGTGGATCGGCCCTTAAGAAAACCATGTTGTGAGTCACTCACAGATCCTGTAATAATAGGATATAGTATACTATAAATATTTTTCTCAAACACCTTACTGATGACATTTAATTTTTAGGTAGGCCTATAATTTTCAATTTTGACTTGGGACTTTTTTTATGTACTGGGACAATCAATGCCTCCTTCCATTTACTAGGAAATACACCAGAGCTGACCGATAAATTGAACAACAAACAAAGAGGTTCAGCAAAGCTGGCAGCACAACTTTTAAAAAAAATAGGCAGAATACCATCACTTCCACAGCCTTTGGTATCATCTAATAATTGTAGTTTTCTGAGAACCCCGCTCTCAATATGGTTGAAATTACTAGACAGTAAATAGAACACATGTTTTCATACTTTTGTAGTGGTGTAACTAAATAGAGATTGCAGGGATTTGGGGTTTACCCCCAGGGTGAGGGGGTTTGGCGCTTAAATCCACTATGCTGCGCTGATGCGGGTAGGTGGATTGTAACAACCGTCATCTATTAACAGCAACCGGCACTGACTGCCTAATGTGCTCTCCAATGCACGGAGTCAGTGATAGTTATGTGCTTAAGTCAGAAAAACTTATTGTTACACGCCTGGATTTGAACCACAATCACATGGCCTTGGAAATTTAAAACAGGTTCGTTGCACAAAGGCTATCTTGACATCTTCAAAACCTAAACCTTCAAAAAGCTGCAAATAGTTATTATAAGAAGTAAGAATGGTTAATACCTAGGTAGACATTTCTGACAGCAGAGTGAGAAGATGGCGTTACAATATTGTAAAGTAAAGCAATATATATTGAAAAGTTTCAATAGAGTTTAAATGCAGTGTTGATGTAAAAATACGGCTTTCCAAAACTATCACCTTAGAAGTATTAATGATAATTTAGGGGAGGGCGGGACGAGGACACAAAACCAACTTTCAGAATTTTTAGAAATGTGGAAATGCGTAAAAAACCAAAAATAAAAAATACATATCCGTTACCACCAACATGAATTCTCTCCTTGCATTGACATAATTACAGGGTCGACTATTGAAAGAGGGAATAAGACTTCAGCATTAGGTATAATAAATTGAAAACTGTGAAATACGCTGAGAATTTCCTAACCTGACTTTAGTAACAAGTAAAAATTCAATTTGCATGGCGCTCGGCGGCCGCTGCCGCTGCTGTTAGGTTATTCATATTTATTTTTTTCACTGTTGCGATGTTTAAGTTCAGAACAAAATTTTTAATTAGGTACACAACAACATTTTTTGTGTGGCAGTATGGAACTATTCAATGTGCGAGGAAAGGTTTTTTTTCTATCATAATAGAGAGCAGGAAAACCGAAATGATATGTCTGCATCAATATCATCTAAATATTTATTTAGTTATATAATTTAATACAAAAGTTACAGTTATAGTGTTTTTGGTAGGTAGTACATGTGTTAAAATTATTTTATGGATTTTAGTATGTTGTCACTATTATTAAATTATGGAAAGTTATAGTTCTCTTGTTCACATCCATGATTAATATTTTTTAATTGTTACTGATATGATATACCTTGTTAGGAAACATCCATCAATTATGTGCACATACTTAGAGGGAGGGGGGTGTATTGCAAAGGGTGATGGTTTGAAGTAAAAGTTACGAAAAATAGTATGTACTTATTAAGAGTGCCTGTAAATTGTCCGTCGTCGACAAGCTCTCGAACGCGTGTGTTACATAGGTTTATAAGGTAGTTTTCGTAATTTTAATACAAATGCAAACGAAAATAAAACATAAAAATTATATTTCGTAGGTAACACTTAAAATTTTAATTTTTATAGGTTTTCTTGTTATTTTCACTAAATTGTCCCTTTTTTTTTATTGACACCTTTTTTTTGACTAATTTTATTGATTTTTAAAGATCATCATTTATTGTTTTATTTGTAGCACACAGCAGAAAGGGGATGTCGTCCTAGAATTACGTAATATTAGCTGAGGGATCTGAGGAGTACTTTTAAGAGAGGGAAATTTATTGAAAGCGTTTAATTTAAGGGATAAAAGTGCCATTTATCTATGTTTATTAAAATATTGACCCCAGTTGTGCTACGTAATTAATATTGATTGTCTTTGATTAAGGAACAGTTGTTCTAATAATTAATGTGTATTGAATTTGATTGATGTCAACAGTTCAATATCTGGTCATTTTAATTATTTCCAAATCATGTATTGTAGTATAAATTGTAGGTATTCATGGGTTATTTGTGAGTTATATTCCAAGATGTTATAATCAATTTCCCGATGCTAGTTTTTAGGGTTCCATATCCAAAGGGTACCAACGGGAACCCTGTCACTAAGCCTCCGCTGTCCTTCCGTCCGTCCGTTTGTCTGTCTGTCCATAGACAGCCCATAGGCTGTATCGTCTAAACCGTAATAGTAGACACTTAAGGGGGCTCCATACAAGAAATGTATTTTTTTTTGTATTACTGTGGTACGGAAACGTTTATGTGCGAGTTTGACTTCTGTGAAACACACGATATCCATTCAAACGTTTAAACAAAGAAAAAATTTAAAGGAAGGTTATTAACATAATGTTTGATAATTTTCTACGTAGTTTTGTAGCATATTCTCCTCAGTTTTGGCTATTACTGAACCTAAATGGTCATAAAATAATTTTCGTATGAGAATGGGTAACAGAGCTTAACGTTTTGATTAGTGTCCATGCCAAATCCAAATATGGCTAGCATACTAATGAGTAACATAAATTAATAATAAACTAATAGGTAACATAAATTCACCTACTTGGCGTTAACGAATCTGGTGATCGAAGTTGGAGTAACGCTCCAATTCTAAGAAATACAAAAACTGCCTGATTGTGCCATAGTCAATAGTAAAAATTCTAAAAAAATAGTTTACCAAGTGAACGGAGATAGTTTTTTTTTCATCAGTATATACTAACTACTTTTGTTATTAAAATACTATATTTTTATTTATTTGAATGTGGCTCATTTGATATGAAATGGTTTAACAATTTCGCATAGTTAAAATATTCTTTCTATATCTATATATGGCGGATTTAATGAAGACTGCACAATATTTTCAATAAGATTTGAATAAAACATACTGGTTTCATAAACCGGTGGTAATAAGTAATTAAATTTTATATAAGGGATAAACTATATGCTTGTATACAAATAGCTCAGAAAAACAATACCTATACAAAATGTTAATTTTTATTAGTGATTGGTTGAACAAAAAAAAAACATATGTTTTGTGACTTAAAATTTATATATTATTAATCGCACATAAATAATCCTTAAGCATACTTATATTACCAATAGGTAAATGTCCAAAGTCAAATCACACTCTGTATAAAGTAGGCTTCTACTAAGAAAGAATATTTGAAATTTCCATTCCTTAGGGAATAAAAATGAGTTAAAATTAGTGTGGCAAAATTATAAATACTTCTTATAAATGCAAAGTATGTTTATTTGTCCTTTCTTCGTGTCGCAGTGTGGCAACGACACAACATGATTTTTTCGCAAAGGTGGTCAAGCGGGTAAATATGTCATCCCTACGCGAATAAAGAATGTGGAACAGAGCAAGAAAATTAATTCTTATTTTACACGGCGATAGACGAATGGTGTCGCCGAGTTGTTTATATTTTACACCTTGAAGGTGACAGCAAATTGGCGGATGAATAAACATTACTAAATACTTTTATGAAACAATAAATCAGCTCACCAATATTCAGGTTGAGTATTCTACTCGTGTTATATGTCTCATATACCATAAAAGTACGAATTGACTAGAAGCCCACTTCTGTGCTTACCGTCTAACCATTCATTGTCTAGCTAGCTGGTGTAACCGTTTGGCGAGGTTGCGAATTTCAGTCCGCGAGGTCAGCCTTCACCCCCGCGAAATTGCGTTTAACAGTTTCGATACTGTAAAGTGACATTTCTGACTATTAAACCAAACGCTGCTATCTTTATTACTCTATGCATATTACTTATTACTGCTTTGCAATTGACATCTTAATTACACTATTCATGAGTTAGATACCGTGACCGCAATAGGTATCATGTCCGAAATCAGAATAAAATACACCAGGCAGACACCGTCATAAGACGATGCCTGCCAGTGCACATAAAGGTAAACACAACAATAATTAGTAAAAAAGCATCATGTATTGTACTGTTCCATATTCCTTCTCTAATAAATCAAAATGAACTGCAACAGTCCACACATGTCTGTTGGCCAGGATTCCATTCCAGGAGTCTGGCATCAGCAACAGCTGAAAACCTATCGGACGTCTTTACCGCATGGGAATTTATAATTGTGGCACGCATGCTAACAACAGCCTAGTGACACTGACTGAAGACCCAATTCACATTGGGATTCCAACACCAGGCTTATCAGCTAGTCACCACCGGTTTATGTTACCGTCCGGAATTTCATGAGAATCATAATGGTTTCATGTAGGATTTATGTTATTACAATATTTTACATAAGGCTTCATTGTAATTTTAGGTTACTGACATTCAGGTGTTACATGAAAGGTTTCCGTCCGTCCTGATTAAAAGTTCAAGAGCAATTGAAAGCGATAGTCAGTTCTGCAGTAGCTTTCTGTTCAGTGTTGCCAGAGTGAATATTTCATATCATGTCGGATTGATAGTGTATTTTTTTTAACAACGCGTACATCACAACAACGTATATGCCCTAAACTAAACATCAGCTTGTATTTTGGGTATCAAGCGAAGATAACAACCAAGACCCGGTACCAGTTCAATGTTCATCATATAAATACTGACCCTACCTGGGATTCGAACCCAGGACCTCCAGCCCCGTAGGCAGGGTCGCTACCCACTAGGCTAAGCGGTCGTCCCTAGTTATTTACCTCGTGAACACAATTTCGCGAACAAGCGACAATTTTTTTACAGGGAACATTTCGTTCACAAGAAAAAGTAGAGTAGTCAAAGGCAGAGACGTGGTTACAAATAGCGTAAATAAATGCAAAGGATTTACACAATCAATAAATAAAAATAAATATTTGAAAAGAAAGAAAGCATACTTTTTTTCATCTGATTCTTGTATTGCAACCAATGACAATTAGGACAACCTCAGCATATCCTGGCTATACGCTCAGTATTGGTCACTTTCACCGCGGAAAATATCTTCTTCCTTTGGAAACATAGGGTGAATGGGCTAAAGTAATTCTAAGATATTACAAGAAATATTTTTCTGAGCGCAAATTATCTCAGCGATGGAGCCCAAATATAAGTTTAGTTTAAGTAACCTTTGGTGTGCGAAAAATCACTAAATCAAGGGTAACTGAAAAATAAAGCGTAAATAGGGATATTTTTGGACCTCAAATTATCTTAGAGATAGTAAGGCAGTATGCAGTAAAATAAGTTTAGGGTGCTAAAGTGGGCTCATTTATTGTCCTATATAAATATTTTTCAAGATTCACTTTTCATGATTTCATTATTAGGGTTCTGTAGCAAATTCCAAAAAACCTTATTTTGTACTGTCTGCCTATCTGTCTGTCTGTCACTGCCATTTCACTTGGAGATCACTGCCACTACATACATAAAATTTGGAAGCTAACTATGATGAGGTAATAAATCTATGAACTGCTGTAAAATGGTGTAAATTACAAGAAAAGTTTTTTGTGTAGTTCGTCATACATGTATCTGAGAGACAAAAAAAATTTCTGTGCACATCAAGAAAGGGTAGGACGCGTGAATGCCGATACAAACGCTCTTAAACGATTACGTCGTTAATACTTACGCATATCAACCATGATTTTTTTTTAATTATAGTCTAACTTGTATAGAGCCAAAACTTTGAAATTTATATAAACTTCCTAGTTATAGAGATTTCGTAATATATATATATATTTATATATATACGAAATTTCTGTAGCTAAGAAGTTTATAGATATTTCAACGTTTTGGCTCTATACAAGTTAGACTATAATTAAAAAAAAAATCATGGTTGATATGCGTAAGTATTAACGACGTAATCGTTTAAGAGCGTTTATATGGGCATTAACGCGTCCTGTCCCTTCTCAACTGTGCATATCTATATATGTTTTTAAATTTTATTCTTATTATTAGATTATTAGGTTTTAAAATGACTTTTTTGTTTAAGGCCATAGTTGTTTAGATATGTGCTCTTAAAAATCTAAAAAAATGTGTTCTCTTTAGCTCATCAACCATGGGATAAAAATTAAAATTAAAAAAAATTAAGTAAGAAACACTTTCAACATGGTTTGCTATGAATATAATATATTGGTAGTTATTATTTATTTTTTGTTTTTAAACTTATTATTTGAATTTTAACAGTGAAAGTTCATCCCAACTATGGAACTCATTGTGCGTGGTCCGATATGCACTCAGCCGCTTGTTTTCTTTTTCACAAAGTCCTTATTGCCCTTATCGACTGTGAAAATTTTATTCTTTGATTGCCTTCAAGTTAAAATTCCAACTGTGCATTGTCGTGATGATCTTGTATGGAAAAAAATAATTAAAATTAACATGTGGCCAAAATAATTATATTACTTAATAAAAAAGTAGTAAAAAAACATCAATCATCCAAGCGGATACTCCAAACAGTACAAGGTCATATTAAAAACTAAACAAAATTACCTTGCTTCTCTGAAACCGGATTTATTATCTACATATAATAACAAATAATACATCATCAGTTGTCATTTGTACTGTACTTTGTATACAATACAATTTTTATTGTAATTTTTTTATTGCGATCATTTTGTCCTCGAATAAGTATATACATAGTGTAATTTGGTCAATTTTAAACAATTCAATAGCTGACATCAATAAGTCATAATTTTTATATTATAGAGTAGCTACACTAAATAATCATACCATCAAACCCTTCAAGGATAATAGCTCATAAATACACACTTTGTTTCCTGTAAAAGATAATTTTAATGTGATTTTCTTTACGTGTATGTTCTACTACTAGCTTTCCACCAGCGCAGCGGCTCCTCTCGCGTGGTCTACACAGTTGTATCGGGACCCCTTTTTCCGGGATAAAAAGTAGTCGCATTACTCATCAGCTTATAAACTATTCATAAAAGTACAAATTGAATAGAAGCCCTCTTCTGCGTTTACCCTCTAACCACTCATACTTTAGTTAACTAGCTATGTGTAAGATGGCGAGTTTCAGTCCGCGAGGGCCCCGCGCGCCGGTCTTTACCCCTGCGAAATTGCGTTTGACTTTCTCGATAGTGTAAAGTGACATTTATAACTATTAAAACCAAACGCTGCTGTCAAATTTATTTACTCTATAAAACTACCTATATCTATGCAACATTATAGCGGTCCCGGTACAACTGTGTAGTCTACGCGAGCGGAGTTGCAGGCGGAAAGCTAGTTTGAAAATAAAATATAACCCATGACACTCGCTGATAATGTAGCTTTCTATATGTGAAAGAATTTTTAAAACCAGTTAAGTAGTTTCTGAGTTTACCCGTAACAAACAAACGAAAAATCAAATAATTTTCAACCGCCACCGTGCAATTATGAAGGTGGCTCACCCTTACTAAAATATCATATTTTAAAGTGTGACTAAAGCACACTACGAAATGCAACAAGGTTGCATATCGTATAAACATGCACATTGGCGTAACCTTGTACGTTGCCATGCGGCCTTCGCATTAATATGCGTCAAATCAAATTCGTTGTACAGAATTTTAACTTTCTTTGTAGTCAGTTTTACATTGTAGGTATTATAATAATCCTCAAATAAATGTTGGTCTATTTTATTTTTTTAAATTTATTTAGAAACAAACAGTCATTTACATCTATGTTCATACAAAAAGAACTTAATATAGACCTAGAGTTTCCTATATAATTAAAGTAAAAAACTTAGCCGTGGTCCATCTACTCGACAGAAAAACAACAAATAACTAAACTGACCTTATTCTTTATTTCCTTCAGTAAATGCCGTATTCTTTATAATAATAATAAACCGTATAAATATAATACAAATTCAGTAAATTCAATAAATAAATAAAAGATAAATAAAAGATAAAAAAATAAAAAAAATATGTACTATAAACTAGGAAAATTAATGAGTTTGTTTGTTGGGGTAAATGGGATGAATCTCTGAAACTGTTGGTCTGAAACATACACACACAGGCACACTACTGGAAAATATAGCAACTAAGTAAATTATATTTTCTCTTCATACAAGCATACTTTTTGCTTAAAAGGAGACTCAAAACACTGTTATGTTTATGTCCTGCACAAAAGTACGAATCGACTACAAGCCCTCTTCTGCGCTTTAGCTTTTAAAGGTGAAAAAGCGATCTCCGGTGTCCATTTTGCGTTTACCAAGGGTTATACGCGACGATGAATGAGCACTGATTGTGACGATTTTATCATGAAATGTCAAATGGTGCTTACATACGGAGAAATATCAATGTTTCCAGGAGTTTGTCATATCAGTATGACTACGAGGAATATACACACGTCCGTATATAGTCGTACTGTAAAATATTTTTATAAAAGAGGTTTTCCTTCGTCGTGTGTACATAAATACTTTTATACTACATCTGCTCGGATAGCGCTCTAATATTTTTTAAAGAAGAAGGCGGAAAGTCTCTCTTTATTCCCGTGGTAGAGAAAAATGTATGAAAGTCCATTACTTCCGCTGTCTTTTCTAATATTAAAGTACGAATCTTTTATATGAAGACGCGAAACGGTACTATGGCCACTTTTAATTATAAATAAAAATTTTAAAAAAAGCAAACTGACGACAGAGTCGTCGAACTGCGTCAATCTATACAAAAAAGCGAGCGGATTTCTTTTAATCATATATAAATTCCTTAATTTACTTAATAATTTTACGAAAAATGTCCTCTAGAAGCGATAGTGACGATTTGTTCCCTGCAATAGAGTTATAAGAAGCTCATGCTATTATTGACAACTTTTTGGAACAGGGTAAAAGCATTGCTGTAAGTTTTAATAATTGTTGTAATTTTAATGTTAACTTTGCTTCATAAACATTTTATTTGTTTCATTTTCCTTGTTATGTAGTATAAAGTAGTATGTATCACTCTGGACAGAATGCGATTCTTCAATTTTCTTATTTTTGTTTGTTTTAGTTATATTAATTGGTTTTTTATTTAATTTTTTGATTAATTTTCTTTTTTTCTTTATTTTCTCTGCGATTATAGTGACTATAGATTGTAAATATTTGGAAGCATTTTGTTGGACGTTACAATTTTCTCAACTTTATTTTTATTTCTTGTACCTATGTGTAATCCATGTAAACGTTTGTTTTTGTTTCCTGACTAAATAAAAAAAAAATACGGTCCTTATGATATCGAAAATTGGATCGTAATGTTGTATTTTAGGAACTAGGATCAATGGGTCCACAACAAAAAACACAGAATAACTTTTATGCTTATCTTACAAAATGTAGTTTCTAATACGTACAAGTATCCCTGAAATTAAATTATTTACGACTAGCTTTTCTCCGCCCGCGGCTTCGCTCGCGTGACCTACACATTTGTACCGGGACCTCTTTTTCCGAGATAAAAAGTAGCCTATGTCACTCTTCAGTTAATAAACTAATATCTAGGTAAAAAAATATAGCGGTCCCTGTACAACTGTGTAATCTACGCGAGCATAGCCGCGCATGGAAAGTTAGAAAATAAAATATAGCCCATGTTACTCGCTAATAGTGTAGCTTTCTACAGGCAAAAGAATTTTTAAACTCAGTTTAGTAGTTTTTGAGTTTAACCATAACAAAAAAGAAAAAAATTAATCTTTCCTCTTTATAATATCAGTATAGATTTTAAAACAAGACTTTATTTTAACACGACATGTGCCAGCTGCATTATACATTATATCGAAAGATTTCTGTTATCATTTTTTAATTAAGTATGTTATAATTTAATGTTTGTAGAACTATCGATAAATTATCGCCGATTTAAAAATTCTGTTCACAAATTAGCAATTTGTGAAAATAGTCTGGCGTTCTATCTTTGTTTATTACAGTAGAAAAAAAAAGAGAAAGTAGGATGGAAATCTATAGGTATGAAATTCAATTCAATAATTAATACGGTTCAACACTTAATAGAAATGAAAGTTTTTATTATGTTTATTGATATTTATTAGTTCCATTACTTGTTTCCGGTTGCGGGTAGGGGTAGGGTGACTCAGATGACACGAGACACTTCGTAATAGTTGCCACATGACTCATAGCACCTTTGATAATGTATCTGTGTTCGAAGTTCGAAACAGAGTTATGTTTGTAATTTCTTTTCTTAATGAGAAAGGGCTCTGGCGTCTTATACGAAGAAAGGTTATATTGAAAATTGTATTTTATATTTTGATTTTGCTGACATATTTATTTGTTTTGATCACGCCAAAAAGTAAATGAGTCGAACCGGCACGAAAAGATATTAGCGAAAAAAATTACTTTATTGTAAAAAAGCGTGAGGTTCTCACTATCAATTGTTACAAATGTTTAATTGCTAGTTAATTTGATTTAAGAGCAAAGTTATTACAAGGTATAGTTAAAAACACCCCACGTTATTTTACAATAAAAAAGAAATATTTCTTTTTAATAGGTAGGTACTTTACTCTTATTTTATTTAAACTTATCAAAAATCATTATTTCTAAAGCTTGTTTTTTTAGTCTTTAAACTATAATATTTTTTTACTCTTGAAGCGAAATCAATTATTTATGCTTAATAGTTACCACGGACACGATTTTAGCTGTCGCTTATCTATGTAAACTAACAGTAAACGAAAAACTTAGTAATTTTTAGATCTTAAGATAATTATTTAGATAATTATCGAACACAGCTAAAGATTTTTGTTTCCTTTCGTTCAGGTCTATCTAAAGAATTCCTAACTAAACCAAAAAAATTTTAAATCTCCGAGTAAGAATACGGTAACTTTATGTTAACGTCAATCCGTCGGTACCGGTTGCCATCACTAGATGACAGTCGTTAAAATTCAGCAATCCGCACTGGAGCAGCGTGGTGGATTAAACTTAAAGCACCCTCATCCCGTAGGAGAGACCCCCTGAGAGTAGGAAGCCCCTGCATAGGCATAATAGGCTGATATGAATAGAATGGACTCTATGTTAGACTATGAAACTCACTTTACCACAGGGTAATATTTAATTGTTTATTACTTTTTCTCTTCCACTTAAGGACTTTACCCCAATCTAGCTAAAAAGACACGAAAGCGCCGAGTTTATCGATCCAAGAGTATGTTGCTCTGATCAAAGCAATTTCAAAAACTAAAATAATGACAACTAGCAAAGTTGCCTGTATAAGGTATTTCTAATAATTAACATATATTTTAAATTAATCATTAAGTGCCATATATTGATGACTGTATTTATCACTTACTCATCACAGTTTGTCAATTGATTACCAAATCATTAGCTACGTTATTTCCCTATTAAGTATATTGACTGTGTCGTGATAGCTCGAGAGCGTAGCGAACCTGTTTTAAATTTATAAGACCGTGAGGCCATGATTCGAACCCGGGCGTGTACCAATGAGTTTTTTTGACTTAAGTACTATTTATTAACTATCACTAACCCCGTGCCTCGGAGAGCACATTAAGCAGTCGGTCCCGGTCGCCGTCAATAGATGGCAGTCGTTACAATCCGCCAACCCGCATTGGATCGGCGTGGTAGATTTAACCCCTCACCCTGGGGGGAGGCATAAGCCCTTGCCGTGGGGTATAATAGGCTGATGGAATGGAATGGAATTCTGACTGGCTTGATGTCATAGTTGCGCCGTCTTTTGAATGGACGCATTGATAGTGCTAGTTCTCTAAAGGAAAATGTTAATTTTTTTATTTTTTCATCCTATAGGGAAATAAAAACCTAGTCTAGTTCAATGTCTTTGATTGTGCTATATGATGCCAGTTGCTATAGTTGAGCCAACGATAGGTTTTTTCTCAAATTTCTCAGCGAATTTTTAGGGTTCCGTAACTGAAAAGGAGATAAGGAACCGTTCATTTATCACTTCCCTCGTTGTCCGTCTGTCTGTATGTTAAGACACTTTTTCTCAGGAACGCATGAAGGTATTATCAAGTTGAAAATCGTATCTAGTACTTAGGTCTACGATCCCTCGGAGCTGTAAAACGTTAAAGTTTTAAGTCAACCCAATAAAAAATACGCTCATTTATGTCGCATATTTTGACAGGGGCAAGTAACTCAAAACCAATATAGAGTACTTATCGTTGACCCAGGATCATGAAATTTGGTAAGAAGCAAGGTCTTCCAGCACAAGTACAGGAATAAATTAAAAAATGGTTAATTTCTAGTTTTATCACAAAAAAAATTAATTAATTTTTTAATTAAAAATGCAGTTACGTGGCATTCTGACGTCCCGTAGCGATATACACGTCAATATATATTGTTCACAAGTGTATGGAACCCTGAGGGTGCGAATCCGACTAGCACTTAGCCGGTTTTTTAGAATCCGTTTGCTTTGTTTGACTTTTGACTAATATTACTGTGTCAGCTACGGAAACCATCCTCATAAGCTACGAGCATAAAAACATTTAGACGCCATTGCAAAACAAAGGTATCATTATTTTTTGTGGTGCTGGATTTATTAAAGGAGTTGTAAGGTTGGATGCTATATCAAGCACGGATAAATACTCGAATATAAATATATTTATAATATATATGGCTGCCCGATTGGTCGAGTGGTTAGAGACTCTAACTGTGGAGCTAAAGGTCGCAGGTTCCATTCCCGCCTGGGACAAATATTTGTGTGCATGAACATGTCTATTTGTGCCGTGTCTGGATGTAAAAAGTATCTATATTGTATATATCATAAAAATAATATTTATCTATTTTTATACCGATTGAAAAAATGTTCAAACAACAAGTTTCATCGTAACCGCTTTATAAAAGGGAAACAGAACGTGTGAGGTACCTTTTGTCACTTATATATGAGTCACAGAACGTCACACCTACATAATACGGTGTACTCGTTCTAGAGTTTCCTTATCTGTTTTGTGGTTCGTTTTAGTGTGATGTGACGCATTGCGTAACTATTATGGTCCATGTATTTCAGAAATAAACCCGTTCAAGTGCGAGCCTGATTCATGTGGAGTGAGTTGCGTATCATCACATTACCTGATATGTTTTTTTAATCGGAATCAATTTTAGGTTAGAAGTTGAACCCGATCCGACTTCTTCTTACAAGTAGGTCAAATGACAATATTTCATATTTTCTAACAGAGGAAAATTAAAAAAAAAATGTTTGTAGCATTCTTTATGGTCGGAAATATTATGACTCATATTAAATTTTCAGTAGTTTATAAAAAAAAAACGCAATATTCACAAAAAAGATAATGAGGTCACTTGTATCCAATCCAAGCTGGACGCTACTTAACATAAATGTTTATGACGTCAACGAAATGTCAACTATTATACCGTCAAATAATTTTTTTTTTGCATAGAGCAAAGGTAGAAACTAAGCATAAATAGATGCAAGTGACGTCATGCCCTTCTAGAATAAGCAACTCTTAAATTCGTCAAAATGACATGAAAATATTATGACACCGAAAAAAAATGCGGGTCCCTGATTTATCTTTCTACTTTCAAACAAACCAATAAAAAGTAGCTTTGAAAATTTGAAATGTTATCAGTTGAACTTGTTGGTTCTAAGTGAAATTAAGTAACACATTTTATATACATTTTTTCTTCACGAATATTTTCTATTTCCCGCGGGAACTGAAAAAGTTAGGATTTCCGTTTAGGTTTTTCCTGTGAACTATGAGTAAGGCCCATATTTCGTATTTTATTTTTAATTTTAAGCTCAATAGTTTCGGAGATTCAGAATGGTTAATTTTCGTATAATTTCTTACATCATCAGCCCATTTTTACCCCACTGCAGGGGCTTAGGCCTCCCCCAGGGTGAGGAGGGGGGCTTGGAGCTTAAGTCCACCACGCTGCGCCACTGCGGGTTGGGAACTGTAACGACCGCCATCTATTGACAGCGTCCGGGACCGACTGCTTAACGTGCCCTCCGAAGCGCGGTGTCAGTGATATTGTGTACTTAAGTCAGAAAAACTCATTGGTACACGCCCGGATTCGAACCATGGCCCTATGGGGCCTTATAAATTTGAGACAGGCTCGTTGCGCTCTGGGCTATCACGACATGGGAGGTCCATGGCTACTCGGTAAGCCGGTGTATTGGCAAGGGGCCGCTCCTATTCCTTGCCATCAGATATGTTGAAGCGCATTAAGTAATCATATATGGTAAATATTGTCAAATAACAAATAATAATAATAATAATAATAATAATAATAATAATAATAATAATAATAATAATAATAATAATAATAATAATAATAATAATAATAATAATAATAATAATAATAATAATAATAACGTTTACATGACAACAACGTCTAGGCCCCAAACTAAGCATTAGCTTGTGTTTTGGGTACCAAGCGAAGACACCACATACACATAACAACCATGACCCGGCACCCGTATCGATATTCATCATATAAATACTGACCCGACCTGGGACTCGAACCCGGGACCTCCAGCTTCGCAGGCAGGGTCGCTACCCACTATGCTAAGCGGTCGTCTAATTCGTCGTCTAATAATTTCTTTAAAATGTTTTAAATCATGCATTTAAACATTAATGCTTGGTTTAGATATTAAAATTAGTGTATTTACGCTATAAGTCCGTTGTCGGGTCACCAAACTCCGTAATGAAGTTTTTTCGTTCCGAAGTTTCGAAGAAAATCGGTTGTGACAGACAGATAGCCAGACACGAGAGTGGTCTCCAAGGGTTCCTATTTTTCAATGCTGGTTGGTACGAATTGACCCTCTTCTGCGTTTACCGTCTAACCACTCATACTCTAGCTAGCTGGTGTAAGATGGTGAGTTTTAATCAACGAGATCCCCGTGCGCGCCGGACTTTAACTCGCGAAATTCCGTTTGACATTTTCGATATTGTGAAGTAGTAACATTTCTGATACTGTGAAGTAGTAACATTTCTGACTCTATTAAAACCAAACGCTGCCGTCAAATTTATTTACTCTAAGTACAAAACCCTAAAACGTAACATAATACCTAGAGTCTTTAAAACTCTTAACAAAGAAGTGTTATTGCATAGAAGATATTGCATGTTTATTTATGTTGGATGATCGAAGCGATGAATTGCGTCGTTGGTTATGTCTAAATAAAAGTGTCTAAATTGTACAGTTAAAGTTTGTAATTGTCACTAGAAATATCTTTTCAGAATTAAATACATATATTTCCTCATTTTTGTAACAACAGGCTCAAATTGAAACAACGTGAAAGCTTTAATGTACTTTGGAATGAGGAACGTTTATGAGGTGTTTGAAAATCCTTTGCCTCGGAATACCTCGCAGGTAATTACCGATCAGTAAATAACGTACCTATTTCGGCGCCGCATTTAGGTATCTGGAAATAACACTCTCGACTAGAACGCCGACCGTTTTGAAATTACATTTGCCTATACTTTGATATAAGTTTTGTTACATATACCTGGTGTTCGGCTGAACGTAGTCCAAATTTATAGAGCGTGTAAAGCTTACCAAACTAACCAACACGTTAAAAATGAAAGTGATAAAACCTAACACATGTTTTTGTCGGTAACCGTTAGTGTGAGCCATCTGCTCACTTGAAACTTTTTGTTTAGTTCGGTAAGCTCTACACGCTCTATTTTAGACTACGTTTAACCGAACACCCATAGTTATTTGCCGATTTCTTTATTTGGCCAATTCAAGAAAACTGTTAAAATATTACTAGTTTTATTTTTTGTTGGAGCTGATTGTCTTTTAGGTATGTAAAAAAAAAATCAACGGATCTCCTACTTTCGCACGAATTTCTTACGACACTGGTAATGAACCTAACGGAATAAAGTAAACGCACATATTTTGGATAATATTTTTCGAAATAATTTTTTTTCGCAAAAAAAATAACACAACTGTATCTGAATAAGCTTAAAATTTAGAAATATAACATTTTGTACGACATTTCCATCGAACACACCGAATTAGTACGAAATGTAACACCGACGCATATCCGACTTCCAACTAAGGGCACCCTTAACCACTACTTCCGGTTGTCCGATTCTAACAATTTTCGTCTCAATCGATCCCCCGTCTAATTACCGCGAGCCGTTTTCTAATTTTTTTCTCATCCGGACCTAGTTCTCGAGATATCTGGCTCCCAAAATGAAAATCGGGGAAAGAAATTGCGATTTTTTTAGTTTTTTGCCGATATTTTTTTTGTTTTTGAACTATATATTTTTCCAAATTGTTTTATGCCATCTTGTAAAGCTCACCGAGTTGCGTCTCTTGACACCACGTTCATCCCGATATCTCGAAAATTCTTTCTGCAATCTGTCTGTATCACACTCCAACGAAATGAAAGTCATTTCCAATGACAAAATAGATAAACTACATTGAACATAAATTATGACCTTCTGAAGTATTACTGAGAAGCCACACAATAATTCTGCTGCTTATTAACTTCGCGGTGTGTATTGCGAAGTTCTTTAATATGACACCGCATATACTCGGTTTAGTTACCTCATGGATAGAGTTTCACATTGAAGTCGCTATCTATGATAGCCGTCGGTGGAAGGTTATTAAAATAAATTTATTTAATACAATAAATTGGAAGAAAAAATGTCGCTTTTGGCAGGAAAACATCTTGGTTCCTGAAAATGTATATGAACTATGTACCGCATAAACTGTATTCGAATGTTTATTACCTTTTCCCGACTGTACCACTGAACCGATCTTAAGGAGTTCTGTGATAAGCATCGCTTGCTGTGATAAGCTTTCGATACAATGAGTGTGCGCTAATATGATTTGTATTAAAGCTTAAATAAAACAAACGTGTAGTAGTCTACGCATGTAAAGCCGATATGAAGTGGACTAGTGATTCTAACCGTATCAATGTCCGTCTCGTATTCAATACTTCCGTTGTATAGAGCTATTTTCCCGTGGAAAAAAGTTGTCTTTCTCTGGTCTTTCAGCTATCTTACGTGAAATAGGAAATAGTTCTAGTATTGAGCTTGCAGCTTCGACCGTTTGGTTAAAATTGTCCATTTAGAATGCTCCCGTGAGAATGTTTTCCCGGGGAAAGCTGCTTATGTTACTCTTCGTCCCTTTAATTACCATCGCGAACAGATCATGTCGTTTCGTTCCTCTGTTACCACGACTTGAAAGAATGTACACATAAACGTACATTCGCGTACCTATGTAATGTTAATAGATACATTGCACTCTTAATGATGACGCCATGCACACGTGCAATGACTTTATACCGGAACTGCCGGCAATGTTGACCGTGCCCAGTTGAAGTGTTGAACTGTTTCCAAATAAATTTTTTTTAGTTTTGCCGCACTGTTTATTATTTATTAATTTTTGATCAGACTATAGTTGATTCGTTTTCAACTATAGTCTGATCAAAAATTAATAAATAATAAACAGTGCGGCAAAACTAAAAAAAATCGTGAATTAGGTGACAAAATAACCATGTCGAATTTTCTGAAATACCTCTTTAATATTACATTTTAAATGCGTTTTAATTATAAGTTTCGAATCCTTTTGAAAATCTTAAAAAAATATTTCTCAAACCGAGACAATATTATTTCAAATAATAATATATTGAAGAGGATATTCTTTCGAAATAAGTAAATATTTTCTAGACTAACTTGATTTTTTGGAAAATATATACTTGTTTTCAATGAATATGTTTTCGCTATTAATTATAATGCCATATTTTTTCCAATTACAAAGCTTAAAGACATCTTCCAGTGCTTGTGATGAAGAGTTTCGGGGAAATTACGTATCCTGTCTCACACCTCTCAGCGGTTGAATCGGTTTCGAGCTATTGTTCTGTATTCGAACTGACATGGTGGCTTTATCGTACTACAAACGTCTCAAACCTTAACGGCTACCATCAGTTTTAAGTGGTTTAACGTGTGACATTCGCTAACGACAGCTTACAAGATTTGTATGGACAGTGCCTCGAGCGGTGCCGAGGAGAACTGAAATTCACATACAAATCAATTAGAGTCGATAACGACTCATGTCGTTGTGCTTGTCATACTGCAAGTTGATTTGACATCGCTGGATCTTATAGGTTTCTATTGGATAGAAGGCTTTCTTATAATTCACGAACGCTACGCATAGCCGCCGATCATACTCTGGGGACTTCCGTATAATAAAATTACCAGGTCGAGTCGTCGGGAATGATAGCAGGATATGGTTGGCACCCTGTGCCCGCTCATGCCGATAGCGGGGCAGTTGATGACTCGGGAGCTGTTTCTTTGTGTACCATATTAAGGGAGAGGAGATTGTCCGTTAGCCACCATGCTTGGATTGCTGACTACAGTGGAGTAGACTTACTTTCAGTCAGGTGTCGCCTTTTGCGACATGCTTCTCTGTCGGCGGTGGCGATTTGTATCCTTATCTGTTTCCACACGAAGCAACGATAGATAAATTAAAATACGTTATATACCACAGTACGAAACTTCAGCACGCGTGGCTTTGGCCGGTTATTGTTTTTATTCGAACTCAATTACTCTGTTAGTTCATGAATTACTGCCAGTTATTGACATAAAGAGCTTATGCTGAAAAAATATAAAGTTGGTAAAAACACTCAATTCACGTTTTATATTTAATTTTTTACGATAAATTTAACTTTAGTTTCACTCCTATCATTGTGCACTTTATAATAATAAAAATAATATTTTTGACATCCCACACAGATCCATCTAGTCCCAAACTAAGAAAAACTTGCATTATGGGTACCAGACTACTGATATACATACTTAAGTATTCTTTATAATATATACATATATTTCACACCCAGAATGGACATAGTGTCGATTCTGAACGAGGCGTTATTTCTTCCAAACGACTCTGTATTGTGTTTTTGAAAACCACAAGCTATTAGTCATTCAGTAACCGTTGTATAATACATATCTGTATGTCTTTTGCAACTGCTTCAAGTATCGCTTTACATGATTTGTTTTACTTCTCTGAACTTATTAATATTAATGTGTCAGCCGTCGTTGGTAGTGATTTTAAAACATTTTGAATAGTTATTAATCCTGCTGCTCTGTTACATACAGTGAATGAAACATTCTTCGGTGACTTAGCTACGATTCGTGGACAAAATGGAATACAAATTGCAGTATAGCTCAATGAGTATAGCTAGAATCTGTGTGCATCTGAAAAAAAATTACGTATATGTAAAAAAAAGAACCGTCAAGTATTCATAGCTGACGCATCAGATTATAGGATTTACTGAGCTTAGAGATGTGTATTTTAATAGAGTATCTACGCGACGAACGTCGTTAGCCATGAAATCTGCGTTGTTTATTCACTCCGAAGTGTAGAGCGTATCACAATCGTGACTTGTTTGATTGTGTACCACAGCTATAACAAACAATTGGTTCCATTATAGTCACTAACTTTCAAATACTTGTATTGAGGTACATGTCTTAGCCCGGTGGTTTCAAGGTATTTTTTGTTAAGCGTCAAAGTCATATAAAGATGATTCAAAGATTTCACCTTGCTTCGCAGTTATAGTGAGTTGAAAATCTTATTGTCAACGAGTCGTTCTTTGAGTTAATGATAACTTATCTTTAATTGGACCTGATATCACATGTGTCTCCAGTCTGTGATAAGTTTACCAGAATGAAATAAGACATATACTTTTATGTTTCTTATCTATACATGTAGATAAAATTGAAACGTCAATGATTTCGAAATGAAGACTTTGTCTACTTTGTTTGTCTGGCCCAATCTCCGAAATACGTCTGAAGCTCCGAAACGGCTGAATCATGGGCTAAAGCATTAAATGGGACTTTCACTGGCAGTTAGAAAACTTGTTCGGAAATTTTACACGCTACTTTTTATTCCAGAAATATTTCTGGTTAACATATTGAACGCACGCGTCTTAAACTCATAGGTGAGACGAGTCGAATTATTCGAAAAATTAATTCGAAAAATTATTCGAAATTTCATCTTTGGTTTCATTTATACCTATTTAATGTAATAAAATGAAGATGTTCACGTTGTTGACAAACGAAGTTGATAGTTTTTTTTTTTATGATCTATTAGGCAGGCATAGGTAATTTGGAAATTAAGGGACGTAGGGAAGGGAAGTAATTAAGGGACGAAATAATAATTCAAGTGCCCTTAAAGTGTACATATATAAAAACCGGCCAAGTGCGAATCGGATCCGCACACCAAGGGTTCCGTACCACCATACAATATAAAAAAAGGAGCGTGACGTTAATCGAACTTAACCATTAATCGTTAATGTTATGTAATTTAAGAATCATTGTATAAATATATTTAATTTTTATTTCGTATCAAAGTTATTTAAGGCGTTCGATCCTCTCTGGCTAATCCGAAAAGTAATAACATCAGTGCACTGATAGCTAGAAATAATTTTATTACTTATTTTATTACAGTGAACCTTTGACTTTTAGTATCGATTGTGAAGAGAATAAGCTCTGCAAAGGAATGCAAATAACACGCTATCTGTCATTTTCTATTAATTTTTTACAAAATTTTTAGTTATAAAAGTACATTTTATAAGTTAATCTATTACTCGTTAAATAATAGAGTTTAGAACCTCTCGCGTTAATATACGATGAATTTTTTTTCGTACTTCAGTTACATGTATGGCGACCTATCCCAGAAAAAAATTGTTTCTTAATTTCACTACGTCGTTGTGTAGCGGTTCATAAATTACACTTAACTTCCAAATTTCATCTATATATTGCCAATAGTTTCCGAGAAAAACCCCATACAGACAGACGGACGGACATGGCGAAACTACAAGGGTTCCTTTTTTGCCATTTGGCTACCGAACCCTAAAAAATTATATAGATGTTTCAAAAATTACTTTTCTTATTAAAATTAGTAGGTGAGATAAATGCACTCCTAAAGTCCTGAATAAGATCCACCTGCTTTTAACTTTTTAGTATAGGTTGGAGAATTCTGCAAAAATTTAAATTAGTAGGTATAGTTTATAAATCACTTTCTACGAAAATTTGTTAGAATAAGATCTATTGAGTAGTTTTCCAGATGTTTGTTTTTAAACTTATTTGAATTTTGACCATGAACGTTCATCTCGATCTACTGTGTGTTATGCACTTGGCCGGTTTTTTTTCTTCTCACGACGGCGTTTTCCGTAGGGATTTAATCTGACGTCTTGTTGAAATTCAATGTGGTGAGTGACGTAGTTTTAAAATGTATTCAAATGGGTCAGCCATCAATGTTTGATCGTACTGTTGTTTGTCGACGAAATGGTTTATTCATATATATGGTGTTGCTCGCCACTTTCACATTAAATGTTTCTATAATGTTGATTTTATTCAAATCTCTGGCTGCTTTAGATATTGCTCGAAGGCGAAGATATGTTTTTGTCGTACGAGTAACGAGATATCGTTTCGCTACGAATGTATACCATAGAAAATTTAAAATAACTGGACCTTCACGAAAATATTACCGCTATTGCTAGTCCGTTCAGCTGGAAACTTGGAATTTTTTCCCAATCAACTTAACTATTTTCGTAATCATTGCGAAGATTCGACTTGATTTTAGGATATTCATCCTGATCGGTTTAAGGAATAAGTATGAAAACAAGCAATTCGATTCTTTTCTATTGCAAGACCACCTAGATCGTTGTTGGTGCGAACGGATTCTGCAGTAAAATAACTCCGTGATATACGGTGGAACTTTATTAAGAACCTAGGTATCGACCGATCAGGGCACAGACATTAAATCAATATTCAAATTCGTCCTGAAACAAACTTGGATCTTCGGAAAGATGCCGAAAATAGCTAGGATGATGCGAAATTCTTTCCAAGTCTTAAAAATGATTCTAGATTTCTCATGAGTGATTTTTTCAATCAAGAATATTTCTTGGTTTATTTTGATATATTTTTGATTGGAGAATTCACTTCTTACCGTGTACGGTTTTCCAATATTATCCTAGGACAAACGTTGCATTCCATAAATCTTTAATTAATTAAATTTAATTCACAGGAATACGTTGTTGTTAAAACAGTTAGTGCATATTTTATTGCTTATCAGTGATTTTTTTTTGCATATTAAAGATTACAAAGTTGCATTGTTTATAAGCATGCTTCTTTCACCTTTCGGCAGTGACCTGACTGCCCTCAGTTTGATTGGGGCAGTTTTGCGTCTCAACATAAAAGCGATAACTTCTTAGCGATAACCTGTTGTAAATAAAATGTGAATGAAAATATTATTCTTTTTTTTTTGGTAAGATTTATCCTGGTAGTTAGTTAAATTGATTAATGACTTTCATAATTAGACTCCAAGATTATAATGAAGTTATTATATATTATTGTAAAACAAAGCGTTATTATAATAATTCAGCAGCGACTAAATTGGTATAGACCGGGTTTATCACTTTAATGGTTTAATACTTTAATGATTTTTCTTACTAATGTCTTGTTGTATTGACTGACATAGCCTCATTCATGTCTATTTAAGCCGCCCGTACTTGGACAGCCCCGTAGCGACAGATTGTCGCTAACTCATGCGCAACATTTAATATGAATTGCTTTTGTATTTTTTTAAATAATGACTTAAAAGAAATTAAAGTAAAAATTTAAGAAACCCCCTACACAAAAAACTAACCTTTTAAAAGTGTGAAATAATATAAGTTTGTTCATTGTCAAATGATTTTTGATCCTTAAAGGCGTCTGGGAACGCTAATTATTAGGTATTTAAAGTTTACTTAGCGGTCCCAGACTCTTTTAAGGATCAAAAATTATTTGACAATAAACAAACTTGTATTATTTCACACTTTTTAAAGGTTAGTTTTTTGTGTCGAGAGTTTTTAAAATTTTTAATTTAATTTTTATTTCAAAATCTTTAAACTTAGTCATTTAGTTAAACTATTTCATACACGATCAGACAAAAAAAAAATTTCAAGTTTTCAGTTTTCATTTTGTTAGTTAATATTCCTCATTTCCTTTCAATATAGTGTGCATTATTCTACTAGTCAAGCCCTTTCATTTGCTACCCATGTTGAAAAAAACTAATTCGTCATTTTGTGGTGGCGGCCATTCTTGACCGATTTTCACCAAACGTAGCTAAGAACACTCCCAACTAATTCACCTTTCATATAAAAAAATCCGCATCCAAATCGGTTCATCTGTTTGGGAGCTACGATGCCACGGACAGATACACAGATACACACACACACACGTCAAACTTATAACACCCCTCTTTTTGCGACAGGGGTTAAATATAAGTTTTTTTTCTCTATTTTCCAGATATTCACTTGGAATTATTTGTGTTTTTTTAAAGTTATAAAATGTGTTGTCCTTCATGTTACACAAGCAAAAATTTTCGAACATGAATTTCTCGTCGTCACATTTTTTTGTGTTGTACTGAGGTGTTGTATAATGATCGAAATTTTTTCTGCTGTAATATTCTTGTGTAAAGACCCGAAATTTTAAACTTTTTTTTAACAACAACAACGTAAAAGTTTCAGAATTAAACTACAACAAAAAAGGGGTAGACGTCTTAACACTTTAAAATATGAGGTTTACATTGTTAGATTTTTACTGCTTTAAAGATTATAATTGTTAATGTTTCCTTAATTTTTAGGCTATAGAAAGGTATTTTACACTAGTACATAATTAACTTTGTTTGTAAATTTGTCACAGGTCGCACCAAATGCGGCGGAGGATCGCTGCGTTTGGTACGGCATCTGCAAGAACGACACAGCAAAGAAATTGAATTGCCACTACGATGGACCGCCAAAAAACGTCACCGAGGATGCTAGGGTAAGTTTTATCTAAATATTTATTCAGTCCCAAATGTTTGTTAAGAGGAGTACGCAGTGGAAAAGCTCCATATAAACGGCGTAAATTATGTGGTATTCAGAACAGCAAAAACTAGGTTTATACATTTTTAGTTTTTTAAATATTTTGATACATGATAAGAAAAAAAAAACTTAAATGCGCGGGTGTTTTTTAATATATTATTATTTTTTTCTCATATGAAAATGGAATTAGTTTCATGTTGAACATGTCGTAAAAAAAAAATAAACGATTTCACGTTTAATGGGGTGCAAACCTTAACGCCGCTTGTATGGAAATTTGTCTCTACACACTCTTCTTAATACAACACATCTTACAATTATTAAAATTACAAAATTTTATGAATTTTATAATGAGAGTGCGATTATAGACACAAAGATCATATCTGGTCGCGCACGGTTTGCTTATATTTCACCGACGACGCGTCTCTGTATAGTTACTGGCATTCGTGGAAACTCGATTTTCGAGTGTATTAGGGTTTGACAAAAACATAGTATAATTTTTTCACAATTCATGGATTACTCGAATACGGCTTATAATGCCGGTATCCCATTATGGTATCCCTTTGATCAAGCCTATACACAGGGACGATCTGCTCGTTTTAAGCTAGAAAGCAAGGAAAGAACTCACCAAGGATGCCGATGCCTTCATCCGGCGCGTACTCGCACTTTGAATCTGACAAATTCAATATTTTTCTAGCGAAAACGTAATTCTATATTCTCAAAAGTCATATAAAACATTACAATTTTCGAAAATCATATGAAGCATATCAACTTTCATGATACAAAATTACGTTTTAAATTACATTTAAAGTTGTCTCATGAGACTAAAAGTCAAGCGGTATGAGAATCACCCCTCTGGTCGATTTTAGGCTCGCAGTTACTGCCAATGGATCTTGTTTAAAATTTTGCAACAAGGTCAAAAAATGTATTTATGGGACACGAATAGGTGTTCTTATTCAATAGAAAAAATATGAAATGTTTTGGAGACGTAATAACAAATATATATAAAAAAAGAAAACGAGAAACATTAATGTGACGTCAATACTTCTCCACGAAGCGATCGACGGCCATACAAACGAGTGCAATAAGTACGTAAAACATCGTAGCTTTAATTATCATCAGCTATCAGTTTTTAATTCGATTATACCTTGAAAACCCACATACAAAAAAATACTAAAATATTGCAAATTTTCCATAAAACAAAATTCAAATGTAATGTCAAAATTTTTAGTCAGTGCCACTGACGGCGGAATTTGACGTCTCGTTGGTGATTTGTGTTTTTTCTTTAGCAATAAGAGTGTAAAAAGGTATGTTCCGAATCACGAAATTCTTTGCCACGCTTGCAAAACACTTAAAAAACCAATCAAAAAAAAACCGACGCGACGTATGCACGACTTCAACGGTTATTTCGTAGTATATGTCCAAAACGTCGTCACTTCAATTTTATTTATTAACATTGTTTTGGTGTGTTCATAAAGTTCCTTAAGATTCTGAAATTCTATTTCGAAATATTTTTGAATCATCATCGTATGCACATTAATTTGGAAGTGGGTCAGTCGGCGAGGCTTCTTACCGCTCGGTACAAAACAGGTTATTTTTAGTTACAACGCGCTACCTTGCCATTCTCTGACGTCATTCAAGTGTTAATTTCAATGAATGAAAGGGGATCAATGAGTCGGATACGAGGAATATATACTATATAGGAATATGTAATATATATCAATACTTTCAAAGATATTGGAACTGAGGCGTTTAAGTGTTGGCGATTCTAAAGTTTTATCCTACTTACCTTATTATGGACTCTATAAAAAACTTAATAAAAACTAAATCCATATATGTTTTTATTACAGCACGTAAATCAGATTTTTTTCCTAGTTGTGTTTTTATGAGTCAGATTTCGTGTGATACCTATTTCAATAGATTTAATAATTTATTTTTTTAAATTCTTTCCTAACACCCTATAGTTGTTACGTGTACATAATTTTACAGAACTTTGTTATTCTTAACTTTTAATATCAGGACATAGAATAGACACTTTTTAATATTTTTTTGTTAGTGTTGGTATTGTAGGAAAAAAATATATAATACATTGATTTCCCTACGTTACTATGTGGTGTTAGTTTGGATATACCACTATATTTTTGGCCTCCTAAACGACGCGCGACGCATTAAAATGCTGAATTAAAACATTCACTCTTTACAAAATTTTGGTTCCTAACTGAGTAAAACTTTGCGAAGTTTCAGTTTGTGATGTTACAGAAAATACTGTGATGTTACAGACAGACAGGCATAAATCAAGGTGACTCAATGAATATTCCTTTTCACTAGTTTTGGTATGGAACAATAAAAACACTTAGTAACAAAAAATTGTGACGTGATCAAACCAGTCTTGTGCAATGGTCTGTCTTGTTATTTTGTGCCTCGGTTCCGTTTTGATGGACACAAGCAGCATAAAGTTTTAAGTAACGATAGTTTATGTAATGCCGTACCGTAGTATTAACAAACGTGGAACAAGAAACTACTAGTATTTCATTAATACATGAGCTAAAGGAAATACCACTACCTGGGACATGCCACGCAACGCCATCTAGTTAGTCCCAAAGTAAGCAAATTTTATACTTGTGTTATGGTTACTAGAGAACTGACATACATACTTAAATACGCTTTATAATATATACATATATAGATATTTTACACACAAACACGAAATGAATAGACATTTGTCCCGGGCAGGATTCGAATCCGGGACCTTTGGTTTTGTATTTAGATTCTCTAACCACTCGGTCCATCGGTCGGTCGATATTATATTAGATTTCTCCTCATTTTACCTTTTACTACCTACCAGGTAAGTGTTTGTGTTAAAATATTTTATGTATTTACTACTTATATTGAAATTTGGAAGACCAATTGCTTTATTATCGTAAATCATCATATCTACGTGTAATTTAGTCAGGATGGAGTTTCTTTTGAAGAAGGTAAAGCAATAAGTGGGTCAATGTCTTGTCGAGGATTTGCGACGCGACGCGACGCGACGAAAAACATCTACTACGGTCGGTGAGACGGTTCGTGTGAAACGCAATAAATCTGTGTGGTAAACAACACGTTTACAATTTTCTATTTATGATCTCGTCAGGTATCTACGGATCGTTTTTAGTTGTGTTGATATTATGGACGTTTCTTGAACTCTCACTGAAGACTGCGTGATTTTTTTTTGTCATTGGATTAGGATTTGTTTTGTAAAATGACATGTCACTTGGAATAAGAACGAAACGAAAGTACGTTGATTGCAATAACTTAGTTACCTTGAATGTATGAATTATTATTTCTAGAGTGAAAATTTAACGTCTTTCCTTTCATGGGAAACGCTAAATATCTTGACTGAAGTAAACTTTATTTTAAAAAATTATTTTTGAAAGTGTTTGTAAAATACCTGAGTTAGCTAGTGGCGGCGCTACAAAACTTCAGCTAATTTTGTGACCCTCTTGACTTTATTCAAGCAAACAGAGTTTTCGTTTCTTTCTCTGTAATAAATCCATAGAAGGATAAATCACTTCGTATTATATTTTGTCTTTGTACCTACTGCTTGGTATTCAAGGCAAGCAGCATTTATGCGATCAAGACAAGTAGGTACATAAATGCATTTTTTTTTCTTCCGCTCGTAGAATACAAGAGGTTTACGTCGGTTCAGGTTCAAATGTGACATTTCTATTACTTGTAAATAAAAGCATAAACTATGTCAGATATTAATCAAAACTAGTTTGTCTTTTCCATAGAGTAAGTTAATTTGACAACACAGTTTGGTTTTAATAGTCATAAATATCAGTTAAAAGTATCGAAGTGACATTACACAATTTTGCGGAGTCGAGGACGGCGCGCGGGGATTTCACGGGAGTGGAGACCCGACGTGCGGGGATTTCGCACACTGAAACTCGATTTGAGACTCGCCATCTTACACCAGCTAGCTAGAGTACCTATGAGTGGTAAGACGGTAAACGCAGAAGAGGGCTTCTAGTCAATTCGTGCTTTTATGGTATTTTCATTTTATTTAGTGTTGTTGAACTACAATAAAAATAAATAATTCGTAACACCTGTTTTGTACTTGTATATGTGATTTACATGGCGGTGCCGGTATTGCGATGTTCATTTGCTAATTAGACACGTAACTAAGTCCGTCTATACCTCGATATGTGTGTAATCTTACGATGACGCATTCGTCGTGTTCTCGGTTCGTAAACACTATCTGTCCTATTCAGAAACGTTTATTTAGATCCAGTTTGTCTCTTTCAACGCAAGCGCAGACGCAAGACAAAGACTAAACAAACATATTTTAACTAAACTAGGTTTAAATGTGGAATAAATTTACATTTAGTCATTAGTTACAAAAATTTCAAAATACAGCACACCGTTAAAAATAATTGAAAATAGAAGAAGGTCTTGTAAAGCCGTAATACTATATTGTGTGTCTAACCACGTTTAACCAAAACCTTTGTATTTCGTTCACCGTTGAAATGACTGCCTAAAAAATTGCGCAGTCATTCCTTGTAATTCAGTCAATAAAGAAGTTGTATGTTGCACATTGAGAGTGACATTATTTTTATAAATATTCAACGGCAATGGCTGGTCTTATAATACCATCTTGTGACGTCACGCTATAAGAATTTTCAAAATGATATAACTACGTAAATACCGATCTACCCTTAGCATAAAGATACCCTTAGCATAGTGCACAATATGAACTGTGACCATATTTCTACATTTTCGCTCTTATAAATTTTTTCTAGCTCTGTTTACTAGATATCGGCTGTCGAAATTGTTAATTTTAAAGATATATATTTTTTGTTTACATATGGTTTTACATAAACTTCTTCCTCTAGCACCAGCTTCTTTAATTTACAGAAAAATCCTTATAAAAGACGTTACGGAGGATTAAATTACAGCCTTCACTGACTGAATTATAGAGAAAGTTGGCCGTGACATTTTTAATAAAAGTTCCATGTCTAATAGAGTTATTTTTGTGCCGTATTCGTTGGTTTCAGCGCTTCATAGAAATATATTCAATGTCAGAGCTCCGCCTTTGGCTTTCTGCCACGGCGTATCTAATATAACAACGAAAACAGTAAATAAACACTAATAAGTTCAAATAAACACCGGAAAACCAAATAGTATATTAAGCTCCAAGAATTTATGCGAAAATCTATTGTTTATTGAAGTCATGAATGACACCAGCGACATTACAAATAGTTTTTCGGTAGACATGTTACACGCCCTCTCGGCGGGGTAATAAGTAAATAAGATTTAAAGCCTAACTTGCTCTCAGTGTATGCTAAGTCCTACGCAGTCGATCTGTCATGTAACTTCTGTGTTTTTCCTACCTCAGGTTTCAAAATGCCTTCTCTTGTAATGCGTAAGTGTGGAAATAATACTACTACTAAAAAAGACCAAAAATAAGTATAAATATATAGAATTGTAATACAATTTTTTTTTATCTCTACACATTGAACCCAGTATACATATAAGTACAATCATACTAAATTTTACGAGAGTCACTTTCTAGGTAAAAAAACAATATATTATTTTCATGTTGGGTATCTACTCTGCTGTCATTTTTGAACGTCATAAAACTAAGTCTAAGCAGGTTCGTAGGCGACCACTCTAAGAAGAACACCACAAAACACATAAAGTGGCTTTTTTTTAATGACGGCACTACAGAACATTGTCTTAACTAAGTGGATTATCTGTATTGAAGCAACCGGTCTACCTCAAACTATATGTAACGTCATCGGATGACACATGTTTAATAAATAAACACCTTAGAAGCTAAACTCGGTTTACAGATAACTGTGTGATGTGTAAAAACACAATACAAGTAAAATAGATGACACGCATGAGTCAAACCACTGGTTTTTCCAGTGAAACAAAATTGTTCCTTAAGTTTGTTATTAAATAACCAGCGTTATTAACTGACTTTAAATAGATTTATTTTTCTTTTATAATGCTAGTATAAATCCTTTGTTTAATTTATACGCTTCAGATATGTAAGCGCTACTGCATTTCTGCTTGCCTGCTGCTTGGGCAAACTGCCAATATATTATGATTTACGTTTTTTGATTTTAATGCAATAAACATGTTTTTGTTATATTTCTATATATTCTATACTACAAAAAATCTGTGTCTGTGTATGTATGTATGTTGTTTGTGATTTAAAAACCATTTGACAGATTTTAATAAAACTTTTTTTCATCAGTCCTCCTGAATCTAGAAGTGCTATAATCTATGTTTAACAATTATTGTCCACTAAAGGGCGTTGCAGTACAGTATTGTTTAAAGCGGCTGTGCCAGTTTTGATGCGGTTTATTTTTTTATACATAGGTAACAGCAAAGAGCAAGCACTTAGACATGTTTTACGATTTTAGGTCATCAGGGTGCGCTGTAGGAGATATGTTTCTCTGAAACGGCTGGGCTGATTACGATGTGGTTTTTTCTATTTCGTAGATATCGCCCGGGATAATTCCGAACGAGTGAGTCACTCATAGCCAGCGGTATGGCGAAAAGTCTATTTTAACGTTGCGAAAATTCAAATTCGCCGAAAATGAGTTATATCTGTTATAGTTTAACCGAAACCGCTGTACCGCGCCTTAGGTATGTGCGCGGCGTGGAGGAAGGCAAGGTCCTAAGCGTTGACCACGGACTGACAGAGCAGATCTGCCTCCCTTCGCGCTGCGCACATAAGGCGTGGTCACAGACAAGTCAACCTTATAGACCACGCTTTGACAGGGAGTAGCATTCGCCAAGGCTAAGCAGTGACACTACATAACTACGTCACTAGTGAGCCGTCAGTTGTAAGCACGTCGGAAGCCATTAAATTGTCAATTTTGAACGAGCCAATGAAAACTAGCCGACTTCTCCCCGCACCCCGCCACTTTTTGGCGATTTCGTTTTCATACTGACGTTTATTAAAGCGTGGTCTATAGGTTGACTGGTCTGTGGGCGTGGTACATCGATTTAGTTTTTGCTGGAGAAATCAGCTTTCCACCTGAAATATAGTTTTAAATACCGCCCGTGTTAAATATAGTGCTAGTTCAAAATCACCCTGCAGAATATGTTCATAATAATAATTTATAATAATCTCTCAGTTGTTTCTAGAGCTCGCGTGCTATAGGGCTAGTGTTTAATTTAATATAACGCCCATGTTTGTATAACAAAAGGTCGAAGAAACGATTAAAGCTTAAACAACCCCTTGTCGTTCGAACTTCAACTTGATCGAATACTTGATTTCATTCGTAATTTATTGCCATTGTTTCGAATTTCCACGGTTTTAACAGTTGTATTAAAAACTTAATTTAGTAAGTGGTTTGACGAAGTGGAAATACAGGTTTTTCGTCATATAACGAATTTTTCCTACGCATTAAGTATCATCTAAATAATTTTCAATCAAAAAAGTAGATAAAAAATGTTTCCACCAGCCCGTTATGCCCCACTGCAGGGGCTTGGAGCTTAATACACCATGCTGCTTCAGTGCGGGTTGGTGGATTTTAACCGGGACCGACGGTTTAACGTGCTCTCCGAGGCACTTTCAGTCAGTGATAATTTGTGCTTGAGTCAGAAAAAAACTCATTGGTGCACGCGTGGATTCGATCTCTAAACTAGAAACAGGTTCGCTGCGCTCGGGTTATCACGACAAAGCACGCGTGGATGCGCTCTCTAAACTAGAAACAGGTTCGCTGCGCTCGGGTTATCACGACAAAGTTTATCTATAATATTTTTTCTAAAAGAATTTATCGATACTGCGTGGTTACTAAGTCAAACATAAATATTACGCACATGATTACGCATGAGAAAGGTGCGGCGCGGGCTTTGTGGTGAGAAGTATCCCGCCGGTACACTGGTCCGTCCATCCATCCATCCATCCATCCATCCATCCATCCATCCATCCATCCATCCATCCATCCACCATCCATCCATCCATCCATCCATCCATCGATCAGCCCAGATTCGTCCACTGCTGGACTTAGGCCTCTCCCTGGGCACGCCACACTCCTCTATGCTCAGCCATCTTCATCCAGCCACTACCGGCAAGCTTTATATCGTCGGTCCAGCGAGCCGGCGATCGGTTCCACACTACGTTTGCCAGTTCGTGGTCTCCACTCAAGAACCTTTCTTCCCCATCGTCCATCAGTTCTTCGGCAGATGTGACCAGCCCACTGCCACTTCATCTTACTTATCTTGCAGGCTATGTCGATCACTTTTGTTCTCTGACGGATGACTTCATTCCTGATATGATCCATCAGAGATACCCCGAGCATAGCCCGTTCCATAGCTCGCTGAGCAACCACTGGTCGCTCACAAGAAATTACGAATTCCAATATAGGAAAAAAAATGCCTATCCTGATAACAAGGTTCACAAATTATGAAACATCCACCATATTCACCAGATCTTGTTCTTAGCTATGTTTATCTGTTCTCTAAGTATTCATAAGCAAAGTGATATTTTTAAATGTTACTCCCTTCATACTAATTCTGGATACTTTTTGAGCACCCCTCGTACGAATTTCGTTGGTTGCGCAACAGTGCGTGCGGTTCAATGTGTCGTGTTACGAAATAACGCGTCCGTTGTGTAACTAAGTTTTTGATATGCGCATCTCGTCGGAACTGTAGATATCCTGCGGGATGACCTCGTCTCGACTGCATCGATTTTCATCTGTGACCATTCGAGGTATGACATATCTATTACGACGCCGCTGTCACGTCGCCGTCGTCGGTCGCACTTTTATTGGCAATAATATTGTTACGACCTTAGGTTCCGTTCGTGCTCAGTAAAACTCACCACGAGTCCATCATGTGTTTATTTCGCTCAACATAAGAATACAATGAAATATAAAACACAGTCAACGCAAATCCTCACGTAGTTAGTTGGACGATTGCGTACACATAGTCTTCATATTTTTTTCCAAAAATATAGCCTAATTTATAGTTTCCCCTTAAGATATAAAAAGTAAGTTTTAAATTTTGTTAGTTATTTTTTCTAAAAACTACATTAAAAAATATCCCTGATTTAAACTGGAGAAATGCTTACTGATTGCATTATTTTACGAAATAAAGTCATAATATTTTTATTGATTCTTGAGGATTACAATGTCATTTGACGTAAGTAGTAAGTTACGTTACCTCGATATTTTTATTTAATTTTAGCTTTGGTTTTTTACTTTGGAAAGCAGGGCAAAAAGTTTAACCGCCCAGATGACGTCACAAGGGCAATTTCAACGTCAGATGAATTTTCATAGATATCTGGAAAATTCGTAAATATTTAATTCAGATTTTTTGCTGTTAGTTTATGATTTATTACGATTCCATAGCTCGACAAGTAAAAAACGGAATCCGTATAGGATCACATTGTTGTCCGTCGGTCTGTCTGTCCGTCTACACCCTATTTCTTAAAAAACGGGTAGAGGTATCAAGTTGAAATTGGTATATAATATGTAGGTTTATGGCCCCCATAGTTCTGTAGAAATATTATGTTCCAAAGTCAATGCCATGAAAAAAATACGACCTAAGAACTCGTACTAGTGCAAGCACAGCACATAGGGTGCGAGTCCGATTCACACTTAGCTGGTTGTTTAGGGTGCCATGCTTCAAATAAAAAAAGAAACCCTTATAGGATCACTTAGTTTTCCATCTGTCTGTGTGTCAAAACCCTTTTACTTAGGAACGCGTAGAGGTATCAAATCGAAATTCATATCTAGTACTTAAGTCTACAGTCCTTCTGAGCTGTAAAAAATCAAGCGTCTAAGTCAACCCAATAAGAAAATAGGGCCATTTGTGCCGCTTATTTTGACATTCGCAGGTAAATCAAAACCTATACGGTACTTCCCGTTGATCTAGAATCATGAAATTTGGCAAGAAAGAAGGTCTTAGTCAAGTACATAAATCTGAAAATCGTTAATTTGTGTTTATATCACTTGAAATTTTTTTTTTTAATATTTTTAAATTATAGTTCTATTCGCACTTGGCCGTTTTTTTAGTGTAGCAAATATCACTGCTTAGTAAATTATTATCAAAGATTACATGTACCCACAGACCATTACCTTATAAACCTTGAAGTAGGTACTTTTTTTAAAGTTAATTTTATTTTTAAAGTTAATTACCGTAAAACGAGTCAACGTCGAATGCTGATTAAGACGTATGTTATTATAGTAGTAAAAAGTGACTTTTATTACGCAAGAACTTCTTTATAAAAAAAGGTTGTGCGAAATCATTATGTCACTGCGCACATGTGACAACATGTAAATAATTATTCGTCTTAATGACCGATTGGCCGAGTGCTTAGAGATACTAACTGTGGAGGCAAGGGTCGCGATTTCGATTCCGGCCCGGGACCAATATTTGTTCTATTTGTTGTGTCTCTTGGTATATAAGTATATATGTGTGTATTATAAAGAATGTTTAAGTATGTATTTCAGTTGTCTAGAACCCCATAACACAAGCATAATACTTGCTTACTTTGGGACAAGATGGCGCTGTGTGAGATCTCCCAGATATAACTTTATTCGTATATGATATGATGAACTTAACCTTTTGTTTAAATGTTTTTTTCACTCAGCGCTGCGGTGTTTTACGTTATTAAAGTAAGGGTTTTGATAAAATGTGATAATTTATTAAAAGACGCTTTCGTTATTCATCGATTTTATTTCTGTAAAGTATTTTTACTACAACTATAATGGATTTGTTAGGCCACTTACACCGCACTCTGATGGAAAATTTTAGGAACAGACAAGATAGATGAAGAACAGATTACAGACATTAATATGGGCAACTGGTAGATTTCTGCAAGGCTACAAATATGTTCGAGACGACGCGACGCTGAATAGCCAGAAACCCATGAAGGGATTTACCAAATGGGGAATTGGACGAAATATTCCACGATTGAGATGACTGAACGCCCGCCTGCGTCGTCGGACGCGGAGTCCCCGAAAATAAATAAATAAAAAGGCCAATTTCCCGAAATTGTTTTTTCTTGTAGCAATTTTTCCAATAGCCTTTTTTCCGAATTTTATTTTCATAAAATTTTCATTTCCTTGTGCTTTCGTTTTTTTATTCGTTTTATTTGCCTACGTTGCTTGTTTTTCCAAAGCTGTTTTCTTTTGGAGCTAATTTTCTGTTCGTGTATTTTACCATATATTTGTTTTACTTATCGTTTTTAAATAAAGCTAATTTTTGTATGTAGCAAATATACAATAAATATATGGGGAAATATGCGAACAGAAAATTAGCTCCAAAACCACTCTATGTGACCTGGTGGTCACATTTGTCACTAATATATTTAATAGCAGCGTTTGGTTTTAATAGAGTTTAATAGAGTCAGAAATGTCACTTCATAATGTCGAAACTGTCAAACGCAATTTTGCGGGGATGAAGACCGGCGTGTGGGAACCACGCGGATTGAAACACGCTATCTTGCATCAGCTAGCTAGAGTATGAGTGGTTAGACGGTAAACGTAGAAGAGGGCTTCTAGTCAATTCGTACTTTTTATAAATGGGGTTAGTCATGTAATTTACAACCATTTGTAAATTCAGAAATTAAAACAAAACCTCCTTGAACTATCAAAAAGTTAACGAAATGACGTTGAAATGTTATAGGTATATCCTTTTAAAAAAGGAAACATAAAAGAAAATACTTCGATCGGAGATAAAGAATACAATATTTTACTGCGTGTAAAATAAAGATTTTGAAATAAACGCGAATACACTATACGCGCAAAATAGAATAAAAGGCGTATTGTAAAATAATCCTTTATGCGGCTAATAAATTTTGCGACAGAAAAAGAACTATCGGGAAAAAAGCTAATGGAGAAATTGTTACAAGAAAATAAAAATATCGAGCAAATGGCCTAAAAAATCCTATGTAGTTCCCATTAAATATTTTCTCTTAGTGTACAAAATGTTTAATATCTAATTTCTGAACATAAGTTCGCTTTAATGTTTGCCTGTTAACGTTTATCGGTGATACGAAAATGGCTTTATCTAAAAATAGTACTAAAGTGTTGTTTCGTAACCTTTAATGTTCAGTTCGCCCGATCATATAAACATTCAACGATTCATCTATCTGGTTTTTTCGCGGTATTTGAAACATTTTTGTTGCCAGGTGCCTGCACGTTATGCGAGGTGTATTTTGAGATCGGGCATTTATCGAAAATATACGCCAGGAATGAACGTCTAATTAGAAATACATCAGTTTTAAACAGAATATGACTGTGGGGATAACAGTGAACGCAATTTCCCACCGCCGCCATCGCGCCACCGGGAAGCGTGTCGTAAAAGGCGACTAATCCTGGTTAGAAGGAGATGTGCAGCAGCATCGCTCTGTTAAACAGTCTACTGTACTGCGTATACCTACCCGCCAGCCAAGCGTGGTGATTGGCAAACCCATACAGTACTGGCGAGCCTTGGGATAGGCCGATATCCTGCAGTGGAGAGACACTGGCTGATGACGATTTCCTACGAATATATATATATATATATATAGTGGATATAGTGTGTAGTGTATGTATAGCTTTAGCATTATCACAGTAAACTAGTTCACGAAGACACAGCCACTTGTGCAAAACAAAAAAGAATACCTATTTTTTTTTAATAGTATTATTTATGAAAAAGTTATGTCACATTATGTCATTTATAAATAAGATTGGTGCAATGCTCCGATTGGTGTCGGGTGACCTTCTTTAGCAAAGAATTTTTTGTTCATAGGATCGGCTTAGCCATTCATCGCGGGAATGTAGCCAGAGCGTTCTCGGCACTCTGCGCTCGTCATTTGAAAAACATTTCGATAATATTATAAATTATTAAACTTAAAATGTGTAATATAGGTACGTAAAAAAATAATGTATATTGACATTTCAGTTTAACAATCTATATTAATAAAATTGTAGTGTCAGTCTGTACCGGGTAATCTCCGAAACGGCTGAACCGATTTCAATGAAACTTTGCAGACGTACAGGAGGCATTATCGCAAGTGTATGTCATTTCCGATAATGCCTCTAGTAGTCGATAGTAGCCTATGGGCTACTTGTTGTCTGTCTGTTCGTCTGTTTGTATGTTCGAGATAATCTCCGAAACGGCTGAACCGATTTCAATGAAACTTCACAGATGTGATTAAAATATTAAATATTTAAATTTAATATTTAATTTAAATATTAATTAAATATTTGTCTGTCTGTTTGTTCGAACTGACCTCCGAAAGGAATAAACTGATTTCAATGAAACTTCACAGATGTGATTAAAAGATTGTCAGGAATGACATACAATACTTTTTGTTGTCTGTCTCGAACTGATCTCTGTAAGGGATGAAGTGATTTCAATGAAACTTAACATGTGATGAAACGATTGTCAGGAGGGACATATAATACTTTTTGTTTGTCTGTATGTCCGTCTTTCTGTCTGTTCGAGCTAAACTCTAAAACAGCTACACCGATTTTAATGAAAATGCGCAGACGTGAAAAAAAGAGTGTGAGGAGTTACATACGCTACTTTTTGTTTGTTTGTCTGTCTGTCTGTCTGTCTGTCTGTCTGTCTGTCTATCTATCTCTATGTTGAAACTAAACTTTTAAAAATTTTAATGAAACTATGCAGACATTAAAAGGGTTGTCAGGAGTGATATAGGTAACTTTTATCCGTTTGGTTTTCTGTCTGTCTTTTTGTTCCGGCTAATCTCCAAAACGACTTAACTCCAAAACGAAAAAAGAAAAATAATTGGTGATTACATAAGCGTAATTGATATTGTAAATGCGATAGTGTTTTTGTTTGTTTGTACTTCATTCACATCGTTGTAACAGACGGAAAGGACTTGATTTTTTGCACATAGATAATAAACGAGATTAAAAGTAAGATAGGTTAGTTTTTAGCTCAGTCCTATCTCATTCCTACGGGAATATTGGAAAATATGAGAAAATTTCAATTCACAAAGTAGGCGCTTGTTGTTATTGCTTTCCACTTGTAAACACAGTTAACCCACCCGAAATCAATTTCCGTTCGTAATCCATCCATATTCACGAAGCGCCCCGAAAGGTATCCGATCTATTTCTTCGCAAACATTCCATACAATAAATAAAGCGATGGGTTTTATACTCTGCATAAAATTTTGCGGAGGTCGTATATGTCATATATTTTTAAAGGATGTATTATGGACATATAAACTAGGCTTTCGCTAACGACTTCGCTTGGGTTGGATTGGATTTTCGCATTTGTTGAACTTCCACAGATCCACGGAAACGTTGTCGTCGGTTATGATCGCTAGAAACGGAAACACCCGAACGTCATCGTTATCGTCTATGAGTTATCATATTTCTGATTGCATATTAGGTATATATCAATAACGACAACTCGACTATGAGTGAAGTTTCCTGAAAATGTGCGAATTTCTATGCGGAAACCTTTGATTATAATATAATATCTGGAATAGCGAGTCTGCGTCAAAAACGTAGGTAAAAATATCACCTAACCTCTCGATTATAATTTACGCACTCAGACACGTAGTATACTGGTGTAGCTGGAGTATGTGATCTATTGAGTAACACACACAAGTATATGAAAGTTGGCATGTCCTTTTTGTTGACATTATATTATCAAAAACGAAAACCGTGTTTTAAGAAGGTATGTAAATATTCCTGGTGCCGAAGGTTTTCGTGATTCTGTGTACCAATTTTAACTTCGTAACCTTACCACTTGTATACATTGTCTGAATAAATACTAGAACCCCTAATTTGTAACAATATAGGGTCAATAGATAATAGTCAATAGCGTGACATAATTTACGAATCACCCTCTCTCGATAATGTAAATGTGGGTTAGTAAAAAAAATGTCTTGCTAGTTATAGCTAACATGGAACTCATCGCTATCACCTCTATGGTAATCTTTCTCTACCTTCTTACACGCACTCTATTGGTATAAGTAAACCAGACTTTGCCACCAGGCAGAACCAGGTAGAAGAGTGCTCCCGCGGAATCTATTTTTTATTTACTGTAGTTTTGTAAATATGGATTCCGGTGGTAGGTTCCAAGAAAAAAAATCCAATTTAGTAGTGTCAACTATCTATAAAAATTAACATATGACACAAACAAAAAAAAAGCCAAGAGAACAAACCGAATCACTATACTCTTCCAATAAACTGTTAGTGTACTCTGTCTAATACAATATCTGTAATGGGAGTCCGCTCTAATGGTTCCAAAATCGATCGTATGCGATAGTGCTAGGTAGGTATACATCGGATATTTATGTCAAGCTCGTTACGGGCCAATTCCAACGTATCACGAGTCCAAGTGCGACACACACACACAGTGACGGGTTCCGTAGTCGGGATGAAAGACAAATATCTCAAAAACTACTCATTGATTATCGCTGAAAGCGTTTTTAAGTTGTACTCACATAATATTTTTTTTCAGTATTTTCCATCCACCTATCTATAGGTACATCACATGTGCGCTGGATTTTTTTTAGTTCCTCAGTTACATGTGCCTATGGCGACCTACTACCCCAAAATTGTTATGCGAAATTTTGCTACACCGGATCATAGGTTATCCGAGATCATAGTCTCCGAGTCAAATAGCTGTGATAGACAGACACATAGACAAAAATACCTATCTATACCGGGTGTTCGGCGGAACGTAGTTCAGACTTTTAAAGCGTGTAGAGATCAAAGAACTAAACAAAGAGTTTCAAATGGGCTGATGGCGCAAACTAACGGTTATCGAGAAATACATGGTTAAAGAAAAAATTTTTCTTATACATTAATTGTTAAAATTTCTGTTTAGTTCCGTAAGCTTTACCTACGCCCTCTATAAGTTTGGACTACGTTCAGCCGAACACCAGGCATATGTGTATACCTACTATAAAGAATATTTAAGTGTGTATATCAGTTGTCTAGCACCCCAGATCACAAGCATAATACTTGCTTACTTTGGGGCGAGATGATGCTGTGTTGAATGTCCTAGGTATTGTTATTGTTATAAAGGGACAGGGCGAAATCATAAAGTTTCCGATTTTTGCCATTTGACTACGGAGCCCTAAAAATTGGGGTTGAGTCGTAGTCATGTAAAAGTAAAACACAAAACTTAATAAATTAGTTTTTACCATATATTTATACTAAAATCAATAAAACAAAGTGAATGTATAATGTGGGTGGGGCCAAGGTGTGGAGGCAAAGCGTGCCAAATTCAAATAAACCACAGAAAATTACTTGACTAGGACCTATATCGCCTAGTACCTATAAGACGTATATATATATACCTTGACTAGGCACGCAATATAGGCTATATTATACCTATATGGGATGTGTATGTTTAACCGGAAAAAATCAATCATTCAGCTGACCGCGTCCCAACGGTCTTAAAATACTCAGTCGAATTTATTGGAGTGTTCGAGAACACGGTCAATTGTATTAAATTTTTACGAGATTGAATCCAATCAGTTCGCAGGCAATTGTTGGAATAAGTCGCATCGCGTGGCGTCGCAGATTTTGTCGCCGGGTTGGTTTTAGATTGAACGTTTTATTACTTCGTTAAAGACGATAACAAAGGAACCAATACTTAAGGGGCTGGTTTTTTTTTGTTGGATTTTCACGCCTTGATTTATCTTCGATATCCCCGTTTCAACCAAATGGTATACCTCTCCCCCAAACCATTTGTGAGCGATAGAGACGACGATAATCGCCGCGACAGCATGCGAGGCATAGTTGTTTCCACCATCGAAATTTCCACAGATGTAATGAAAAAAAATATTGTAATATAAAGTGTATAGTTAAAGCTACGCCCCTATGTTTTTATTTTTCCATAATTTCGAATAGGAACAAGTTGCCAACCATTTCTTTTGCGATGAAAAATTTACTTACAAAGGGCCATCTTTAACACCTAATAATTATTCTATGTATAGTACTCACACAAAATATGAAAACATAGGAGCATGGTAGCATGGTCAAAGGTCTATTCTATTTATGTGACGACTTTGAAAAACATGGGTACAGAAATGGTACGTGGAACAACTTTTCCCTAACAGGCTTTTTTGTTTGGAGTACGAAAAAAAAACTATCTCCTTAAGGTACAACGTCACCTTGTCTTGGACGACGGTTTGACGATAGATATGACAATTAAACAATTAAAACATTTTTTTTTCGCGAAATGCTTCGAATCAAATGAAATAAACAACAATTTCAGTTGAAGATATTAAAGAAAATTATTTTTTCATGGTAGCTCTTAATTTTTTATTATCGAAAGCATAGACATAAATAAATATATACCACTATACAAATATATATATATATATATATTTGTATAGTGGTTCCATTAGATCGATTGGGCGAGTAGTCAGAGAGACCCTGATTGCAGAACCGAAGGTCGCCGGGATAAGTATTTGTATATGCATGAACATGTTATTTGTTGTGTGCCTGGGTGTATAATATCTAGTATAAATATATGTATTATAAATAAAATATTTGAAATGTGTACATATCAGTCGTCCATGGTACCCATAACACAGGATCTGTTTAGTTTAGGATTAAATGTGTGTGTGAGATTGTGGGGTATTATTATTTAACGTCAAACAGTCGTACCGGACAGGCCGCGTTATTTAAAATAATACTTCTATATATGAATGTCGTAGTCGTTGTTTCAGACGCCAGACGTCCATTGCTGAGCTCTGGATATTCTTTAGATTTCTAGACTTTCACGACGATCACCGCGGTCCGTCATCTTTAACATGTAATCAGTCCAACTATTGGGGAGACGCCCCACGGTACAATATCCGTTTCGTTAAGCAAAAGCCTGGATGTTTAATAATGCCAAATTTCATTACTTGTTGTTTCTTTTGTTATATAGTTTTTTGCCTAGATACTCATCTACTATCTCGGTACTACTACGTACTGTTTTTTTTTAAATGTACTCGAATGTTTTATTATAAGTAATGTGAAAGTAAAAAAAATTACGAACGTTTTCTCTCACTTTTACTTTTTATATAATATCATATTAGAAATATGTATAAACAGAATTGGTTACAGTTACACGCTGAGATTACGCAGCAAAAAGCCTAATTTTTTTTCTTTTTTTATGGACTCATTCGTAATAATCGTATATTATATTCGTACTAGCGACCCGCCCCGGCTTCGCACGGGTAGCAAAGCATAGAAGCCGTAACGTTTTTTCTGTCGTAGTGTCATATCAGCTTGTTCCGTCGAACATGTGAATTGGATTTAATTACCTTTAAATATGACGTAAGTTCATCCTACTTGGAGTATTTTTAAAGTATTTTATTTCCAATTCTATAAATATGTGAAAAAGTTAAGAGTAAATACATATAACCTAACCTAACCTAAAAACGCGTGTCGCATCGTCCCGTAAGGCCGCCCGGCTGGTCGCGCGATATATATATTTCGCGATAGCTCCTAAGATATTAATTTAAATTGTATAGTGTAAAGGGCAATCATAATGTGCATAAAATGCTGAAGATAAATAACGTATTTAATTTGATAAGGTTTAATACTGTATCCGTGTAAATTGCTTTCAAATAACCTCATCATATGACACCATTTTTTTAAACATAAAAATAGGTATAGTAAGCTATCCATGAAAAATAGACATATGCCATCGCGGACTTTTTTTTAGTCCTATATAAGATACACAATTCTTCCATACATTATTTTCTTATATCTCAAAAGGATAAGGCAGCGTTTTCGATGAAAGATCCCAGCTGGCTTGATTTTTTCCGACCTCTTCAACAATAATCGTCATATTTCAACAAATTTGCACAAAACATTAATAAATTATACACGTAAACCTTCCTCTTGAATCACTCCGTCAATTAGTGCCAATAATATGCCAACCAAGGTAGTTTTTGAGTTTATCGCGTTCAGACAGACAGACACATAGACAGACGCGGCGGGGGACTTTATTTTATAATATGTAGTGATATAAGCGGGTACAACCATGGGTAATGTACCACTTCTGAAAAATAGTAAAATATAGTGGAATGCAATAGACAAATAAAAAAAGTTGGTCGGACAATCTTTTGTTTGTGGGTTTTTTTCATGAAAGTATTATATATTTTGAAAATTTCAAAGCTATTTTTTCTAAGCTTGGAAAGGCACTTTTACGTAAAGAGATTTACGTATTAAAAGGGTTAATGTACAGAAAATAAAGAATTTATTTTTCGCTTCCATTTTTGTTTTAAGTGTTTACCAGAGCGCGATTTGTATTTGACAATAAATTGTCTATAAAGTGTTAACAAAATTTACAGGAAAATTAATGTTTTTCACTTATGAAAAGAAAAATCATTTTTTACTGAAGATGACTTTCAAATGACATTAGATTTTGATGTGGTAGATATAAAATAAATATGTACTACATTATTTGAAATATGTTCAATTATAATTGAACTTAGATTCAATAGAACAGAGACTTCAATTGTCCCGTCAATATATTTGTAATTTTTTAAGTGAGGTCTGGCAGACACTTAAAACACGAATAGGGAATACCTTACAAATAGTATATTTTTTAATTTATTTTTATTTATTATTACAATATGCGAACTACCAGACCAATGGTTCATTTGTGTGCTTAATATTTTACTACTTAAGGAAATATTTGTGAGCTCAAGTCTCACAAGTCTGATATTCACATTTTGTATGTGGTCCGTTGATTTGATTGGTTGTCTGGAATGAGATGCATACAGCGGCCCCTTTGAATTTTTTTTGGTTCGGTAATACCCTAAATATGATTGTTGACATAGAGTAGTTATTTCTCTGGAAACTATTAGCTCACTTCATTATTGACTAACACATGATTTTGAATCATATACACAGTTTAATTTCAAGTTAAAGTGAAGTCTTATCTAATCTAACAATGAGTTTAGCAAATAGGATAACCCGTAATCATGACGTCATTTAAGGCGGTGACGAAAACTGTAAAGTTTATTAGCAATATGTGGCCTTGTTTATAAAAGTAGATTACACTTTTATTTTGCGTACTGTGCGTATACATTTTATTATTTCATATCACCGTACGTTTTGATACTTTCACAAAGACTGATTCCATTTCATTAAAAAATTCCCTATGCTGTTTATCGCATAAATCGATTAAGAAATGCGTTTTAAATCAAAGAGTAAAACACCCGTGTGTATTTCAAATACTTAAAAAAATAAGAAATTGTGTTTCGTGACCTCGACGTAAACAAAAAATTAAATAAATTCAGTAAGCGTGTCTGATCATTATATATTTTTTTGATTAATATGGTTTGATGAATGACCTTTAGGCGCATATTTTCCAGTTTTAATTTTTTGAAGATCACTTTTGGTTACCGTGTTATTAATTTTCAATCACATTTTTGTTTTTAATTTTTTTCTCCCAAACAACTCAAAAGTGGGACTTGTGACTGGCACTGAAAGATTCCTCTTAAATGCGTCTATCATTGATAAAAAATAAATTCGTTTATTTCTTCTCTAAACTAAGACTTGGATTTCCATGGCACTTTATTGAATTTGAACATGTAGGTTGTCGATTTGAACCGTCGCGTCGTCGTCAGTTGGCTGTTAAGTGTGGCTTATGTATTGTAGGGTCTTAATGTTCCTCCGCATTTCAGGAAAATTCAGTATTAAAATAAAATATATCGTCGCCTGTTTTTGACCGTACTCTCTGGTCAGACTAGTGTTGATAATCGACGTCGACGATGTGCACATAACCTAACATTATAAGATATTATGCTTATTCCGATAGCAGAAGATACATTTACAAGGAGCGTCTCATGCTTCGAAATGATCGAAAACCAGAACAAAATGACAGAATTAGACAGACCATGCCTCATTACAAGAAAACTAATATGTGGGACATCTCACAGCCTTCTAGTCCTAAATCACACAGAGTCTGTATTATTATTATGACAATCGCTTAGCCTAGTGGGTAGTGACCCTGCCTACGAAGCTGGAGGTTCCGGGTTCGAATCCCAGGTCGGGTCAGTATTTATATGATGAATATTGATACTGGTACCGGGTCTTGGTTGTTATATGTATGTGATGTCTTCGCTAGGTACCCAAAATACACGTGTACGTTATTATTATTATTATGGGTACTAAATAGCTGATTATATTTAAATACCTTTACAATGTATACATACATATATAGATATTTTGCACCCAGAGAGGAACAAATAGACATGTTCATGCACACAAATATTTGTCCCGGGCGGGATTCGAACACATTATTGTTTTAAACACGATTATTACACGTGCGTCACACTTCATTCTATTTCACAGTTCTATGTAAAAACATCAATTAACGTTATATTTAGTCTGTGGCGAATGTTTCTTTGCTCACATTTTTGACACGGTATCTCTAATAATCTCTAAGTACATCCATGTATGCGTACCATAATTGTGTGAAATTTTCACGTATGCCTTTGATTTACTACTTTGTGCATAGATACCCGTATAATGCAATATATTCGCAATTACGAACGATGTTATGATGTACCTACTTGTCATAATTTATTTACAGCTCTGAAATGCGATGCGCAAGCCCTATTGCGCAGGTCCGCCATACTTCCCGCCTCAACGCTTATAAGAAATTATGTTGCTGCGATGTCTTTGTGACTAACTTCAGAACGGCACAAGTATATAGCAAATTCTGTAGATGTAATATTGAATTCCGTACAATAAAGTTTATAATAGACAAGTTTTCATCTGAACATTTCGTTTTTATTTACATAAGTGATAGATAAAACGTTTGCTGCTTCGTGACACGTCCCATTCTAATCTTGTCAATTTCTGTTTTGCGTGTAATTCCGTTTTTACCCACAATGGGACGGAATCGGTATAGTATAGCGTGTGATGCAAGAGGTTATATGTTTGTGCATATATGTTACCTTTCTCTCAATAACTACTGGTCCGATTTCGATGCGGTTTCAGATATCATATAAGTACCATCACAGAACAGGTTTTTAGAATAGTTTACGGTTCTAAGCCACCAGGAACGCCGCAGTTTTCAACAAACAAACAAATAAATATACTTGTAGATTTAGAATTTAGAGATTATTAATTAGTCGATCACAATCAATTACCCATATCGAACTTTATATCTATGCATATCGATGATTACCCATCAATATCTTCTCTGAGACGGATTTCATTACCTACGTTATAGTTTTGTGATAGTACAAAATGAAGTAGGTAAATGAGCGGCTGTGATGAGCGGTAAAACCTTGAACACTTCCACGCAAGTCATGTATACCATGAGTTGAAATTAGTGATTATATTCTGCATGTATTTTTGTGCTCATTAAACGCATTAGACTGTCAGCCGAGGCCGTTTTTTTTTTATGTATCGTATCGCCTAACGACATAATACGGCCGTTTAGAAAAGCCTATGTATCATCAAACGTGCTCGTCTTTCTGTTCGTTTAGGAAGCTATGCCCATCTCAAAAATTCCGTCATGGAATAAAAAAAAATCGCTTCGGGTTTTCATTTGTACTTGTCGGTGGCCGCTATGATACTAATACACATATTATTGTAAGACGGCTGTGACATTAAACTGGCAAATAACTTAAGGTTAAATTCATTATATGTATATTACAGTACAATCAACTGGAGCAATTAATTAATATATTTACATTCACTTGGACTATTTGTTGTATTTGACACACTAGCGCGTCAAAATTCCGAGTTTAAAGATTATAATAATAATATGGTATGAGCAGTTCTTAAATTTATGCCTAAACAACAAACGACATGAGTCTCAATTTTTGAGGAGACAAAATGATTCTATTCGTTTTCGATTTCGCGTTTCGATTTGTGTAGTAGCTAAGAAGTAATCGTTTCATTTTCCTAAACGGAGAGAAAATCGGGCACGTTTAATAATAGAAAGGCTTTACAAATGTACCGTTTTATGTTTCTAAGCAAGATATATTCAAAAAATGGCCTCGGTTGATGGTCTACATAGACTTTGCTTCCGGACTCGATCGTGTCATTAAAATTTGTTATCATACCCTTTTGTCAAAAAAGAAACCATATGTTTCAAATCTTAAAGTACAATTTCCTTTGTGTTCATCGAATCAGGGTCACGTAAACATCGTAATAGAAAAACCAATCTTATTAATGAGTAATTAAGTTCGTTATTAGATAAAATATGTGAAATTCTTGTCGGGTTTCTCATATCGCTACGGCCAATATAAATTCTATACTAGATAGATACGGCACGTTGCATCCGTGTCTTATAAAAGCGATAATTATTTATTGTGCTGATCGAATGTTTAATGTGTTTGCGTGCAATGATTGGCATGGAACTTTCTCCACGATTTCATGTTCTATGCTACAAGTAATCCAAAGAAAGCTGCTCAGAGAATTTGTAAAGATGTACCAGGGGATTTTTTTATCACCTGTCAAAGCAGTATTATGGTAATATATTAATGAAATACGCGTTTTTTTCTTTGAATATCACTCGGCTCTAATTAAAATATTGAAATATGGCACCACACAGTTATCACATTATCGTGGCGATACACGGTCGACTGATTATTGCGTCGATCAGCGGCCGCCAGCAGGATATCCGTCCACATTACACTCGCGGTTGTAGCTTTCTCTTGCGTAGTATTAATGTTGGGCTTAGTAACTACGCTGTATCGATGATTCTTAAAATATTTTAATTGAAAAATATTGTAATTTTAAAATTTACCTACCTGTTTGTTCTAAAATGCGGTGTTTAGATGATAGTGAATTTTAATGATTGCAATTTAATTTATTTGATGTAATGAAATTCAATTATAAAACCTAAAAAAAATTGCTAGAGATGAAAAAAGCAACTGTATAATTCAAAATAACTATTGATCTTTAATTTGGAACTTTTAAAATTGGCGTTTCCTCTAGGTCTCTGTAGTTCTCTCTAGATCTTTATTAAACAAGACGGAAAATCATAAAAGTACTATGGAATTTACCGAACATTTCGGATATTAAATAACATAAAAAAATTTTACATTGGCTTAGGAACGACCAAATCTCTTTTATTACATTTTGAGTAATGGGCCATAATTTTATAGTCCAAACCTGATAACCATAACACCTACAATAAATAGACCTAGCAAAGCAATAGACCTAGACCCTCAAGGGTATAAGAGTGTCCAACTAGAATCACTGGGTATCAAATAAATTTTGTTTCTAAGTGGAATAAGCCAGTATTTTCAATTTCTTTAATTTTCCACAGCCGTTGCTTGAAAAGTACTGCCCGTGGATCGCTGTCGGCGGGAAGTCATGCTGCGACAAGGCTCAGTTAGATCAAATCAATCAGAACATCGGCTTGGCAGAGAGTTTGCTGGGGCGGTGTCCAGTCTGCATGGAGAACTTCGTCAAACAAGTGTGCGGGCTGACCTGCCATCCGAACCAGAGTCAATTCTTGTTCGCCAAGAACACGTCTTTATATAACAGTGAGTATAATATGTATATTTTCTCATATCTATGATATCTGGGTCATAGATCGGTTGTCACCATAGCCAAAGTAGTTGAAGCGCGCGGCCCCGAATAAGTAAGTCATCTTCGACACTAACGCCGATTTACGGATATTTAGCGCGAGACACACGTGTAGATATGTCGACGTCGCGCAGCTACGAACAAATACCCTTTTTGTTCGTAGCTTCGTATATATATCAAATCTATTATACACACGTAAACTTCTGTGACATTTTAATAATACTACCTTTTAATTAAATAATAATATCTCTTTTTTAAATCACCTAAACCTATTTTGTCTGCCACGTCGGCGCTCGCTATAGTGATCGACGGCAACCGTCCTCTGCTCCACCGCACCGCTTCTTCCCACTTGTGTCTCCTATTTATCACGAAGATGTTCTATTTATAGAATCTTAACCTACATTGCCCTAGCTAGGTATGGGTTGAAGAACAAAATTCATCATCGACTTATACTTTTGCTTATTTGTTTAAAAATAAAAAGAATGCCCCTTAAGAAGATCAATATCAAAAATAAAATTACCCGAAAATATCTTTGATTTCGATTTTGTGATGTCCTATACCATGGGGTTTAATAAACCCTGAAAAAAGAAGTCAAATGCCGATGAAGTAGATAGACCATCCAATGTAAGCGAAATAAGCTTAAATCGAATTAATAGCGGCGCCATATTATAAATTTTTATATATGATACCTCAAAAACGCCCTTTTCTTAGAAATATCGTATTTTAGTAACAATTTTCAAAAAAGACGATTTTTCAATGACATAATATGGCGCAAAATAGGCATTGTCATTCCATTCAAACAAAACAAAGAAAGGCGACAAATTGACGAGACTACTAGAACTATTTTTGGGGATTGGGCGAGTCAGGCATAATGGGGTCCAAGGAGGTATTTGACTACTATTGAAAATATTATATTTATCAAGAAAATATAAAAATAGACTTTATACGATAACAGAATTTATAAATTAAATTGTATTCGGTTGAATAAGTACGCCGTGTGGTATTGACCTCTCTGTCTAACAGGACATTTTAAACATTCACAACTTTGTTAATAATGATCAATTTTTTTAAATTCTTTCACTGTTATGATGTATTTATATAACTCTTTCATATAAAATAATTTAAAAATAAATTGTCAATTAGCCTCTTGTTGATGTAATATAATATAATGAGCTAAACAACACAAATAAATTTATCTCATGAATTTATTTTCAGATCGTACGGTGATCACGGAGGTGGACTATCACCTCAGCATGACTTATATGGAAGCCACTTTCAATTCATGCTCACAGGTAAATTAATTAACAAATATAATTAAATAACAAATGCTTTCATCAACGATCCATATAAGTACAACCAAATTAACCTACGTAACGTGCAGATCTCTGGTGATTCCTAACATGTTTTTAAGAAATTACATATATAATATAAATAGCCTATCATTTAGATGGTTAGCAAAATATAAAGGTTTCGGTTCCATTCCACCCGCCCATTACGCCCCACCGCAAGGGCTTCGGCTTCCTCCCAGGGTGAGAGGGCTTGGAGCTTGATCCACCACGCTGCTCCAGTGCCTGTTGGTCGATAAGGTGTTGGTTAACTCAAAAACTACCAGCATATAAAACAATTTAAGAAGCTACTTGTGGTCTGCAAAATACCAAAACTGATCTACAATTCAAGCCATCTTGGTCAGCGTTAAAGTTATTTTGATAGTAATTACATCTGCAGCAATATTTTTAAATAATAAGCAAATCGTCCAGAGCTATAAACTCTATTTGTAAAGCAACAAATGAAGGCAAGTTGCTTGCTGTATTAAGTTCTTTGAAAATAATCTAATAATGTTTAACCTGCCTTTAATAACCGGATAAGAATAGTGCTGGTGTTTTAAATATTTAATCTTAATTAATCGATTGGTCTAGTGGTCGAAGACGCCGACTGTACTGTACACCCAGAGGTAGCGGGTTCTATTCCCACTCGGGACAAAATTTGTGTGTACGAACATGTCTATTTGTTTCTTGTCTAGGTGTAAAATATGTATATGGGTAGGTATATATACTATTTAAAAAAAAAAAAAATTTATGTATATGTATATATCAGTTATCTAGTACAGTACAGGCTTTGCTTGACTTGGGACTAGATTACGTTTGTTTCTAAAAAATCATTGATAAACTTAGGAATGCTGGTAAACAACTTCAATAACGAAACTAGATCTTATTAATCAGCAGATAGATACAGAGTTTATTTTAAATCTCGTGAGATTGCTCATTTATATACTAAAGCTACAAATCACGGTATTTCGTGGTTCTGTTTTTTGGTAGATATTTAAAAAGAAACTTAAGTCAACCGACATCGGTACATGTCTGAAGAGATGTAGCCAATCAAGAAGTAAAACACGTGTATAAGATTAAGAGAATGCCCATAGCATTATTATTTATGATCGTGTTCTGGTCTACATTTGTTTATTGTTCATCCACAGGTTCAATTCCCGTCTGCGAACAAATTAGCCTTGGATCTAATGTGCTTGCCATGGGGCGCCTCGGCATGTACCCCTCAACGATGGTTCACGTTCATGGGCGACGCGAAGGATAACTCTTTCGTGCCGTTCCAAATTAACTATTTAGCTGGTGACGCACCCAGTGATGGTTTCACACCTTTCAATCCACCAACAAGACCTTGTAGTTCTTCTAAACCGGTTGGTATAATTTGCTTTTTATGATAAAACTAGCTTTCCGCCCGCGTGAACTGCACATTTGTAGTGTCACGATTAAATTCATTTGAGTGCATACGTCTTTACTGCATCGAGTGGTGTCGGACAGTTAGTTAGTGATGCTAGCAGCGACCACGACCATTGCCTCTCACTCGATTGGTACGTCGGATGCTACCGCTGTGTAGCGTGTCCCCGCCGCGCCGCAATTTTTCTTGTGACTTAATGTATTAAAATAGTTACTGTTAATAACTTTGGTTACCCATACTTAACCAAATCTATTCTAAAATTTGCGCAGATAACATATTTCTATACTAAAAAGATATTCATGTAAATAAAACCAGTACTTCTAGAGTTATGTGCGCATAAACGGCCAGACAGAAAAACGTTGTGTTTTATAATATATATGGATATTTACAATGCATATTTATAATAAAAGCCGTTGAGCGAAATAGGTAAGTAAGGACCGTACCAAGTGGCGAGCTGTAGTCTATCTAACCCTCTGGGAAATGAGCGTTTATACGTATGGAGATACTTATCCATAGTAATGTTTCTATAAATGTTTGCTCAATTAAGTTACAAATTCACATTCAAAGGTGTTCTCATAACCACAGACGTAATAAAAACTCTTGACTGTTGTTCAGTGACAGGCACTGAACAACCGATGAAGCACTGCAATGGCGGCCGCGTAAATATGTTTAAGTGGAAATTTCCAGCATACTGACGGTCGGTAGACTTATTATGGTATGAGTGTGTTCAAGTTAATGCGTGCATAAATAGCCAGCTGACATATTAGATGTGCATCGGTAGTCATTTCCCGATGTCCCAATGTGTCAATGGGTTAATGGTATTCCTACGTTCATGCTCGTAACAATGAAAACTAACGTAGTAAGAGAAGTCCTCCACCTTATCTAATTGAGGTTGTAGATTTTTATGTTTACTATATTATCTACCGAGTGATTTATTTTGTGAAGTTGACGCATTTGTAATTAAGTCCGAGGAACATATATGTGACGTTAAATAATGTTGCCATTGCGGGACAGTTTAGGTTGCCATTGTTATCATATCCTAGATATGCCAACTACCATTGTTATGTTTACATTATCATGGAGCAGCACGGGAGGAAGTAGGTCCACTCAGGCGTTTCTCTCTTAACGACCACACACGCGCTCAGCCATAAAGGAACACTTCGATCTTTGGATTGCCTAGTGATGATCCGTCTCTTTCGTTCACATCGTCGTCCTCGTCGCTGCGTCTCATGTTGCATGCACTATAGTTGTACGAATGACTGTTTGGTTCTGTTTGTGCACTAATACCAGTTCACACAATCAGGTGTGTTGTATAAAATTATTTAAAGGCCAGTCCTTTATAAACTAAATATAACCAATAAAAATGCCGAATCGTTTAATTTTCTGCTGCAAAAAAGTCTGAAACGACAAGTTTAGAAACAGGACAGATTGGTGTTATGCATACGCCCGTGCACAAGTGCCTTCGATTCCCAAAAACAATAAACTGGACCAGTATGATTCAAAGTAGTGTCGTCCAATATTCTTAACGGTAATCGTAGCTATTCTGTAAAACGTGTCTAATTTTGACGAGAAGTAAATTGCTTGGTTCCGACTAATAGATAAAATTTAAATCTGGTCTGTTCACAACTGCAGCTATTTAGTGAGGTAGCAGGTTACTACGCAGCCCGAAGGACGACATCGACATACACCTTTTTCTAGACTTTAGTAAGGCATTCAACAAGGCATCACATATCTAGATAAAACTATTTCTAGACTTTAGTAAGGCATCCAACAAGGCATCACATATCTAGATAAAACTTCAAAGCAGGGGCGTTTGTAATAGAATGAGTTACTGAAAACTTGCTACGAACATCAGGAGAACTTCGTCCCCACTGCTCTTCAGTATGTTTTTTGGAAGGACAGTCGTTGTGGCGTATAGATGAGGTCAAGTACATTAAGCGCGTTTTGTATGTCGACTTATCTAACGACGCGGAAATCGAAAAGCCGCACCGCGCAACCTGCTAGCGTAGCGACATGATTGCGCGCCGCTTACGTCGATGTACTGTCGAGATAAAAAGGATACAATTCTTAAAGTACAGTTCGAATGCGTACCCAGCCGAGCTGTGGACATGATACGCCAACGGGACACTGTTGTTCAAGTGCGCACAATACGATAGTGGATATCCAGCGCTTGAAAACAGTTTGGGTACTCACATTGGACAGGTGGTGTAAGTACGTGGTATGTAAATGTGGTTGATTATGACTACAGGCCAGGCCAATTATCCAGAAGTGGTTGCTCCTGCACGTATCGCCACTCAAAAACTAATATTATTAAATTATTATTTTATTATAATAGATTGTTATACTCTTTCTTTTAAAGTGACATATTTTATATTTTTTGTATGCGGAATAAAAAAAAAAAATTTTTTTTAATTTTTTGAGTTAAGTTCTAGCATTAGCCAATAGTGCTTTTTCGCTCTAACTTAGTGACACAATTTTTTCCAAATTATTGATATGTTACTGCACTGTTTTTTTATAGTTTTCAATAATACTATAGAATATATAACGCGGTTGGTAGTTAACTTAATATTTGATATTATACAGGGTGAGCCAGGGTGCTCATGTCTAGACTGCGAGGCTTCATGCCCCGTGCCCCCTCCTCGTCCACCACCCCCGAAGCCCTTCAGCATAGCGGGCGCCGATGGGTATGCTGTCGTCATGGCGATTGTTTTCGTCATATTCACAACTCTATTCCTTGGCGGCGTATACTGTTGCAAGCAGGAGCCTAATGTTGTTGGTTAGTACTATATACAGTGCCAAAGTGCATTAATGGTAGTTCTATAGAGTGCTATTTTAGATTGGGCATTTATTCGAGATACTAATGCAATGAAGTAAAATTAAAATGAAGGCAAAAATCCCATATTATATGATTTCCGAATACGGTGGTTGACTAATATTGAAAATATTATAGTTATCAAAAGAGTATAAAAACAGACTTTATACGATAAAAAAATGTACAAACAAAATTATATTCGGTTGAAGTATATGGAACTTTTAAGGAATTAAAAGCTTATCTCTGTGTCTTTCTTGCAAAAGAAGTTTAACATTATTTTACGTTCACCATACGGGACCATCCTCTCTGTCTAACAGGACATTTTAAACATTTATAACTTTACTATTCATTATTATTTTCTTTATAATTATTTCACTGTTATATACTTAGAAAACTCTTTCACATAAAATCATAATAGGTATTAAAAAAAGTTACCAACTACCGTATTATCGAGGTATAATTTTTTCCCCAATATTTTAATAATTGATCAAAAATGTATATTCCTTCTTACCTTCAAACTAGTTAATTGTGTTTTTGCCGTGAAATGTATTGAACTATTTGTGTTTATATTTTCGAACTAAAGCTGCGCCATTTAACAAAAAAATTACCTAGTTTTTTTATTCTATTTATAATTTATTTATACTTAATGGGGAATATATTTCAGATGTATTTTCAATAATTGCCCTATATCAAATTACACCGTGTAATATGACATTTTAAATTGATTTACCTTTTCGCAGACTGAATAAAAGCGTCATGAATCAAAGTACAAATTTGTTTGGATTATATTACTTGTAGTGAAAAATTTTTATTAATGGTTTTTATATATTTTTTTCCGAGAATATAGACCAATCCATACCGTCCTCGAAAAATAATAATAGTCTGTAATCTTCTTAGTTATTTATTTCCGAAAATTGACCAATAAAATATCCATGTGACGTCATCTGGACAGTTGTTTATTATTTGCCTTAGACTAAATCAAGTCATAACATTTTTTTGATTTATGATATTTTTCATTTACTTTTAGCTTTGGTTTTTTACTGTAAGCAATAAGCTCAACCGCCCAAATGATGTCATAGAGACAATTTCAACGTCAGATGTATTTTTATAAATATCTGGAAATTTCGTAAATAGAAAAAATAAATAAATACATTCCCAATCAAGATTAATCAAATAAATTCTATCATATGACGAATGCAGCACAGCTGTTAGAATATATATTGCATAGCGTAATAAAACGACTTACATGTCTTCCATTTTCAAACAAAGGTTAAATTACTATTATATAGATAAAAGTTTATTGACTATTGTAGATAATTATGTATGAAAATCAACACACCTGTTATAGATAAAAACTAACAAGTCAAATACTAAATTGTGTTGAAGAAGTATAGTCATATTCTGATTAGATTAGATTAGATGTTTAAAGATAATAATGTACATTATTATTATGAAACACAAAATACTATGTAATATATGTGTAATGGACAATGAGTCCCATAAATACTTCTACGCTACCTCATCCTATAAAGTGTTGCAAATGATTTATTTAAAGCATATCAAGCATAATTTTAGCATTCTCTCAGAACTTGAAAGTTACTTTTTTAAAATTACTTATAGTTTTTTATTTGTAATCATTTTTTACTAAATTGGGCCCAATACTCAGGACCAAAACTTTTGGTGGTGGTACCATTACTAATTTTGGTGGTCAATTGAAATTAATTAATCTCATAAAACCTATCACTGATAACGTTTTCTGATGTGTAAAGCCTTACAGTTTAAATTTTTATTTGCTGTATAAACTATGCCTTTTGCACTTTAGAGGTGTTGTTTGTGTTGACACAAAATGGCTTTATACGCAGAAATTTATGATCGATGATTGTATTTCTTAACGGATAAATAGCATAGGGTAATAAAACGAGCAACGAATATAATTTTTATATTATTTTATTTTGTAAAATGTAGTACTTTCATTGTGAAGCTATTAATTCTTGTTATTAATGATTTGCCTTTGTATTTTTCTTGTTTTTGGCGTGTTAACATTACATTTATCATTATTGTACAAAACTTTTTAGTATCACAACAACATGATTTATTGATTTTCAATCAAAATAAATGATGTTGTCAGTTGAGCAGTGTTGAAATTATTAATTCATTACATGGAAATGGAAAAATCAAGTTGGTATACTATACTTGGTGTTTGGCTGAACATAGTCCAAACTCATAGAGGGTATAATCTAAAAATAAAAAAAAAATACTAAGGTACTAAATGATTAAATTATGTATTTATTTTTACATAACTTCCAAAATACCCTGCGGGTGCACTGCAAAATATTTGAACAGACGCACTGTAGCGTTCTATAAGTTTGGACTGCGTTCAGCCGAACACCCGGTAGTAATGACAGTGTTCCAGTTTCATTTCGTGAGCATAGTCAATCTCAGATGTTTAATGAACAGTAAAGAAATACAATCAATTATTATCTCGGTGGTCGGGTATGGCCGTAGTATTGGTATTTGCATGAGCGTGGTGTGTGTGCACAGACGGATGGGTCCGCGGCGCAGGCGCGGAGAGGCTCGGCGCCGGAGGCCCGGAGACATCGCCGCTACGACCACACCGCTCCAGTACGTAACTACACTACACACAGTTTTGATCGCTTTCAGGAACACTCGGGTATCTTTGGTGGGTGCGACAAAAAGAACCCTGTGTGTCGACGGCGTTGGGGGCCCGTCCATAAAATACATAGTACGCAATAAAGAAAGGGCAAGATGGAGGTACATACATTACGATTTTTAACGGGAAAGCGAAACAAGTGTCAAAGGTCGCGGGTTTGATCCCGCCCAAAACATGTATGTCTATTTGTTCCATGTCTGGGTGTAAAATATCTATGTTAAACTCAGTTGTTCAGTTAAGGCTTTGCTAAGTTTGGGACTAGATGTGTGTGAAATGTCTCACATATTGTTATTTATATTGTGAGGTTAGTAAAATTTATTTTTAAATAACATGATTTATTTGTAAGACACATCAAATAGGGGAGGGAGGATCTAGTGAGATATTACTGGGGTTTATGAAAACACGAAAAAATGCTATGAAAGTACATATTTTATGGACGGTCCCATGCAGGCGAGAACGGCATGGTTTGTACTCTATAGGCATGATAATTTAAATATTACAATAAAGCTTATTAAAAAATACAAGTAATAAACTTAATAATCGCCTTAAGCAATGATGAGTATGGAAAATGTATATACGTATGACATTACCTAATAATGAAAACGGTATAAAAGAAAATCAATGTGAATACTTGTGATTCACTTTTTGTTTGTGATACTGTACTTCTAGACCTGCTCACAGAGAATGCTTTACTGAAGTTTGCATGTCCAGCAAGTATCATAAATATCGAGTGACATTTGTGAATACATAAATACAATAATTTGTAGTTGCAACGTAGGGAGTAGACCCGATTCTCGTGGCGATTTTGACATCAATATCGATGTGATGTCGAATCGAAAATTTTAGGGAATACTAACACCGATTGTGGTTTTGGATCCGATTTATATAGAAAATTAATAATCAAATCACATCATAAATTACTACTTCTTAAATTTGTTTTTTTGTAATACAAACTTATGTTATTGACTGACCGATTGGTCGAGTGGCTAGAGACCCTAACTGTGGAGACAAAGGTCGCGGGTTCGATTCCCGCCCGGGACAAATTTATGTGCATGAGCATATAATATATATGTGTGTATATATATATATCTTAATTCATTCGCGTGTATAATTTGAGTATTGGTCCGAGATTTGAGTGAAAATATATATATATATATATATTTTTTTGTTCCCTTTCTGAGTGTAAAACATCTATATAATATGCATATATTATAAAGAATATTTAAGTATGTATATCAGTCATCTGGTACCCATAATACAATTTTTGCTAAGTTTAGGCTAAATGGTGCTGCATGTGATGTCCAGGTGTAATAATCATTATATTAGCATATTCCAAAAAAAAAAAAACGATGCTTAGATTCCACTCTCTCCTCGGTACTACTATAAGTAACTAATTAATATAAGTATTACAAAAATAAATAAGTAAGTAGTTTTAATCCCCTTAATAATTAACTAACCACATTCAAGGTGTAGGGTTTTTATGGCTTATTTTCCAAGCAATTATTTGTTTACTAATTGAAATAGCTTTCTTGGTAAGAAATGATTGTACTAATAATATAGCGTAAAAAAAAAGTTGTGGCAGTGTTAATATCAAACTACTTGATACAAACACATTGTGTTGTTGATAAATTGCAGATGGTTTTGAATAATATTTTTTTGTTTAATTAACCATTTTGTTTAGGAAATTGTTATGTTAAATAATGCCAAGGAAATGGGGAGCCAAGGGTCACGGGTTGGATTCCCGTCCGGGACAAATATTTGTATGCATGAACATGTTTATTTGTTGCATGTCTGGGTGTAAAATATCTACATACGTATACATTATAAAGATTGTTTAGTATGTGTATCAGTTATCAAGTACCCGTAATGTAAGAATAATACTTGCTTACTTTGGGACTTGTTGGCACTGTGTGTGTCTCAAGTATTTATTTATTTTTTATTATTAAAGTAGTTCTGGTAATGAATAAAGTGTTTATTTTTTTTTAAAATTCTAGAGACTAGTTTGTATTTTTTGCAGCAATAAGTTGATAAATTGAAATACTTAGTAATAGTCTAAGATCCCGATGTATCATGTGAACCCCTCATTCTTTTCCCAGGCGAGATATTGTTCATATACTATAAAATATATTATGTAATGAACATTACTAAAGAGGGTAGGCAACCTGAAATCGGTCCAGGCTATGTTTTAATAAAAATTTTAACATAAAACTAAAAATGAAGGTAATTCTATTAAAGGTATTATATAGCTTACAGCATAATTTCGACATATTCAACTCTAGTATAGCATCGGTCAGGAGGTTGCTTAGTCTCGAATTCTTTCAGCAATTCGAATGAAAGATGATTAGTATACTATGACTTGTACTACATTTATTGTAAAGAGGGAATAATCTCGCAAATTTTATTTTTACGTATCATTTAAGTACCTACTATAAAATAGGATAATGTTCTAGTCCACATTATTTACACATTCTGAATTGTATTAGTGGGGACCTATAATTGGCTGTATGTCACTAGATTAAATTTTTATACTTTTGTTATGGCTGTCCTCCGAATAGATAAATACATAAATAATAATTGAGTAATAAAAAAAAATTGACTCAAAACACCTATTTTAAAAAAGAAATAATCGAAGAGTACTGGTTAACATCAATCTTAATTAGAACTTTTATTTTTCATTAGAACAATAATATATATATATATATATATATATATATATATATATATATATATATATATGCAATAATTTATGGTATACAAATGTTTATGGGGAAAGAGTTGTTATAATTATTTAAAAAAATATTTTAACAATTTTAATTGAAAATTGCCTAGACCGAACCTTCCTTAGTAATGTTTATTAATATATTTTGTAGTATATGAACAATATTTCACCTGGAAAAAGAGTCAGGGGTGCACAAGATGATAGTTCAGGGTCATATACCATAAGATGTTTGTACTAGAAGATGTCGATAGCAGCAAGCACCGATATAGAGCGAATGGATTCAGCGAATTTGTCAAACAATATTAAACCAAGCATATACCATCGTTGCAATAATTATAGGTATTTTGTTAATAAAAGCTATTAACAATGAAACGATACATCACTATTCACTCAACCGACGTATTTTGAAAAGAATTTAAAGTATTTACAGCTATGACACATTAAGATTTCTTGTATTCTCTACTGTTGTCTTGCTACAGAAATGGTCGTGCCAGGTTAGGGCATCACTATCAACTACTTCCAAATGCAGATTATTAAGCACGAGATAGGACTAATACGAGTGTGGTTCTCTTTTTGTGTTTCGGCACTTTTTTGCTCAATCACGTTTCGAGCGCGGTTATATGTCTAATTTTAGTATTCGTATATCGAAGTTATACAAGCACTCGGCTCCTGACCCTCGTTCATTAGGGATCTGAATGTATTTCTTATAATTTAGTTCTTAATTTAAGTACAAATACATTCAGGCCCCGAGTGCACGGGACTCACGCCATACAGTATTTATGAATTTCTGTTCATCCATCAGGTGTGGCTTCTGGCAATGATGACCAAGAAATGGCGACTAATCCAACAACCGCCGACCATGATGATGGTACCGGTGAAGGAGGTTCGTTCTTCGAGAGACTCGGGGCTGATACCGAGACGAAACTAGAAGACTTCTTCTGTTGGTGGGGTACTCTTATGGCTTCCTATCCGTGGGTCGTACTATTTTTGGGTGAGATTTTGATTTTAGACTATTATAATGTAGTTGTCGCAAAGTTCTATTTCGAAAAGCCGGAATTCTTAATCTATGATATATAATGAGAATAAGTAATAAATGATTAAGAGTGAAGTGAATTATAGCGAAATAGAAAACAAATCATACAAATATGTTAAGTGTGTGTCAGGTATTTTCTATCTTCCACCCCACGACATAGTTACATACCTGCAACTGCCCTTTACCCCCTCTCTGATCCCTTCCCTCTTCTTTTTTGTCACAGCTTCCTAAAGACAATAATCTCCACGTCTCACTTGGTCTTGCCCTATCCTTCGCACTCTGCTACCATACTATAAAACCTTTTTACCCTTTCTTTCGCTCATCGCGACAGTAGTATAAAACAATTGATGAAGTCATTCCACGTGATTCACACTGTAAACACACATGCATTGTAAGCAAATAAATTATTACTTGATGTGACAAAGAATAAAATGTAATGAAAAGATTACTATTAGCTAAAAACACAATCGACGATACCATTCCATTTAATATGACCTATCTATGTTGACTCTATTATTCAAACATTCACCTAACTCAGCAGCTTGTTGTGGTGCAATACTAATATAGAAGTGTAGTCCGCGTGGGTGAAGTGATGGTCGGTAGGGATAAATATATATGTTTATTTTTCCATCTGAAGTTTAGGTAAGATAACATTAATGAAATTTATAGTCATTTTTTTATATTTGCTATCAGGTCTTTGCTTTGTCGTGGCCATGGGGCACGGAGTATCGAAGATGCAAGTGACAACGGATCCAGTTCAGCTCTGGGCAGCCCCTGACTCCCGCTCGAGGATAGAAAAACAATACTTTGACTCCCATTTCGAGCCATTCTATAGAACAGAGATGCTGATCATCAGTTCTAAAGGTCTACCTCGCATCGAGCATAACACCTCGCAAGGCATGATCGAGTTTGGACCAGTGTTCAATAAAACCTTCATGCAAGATGTACTGGATATTCAAAATAGAATTATGGGTTAGTTTACTTATATATTGACTGGCCTGCAGCTTGAGTAGTAGGAGAATCCGATTGCTAAACCGCGTGTTTGTGGGTGATTATAACATTATTATATTATTACATGAGAACAGACAAATTAGTAGCGGGTGAATTTTGTCAATTCAATTCAAATCAATTCAATTTCCTCAATGAGCGCGTCCTCTTCAACAAAATTATGTATCATGCGCTATTTCACATGCTAAAGTATAATAAATTGATTACTATACTTTTTGAATTTCGGGAAAATACCGATTATTACCGGAGATATAACAAATCAAAGTTTGCGTTTTTACGACCCGCTCGTGACGTCACTCGGTGCCGCTTAATGTGATAGAGTGACGTCATGTCACGATTTACTTCAAAAATTTCTATCTTCGTCATTTTTATAGATATTAATAAAATTATTTCAATGATTAGTTTTTTTTAATAAATGTAACATATTTCTATAAAATACAAAAATGACAAGACGCGCTCATTGAAGTAAATCCTTGGTTTGTACAAAAATCGTACCTAGTGAATGCCAACACATTGTAATGTTGACACAATCAGGGACATAGAATATCTGTACCATTGATGGGGCTTTCCACCTAAAAATAATTGTATCAATTTATAATAATAATATAATAATATCTGGGACATCCCATACAGTGCCATCTAGTCCTAAAGTAAGGAAGTATTATGCTTGTATTATGGGGTACTAGACAACTGATATACATACTTAAATATCCTTCTTTTTATTATAAAATATACATATATAGATACTTTTACACACAGACACAGACCAAGTAGACATGTTTATGCACACAAATATTTGTCTCGGACGGGAATCGAACCCGCGACCCTCGGCTCCGCACTTAGGGTCTCTAACAGCTCTGCCAACCGGTCAGTCGAATTAAGTACTTTTTTTCACAAAATGTTACATGTTGGTTCTATTCTCGTCTCGTGTAAAAGAAGCGTGCACTGTATCCATTGCAGTTTCCAAATAAAATAAAGCGAAAACCATAGTACGCGCCTCAAAACGATACGTGTATATTTTTCGGGTTTCGGGTATTTTTTTCGGATACGGGTTCATTTCTCGAGAGTCTTTACTAAGGCACTGGTCCTACTTTAAACATCTATGATCTATACACTCGCTATTACGAGCTAGTTGTCACGGTCAATGTGCGATACAATTTGGTCGCACTATTCGTCTCATTTATTGGGTTTTCTTAGAGCGATTCTACTAGTGTCAATATTTTATTTACGATAAAAAAGACAGCATTATATATTATCGAAATTCCTCAAAATGACACCAACTTTCATCACCGTGAAGAACTACCGCCAGCCAATTTTCATGTGTAAGGTCAGTCTTCCAAACACAACGAACAGACGGTGTCGGACACTCCAACGGTGATAAGCGGATTCACCGAACCTAGCCAGATAGTGTAGCTAGGCTGTGCTTTTGACAATTACGCTATGTCGCCACTTATGGGATGCTTCATCTTGCCGTTGCGGGCCAACGCGGCAATGTGTGGAACTTAACCAAAATGACTCAACCAGACTGATATTTTCTCGACTTAGTGTACGCTATAGGTTTATATCGTTGAATACTGTCTTTAAAAATATAAATGACTGAATTGAAAATTTCCAGATTTAAGAACCGAAGACGGCGTAGGCATAGAGAACGTGTGTTCCGCCCCATTGTCTTCCCCATTCGAAGGCCCCATAGTTCCAAATAAATGCAGTATACAATCCGTTTGGGGCTATTTCCAAAATGATCTTGAAATATTTGAGGAAACTGATGAAATTGATGGATATGAGATTAACTACCTCAACCATATCATGGATTGCACCAAGTAAGTCCTTTATCTTGTAATAGTTTATTATCTTTGAAAATTGTAACAGATAGCATAAAACGAAAAACTTTATTTTAAAACGTTAAGGATATTATACTTGTGGACGGTAATAAAAGTGGATAGATCCAAATAAAAATATTAAAAATGATATGAATAAAGAATGCTTGGTTTATTACTTTCTTGGATAACTTAAACTAAGTATGTAGCATATTCTTTCTATTTATTACAATAGCCAGATCTGAATAAAAATTTTACAGTAAACGCAAACACTGCATACGTCTTACTATAATGCGGCAACTATCGTAAAAAAATATTGATGCTCGTCTGCAATAGTGACATTGTAAATGGCTACAAATAGTTAAAAAAACCATAAAAATTATACGATTTTAACATACAAAATTTAAACAAGTGGAAATTTAGTTGAGAAAAATTTCTTTGTCAATCTGATTTTGGGGATACAAATAATCCACTTTATTTTCTAATTTGGTTTCTAAACGATAGTTACATTGTATTAAAGCTTTTAATAATTTTTCTTCACATTGCAATATGACAAAATAATGTGTTTTATAATAAAAAGATTCCCACTTGTCATAGTTACGAATCAGGGTACTGTGTTTCATCCATCGTCTAATAAGCGAGCACAAATCTATAACCAGTTTAGACAGAAGACCCACTTCGAACGAATTTTTTGTCGCGGTACATGGTTGCGACAGGAAGTTTAAGATGAATGCCGTCCATCTCTTTCACGCATATATCATCATCTTGTCTCTGTCAAGCAAATGATTCGTAACCTTGGATCTAACCCAAATGGGTTAATGCGTAGTATCTAGGTTATTATATAGATCTTGTAAAAAAAATAAAGTAAGAGCTTATCTTAAAAAAAATGAACTCTTCTATACATATTACTATGCATATTCATACATTATGGGGCACTGTGTATATCCTAAATTTCAGTGCTACTCGTTTGATTATGACCTCAAATGCTAGGATGATTAAGTAATAAGATATATGTATATACACACTCGAAAACTTAATATCTTGAATGTATAAACATTGTTTACTATGAAATCTGCTTTGGTAATTTTTAGTTTCAGGTAATGCGCTCTTTACTTAGCTAGGTGCATTATAGCGGTTTCTATTATTAATTTTATACACTTTTACAGCAACCCTTACATTACGGAATGTATGGCACTGTACGGCGGACCGATTTTGCCAGCGATCGCACTAGGTGGCTTTCTGAAGGCTGGTGAACCTCTTAACAAGAATTCTAAATACAGCGAGGCCAACGCCCTCATCCTCACGTTCATTGTCAACAATCATTATGACAAGAATATGGTTAGTTATAACAGTTGCTTTACGTTACAGGGTTTATGATAAATCACAAATAATTCCATAGGTTTTTTCCTGTTGGAATTCGAGATTGACTTTCAGTAGGTCGACTTGAAAATGTTAATACTTTCAAAGTCGAAACTGTAATACTCTAGTGAACCCCTGATTCTGTATGTGGTCTGCATAACACGGCGAGTTCTTTCCGCGCTCGTTTCTCCAAACTAAAATTCACAATTAAATAAATGCACTAATATTCACTATTGTAATATCCATGCCTCACTATAACAATCGGCTTATTCTTTCTCTACATTTGATCTTTGTTCTTATCACTGGTCTGTCATTTCAAATTGACTAACTACTTTGACAAATTCCTTTCATACCTCAAAAGGAAAAATGGGACCCTTATCTCGTAGGATGACTTTGTTGTTCGTTTGTCTGTCTGTCTATCTATCTGTGAAGACCTTTTTTCTCAGGGACGAGTGGAGGTTTTAAGTTGAAATTAATATCAGTTACTTAGGCCACAGTTTCTTGGAGCTGTAAAAAAATCAGGCTTTTAAGTCCACCCAATCAAAAAACACTACCATTTATATTGCATATTTTGACACTCGCAAGTATATCAAAACCTATAGGGTACTTCCCGTTGTAAATCAATTTATGAATCAATTCAGCATGTAAGCATTCTAAAAAATGAATCGTTTAGAACATAGATGAACAAAACAGGCCTTCTTATTTCCTATGTAAATGGTAGAGTAATGAAAAAAAAACTTAAAGTTTGCTTTAAACGCGAATAAAAAAGTCTATCTGTATGATTTTGGATACCTACGAGGGGAAATCAAAAAGTAATGAGAATGAGATAGAATATAATGACTATTGATAACTTAATAATTTATTTTTCTACATAGTCTCCGAGTCTCTATACACCGAGTGCAGTGCTTTTCCAAGGCTTCAATCACTTTAAAAAAAAAAAGTTTTCTCTTGATCCTGCAAAAGCTCTTTACGGCATCCACCACGTCGTTATCGTCTACGTACCTATTTCCCCTTAAGTATTCTTTCAATTTGGGGAACAGATGAAATTTGCTAGGCGCCAGAGCTGGTGAATAAGGGGGGTGGTCAACCAATTCAAAGTCAACTTGTTGAATTGCAGCATTCGCAACTGCCGAACTGTGCGCGGGTGCGTTGTCGTGATGAAACAGCACGCCCCTTCGAAGTTTCCCTTTCCTTTTCTCCTTGATGGTATTCCTAGAACTTGGGAATTAATGCTGCATAATATTGGCCTGTAATATAATAGTGGTTCCATGCTTCAGGTAGTCAATCAATAATAGCTCTTCTGAGTCCCAAAATATTGAGGTTATAATCTTGCCAGCCGATACCACGGCACGAAAGTTCTTCGGGGCCGGTAATGATGCCCGTTTTCATTGTGAAGATTGCTGTTTTGTCTTGGGATCCAAATGATGAACCCATTTTTCGTCAATTGTTACGAAACGAGACAAAAAAATTTCAGAATCTTCATGAAACTTCTCCAACAATGTCTTCGAAATGTCAAGTCCATTTTGTTTCTGACTATCTGTAACATTCTCGGCACCCATCTTGTGGAGACTTTTCTCATATTCAAAGATTGTTTTAATATGGATTGAATACTTGCAAAGAAAATGCCCATTTCTTGAACTAAGTAACGGATGGTAACCCTTCGATCGGTCAATATAATTTTCTCGACTTTAACGACGTTGTCTTGGGTGACTGACGTCGATAAGCGGCCGCAACGATGTTCGTCTTCCGTGCTTGTTCTCCCTACTCAAAATTGAGAAGTTCACCTTGGACAGTGGAAAACGGCGGAGCAGACTCTCCTAATGTTGCCTCCAAATTGCAGTAAATCTCTTGCGTCGTTAATTTTTTTAAACAGAGGTATTTAATAACGGCTCGCACTTCGTTATTCTCCATTTTCGAGAACACGTTCCGAAATGAAGCAAACAAATGACTGCATTGAGAAAAAAAAAACAAAAGAGAAGGACTTTTCTTTATTAATATTACAAATATCTGAGCTATGCCTGCCAGTATTTTTTTTTCTTACCAAGGAATATATATGTCGTTCTAATTTTTGATCACCCCTAGTATAGCCCTTTTTGTGGTTCTTTTTATATTAAAAGGTTCGGACGTTTTAGTGCTTTCTTCGATTCCCATCAAGTTAGATTAGTCATCACATGCTTTTCACAGAACTTTCTGGCACCGAGCTGTTGATGGGCGGTTTCGATGAACGACGTCAAGGATGTGCATTTAAAAATATGAAAACCGTCGAAAATTGTATTTAAAGTATTTTTCAAGACAAGGATGGTTTTTAGTTTAAAATCATAGGGTCTAGAAAATGATGCCCGGAATTTTTACTCAAATTTTTACATAACTTTATTTTGTTTGAATATGAAAAATAAATAAAACCAACAAAAAAAAGTTGAAATACTGTGTTATAATTGAAGTATTTATATTAATTCATTGTTGATTACAGTTGAAACCAGCTTTGGAATGGGAGAAATTATTCATAGAAACAATGAAAAACTACACCGAAAACGATATGCCTCCATATATGGATATAGCTTATACATCCGCGAGGTCGATCGAAGACGAGCTAGACCGAGAGTCTCAATCTGATGTGTTGACTATTCTTGTTTCGTACTTCATAATGTTCGCCTACATCGCGATATCGCTCGGCCGTGTCACCAACTGCGGTAGATTGCTGATTGAAAGTAAAGTCACTTTGGGATTAGGAGGTTGGTATATTTTTTTAACTTTTTAATTTATCTGGTATATCTGACACCTGGTTATTTGGTCCCGAACTAAGTACGGGTTTATATTAGACGACTGCGACTATTGGTTCTACAGTTGGGATGTCGGACCACTCGTTAATGTGGTTAGCTGATTATTTGCCTACATAACGAATAGATGAAATAGCCGAAGCTAAATAATTTGAAATCTAATTAGTTGCTATACTTTACTACAGATGGCGCTATCACTAGAGTTTTCTTTATAAAGTTTTAAAATTTTAACTATATAAGTTTTCAAATACGTAACATGTATTATTTCAGAAAAATATGTATTGCTTGAAATCAAAATATTCAAATGTCATCGTGGAACATATAAAGATGGCGCCACATGTATATGTTTTAATATATTCCTATGGACAATCTTTTTCTTTTTGAACAAATGATAGTGTGGAGCAATATTAACTTTTCTTCTTTCATTATAATTAATCAGTTAAGCGGCATATCTGTCATAATGAAACCTACAATTAGATAAACACTGGCATTTATAATATTAGTATGGATAATGTAAGAATAGAGACTACAAAACAATAAACACATGGTATTGGGGTTTTAATTTGTTTATTCGTAAGAAACGGACAGTTCTTACGATAGACAGCCTGTTGTGTAGCACTGGAGTATAAAATATTAATAGTGATTGATTTCTGCTAGATTTAAAGGCGCGACAATTATAACCATAATAAATTAAACGGGTGGCTAAGTTTATTTGCCAATCGTTGCTTAGCCTTATCAAATCGTATTCTAGTAAGTGTTTGCTTTTATTTTGCATCACCGTATTTTATGATTAAATTCACATGAATTGTCTTATATAGGTAAGTTAATAAAGTATTTTATTATTTTGTTTTTTTGTGTATTAATTTAAATGTTAATATATTTTCCTCTGACCAGGTGTTTTAATCGTATTGGCCTCCGTGGTTTGCTCAATTGGTTTGTTCGGCTTCGTGGGTTTGGCAGCGACGCTGATCATAGTGGAAGTGATACCGTTCTTGGTGTTGGCAGTAGGTGTGGACAATATCTTCATATTAGTTCAGACGAATCAACGCGAAGGACGGAGACCTAATGAAACGGTCGCTGAGCATATAGGCCGCACGTAAGTTATTTAACTTTAAGATATATCTATTACTAACTTTCCGCTCGCGGCTCCGCTCGCGTGGACTACACAGTTGTACTGGGACCTCTTTTTCGAGATAAAAAGTACCCTATGTCACTCTTCAGCTTATAAACTGTATATATATAAAAATTATAGCGGTGCCGGTGCAACTGTAGTCTACGCGATTGGAAAGCTAGTTTAAAAATAAAATATAGCCCATGTTACTCGCTGATAATGTAACTTTCTATAGGTGAAAGAATTTTTGAAATCACTTAAGTAGTTTTTGAGTTTATCCATAACAAACAAACAATCAGATCTTTCCTCTTTCTTTATAATATTAGTATAGATTAAATTATTATAAAAATACAAAGTAATTTGATGGTGATTACAAATGTATTAGGTATTTCCTTGGTAGTACTAAATATTTGTGATACAGTATCTTTAGACATTGTGTTATAGACTAGAAAAAATTAAGGACCCCGTTTCTTCTGATCAAAGAAGCACTGTCGGAATGTAGTGTATAAGTAGCTAGCCATAAGCATTAATACTGAATCATTCTTTGACTTACATCTACTTATATGAAATGATTATGTATATTGCTATGGCTAGCGACTTATACACTACAGGAATGTATATGTCTATATGTGTGATTTGAGAGATACCAGTTAACAGAAATTTTACATGGCGGCAGATTGTGACCGGAGTGTGCTTGAGACTCGTATTTATAAACAAGCCAGCTTACTTACAGCCTATTATGACGGCACGGGGCTGGCCCGTGCCCGTGTTCCAATGTCATCGAAACACGCTGTAAGTCTGCTTTATTAGCAAACTAAGTGACATTATTTATCTTTAAAATCGTACTTCATTCGATATGATTCGAGGGACCTTACATAGTTTACGATTTTCATTGCTTTTTTGCAGATCGCCTTGAATGACTAAAAGTTAAATGTATAATTTATTAATGTTAGAAATATATATGTTGTCGATGAGTGTGTTACTTAGGATAGTTATATTGTAAGTTTGACATGTGATATGTTTTTCGTTTATTTTTGTAATTACTGTGAATTAATGAATAAATGAATATATTGTTCAACCACAGGCTTGGTGAAGTCGGTCCTTCCATGCTGTTGACATCAGTGTCAGAGTCCGTGTGTTTCTTCTTGGGTGGATTGAGTGACATGCCGGCGGTTCGTGCGTTCGCTCTCTACGCCGGTGTCGCTCTGCTCGTAGACTTTTTGCTTCAGATCACCTGTTTTGTGTCTCTACTGGCTTTAGACACCCACAGGCAAAACGCTAACAGGTTAGTTAAAATAAACTGTTATGGCGATTTTTCAATCTATAAATTTGAGATGAAGCACTAAGGCCAGTTAGTTAAACCATAGATACAAGAAAATGTTTAAAAGAAACGGTAAGATCAGCTAGAAAAGAGACAATTCTTACGTTTTATTTTTAAGGCGTCAAGTATTAAAAATACAGAAAAATTATTAATATTTGAATTCAAATTCGTAAGATTTATTATTGTTTCCTAATCTTTTAGTTAATTGAATTTTTTTATATTATTTTATATGAACGAGTTTTCTAAATATGTCATAACAGTGAAATAATTTTAAAAAAGAAATCATTATTAATATAGTTTTAAATCTATTAAATGTCCTGATAGACAAAGAGGGCAACACTGCACGCTGTACTAGCCTGCGACGTCAGGCCTTGTAAAATAGTGTTAAATTTTGTTTAGCAAGAAAGAGACAATGATAAAATTGTAATACGTTATAATTTCCATATTCTTCAACCGAATACAATTTTAATTCTACATTTTGTCAATGTATAATAATATAAATAAAATAATATCATTTTTATATTTTTTTGATAAATATAATATAGTATATTTGACGACCGCTTATAGCCTATTGGGTAGCAACCCTGCCTACAAAGCTGAAGGTCCCAGGTTCGAATCTCAGGTCGGGTCAGTATTTATATGATGAATATTGATACCGGTACCGGGTCTTGGTTATTATATATATAGGGTATCCTCGCTTGGTACCCAAAATACAAGCTAATGCTTAGTTTGGGGCCTAGACGTTGTTGTGATGTGTATGTCATCATTATTATTCAATATTAGTGAAATACCCCATTTTTTGTTTAGTGCATAGATAGGCCAAAATAAACTAAAAATTGACTAAGCTATGTGTGTACCTAGATTCGACGTGCTGTGTTGTATAACGGGCAGCAAAACCGACGCCCCCGTGGACGGGTCCGAAGGCGCTCTGTACAATATGTTCAAGTGCTTCTACGTACCGTTCCTGATGAAACGCGAAGTTCGCGCTTCGGTCATGATTATTTTCTTCGCGTGGCTCTGTTCCAGTGTGGCTGTGAGTTGTGACTTTTGTTAAATATTTTTACGTCCCTATATACCTGTTGTTTGCCTGAACGTAGTCCAAATTTATAGAGCACGTAAAGCTTACCGAATTTAACGAAAAACTAAAAAAAAAATTAAAAGAAAATGAAATTCTAAACAGGTTTTTCTCGGTAACCGTTAATTTTCGCCATCTGCTCACTTGAAACTTTTTAAGTTTGGTAAGCTCTATATGCTCTATAAGTTTAGACTACGTTCAGCCCAGTGTATATGTTACAGAGTATAATCGTAATGCTAAGTATGTTAAAATACTAGTGCATGTTGATATCTATCAAGCTTGCTGATAAAAGTTCGTTTTTTTTTCTTGATCATTTTGGATTTACACTATGGAATTTTAAGATACACCACATTGACTCGGTTATTCTTAGAAGTGATTTTCATTTATTTGTAAATGGATAGGTTAGGTCAGGTTTATTTATGTGAATCCGAGGAGCAAAACGGGAAAGAGTACCGAACCGTCCAGAAAGCCTTTTAAGTAATTAGGAATTTGGCAAAGATAGATGGACGGTCCACCATTTCTAAATTTGTAGGTTTGGTTAAGTTTGTGCCAATAGGTGGCACAAAGTGGAGCGGAGCGACAAGCTATCCAGAAACCTTGTCATTTTTACTTCAACAACTGGTTAAATGAAATCCAATATTACAAGTATTTCCTTGCTTTCAAAATAGGTACTGGAGAATGTTAACATTCACATTTCTAATTTTGTATTTTTACGATTTATGGGATCATACAAAATTCAATTTTTAAAATATGTTATTTCTAACAAGAAACAATTCTAATTTTGGTTTTTCAAAATTCATAATTTTCTATATAGTTACGTATGTACGAGCGAGTTTTTTCGACTGCTTGGTGTTAGAAAGAACATATTTTATAAATTTATTGAAAATTTTATGATATATTTAACCACATCATTGATTAAGATGATGAAATGAACACAACAAAACGTATTTCTTTACTTCCGGTTGAATAAATTTTGTATGGAAATTGACAGTAACGTTTGATCTTAAACCAACGAAAATAGATTGTCAACATTCACTGATGCATCTTGACACTGTCTAACACAGAATATTCATGGTAACATAATATATATACAAGTATTTTATGTGTAGCATTTATGGAGCAATTTATATTAAACAAAAGACTGCCTAAAGTTTGATCTTGATACTATAATGGGTTTTATTACAGTACTTGTAGTGTAGGTACAGAATGAATTATATCATACAAAATGAATAATCATAATTATTTTTGTATTTTTTTAATTTGAAATAAAAAAAGTTCCATGTTTTCACTGTTCTATCTTATATCATTTTTTTAAAATTTAGAACTTAATTTGCTTTATATGAATTCCAGGTGGCGCCACACATAGATATAGGTCTGGATCAAGAGTTATCAATGCCCCATGATAGTTTCCAATTGAAATACTTCCAGCATCTCAATCAATATCTAAACATAGGTCCGCCGGTTTATTTCGTTGTCACAGAAGGCTTAGATTATTCGGATAAAGGAACGCAGAATATGATATGCGGCACAAGATATTGTCGTCCAGACAGTATAGCTATGCAGTTGTATTCCGGTAAGTTATTTAAAACTTAAACAATTTTTAGCAATATGTTCACATACTAGTGAATTGTCAAAAATTTAAAATTAAGCACTTAAGTTATCTATGATTAATATGGGAAGAAAAACCTTTGTTGCCATTTTTAAGCATACACGCGCACGGAGGAGTGTGAAATTTGGCATAGTTAAAATTTATGTGGAAATGCAGAAAGTTAAAGTTATATACAGGCTGAGTTTTTGAGATAGGATTGAATAGCCAAATACTAAACTATGAATAATAGCGAAAAGTGATCAAAGTAGTCATAAGCTCAATTTTTGAGGAAACGAACAGCAAATATTTGAAATCTCTTAAAATTCAACAAAATTCAAATATTTGCTGTTCGTTTCCTCAAAAAATCGAACTTATGACTCCTAACTAATTACCTAATAACCCGAGAATCTAACCACTTGACTTAATCTGTATATTGATATGTGAAGGTAAACTTTAGACCCCTTTAGGAGTGTAAGGTTTGACATACCTAGTTAAAGTTTATATGGAAAAGGAGTACCAAAAGCTAAAATTGATGTATAATATGTGTTACAAATACTGTCAACCATACAAGTATAACAGGCTGTTGTTTGATGCAGTTTGAATTGACCTACTCTCGCCTATATATTATTGGTTGTTTCAAAAAAGTGAGTATGATCGAATTTCGACCACTTGGCGACCACTAGTTAACAGTAACCACAATATTATGTCATGTGGTTTTTTATAATGGGGTAGTGCTGCTGATATCAATGATGTTTTTGTCCTATAGAAGAGGGCTATATATTTAATAATCCCTAGAGAGTCAGGGATAAGTACAAATATATTAATATAATGACAATACATAGTGAGTATGATACCTAATACTTATGAAAATATATTACATGGCCATAAAAATAGAATATACACTGTCACACTACTCCTGTGGAGTTTTATGTTCGCCGTTCGACCTCTTTCGTGTGACTTAGCTTATACCATTTTGAATTCAAAATCGAACTAAAAAGAGATCGACGGATGTTACAGATGTCAAATTGAAAAAATGAACTAAAATCTAAATTAAAAGAGCCTGCATAGGCTTAGCTATAAAACGTTCAGAAATGACGGCAGAGTGTCGTCCTTGAAAATAATAAATACATTTTTTTTTAAGCTTTGTATTTTATATAAAATTTTGTTGTAGCTTAGACTGGTCCATAGATAACAAGTTATTCTCATAGTTCACTCTAACACACATTAAAAAAAAAAACAGAGTACACTTACTGCAACAAACTATGTAGCATGCCAGCAATTCTATGAAGTGGAGTGTTTTGCGATTTGTACAAGATGGCATTTACGTTTTCTGTACTTATAAGAATATGACAATAATTTTTTTCTGGTTCAAAAGTTTTAGCCTCCTAGTGTTGTGTTGAATTGATCCTCTTTCCTTTCATTTTTTATATGTAAATATAAATAAATAAAATACAAGTTATATATACATTAATGATTTAACCTATTCGCTACTCATTAACCATATTTGGTTAGATTTAAGGTCACGACCCATTTAATTATCACTGACGATTGATAATCATTGATGACTAGTTAAAAGGTTAAAATAAATATAGCTCAAGAATTATTTTCTCATAAAAGAACTATTCTAAAAAAAATATTTGGAAAATAATAAGATAAGAAATATTTTGAAAAGAAATATTCTAGTAAAAGAACTCGTTGGCTATTAAGTTTTTCATAAATCATAGGATTTCGTATGGACGCATTTTATGGACATGAGTGACATTTGGGATGGCGTATTCAGTATGAAAAATTCTGGTTTAAAAAGTCGCATTGTTGCCATGTTCACTATTTTTTTTATTTTTTGTCAGCCTATAGTTAATATTTGGTGTTTGGTAGTGGGTTTTTGTCAATGGTTTCACCATTTCTTTCACAATAAATTGAATGTAAAAATCTACAATATAATAACTTAAACAATATATTTCTTATAGTCATTTGAATTGTACAAGATGATGTTCACGTTTACTGGGCATTTATTTAATATTTAGTTTTATTGTTCTACCAATGTTCTTTCACGTAATAAATAATTAAACAATATATTGTGTATTATAGCTTCAAAGACGCCTCAAGACACGTACCTCGCCATAGCGCCGAGCTCTTGGTTGGACGATTTCTTTGACTGGACAAACATCGACAATTGCTGCAAACAATTCCCCACTAATGACAGTTTCTGTCCAAGCCATTCTACTGTGCCACGTGAGTTTTTATAACAGTCGCTGTTATATGCATACTTTTAAATTTATACATCAATTTATTTTTATTAACAATCTGGGACATCAACATATAGCCATCTGTCCCAAACTAGGCAGAGCCTATTATAATGTTATTATTAGTAGTGGACAACTGATAATAGGGGTTTGGCTTAAGATAGTCCAAATTTATATAGCATGTAGAGCTTACAGAACTATTTGAACACAAACTTTCAAGTGAGCAGATAACACAAACTGAGGGTTACCGAAAAATAAATGTTGAATTTAATTTTTTAAATATTTTTTTTACTATTCGTTTAGTTCGACAAGTTCCAAGCGCTCTATAAGTTTGAACTACGTTCAGCCGAACACCAAGTATATATACATAGATTTTTTTTATAATGCTTAAGTATAAATACATATTTTACACCCAGGCCCAACACAAATATACATGTACATGCACAGAAATATATGATTAGAACGGGAATCGAACCCTCAACCTTTGGTTCTGCAGCTAGGGTCTCTATTTGACTAATCAATCAGTATTGATCATTGTTTATGACTTTCTTATACATGTTTTTTATTGTAAGCCCATTCGATACAAAACATAGACTATCAAAATTAAATTAGAAACTAGAATCACAAATAATGTGTACAGAAACAGTAAACTGTGTAATTGTAAACAAAATAATGTATGTGTACAGAAATTTCGAAAAATATTTCAATTATTATAATTTATAATATATTCATGACAGTTTTAATTTATACATAATTTTACTGTGTATCAGTTGTAATACTTGGGACATCCCACACAGCACCATCTAATTCCAAAGTAAGCAAGTATTATGCTTTTATTATGGGGTATTAAACAACTGATATACTTGAATATTTTTTTTTAAATAATGTATACAAATAGAAATATTTTACACCCAGACACGGAACAAATAGACATGTTTATGCACACAAATATTTTTCCTGGGCGGGAATCGACACTTGACCCTTGGCCCCGCAGTTAGGGTGTTTAACCACTAGGCCAATCGGTTAGTTGGTTATTTTCTTAAATGTATTAATGCAAATGTTTGAAAATAATGTCGTTCAATTTTCCAGCATGCAAGCTATGCAACCTAACCACAGTGGGTCCAGAGGGCAGACCAAATTCAAACGATTTTAAACGTTACGTGCCATACTTCCTGCAAGACAACCCTTCACCCGACTGCGCGAAAGGTGGCCACCCGGCATACGGCCAAGCTGTGAATTACGATAAACCTTATAAAAATCAAACTGACTTGGCGAGAGTTGGCGCTACGTATTATCAGGGGTATGTACTATTGGAGTATTGGTTAGGCCAAGAATTTTAAATAGGTATTTATAATAGCGACAGGACGCGACTTGGTTCGCGTGGTTTTCACGATTTCTACAGTTTCTACAATTTCGCAAGTTTACGCTTAAATCCTAATTTCCGAAATGAAAACAGAGACTAAAACTAGCCTATGTTACTTCTAACAACCTTCTTTTCATGTCTATGAAGTTTCATTAAAATCAATTCAGCGGTTTTGGAGATTAATCTGAAAGGACAGACATAAACTACGATTTTATTAGTCTAGTCATAGGTAAAATCGCGTCCCTATGTCCTATAAGGAGTAAGCGGAAAATATAGATCTCACTACCATCAAGACACCAAGTATGAATGTGTACGCTACAGGGGATTAGGTGTGATACTTGGCGAGCTCTGTCAATTGAGACTATGGCTCCTTCGTCCCCGCGTTTATGTTTGAAATTTGCTGTTGGTGTTTTCCTTTTTCATGGAATTTTAAAGGGGAAGGTTACAAAGGATATTACTGGTCCGGGATTATAAATCTGAAATACCAGCAATAATGTACTAAGGACCGTGCTTATATTCATCTGTTGTTTTAACTTCACAAAAAATACGCTGCCCGCGGCGCGCGGAAACAACGTTTATACCTCCATGGTACTGAACATCTTCATTTGTATTAATTAGGTATTAGTAACTTTCTTGCAAAATGAAATTCAACATAATTTTAAAAGGCCGGACGTCACAAGCCAGTGCAACGTGCGGTATTGCCCTCTCGAACAAGACATTTTCATCAATTATAACTTTGATACATATTAATGACTTATTTTATTAATTTATTTCACTATTATGATATATTTTATAAAAATAAAAAAAAGTCAACTACCATATTGCGTTTGAAACATTCTAACGAAACGACAATTTTTAAAGATTCCGTACTAATTTGAACATCTTTCCTTTCAGCTATCACACAGTTCTGAAGACCAGCCACGATTACTATTCAGCTCTTAAAGCCGCGAGAGTTGTATCGGCGAATCTGTCCGAAACTTTGAACAGGAATTTGAGAGAGGAAGGCATAAATATTACAGTGAACGTTTTCCCATACTCTGTGTTCTACGTATTCTATGAGCAGTACTTAACCATGTGGCCAGATACTTTGAAGTCTATGGGAATATCGGTGCTCTCCATATTCATCGTCACGTTCATATTGATGGGATTCGATCTGTTTTCAGCTCTGGTGAGTGTTTCTCCGTGTAATATTTTTGAGCAAGAAAATAAAATTCGACGACCGCTTAGCCTAGTGGGCCGCGACCCTGCCTGCGAAGCTGGAGGTCCCGGGTTCGAATCCCAGGTCGGGTCAGTATTTATATGATGAATATTAATGCTGGCACCGGGTCTTGGTTGTTATATGTATGTGGTGTCTTCGCTTGGTACCCAAAATACAAGCAAATGCTTAGTTTGGGACCTAGACGTTGTTGTGATTGTGTGTGTTATTATTATTATTAATATTAACGGCCAAGTACGTGTCGACCATGCATAGTGTAGGGTTCATTCAAATAAGTTTATAAACAGTTGTCTCAAAAACTACTCATCATATCAACCCATCATGCCTTACTGCAGAGGATTAGGCTTCTCCTCGGGATGAGGATGCTTGGAGCTTAATCCACCATGCTACTCCAGTGCGGGTTAGTAGATTTTAATGATTGCCATCTGATAATGGCACCCGAGACCGACCACTTAACGTGCTCACCACGGAGGCACGGAGTCAGTGACAGTTATGTACTTAAGTCACGAATACACATATATTTGTCCTGGGCGGGCTCGAACCTGCGACCCTTGATTCCGCAGTTAGGGTCTCTAACCACTCGGCCAATTGGTCAGTCAAGTGACACTCACTGGAATATACCTGTTTCTGGTATTCGTACTACGACCATCTAAACTTATTATTATTATTATTATCGCCGCACACACATCAATTTAATGTTGCGTAGCATGTAGTACAAGCAATCCTCTTGCATTCATTAATCACACTATATTAAGTTCGTTCATCTGAATATTGTAGATGTCTCAAAAACTTGTAAACAACGAGTTTTCAATGACAATTATTTTGAAGAACATATACCTAGTTCAAAACAATATTCGTTGACAACGTTTCTGGAGTTTTTGTTGTAAAGTTAAAATGGTATACAAATTGTTAACGTGTTGCATACTTCATATCTCGCGAAATATTCACCTAAATAAGAAAAGTTACTTAAGGATATTTATTGATTTTTCAAATATCTGTCTAAAGATACCTTGCACGACGGGTGCGCAAAAAAAATTCTTATAAGACTTTATCTACATGTCAAATTTCATCAGAAATGGTGGAAAGATGGTGTAGATATGAGCTTGTGTTGTACAGATGGACACACAGATAGACTGACATGAAGAAATTATTGGAGTCCCTTTTTATGGGGCTACGGAATCTTCATGAACAAATTTAATGTGAACATCCATATTGTTTTCAGATGGTAGTGATAACAATTACCATGATAGTGGTGAACCTCGGCGGTCTCATGTACTGGTGGGGCATCAGTCTCAACGCCGTCTCACTTGTTAACTTGGTTAGTACATATCGTCAGTTTATTGTTCAGTAGCCTAAAATATAACGAGGTCGAAAGTCTAGATCATTTGTAATGAGTGCAGTCCCGGATTTAATCAAGGTGTATAGTAGTGCGCCCAAGTTCTGGCCTGAACACGCAGTGTGTGTCTATATTATACAAAACCATATTATACCATTCGCCGTGTTGTAGTCCTAAACTAGGGATGTCGGTATGGGTACCGGACAACTGGTAGACGTACTAAGATAGATTTATTTTTTATATTACATGTATAGATATTTTACAACAAATAGACATTTTCATACACACAAATATTAGTCTCGGGCGGGAATCGAACACGCAATCTTTGCTTCTGCAGTTAAGCACTTACCATTAACAAATTTACTCGCTCACCGTTCTGAACTCTATAGCCGAGCACTGACCGCCATGTTCATATGAACCGAGCATACGGCCTAGTGTACCGAGAATGTAGTTATTGTCCTTGGTACCTGTAATGAAGCTATAAAAACGAAAATAATCCAAATGACAAGATTTTCAAAAATTATTTATAAAAAAAATATTTGTCTTATTTTAAAGAAAATAACAACTAATTAAAAATCATATGGTTTGTTGTAGCATTTTTTTCGATATACAAGTATTTTGAATTTATACAATATCTTTGGTTCGTTGTTACTGGCCAGCAGAATGTGGCCTAGGACGGGTAACTTTTTTTTCCGAGATATTATATTCTTCTTAGACTAAAAATATATTTTATGTAGTTCTATACTATTGTTGCCTTTAATCACTCTCTTTATTTTAAAGATTTACTATTTTTATAAAACTTTTTATTAACCAGGTGATGGCGGTAGGTATAGCAGTCGAGTTCTGCTCCCATTTAGTGCACAGTTTCAGCGTGTGCACGGAACCAGGAGGTCGGAAAGCGCGCGCTGCTGCCGTACTCACCAAAATGGGCACTTCTGTCTTCTCGGGGATCACGCTTACCAAGTTTGGAGGCATCATAGTTCTAGGATTCGCTAAGAGTCAGATATTTCAGGTATGTTGTTCACATTTAATATATTGGAATACGTGAAATAACATAAACGTATTTCCCAATGTAAGTCTGTACTGTATGTTGGGAACAGTCCCTTCTCCCTGTCATTGCAGTGGTACTCAATTACAAAGAATATTAGTTTGAGGTCAAGGTATTATTATTATTTGTCAAAACACAAGATATTTTAGGAATCAAAGTAGATTTGTTTAAGGACACCCTCCAAAGAAACGCAAACTTAACTATCCACTATCGCTATCTCTTGCGACCCGCCGGGGGAAGACCTCGTCGATTGAAATTGCAATTGTTTAAAACGATATGGACATACACCGGCTGATATTTGATTATTGATATTGAATATAAATATAGAATTAATATTTGATAATTTTTTTTATATTTATTATATTTGTTTTTCTTCTAAAAACATAATGTGGCTTTAGCACAATAGCATAAAAATAATTCAATGCATTTTATCGTAAAAATCCAGTAAACTAATTCACGAAATCAGTCCGTAGAGTGAAACTAGGAAGTGATACATAACTTTGAGATATTTATTTATGAAAAGTTATGTCACATGTATCTAAAAATTACTTCGAGAATGGTGTTTAGGGCGTAAAAAAATGGGGACCCAATATACCCAAACAAGTTGCAGTATAGGCCAAACCGAAATCAATCCAATAAAGCAAAAAGTAGCTAAAAATACGCAATACAATGTAGGTAATAAATTAAGTAGCTATCTGAAGATAAAAAAAATAACACTAGAAATGAGTGTAAGTCATCGATTTTTAAAAATAGGCCTTTTCCAACTATGAAGTTTATAAATTATGAAGAACAACAACTTTGAAGGACTTAAAATATTGTATCAATTAAGTATTTTTTTATTGAAATTATTTTTTTGACCAAATATTACATTGTTGGTTCTGTTCTCGCATCTTGTGCAAAAGGCGTGCTTCATATAAGGATGGCACTTGTGGTGCATGTTTTAATATACATTTCAAAAATGCAAAAATTAAAAATATATTCTACATTCCATTTTCAAAAAAGACGATTTTTCCAATGACATATGTTTTAATTTGGCACAACTTATAGTCATGTAATAATACCTTGGGTCAATTGCATTTGGCGCAATCATAGAGTTAATTAATTTGACAGCAGCGTTTGATTTTAATAGAGTCATAAATGTCACTTCACAGTATCGAAAATGTCAACCGGAATTTTGCGGGGTTGAAGACCGGCGCGCGGGGACTTCGCGCACTGAAACTCTGACTAAAACTCGCCATCTTGCATGAGCTAGCTAGAGTATGAGTGGTTAAACGGTAAACGTAGAAGAGGACTTCTAGTCAGTTTGTAATTTTATAGGTGCAATGGTAATTGTCATGTGTGAGCAGTGCATTGAAATGCGTAGGACAGGCGATTTTACATTGTGTGTTTACAATGTCCACAATAAAGAGTTTGAATATTTGAAATGAATTAGAATTCCACGTATAAATATAACAATACAAATTTTTGTTTCATTGATATGTATTAATTAATATTTTTTTTTGTCCAGGTGTTCTATTTCCGCATGTACTTGGGCATAGTGTTGTTCGGCGCGGCCCACGGCCTCATATTCCTACCTGTTATGCTTAGCTATATCGGTGAGTTTATATCGCTATTAAATAGATAGACGCTATTAAATCCTATCGCACATTTGCAGTATTTTAGTACATTAATAAAGTTTTATCAAAACTGTGGATTTGCTCCAGAATTAGGTATGACCAATTTTTCTTACATACCGTTATGTTTTCTAGCGAAACTAGGGTTCACAATGAGAAACTGGTTTCGTTCTTTGATTATTCAGTTATAAATTTTTTTAAATGATAAATGACAAAACCGGATATGACGATATGTTAACAATTCCATAGAAAGTATAGAGTTGAAAGAATGCTATGCCATCGATTGCCACTGCTTGGTTAAGAGAACTTTTATTTATTCTTTAATTAGCGCACGTGGAATGACTCAGTTTTTAGGGTTCCGTAGTCAAATGGCAAAAAAGGAACCCTTATAGCCCCTTAGTTTCGCCATGTCCGTCCGCCCGGCCGGCCGTCTGTCTGTCTGCCTGTCTCTGGTTTTTCTCGGAAACTATTAGCAATATATAGATGAAATTTGGAAGGTAAGTGTAATCTATGAACCGTTGGAAATTTTTTTTTTTGTGATAGTCGCCATACGTGTAACTGAAGTAGGAAAAAAAATTGATCGTATATTAACGCGAGAGGTACCAAACGATAAGTCTTAAAAAATGATATAAAGGTTTCCAACAATTCTTTTTTTTGAAAGTCAACAGTTGTTGAGATATGCACTCCTAAAGTCCTAATTGTCGTTAGAGTCAAAAAAATACAATGTTGTGAAGTTAATACGAAGTTTTTCTCAAAATGACCCAAAGGTACGTCATTCCACATGCACCATTTCGAAAGACTCCTAGGCATGCAGTTATCAGTCAGTGGCATAGATCATTTCCACTCTATACTCTCTATGTGATTGTTAACATGTCATTATATCCTATTTTGTCGATTATCAAACATTAATAACTAAGTAAGAACCTATTATTTTTTTATGTTTTCAATGGACTTCAATAAACATGAAAATTGATTTTAGAAAAAATTGTCTTACCGAATTTCATTAAATTACTGTACATCGTTTCTAATTTAAACGCGAATATAAAGGCTTTACATTGTAAAATAAATCACGTCTTATGTTAGAAAAAATAATAATTGTGATCCAAATTTTTTGTGCTATTAATTTTTAGTACTCCAATGTTGCTTTTAGTTTCAATTTTTTTTAGATACACCAAATATTCAAAGACTTAATATAGACTGAAATAATATTATAGTATGGGAGCATTCCTTGTACCAAACAACGGAAATGGATTGCCTGTGGAAAATGTTAAAGTCTATAACATTTAAATATGAAAATAAATTAAGGCATATTGGCACATCATTTGTCAAATGTAATACTAATTTTTTATGTAGGTTTGTCGTTTCCAAAATTCAACCCACGCAATCAGTCACTGCAATGTATAAAATATTTTTATATATTTATGCCAGTGTATCATAGCGCACAGTTGCTTTTTTTTAATATATTTATTTTTTTATTTTGGTAGGTTCTCATGAATTTGTATATTGGACCGTTTTTGTAAATAGGTTTCTACAATTTGTTTTTGTTTCGATCCATTTTTGAATATGCTCAAAAGTTTTTTGCATGCATTTTCTTATAAGCATCAACAATTAACAAAGTGCTTTTACACTAACCATTCATTTGAGGTAAGCGCAATATTGTAACTTTTATTGTTATTAAAGAAAGGTCTGGTTTTATAAATATTTATATTGCTGTAATAATATTCAAATTATCAATAATGCTTTCATAAATATATATTTTTTGTATATAAGTCATTCAAGTAGTCATTCATCATATTGCACCGGTTTGTTAATTTTGCTTTTGGGTAGGCACATATTGTTTAGAAATTTTCTTCTGCTTAATTTATCTTTCCTTCTTGTTTTTTTTTTTAACCATGTTATACCAAATAGACATTTACCTTTTAATATAATGTGATAAGAAACGTTATTGAATGTTTATACTTTTTTTTATTTATGTTTGGACCGTATGAATGTACTTCAAAGTTTACATAACTAACTTAAAGGTACACCTCAAAACGTTGACGTTCCCTGCGGTAGATGCGCGGTCTGGGACAGATGGCATAATCTCTGTTGATCACCTATTGTTTACTGGACCAATAGTCAGCGCGGAATCACCGCTCCCACACCGCGCAACTACCGCAGGAAAGGTCAACGTCATGAGGTTTACCTTTAGCAAATTTATTTAAACTTTCGTATCTAAAATAGTACAACAGAAAAATAATACAATTTAAAAACCCGGTCAAATGCATATCGCATACGGAAGGGTTCCGTCATGCCACTGACCATAAGTTTGTTCAGAATTTAACATGCAACAAGTTGCTTCGGTTATAACTAATGAAGTAGTTGACATTATATGGTTGTGATAAGTTTCTCAGTAAGTTTGCAGTATATGCTAATAAGTATATAGATTTTTTCAGACTTTTCAGTAGCGTTGTAAGATTTGGTAGGAGGGATGACATAGAGGCCATTTTAGAGCCGAATATTTCGTAAACGAAATCTAATTTAGGTAAATTAAGTTAATTTTTCTCAGTCAAAATTTCAACTAAGAATGTCAAACCAAAAAATGGATTATTGATGTTGAATCACTCGAATTTTCAACATGTCTGAGTTTAAGTGCAGGCGCAAATTGTGAAAACTATTTAAATGCAATTATGAAATTGTTTTGTCAATTTTGAATTTAGAACACAATGCCTTTTATTTAAAAACTCAAATTGAAAAAAAATAAATACCCGCCCAGATTTTATTTTCATTTAAAAAAGCCAGTAACTAGAACGGCAATTTCATACTCAAACCCCTATTATTCGCTTAAACTCAAATAACATATTTGTAATAAGTACAAGTAATTTAGGAAGCATGGGGCAAGTGTGTGGTGATGCGGTTCTTCAAAAAAGGAGATTACACTTTGTCGAGGCACGTTTATAAGTTGCATTCGAGGGTTATTTCGAAGTGTTAGGCGAATAGGCTCGGCAACTTCCAGCCACCCGAAGAAGCTGGATTTCGAAAAAGCTTTAGTATCATGAGCCACATCCGTACACTACGCGAGATTACACAGAAGTCCCAAGAGTATAATGGGCTGCTATGCTCAGCATTTGTGGACTATGAGCAATCCAAACCTGGGCGATACTACGGTGTCTTCAGCGCCGCCAAATCGACTATCGGTATGTCGAGGTGTTGAGATGTTTTTACGATAAAACCACCATATCAGTCCGAGTACAGAACGACAACATGAAATCGATCCCACTGCAGAGTAATGTGAGACAGGGAGACGTAATCTCTCCAGAATTCTTCACCACAACATTTGAAGATGTATTCCAAGTTCAAAATTGAAAAGGAACCAAACTTAATGGCGAAAAACATCACTCAGCTTTCGTTTGCCCAAGACATGTCATGCTAGCAAAATCGCTGAAGGACCTCGGTGCCATGCTTAAAGACCTCAGTAGGATTTACCAACGACTTGGTTTAGAAACGCTCCAGTGGTTCTTACGGACTCTACAGTCGAAGTTGTCAACGAAGACTTTTACCTGCCGGGCTAACATGCACACCGCGACAAAATTCGGTCGACGCGTTATCTCGTGCCAAAACGAGATAGTTCTATATGTCACTTATATAAACATCTCGTTCCGACACGAGATAAATTTTTTGTCGTGTAGTTCAGTAAGTCCAACTTCGATGGAGTGGTTGGACAGCATTCGGGGGGCTACGAAGTTTTTGAGTCTGATATATATGGCTGTGCCTAAAGACCAAACTTATGAAAAGCGCATTCTTGGAGTTTCTCTGCGGGATACAATCCGTACCAAAGGAATCCGCAGAGAACTGAAGTGGCCTAATTAGCTTACAGAATTAGCAAGTTGAGGTGGCAATGGGCAAGCCATCAGAAAGAAAAGTTCTCCAGTGGCGACCACAAACCGAACTACTTGACGTAGCGTGGAATAATCCCCAGTAGGTGGACTGACGGTGACGACCTGATAAAGTTGGCGAGCCGTCGTTAATTACAGATGGCCCGTAACCTTGTGTTGTGGAGATCTAGGTGGAGGCCTATGCACAACAGCTAATATTATGATAATTAGTATTCATTTATCTATTTACTTATTTAATATACATATTAAAGTTAGTGAGTACAATAAGGAATTGCTATTTATACCTACATTCTATAGTTTGTCTTAGGTGGGGCGCTGACTCTCCTCTCTAAATATGAATTACGCAAAATGGTAAAACAAGTTTATGCGTATTTCCTAGCCCACGAGTAAAAACCCCTGTCCGATCAGATAGCGATACCGACAAAAATATAAAATTAAAGAAAAAATTTGTATACATATTTTATTTCATATCAATATCTTGTAACATTTTCCAAAATCGGGCATTTACAGTAACAGTCTGTAATACCTCCTTATCAAATCGGACAGGGTTTATTTATATTTTGTATACATCTTCTAGATCGGTGGCGTTTATCACTAGTGATCTCATTTTTATTGTAATATTGGTAAGAAAAAAAAGAAGAAAACGCTGGGCTTGGCTTTAAAATTTGATCATCATGTTATTATATTTATTATTGGGTAAATATATACTCGTTTAGTTTTAGTCGTCGTGACGTCGGGTTTTGTTTTTCAGGGTCTCCGGTCAACCGGTCGAAGATGGCAAAAGCGGCGTTGCGGGGAAAGGAGAACGGCGTACAGGAGACGTCTTTGACACGAGTAAGGAACAGACAGACATATAGGCACTGTAATTTTGACACGCTTCTGGCCTGAATTTATTAACTGAGGGGCGAAAATGGCGTGTATCTTATTTTTTCGTTTTCTATAGAGCATCCTGGACACTTCAATTTTTCCTTAACGTGTTAAACGCCATGACGGTCACTGGTGTCTGACACTATGTGCATTTACATATGCGCAAGGTAGACAAACAATATTTTTGTCTCTTTTCTCACATGTAAATGCTGTGTGGTAGTAAATCGTTTGCAACAGCTTTACTTAAACTATCAGTATCCAAATGGCACCGTGAATTGTTATATAGGGCCGGTGCGTACGCGTTCTGTGTAATTTTCTATTTATATTGCCTGACTCGGCTCTTTTGAAAGTTATCACAACATGATCAAACAGTTTACGAGAAGGCTGTTGGCAGACAACGTGGCTGCCATCTTAATGCCACTTATTGTTCAGTGATTGTATACAATGAAATTCAGTGAAAAAGTGTTTTGGATGTTACCAAAAAATATAAATTCGACTGTCACGTGCAGGATGCTTTATAATTTAGTTTATTTATTCCAGTAACAATTTTCTGTCAGGTTCCATCCAATGTCAAATGTCAATCTTTCTGTTAATAGAATAATGAATCCCTATATGCTACATTATATATTTAAATTATGAAGAAGTTAAACAATATGTTTTACATATTCATTGTATTTTATAACTATGTTCAGAAATCACTGACGTTTGGCATTGACTAAGAAAATGAAATTGTCTCGAATAGTGACATGATAATGAAATACGGGACGGTTCTTCAATTCATCATGTCGCATTTAAGGTGTGGTATCTTGACGATTAATCATTCTGGGGCTCAGGTACCCTCAGTGATGCCTTTTAAACTTAAATCAACATAGTAATATGGTAATGCATGTGAGCCAGATCGATGTTTGTCATTCCTAAGGGTGCTGACCCAGCAATAGCTAGAAAATTTAAGCGAGTTATCAGCGAGTATATTTTCTATTACTCAAGCGAGTGTATACCGGATGGATACGGTCATGTGTTTTTTAAGCTAATATTCATAATCTTCTCTGTTTGTTTGACATGTTATAGGTAACTTAATAATATTATATTAAAGTAGAACAAAAAATGTACAAGAAATAATTATATGGTAGTGACAACCCTGCGCGCGCATTAAGGCCTAAAATAAAGCGACGCTGTCTGTCACGTACGTCGCATCGTCGGCGACGTAGAGAACTACATATGAAACGCGCTGTTGACCCTCAGTGGAGCTATATATAAAACGTAGATGAAGCGCTGGCAATATTATACTAGTAGACATAAAAGTACGAATTGACTAGAAGCCCTCTTCAGCGCTTACCGTCTAACCACTCATACTCTAGCTAGCCGGTGTGTACCCGTTGCGAGATGGCGAGTTTCAGTCCAAGTTTAGTACGCGAGGTCCCCGCGCGCCTGTCTTCACGCTCGCGAAATTGCGTTTGACATTTTCGATATTGTGAAGTGACGTTGTTGACTCTATTAGAACCGAACGCTGCTGTTAAATTTATTTACTCTATACTAGTAGGATTGTGTTTGAATTATTTTTAAGTGTATGTTCAGTGCCGTGTTACTCAGAAACTGCTCATTCAATTACTATAGTTTCTTTGGCAAAATGAGTCTAAAAAGTAGTAGATTACGAATATGTTCGGAAAGACGCATAGTCGTATCCATCTCGTATATCCATTTGTTGGGAATGATATCTTACGCACTACTCGTATGTCGCTTGTGATGGGTTCGCGCCCTTTTTTAATATACACAATTTATTTTTATAAACTTTTTATTTCGACATTATGTCTGCAGTCAATCGTGTTTTTTTTTCTGTACTTATTTAAATCGCTTAATTATTTAATACCATTAAAATGAATTGTAATTTTAATAAATATATTCATATAAAATGAGAACGATAAGACGTATGTGATAGTAATTGATTACTTAATGTCTATTTGACACGAGTTGCCACAGCGGTGTGCAATTTTTTCCTATGTTGATGCGTGATATTGTAAAAAAAATTGCTTAAGTATTACCGTGTTTCAAATATGAATTTTCATTATATAAGATTCGTATCTGCGTTAAATGTTTGTGGCTAATTATTGCAGTATTTAATTGCGAATATTAAAAAAAAATATATATTAAATAATAATTTATGGATAAGTTATTAGATAAATATTGAAAACCACTTTATTCTTGAAAAATATTTTATTCGATGTCGATGTCACTTAACTTATTTTTATTGCACTAATAGCTTGTAAAGTCATATTAGAATTTGCTTTTAATGTGAATTAGTGTGTTTTTTTTATTATTATTATTTTTGCACAGATTTTTTTTTTTAATCAACAACAAAGGAAGTTTCATTACAAGAGTTCATACCATTTGTAATATGTTTATTAACTATTATTTTGTAAATTTTCTGATTTAAACAATTTTATTTATTTCCTACTAATTCTGGTGAAAAGAATCTAATTTCAAAAGGTGATGGGATTCTGTGATTCTCTGTGCAAATTCAAAAAAATTATATTTTTCCAGGTATGACTGTTTATGGTCAGCGAGTAGTAGTTAAAATTTAATTTATTATTTTACTTGGCTCAAACTAAAAACAATATCATTAATTTGTGGATAGCGCTTTACACTTATATAATGAGATCCGAATAATGTTTAGAATGTATTTGTACGCATGTATTCGAAATATTAAAAAAAATCCAATATCCAGAATCTCTTACTTATATGTAGTACTTAAACGGTATTTAACATTATAATGTGAAAAGGAACTGTCTGTAGAGGGATCGTAATATAATTTTGTGATAATTAATAAATTAGTTCTTTCATTATTTCTTTTTGTTTTATTTTTAGTTGTAGAGCCACCTTTTGCATGGTAATACAGTACACCGTTCTGACCAGGTATGCACAGATTTATAGCATGAATTTTAATTATTCTAAGCGCTTTTTTTACAGTATTGATAGTAAAACGTCTAATATTCCAGTTCACGTCATAGTAAATTTTTTTTTGTGTCCGGTCCAATGTACAAATTTAAATGAACAGAAGATTTTTTCATCACTTGCCAAATTTTTTTTTGACATTGAGTATCAATTAAATCCATTTTTGAAAAAAAAATTGGTAAGAAAATTCATTACATTAAAATATTTGTCCCGAAAGTATAATTACCGTTACAGCGTGGTTATTAAATTGAACATAAATAAAGTAGCGGGGTAGATATCTCCCCGGTGGCCGCCATAATTGTCAGTGGCCGCGCATCGCCACAGTAATTCAATAAATTTGTGGCGCTATATCTCAATATTTTAGTACTGAGTGATACTAAAAGGAAAAACACGCGTTTCATTATTTTCACAAAGATCATAATATAAAAATTTGGCAAGTGATGTTTAAATCACCTGGCAATAATTACTTAACTTTCAGCGAACGTCTCTATTTACTACCTATGGGTTTGAACGCATGAGGTCTTGCACTGTCGAAAAATCTCGAAACTTTCTTTTTTCTAATTAATTCTTTTTTGTCTCGAAGGAACTCCTACATTGAGGAATTCAAGTCAGTGTAAGGTCATAATTTTGATATAAAAATATCACAACCTTCACTAAATATAAAAATTCACTGCAGTACGAATAGGGTAAAAAATTATCTAAGTATACGACGCACATCATCACTTAATTCAGTTAAAAAAGAAACGGCAAAAAGCACAAAAGGTAGGTATCCTGACAAAAAAATATGTTGGAGAGGATTGAAAACTGTACCCTGTAGCTATTTTTTTTTAATTTAATATTTTATGGAATTTTAATAACCTCTTCATATTCTATTCGCCCTTATAAAATTGCTTTATGATTTGTCTTAACATATTTTACTCAAAAGATAAAAGTCTAAATCAATCCTTTGTGTACATATTTTTTAAATGTATTACTATTGTAGTTAGATATGATCACACACTGTAAGATACATAAGAAAAAAATGTGAATAGACTTGTTTTAAGAAAAAATATACAGCGGTACCTACTAGCACTAAGAAATTCAATAGTTTTCAACTGATTGAAACAAAAAAAAAATTGCACATAACTTTTTTACGTTTGTGATTGATTTTGGGTTAACTAGTGAGTATAAGGTTGTCTCCATTTCATTTTTTTTAAGACGCAAAATTTCGATGGTGAAATTCTCATCGTTTCCCTATAGACAGATTTTTTTTTAAGTTCGTATATAGAATAACTCACCCAAAATTTATGCGCAATGATCTAAATCTATGGATACGCTATTGCAAAAGGGGAAATTGTCGCGTTAATGCGCGGCGGAAGTTGATGTCACTATTCCGATACGTTCACTCCAAACTACATGACAGTACACAGGAGTGAAGGAGAGACTATACGCTACATTTATACACTACATTTTAGATAATCGGTCACTTTGAAAGTTAAGTAAAATTTAACCGAATGATGGCTACCAGAAAAATGAATGATGAATTTTAAATGAAAACATCTAGTCGTTTATTACTGTACAGTGATAGCCGGTTAAAATTTCTTGTGTGGCAAAATATTGTAAGACTCGAGTCGTTATAATTACAAGAGTAATAAGTAAACAATGGTTGAACTCAGTATTTGTTTTGCTTTTGGCATAATTATCGTACCAGTGTAAGCGCATACGCATGATTTACGAATTTGCTTCCTGTAAAGTTTTAAATTCGTGTAGCGTTGCAATACAGCTATAAACTTGATTCGGGTATCATGATGACATATTTTAATTTGCATATAAGGGGAAATCAGTCTATAAAAATGCAATAAACCTAAAAAGTTCGACGCGGAGCGAATGCGAGAGCTATACGAGCGTCGAAAAGAAAATTAAGAGATTGTTACGTTTTCACGCGAACCGGACGTGAATGAGCCCGACTAATTTTTTCTACCACAGTGCGGTGTTTTACAAATATACTTTCTTTTAGTTTAGATATCCGAATTGCTAATGACGCCACCATCGGAGGTTAATTTGGTAGCCCTTTGATGGCCCGACTGCGACAATTTCTCGATTTAGCGTTATGCATCTATAGATTTAACTCGTTGGCGATAGTGAAAACATTTCCATGAAATACTATATAGAGGAAAGTATACAGCCTTGAAATAAGTTTGTATATCTGTTACGTGTGACGCAGGGATAACCAGGCGCCGCGGGCGCGAGCGGCGGCCCCGCGCCCGCTGCTACGGCAGTTTGATTCAATCGTCACGCGAGGCTATCAACTAACTGTGGTCAGACCAAATGCTGGTAGACGCATCCGTATTTTGTGTCTGTGAAAACAGTGGCTTAGAGAATTTATGTGCTTCAAAAGCCATAGTTTTAATAAACTATATCAATCACTATTATTTTAATCGTCACGTAGATTTCTAAGAAAAAATTAGAACTAGACCGGATTTCATAATATTAATAAAATGAAAATGGGTACAGTCAATGTGGGTAACTTTGCCCCACTTTTGTTGAATATCGTTAAGGAAAAGAGAGAGTTAAAACTTGTAATACACGTTGCCTATGTTTTTGGTGGCATCTAAACGTCTAGGTTGTATTGCATCATTCGTATATAGCATCACCCTTATAAAAAAATTTAAAAAAACTATTAAAACTTGTGGGCCAAAGTTATATGGAGACTTGAGGTATGATTGGCCCACCTTTACCCATGTTCAAATATTACGTATTATTTTGAATTCTGAGCCTCTCATTATAACTTTGGCCTCTTGTTTATGCTTATAAACGTACTCAGTGCCCATAGACAACCTATAACCGTCAAAACATTTTTTTTTGTGGAAATTATAGCCAGAATAAAAATGTTGCCTTGACACAGGTACTACATTTGTTCTCGATCAAAATTTTTAAAATTACACTTGTAATATTACAATCCTTGACACAAAATACAATTAAAAATGAGTCTTAGAAAGTATTATAACATGCAAATTTAATACACTGTTCCAAGATCCAGATCATATGATAGCAATATATAAGCTCTTTAATCGCCCCACTCCATAGACAGAAAGTCGTCTTTTATCAGTAGCTTTGTGCGTGAAAAGTGCGTGAAAAGAACGCTATAGATATGAATCTATAGCGTTCTTTTCACGCACTTTCATGGTGTTCTTCTTTGTACATTTCCACACATCAACCTGTTTTGGCCATACCCATGCTTATTCAGCCTTTTGCTTATGTAATATTTCGTAGTTTGGAGCTTGAATACATCTGACTTGCCCAGGAAACAAGCTTCCCTCGCAAGTGCTTTGGTAAGCAACCGGCAATTTTTCCTCTCCTAGTTTGTCTTTAGCAATTCGCAGCAATTCATAAACGATACTGGTAATTTTCGCCCGGGCCAATGTTAGCCGTATTTCACCGGCGGCAAAACGGTTTTGAACAAATCATACAATTTCGCTGTAACTTTGTAGATATTTTAAATTATACTTGCATATGTGTCAACACTAATAAACAACAAATACAATTTAAGCGCCATATACCTGTTAAAATTATCCAGACACTGCGTAAAAAATAACTTTGTTGCTTAATCTTTTCGACGACACAATCACGCTGCGGACAAAATAGTCTGTGATTTTAAATCTATTGCCAGTATCAATGTCACTGAGTTATGGATGCGTTAAGGATATACTAAGGTACAAAATAACTTAAGAAACATTTTGCTTATTTTTAAATAAATCGTAAAATAAAATAAAATAATGCAATAGTGAAGAGTGGGTCAATGTTATATTGAAAGCTTAAGTTACCCGCATTGACTTTACATATTGTTTATAAACATGAAAGTGTTTTTATGTTTATTAGTTTTAAGTCTTATTTAATCTGAATTTGAAAATGAATGTAAGAATATTTACTTGGCGATAGAAATAATAAAAGAAAATGAGCCGTCACAGGAGGCCTGCTAAAAGAACAATACTTTGTGAAAGATCAAAATCATAATTAAGACGTCAATATTCCTTCATTTTTACTGATACTGACACTTTTTCATAATATCACATCTGGGACATCATACACACCGCCATCTAGTCCCAAGGTAACCAAGTATTATGCCTGTATTGTGGGGTACCGGACAACTGGTATATATACTTAAATATTCTTTATGTCATAAAAGTACGAATTGACTAGAAGCCCTCTACTCATACTCTAGCTAGCTGGTGCAAGATAGCGAATTTCAGTCCACGAGGTCCCCGTGCGCCTGCTTTTACCCCCGCGAAATTGCGTTTGGATTTTCGACACTATGAATGAAGTGACATTTCTGACTCTTCTTCTTCTTAGTTATGGCGTTCTCTGCATTTAAAGCAATTTCGCCAGAGTCGAGTATTATGTTCGTATTTTTATTAAAAAATAACAAGAATAGGCAGCGTAGTACGGTTATTAAGGAGCTTTTTCAAAATATTGCCAGAAACCACGACGTTCCACGTGCGGCATTTTGAAAAAAAAAACTCCGTTTCTGACTCTATTAAAACCAAACGCTTCTGTCAAATTTATTTACTCTATCTTTTTTGTAATATATATATAAGTATATAGATACTTTTTAAACCCAGACACAAATTCCAACTTCGTAGTTTGAGGGAAGTGGCCAAAAATAACAAATGAAGCGTGGCTGAAAAGAAGAATTTACTGATGAGACGTCTTATTGTAGTCCTCGCTCAACGAGTCATTATATGTTATACATAGAAAATTTAGTAAATTTTTCATATTATACTATAATAGGTACTTTTCTTTTTTGGATTCATTATCTATTGTCAAGTAGGTATTCTGCAATTGATTTCCTAATTTTTTGTTCCATTTAGCTAGTTTATTACTATATTATTATACTTTCAAATAACAATGGGATAGTTATCTGAAATCTGTTACACCTTTTGTACTAAGTATATGATTTTAATTCTGATTGTGATAATTGTTCATTTTGTATCTGGTCATTGGACTTCAATTATATTGTTTAGTATAAATTGAGTACAGTTTATAAAATTGTATTTAGGTTTAGTGGCTTAGTTTTTGGTTTTTAGATAGTGGAATTACTAGTGTTCTCATGATGTGTGAATATATATCTAGCTCATGTTAAAAACGCTAACAAAATCGACGAACCGTTAAGTATTTTAAATACGTAATAAAATTTTAATGTGAATATTTAATAGGCAGTAAAAACGGTTAATTTTGATAATATAATGTATTTATTGCATCGTGTTACGTTTTCAGCATATGTTTTAATACTGACATTTATTAAGAACGTATTTCCCTTAGAAGTTAGGTGGATTCCATCTGTTTGTTCAGTGATCTGTGCCTTTAAAAGTCAATTATATCAAAATTGACTTGGCTCAGGGTATAGGACTAAGGAATAAGCAATTCTTACTTCTATGGATGTTTTGGGAATGAGTCGGGAATGCATTAAATTAAATATATCGTTGACTGAGTCTTCATTGTATTGAATATGGGTTGTTTGTTTAACTTTCCTATAATATCTTTTTCAAGTATAAGTATATTATTATATTAGTATTCATCACATTAAAGACTGTGCTTAAAAATCGGGATAAAGAATCTTCTTTCAAGTTTTAAGTTATTATGTTACTTATTTTAAATCAAATCGTTATTTGAAATATTATGAACCTAAGCAGTATTTGTTTAAAAATGTATTCAATTATTTATTGTTATTAGGCCATAAGGATTTTAAATGTTTAAATAATAGAACCAATTACAATAAAATTCATATCATAATTTAACCAACCTGATATGAAAAACGGAATGTTCTATAATTTTATTTAAATATCTGCTACATTTAAATATTGATAATCCCACAGACCCAGAATAATAATGAGATGAAATTTTGTAATTCCATTTATAAATACTTGTGATATTACAATTTAAGCGAATAGTTTTTCTTTTTAAAGATGTTAATTTGTCTATTTTTCCATGTTTTTAGGTTTCATGATTTCATAGAACGACGCAAATCTGGCCCCAAATTTTTGGGACACCTGTGTTTGTGTAGGCGTAAGCAGTATTTCGTATCTTGATACACCACGTTGAAATCACTCATGTGTAACAGCAATATGATACATTCTATTTTTTGAAAGTCTATGTTTACATATCTTTTAATTTTTTAGAATGATGCATACAATCGTGTATGGGGTTCAATTATTATCTTCTTACTTATTATCTTCTGCTCCACTCCACTTTTTGACTCCACTTTTGACAAAAAAAGTAGTTGAAAATTATGCACATTAAAATATTTCTTCCGAAAGAGATATCGATACAGCGTAGTTACGAAGTCGAATATGAATGAGAAAGACGCAGAAAGGGATGTCCCGACGGCGGCCGCTGACCAACGCAATCGTCAATTATCCACGCATCTTCACGATAATCCGATAAATTTGTAGCACGTTATTTAGTGACATTAGAAGAAAAAAACACGTGTTTCATTATTTTTAACAAAAATCCATTATATTGGCAGGCGTTGAAGACGTGTACATCACCTGGTAAAAAAATTATAAATAAATCAGGACCTATATGCTGTAAGATATTAAGCAAAGTTTTCATGGTGGCAACCCATAATGTCAGATCACTGTATCATATTACGCTGTTATACTTAGGGGTTCATACTAAAGAATGTAACTTTGGACCAAAATTTTGAATCTTAATGGTGTTTCCTTATTTAAGGTAAATTTTTACGAGAAAAGTATATATAGGTACCTGATAAATTACAACAAACAGTTGATAATATTTTTAATGTTTTTCACACATTTTGACCAACGTATTAGAACATTGATTATTATATATAATATATATCCTTCGTATTACAATACATTATTATTGACTTGCAATAAGTTTTCTAGAGTTGAAATTCAATGTGTAATTATATTATTTCTGTCTAAATGTTTAAGATTGCGGCGTAGGACACTGTATTGAGGCCGCTCCCAACTAGCGAAATTGTAAAGGGCTTAATCGACCTTTTAGTTACATAAGGGGCTTGTCGGCCAAATACTTATTAGCCGTTGCGCATAGGCTAATATAGAGTTTATCCGGCCAAAGATGAAATAATTTATCGCAAATGGACATTATGTCGAACATTAGCCTCTCCTTGAATATAAACTTAAGTTTAGTTTCACACTCATCTTTAGCTGTGACGTATACACAAAAACAAACAGAAGTTAAGAAAAGATTGACTATAGAGTTATGTAACGATTCGTCACAAACATTTGCGGACCATGTGTTACTAACTATATGGTGATGCCGCATCCATGTAATAGTATATCAATGTACGTAAATTATAAAACAAAATGCTAGTTGGCTGCGATGGTGATCGGTGTTGTATTTAACTCATGAATTAGATTTTAATAAAAAAATAATGATAATTAAAAATTACTTGTTTTATTTATACCACTTGATAACTAAAGCCACACCACAATGTCTGAAGACCAGACCAAGGTCTTCAACCAATGCGTCCTACCTACAATGACGTACGGTGGCGAAACATGGACTCTCACGGCAGGACTGATCCACAAATTTAAAGTCGCTCAGCGTGCTATGCTCGGTGTTTCTTTGATGGATAAAATCAGAAACGCTGAAATCCGTCAAAGAACTAAAGTTGTCGACATATCCGAAGCGATCTGAAGTGGCAATGGGCCGATCACATTTGCCGTAGGACTTATAACCGATGGGGTAGACGAGTTCTCGAATGGAGAAAGCGAAGCGTTGGACGACCCCGGCCAGGTGGACAGATGACCTGAAGCACCATACCGGGGGTAGTTGGATGCGAAAGGCAGAGGACCGTGTGTGGTGGCGAGCCTTGGGAGACGCCTATATCCTGCCGTGGAGAAACACAGGCTGTTGATGATGATGATAACTAAAGCTGTTAAGAATTTCCATTTTGTGTTGAAATGAAACAACGTAAAGATGTTTTAATATTATTATTGTTTTAATAACAATTGTTGCTGATAACAAGGTTTCGTAAGTTTCGTTTATGATTTAAAATGAACTGTCAAATATTTGATCGCGGTTAAAAAGCAGACTAGATTCATTTTTTACATTTATAACTTTAACACATCATTTCCCACGCCTTTCGCCCGTCTTATTATTTTAAGTTTCTTAAAATATAGGTACTGCCATTGTACGTAATACACAATTCGTTCAACCCCGCTATTTTCGTTCGTTACTATATATCTAATTATAATGATACCATTTCGAAAACAAAAACTTCAATAAGATGAACAACATTCCATTGAACAACCAAATCAACAAAATAGCTTAAATATAAAACGAGAATAAAAAACATTAAATACAAATTAATATAACATATAAAAACATTTCTATAACTAGAGGACGGGATCAGAACTGTTTTTCTTTTTTTTTTCCTTTTCATATATCTAGCGAATAAATCTATATGATGTGATTTTTGTAACAATTGTCACTATTCGATATTTTTAGACAAACTTACATTTTCAGTGTGTATCGATGCTTACATGTTTAATTTTAGAATCGAGTTTCCACGTTGGTGTAACTCTTGTTATTTTTAGAAAGATGCTGGACGAAGACACGTCTCCGTGACGATGTAAGAGTAATTGACTATCTTTCCCGCCAAAAGTATTGGCAATTCGTGTATAATAACGTAACTATATGTAATCTATTTTTGAACTGATATTTTTATCATGTTTAAGTTTAATCGGTGAATCTAAAACAATCAAATACTTACCTAATATAGACTAATTCGTAAAAGTTACTGTCTGAAATTAGTTTTTTTTATTAGTGAAAATTTTTATTAGGTATATAGTTTAGCGATCAATACAAATATATGTTGAACATTTTTAATTCCCCGGTAAAGGGATCGGCAATAGTTCAAAGCATACAGCCTTAAAATAGGTGTGTCAGTCAGGGTCAGTGTATGTTTCGGCCCTATAGTTCTAAAGGTCCGAACAGATGTTTTGCCTGGCAGTTGTCGCCCACGTCTCCGAGGAACTGCGCGAACAGCTCCTGGTACCTGGACAGCGTCAGACCACCTTTCTTCCTGTCTTCATCCTGAAAAATATGTTTATTTTCAGCGAGATTATGAAAAGAATATTGTATCTTTATAGTGAAAGATACTAGCGATGGGTATTAGAGAATGTTTAAAGTGGTTTTATCAAGTTCCTAAAGTTAATATTAATACGATAAAAACCATAGACCAAACCGATTGACTCTTGCCGATTATTAGTAATGGTTTTAATTTAGAATAATAATTAGGAAAATGTCTTGAATCGGAGTGGTGGCTTTTCCTTTTCTTTTTCCTTTTCCTTAAAAGAAAGGCTTTCCAGTTTTTCCAATAACATTTAACTCTCGAAGGGGTGCCTAGTAAGTAGTACAGGGTCGCGTAAAAGGTTAAATCGATTTCGTCGAGGATCACCCACGCGATGGACTGATATTATTTAGACAGGATTCTATACAAATAGGTAGGCAATATAAATGTATTCTGTTTATATTTGAGATAATTTTCATGATCTATTTCAGCAAATGTATTCCAAACTGTCCACTTTTTGCAATCTGTCCAAATGTTAGTCTTATTTGATACTAACGTCCCGCCCGCGGCTATTATGGCATCTAAGTACATATCGATGCTATTAATTCGGACTCAAGGGGTCGTTCATTAACCACGTAACGTTTTTCTACGTTTTTATTCTTCATAAAATGGGGCCTCCCATTTGCAGAAAAATAAAAACTTAACAGTGTTACGTAACAATGATTTCTAAAATTACATTTCATGTGCAATCAACAAAATGTTTGTTTAAAAATACCGATGATGATGACGACATATGATTGTATGATCTGTCCAATCATTATGCTCACGTGACTGACTGGATGGCCGAGTGGTTAGAGACCCTAACTGTGGAGCCAAGGGTCCCGGTTTCGATTCCCGCCCAGGAAAAATATTTGCGTGCATGAACATGTCTATTTGTTCCGTACCGTGCCTGGGTGTGAAATATCTATATATGTAACTATGTATTATAAAGTATATTTAAGTATGTATATCAGTTGTCTGATACACATGATACAAGCTTTGTTTAGTTTGGGACTAGATGGCTTTGTGTAGGATGTCCCAGATATTATTATTACGTTTTCGACGTATGAGACGCTCCATGTTGTAACATACTGCTGTAACTATTTCAAGAATCATTGGTAATCTAAAACCCATGGCATTCGTGGCGTAGGTTTTATCGATAACCGAATGGCCTCAGCCTAAATCCAATTAGTGGACTCATTACGAAATTAACGGAGATCGGCAGTTAAGATGCCTGCCAAATAACCACAAGGTCGCTCGTTTCGGATTACTCTGTTTGTGCTGTTAATAGTCTATTTCCTATTAGGCTATGACCACGCATGTCTGATCAATCGACGCTCTATGGCAATGGATTAAAGTTTATTTTAAGCACGCAAAAATAAGTTTGTTGGTAACTGGAAATTGCAGATATCTAAAGACATGCAAAAATATAATAATAATACCTGGGATATCTAGTCCCAAAGTAAGCAAGTATTATTATTATATTATTATGCTTGTATTATGGGGTACTAGACAAATGATATACATACTTAAATATTCTTTATAATATATACATACATAGATACTTTTTAGACTCGGGTACGGAACAAATATATGTACATTTCAATCGGGCAGATATATTTATTTATGTATTAAAAAAAAAATATTACACAAATATGTTAAGAATTAAGGTTATGGTATTCTGAAAAGCTAAGTAGCTTTGTGCGAATTCTGGAATGTCTATTGATCGATACTATCCAACTGCATAAAATAATATAATTAAAATAATTTAAAATTCAATGCTATAAAATAATTTTCGTTGTTTTTTTTTTTAGATTGTTTAATCACACTAGTGGGGAATCACATCCGAGACATTTTTCTATGATCAGAAGCTCATATCAATGGGTATAGGATTTGTGATGATTTGACTAAAAAATTGTATTTAACGGATTTTAAAGAAATCATTTAAAAAAGTTTCTTATGATTCCAGGAGTGTTAAAAGTTATATTTTACGGTTATAATCCACTAGAGGGCGCTGTAGTAGATGTTTTGTCTGATACAGTTTGGAGATTTTGATGCGGTTCTTTGCATTAAATAGATACCACCTCAAAAGAGGTTTTTATACAAGCTTTACGGTAATAGACTACCAAGAAACGCTGCAATAAATGTGCTTTTCTGAAACAGTTGGATTGATTTTGATGCGGTTCTTTACACTAAATAGGTACACCTCCCTTCAAAGCAGGTTTTATACGAGTTTTACAAAATTGAATACATACAGGTATTCAATTATGTCCCTCTTTTTAGAGGACCACATTTTAATATATTTAACGTTATTTCGTGTTTTTTTTTTAAAGTTTACTTTTATTTAGAATGTTTTTAAATTTTCGAATTCCGTAGAACTTTTTTGAAAATCCCACGTTCTTTTAACGGTCCAGATCCATGCGGGTGAAGCAACGGACGGAAAGCTATTATAATATGATTTATCTTATACTTACCTACGAATGCCAATAATAATTGCGTATGCGGGTTTACGTCACAGTTGTCGTAACGTTTGTGAGTATAATTTTGACAGATCGATTGGCCGAGTGGTTAGAGACCCTAACTGCAGAGCCAAGGGTCGCGGATTCGATTTCCGTCCGAGACACATATTTGTGTGCATGAACATGTGTATTTGTTCCGTGTCTTGGTGTAAAAGTATCTATATATGATTTTTTTATAATATCACAATAACGTCTAGGCCCCAAACTAAGCATTAGCTTGTGTTTTGGGTACCAAGCGATGACACCACATACATATAACAACCAAGACTCGGTACCAGTATCAATATTCATCACATAAATACTAACCCGACCTGGAATTCGAACCCGGTACCCCTAGCTTCGTAGGCAGAGTCGCTACCCACTAGGCCAAGCGGTCGTCCGTCGTAATGTATATATTATAGAGAATATTTAAGTATGTAGGTATATCAGTTGTCTAGTACCCCACAATACAAACATAATACTCGCTTTCTTTGAGACTAGATGACGCTGGGCGGTATGTCCCATATAATATTATGTGTTTGTTAACAACTTACAGTCGTGAAACGCTCTACGGATTGCAGAAGGTGGGTCATGACTTATTTCCACTCTCCGAAAATGGATAACGCAGGTTGCATGGTGAGTGACACTAAAGATAAATGGTAGAAAACTACTCACGTTGAGTAGCGAATCGTAAGCGTCATCGATGACCTTGATGTCTTCTACGACCATTCTTTGCACGCAATCATAGCGATACTCCTCCACTCCCATCACACCGTCCGCGTTGATGTCGATCATCCGGAAGTTGGTTTCGATGAAGGCCTTCAGCGCCTGGTACACGTACCATCACTTCTAAGATATTGATATTAATACTAGCGACGTGCGATAACTTATAAAAAGGCAAGTCGCCCGTGATAATTTACACGATGCACACCTTCTTATTTGTATGGCGATGTCTATTCTAATATACTATAACTGACCATAATGTTATAATATACAAGTAGCAATATTAATGTCAAGATGTTTATAGCTTAGATTAGAACTAGATTATTGCACCCGGCTTACCTTTTCATAGGTCACCACACGTCACCGCTTAATACCCAGGTAGACACTAATGTCTGTTTTAATGTCTACGATATTAATGTCTAGATATGTAACGTTATGAAGAAATTGTCACACTCCAGCATATATATTTAGGGGCGCCTTTAGGCAGTGCGAGAGCGGGCACTACCAAAGGATATAGAACCACCTATAAAATACCTGGTGTTCGGCTGAAAGTTGTCCAAACTTATAGAGCATGTAGAGAGCTTACCGAACTAAACAAAGTGTAAAAAAGAATATTTTAAAAATCTAAAAATTAAACTTTAAGCATGTTTTTCTCGATAACTGTTAGTTTGCGCCATCTGCGAACTTAAAACTTTTACTGTTTAGTTCGGTAAGCTCTACATGCTCTATAAGTTTGGACTATGTTCGATCCATGTTCAATCGAACACCGTGGTATAGACCGAAGGTAGAGTCAAATAATTTACGGCTGGATACGTACGAGGGCCAACACGTAACATCTTCCGTAGCATATTGTGTAACGTAATCATATAAATGGATCCGTCACAGGGCTTGCGTTGATTGTTCCTTTGGATTACATTACGTTCCGATAAACCAGGCGTTATTTTCGAAACGTTCGAGAATTTGACGTGAATAGATTTTTTCGATTGATCGTATTCGAATGCTATGCGAAGTCTTAAAAATCCTTATTTTTTGAAATCGTTCAAATCCACAATAGAGTCGAACTCAGAATAATTAGTCAGTGCTACCAATCTAATGGTAATGTAAACGGAAGTAACGGAACGTTAATTGCTATGACACTAATGGTTATTTCTTTATTTGGTGTTGCAAAAAATACATTAGATTATTTTAAAATGGAAAATAAGAAAAATATGTCTAGTTATGTATATTTAAAATATTTAAAGTTTTAATATAAAAATACTTACTCTGATCGAATTTAATTTAATTACGTAATGAGAATATGCACGTCATATACAATATTGTTTTGTAATATCAGCATTTCTATCTACACTTCCATGGTCTTTCCACGATATCTCGAACATCAAGAGAATCATTACAAGTACACTTAAATCCAAATTCAAACACTAGAGACCACTCTACGTGACTACACTTATAGAACGGTTTCCGTTAAAATAAAATCGCATACGATGAAGATATTGTCGTATTTATGCGATTTCCAAAAATAAGGTTTTTTGAAAATCGTACACTAATCCATTACTAATCTGTCAAGTTTCGAATTTGAAACGAAGTCGAAAGTTTAAAAAATGATGCGTTAGTGCTGTTACCATATGTTCAAGTATCGATACCCGCGAGTGTTAGCGTAAAACATTTTGCATGTAAATTGTTAATTCTTCTCGGTACCGTTAGAGGCGTTGTACAAGTTCACCCATACAAATCTTTTACGCAATCGCTAGCGAGTAAACGGCTTTAAGGTCATGGTAGCGGTGCACGTTACGCGTTACACTTTATTACCAGTTTCATAGGTTATCTGTTAAGTACGCCTTCGTGCGTACCCAGCCCATACAAGTAGCCTAGTCTAACTCATCTTACTTGAGGGAACTCCGCATATTTTCGACCCACGCAGCTGTTTTTCACTGCCTGTTTGAACTCATCCACCGAGATAGTTCCGTCCTGAAAAACTTAGTTTATTCAATCAAATAAATTTTAGGTTTTTAATAAAATAATAAAAAAGCAAACAGCAAGCGTCGCAGAGCTCGTTCAGCGAATTTTTACAACGCTGTGACGTGTTTTGTAACGAGGTATGTTAGATAATTTTTGGATAACTATATAATTGATACGTTAATTTATCATAGACACTGAGCTAGATAATAGCATGAAGAAGGACAGAAACTTAAATGGGCTGTGGCCTTAGATTAATAATATTACTATAAGTAAACATGTAGATGCGTTACCACGTAATCGTTTCATGAAAGAATTCTTTTTGCCTTAATGTTGGTAGCATTGAATTCAGTGATGTCACAATTTAAAAAAAAAATTATACCGGAAAATATGGTACTTATACAGTTTTATTGGGAACTTATGTCAAAAATAAATTAAGGATCTAACTTGCATGATATCCACCAGGGATTTACTCTACTTATCTTATTTTACGAACTATACGTGGTGGCAACATAAAGAAGAACTCAGTTGAATAGAATTAGTTATAAACGCCTATTAGTGTTCTAGGCATAATTCTATAGACATAATTCTAACGATAAAACAATAGAAAAACTGGACTATAGTTTTTCACGTCTGGGCGAACATCTGTAACAATTTGGTTGACAGATAAGTACTGGTACCAACTTTACCAAAAATGAGTTTATAATTACTAAAACGCAAATTTTAAACGAAGAAGAAAGAACAGGATTTTTTTCCAAAAAAGTAAATAATACCTTGGCAACATTTGACATAACTGTTGGTGGACAGACTATGGTACCAAAGTAATGACGAACAGAACTCTTTCGTAAAGCAGTCGCAGTCTGATAAGGTTGAATGTAATTGTGCTATCTCTTTTTGTTATTATTTCGTCCTTTATCGGTTTAGAATAGGTTTGTCTCCAGATATATTGACAACGCATCTATACGCTCGTAATTATTTAATTGAAATTGTAGCTCATTTCATAGAACGCCGTTAGGAATTACTCTACAAACAATAATAAATAATAATAAACTTGAACCTTTCAGTGGTTATTGTATCAAGTTTCTAATAATCAAACACAATGTTATTTGTATGTAAAGGTATATATATTGTGTAGACAATTGATTTCTAGATCATTTTAATGTTTATATAATTCACGTCACAGCAATTTCACCTATAGTAGACTAGATTCAAATATGGCTGACATCTATATAAAATATATAACATAATTATTATGTTTTAGAGCTTTTTATGTAGGTAGCGTACACGGCACACTTATGCCATCCTAGTATGCTACGCAAGGCAGAGAGGATTACGCGACGTAATTAAATGGGTTCGTGCTCAATTCGCCTGCTGTCAGAGAATGCCAGACAACGCTCAGCTCTACCACGGCTCTACCTACTTAAATGGTGCAGACTTGACTACCAATATTAGTTTTTCGAGCCTTACAAACCGTTAGTGAAAAATAAGTGAATTAATATATTTAATTTCGTTCTATATATTAGTAGATTTTATATTAAAAAATCCTGAATATCGAGGATTTAATTCGAATATCGACGAATTACTGATCGTCCGAAAAAATCAACGGACAAAGTAATTCCCTTTCACAATTAATGTTCTTAACATGGCTCTAAACATAGATTAAAAATTGGTTTCGTTCGCGTTTCTACTTGGCCGCACCGGTGTACAAGTATCACGCGGCAAATAACAGTACGCTGTTTGTTTTTACTCTACCGTTTCCTGACTCTATTGAACCACAATTTTCATATTTCACGGTTAGGTACTACTATCGTTAGTTGTGGCAGCTTTGGAAGAGATTTTGTAATAAGGCAACACTGAACAGTGATGGTAGTTTTAAACATGGTAAGTAAATATTCTATATTTTTATATTTAATCAAACAAACCAGATGTATTTCGGAAATATTCGTCACGCGTTACGTGCGAGTGAATGAAACCAAGCAGACCGTTTATCTTGGGCGGTGGAGCAGCGAGTCTAGAAAGTCACTTAGCGTTGACAAATGAGAGTGTAGTTCATTGTTGCATGAGTAAATAATTATCTGATTCTCTCCGCTGAAACTACGCAATGTATACAACGGTAGCGAAGGAAAGTCATTGCCTGCCTTCATCTCGCGGAGTCGTGGATCGGAAACGGAGCGTTCATTTAACATAAAATTACCATCACGAGATATTTATTGCAAAGTTCGTAGTAAAGTTTATATAGATTAAATATTAGTTGATTAAACATAAGTTCTAAAATAATTTTATGAAATAATATTCATAATCAGATTATTTTTGCTTCGTTGCAGATGCTTCGCCCACAAAATCGCCACTGGTCGTCGCTAAGTACTTTAAATAACATCGTATTTTGATTATTTTATTCCATAGGAACTTTCGATTCTTATAAGCTGTAGCCTATATTCTAAGCGGGGTATTAATTAAACTACCTATCGGTAAAAACTCACCTCGAAAATGGTAAGCAAACTGCGTTTAACTTATCATTGTTCATTATTGGTTATACTAATAATTATTAGTATAACTTTGCTTACCATTTTCGAGGTGAGTTTTTCATTATTAGTATAACCTAGCGTTATCTATGATATATCAAGTAATGAATAACAAAAATGTTTCCATGTTTATACTACATTTTAAACTAAAAATATTTGTTTATAAATGATTACGCAGATAAACTTGATATTTTGTATGCTTTAATTATAAGCATGCCCTTTATAAACGGTGTTCCAAATATAAGCTATCTTCCTATAATTTAAATAATATAAACTAAGCCTTAGCGTAGCGTGCCAGGACAGCAAAATGCCGTCTATGAAATTTTTATTTTTTATTAAAATTCCGACCGCTATAAAATATTTTTTTTTTCAGCCATACCATCAGCTAGTCGATGTTGCCAGCATGAGTTCAGTGCAGCGGCTAACATGACTTGATAACCGACATAGTCTGGAACCTTGTCGAAGTCAGCTAGTTGCGTAATCTCCTCCCAGAGGCTGAGCATGACGTGCTGGTACTTTTGAAGACGGGCGGCACTGCAGTCCCCTTTGCCTTCCAATACGCATGAACGTAAAGCCAGGCAAGCGAAATCGTGGGCATCTAGGTAACCATTATTGTCTATATCTGAAAAATAGACAATAAAAATAATTGGTATCTACTCGAAAACATTACGAACCGTATAACATAGCGTATAAAACGCCACCTACGGGCGATCGGTGTAGGAAGGTGGGTCTGAGATAAATATAAATATCTGAGACTATATTATATATATAGTCTCAGATATTTATGAAAATTCATACTATTGCCGTAATAACGACAAATAATGAAAATTAAAAAAAGTTAAAAATTAAAGGGTGTCCCCATACAAGAAACGTGTTTTTTTTTTATATTGTACTGTGGTATGGAACCCTTCGTATACGAGTCTAACTCTCATTTGGCCAGTTTTTTTTTCAATTGACTTGAAAGCAAGTTTAGTCGGGATGGTCCTTAGTTATCTTTCTATCTGTCTGTTTATGTATGTGGCTGTCTGTGGCATTGTAGCTACCAAATGGATAAACCGATTTTAAACTAATTTTGAAACGGGTAGGTAACCTCATGTCGTAGGAGGCAAAATAGGTATCAAAAGGTCGAGAGTAGACCCTGCTCCTGCGCAAAACGTATCCGTGTCAACTTCCAGCGAACAAAAAGTTTGGCCTGAGTCTACTCTTAAAAACATGAGCTTACGTTTGCGATATAGTTATTCCGCATGGGTTTATTTCAGAAAATTATGGATCTTAGACTTGTACGATCTTAGAATTGTATCGGAATTAGGGTATTATGGTAAGTGTATTTTTGTTCTTTTTAAACTTTAATTTCTATAAGAGCAAGAGAGCGGGGACGGGTGAAGGAGGGGAAAGGTAGAGAAGGATAAATATGTAATAAACTTTAATTATGATAATACGAAAATTTAGCTTTGGATGTACCTAATAAGACGCATGCGCAGCGCTTAAGGAGGAACTAAACACGTTTTTTGAAGTAAAACTTCTTTAGGCGCGACTAGGGGGTAACTCAGATTTTTTTTCTGACGGAAGTGACGCTTATTATAGTCTGTGTAGTTGCAAACTTATAAAGTATTTTAATTACTGATAAGATCTAAAATAAATTGAACGTGTTAAATAATAATTTTTAGCATTAAAAATAAGATTTGATGTTTCAAGAGGTATCAAATATTACAATTTAAAATAAAAAGCACATTTACGTATTTGTTTTTCGATGGTTTTTCGAGTGAAGACAGCGCCATCTCTGTCAATATGGATAAAACTCAACTGATTGTCACTCAACGTTCCGTGTCACGATCATAACTTCTAAAAATATAGTTCTAAATACGCGTTTAAAAAATATATAAAGTACTAAAACGATTGAATTAAAATTTTTTGTGTTATTTAGTAACGTTACTATCAAATTTTGTTATAAATTATATTCTATTAATTTTTCGTTTATAAAAAAAATCTTGTTAAAACGTACTAATATTCCAATAACGAAACGCAAAGATAACAAGGTTACATTGACATGTGCTGATCTAACCTTCAATTTTCTACTCTCAATTATTTTATTTAACAAATGAAAATATTTATAAAATGTGAACGTGATATTAATGATTTTAAATAGAATATAAAACGAAATAGTGAATACTAAATAAAATGGCAAAGCTCCAGGAACATTTTACTCTTTCATCAATAAATAATAATAAAAGTAAAAATCAAGTACCCGATAATAACTTGACCTGTAAAAAACGTAAGTGTTCATTTTTCAATGTAATGAATCAGAAACCAATGTATATGTAGGGGAGACTGGGGACACTTGATCCCCCACTTTAATTTGGTGACCTCATGTCTATATTTTTTAATAGAAATAACTTATTTCATGACTAAACAATGCATAATTATGCCATCTATCAACTATATAAAGATAATTTTTTGGATTGCACCACATATGTAAAAGCTATTCAACTAAAACTGATGAATGGTGTTTGTACCAAGTGTCACACATATAAGGGAGACATGATCCACCTAGTTGGATGACTTGATCCTGGGAGGAACAAGTCTCCCATACCATGGGAGATATGATTCAGTTTGATAAAATAAGGGAGGATCTTGTGTCCCATAGCAAGGGACACATGGTGTGATTTTAAAATTAAATGAGTATTTCTTAATTGTAACTTTATTTTTATCAGTCGTTTTAAACATTACACTATCACTAGCATGAAAAGGTTTGTCAATTTCTTTTAAGAGATCAATTGAAATATTATAGTGTCACTATTTTAATCAGTTTCAAAAAAGATTCAACTGTTGTCAGTCTAAAAAATAAATATGGAAACCAAAAAACACTTTCAAACACTTAACTGGATGTTCTTTATCAAGACTTATAAAAAACTTATTTTTCTATTTTAAACTCAAATGAACCCAAATGAACGGAAATTCAAATGAACCCAAACGTTTAGAGCAAAAGAACTCGTGGCATCGTGGTTAACTGAAAAAAGATAATTTTACTTTAATTCTTGTATTGCAAATTAGGTAAATTATTAACTAATAAATCCTGTTTTTTACATGTTTTTATGAGAGACTTGATAAAAGGATCAAGTCTCCTTTAAAAAAATGTACCAAGTCTCCCATATTACATTAGGTTAATAAATCTTTTGTAAGTACACAATATATTTAAGATGATAGCTGTTGTTAAATAAAACATGTGATTAACCAAGTTTTTTACAAAATAAAAATGTCTCGAATGCCAATCTGCACTATTTAGTAATAAATAATAGCCTGCAAAAACTCACCAAAAATATCTTGCCCCGCCACAGAACCTATGAAGACTTACTACTTTTGAACGTCAAATAATTACATCTGATTCTAATAAAAAGTTTGCCTGTACCATAGGCAAAAATTGCTGTCAGCTTAAATAAATAAATAAAAATAAATTAAGTAAAATTTTCATAAATTGAATATACCATGTGCCCCACACGGATCTAGTGTCCCCAGTATAATGACATACATTAATTTTTCTTGTACATACATTTATTTTAACTTTTTAAGAATACTTATCAAAAATAATAATTATTTACTTAACAGGTCAAAGGGCTCTTACAGGAGTGGAAAGATCAAAATTGTGGTATCAGAGAAAGAAACTTAAGGAAATGAATTTATTAAATCCTTTGCGTTACCCAATACAAACGACCCAACTCAACTGCTGGTGGAGTAGCTGTATATCATTCATCTACAGATACACTGAATAATGGAACACCAATTTAAAACATTTCACCAACTATATTATCACAAATTTCCGATGAGGTTTCACAAATTGGTGACATCGCCTTGGTTCGATGTGTTAATATGAATGACCAACCTGTGATTATCGTTGTTCTTTACATTTCTAAAAATACTAGCCTGAAAAATATAAAATTCATTCATCAGCAATTACTTCACTTCACAATTGAAGGTTCTCGACTTTTAAATAGTAATTATCATGAATTACCGATGATTCTAACTGGAGATTTTAATATTAATTTTCGCTCTCAGGAATCTCAGCCGTTAGTTGATTTTTTAGAAGAAAAATTTGGTTTATCTATGAATACTTCTCGACTTCAATCAACAACGCGTTTCGGTACAACGATAGATGCTGTATTTTCAAGAAAAGTAGCAAATTTAGAGAGTAAAATTTATGTTTCACATTATAGTTACCACAAACCTATAATTTCATACATAAGAAATTATGATGACATTCAAGTACCTGTTTCGAATGAATAATTTAATATTAATATAACATTTGAATAATCTTTGTAAAGCACATGAATAATAAAAATAATTAAATTATAATATGATATTTATTATTTAAGTTAATATTTAATCATTTCAGTGATATATGCCGTCAACGCCAAAGAAAGATTGAAGTTTGACTTCAATCGCGCGTAAAGGTTACACGCACACACAATTTTTTTTTAACAAGCGCTCGTTGAACGAGATTATAATACTAAATATACATCCAATAAAAAAAACTATAAAGAAACCGTCTAACAATGTAACTGGGGTCGTAACAAGAATAGTCACAGCGCCGTGGTCGCGGGTGCGTCAATGTCGCAATTAAAACACGAATTAGAACAGACGGACGAAAACAATCGCGTATTAATTGATGGAAAGAGCTAGCCAAGCGACCCGGGACTGCTAGCCGACCGGGCGGCGCGTATTGGCTAATTGTATATTATTAAATGGATGATCTGTATACATACCGATACGAAATATCAGACATAAACAAGAAAGAAAGAAAAAATATTTATTTGCTACACGTACAATAAGGAAGCAATAATGTTTTAAAATAAATATAACTAGTGCAAAATAGAAACACACAAAAAACCGGTCAAGTGCGAGTCGGATTTGTACACGAAGGGTTCCGTACTACCGTACAATATTAAAAAAACACGTTTCATGTATGGAGACCGCCTTCAATTTTTAATTTCATTAGGTATATATTTTTTTTTGTTATAGCAGCCATAGTAATAGATACACCCTTCATGAAAATTTCTAATGTAAGCAATGATCTCACAATCACCAATCATTAAAAACGTCAAAAAAACCACGTTTCTTGTATGAACACCCCTTTTAATTTTTAACTTTATTTTATTTTCATTATTATTTATTATGATAGCGGTCACAGAAATACACTTTCTGCGAAAGTTTCAAGCGTCTTCCTATTACGGTTCAGACGATACAGCCTTAGTAATAGGGTTCCCGGTGGCACCCTTTGGGTACGGAACCCTAACAAGGTAAAATTAAAAAACAGTTGGTAATTTAAATAAATAAAATAAACACAAATAGTATTTGACTAAAATGGTTTTCACTCAACTCGTGTGTCAGGGCATTTGGATGCCAAGACGCTGGTTTTCTGTGAAACCAAATGATATATACGAATATCAATATTACATTTGAAATAGGTTGGTAACGTCGACTATAATACTAAAACATCCCCGATAAAATGCGTGGAATCGTACACTTGATCGTACTGCTTGCACTCATTACAACTCATTCAGTTGTCTCACTGGTTACCATGTCAATCTTAAATACTATATTGATATGTCAATGCCCAATGTGGTCTGTTCTCTTCAATTTCGCAAAAGTTAAGTTTAACTGCTAAAGGCGATATTACGACTTAGATCAAGTAATACATCCTCATAGAAAATTATCAAAGTCCGCAAAGTTTTTTGTGTTCTTATAAGAATGACTGCAAGGTCTGTGATTCTGATACGCGCCGCGACCGCCACTGCCCTCCAATCTGATCGGGCACGATTTGAATTCGCTTAAAGTTATTAACAGAGACAAGCCTGTGCTGATTATAAGTTTTTTTTTTGTGAACCAGTTTGTCAACTGTCGATTGGAATGTGGTTACACACATCGACATAATGATACAATTTTGGCCGGGTCATCCATCTTGTCCGTGTGTACTAGGAGGTCTAGCTACCTTAAATATTATATTAGTATGTTAATGGTTTCAGAATAAATATCCGCGTTTTCAGTCCGGGTTTTATCATATCATCCGGCCATACGCGACCCGGTAGCCTGTCGAACTCAAACGGTGACGCTGCAATGAGCCAATCTACGCCGCCGATGACAGCTGTTGCCAGCCATGCCAACTCGATTACATCGCGGAATTAGCGAAACTTCAAAATATCGGCGATGGCCCTCAATAAGCCTATCACGGAATTAACCGTTCTTTACATTCTGAGATGTGACGTTCTGTTATAAAATTAACTTTGATAATAAATAATCCATTGCATACCTCCATGCTGTGACGATCGCGAAAGCTAAACCGGACTGGGACCTATCTACGTGTCCAGCAGAAACGGTCAGATTTTAAATTGAAAATTAAATTAGTTAAGAGAGAAGAGGATGTCGTGTTAGTCGAGTGGTAGCGAGCCCACTTCTTATTTAGAAGGCCGTGGTTAGAATTTCAGGGCATGCACCAAGGAGTTTTTTCTAACTTATATGCATAACTATCACTGACTCTGTGCTTCGGAGAGCACATTAAGCCGTCAGTCCCGGTTTAAGTCCACCAACCCGCAATGGAGAAACGTTGGTGATCAAGCTCCACACCCCCTCGTTCCGAGAGGAGGCCTAAGCCCCTGAAGTGGGGTATTAATGGGATGATATTATCGTAAGAGAGAGGGGATTTGAGGGTCCTTCTTGGTGCAGAGATTGTCGATAGCCATTCAATGTGGCAGTGCGACCATAGTATCTTGGACACCTTTGCGTCAGGGGCGACAAGAGGTGGGTAATTAGATTAAATTTTATTAATTAAAACTATAATATAAATTTTTAAATTCGTTTTGTTAATTATAACGTTTCTAACTAAAAATCTTTTAAAAATATGAAGTCTTGCGAATGTTTTCCGCTGGCAAAGTTTGCGTTTCCACATGGTTAATATTTTTATTAAGAGGGGATTGGTTTAACTATCAGCCCAAATATTAACTAATTCCGCCTGAAAACGTGAACGCCATCATGGAAAATTAATGACTTTTTGTGGTTGCATTGATGGAGGCTTTGCCGGTGAAGCAAGTGAGACTGAGAATTTTACAATAGGTACAAGAAAAATTTTTTAGACTGAATATGTACTATAAAGTTGTGGTAAACAGTAAATTAAAGTGAGGCCTAGCCTCACTTGCCTCACCGGCAAAACAAAAATCAAAGTTGAATTGCTTTATTTCATAGCCTATTTATTTTTTTCACAGAATAGGCACAAAAGAAGTCCATTAAACAGTCGTGACAAGTGCCGCGCTCAAAACCTTTTATATTTATGTCCTACGAATAAAATAAAAATACCTGATAATTGTTTGGTTCCACTCCAAGAACAACGTGTAATATTTGTGTTATGTACACACGCAGAATGAATGAGCACAAGTGTTGTCTAAAATGACTTTGAGTGATCGCCTTTTAAAAACAAGAAAGATAAAAAATTTAAATCCTAATCGGAATAAACGTTCCGAAACGATCTGTCTTCGCGCTTAAATGATTTGTAGTGGTGAATTTAATATGAAATAGCACGTTGTTGCGACTTCGAAAGTGAAAAATTAGCTTCGATAATATGTCCTGATAAATTAATTACATAATAGGAATTGTGCTGACGGTCAATAAAATTAAAAGAAATACGTTCTTCTTTCAAAATATAAATTGTTTCTATTTATGAATTTCTCAGATGCTGAAATTGTCCCTATGACGTCACCTGGGCGGTTGAGTTAATTGCGCTGCGCTGTTTTCCACAGTAAAAAACGAACCATTTTTTTTAAATATCTAAGAAAATTAAAATCCTCATTTCTCTTTTATTCTAAAGGGTAGGCTGTAAGTTGATCTATATTTTCGGAAACAAAAATACATACAACTATAAACTCCTGTTGTTGAAGTTATTGTACCTACTTATAGTAAATTAGGTAATGAAGTGGTATACAAGCCGAAATCCGACTGAGCATATGCTGAAATCTATATACCTGCTTTAAAGTAAATAAAAGAAGGAAGTTTGGAAAATATATTTCAGTTCTTGTAACGTAAAAGGCGTAATGTAGCACTAAAACTGTAGACAGTTTATCTTCGGAGTTACGATGTTTTGCTATGGAACCATTCGGCGGCGGGTGGAGTTTGTATTTCTTTAGTGTGAAATAGTTCTATTAATTTCAATGTAATTGTAATTATTTAAACATAGACAAGTGTTCAAATCACGTTTATCTTTCGGGTTCTCTATAAAGGCAATTAACTCGAAAACTATATAAAATTAAATGGCATAGGTACATATACCGTTGGCAAGATAAAGTAAATATTGTTAACGAATTTAAAAGCTCGCGAGGAGTCGAATAGCGTGATTTTTTTTTAAATTGTTATCGGATGTGAAAAGGTATATTTATTCAGTCATCTATATTATGCAGTAAGTACCTACCTATAACACATTTTGAGAAATATATACTTATTAAAATATTATATTTTATTCAAAGCACAAACACGATAGGTATATTAGGCAAGTAACTAGCGAAGCAATAAAACAAATTCTTACATTGATTTGGCATATATAATATATTTTAGATCTGTGTTTAATTCTTATGTACCTAGGTGCATATTGTGTACGACTTAAGTTTTTTAATTTCTTCGATTTCGATTTTGAAACACTTTACATGAAAAAATCTGTTAAAAAAACTCATTTAGTTATTGAGACTTACCAAATCGCTGCCGTGCCATGTAATGAATATATGAAGTTATATATTCATAAGATTTTAAAATGTGAAGTTAAACTGTGTATGCAAACCGCTTAGTTCAGCTAAAGTGTTGCATCGTGGTAATGATATTTTTTTTCGCGGTTTTTCGCGGATACCTATTATTAACTCAAAAAAAAAAAAAATTGGGAAACCAATTCTTTACATATGAGTTCACTACGATATACTTAAGTGTTATGTTACAGGAAAGGTAATGAATGACTCACACATTGTGCACCATAGGATAGAACAGTGGACGCTCCATAATCTGACGGTTCTCTAGTCCGACACGTCAAATAATCCGGCTAACTACGTAACTTGAGAGAAGTAGTTCCAAATCAGTGGCTACGAAGCAGCTAAAAATTGTCGGATTTTTTTTAAAGTTAAAAAAAAAACAAAGCTTTCGTTTATTCTTCAACGACTCTTTCTAATCCTATTTCTATTCTCAAAAATTGGCATTTTTTGGTAGTCAGGGCCGTGAACATTTCCAGGTCGGATGACGGAGCGCCCACTGTGTTATTAATTCCTCACCGTAGAGGTATCGAACGACGAAGGCGACACGATTGTCCCAAGAATAAGCCATTTTGGCGCGCGATATCGGCGGCGGTTTCGGGCTGACTGCCCACCGCCGTCCGCGCATTCAAACTGAACCATGAAACTTCACACTAGTGGTACGAAAACTATATAAAAAAAACCCAAAGATTTATTTAGTATCGGAGTTATATATAAATTACAACCGCGACAATATAAATACTAGAGGTAATCATATGCTTGCAATTCCCAGGTTCAGACTTTTGAACGTTAATATAGGTTCAAAAACTGTTATCTTGTCAATTAATATTTTAAATTACATCAGCGCATAGCCATATTCCTAATGTCGTGATAGCCGAGTGGTAGTGGTAGAGCTCGCTTCTTATTAAGAAGTCCGTGGTTCGAATCCCAGGGCATGTACCAATGAGTTTTTTCTAACTTATGTACATAACCACATAACTATCACTGTGTGCCTCGGAGAGTACGTTAAGCCGTCAGTTCCGGTTGTCATTAATAGATGGCATGGCAATCGTCAAAATCCACCAACCCACACTGGAGCAGCGTGGTGGTTTAAGCTCCAAGCATTACTTACGTTAATTTCCGTAAATAGGCAATATGATACCTGTCTCGCTTGGATTGCCACCGATATTTCGAAGTGGGAACACGTAGCTTTGCTGTGCGCATATTTTGCTATTTTTTCACGTTATTTAGAATGTTGTATTAATTGGCGCGCAATATAAGCCTGCCTTCGAACGATTAATACCTGAAAAGCGCATAATTATTAAAATGCAATTATTCAGGGAGGCGTGCGGTGCACAGATGTAAAGCGGCAAAAATAGCAATTTTACTTGGCATATTGACTTCACAGCGTGACGTTGAACTCTATCGCGAGCTTGTTCTTTCATCTGACAAGATTTTTCGGAACATAGAGCGAGATATCGAGTGTTCGGATGAACGTAGTCTAAACTTTATAGTGTGTAAAGGTTACCCAACTAAACAAAAGTTAAAAAATTAATAAGGTAAATGATAATAAAAAACGAAAAATTAATTTAATTTTAAGCATGTTTTTCTCGGTAACCGTTAGTTTGCACCACGTGTTCACTTGAATTTTCCTGTTTAGTTTGGTAAGTTCTACATGCTCTATAAGTTTAGACTACGTTCACGGTAATAAAATATGAAGAGCGAGCGAGTGATAACATGAGGCGAACAGTGTTGCTAAACCAATGAAACGGCTGCCGCTCTTGTAAAATAGTTCAAATAATATTCAGAATAACATCATGAAGTATTTTTTTAATCTACATAAAATTATCAGTCTGTCCAGCCGTTTTAGCATGAAGAATAGTTAGGTATCCCACAGGAACCGTGCCTTTTTCTGGGATAACAAGTAGCCTGTGTGATTGACTGCCAAACACACAAATTTTCACATTAATAATATAATAGTAGGATTGTACAAATACGATTGTATGGAAGTTGAGCGACTGCCGAGGTATTAAGAGTATGTAACGAACTTCGGTCGTCGAAGCAAGACGTTGTACCTACTCGTTTATGTCACTGTCCATGTGTCCCTGATCCCAAATGAAACGCATAAAAGACCACTATAGCCCAAGACGAAAAATTATATCAAAACAGGTCTGCATTTGAGCTGCATCAATCCCTTTTCACTTTCTTAACTACCCGGGTTCCGTACCCAAAGGGCACCAACGGGAACCTTATTAGTAAGCTTCCGCTGTCTGTCCGTCTGTCACAGAGCTGTATCGTCTGAACCGTAAAAAATAGACACTTGATCAGAGTGTGATTAGTTTGAGCGTGATCAGAGTTGCTGTCGCCGCTATGCTATAACTACAAATAATAAAAATAAAATAAAGTTAAAAACTAACAAGGGGTTTCGGGGTTCCCTATACAAGAACCGAGTGTTTTTTTAGCGTTTTTGGTGATCGGTGAGTACCTACCTAATTGTGAGATCATTGCTTACACTTGAAACCATGGAGTGTGGATACTATGGTCGCTATAACAACAAATAATAAAAATAAAATAAAGGTAAAAATTTAAGGGGTCCTCATACAAGAAACGTGTTTTTTTAAATGTTTTACAGTGGTGGTGCAGAACCCTTCGTGTGAGTCTGACGCGTTGACCGATTTTTTTACCTATCTCACTGTAATTCCATGGATTGTACTGTTACAGGAAAGTGGTTCAGATATTTTTGGATGCACGGAAACTTCGATTTAAGTTGTAATAATAATAATACTTGGGACATCCCACACAGTGTCATCTAGTTCCAAAGTAAGCAAGTATTACGCTTGTATTATGGGGACTAGACAACTGGTATACATAAGTACTTAAATATTTTTTTTTATTTGTAAAAGGAGAATAAACAGAACATAATATAAAAAAAGCAATACACAAAAAATATACTTATATACTAGAGTTACTAAAACTATGCTCCTTAAACTTTTCTTACGAGTTAAAGTAATGTGCTTAAAAATAAAAGAACAATATATAATTTTTCCATATATTAGTTACAAATAATGAATTTACAAGAAAAAAAAAACAAATATAAAAAACGTCACCAACTGTTTCCGAAGTGCACTCAGTACAATCGCCAGCAAGGCATTTGAACTGCGATGAATCGAGCGTGATCTGTGTATTGCAACTACAACAATTTCAAAATATCTTTTTTAAAGGATGATTGTGAGTCCGAGAAAATGTCAACAAGCGTTTAGATCTCGTAGTTCTTATGTTTTTTATCGAAATGGACACCTAAATCTTTAGCATTATCTACTGATTTTAGATCGTAACCTCCTATGTCATATTTATGGGTAAGAATGTTATGTTTTCTACTGAATGTAATAGGTACTATGACACTTATCATATGCTAAGAAAAAAATTTATTATTAGTGCAGCATTGGTCTAAACGGTTAAGATCGTTTTGTAATTGGTAACAATCATAAGAAGTTGTTATAGATTTGTAAACTTTTAAGTCATCAGCCTACATAAGAAAATTACAATGTTTATAGCACTTATTAATGTCATCGACAAAGAGTATGTATTGCAAAGGCCCAAGTATAGAACCTTGAACTACACCACCTGAGTTCTAAGAGATAGATAAGAATTGAACCACCTTAAAAGATCATCTTTTATACCACTATACGCGAGTTTTTTAAGGAGTAGTGCATGGTCTACCTTATCGAAAGCTTTACGAAAATCAGTATGTATGGAATCAACCTGCTACGATTATCAAGACTATCGAAAAGAAAATTTGAATAAGTTAACAAATTAGTTATAATTGATTTTTCCTTCACGAACCCATGTTGTTCACTGAGAATATTAGATTCTAGTAAAGGATAAATAAAATTATGTATAAGTCTCTGGAATATTTTAGGAAAACATGACAAAATAGATCCTATAGGTCTATAATTTTCAATTTTTGCCTTAGATCCAGATTTGTGTAAAGGGGTGATATGTGCATGTTTTCACCTCTGTGGAAATACGCCTTCAAAGAGGCATTTGTTGAAAATCAAAGTGAGAGGAACACTTGATTCAGAATGATACTGACTAATAAAGAAAGGACTTATTCCATCGGGTTCTGTACCTTTAGTGATATTAATGTTTTTCAAAGCTGTCGAAACTTCTTCATTGGTGACATTTAAATTATTTAGAAGCGGAGATGATGGTAATGGAGTATGGCAGCTAGTTCAATGTCTGATATCGTCATATAAGTTTCAAAGACAGATGGGAAATAAGAAGAATGTTGGCCTAAGTTCATGGTTATGGGATAGCCATTGACATCACTCCTTAAAGACGAAACATATTTCCAGAACATCTTGGGATTCAAGTTTACGGAATCTTGAACATTATTTAAATAATTACGAAAACAATCAGTCATCATTTTCTTACATCGGGTCCTAAGTAAGCAGAATTCATTACAATCAGCAAGACTTCTATAAGTTTTCCACTTCTTCCAGACCCGCAATTTACTTTTTACACTTTTAATTAGAGGTCTAGAGAATCAGCATGGGTATTTATTTGAATTTGATTTTTTTTAAAGGGGCACATGATTCTAATAATATATATTATATATAACACCGTAAAAAGAGTCCAGAGTTTCAACTGCATTCAAACTGTCAAGAATTTTATTCCAAGGTGCAAATTCTAGCTTCAGACGTAGGTATAACAGAACCACCACACTTGTAAAAGTTAAATTTTTTAAAGTGGGTCGAAGAATTTTTTTTTTTGTTTTAGCACTTATGGTATACTCCAAAGGACGATGATGTCTGTCTGGCTTTAAGAACACATCTTGAGGGGGAGATACTTTACACTCTTTATTCTTTTATAATATATACGTATATCACTATTTTTTTTATACCCAGATACGGAACAAATAGACATGTTCATGCACACAAATATTTGTCTCGGGCGGGAATCGAAACCGTGACCTGTGGCTCCGCAGTTAGAGTCTCTAACCACTCGGCCAATTGGTCAGTTGCTTATAATTGTTATTTTATTTAAAACTAGCGACCCGCCCCGGCTTCCCACGAGTAGCAGAGCATATAAGCTTTTCTATCGTAGTGTCATATCAGCTTGTTCACTCTGCGTCGAACACGTGGATTGCATTTAATTAGATTTAAAAATTTAACGTAAGTTCATCCTTCTTGGAGTATTTTTAATGTATTTTATTTCCAATTGTATAAATATTTGAAAAAGTAAAGAATAAATACGTAAAAACAAAGTACTATATCTCTTTGTATACAATATTGTCTTCTGCCTAATTTTACATCACGCGTGACGCGAATCGCGTAGGCGGGGGCCCCGGCCACCCGGCTCGGACGGTTGTCGCGCCATAGTTTTTATTTCGCGATAACTCCGAAGATTTTAATTTAAATTGTATAGTGTAAAGGGCAATTATAATGTGTATGATATGCTGAAGGTAAACAATGTATTTAAATTGATAAGGATTATTACTGTATCCGTATAAATTGCTTTCCAATCACGTCATCATATGAAACCATTTTTTTTAAACATAAAAATAGATATAGTAAGCTATCCATAAAAGATAGAGATATGCAATAGTTCTCTACATATGCCATCGCGGATTTTCCTTTAGTCCTATAAAAGTGGAACAGTTCCTCCATACATTATTTTGCAATATCTCAGAGGAATTAGGCAGCGTTTTCGATGAAAGCTCCCAGTCGACTAGATTTTTTCCGACGTCTTCAACAATAATCGTCATACATATTTCAACTAATTTATACAAAACAAATAAATTATACACTTAAACCATCTCTTTTAATCACTCTGTCCATTGGTGTCAACCATATCTATACCAATCCGTTCGGTAGTTTTTGAGTTTAACGCGTACAGAAAGACAGACGCGGCGGGGGACTTTCTTTTATAATAATATGTAGTAATTTATCATGGGAGTAATTCACGGCGCCGGAGTTTTTTTAAATTTTAAAGCGCGTGGTACCGCCTCAAAATATAATTTCGAGCGGTGACAATGCTAGTGACTTGAGCCGCCTCTAAAATAGAATTTCATGTATATTTTCATCTCGAATTTCTACTTATTTCTGTATTCGGTAGATGTGTTTATGAAAGCTCGTGATCATTCTTCTTCTCTTCTTAATTGTGGCGTTATCTGCTTATATCAATTTCGCCAGTGTCGAGTTATTATTTTTATTGCTTTACTTTTGCGAGTACTTTTTATAAAACATGAACGTGCATCTACGCATAGACGTCACAATACTAAAACACGTTTTCTATAAATGTTTAGGCCATTATGTTTAGTCAATGGGTCGGCGGTGACCGTAGGTATAGGTCGATGGGTATAGGTACATCATAATACCTTAACAAAATCGAAGAAGATTCAAAGGAAGTTGTGTCTTGCGAACAACTGAGGCATAAAGGTACTTAAATATGAGGTGTGTCATGCACAACTTTTGTAGATGGCGCTCTCGGCGAAAGTACCACCTTTTATTGCTTAATTTGCCAAATAAATTATTTCATTTCTTTCCTTACATATTTTAACATTCATATTTTGTGAATATATTTTTATGTATGTAGGTGTATGTCTATATTCCATCCCATTGCCTATATGAGTTACCGTGCTTTCTTCTTCTTCTTAAAATAAGTAGTTTTCTGCATTAAAGAAATTTTGCCTAGATACGTAATTTCGGTTTTAACTTTAACGTTTAAAACTATTTTTATTTAGTAGGTAATAAAAGGCAATGTAGTGCGGTTATAATTTTTTTCAAAATGCCGCCAGGAACTATGACCCTCTACGTGCGCCATTTCGAAAAAATCTTGGCTTGCTGTCAAATTTGATTGATTGGTATTGATTTCGAGCAAAAATAAATTATTGAAATTGGGATCGAATTGTTCAATAATAACGGAAAGTTTACAGTGTTATAAATAACATTTTACATATTTCCTGTAGCCATGTCAATGTATCAAATGGTTTTAGGTTTATTACTTCTATCAGGTAAATGTTATATATAACCTTGCTTGCGGCTTTTACTTTTATCAATTCATTTACTAAGTACATACAAATTTTGTAAAAACATAATATTTCACAGGTATTGCAATAACCAATTCTCAAATGGAAGTTGATACAGAACCAAGCTCAAACGACATACTTCCAGACAACGATGTTTACAACGTAGACGAGTCAGAATCTTTGTTAACGAATGTTGTGTCTGATGTAAATAAAACGCTAACAAATCTTTATAATCAAGTCACTTCAGCTAATTTCACAGCCGAAAATAAAACTCAAAATTCAAATGATACTAAAAAGCTTGTCAAGTGCAGAGAAATAATTTATAATAATACTGATGAAGAATTTGAACCTACAGTGGAAATCATAAATGGAACTAGCTTGGGAAAACTTTTGGCTGTTAATAACCAAATCACAAGTAGGGATATGGAAGCTTTTTGTGTTTTGGTGCTGTTCCATGCAAGGGCTTGTCCATTTAGTGCTCATGCTGCTCCACATTTCAATGCTTTGGCTCGAGCTTATCCTAATGTTAAAATGGTAGCTTTGGATGCTCTCAAGTATCATGGAATAAATGCTCAGTATGGAATTGTTGGTGTGCCTACATTAAAAATGTTCCACAATGGAAGGCCTGTCGGTAAATTTAATGGCACAGAATATAATTTACAATCATTTAGTAAATTTGTTCACACAATCACAGGACTACAGCCAGGACAGTTGCTTGTCACATCTAAAGATTTCCAAGGACCTGTTTCAAGTGTCTTGGAAAAAGAGATGGATTACTTCTTAGTTTTATCATGGATTTTCATTGTGGTTTGTGCTTTATATTATTTCATGCAGTCAGCATGGTGGAAGAGTATTCTAGAGACAATACAAAACAATTGGAGAGAATCAGAGGCTCAGCACGAGCACAATGATTAATGTAAATAAGTTATTGTTAATAATAAATGATGTAAATACTCATTACTGAAAGATAATAAAGCAATGAAAGGACTGATAACAGTTCAATGTTATGTTTGAGTGAAACACAGATTTAAAAGCTAAATAATTGGACATTAATAAACAATATGTCAACTCACAAGAAATAAAAAATTGTGTGCTAATGCCGGTCCGAAAACATTTCAAAATTTAATAATTATGTATTACTCCAACACTTATTTGTATATATTTTCAAATACAATGAAATACAATTGGTCACGGTAAGAAACAAAATTATTTTGCCCTATTCAATAGAATTTTAAGGTTTTCATAATTGGGTTAAGTATACAGGATGAGGTTTCAATGACCAGCCAAATTTTAATATAATCTTTGGTAGATAACCAATAACCACCTTGTTTCCTTTTAGTATCGTTCTATAGAAAAATATTGAGATATGACTACACAAACCTTTCACGAAAAAACCAATAACCCTAGTCACCATTCATGCCCGCCGCCCCATTCCGTTTCAAGGCCTCGGGCGCATACGTTTACTATAGCCTTAAGAAGGCAACTAAACGTTATAAAATCACACTAGATAAAATAATTTTATTATGAAAATGTGACCCATATTTTTTATTTACACATTGAGGTCTGTTGGTGATGCCTAACATCTAGAAAAATTTTGACCGGTTACTAAAATTTCACCTTGTATATGAAATTGTGCCAGATAGTTTAGGTTACAGAAACATTTAAATATAATTTTTCTAAACAGACTGACTGTATGATTAAATAATATTTTTTACCTTTTAAACAGTTCTTAAATATCAAAGGAGAGTAAGAGATTAATTTTTAAAATAGGAAGTCTGATCACAATAAATATGCGATATTTTGGTATTGTTTGAGAATGACAACTTGTCATAAGTTACCTACCAGCGATTACAACATCATCTGAAAAAAGCTTTGCTTTCTCCACCCCATTGAAAAATTACATTGGCATTTAATTAAAATTCCTATTTAGATACAAGAAACAATACTCTATTTCCTCTAGAATTCTATTTTGTGATATATAATATTAATTGTGATAATAAAATTAGTGTCTTTTAGATATATTTATAATTTAGTGTTATTTATCTATTGATATTCACAATTTAAATTATAAAAACTAAGCAAATAAAAAAACTAGTGTCGTGATAGCCCAAAGTGCAACAAACCTGTCTCAAATTTATAAGGCCCTAGGGCCATGGTTCGAACCCGAGCATGTACCAATGAGTTTTTCTGACTTAAGTACATACCTATCACTAACTCCGTACCTCGGAGAGCAAGTTAAGCAGTCGGTCCCGGACGCTGTCAATAGATGGCGGTCGTTACAATCCCCAACCCACAGTGGATCAGCGTGGCCCCCTTTTCCCGGGGAGGCCTAAGCCCCTGTAGTGGGGTAAAAATGGGCTGATGAAGTGAAGTGAAGAAGCAAAAATACATTTCAATTGATTTATTTATTAAAGTCAAGAAAATACCTCAAATATTTGAACTTAATTTACTTGTAATGTCATTCACTAGGGTTGACAATTTAATATTACTTATATTTAAAATCAATTTCAAAAGCAAAAATAAAATAAAAAACTTTATGTGTAATAATTTAATTCAGCTTAGTCATTAAGTAACATAATTTAAATAATATCTGTGTTAACATCAATAATTAAACAATAAGCTGTGCAGGCATCTTTGTGCCTTTTAAGGCTGCTAAAATATTAGCAGCAGTCATCTCACTCATAGTATTTCTTGCTTCTATTGATGCACTGCCAATATGTGGCAACACTACACAGTTTTTCATTTTAAACAGTGGGTTGTCAAGAGGCAAAGGTTCAGGAGTTGTAACATCTAATCCTGCTGCTCTTATTTTATTATTCTGTAATGCTTCTATTAGAGCATTCTGATCTACGAGCCCTCCTCTACTTGTGTTTATGAAGATGGCAGTATTTTTCATTTTATCAAATGCGGTTTTGTTGAAAATGTTGTTAGTTTCGGAAACTAACGCCGCGCAACATATGACAAAGTCACTTTGGTTCAGTAATTCATCAAAACTTGTTTTTATGGCTCCTGTTTCTTGAGCCTCAGGTCTTTCACTGCGGTTGAAGTATAAAATGCGTGCAGTGTTAAATGCTTTCACTCTCCTAGCAACAGCTTGTCCTATTCTGCCAAAACCTACAATCCCGACAGTGGCACCAGCCAACCCGGGACCTGTCATCCAAGTGGGAGCCCATGCCACCCAGCCACCAGTTTTTGCCTCATGTTGAGCCTCTAGCAATCGGCGGGAAGTGGAGAGCAATAATGCCATCTGCAAATACATACATTATGGGTTAATTTTAATAGAATTTAGAGAAAAAACTGACCCAATGTGATTCAGACTCGCGCCCTGAGATTATTTACATATAAATCCTATATTTTAACATCATATTTATCTCTACACATCGTTAGATGGCACAAAATCACATTTTTTAATTAATTCAAAAATACCTAAACTTAGGAATTAGTAATTTAAAGATTTTTCCTCTGCTTGCGCTACAAGACTTTTCCTTATGCCAAACATACAAAATTTCCTTATGCCCAGTACCCTGTATGTTTTGATGGCACACAAAAATATGTAGGTATTTGTAGGTCATGTCGTTTTATAGTATTGACTTAGAAATTTTGATGTTTTACAGGACTAAGGGGTCAAAGATCACCATATTTGGTATCACTTTCAACTTGATACCTATGCCTGATTCTGAGAAAATGGGTGTTCAGACCTGTGTGGCATCTCATTTAAGGTTTGGATTTTTTTTGATAAAGTAATTCTTGGTTTTATCATGATCAAAAAGAACCAATGTGTTTCAAACCAATTCAAACCTTCAGGCTTGAATGCCAAAAAAAAATCATCTAAGGACAGCATACTTAAAAGAGTTTGACAAATAGAAAATATACGAGTTTTTCTTCTCTATATTTGATAAATGTATATATGCTGCTTTACCTACCCAGTACCTACTCTTCCAGCTAATCATATGAGGAGATTTAATAGATCTCAATCTTGTAGTTAGTGGCATAGAAAGGGCCGTGGTAACAATAAAATTAATATATCAACATCTTTAGCAGCCTGCTGTTGGTGCTGTACTTGTATATTAAAATTTTTCTTTAGCATGTCAATGTTGTTGAAAAGAAAGTCTCTTTTGTTAAAACCCCCATTATTGTGATTCAACGTTCAAGATAATTTTAAAATTTGACAAAATTTTGAAATATTGTATCTTAGCAACTATTGAAGTTGCACATAAAATTTTACTTTTGAATCATAGCACATTCACTCTATTTTATACATTTAGGAAACAACTTTCCAATAAAATCCACAGTTAAGGATGTGTTAAATAAAAACTGAACAAGTCTATATTCATCGTTTTTGGACAAAGCAGAGCCCAAGATAAAAACCTTATTAAGGCTTTAACACGAAAAACCTATTCAAATATAAGAATATCGAAATCTTTTGCATGATAGGTACCTTATTTCTAATAGTATCACTGGGCTATTATAACTTCTTTAAAATAACTTACAGTCAATTCTGCAGTAGCATCAGTTAGAACATCTGGAGTGTATCCAATTTTGATATTCTTCTTATTGCATTCTGGCACATCAATATGATCATATCCTACAGATATAGTAGCAACAACTTTGAGATCAGGTCCAGATGCATCCAGCACCTCTTTATCTATTCTATCAGTTAGTGAACAGAATATACCATTAGTACCCGCCACACCTTTAAGGAATTCATGTCGTGGAACGGGTGATGGCTTCTCCCACATAGTTACATCACATCTGAAATGTTTCAATATTATAACATTGGTATTTTATTTATTTATACGGATTATAGATTCGCCTTGGTTCACAGTAACTCGGGAGTTGTTTATTAAGATTCATCATCATCATCAGCCCATTTTTTTTACCCCACTGCAGGGGCTTAGGCCTCCCCCAGGGTGAGGAGGGGGGCTTGGAGCTTAAGTCCACCATGCTGCTCCACTGCGGGTTGGGAACTGTAACGATCACCATCTATTGACAGCGTCCGGGACCGACTGTTTAACGTGCCCTCCGAAGCACGGTGTCAGTGATATTGTGTACTTAAGTCAGAAAAACTCATTGGTACACGCCCGGATTCGAACCATGGCCCTACGGGGCCTTATAAATTTGAGACAGGTTCGTTACGCTTTGGGCTATCACGACACATTTTATTAAGATTGTGATGGTTTATTTATCAATACTAATATTACCTATAATTTGTTCTTTTTTTTATGTAGAGGTCATCAAACGGATAAAGAATAAAATAGGCTATTGTTTATACTGGCGAAAATTCCCCATGGGATACTTAACTGGTAGTTCTTTAGCATCATAATGTAAAATATTTTTATTTTTTTTTGCATGTTAATAGGGGAAGATATTGAAGAAGAATATAAATATAAGATATATATTTATATTGTATATGTCGTGATAGCCCAGAGCGCAACGAACCTGTCTCAAATTTACAAGGCCCCATAGGGCCATGGTTCGAATACGGACGTGTACCAATGAGTTTTTCTGACTTAAGTACACAATATCACTGACACCGTGCTTCGGAGGGCACGTTAAGCAGTCGGTCCCGGACGCTGTCAATAGATGGCGGTCGTTACAGTTCCCAACCCGCAGTGGAGCAGCGTGGTGGACTTAAGCTCCAAGCTTCCCCTCCTCACTCTGGGGGAGGCCTAAGCCCCTGCAGTGGGGTAAAAATGGGCTGATGATGATATATATTTATATTGCATACAAAATACCTAAATGAATTTTTAAAAGTCAATTATGGGATATTTTATTTATTTATTTTAATTTACAATTAAAATTTTGTGAGATGGAATAATAGTAGTGAAATGAACTGAAGAAGTGAAGTAGAAAATGTGCCGCGGGAATGATAAAACATAGTAATAGGGCAAAATGTAATGTTCTTATAAGATTCTGGTAAAAATTCAAGTAGTTTGATTACATAACTATTAAATAGATTCAAAAGGTGTATAGAAACACAGAGAAAAGTATACTATCAATTTAAACATTGTACCACCCGAGTGGCCAAGTGGTATTGTAAGAGGTGGGCTCTGTGATAAACTGTTTAGTGCCAATCAAACTTTATGGTGGATCGGAATACAACGCTATATGCATGTTCGCGCAGGTTTAGTTATATGCCCCTCGTTCCACTGCGCCCCGCTAAAAACTGGGTACTGTGACGCAACCTGTGCCTGTTCACATCCGCCATAAAGTTTGATTGGAACTGTACCAGTGGCAAATGCTTTTTCTACCTATAGCATAAATATATTTATTTATTTTATTTTATTCAAGAAACATAGTGATATATAACAAAAATAATAATATCTAAACACCATTTAAAAGTTTCCACATATCGAAACTTGTTTCCACCATACCACATAAAAATATTTGTTTCTTTAAACATCTACTTAAATATTTGGAATTAAGAACAGTAACGATACAGCTATCATTAAATAAAATACCCAAATATGTACTATAATATGGTTCTTAAAGCAATAAATAAAAAGCAAAGATGTACTCACTCTTTCCTGAGCAATGACACCCCATTTTCTGGCATATCAGATCTGCTGATGTATACTTTAAATTTGCCTGAGCAGCTCATGTTTCTTACCGGTATGTAGCAAGAGTGACCGTAGAATAACCTTGGTAAACAAGTAATCTGTTTATATACCATGAAGTAATTGGATGCTTTTGTAGTTTCCAACTTTGTTATGTAAATTATTTCCGCCTGTTTTTTGGTTAGCAAGGTTGTCACTTTTCAGGCAGATATTTAGGAGGGGTTTTTTCAATTTGGCTTTTCCCTTCGTTTTTGAAAAACGACGGTTTAGAGACGTATATAACAAAATGCAAAGTGACCACAGTGGCAAGTATGGCTTTGCCTTTTGTAGACTTTAGGAACGATAACGCAGTCATGCTATAAACGTCGTATACACAAAGTACCTAGTTACTAAAGTAAAAAAAGATCGTTCAATTTCCATTCAACTTGACCTTCGCAACGTGATTTTGACATTACGTCCGTGTGGTGGTCACGTGTGGCCGCCGGTGGATGGTGTCATGGTGTCCGGACCACGTGTCGAACAAGAACAACTTGATGTGTGGTCTTGGACTGTGATCTTGGATCTTGACTGACCTGACACAGATCAGATTAAATCTTGTTTGATTTTTCTTTTTCCTCGCGAAGGGAACGGCAAATTGTCAAGTTGTCAGTAGTTATTGACAATCTTGACATATACTTGACATCTTGCCAATTTGACAATCATTGAGAGTTTTTTTCAAAATGGCGCGTGTAGAGTTGAACGTCGTAGTCGTAGTTCCTTGTGGCATTTTGAAAAAAACTCCATATTAACCGTACTACGTTGCCTGTTTTTATTATTAATTGTTCAATAAAAATAGTTTAACTCTCATACACTAGACTTGGCAGAATTAACATATGTTAGAACGCCATTAACCAAAAAAAGAAGAAGAAGAAGACATTCATTGAGCCGCAAAGTAGAGAGGGCGTGTGTTTATATCGGAATTCAGAACAGGTTTCAAGAAAAGGTTTAGAAAAATATTTTCATCTCCATCATGTTAAATTCACCAACAATTTTATTAAGAATAGCGGCCGTATTATCTATGGGACTCACTCTGACTCATTTCACTAAAGAATGAGCGCCAAATCTGCCTAGTAAAATCAAGTATAGAATTGGGTTATCACGGCGATGCTTAGTTTTTCGTAAATTAGTTATATATGTTATAGGCAATGTGTATAATCCGGCATTGTATAGAACGCCTAGGCATTATATACATTGCCTAAAACGTTCAGGCAATGTATATAATACAATTGATTTCATACATTGCCTAGGTATTGTATAAAATGCCCGAAGCGCATCAGGCAATGTGTATAATGAACGACCACGTGAAGGAGACGCGTGTGCGGCGTGCGGGACTACCCCGTAAACAAGTTGCAACTCGTTCGTTGTGTTAGGTTAACTGTTGGTTTTTTTCGTATCATGATCAAATTTCCATAATCAAATGGTAAGAAATGAACAGGGCGACTTTCTGCAGCAATTTTTTGGTACGTTGTAAATGGAAACGTTTATCCGAAGGGAACTGCTATGTGAGAAACGCTCTCGACGCAAAAACTCGTAGGTACTTAGGCATACCAACCAATAGAACACATGTCTTATCAGCGCCGTCTGCTGGTGGAAGTTGAAATTAGGATTAGCTCTCAAAAGATCAGTCTATCATTTCATAATCAGATCTCAAAAGACCAATCTAACTAAATCATAGAGAAGAAAAATCTATTACATACATTACCTATGCTTCAACCGGCATTCTATATAATACCTAGGTATTCTATACATTTCCTAGGTAAAGTGTAAAATAGTTTAAACATTGAACATCATTTCATACATTGCCTGAACGACCCCGGCATTCTATACATTTCCTAGACATTGTATAGAATGCCTGCATTATACACATTGCCTATAACATATACATTGTATCATTAAATAATACAATTACAATTTTGATTTGTAAAATGGGGTTTCTTTGATATGTTTGTAAACATTTAAGTGCATTAAGTTAATTATATGCCTTTGCTTCTGGAACCATGAGGGGAAAAAAAGTTGTCATGTCGTCACATTCATGGTTGATTGACGTCAACAATTATTGTCAACAATGAATGACACAGCTGTTAAAGACATATGTGCAATCAATCACAGATTCAATCAAGAAATATAGTATCAATCAGTATTATTTGACGTACCGTTTTTTTTTTATCTAGGCAGAAGGAAATTATATTTTAATCTGTTTTTACAAATATCTAAAAAAATCCACATTATATATTGTTATTATAATTATATTATTTCTATTTAAGAACCAAGTTTTTCATACGCATCAGTTCGTCCATCGCCTTCACAAACCATTGCACCATTTTGACAAAGCAAACGTAGTATGGAAGGTGGCTCTCATTCTTTCTAGATGAAAATAAAATATTTTTAAATCTTAAATAAATTCTTTAAAAAACTCTCGAAGTTTGGGCGATACTTTAATTCACCTGAATTATGTATGTTCGCTGTTCCAAAATAAAAAAATAACCTTAGATTATGAAGCCTACAACGTAGGTATAGTTTGACCGAGACCACTGTACCGCGCCTTAGGTATGGTATGTGCATAGATTGGTATGTGCTCGGCGAGGAGGAAAAGCAGCTCCATGGCAGCTCTATACAGAGCAGATATATTCACAACCGCCATCTGGTGGTACGTAAGATTCCATACTTACTGATTTCCTTCACGTAGGACGTTAACAGATGGCGTAAGTTTGAGCTTAGTGATATTTTACTATCGCAATCGCGAAAAAGTCAGTTTTCAACAGAATGAATACGCGAATGAAACGTTTTATAATTTAAAAGTAGGTAGTTAAACTATACATATAAATTAGGAAGGCAATATTCGCGTGGTTACTACGCATAATATGCAATAAATGATTGAATTTTGTTTTATATCGATTATTAGTAGGTATCTACGGTCTGTCTGTTCCGGCTAATCTCCGAAACGGCTGAACCGATTTAGATAAAACTTTGTAGACATGCAGAGGGCATTATCGTGGGTGACATAGGCTACTTTTTGTCTGTCTGTCGTCCGTCTGTCTTTTCGAGCCAATCCCCGAAACAGCTTAACCGATTTTGATGAAACTTCACAGATATGATAAAAAGATTGTCAGGAGTGACATACGATATTTTTTATTTGTCTGTCCGTCCGTCTGTCTGTTCGAGCTAAACTCCAAAACCGCTTAACCAATTTTAATGTAACTTCGCAGACGTAAATAAAGGGTGTGAGAAGTGACATACCGATGCGATAGGTCCTTCCCGCTGTCTTTCAAAACCACGGTCTCAAAGTTGCTCCACGCAGTAGACGCTAGATGGCGCCCGCCTACCGATTTTACTTCGATTATTATCGGTTTTTGTCTAGACTGACCAGCTACCAGGCCAAATCTAAACACAATTGAACATTTTTGTTGCGAATTCAAGTCAAGAGAAGTGGCAATTTAAGAGAGCTGTAATAACATAACATACGTATACATCACAACAACGCCTAGGCCCCAAACTAGCGTTAGCGTATGTTTTGGGTACCAAGCGAAGACACCACATACATATAACAACCAAGACCCGGTACCAGTATTAATATTCATTATATAAATACTGACCCGACCTGGGATTCGAACCCGGGACCTCCAGCTTCGTAGGCAGGGTTGCTACCCACTAGGCTAAGCGGTCGTAATGACGTTCTCTTAGAGGAATGGAACTCTATCTCTTTTGCAAAATGTAAAAAATTTATAGAGTAAATGCCTAGCCGGTGTAAGGCAGTAATTAAAAGTCGGAAATATGCTAATAGCTATTACTTTTAATATAAAATATGTTTATTTGCTTCTTTTATTGTAGAATCATTCACGTTAACGTAATTTATTTCGTATAAATTTCATCTAAAACAATTCTCGAACAGTTTATTTGTCGTTCTTGATTAGGTATTTGTCCAGCTTCAGTACATATTATAAAACAAACCGCCGCGTCTGTCTGTCTGTCTAAATTGTCTGGAACTCAAAAACTACGGAACGGGTTTTCATATAGCTGCCAAAGAAATTATAGTATGATATAATATATATATTGATAGCTGCCACCTACGATCTCTGGTTGTCGGATTGATTCAAACATTGGATTCAAAAGAAATGTCTGTGTCTAGGTATAATTCATTAATATTTTGTGTAAATTAGTTAAAATGTGACGATGATTGTTAAAGATGTCGGAAAAAATCAAGCAGACCGGGAGCTTTCAATGAAAACGTTGCCTAATGCTTTTGAGATATAACAAATGTTATCTATGTTGTAGGAAATATTTCAGTCGGTTTTTATGTATGTTTTCTTTACTTTTTCAAATATTTACGGAATTGGAAATAAAATACATTAGAAATATTTCAAGTAAAAGATGAATTTATTATACTTAAATCTAATAAATCTAATTTCGATATAGCGGACTAAACATAGAATGAATTACGAATCCGAGCAGAAAATATAAGCTCCAAAATCGTACTCGCAAAACTAAAAGTCAAAACGAGTTTCAAAAAAGTCTGTTACAAAAAAACGACGTTAGAGTGCGATCAGAAGGACGGACAGACGGACGAACGGACAAACTATCATACGAAAATTTTAAAGTACCAGCACGTTTTATAATAAAAATAGGAGATGACACAGGATAACGGCGTTCGAAATGGGAGCAAAAAACTCCGCCACCACCTTTGGTAGCGAATTCGCGAGATCGTAGAGTCGTTAAGTTTTACAAACGGATAATGTTTCATTTGGGATATAATCTGCAAGCATATAAAGTAAGTACTTTTGATGATAATTATTAATAGTGTAGCTATTTGAGTATGATTTTTCGCTTCTGCTAAATTAATACATATAAAAGTTCAATATGAGAAGACACGTTTGACAGCATCTCCCATTCATTCTGATGCAAACCTTATTTATTATTTATTTAATTAAATGTCCAAATTTGTAATTTCATCACATGCGACGGCATCATATCGACGCAAAGCAATACCGAAATGTCCACACAAAGTTATTGACCGTGAATCGCATCTGGTAACATCTTGAATAGCGGTGAACATGCATTAATTCTACAAAAATAAAAATAAATTTATTTTATGTAGCAACATTTTTTTTTTGTTTATTCCAATACAAAATTTTTGTTACATTATTTAACACATGCAGATTCTATGTCTACGGATAGGTAAGAAATAATTACTGTATGAGATCCGGTAAGCGCTCGCATTAAACCAATATTGTGTTGCAGTAGCAGCCCAAAAAGCCCAAGACCTATGTCAGGGCTAACCACTTACCCAAACATATTATTATTTTTTTAAATATTAATTGGTAGGCATTAGGTATTAGAAACGGATACTTAGTAACCGAGGTTCAAGCTGGCAGGAGATTTAAAACACACGTATTTTGCAAACAATTTAAGAGTACCTAATTTGCAAAAATGACAGAATTTCGTCATGTGAAATTGTGCAAAAGCAAAACCCTGTGATATATCGAAACTTCAACAAAATGAGCGAAAAATGACAACCAAAATGTACTATGCAATATGAAACGTAAAGAAAAACTTAGAGTACGTAGGTAGGCCAATGCGTGGATGTGCAAAAATACGGTTTTTTTTTAAATTTACCTTCTTAGAGCGACTTGTTGAGTAGGTATTTTGTCAGTGAGGTATGTTGAGTGACTCAAGTTGAGTGGTATGGTATAGATAGATACTGGTGGTGGTACTTGCTTGCTAGCTACTGCCTGGTTAACAACTGGTTTAGTTTTTAGTTAGCAGTATTGCGCGTCGGCAGCTGGCTGTGTCGGCAGGCTGGCGGGCATAGCCGCGATATAACGGAGTTTCGTTACCGCTATTTGTGAAATATTCGATTGGACAAAATTGTTTATACCTGCGCGAAATGTTTCGATTCGCGTGACGGAACGTGGATCCGCTGACACTATTGTGCTATTGTTTCGGGTAAGCTACGATTTCATTTTTTAGTTAGGTACTTTTTTATACGACACACTTGTTGGTACTTATAATAGTATATAGTAAAATGTAATTCTATATACGTACCTACTATAATATAATAAAGTAGAAATGTATGTAATAGTAACTTTATATGCTATACAATATCCAATGGATAATTTTTTTACGTTGTAAATTAGCATAGTTATTAAATTGTATCAATTTATAGAAAATAATTGTTACTTATTGGGTTCCGTACCCGAAAGGTACCAACGGGAACTCTATCACTAAGCCTGTCCGTCTGTCCGTCTGTAACAGGGCTGTATCGTCTGAACGGTAATAGTTAGACACTTGAAATTAACACAGAATGTGTATTACTATAGCCGCTATGACAACAAATAATAAAAATAAAATAAAGTTATTAATTAAAGGGAGTCTCCATATAGGAAACGTGTTTTTTTCGACGTTTATGGTGATTGGTGGTTGTGAGATCATTGCTTACAGTTGAAATTTACATGAAATACGTACTACTATGATTGCTATAACAACAAATAATAAATAAAAAATAAAAATTATAGGGGTTTCCATAAAAGAAACGTATTTTTTTTTGCACGGTGTTACGGAACCCTTCGTGTGCGAATCCGCCGCGCACTTAACCGGTGTTGGTACTAAATAAAATTTTACTGCGTCTGACCATTATTATTAACTATTCCTTATTATAGTAGAAAAAAACGCAATTGTAATCAATAAATCCAATAAAAGTGGTATAGGTACCTAAGTAAAGTTCTGCTTTTGGGCTTGGAGAGCTCGGAAGATGAATATTATGAGCTCAATGTGCTCAAAAACCACGAAAATCGATATTTTGAGTTCGAAGAGCTAAATAGCTTCCTGATTTTCGAGCGCTTTGAACTCGAAAATAGCGGGAAGTTTCAGGGATGGCTGGCAGGGTCAACCGATTTTTTAAATCTTGTTTTTGAAGGCTTTTCAGCACACACTCGGTGACTATGCCACAGCCTTATTGCGAAGTTCAAATTATTCTATAAACGCATTGAGTCACCTCTTGTATTCATAGCTTCTTCGAAGGAACAATATATTTTCTGGGCATTGTCAGACAAGGGTTGACTGAAAATTAAATTTATTTAGCCGGTTTAAATCGTCTTATGGAACGTCATTCAGAATTTCAAGTTTGTAGACTAGAAGTTTATTTGGGCCGTGCGTGCGGTGATATAACAGTCAGTCAAGATTCTTCGTTTATACACAAGTTGCCTAGTAAAGCATGTATTAAACCGATATAATAGAGACATACAGTTCATAACTGATAAAATAAGCAACATCAACGATATTTAGTTTAACCACAATGTTCCTACTAAAACTTAAAAAAAGAATACATTAATTTTATAATAAAATTACATTCAAAATATAGTTTAATAGATACTAAAGGAAATATACGAAAACCGAACATTGCCTCCAAAGGATATATCCAAAGCTACTGACCCTAAAATATAAAAATAAATACGGAACATAGGACCTGACATATAGTCTACAGAAAACACTAAAAAAATTGATTTCATCCAGGAAACGAAAAATATCCGTGAATATGAAATTAAAATGATTTGCTGAACATCACTAACAACTAATAATAAGTTCAATTTGTTTATTGATTACTACTTGTCTTACCGTATGTCGTGATAGCCCAGAGCGCAACGAACCTGTCTCAAATTTATAAGGCCCCATAGGGCCATGGTTCGAATCCGGGCGTGTACCAATGAGTCTTTCTGACTTAAGTACACAATATCACTGACACCGTGCTTCGGAGGGCAGGTTAAGCAGTCGGTCCCGGACGCTGTCAATAGATGGCGGTCGTTACAGTTCCCAACCCGCAGTGGAGCAGCGTGGTGGACTTAAGTTCCAAGCCCCTCTCCTCACCCTGGGGGAGGCCTAAACCCCTGCAGTGGGGTGAAAATGGGCTGATGATGATGATGTTTTACCGTAACATATACAGGAGTCAGGTTCAACTTTTAACCTCAATTTTATTCATATAGTACGAATCCCACTCTGTGCGAGTTCATATCGCACTTGACAGTTTTTTATCTTCGTATTGCGGAACATGATGCTAAATAAGTTGTTTTAGATAGAAGGCTTTCATTACAATAAGTTTGTACACCTTATTATTTTAATTATATGTAGTAATGAAAATTAATAAATTTAAACTGCTTGAAACTAAGGTCGAACTGTCTTACACCACAGTCCACGCAATAACATTATTATGTGTTCATAATAATATACTCGTAGAATTATAAATAAAAATGAATTAATTTTGAACTGATTTTGAATTACTTGCTACAAAATTCACAAACTAAATTATTTTAAAATTGAAAATACAAACTAAAATGTAAAGATAGATGAAGTAAAGTGTTGTTGTATAGTACGGTCTGCGCAGACGCAACCGCGCTGTCTATACACTTTTTTTTATCTTTAGGCTTCCTTGGGGTGGAATTTTAGTATGTGCCTAAAGAGGCTATAGTTCAGCCAGACTAGACAATATTTGGGAACGTCATTAATAACGAAACGTATATTGGGAACGCGGTCAATCACCAAAGAGATTCCAATCTAGCCAACCTGACGAAAAGTAAAGAAATTTGTTTTTAAATCTCTGTTTACATTTTTTTGCTGATAAACTGATTTATAAAAAGTGCATTTTGGAGATAATTTGCCTTTTTTTGAACTCAAGCATATAAGCTTAACATATTATGCGAACACATCACGCATCATAATATTGTGATATAATATGACCGACCGATTAGCCGAATGGTTAGAGACCCTAACAGCGGAACCAAGGGTCGCGGGTTCGATTACCGCCCGGAAGAAATATTTGTGTGAATGAACAATTTATTTGTTCCGTCTCTGGGTATAAAAGTATCTATTATATATGTAAATGTTATAAAGAATATTTGAGTATGTATATCTGGTCTAGTATCTCATAATACAAGCATAATACCTGCTTACTTTAGGACTAGATGGCGCTGTGTGGGGTGTCCCAGATATATTATTATTATATTTACAAGCCTATTTCAAAGCTATATAGCCTATTATAAATAGCATTGATGAATTATTTCACACGAACTTAATTTTTCAAAGACAGCGAGAATGCATTCGGAATTCATTAAGAGTGTGATCATTGTGGACTTTCATCTTGTTAGCGCGGAATCTAACGTAACGAAATAATAAGTAACGCACAAAAATGACGCCCGCGCCGCCGGCGTGCTCGGAAGCCGCCATGTTCGTATAAAAAAACGGCGGGCGACTTTCTATCGAGCAATTAGAAGATTCGCACACGAAAGTGCAGTTATTTTACCGCGCGATGACGGCCGACGCGCGGTTTACTTTGCTAACCAAAACATTAATGCGTTCGAAATCAAAACGGAACGTAAGCAGACAAAATAATAATGCACTATTGTCATTCGTTCACTGCATGGTCAATTGGTCAATACACAGAACAATGGCCAATACAAACGTTCAGAATTCGGTCAAGAACGAGTCGAACTTCCCCGGTATGGGTTCCAGATTGGCAGTAAATATTACTATAGTGCAGCACGCGCCAAACTTCTAGTTGGCTGTGAAGTTGACGCGGATGCGTTTTGCTCAGGTGCGGGGCCCGCTGTCGACCCTGTGACAGCCTTTTCTACTACTGTGACGCTACTCGCTTCGGCTTCAAACCGTATGAGATGCCTAAGTATAATTATGTACGAAAGGATATAATTCATAATGAAGAAATTCTTAGAAGAACTGGAGTGAATGTCATGGATCGCAGAATTAGCAAAATGAAGTGACAATGGGCAGGCCATTTTTTCGCAGAACCGATAATCGCTGGCGAAGAATGGTTCTCGAATGGCTACCACGAATCTGACGTCGTTGGCTGTGATAGCCTCCTGTTAGATGTGCTGATGACCTAGTAAAGGCGGCAGGCCGCTATTGGTTACAGTTAGGTGACCTCAGGCCATGTGTTGTGGAAATCTAGGGAAAGCCTATGAGCAGCAGTGGCCATCTGATGGCGGAAATGGTTTGGTGATTAACTATACAGATGCGACTGACGTTACATAATTATGAGCCGAAAATAAAATCGTCATACCGTTCCTGCATGGTTGTTGAAAAAAAATTGCCTAAATTTTAATTCCGGTTTCGAGAATTAGTTTATCGATTTCGGATATGAGAGCTTTCTGGAGAGCGCTAGAAGTTTGAACCCTTGATTATATTATAGACTCACATATTAACAGCCGATGAGGCGGTCAGTCAGTCGAGTCCATAGTTCGAGTCGGTTGAAGCACAGGGCTGAAGTGTCGGAGTGATCGATCATAATGAGGCGAAGGTTAAGTTTGCAGAAGAAGCAAACAAATTGTCAACGTTAAGTGAAGTAATGAGTAACGGATGCGCGTAGACAAGGTATACATTGATTTTGCTGTGAAGTGTTGGAAGGAAAATAAACGGGTGATAACGCGCCGTGCGTTTCACTGCATTCCCACACAGAACCCGATGACGTAACATCTTCTTTGTTAACATGATTGGCACATTCCTTGATACATTTACGTTGGATTTTAGAAATTGTGGAATTAGGACCACCAAATGGCAACAGTATTTGAAAAAAATGCCTTTAAAAAATATCCGTATTAGCAATCATTATTATCGGTCGATTATTATTAATGACATCAATTATTTTAAATAGCTATTAAACACAAAGTATTTTATGATTGATGATGATTGATACTTGTTTCGAAACCGAATTTTAAGTACCGTCCACAATAAATCTGTTTAATTACGGAATAAAATTGTTATCACATAAAATAAATTTTAAATTAACACACGACTCAAATAATTGATATTGCCACACAAATGCGTACCTACAATATAAAGTCATGCGCGCAATTTATCGTTTGGTGATATTAAACTGAGTTATTCTTAAGTTAGGTGACATACAGTCTAATAATGGTTTTCTCCTTCGAGCGTTTGAGACTGAATATATCATGTCTCCGCCAAAATCATCTGATCCAATGGATCCATTGCGTGGTAGTAAATTTGTTTTAGTCTCCTTATTTCATATAAGTACAAATGGCGAAGTTTTTTGCTAGTTCTCAACTCCAGTCGTAAATACGACATTTTTATTATTGTTGATCTGTCGTAACCACTATTTGCAGCAAGCTGTTAGTTTTAGCTAACTTTGCTTTAATGACACCAAAGCTTCAAAATACAAAGCACTAATATTTGCAACTGAACTTTACATTTTTATGAAACACTAGTTTTTGTCCGCGTTACCGTCTGCGTGAAATGATATACTACTTCCTATGTTTTTTTTATGATTTCTCTATGTTTTTCCTCTCTATCTCATTATGTCTTACCATTTGTTTCTATTTTTTGAGTACTACCACTCTCTTGTTTTCATTTTGAATTTTTGTAGGTTTGTATCTCTTTGTTGCACTTCGTTCCTCAAAATGTCTCTGTTCAAAAAATTACTTTATTCCGTTGCTCCATACGAGTAAACAATGGACAAATAAATAAATAAACAGACACACACTTTTATGTATCTGAAAAGTAATATAACTTAGGATTTTTAAGGATATTAGTAGACACTCTCATGATTATGTATAAAGAACTGATTTATGTTTATTATATTTAAGATATTTCACCAATTCCCTCTATTGTAAGCGCCGTGTAAGCTGACTTTGCCGTGCACGATGTTCGTATTGTTTTTCGAATCGTTTCTAACGAAATGCGAAACGAGTTTGTCCTAGCTTTATGTTGTAGTTGTAGTAAAGTAATTTTCTTGGTGTGATATTAGCTGCGAGTGTAAGGTACTAATTGTACAAGCTTACACCCGCGGCTAATGATAATATTACATCACCGCGCCTGCGCAGTCGAACACCGTCGCGTCGGTATAATAGGTCACCACCAAACACCACCATGTTTTCGCGACGCTTGTTATATCTAATATCACTCTGGTAAAGTTACATTGTCACAACCATAAAGTAAATTTTGACAGCAGCGTATGGCATTAACTATACGCTTGGCGTAAGTTAGCATACTCGTAAAACCTCGGATTTCTATTAAAATTTATGAATAACAGTTCGGTTAAGGATCTGACATGTTAAATGTTTTTATTATATATTATATTACATATATCAAGAAGCTTACTTATAAGTCAGATGTTTTACACCTCAGTTACGAAATAGACACAAATATTTGTCCCGGGCGGGAATCGAAGCCTAGAACTTTGGGTCTGTAGTCAGCACTACCCACTACTCGATTAACCGCTCACTGGGATAATAGTAGAAGTAGAATTCAAACAGTGAGCTAGAAGACATCATGCGTCTGCTGGAACCGGAGCGGAAAAACAGGGACTTTACGTTGATAGAGCTGCTAGGTAGTATTTTATTAGTGTTACATAATGCAAATAATAAGTAGGTATCTGTTCAGATGACGGTACAAAGATATTTTAGTAACCAAATTTTGAAAATATATAATTAACAAAATTACATTATTTTTTTTCATTTCAAGGTAATAGTATAGATTAATCTATATTATCGAAAAAAAATATGTAAACATATTAATTTTAGTGCAAGCACATTGAATTACAATATAATAAGTACCTAGCACAACCAGTTTACGGCTTGTATGAGCAAAAATGTGGGTGTGGCGACCAACAGACGGCTCAGTACAGTGACTTACAAAACTACAACGTTATGCGTTTCGTTATTGTTCGTATGCCATCTTTTTCACATCAATGGCGTCACAACTGCAAAAGTATTTTTTGGCAAATCCAGGAACGTTTATTTACACTTGGTTTAGTTAAAATATGTTTTGTCCTTTTTCTCTGTAAAATAATTTAGGTTTGAAAGAAAGAGACAAAATAAACGTTTTATTTTGCGAATGAGGAATGAAGGCATAACAGGATAATATCTAAAACTATAAAAGGACATGGGCTGCAGATATCCAAATAATTTTCATTTCTCAAAAAAGAGCCATTATAGTAATGTATGAACTACGCGGGCGGGACTCCGTAAGAGATTTATTTGAGGAAGTTAATATAATGACAGTTTATGGTCAATATATATGAGAAAATATGTATAAGAAGGAACTTGTCGTTGTTAACTGTGATATGCATGATGATATGCTGTGAATAGTCATTACCAGGTTCATATTAAGTAGAGTTCACAATTCTTTCTTGGGTAAATGTGTTCGGTAGATACTACAATAAAATATCCAATGTAATATTGTCATTACCGCAAAATTAACTTAAGAAAACTGTGATAGAAAAATTAATTAACAAAGGTTTTTATAATTTACGGGATTATCTTGGTGATAATGTTTGGAGTTATTTAACTCTGTTATGTCTTCTGAATTAACTTCATTATATCTTTTGAATTATAAACATATAGTGATGTTTAAGAAATTCAAAAAGAAATGATTGCGATTACCTACTAAAGTTTTCTCAAACGTAAAAAAAAAACTCATTTGAATAAAAACAACGCATATCTTATATACAGCGTTGTTGATAATTTAGCATAGATTAAACGGTTAATAAAAATCGACCTCCAATATCGAGTTCTGCTGACCAGTTTAAGAATGTTTGACAACGAAAGTAGTATGACAAGATTATTATGTAACAAAATAACGAATGTCATTAACTGCTATTACTTCTGTAAGTAGGTAGTTGTTATTGAAAGCGATTTTATGTTTTATAGTTTTATCATCCGATGCTATAATATATACTTCATTATTTTAATTTTTAATTTATTACCTTTATTTATTATATTATTGTTGCGTTAATTATTTGAAGCTATCGCTTTTTGTGTTAATTAATCGAAGTCGGCTCTGATATGTTTAAAGATTTATAAACAAACACGGACGTATAGTGCAAATAACTGCATTACCATTTCGGGGGACAAAGTAAAAAAATAAGAAAAGAACTTTTTTCAAGTGCATCTTGTGACACATAAAATGCAAGTACATATTATGAGAAATAAAACTATATTTTATTTATAACTTTAAATTGCATGGTTTAAAAGATAATAAAGAAAATATACGAATATTAGCTATCCGCCCCTATAGCTGCCCTTAGTACTGAGCATACGAAAAGTACTAGAAGCCCTCTTCTACGTTTACCGTCTAACCACTCATACTCTAGCTAGTTGGTGCAAGATGGCAAGTTTCAGTCCGCAAGGCCACCGCGAGACGGTCTTCAACCACGGGAAATCCCCGCGCACCGGTCTTCACCTCCGCGAAACAGCGTTTGATGTTTTCGATACTGTGAAGTGACGTTTATGCCTATTAAAACCAAACGCTGCTATAAAATTTATTTACTCTATGATACGGAGCCTAAAATTTTGAACAAAAGAAATATACGTATACGCGAAAACGTAAGCGATGAGCAATCTTTCATTTTGGAAGTCACTTTTGGGCGGCAAATAAGAAACACAAATACATTTATTTTATGTAAAAAAACGCATAATTTAAGAAAATATAATCGAACATTGCCCTCGTTATTTCCGAAACTTGAGCTTAAAACTTAAAGTAAAAAAAAAATGCGGAATATAGAGCCTTACTTATAGTTTACAGGAACCCGGTTTGAGATCTGTTGCTTAATTTTGATGAGAACTAATAAATTCAATTTGCCTAGTGATTAGTATGTTACGTAACCTAATAAGAAGACGACGGGTTCAATTTCTAACATTTTCTAGTTCATAGTAAAGATCCTCTTGACGCAAGTTCGATTCGCACTTGTACCCGTTTTTTAAATGGCGTGGTTTTAGTCAATGCAATATCCATATCATCCCATTATGCCCCACTGCAGAGGTTTAGGACGGTTTCGGCCTTTCCTCGGGATGAGGGTGCTTGAGGTTTTTAATCCTCCACACTACGCCAGTGCGGGTTGGTGGATATAATTAATGCATTATAATGGACTTGTGTAACCAGATTTCTTTGCAAATAATTATGGTGAAACACAATTCCTTATTTGACATTAGGTATATTCAATATTTTCCTTTACGTGTTTTCAAAACTATGTCGACCTACATAAATACAGATAAGGTTGTTCAGTTTAGAAATACGTAATTATATCTACTGTTAAGTTGGATTGTAACAGGACACTTTAAATAACTATAGGTATGCGTAAACAAAACCGCTTAGGTAATTACGATTTACAAAACGTTGCGGACCGCGTACGATGCTGTTTAATAACAGTTAACTAACTGTAAGGCCCAGTTGCTGTACGTAGGTAATTGTGACAACTGTGAACTGCGTGCGGTATGTGAATTTCCTATAACATACGATCGCGTTCATTGGACCTAGCTAGATATATCTATACCTATAGATAGTCTGGGAGAAGGAGGGAGCGGATTCAATGACAGCTGAAGATACCCACTTTTTGTTGCTCTCTGCTTGTATCACCGGCACTGAAGTCTAAAAACTGGTTAAACTGGGAAACGTGGTTAAGCTTTGTGCCGCAGCCCTAGTAGCTAGTTGTCTAGTACCCATAATTCAAGATCTGCTTAGTTTAGGACTAGATGGCGCTGTGTAGGACGTCTCAGATTTTACTATTATTATTATATGATAATATCTAGGACATTCCACACAGTGCCATCTAGTCCCAAAGTAGGTATTATGCATGTATTATGGATACAAGACAACTGAAATACATACTCAAATACTCTTTATAATATTCTATTTGCTATATCTATTTGTTCCGTGTCTGGGTGTAAAATATCTAGAATACCTATACGTGTATGTAGAACAATTAGACATAATATGTTCCTGCACACAAATTTTTCTCCCGGGCGGGAATTGAACTCGCGGCTAGATTCTCTAACAACTATGCCAATGCGTCCGTCAATCGTTTGGTAATTATTATTATATCAACAAATCCACTAAGTCCGTAGTACTGACTTTGAATGGATCGATAAGGCGATAGCAAAGCGTGCTATACCTATCCCTACGTCTTCCTATATTATAACCTTTTTAATTACAAATCAAAAGTATAATACATAAATAAATAAATGGCTACTGCAAGAAAGAGGCGAAAATTAGTGAATTGGTGAAAACCCGTTAAAACAGTAATACACAAATATAATAATAATAAAAAAAATAAAACTAATCCAATAATCCACCCCTCGTCGCCCCCTACGCAAATGTGCCCATGACGCTCATCGCATTGCCGCGCTGAATTGCAATGGCAATTCTTTGCACCAGGAAGGAACCGGAACGGGGGTCGAGTCCCCTTTCTTTTAGACGACGGCCGATGCTCGCGACGAAACGTTTGGCTTCAATCCCCCAACAGCCAGCATCTTCCACCGCAAGAGGGACGAACAAGTATTTACTCTCCAGAGTAGAGTATTTGACTCGTTTTCTGGCGGCTGCAGACTCCGCAGCGGCTCCGGCCGTTCCCACGGTACAGTGGCTACTTAAATAAATATTATGCGGAATTGCGTATATAAGGTGTTGTTATTCGCTCCTGCTACCGATTTATGTTAAGTCACAGAATAAATGGTTAATTTAAGCTGATACTTAATAACCCACATCAAGCTGGCAAGAGGTTTAAAACACACCAGGTATATTGAAAGAATGTCTAGTTGCCGAGAAAAACTATTTTTCATTTTTTTAAAGTTATTTTGAGATAAAATTTTAGAAGTACTACTCGTAGTTATTTAATTAGAACCAACATTTTCCGAACACCCTCCATAATGAATTGCGTGACGTTTTGAACAAGTCAAATTGTCATCAAAAATGAAAATGTGAATATGAATTCATTGGTAATCGAGAGAGTCAAGAGAGTTACAGGTGTTATACTTACTCTTGTCAGGATACCCAGCTCTTCTACTTCTTATGCATTTGGTCGATTTTTCCATCATTCGCCATTTTTTTTTCTAGATATTAAGTATCAGCTGATGAATTCATTTTTAAATAAATATAGGGAGGTCAAATTCTTACGTTTAAATATTTCTTCCGAATCAATTATTTACACTACGTGATTACTTTATGGCACTGTATCTCTATGTTTTAAAATTATACTAAAAAAAAAACACGTATTTTATTACTTTATATTATAAAAATTTCGCAGGTGAGAAAACAATCACCTGATTTGTATTGTATTATATAAATTAATGATGTAAAAATGTATGTCGTATCATTAAACTCCCAAGTTCATAGCTCCAAACGCTGCGCTGGTGAAGAAGTGGTGTATACCTATGTGTTAGAGAGTGAGCATGCATTGTAAGGACATAAAGGATTAAACATGAATATGAAACTCGTATTTCTTACACTGTACCTCTGTCGATAGAATCTTATTGTATATAAAATATTATTTTCAATTGACCATGCGCGTTTCCTATATGTACGTCTGTCGAAGGTCCCATGGTCATTCGCGCATCACGACTCCGTACTTCCTGATCACGCGATTTATTCCTCTGTGGTTTTTAAAAGACGAATAAGTTGCATTTCAAATGAACGTTTAAAAATATTTTCGAACTTGGTTTATGTTTTTTTTTAAGCGTTACATGGATTTATGAAAAACAAGGAGTAGACTTCCTATAACAAACGATTTTTGATATTTCTTGCAATATTTTAGCACTGAAGATGCTTTTTCGATCTCTTTAGTAGAATACCCGTTTTCAAGAAAAGTGCGACCAAGGCCTGTAGGCCTAAATTATTATGATAAAGAAATGAAAATTATATCAAAAGATGCGTTACTGAAAGGGCTATAATATTAAAAAAAATTTTAAAATAGGTAATTTTTGTTTTAATATAAAAAAAAAACGCAAATTTTTTGACATGTGTCACTTAAGACTTTTCTCAAAAACAATTTCTCAAAAACAAAAAGAGAAAAAAATAAAAAAGTTATTCTGGAGAATTTAAAGGGCTTCAAAGTTACTCGCTACGCTTGTGCGCCAAACTATGTTGTGCCTAAATAACTCTCTTTTATTCCTTGTACAACAATCTGTATTATACATCTACGTGTAGAGCTTACCAAACTAAACAAAAAGCTAACGATTACCGAGGAAAGCATGTTTACAGTTTAATTTTTTTAATCACTTTTCTTTTTCTTTGTAAGTTTTTCTATAGTTCGGTAAGCTCTACATGCTCTATAAGTTTGGACTACGTTCACTCTGGACTCCGTATACCCAATAATTTTAAAAATATTAGGAGACTCTTTCATAAGTGGTCAAATTATAGGACTATTAGTTTACCGAAGATCCCTAAAATCCGTGATAAAAAATATAAGATAATTTTTTTAGGCCATAATTTCATCGGTGCGATGCACATCGTAAACGCGAATGTGGTCCGCGGATCTGACGTAACACATCGGCGGTGATCTGCATATTGTGTGCGCGTACCCAGCCGAGCGTACAACGCATTGGTGTGATTGGCCGCGATGTTTCTATCATATTGTTCGAGCGATTTGCCCACTTCCGGTCGCCTGGTAATTTGTGAACGAATTTTTGCTTTAATCGAAACCGAATAGCCAGACAGACGGCTTGATTGTATTACTAATGAATTTTCGGGTCTTGATTACGCAAAATTCAGATTACGCAATGCAATATAGGTAATTTGCATTCATCAAACCAATGTAAATTTTGATTGCGTTCCAATTTCATTTGTTGCTGTTATTTGTATACGGATTTTACTTTGTCATTTTACAAGTTTAATTACATTAATATAGCTTTTACCTGCGGCTTATATAACGTCTCTATAACTGTGCTTTACCATTAGCGCAGCTCTACTGTACCACTTCTTCTATTTCACTTCTTGAGCTCTATTTCCATATTGATTATACGATGAGATACGAGGACATGGATGCGGCTTCACTATATTTGCAGTTCAAATGTGGTCCGCTAATTTTTGGAGTTCAATAGGTCTATTAGTCTAATTCAAAGCCGTTTGTTTGTTTTTGTGTGAATGAAATTCGGCTCATACGTAGCTATGGTCATAATCGATCTAAGTATACGCAGAGATGCATATTCATGTATTTTCACGTAATTTCACTACAATTCTATTTCAAAATGCTATTTCTCTACGAAAATCTTTATTTTTTCCTTCTTGCCTCCTTGCGAAAAATCACTGTTCTGGTTATGATGTAAAAGAAATACGAACATTTGTAATATTAGTCTGAATTACACTTTAACCAAATTAAAAGTAGTCCATATATAGTCATGTCCACCCTTTTTGTTTAGAAGGTCGTGGTTTGAATCCAAAAATCCATAACTATCACTGACTCCATTGCTCAGAGAGCACGTTAAGCCGTCGGTCGGGGGCTATCATCAGATGGCAGCCGTTAATATCCACCAACCCGCATTGGAGCAGCGTGGTGGATTAACCTCCAAGCACCCGCATCCCGAGGGGAGGCCTAAGCCCGTGCAGTGGGGCATAATGGGCTGATATAAATGAATATGGATGTATACAGTAGAGATATATAAATGACATACTATACCACAACAACCAACAAAACAAAGTTTACGGCCAGATTTCGTTCAGTCTGCTGTATAGAATCAGCCAAGCGTTACGCCTATACACACGTATATTTTTATCTTTTGATAACAATTTGAACTGTGAATCATATTATGCGGCGTATGAATGGTAAAAGTGTATAAATACTCGTAACGCTAGTTGATCGTAGGCTGCTATCTGGATAGAGATAATAGGATAGAGTATGCAAGCCAGTCCGAAATGCGGGCCTCAATAGAAACAGATAAAGAATAATTGTACCTCGAAATATACAGAACTGTATTAATTAGGATAGAACTAGGTACAGTTATTTTCCATCCTTTTTTCTCCATGGCCAACTGTCACTTATAGGGCTTTATGGAACTTGCCTACTCTAGTTATATTATCTCTATGGCTATCTGTGAGAGAAATGTGCCTATACAGCCTATAGTTTGTCATAATAATACATCGCACCTCGCGCATGCGTCTTATCTGAACTACGGTTCATTTCATTTCACTGACAAAAGGAAGTCGTTGACGCGCCCTTTCCGATATCAGCATACAATGTTCGTCGCGTACGCATCTTGCGTTTTAAACGAACTCGGTTTTTTTAAAACGTGACAGTTGACAGACTGAATATAAAAAACCGTTATGTGCGAATCGGACTGGCGCATCGAGGCTTCCTTACCACTGCACAATGACTTCACAAATATTAGTGTTATGCATTTAGCATTGCGGTTGGGCCAAAATGTTTGACGTATTATTTTTATATTTTTTTTCCGAAACTATTGATCAGTCTATAACTTTCCCTTGAAATAAAAAAAAAATTGTTCTACAATTTACTCCGTTACTTTTTTTTCAAAATTTCATTAATAAAATGTCCCTGTGACGTCATATGGACAAACGTTTATTATTTGCATTATCTAAATGTAAACAAAGTCATAATATTTTGATCGATTCACGAGGATTACAATTTCATATGACGTGGTCATTAATTAATTTTTTTGCTTTTGTTTTTTAATGTGGAAAGCAGCGAAATAAACTGAACTGTGTATATAACGTCACACAGACCATTTTAGGGTCAGATGAATTTCCCTATATAAACATGTAGCTTTGTAAAAATAAAAAATTGCTTTTAAAGGTTTTTTTTAACCTTAGTCCTTTCAATTTAAAATAAATTATTAAAAATTAAATTAATTAGATAAATAATATAATAGCCTCCCCTAACCCCGGGAGAGGCCTAAGCCCCTGCAGTGGGGTAAAAATGGGCTGATGAAGTGAAGTGAAATAATATAATTTATATTTATTTATAACTTCATAATTTTGCGTCAAGCCCATTAAGATATAAGTGTGCAAAATTATTATTTTTTGAGTTTGCTCTATTATAAATGAAAGTTTTCTTTTTTTTTTGCATTTCTTGCCAAATTTCATGATTCTAGGTCAACACGAATTACCCTATAGGTATTGATTTAATTGCGAGTGGCAAAATATGCGGCATAAATGGCCCTATTTTTTATTGGGCTTACTTAGAAGCTTCATTTTTTACAGCTCCAAGGAACCGTAAACTATACAAGGGACCGCACTCGATATTAATTTCAACTTGATAGCTCCAAGCATGCTTGAGAAAAAGGGTTTTGACAGACAGCCAGATAGACAACGAAGTGATCATATAAGGGTTCTATTTTTTCCTTTTACGTACGGAACACCAAAAAATAATTTCAACGAGAAGAACTATTCTAACTTGGTTTAAACTATGTTTAAACTCAAAAAAACAACGGACATGTAATGAATTATACTTAAAAAGAGTGCAACGAACTATTCGTATTTTTTTATTCCATTAGTTTCCTAGTTTTATTTTAAATTACAAAAATTATTATTTTTTAGAATCACTGTTTTAGAAATATTGTTTTTTAAATAGATTAAAATGGATGGTATAAACGCTTTAAATTAAAAGATAGATTTAGGCATAAAAAAAATCACGCCCTGAACGTGCAATTATAGAGAATCACTGGCATCACAATAAGAAAAATACGAAACTAATTTAAAAAAATACAACTAAATTGCTGTTTCTACTTAGCGAAATAGTTTTTTGGGGTCCAAATAGGTAGTATTTGAAATAGTCGCTCTCATCATAAAAGCAACCAAGTGGTTTTATTGAACACAATACGTTAAATTGAACCATAACATATTGGTGATATTGGTCATAGGCGTCATAGGAATAATAGTTCTCTGCTAGAATCGTCCGACGCTCACGTCACGGGACACTGTCTTGATTTGGCGGGAAGGTCGACTGGCATATTCAATCAATCAATCATGGCCATAATAAGTCAGATCTGTCGTGTTACAGACTGATTGAAAAGGAAGATGGCTCATGACAACTGTTTATTGGACGCGTCTAGAGTCAGGTCCACACTAACGTGTTATGTAACGTGTTATGCAATTGTAGTCATACAATGAATGCTAAAATAATTAACGACATTTAAAAGTCAGTGTGGTTTAGGCGAATACAAGGTGTGGGATTGGTATGGATTGCCAAAAACTGCTTCCGAAAATGAGGGTCGACCTAACTCAACAAATCGGATGGTGTCGCCGATCGTTTTGTTTTGTCGCCATTGCTGTTTTTTTTTTGTTTATGTTTGTTCTTTTACTATCTCTGTATAATATTTGCTTTTATGGGTATGTACTTACAATGCATATGGAACATGTTGAACAACTTTATCGATCGTTTTATAATAGGATCATGAGCCTAAGAATACCCGGACGTAGCATCGCGAACTAACTACTGAAGCACCCCTAGTAAGTCAGCTGACTACGTATGCACGCGTCGATTTGAACACATTCATAGTAGGTAAGTCTACTAACCGCCACTACGCTGCGAAGTTACACTCACACATACTTACGCGACCGCCATTGTGGTACTTCATTGTTTTTTTCAATGACAGAGAGTTTAAAGTTTTTATTACATCTGTGACTAGGTACTATAGGTAGTAGTCAAGTTTGTAAATTTTCATACAACGGTAACTGTACGTGACGATATTGATATATGATAGGTACCTACTCATCGATAACGAAATATGTCGCTCTGTGAAAATGTGCATCATACACTTCGACGGACTATGCGGGCTTTGAAATCGCAGATTTTCCATCAAATCTGCGAAATACATTACAAAATTTTTAGTTATGGTAAGAATGTTTTCGCTATCTTGTCATTTCTTTAATTAAAAAATCGGTTGACCCTGCAGGCCATCCCTGAAACTTCCCGCTATTTTCGAGTTCAAATCGCTCGAAAATTAGAAAGCTAAAACAAAACGTGCAAAACGCGTTGTTCGATTTTAATGAAATTCACGGGATTATATGTAATTTTGTAGGCACAAAATTTTTGTACAAAATCAAAAATCGATTGATCTTAAAATCACAATGTTATGTTAAAAAACACGTTTTCGGAAATTTGTGAACTACGATATCTTTTGAACGCGTCGTTCGATTTTGATATTTTTGGCGGCATTCGACGCAGTTTTTTATGTTCAAAAAATGTATGTAAAGTTTCAAGTAGATCGGTTGGAAAATCTCAGAAAAAAACGTTAAAAAAATTTTTTGAAGTAATTTTTTTAATATTTTGAAACAGCTCGATCGATTGACTTCAAAATCTAATCAGATCTAAGTCTTAATGAACTCTTTTAAACGCCGTATCGCGGGATTTAATCGGTCTAATATAGAGTAAATAATGTCCCATATCGACTACCTAGTCAACTTTTGATTAGTGTCATGTATTTGTGACAGTCATAAGATTAAGACAAATCGATTGTCGTAAGAACCATCCAAATCGACCCACGGGCTTTGTCTCTAAAACGCCACAAAGGCTCAAACATACATGTTATATATTTATTTATTTTTTATTTTATTTTTTTATTTATTTATTTATTTCTCATATCTAAAATACTATATAATAGTACAGCTAATTGTGGGAGTCTGGAGCCTAAACTAGGTCGAACCTGTTCTTATAGGTCTCCAGACCCCGTGACTTATTAGTTTAAACTATTTTGAACTTAAAATGTTTTAATATATAAAAGTTAAAAAGAAAGAGTTAGGTAGTATTTGGGAGTGTATGTATGGGAATTAGTGTCATTGAGAGTTTGCGTCTGAATGTAGAGTGATAGTGTGAGTGAGTGAATGGTTAATGTGATGTTACTTAGTGTATATACTGCATATATGCGTACCTATATTGCATGCATGAATAATTGTATTTATTATTTATTGTATCAAATAGAAATAAAACTAATGTTATATATAGACTGATGAATACATTACTTCTGCTTTGCGTCGCGTAGTCGGGTAAAATAACTGAAATTTTCAAGTCACAATAATTTAAAATTACATTTCGTCTACTCCACAAAATCAAAACGTGCCTTTATGAAACGTTATGATAAAAATATCAAAACCACAATTGAATCGAAATTTCGATTGTGTAGTTGAGGTTATTGCATTAACGACTGTGGTACCTACATAAGCAACATAAATGCAGCATTCAAAGTTTAGAGAAAGTGCAGCGTTGCATCACGTACGCTATTGAACACATCTATAGTATTATCTCTATGTTTTATTTATACAAATGTTACGTAATTATTAGCGTTGAATACAGAACTATGTTATGCGCCTACTTGATTAATTCATTAGTAGGTTAAGTTTTGAATGAGAGTCGAAGTTTCATTATTGTTCTAAGTACCTATAAATTCGACTTTAAAATTATCTGAATTTCATGACCACAGATTTAATAAAAACTCTAGAGACTCCCTCTCACTGAACAACCAATGAAGCACTGTAATGGCGGCCGCGAAAGTATGTATGTGGAACTTCGCTACGTACTGGTGATCGGTAGACTTACTGTAGCATGCGTGTATTCAAGTTTACGTGTACCTAGCATGCTGTCTTACTAGGGGTGCATCAGGAGTTAGGTTGCGATGCTACGTCCAGGTATTCCTAGGTTCATGGCCATGGCATGTATATAAAACATAAAATCAATAGACTATAACCTTAATGTTTGTGTAATTAATAATAAACCTTTATTAGTCTATTCTTTGACTGAAATACTTTGTTTATTACAACGAAATAATGTCATGGGCTTCTGGACTAAATCAATATTTAATAATCTTACTTTTAGTCTAACTCAGACAGAAAATCTTTTAAGCATATAACGCGTGTCAAGGCACTTAAGACTCATTGAAAACCGACTAAGTGAGAGTTGGGGTGTTCCGTAGCATGCACTACAAGCAATTACTATATTTATAATCACTAAATATACAAAAATATTGTTGCTATATCAGCCCAGTAGACCAGGGACAAGTCTATTTTCGGGATGAGGGTGCATGGAGCTTATTCCACCACGCTGGTTCAGTGCGGCTTGGTGGATTTTAACGACTTCCCGAGCACAGCACAGAGTGAGTGATAGTTAGTTGTGTTCTTATAAGTCAGAAAATGTCGTGGTAACCCAAGCGCAGCGAACCTGTTTCAAATTTACAAGACTGTGGGGCCGTGGTTCGAATCCGGACGTGTACCAATGAGTTTTTCCGACTTAATTACATAAGTATCACTGACTCCGTGCTTCGGAGAGCACGATAAGCAGTCGGTCCCGGACGCTGTCAATAGATGGCGGTCGTTACAATCCCCGACCCGCAGTAGAGTAGCGTGGTGGATTTAAACTCTAAACCCCCTCCCCCTCACCTTGGGGGAAGTCTAAGCCCCTGCAGTGGGGTAAAATGGGCTGATGATGATGATATATTTACATTAGTTTTAAAGATTATTGTTAATAACGAATTATGGACCTTAGCTGAAATAATTGTTTATTTATTTATCAAAACGCACACGCATCGGAATGTCAAGGCCAATAGTTTTTATTTTTAAGTTATTTCAATTTGGTCACTGCTATTTCGTAATTTATTTCAAAATGGCGACACAGAGCGATGTCGAGAACTGGTTTCGACTTCAAGTGCAATGACCGACAAAACTCTGGTCATCAAAGTCACCGAACACTTCCAATTTCTATTTGACAGTGATTTGGTAGATTTTGACAGTTATCGACAGGTTTTTAAGGAGAAAGTATTTGCACACCGACGTTGTCGACAAGTTCTAAACTAGATAGGCAACATAAAATAATGTCCTTACGCAACTTTCGTTATAGGCCGAAAACTTATAATTATATCATTCACCAGATATATTCATAGGATTAATAGAGAGGAAACAGTTAAATTTCGCCGGTTTTTGAAGTAAAACTTCTTTAGGCGCGACTAGGGGGTAACTCAGATTTTTTTTCTGACGGAAGTGACGCTTATTATAGTCTGTGTAGTTGCAAACTTATAAAGTATTTTAATTACTGATAAGATCTAAAATAAATTGAACGTGTTAAATAATAATTTTTAGCATTAAAAATAAGATTTGATGTTTCAAGAGGTATCAAATATTACAATTTAAAATAAAAAGCACATTTACGTATTTGTTTTTCGATGGTTTTTCGAGTGAAGACAGCGCCATCTCTGTCAATATGGATAAAACTCAACTGATTGTCACTCAACGTTCCGTGTCACGATCATAACTTCTAAAAATATAGTTCTAAATACGCGTTTAAAAAATATATAAAGTACTAAAACGATTGAATTAAAATTTTTTGTGTTATTTAGTAACGTTACTATCAAATTTTGTTATAAATTATATTCTATTAATTTTTCGTTTATAAAAAAAATCTTGTTAAAACGTACTAATATTCCAATAACGAAACGCAAAGATAACAAGGTTACATTGACATGTGCTGATCTAACCTTCAATTTTCTACTCTCAATTATTTTATTTAACAAATGAAAATATTTATAAAATGTGAACGTGATATTAATGATTTTAAATAGAATATAAAACGAAATAGTGAATACTAAATAAAATGGCAAAGCTCCAGGAACATTTTACTCTTTCATCAATAAATAATAATAAAAGTAAAAATCAAGTACCCGATAATAACTTGACCTGTAAAAAACGTAAGTGTTCATTTTTCAATGTAATGAATCAGAAACCAATGTATATGTAGGGGAGACTGGGGACACTTGATCCCCCACTTTAATTTGGTGACCTCATGTCTATATTTTTTAATAGAAATAACTTATTTCATGACTAAACAATGCATAATTATGCCATCTATCAACTATATAAAGATAATTTTTTGGATTGCACCACATATGTAAAAGCTATTCAACTAAAACTGATGAATGGTGTTTGTACCAAGTGTCACACATATAAGGGAGACATGATCCACCTAGTTGGATGACTTGATCCTGGGAGGAACAAGTCTCCCATACCATGGGAGATATGATTCAGTTTGATAAAATAAGGGAGGATCTTGTGTCCCATAGCAAGGGACACATGGTGTGATTTTAAAATTAAATGAGTATTTCTTAATTGTAACTTTATTTTTATCAGTCGTTTTAAACATTACACTATCACTAGCATGAAAAGGTTTGTCAATTTCTTTTAAGAGATCAATTGAAATATTATAGTGTCACTATTTTAATCAGTTTCAAAAAAGATTCAACTGTTGTCAGTCTAAAAAATAAATATGGAAACCAAAAAACACTTTCAAACACTTAACTGGATGTTCTTTATCAAGACTTATAAAAAACTTATTTTTCTATTTTAAACTCAAATGAACCCAAATGAACGGAAATTCAAATGAACCCAAACGTTTAGAGCAAAAGAACTCGTGGCATCGTGGTTAACTGAAAAAAGATAATTTTACTTTAATTCTTGTATTGCAAATTAGGTAAATTATTAACTAATAAATCCTGTTTTTTACATGTTTTTATGAGAGACTTGATAAAAGGATCAAGTCTCCTTTAAAAAAATGTACCAAGTCTCCCATATTACATTAGGTTAATAAATCTTTTGTAAGTACACAATATATTTAAGATGATAGCTGTTGTTAAATAAAACATGTGATTAACCAAGTTTTTTACAAAATAAAAATGTCTCGAATGCCAATCTGCACTATTTAGTAATAAATAATAGCCTGCAAAAACTCACCAAAAATATCTTGCCCCGCCACAGAACCTATGAAGACTTACTACTTTTGAACGTCAAATAATTACATCTGATTCTAATAAAAAGTTTGCCTGTACCATAGGCAAAAATTGCTGTCAGCTTAAATAAATAAATAAAAATAAATTAAGTAAAATTTTCATAAATTGAATATACCATGTGCCCCACACGGATCTAGTGTCCCCAGTATAATGACATACATTAATTTTTCTTGTACATACATTTATTTTAACTTTTTAAGAATACTTATCAAAAATAATAATTATTTACTTAACAGGTCAAAGGGCTCTTACAGGAGTGGAAAGATCAAAATTGTGGTATCAGAGAAAGAAACTTAAGGAAATGAATTTATTAAATCCTTTGCGTTACCCAATACAAACGACCCAACTCAACTGCTGGTGGAGTAGCTGTATATCATTCATCTACAGATACACTGAATAATGGAACACCAATTTAAAACATTTCACCAACTATATTATCACAAATTTCCGATGAGGTTTCACAAATTGGTGACATCGCCTTGGTTCGATGTGTTAATATGAATGACCAACCTGTGATTATCGTTGTTCTTTACATTTCTAAAAATACTAGCCTGAAAAATATAAAATTCATTCATCAGCAATTACTTCACTTCACAATTGAAGGTTCTCGACTTTTAAATAGTAATTATCATGAATTACCGATGATTCTAACTGGAGATTTTAATATTAATTTTCGCTCTCAGGAATCTCAGCCGTTAGTTGATTTTTTAGAAGAAAAATTTGGTTTATCTATGAATACTTCTCGACTTCAATCAACAACGCGTTTCGGTACAACGATAGATGCTGTATTTTCAAGAAAAGTAGCAAATTTAGAGAGTAAAATTTATGTTTCACATTATAGTTACCACAAACCTATAATTTCATACATAAGAAATTATGATGACATTCAAGTACCTGTTTCGAATGAATAATTTAATATTAATATAACATTTGAATAATCTTTGTAAAGCACATGAATAATAAAAATAATTAAATTATAATATGATATTTATTATTTAAGTTAATATTTAATCATTTCAGTGATATATGCCGTCAACGCCAAAGAAAGATTGAAGTTTGACTTCAATCGCGCGTAAAGGTTACACGCACACACAATTTTTTTCGATAGTTTACTTTCTAAAGTGTTATCTTGTTACGACCGGATTGTTTTTTATTTTAAGATTTACAATAGTAATTACTACTAAGTGAAATCGAAAGGGAAAATTGACTTTATCGATTTCGTGAAATTAAATTAAAATGAACTTTGTAAACAGGTAAGTATCAAAGATTTACTTAAGATAGATTCATTTAATTTTTCACAATAGAATAAATACAAAAAATAAATGCTATGAGAGTATGAAAAGCTGACTTTCAGACCGTCCTTTAAACACTCTAATTTTTTAGATCATTTAGGTACGTTCTCTAAAACTACTCAAAAATCAGGCCATATTTTGAAATTTAAAAAAACTTTTGCCATAACTTAAGTGATTCAAAATATCTATCAGTCAAACATGAAATTACATCTAAAGAGTATTACTTTATACCATAACTCTAATACAGTGTTAGTTACGCAGTATTATATTCTTATTGTTTGTAATATTTAGTCGCCGATTAATTTCCTGTCTATAGTTCTGTTTAACTTTTTTTGGAACAGATAAGGTAGCCTACCTTATCTAGGTACTTAACTTACCAAAGATAGCAATGTCAACCTTCTATCAACCTCATCAATTTTTGTCTGTCTGTCCGCCACAGGAAAAATCGTGTTAACAATAAAAGCCGGGAAAATTTAGCCATGTAATTGTATTCACATCCGCAAACTATCTACACCTACAATGAACGTTTTCATAACATACTGACAATATTTTATTACTGTTTTCCCGAATAACGGTATAATTTAACGAACGAACATTGTTCCGATGTGAATCATTTCAATTTTAAACGAACCCGTCACGCGTTTACTAAAAACGCGAGATAAATAAAGTACTTACGTGTTAATACTGGTACGTAGTTTCCTATGTATGTATCCCTATCGACTATTATTAGTATTGTTTGAACCGCAATGATAAATAATGAACTCTTGGAAAAGGTTTAAGGCAAAGAGAACTTCGACACAATAGAAACCAGAATGAGGAAAGATGGTAGAAAAGTATTGATAAATTGTATTAAAGGAAGACTACATTAAAATATTTGATTAAAACATCAGAGGGAAATATAGAAAACAGAGGAGAAGAAAAGAAGAACCAAAGAGAAGGCTCTAATTTCAATAAAATAAAAGCTTTGTTGCAACGTTTTGTTGTATAAAAAGCGCAGTAGCAGAAATTCTTGTTTATTATCCAATTTAAACATAGATTTCATAAACCTATTGAGAGATGAAATTCAGATTTATTGAGATACAATGTCGGCAAACGTTAACTTCTCAATTCGATAAATAACTGTGTAAAGAAATAATGTATTAAGTTTACTTCTCTTCATGAAGTTATTTTTGGATTGACTATAAACTAAAACCATAATATTACAAATCTAAATTAATTAAAAACGAAAGCTTACGAATATAAACTTAAAATCAAATTAATAATAAAAATAGAAATTTAACAGATATTCTAAATAATCAATATAAGACAATAATAATAGTATCTATTATAAAATCTATATTATATAAAATATGTCATGATAGCCGAGTGGTGGTGAACCCGCTTCTTGTTTAGAAGGCCGTGGTTCGAACCCCAGGGCATGTATCAATAAGGTTTTTTCTAGAGCAGCGTGGTTGATTGAGCTCCAAGCCTCCTCATCCCGAGGGGAGACCTAACCCCCTGCATTGGGGCATTAATGGGCTAATGGTATGGTATACTATATAAAATTTAAATAACTAAGAATAACCATTCCCTGTCGAAGTCGGCGCAAAGGTCTACATAACGCTCGCGGCATTACCGCTTTGGATCGCTATGGTGAGCCTTTGCGCCAAAAACAAACCAAAGAGGCGAACGATGCTCTTAATCAAATTTTTGGCCTCGACGCTCCAACAGCCCTTCTTCGCCATGGCAATAAAAACGAAGATATAGGATTGTTCCAAGATTTAAATTTATTGTTTTATTTTGAAACCGTTAAAACTAAACCTTTGCGCAGCGTCTTCAGCGATATTTTGGCGCTGCGTGAAGTGTTTTCTAAATTAAACCGATGGCTTTTTACTGATGTACTATACTGACTGTACTGCCTGTCTGCTTAACTACTTCCCACTTCCCACTCGAATACATACAATCGCAACATAATGTCTCTATGATAATGTCAGTCCACAGATGTCAGTCAGTGTGGCGAGAGCGCGGGTGTGGTATGGACGTATTGCGCGTGTGGTGCCCAACCGAAATATAAAATTTTATGTCTATAAAAGAAGTGGCATAAATTGTGCATTTGTGGTGAAATTCAAGTTTTGGCTTTCGTTTGTTTAGCATTCAGGTATGTGAGTTGTGTTATTTTTTTAAAGATTTATTTTATTAACCATGAATTATCCTAAAATTGAAAGTACCTTCCTTCAATAACATTTTTTTTTTAATTCCTTCTCCAATTTCTCCTTGTGGTCATTATAAATTATTTTAAATGCAACAATTCAAATCGTCCAATACACTTTTTTGATTTGATAAGAGATTTTTTATTTTTAAACCTTTATTAATAAAATGTTTTCAATGTAATATGTTTCTCAATATTAGTCATTGCTTGCGTTGGTTTGGTGCTTTGAAATTCTTTAAAATAAATAATCAAACTGATTGGATCAACCAGTTAGCTTTTTGTCTGACCTGCTTATGGTGGTAGTGCTGTGTGCTTTGGCTCTAAAGATATATGCACCTCCGATATTACACAACCATCGCTTTTGTATGACATTTTATCTAGATTTATTAATTACCGAATTCCATCAAATAATAACAATATTATCATGGACATCTTACAGAGCGCCATAAAGTCCCAAAGTAAACAAGTATTATGCTTGTATTATGGGGTAATAGACAACTGATATCCATACTTAAATTGTCTTCATAATATATACAATAATATATACATAATATATACTTTTACACCCAGACACGGAACAAATAGACATGTTCGTGCACACAAATATTTGTACCGGGCGGGAATCGAACCCGTGACCTTCGATTCTGTAGTTAGGGTCTCAAACTACTCGCCCAATCGATCAGGTAAAGACACCATAGTTTACATTTTAAGAGTTCTGTATTTGTGTGTGAAAGTTTGGAAGGTCTTGAGTTGAGTATATACGAGTATCTACTGAAATTAGTCAAAGGTCATTCAGGTCTCGTGTGATTAGAGATAAAAATTGTCTGGTCTTGTTACAAATTTTTATCATTCCAAAATGAAATTACACTGACTTAACTGACAAACTCAAAATTCAAGGATTTAAAATTAAAGAACAATACGTACCCATATTGCTTAAAATTTTCGTAAAACAACTTTTGGGGTAATATCGTTGTATAATATGATACACGATATTTTCACCGACTGTGAACCGATTTTTTTTTTTTGAATAGGCTATATCTCGCGGTTGGTCCCATTTTAATTTGAGGGAAACATATTCCACCTCTAAGGATACAATCCACTGTACTCAGGGTTGTGGCCACCGACTTATAAATGGTGGCTGCGGCCAAGTAACTTACCCGCAAATTATTACATTTCTTTCCCATTTTCTTCGGCAATTTTATTTTGTTCGGAAACATACAGGAAAACATCTTCTTTTGGTTATTATATAACTTCTTTTAAACGGCGCTGTTTAATTTGAGCGCGTTTAAAATCCCTATTTATACTAAACACCCTACTTATACTATACAAACAATATTATTTTTAACTTTTTAGTTTAAGTTTGTATATATAGTATAGGCGTAAATTGAAAGGAAACTATATTATAAGTACCTATTTTGTTTGTGCTTGAAACCTGGGCGATTTCTAGTTTATTATCTTATAAAAAGAAATTATAAAAATTGTTAAATCTGTGAAAGCTTTACTTAAGAGGCCTTGTAAGTTGACAGTCGTCGACAAAGCATTCGAGCCCGATTGGACGCTGCGAGCGTGTACATAGGTTAATAAGGCAATTTTCGAAATTTTATTACAGACAAATTTGCAAACAAAAATAAATATAAAAATAGTATTTGGGAGATAACACCTCAAAATTTTTATTTTTATAGATTTTCATAGTATTTTCATTAAACTGTAACGCGTAGACGACGATTTTGCGCACGACTTTTTTGCATCTATTTAGCACGGAACACATTTTTTTACAGTACTAATTAAATAAATTTTAAGATAATTTTTTGTACACTTACAAATATACTATATGCCTCGTACGTACGGTTTTTGCGTGATTGGTATTCTCTACCAGTTTTCTAAAAAAAACCCTGAAAAATCTGTTGTATCGTGCTTACTCAAAAACGTATGTTTGAATTAGTTTTTTAAATTATTTATATTATGTTCTTATCCAAATGAAATTTTGTAGGCTTACTAGATAAATAGGTAATATATGACTATGCATTAAAAAAATATTGAATATCTTAATGCTTATTGAGAAATTTTACCTGAAAAAATAGTGTATTTTTCGGTTTTCAGATCCCGAAATCAGTAGAGAGCCATTAAAAATTTCTAAAAAATTCGGTGTTTCATTATATTCTAAATGAAAAAAGAAATGATGGTATTATTTAGTAACACACCTTTTGTTTTACGTCCTCCTCTGTTTAATCTTGCTATAGTTAGATGTGTCACCTGATTTGCACATAAATGATTGACATAATCTTATCTGCTCCTGTTCGTATCACAAACAATAAATAACGCGCACTGAAAAACACAGTCAAATTGTTGCATGTTTTGTATACTGAGATGTGTACCAGTTTTATTAAACCCTACTTAAAAAACCGTCCAAGTGCCACTCGAACTAGCACGCGAAGGGTTCCGTACCTCCTTTAAATATAAAAAAAAACACGTTTCTCGTATGAAGACTTCCCTTTATTTTTTTTACTTTATTTTATTTTATTATTTGTTGTTATACTGGCCATAATAGTACATACTTCATTATTCCAAGTCCCGTACAAGAAATGTGTTTTTTTTTTTATATATATTGTACGGTGGTACAGAACTCCTCTTGTGCAAGTCCTGATCGCAAAAATGAAAACATTTTAACTTAAATGGAATGCCCGATACAGATAATCGCACGATAATCGTTCGGAAAACGACTCACAAGTTACAATAATAATTATAATCTAATCTTATCACGAACGTATTATGTGTTAATCCTCTCACCAGGTTTCCTTACTTCGGAACAAGGAAATGAAACGCAATTTTTTTACTATCTCATCATATTCCCCGTAATATTATGTGTCAACTTGTATCTTATGCGTTCAAAATGAAAATGAGTTACACGCACACATGCATTCGGCTGAATGTAGCTCAAACTTACAAAGCTTACCAAACTGAACAAAAAATTTCAATTGAGTAGTTGGTGCAAACTAACGGTTAACGAGATAAACCTGTTTCACATATTGAATAATTTTTTAAAACTTTTTATTTAGTTTGGTAAGCTCTATAAATTTGGACTACGTTCAGCCAAACACCTGTTATAGTAATTAATATTCAAATTAATTTAATTACATTATTTACACTATCATATCACACAAAACTGCATTTTATTCATATTATCGAACTGGAACGGGCAACTACGTACAGCTCGTCCATTCGCCGATCCTAACGATACTTACCGAATTTATCGATTTATATAATATCAGTGTGCTTCTGTAATAAATCTCCTAGAAAAGACATTCAAAACAGCCAGTTTTTAGTCTTTATGGTAGTATATAAATGTCATGAAAATGTAATTTATAACCGAATTTTCCCACCGTATCCTACTCAAACAAGAAATTTATCATGCAGCGATATAATGAATTCGTCAAAATTAACACTCCGTCGACCTTCATGTAAGCGCTTCAGATGTATTTTTCGGTCAGGGGCATTAGTTAATTACAAAACGCGTTAAGTAATCAAATATATAAACTAGATATTACTTTTCATAATGGTAAAGCTAATGAAATCCAAGTTAAAATTAATAAGGTCTAACAACTTACATACAGTAACATTGAAAGATATTATTTATAAGGAAGAATCATTAATGTTTTATTTTAATTAATAATTTAGTTAAGTTTAATTAATATTGGCTGTTACTGATGAGCAATGTGGTGATAAATTCTAATAAAATTTAATTAATTGAATTCACGCTCCCCAATTTTTCTGACTTAAGTTCATTAACTATCACTGACTCCGTGCCTTGGAAAGCACGTTAAGCAGTCGGTCCCGGTTGCTATCAATAGATGGCTGTCGTTACGATTCGCCAATCCGCATTGGAGCAGCGTGGTGAATTTAAGCTCCATACCCCCTCATCTTGAGGGGAGGCTTAAGCCCCTGCAGTGGGGTATAAAAAGGGCTGATGGAATGAAAAACATGGAAAGTTTTAGACATGTTGTTGCAACCCTTCCAATAACGTTGATCTAAATCCTGTCAAAGCGATAAACTAGGAGTTACAGTAGATTCAAAACTTATATCGGTGTCACAAATAAGAGCATTCGCCGGTAAATAGGAGTTGAGTGGCAAAATAAATCAGACAGTATACAAATGTGGAGGCAATCCGCCTTAACTGCAGTCACTTCCACATATAATATTCAATGGAATTCTTCTGTGGGGTGATGCTGGTGATGTTCATCATCATCATCATCATCATCAGCCCATTTTTTACCCCACTGCAGGGGCTTAGGCCTCCCCCAAGGTGAGGAGGGGGGCTCGGAGCTTAAGTCCACCACGCTGCTCCACTGCGGGTTGTTGGTGATGTTCAGAAAATGTTTATTTTGCAAAAAAGAGCCATTTGTTGTACATATCATTTGAACTTGGTATTCTTGCCCTTGCTTCACAATATGCTATTTTTGAAAATATATACCTATATAAGTAAGAAAGAATCTCTACCTTTATTTGAAAAATAGTGATAAACACGATGTATTAATTACAAGGAATAAAAGCAAATCAGCAATACCGCGTTTTCTTTTAGAAAAAGTTAGCTCTTTTGTGAGGAAATTTATGCACAAGTATAACGAAATTCCTGACGACATTTTGGCCAAGTCATTGAGCAACTTCAACTTAGCACCAGAGGACAATTTGATTGAAGTAAAGCGTATTGTACTTTTAGTGATTATTTAAAAATCTTGATGGTTGTAGATTCTCTTTCGGTCTAATTTCCAAAGCTGTCTGCTGAAAATCGTGTATGGTTGAGTTGTTGATCGACTATTTAAAAAAAGTTTTTTAAGTTAGTTAAAAAAAGTTGTGGTTCGAATCCAAGAACCCGGCATTTAACAATGAGTTTTTTCTGACTTATGTACATAATCATCACTGACTTCGTGCCTCGGAGAGCACGTAAAGCGTTTCAGTCCCGGTTGCCGTCACCAGATGCCAGTCGGTGAAATCCGCCAACCTGCACTGGAGCAGCGTGGTGAATTAAGCCTGATATTATGATATGATGAAAGCGAGCTAAGCGGAGCGGAGCGACGAGTCACCAAAATGCTCTATATTTTTCTTCGCATTTCCGTTCCGAAATATTTATTGCATGAGGTTCCTACACCCTTTTTCTATAAGCCCGATTAAACATTTTTAATTTTTCATCAGGCAACATTCTAAAGCGCTACCTTCTTTCCCCTTAACTCTTTATTATTCGTGTACTACTTTATCATTTTTATATTGTACAGTAATAAGTGTCTTTATTAATGCATTTTATATATTTTTGAAAAAATACAAACTTTTGACGTTCTTGGCGCTTTTTCTCAATAATGCCTATCATTTTCCTAAGCATCAGTAGACTCAACTTTTTATTTTACGGACGAATATAAATTCCTTTATTTTATAGGACCTATGCACGTGATAAATTATTTGAATTTGAAAATTTGAATGAATCTGTTTATCCAAATACGTTTATTTAGATGTAGTTTTGTCAAAATATATTTTGTCTCTTTTTTTCAACTCAAATGTCACAATGAGAAGATAAGGACAAAACGTATTTTGACTAAACTGGGTTCAAATCATCGTTTCTGAATCGGATAGCTAGTATTTGCCGTTCTAGGAAAAGGTGTGAGTATGTATAGTATGCATTGACATATATGGTACGTATGTATACAGAAGGTATGCAAATAAGGTCTAGCAATATTTCTTTTATGTTGAATCGGCGCGTTGATATTTTAAAAGATCATAAACGAACTAGGCTGAAGTTCAGAACAGCCATAGTTCTTATCTCGAAACAAAAATATTGCAACTGAGGCGTTATTGCACCATGAAAGTTACACTCTTGTTTATGGTAATATATGCAAACAGCGTTAGACACAGAAAGGATTTGCAATATTTTGTTAAGTTAATTTAACTCTATGGCAATGTCTTTTGACATACGAAGTAGAAGTTTTTTAAGTAAAATTAAATACGAAACAACAATGTGAAAATTTAATTTTGGTGTGCCTTTTGAAAGAACCTTTTTCGACTATTTTCCTAGTAATTTTTTTTCCCTACCACAAAGAACTTTCTCAAGGTGAAGTTTCACATTTTGTGAATGTCAGCTATTTGTCATCGTTCATTACTATTGAAATGTCTCATTAAAATGCACAAAACTATAGGCTGTAGTGTAACGACCTTTGCCCGTTAAATATAGAAAATTACAATAATTTATCGTCGCATTGTGTTACATAATGAGAGCATGGATGTACATAGTGACAACGCGTTATGACTACAAAAATATGAGCAAAAAAATACGCCACAGACCAAATATACACCACTTCATAACTATGACTGTCTGCCATTTTGTATGTAGTGACATGATCCCGTTGCTGTAGAAATTTTGGGACTTCTGATCAAAAAAACGCGACAAGTTGTTTTAGCAATCCTCTCTTGATGTTAACCTGATACTGTGTAACGAATTCTGAAGAAACCGAAACAGGTGGAAATCTGAAGGTGCAAGATCAGGGCTATATGGCAGATGCATTTACACCTCCCAGCCCAGCCAAACTCTCTTAATTTTTTTCTGAGTGACTAAAGATGTGTGAGGTCTAGCGTTATCGTGATGAAAGACCACACCTTTTCTATTGATTAATTCCGGCCGCTTTCTTTTTAGATTGGTTTATATTCTCAAAAAAAAAATGAGAAATTATTTGTTAAAAATTTTGGTCCAAGCCCATTAATACACGTCGTGGGCAAATTTTGCCATTCTTCTTTAGCGTTGGCAACATTTTCTTACAAATGAATCATTCATTGTCTTCAGTTATTTAAAAATCCTCGTTATAACGGTATCTGTTTACCAAACACGGTTCGTTCCACGATTCCTGACACAATACATTCGACATCGTTTCTGCTTTCCCAGAAGCTGTTTACATAACTCCCGTTCGTCTCTGTAGCAATGTGGTGACGGAACGCAATACGTCACATTTTTGGCGGGAAATACACGACTTGAATGTATAATGTCCAGGATGTAGGTATGTATTTGCATCCGCAGAGAAAAGTAATTAGGTAATACGTTACACGCTGTTGACTACGTGTTAAACATAATATAAAAGCGGCTTAAATCGTTAAGGCGAGGTCCTTCCAAAATTTAAGTTTTGTAACTGGTTTTTCAAAAATTAAAATTGGATGCAAATGTTCTGAAAAATATACATTTTCTTAGCTGAATCTTTCTTACCATGGGTGTTCATAGAGATACCAAAAATATACACACACCAATTGATGTTTCGAAATATTCGCTGTGGAATCGATTTTTTTGTGAAAATTCCGTGTGAAATTCGTACTGGAAAAGCAAATGAAAATCTGAAATTACATTACTTGTGTATTTTAACAAAATGTTTGTTTAAAACGATGATAGTGACATATGGCCAGTATAACAACTGAGTCATCACTTTTTGAAGTATAAGGCGCTCTAATCTTGATTATTATGCCATATAAGGTATTTAAATACCTAAACAAAGTGTTTATAGGTAGTTCATTTAATTAGTGAACTATTACGGATGCGATGTATCTAGAACCAAATGTGCAATTTTCCTCTACCCGGTCAGTCCCCAGGTGTAGAATTCGCAAGATGTAAGGATGGAAGATGCAACATTATAGTTCCTTTCATATTATATGTATATAGATAAGAATTTTAAATGTTGCCATAACACAAAAAAACCTTTGTAATAGAACATGAACGAAAGACGAACAAATCTTTCAAGAATAACAATATATATACTGAATTTTTCCTGTGGGACTAATTTTCTACAGATGAATAAAGTATAGCACACTAACACCATAAAGCAAGTCGATGTGGTCGTTGACCTTGCTAGATCTAGATTATTGTGCTGATCACTGCCGCAGCATACATCCGTCGCCGTATAGAGACATGTAAACCATAAATAGGCGTCATTTCGAAAATTCAATTTTACCTACAGTAATCACTAAATCAGAATCATTTATGTAGGAAAAATCGATTCTTGTCTACGTCTACCGACGTACATAGATTTTAATTTATGAAAGGAACACATTTCAGAAAATAGAAACGACGTGCCCGAGTTATTACAAATAGGAAATTTAAATATTTGACCAAGATGACTTATTGGGCAACTGTCGTTTGAGTATTCGGAAGCATGTCTGAAGTAATGAATAGTTTTTTTTTTTTTGGAATTCAAATCACGTGTTTTACGTAACAGTTACGAGACCGTGTCTTCGCACGTGCGATGTTTACATAGTTGACAATGAATAACAATGGAGTAGCTAGTATTTTTAAGGTTCCATACCCAAAGGGCACTAAGAGGAATCCTAATACTAAGGTTCGCTGCCCGTCCATCCGTCCACCCGTTTGTCAAAGGGCTGTATCATCTAAACCGTATGTATTACTATGATCGCTATAATAAAAAATAATAAAAATGAATTAAACTTAAAAATTAAAGGGGTCCCCATACAAGAACCGTGTTTTTTCGACGTATTTGGTGATTGGTGATTGTGATATAATAGCTTACACTTAAAATTTTCACAGAATATGTATTATTGTGGGTGCTATAACAACGAAAAATAAAAATAAATTAAAGTTGAAAGTTAATGAAATATATTGTACGATGGTACCGAACTCTTATGTCGAGTCCAACTTGCACTTAGCCGGGTTTTCTTTTAAATTTTATTTTACTGTTTTTCACAAATACTGTCAACAAGGAAATCATTATCATACATACATTATCATCGCAAACGATTAGTAATTGTTTCCGGTGATAATAAGGTAATTAAGCATCGTAAACACTGATCGTAAAATAAATAATCGAACGGTAACAACTATTTATTTTGTTTCAGATCTGAATGAAAATTTGGAATTTTTAGCGCATCTTTCGTATTCGCGGTGAGTAAATAAACAATTTTAAAACCACGATACTACATTTAACGTACCAAAGTTTACACATTATGGTTAAATCAAACAGGAAACGAGCTGAGACTAGACGTAAAAACTCAAGTAAAAGTTGCTAGTTTCAACTTCAGGTTCGAATTCAAACAGTACAGTAGCACTCTCATTCAATCATATATTTTATGTGTATATTTTCCACGTTTCCAAAGAAAAAAATTTCGCTAGAAATACACTTAGTCAACATATATATTAGAAGACTGATCTGTGATTAGAAAAAAAGGTCAACAGTCGACTAAATCTAATTAGGTACATTAATTAGTAAAAATCCTCACTTTTGGTGCACTAATGCGACATCTGCTTCTTTTAGTATATATAATTTCATATATCATAGCATTCTACTATTCCTATGTCAAATAGGTAGTTTTTGCATTGTTTTTTTATAAAGTAAGTAAACCGAGTAAGCTTGAATAACCTCTTTATTGCCCTACTGTGTTTTATTTTATTTTCTCGCGGGAATGATATGTTTTCCCGCGGAAAAAGTTGTTCATGGGTTTCTACGTCTATTAAGTTAACCGCGTAAAATAGGAAATAATTTTATTGCTATATTACGATTTATGGTTGCGATCTATTTACTCGTAATCATTGTAAGCGATTTCGACCGTTATAATTAATTATTCCTAGATATCCCGAGACATTGATATATTTTAAAAGTTCGTAAGGGTGTTATTTTGTTTCAATGTTTGTCTCACGGATGTACATAGAGATACTGCGTTGTGACTACAAAAATGTGGAGAAAAAAATATACGCCACAGACGAAATACACGCCACTTGATGCTTTGACATGGCACTGTAAAGTCGAATTTACCGTGATGAATTTGTACAATTCGTACTGGAGAAACGAAAATTCTGAAATCACATTTAACTTACAATTTAACACAACATTTAAAACAAACAATAATAGTAATATCTGGGTGTCCCCCCCAAGTATTATGCTTGTATTTACGGGGTACTAGAAAACTGGTATACATACTTAAATTATTTTTTGTAATATATACATATATAAATACTTTTTACGCCCAGACACGAAACATCAGACAGACAATAATGACTATTGTCTGTCTAATCTTTGAGTCTGTCTGTCATTTTGCTTAGGTTTTCGATAATTTTAAAGTATGAAATGCTCCATTTGGATGATTCTGCTATTTAAGGTTTGTCCTTCATCATGGCGTAATGGAGTATCGAAATTCTCATCGATTACAAAACTAGTTTGGAATTGTAAGATAGAATACTAGTGGGTATAGACAGTGGCGGCGCTAGGGGTGGTGGTACCCGGTGCGGGAGATGATGGTTTGACCCCATATATACTATTTATATTTCAGAAATATGTATATTACTTTTGAAAATGACGTGCAAGCAATTAATTTCTTTAATTTCATTTCGTTGTTTATTTTTTTGTCAATTGATATTCTCAATGAATCATTAATGTTTTTTAAAATAAAAAAAAAACAATTTAAAATATAAAAAGCTTATTCGAAGTGGCTTCCATTGGCTGCAATATAATCCTTTAAACGTTGAAGCCAGTCATCAGTAAGCACGCACTTTTTCCATGGGAAAACTCTTCACTGCCAATTGTATGGATTGTTCTAAGGACTCCAAATTATCATGGCGTTTAGAGCAAGCCGTACTCTCTAAAACTAACCATAAATCATAATCCAGCGGATTAAGATCGGGACTAGACTAGACGACTGCCAGTCTTTAGCTCTGATGAAGTCAGGCACGTTCGTTTCCAACCAAGACTGCGTGGACCGAGCTTTATGACCCGGCGCAGAGTCTTGCTGGAAGGACCATACTTGGTTATTGAACATGCTGTTGTTAAGGGGCTTAACTACCGTCTCAAGAATGGTATCCTGATACACTTTTGCTGAGGTTTTGACACCTTTTTCACAAAATATGGCTCAGTCACTCCTTCATAGCTAACACCCCACCAAACCATCACTGATGTCGGATAATGCCCACGTTGCACTCTGTCGACTGATTGGGAAGCTTTCTTAGAGCTTTGAGCATAAATACGGCCATTTTGTTTGGTAAAATGTTGCTCAATTGTAAAAATTTTCTCATCCGTAAACAAAATTTTTCGGTGACCTCCCTATGCGTACCGCTTCAATAGTCGTTTTGATTTTACCTCCCTATTCTTTTTTAAATTATCAGTTAAGAAATGACCAGTGCGCCTTTTATAGGCTGCAAGTCCTAAGTCATCTTTTAAAATACGCGACATGGTTCTAGGTGCTATCTTCATCTCTCGAGATAAAATCTTTTGCTTTCGGACAGGATTTGTTCGAATTCTTTCCCTTGCCGCTTTGACCACCTTTTTCGTACGAACACTACGTGAACAGCCAGATCTTTTTCTGTCACGAACAGAAGAGGTCTCATTGTACCTATTAATAGCCCGGTTCACATACATTTGTACTACCTAGCGTATGTACCACTAATACCAAGCGTATGGAGAGTTTTAAAAATTATATTTGGCTCCATACCTACTTTGCGTAATGCAATCACAGCGATTCGGTTCTCTTTATCACCCCACTCCATTTTAATATCGCAAAATATTGTATAATGTATTGGCGCCAAAATACGGAAACACAATGAACAATCGTATAAAAATGACAGATTCCAAATTCAAATGTAGTATTTTTTATTTTTAATTCTAACAGTATTTATGACCAGACTAGGTATATATTTAGCGTTAAATAAATAAGCAGTACTTACTTACAGAATCAATTCCTCTTATTAATTAAAAATAGGGTGTTTGTCACAATAATGTTTCATTCACGAGAATAATTTTAAATAAACCGCGTATAGTTGTTTTAAGTACGGGAAAAATCTGTGTCAACTCTGTAATAATTGCGTCATAAGTGCCACAACTGAATTGATTGAAAACAAATGACGATACATACATTTCAGTATCAGTACCGCAGGCAAGTCAGATATAAAAATAATTTCGGGGAAATTCCCGACCATAGACAATCAACATAAAGAATAGTTGTGTTCCACTATGAAATATTATAATTTATGAAATAGTTTTTTGCTTAAAAATATGTTACCTACCTATTTTTAACCCCCGACGAAACAAGAGGGGGGTTATAAGTTTGAGTGTGTGTGTATCTGTGTATCTGTCCATGGCATCGTAGCTCCCAAACGGATGAACCAATTTCGATTTTGTTTTTTTTGTTTTGAAAGATGAATTAATCGCGAGTGTTTTTAGCTATGTTTGATGAAAATCAGTCCAAGATGGCCGCCGCCACAAAATGGCGGATATCATATTTTTGCCCTACTCCATCAATATGGGTATGAAATGAAAGTGCTTGACAAATAGAATACTATACACTATCACAAATTTCAAATCCAAGATGGCCGCCACCACAAATAGCGGTTTACTTATATTTTTTCACAACTCCCTCAATATAGGTATGATATATCAATATAATCTTGACTCGTGAAATACTATACACTTGACAAATTTCAAATCCAAGATGGCCGACATATTTTTTTCACAACTCCCTCAATATGGGTATCAAATGAAAGGGCTTAACTAGTAAAATATTATACACTATGACAAATTTCAAATCCAAGATGGCCGCCGCCACAAATGGTGGTTTACATATTTTTATCACAATTCCCTCAATATGGGTATCAAATGAAAGGGCTTGACTCGTAGAATAATGTACACTATATTGAAAAATAAGGAATATTAACTAACGAAATGACAAAGCAAAAACTTGAAAATTATTTTTTTGTCTGATCATGTATGAATTAATTTACTTAATTCAATAACTAAGTTTAAAACTTTTGAAATAAAACTTTAATTGAAAATTTAAAAAACCCCCGACAAGAAAAAACTAACATTTAAAAAGTCTGAAATAATACAGGTTTGTTCATTTTCAAATGATTTTTGATCCTTAAAGGCGTCGGGGACCGCTAAGTAAACTGAAAATACCTAATAATTAACGGTCCCAGACACTGTGTGAAACAATTTTGTTTCATGAGGCCAAACAATATGTTACCTATTTTTAGTATTAGGTATGTTGTTATGTACTAAACACGATTTTATAAATTTTATTATTGTGCGTAATTTCACACTTATATATGCGTTTTTTATTATTTTTGCACATCGGTCTGTATAAGGTGAGTGTCACCCCTGAGGCGCGCTCACCCTGCCTCATCCGCATGATGTAAATATGACTCATGACGTCTCTTCATGACGTTAACATCTTGACCCCCCTTGAAAACTTTTTTTTATTGTTCTTTTTTAAAGTTTTTATTTAATATAAGATGTTTACGCCCACTTATTGAAAGTCAAAATAAATTGTGTAGCTACCACTTGAGAAAACTAGAAGCTTCAATCTTTGGCTTTCAAATTGATGTGTGGTAGGTAGGAGACAGACACAGTTGATAACAGGTCGTACAAGTCTCTTTTGCGTTTTGAAGTCTGTGATTCAGGACACACCGTCAGCTCCAAGAAAGAGTTGATGAATTCTTGTCATCCTCCAATTTAAAGGCACGACATTTTCTTCTTTGAGGACTACTAGATCGTCGACGTTATTCCATCATCTGGTACCGATTAGAGTTTTTCAGAGTAACAGGTTGCGCTGGCATCGACATCAAGGGTTCGGCCGATCCGGGTGTCACCCCCTAAAGGGTGACACCCGGGGCGCCCCCCCCCCCCCCTAGCTACGCCACTGGGTATAGAAATCAAGAAGTGGACTAGAAGAAGTGGGTCTACTGTGAGAACATGGATAGAAAGCTAGTTGCCAATAAATATTAATTACGTAAAATCTTAGAAGTCCATTATCTTTGACAAAATTTAGAGCACGATAAAAATTCGCGCGCTCAAAAGAGCATACGAAACGCTTTTACTTTTTTTTTGTCCAAGGAAAGAAATGCCAGTGCGGCCGTAACAATTTATTGTTTATTGCACGCAACCTAAAACGGTAAATATAACCAATACCGTGTGTTACCGAGAATATAACATATGCCTAATTTATTTCCACATAATCGTAGCTCAGATAACAGAATTATCAAGATAGAGCAGCGCCTCATAATTCGAAACGATCGAAAACTGAACAAACTCTGAAAACTGAAAACTTTGACTGACCGATTGGCCGAGTGGTTAGACATCCTAACTGCGGAGCCAAGCGTAGCGGGTTTGATTCCCGTCCGAGACACATATTTATGTGCATTAACATGTATATTTGTTCCGTGTCTGGGTGTGAAAGTCTATATATGTATATATTATAAAGGATATTTAAGTATGTATATCAGTTGTCTAGTATCCCATAACATAAGCATAATACTCGCTTACTTTGGGACTAGATGGCGCTGTGTGGGATGTCCCAGGTGCCTATTGTTATTATTATAAAGTAACAGACTCAGAGATTAGACAGACTATATGTCATTATCGTTTTATGTAAATATTTTGTTAAATTACACATGAAATGTAGTTTCAGAATTTATATTTGTTTTACCAGTACCAATTTTACATGGGTTACTTAAAATCGAGTGGCATATATTTAGTCTGTGGAGTATGTTTCTTTGCTTACATTTTTAAGATCACGACGAGGTATCTCTATGTACATCTGTGACACCTGGTAACATTAAATACAGTTCTACTTTGAGACCAGTATTTTTTAATAGGTTTTTTGACCCCGGCTCAAAAGGCATAGAGTACAAAAGCTGACGGTGTATTTATGGTTTTCCTTATTTGTATACTCTGCCGTAGTGAGTACTTTCTTCGTACGTATTTTTTTAGTGTTTCTTCTTGAACTAAACCTTTACTAACCTGAAAGAAATTTCTTAAAACTGACGCTGTGATGTAATGATTTTAAATTTTCTTGTCTGTCTGTTTGTTTGTAACGTTGTAGCTCAAGAACCGTTAAAGCAATTTTGGTGAAACTTTATCTTTTATTATATGTTAATCATAGTTCAACATTATAGGATATATATTATATGTTTTCTGCAGGCTACTACGGCCTAGTGGCCCGGCACACGGAGTTGGTTCAATACGTTTTCGAAGTATTCATTTTTCTCAATCAATCAATTAATCAATGAAAATAATTTTATTCAAACTAGGAATTCAAAAATTCTCTTTTGAACGTCAAAATACAAAATAAATAAACACAATAAAATAAAATTTTCAGTCGAAGAATTCACAACAAAAAACAACAAATAGGTAATAATAAATACAATGATCCTTCAAATCAACAAAGCAGATACTAATGTTTAAACAAACATAATAAGTAATAACAACAATAATACAGTCACTACGAAAATACCGTATTGTCATCAAGAAAGTCAACAACTCTGTGATAGGCTTTGGACATAAGTGTGTTTTTGACAACTTTTTTAAATTTATTTTCTGAGAGGTTAATTGTCGCGCCTGGGATCTAGTTATAGATCTGCGTACACAAACCTAAAAATGATTTATTTACTTTGCTTAACTTAAGTTGTGGTAGTGTTAGTTTATTTTTAATTCTAGTATTGTAGTAATCATGCTTTTCGAGGTTCTTTACAAAGTTTGTAATATTCCTACGTACTTACATTATTATAAAATAAATATATTGGGATATCTCGACACCTCTATCGTCCATTAATTATTCCGAATTCACTCCCACCTTCTTTTTCCTTTCTTAATCTCTCTATCCTCTGTACCCATTCTACAGCTCCCACTTTCCTCGAATAGCGCTCTTATTTTCCTTTCTTTTTTTCTCCCACTCTAAATCTTCCATCAAGTGTTCTAAATCTCTCTCTTCCTCGCATATTTTCCATTTCCTGTCCTCGTCTGCCATCTAATACTCGTCTTCTGTACCAGATTCCGACATCTTAATCTTACAATTACCTTTCGACTTCCTCGTTCTCTCCTATTTTCAGGTACGTTGAGCTCTTGCGAACCCTTAATTCCTTTTACTTTCTATTACATTTTGTCTTCATTATCCGACCATATTCCCATTGCCCTTACCTCTCTACTTCTCGTTTCTTTATCAATTTCTCTATATTTCCACCGTCTTGTTTTCTTCTTCTCGTTTACTTTCCACTGTAGCCGTTTTCTCTGTAGAATATTTCTCTACTACTTAATTTTCTTCTATCCTTCTTTCTTTTTACTTCAAATTTCTCTAATAACTTTTTCTCTGCAGATTTACAATGTCAAGTTATTTCTTATTTATGGACAGTATTATAGTGCGACTGTGACATTGCCTTGTTTATATATTTCACTAGCGACCGCCCGCAGCTTCGCTTGCGTAGACTACGAATTCCTGTTATAGGTACTATTAACGTTCGAGATGGTTTATACGTACTTTTTGCTGGAACCAATTTTGGTTACACCCATTCAAACTTTCAATCTTCATTCCCCTTCCGCCCTTTAAAAAAACCGATACAATTTTTCATCTCCCGTTTCCCACCCTTAAAATGTGGAAATCTAAAAACCCTGAAACACGTCATTATTTGAGTCCCTCCATTCCCATCCTTAACTTTGAAATTTCTAAAAAAGCCTTTCTTAACTTAATGCTCACGTCATAAAATAAACCTATGTTCCAAATTTAAGCTTCCTAGACTTAGTAGTTTTGGCTGTAGTAGTTGATAGATCAGTGTGGACAAACGACAGACAGATAGACACACAAACAAACACAAAAAGTTGCTTATGACACTCTTGACAATCTTCTTTCACGTCTGCAAAGTTTCATTAAAATCTGTTCAGCCGTAGTGGAAATTAGCTCGAATAGATAAAATTGAATTGAATAGACACATAGACGTACAGACAAACAGACAGACAAAAAGTAGCTAATGTCAAATCTCTTGACAACCTTCTTTCCCGTCTGCAAAGTTTCCTTAAAATCTGTTTAGCGTTTTGGAGATTAGCTCAAATAGACAGATACACGTACAGACAGACAGACGGACAAAAAGTAACATTTGTTAGTTTTGACGACCTTCCTTTCATACTTGTGATGTTACATTAAAATCGGTTTAGACAGATGAACGTACAGACAAAAAGTTCTGTATGTCACTTTTAACTACATCCTTTCCATATGTGTAAAGTTTCATTAAAATCGGTTAAGCCGTTTTGGCCGAAGCCGATTTGCTCGAATAGACAGACAGTTCGTTTTCATTTAAATAGCCTATAAACCTCCGCTAGATTCAGGCTATCAAAGGCAAAAAGAATTTTTCAAATCCGTCTGGTAGTTTCAAAGATTAGCGCATTTAAGCAAACTCTTCAGCTTTATAAATAATAAGTATTTCTATAATATAGATTATAAGATAATAAGAAAATAAGATAATACTGAAAACCGTATCAAAGTCTATTGCGTGGTTTGGAAGTAAAAAGTTAACGAACCGAGGCAGACAGCGAATTTATTTTCTCCCGCTATAGTTTTCATATTTCGATAAAAACTGCTAAGATATTAATTTAAATTGTGTGGTGTAAAGGGCAATTATAATATGCATAAAATGCTTAACACAACTAACGTATTTAATTTGATAAGGATTAATATCACGTTTAAAAAACATCTTCGCAAATAGTACATAATGTTAGAACAAATTTGATTGTCATAAAAAAGGTTATAGTAAGTTAACCTTAAAAGATACACATATGCTGTTGCGGACTTTTGGTTAGAACTTTTAAAGGGGAACAATTCTGTAGTACATGATTTTTGGTTAACATCAACCGTTTACGCAGCGCGCGCGACGGAAGCTCTCAAAAGGAATAATTTTTCCCGTTTTTTGCAACATTTTTCATTGATGCTCCACTCCTATTGGTCGTAGCGTGATGTAATATAGCCTATAGCTTTTCTCGATAAATGGACTATCTAACACAACCATAATTTTTTAATTTGAACCAGTAGTTCCTGAGCTTTGCGCGTTCAAACAAACAAACAAACAAACAAACTCTTCAGCTTTATAATATTAGTATAGATAATGACTATTAGGTATAAACACGGAACTAATACGTTATGACGTTGTACGTGCACGGCTTTTAAGTTCCGTTTCTTTATTTGAACTAGAATATATCTTATTCTTATATTCTTATTGCAATAAAGATCTTTATTAATTATTAAAAATATACAATCATTTGATCGTTCATCAATTGCGTGCGTTATAGGCGAGGAGTCGGTTACAAAGTTCCGTTATAGTCGATCGAAAATTTACTATGTGAATTGATAGTTAAAAATTATAAGGACAAAAAAAAATATCGCGTGTTATCGGGGACATTTTATTCCCTTTCACACCCTTCAAATAAGTGTTGCAGATCTGTCCGGTCAAATAAAATGGTTTGCATAATTTTTTTCTTAAAGAGTACGAAATTTTCTATCGAATACACTATAAATATCAATATTCGCAATGATAGTAAAATATTATTACATTTTAATGATAATTTATTTAAACATTTATTCGGCTTCTTAAAACGCACATTAAACTTATTTTGTTAGTATATATTTTAACTATGAATTCTTAGAAAAATCTAATGGTGCTTTATATATAACGGGGCTTTCAGTGTGACCACTACGACTATTACGTAAAATTAACTTTTTGTTAAGAGCTACAGTTATTGTTTCATCAAATGAATTCCGAATGGTGATAGGTTCTAAAGCTTTGAAATATTTATATCATTGAAAAATTAAATATTAAGAACCGATAAAGTTTGAAATAAATTACGTCAAATTATTTTAGAAACTGTTAAAAAAAATGTATAATTATATGCGGGTGTAAATCAATCTGGAATTCTCCTATAAGTAACTAGCCGTAAATTTCTTTTATTTTCTTTATTTTCCAATGACAAGTTAACACAAAAAAGCGTCTTAACCGGTCGATTATAACAAGTTTTCACTGCGGTAACATAATATAACAAGTAGCACAAACTGATGCGTGAGATATAGTTAAAGACTAATAAAAAATAATTTGTGAATACTTAATTACTATTAGTATAATGTAATTAACTTATGAGTCAGAGTAATAATGTTTTAGGTAGGTAGGTATACAAAGCAGGTTAATTTGTATTGCAAATATGATTGTCTTCATAGTTACATTGTAATTAATTATTTTACTTTTTATAATTTAATTATTAATATAGTAATTCCTTGTATTTAATTTATAACAATACATTAAACTTTCATATTAAACTTTCATATTAAATCCATTTAATGTCGATGAATGACTTTATTACCATATTAAAAACGTTAACTTAAAAAATGTTAGACATGTAAATAAACATGAAACAAATTCTTATTTTGTTTCTAGTTTTTGCTTCTTTGCATAAAAATTAACATTTCCTTCGTAATTATTAATTTACATAACACCTGTTGTATTTACATTTCATACTAGATCTCCGCCCAAGGCGGCCACGCGTGGTCTATACATTGGTGTCATTTCTGCTTCAACGCAAGTTGTGATGCCCCTTTGTCCGTATGATATTACGGAATTATCCTCCATCATTCCATACTAACTGGCATCCTTTACGCCAAATAAAATTGACCCAAGTTATTATTATGTGAATATAATTGACGCCAAATTTAAAAATGTCATTGAAAAAATTCGTCGCTGTTGAAAATTGTTAGGAGAATGTGATATTTTCAATAAAGCGGCGTTTTGGACATATCCGCAAAAAATATTTATTTATTATATTTTATTCCATGGTTTAAAGGTTCTTTAGCAATGTTTAAGCGTATCCCCGAATTTTCTGACTATTGTTGTATAAACAATAACATTGTCTATTTAAGTTGTGAGCAATCAAAATTGTATCAACAATAGAACTATTATATACGTTGGTTGTTTACAATTTTAATACTTACTAATTATTTAAATGTTCCTCTAGATGAAAAAAACATGTATACTTTTATCAAAACATTTGTGCAATTCACACGTGGGAGAAGTGAAACCTTCAAAAATTTTGGTTTCAAGATAATGAGACGAATGTAAACATTTTAATCTTGTTTTACTTTTTTTTTCGATAATCGCGACAATATTCTGCATTCGTTTTCGGCATATTTGAAAAATTTTATTAAAAATAATACGTACACGTATACAAAACACCACGGTTGTTGTAATGCCTTTTCTCAAGCTTTGTACTACGCAATTACGTATGCACGCACAAATACGTATTGACACACGTACAACCCTGAGCCCCAAGCAAACTCCCACTATGCGTTCGTAAACACGAGTGGAGGGGGTACGAAGCAGAGCACAAAAAGAACTACGAACATAAGAAACACTGTATAATGCTTCCTATCTCATTTTCTCACACGTTAAATCTTTTGAATTTATGTGTCTGTCTCTTTTTACTGTCGCTTTTTCGTTTCATCGGCTTTCAAATCACAACTATGCTAAAGAAGTTTTCACTTCTAAATAAATTAAACCATATCAAAATCCGTAATTCAATATAGCAATACTGTAGTTTGATTTTTGAAGTGAAATGGTTTGAGGGTGAAATAGTCCATAATGAAAGAAGTTCTGACCTAAATAGCGAAGCTTTTCGAAACGTAAATAAAACTTCATGAAGTTAGTCACGAAAGGTTACCAGTATGAAGTTAGTCGTCAAAGGGAGTTCTAACCTAACCGTTTTGAAATAAAATGGTTTGAATGTGAAATAGTTCATAATGAAAGAAGTTCTGACCTAAATAGCAAAGCTTTTCGAAGCGTAAAAAACATCATGAAGTTAGCCACGTAAAGTTACTACTATGAAGTTAGTTGTCAAAGGGAGTTCTATCCTAACCGTATAGTTTTTACATAAATTACTACTTAACCTTATAATTTCTACGCAAAAAGTTTTTACAATTATTTCAATCTTTATTTATCTATGATGCTTCTTAACTGATAGATACGTAGCTGTTAGCTCTAGACTGTATTCTTCTTCATAAGTCGTGGTGCAGGTTATGGTAATAACTTTATTTTCAGTTATATATTGTGAAGTGAATTATAGTTATGAATTATAATAATTTTTTTTTAATCACATACTCAGGTGTTACTTAGGACACCTGTCTGGGACAATTATTTCCCTATATAATCTTAATTCAATCTGGTATAACAACTCGGCCTACTGATTGCGGTATGAGGAGGGGTGATGGAGGGGAAGGGGCGAGAAAAAGAAAGTGTGGGAAGGGAGGGAAAGCGCCCGTGCGAAACCCAGGCGGGATGCTATAGAATATATGTGTGAAATGGTAATGCTCAAGTCGACAAATGCTTAACATTTCGTGAGATAAATTCAAATTTAATGCGAAGGACACGCCATTAAGGTACTTTACTATGTTCCGCATGAGTGCTCTATGACTAACGAAATAGATTATTTTAGTAATCTTTGTTTGCCCAGAATAAAGATATAGAGTTGTTTGTTAAGTACACTACAATTGTATCACGTTTTCTAAGAAATCGTATTTTAAACTATTCTTTGTAACATTACGCAATGAAAAATTACGAAATTGAATTCCATGGAATTTAAATAGTAATTCTATAATTACAGAATTGTGTTAAAATTAATGATTGATTAATTAATTAATATAACATTGACATGCGTCTTTCCGAAAATATTCGTAATTTACTCCTTTTTTAGACTATTGTTTTTTTTTTGAATTTTGTCAAAGAAAGTATACTAATTCAATGAGCAGTTTTTGAGTAAAACGGCATTGAATATACACTTAGAAATCATTCAAACACAACCCTACCTGACCCTACTGTCTAAATTACAAAAAAACGTCTACATATTATTTGTAGTTGAGTAAATTGCTCGCAAAAATCAAAATGAGGGCGCAGGGTTGTTACTACGATACAATTATTTTCTTTACATTTTTTGTTTCAATTTAATATATTATTTATTACCTTTAACATGTGTAACAAAGAGAAGAGATTATAAATATTTGCTGAAAGATCCATGGTCGTATCCATCATGTATGGTTAGTTACTTTTGTTTAGAAATCAACTTTCGAAGTGGTGCTCTTATTTTATCGGTGTCCTCTAAGCAAAAAGCGGTCGAGACCAGGGAAATACCAGTTAACCGGATCACCACGTGAAACTAACTGCATTTTCCAACAGGGTTATATGTGGACAAGTGTTTATTCCAAAGCAATACTGTGCAACTGACCTTGATTCAAGCGTCTGTATGGTCAGGTATGGTTGAGTGTTTAAGGGTTTCTCGATAGTTAAAAAAACCAACCAAGTGCGAGTCACATTTGCGCCCTGGGGGTTCTAAATAGTTATAAATATTTATAATTTTTTCAATAAAAAAAATATGACGATACTACGACTTGGAATTAAATTTAATTATTATGTAATTTATTATTTCTTAATATTTAAAAAAATAATCTGGTGATCCAATATCCGAATAATTTTCCACCGTTATTGAAAATTTATTACAATTATTAAATTAGTGTAGCGTTACAAATAAATTTGGAATAGAGAAAGGAATGCCTTACACAGAAATAAAAAAAGAATTATGTTATAAAGAGAATACAGTTTTAAATATATACAAATACCGCATAATCTCGGACTAATGCAATTTGCATTCACATAAGAATTTTTTTTTTCAGTATTAAAAACAAAATTCTTATATCAATGTAAATTGCATTGGTTCACGAATGTATAGTGTTTGTATATATTGAACGCTATATTTTCTTGATAACAGAATTCTTCTTCTTCTGTGTACAGGACAAGTACAGTAATAAATCCGAAAATCGTTCATTTATAGTAAATTCACATTAAAAGTATATATATTTTTCTATTGAAATATGCGTTTCCTATGTAAACTTGTGGTCATCAATAATTATACTACCTACCTAATAGAGTAAGTGAATAATATTAGAAATATTATATTTATAGCTTTCCACCCGCGGCTTCGCTTGCGTGGACTACATAGTTGTACCGGGACAGTTAAAGGAACGCAATGCTTCAGAACATTGTAACACTTTCTATAACATCCTGAAACTTCACTACCTAAGAAATCTCTATACCTAATTTCATTAAAATCCATTTAGCCATTTTAGCATGAAGAATAGCTATCCCACAAGCCGGTCCCAAAATCAGTCAGCCGTTTTAGAGATTAACCAGAACAGACAGACAGACTGACATACACTACGATTTTTTATATGTATGTAAAAAAATTGCTTTTCACTCTTGACAACGCCCTTTTTATGTTTGCAAAATTACAGTAAAATCGAATCAACCGTTTCGAAGATTAGCCCTAACAAACAGACAGACAAACACACAGACAAAAAACAACTTATGTCAATCCTGATAAACCCCTTTTTATGTCTGCCAAGTTTCATCAAAATGGTTTAGTCGTTTTGGAGATTAGCCGGAACAAAAAGACAGACAGACAACCACACGGACAAAAAGTTACCTATATCACTCCTGACAACCTATTTTTAATGTCTACATAGTTTCATTAAAATCTTTAAAAGTTTAGCTGGAACATACCTATAGACAGACAGACAAACAAAAAGTAGCGTATGTCACTCCTCACACCCATCTTTTCACGTCTGCGAAGTTTTATTAAAATTGGTCTAAATATTTTAGAATTTAGCTCGAAAAGACAGACACACGGCCAGACAGACAAACAAAAAGTATTGTATGTCACTCTTGACAATCTTATAATCATATATGTGAAGTTTCACAGAGCCGGAACAGACAGACAGACAAAAAACAGCCTATCTCACCGTCGATAATGCTCTCTGCACGTCTGCAAAGTTTCATTGAAACCGGTTCATCCGTTTCGGATATTAGCCGGGACAGACAGACAGATGGACAGACATACAGACAGACAAAAAGAAGCTTATGTCATCCCCGATAATGCCCTCTGCACGTCTGCGAAGTTTCATTGAAATCGGTACATCCGTTTCGGAGATCAGCTCGAACATACAGACAGACAGATTGACAGACAGACAAAAAGTAGCCTATGTCACGTTTGATAATGCCCTCTGTACGTCTACAAACTTTCATTGAAATTGATTCAGCCGTTTTGGAGATTAGCCGGAACAGACAGACAGACACTACAATTTTATTAATAGGATTCCACCCGTGATGTATTGTGACAAGAATCGGAGACATAGATTAACTAAATATAAAAATGGGTTTTATTGAAATTTGAAAAAAAAAAATTGAAATTTTATTTTTCTTAATGCGAATAATGCACTACCTAATTTTTCGCACAACGCTTCGATGTGAAGCCTAAAAGTCAATGTATGATCAATTACAAAACCTAATGATTTACAGGTTTAACTTTCTGATATGGGCAAAGTTAGGAGCCGGGCGATCATGAATTGCCCTCCCAGAAAACAAAATTATCTGTGATTTTGCGGAATTCAATACCATAGCATTAGCCGAAAACCAGTCCTTTACATTTTTATGAACAATGTTAATTTTGGTGTTTAGCTCCTCGTAATTTTTACCCTTCAGCATGATGGTGGTGTCGTCAGCAAATTGGACAACTAGGCGTTCCGTTATATTACGGAGTAAATCATTCACGTAAATCATTCGACGTATAAAAGACTATCATATGATTTTACCGATCAAACTAGACATAAACGAGTCGATTAGTTCACATCACAGACAAGTCAACCTTATAGACTACGCTTTGACAGGGAGTAGCATTCGCCAAGGCTATGTAGTGACACTACATAACTACGTCACTAGTGAGCCGTCAGTTGTAAGCTGGTAGGAAGCCATTAAATTGTCAATTTTGAACGAGCCAATGAAAACTAGCCGACTTCTCCCCGCACCCCGCCACTTTTTGGCGATTTCGTTTTCATACTGACGTTTATTAAAGCGTGGTCTATAGGTTGACTGGTCTGTATATATATATTATTCATAAATAGAAAAATATTAGACAAAATTTATTCATTAGATAAATTAACAAATTATTTTTCTGGATTACGACTATTTATAGTTTTGTTTTTGAACGGTAGATGATCCACTAATCTATAGGTGAAAATAAGTCAACAACCGCTTTATGCTAGATTATTATACGAATTACCTACGCTGCGGCGACCACGTCGACCGCCTGTTGTATAGAGACAATACTAACCATAAATTGTCGTTAATTTAGTAGTTTTTTGTTGTTTTTTTTCTGATTTACATTTGTTATTGTTTGTTATCGATACTTTATAGTTGTTATTACTGTGGTGTTATTTGTACCTTTACATAGTGAAAATTTTACAACGAGACACTTTTGACATCGACTGTACCTACGGTCTACCTAATAACGTATTTTCAGATGATTTTTTTACTATTTTCACGGCTGGAGAGATGATGCTAGATTGAAATTGCAAATGACATCAACACTTTCGTTTCCTAATTAAAAGCGCTTGCTTTTTTAATTAGTGTTGTGCGAGCGGGGTCTAATTTGTGGACGTCGTCGTTTGCGTAATGCCAGCGGTAATGAGCGCGGAATATGGCTGCGGTTACAGTTTTGGCCAATTTCATTTTTACGTAACATACATTAAACTGTATTAAAAATCTAGAAGGCTGACAGACTTAGACAGTCTTTGAGACTACCTAAATTTACTATTGGTACCAGGGATTTCTGTGACTATCATTAAAACCCGCGGCAAGTTATTTTATGTTTCTTTCGCTTTTCAATAATTTACAGCTGACTGACTGGTCAATCAACTCTAAACTGTTGACAATGAACTTCACCTTTTCAATGACACATATTTCAATTTGGGGCAACTTATAGTCACGTAATAATAACTTGAGTCAATTACATATGACGCAATCGGCATTGTCACTTAATATTATCGTAAACTTCTCGCTTTGATAAAATTTTGTATTTATTTAATCACCTGATTAATAATAATAATAATAATTAACTTGGGACATCCCACGCAATGCCATCTAGACCTAAAGTAAGCAAATATTATGCTTGTATTATAGGTTTCTAGATAATTGATATAAATACTTACGACATTCTTTTTTTTATAATAGTTACATATACAGATACTCTTACACCCAGACACCGAACAAATAAACATGTTCATGAAAACAAATATTTGTCCCGGGCGGGATCGAACCCACGATTTTAACTCCGCAGTTAGGGTCTCTATCTTCTTGGCCAATCGGTCGGTCATATTATAGTATTTACAGAGCGATTCAAATAATAAAGAATATAATAGTAGTAATTATAGCGCTTAAAAAATAACACGATCTTCTTTACTAAATGAAAAAGTCATATAACAAGAGTATTGTTCATAAGTGTGTTTAAAGTAGTTAATGTAGTGATTTTTATGCTGCGACATTTGTAAGGGAATAACTCCAGTGCCAGGGCATTGACCTGTGGTATTTCCAGCGCTGCTTTTGTGTGTATTATTTTTTTCTTCTGTTATAGAAACAAATGCTCGTGATTCATGAGCTCTATCGTATTGTTGTACTTAAATATACAACTTTGTACAGACTACGATATTTTTAGACCTAAGTTGTTTTTAGGATTCCGTGCTCAAAGGGCAAAACCATAGCTTGTAAACGGTATGTGTTATGGAGTTGAAATTTGGATCATCATCATCATCAGCCCGTGTCTCTCCGCTGTAGGATATAGGTCTCTCCCAAGGCTTGCCACCACACACGGTCCTCCGCCTTCCGCATCCAATTACCCCCGGTATGGTGCTTTAGGTCATCAGTCCACCTGGCCGGGGCCCAGGTGGACCAACACTTCGCTTCCCAATATCTGGCCTCCACTCGAGAACTCGTCTACCCCATCGGTTGTCGGTTCTACGGATGTGACCGGCCCATTGCCACTTCAGCTTGCTAATCACTTCGGCTATGTCGACAACTTTAGTCTTCGGCGGATTTCAGTATTCCTGATTTTTTCCATCAAGGAAATACCGAGCATAGCCCGTTCCATAGCGCGATGAGCGACTTCAAATTTATGGACTAGTCCTGGCGTGAGAGTCCATGTTTCGGCACCGTATGTCATTGTATGCAGGACGCATTGGTTGAAGACCTTGGTCTTCAGACATTGTGGTAGTGGCGACGAGAACAGACGATAGAGCTTCCCGAAAGAAATTTGGATATTTTGTGTAAAATACATGCACGAAAAAGGAGCCGGAATTTTTTTTTTCTCAGCCTGACACTTTGAAGGTCATTAACAAGGACTATTGTAGTAGGATAGGAACAAATAAATTTTTTTAACTTTTTTGTTTTCAAAAATAAATAAATGGGGGCCGTCAAAGTCGTACATTTTAGAATTTCAGATAATTTTTGTTACAGGGTCTATGTTAAAAACAAAACTTGTTTTAATTTGGAATTTCTCTGTGTTATCTATATCTATAATAATATAAAGAGAAAAGATTTGATTTTTTTGTTTGTTACGAGTAAACTAAAAATTACTTAACTGATTAAAAAAAAATCAGCTATAGAAAGTTACATTATCAGCGAGTAACAAGGGCTATATTTTATTTTCAAACTAGCTTACCGCCCGCAGCTCCATTCGCGTGGACTATAATTTTTTGTATATAGTTTATAAGCTGAAGGGTAACATAGGTTAGTTTTTATCCCAGAAAAAGGGGTCCCGGCACAACGGTGTAGTCCACGCGAGCAGAGGTGCGTGCGGAAAGCATGTGTACCATATACTGTTTTTAAACAAATACGTATACTGATAACGCCGATTCATAATGCAGTTGATAAGCTGTGACTAAAACAAATCTTGTATTTTTGGAAATGCTCGGATCCAACCCGCACTTCTCCGTTTTAATTTATCTACTGTTTATTACAGTTTATTATTATTACAATAAAGAAAGTACAACACGTGTATCATATCGGTTGAAGATTCCTTGTTATTATATTTTTTTATACTAGGATTCCCTGATAAAATTAATCACGCACGTCAAAATATTATAATTTTTTTGTATACGACGCGTTCTTGACATCGATTATTGACATTTCCCCATCACAAATTTTTTACACTATTTTCGGTGAGAAATAAAAGCTAAATAAATATTTTTTAATGAGTTTTTGGAGTGCATTATATAACGCCGACACGACAGGGCACGATAACGTTGACATAGCCGAAGCGATCAGCAAGCTGGAGTGGCAATGGGCCGGTTACATTTGCCGTAGAACCAATATCCATGGGGTAGACGAGTTCTCTGGGGTAGACTGTAGATAGATAACCTGAAGCATACCATAGCGCAGCGGGAGTAGTTGGATGCGAAAGGCGGATGACCGTGTGTGGTGGCGAGTCTAGGGAGAGGCCTATATCCTACAGTGGAGAGACACGGGCAGGTGATGATGATGACCATAGAAAGACCGAACCGGCAATTATAAAAAAACGCACTTGATGATGTGACAGTTCGATGTTAAAGGTCAGATAGATTTGAAGCGACAGCTGAGTGACAACGAAGGTCAAAGAATAAATGAGTCGTCAGAGCATTTATATACCAATTCGTCAGAGTGATGCGTAGATTTTATGGAGTAGGTACCCATTATCAATTAGCATTCTATTGATTCGTATTGAGGAAACAAGTTTATCAACTCAAAATTCAAAAACTTTTTATTCAATATAAGATGTTTACACACACTTATTGAAAGTCAAAATGGAGTGACAGGTACCGGTTCAAAAACTAGAAGTAGAAGAACCGGCAAGAAACTCCTCCTTGCTTATTTTATTTAAATATATGTTTTTCTTAATTCTTTTTTTTAAATTTAAAATGCTTACAACTATTACAATGATGTCCATGCGCACTTATCATTTAAATACTTGGTAATACAATAGTAAACTTTTTTCATGAGTTGGACTTTAACTCGCTTTATAAATTGATTAGAATTCAAGTCTAACATTTCTTTTGGAATTTTATTGTAAAATTACAATTTTCCATTACAGAATTATTAACCTTCGAGAGTCTGAACCCGAGAATTGATAACATATACTTATGTCTTATATTTAAGTTGTGGCCATCACCCACCCTAGAGAAAGCATTTAAGTTTTTATTTTTTTATGTATGTAGGTACTCGTATTGCGTAGCCCCTTTTCTGGGCTGAATGATATGTGTATCTACTTCTTTTAATATACATTGCTTACTACTAGAAAACTAAAATTTTCTACTGCACTTTTCGCAGATTTCTCAACACCGATGGAACGTTTGAAAGAGGTATAGAAATCCGTTACGCGAAAATAGTGAAACATAACCGGCAATTTGTTTGTGTAACCCACTTTCACGGGGTATTGTTGTCGTATTGTTCTGCACATGCGTCCCATGGCAAAAGCGGAATCACCTGACATCTGTCACACTGACATTTCATTGTTGGGGTTTCCAAAATGGCCTCTTCTGAGCCGCAAGGCCGTGTTGGTTCAGCGAAATGAGGTTATTTTTGGCTAAATTATAGTCACAATTGTTTTTTAAGTTAATACAAAGTATCTTTATTTAAATTTTAACATTACTATATATACATAAATATACTATTATAAATAGTCACTACATATTATAATGTAAAGTCCCCCGCCGCGTCTGTCTGTCTGAACGCGATAAACTCAAAAACTACCGAATGGATTGGCATATTATTGACACCAATAATGGACGGAGTGATTCAAGAGGAAGGTTTATGTGTATAAGTTATTACTGTTTTGTAAAAATTTGTTGAAATATGACGATTATTGTTGAAGAAGTCGGAAAAAAATCAAGCCGGTTGGGAGCTTTCATCGAAAACGTTGCCTAGAGATGTAACTATAAAAACAATGTATGGAATTGTGTCTCTTATATAGGACTAAAGAAAAGTCTATGTTTTATGTTTTATGGATAGCCTACTATACCTCGTTTTAAGTTTAAAAAAATTGGTGTCATATGATGAGGTAATTGGAAAGTAATTTATACGGATATAGTATTAATCCTTATCAAATTAAATACGTTATTTACCTTCAGCATTTCAAACAAATTATGATTGTTGTTTACACCACACAATTTAAATTAATATCACCTATCGCGAAATAAAAATATCGCACGACAAGCACCTTCGCGCTGCCGCGCGCCGCACCGGCCGGCCATACCGGACGACGCGATACGCGTTTTGTAAAATTAGGCAGAATTTATCAATATTGTGTACAAATATTGTAATATTGTAAATTGTTTTTATGTATTTATTTTTTACTTTTTCAAATATTTATAGAATTGGAAAAAAAATACTTTAAAAGTTCTTCAAGTAGGATGAACTCACGTTACATTTAAATCTAATTAAATCCAATCCACATATATACGCAACAAGCTGATCCGATACTATGACAGAAAAAAACATTACGTCTTATATGCTCTGCTACCCGTACGAAGTCGAGGTGGGTCACTAGTTTAGAGCGTGCGATCAAAAATTATCACGACTTTTACTGCTTCATGGACTGTAGGTGGTTATCTATGTTTGGATACGTTAGAGCGCAGCGCATTTTTTATTATTCAAAAACCATGGATGTTCATAGAGATAGCGCCTTGTGACAACATGTAAAAAATTTGAGCAAAAATTATACACCGTAGATACCAACGTAGATCAAGTATAGTTGATATTTTGAAATATTCGCTGTGAAGTAGAATTTTGTTTCATCCACGTGTAAAGTTCGTACTGGAATCTGTACTGGAAAAGAAAATAAAGTTTCCGAAGTTACATTTCATGTGTAATTTAAAAAAAATTTAAAACAATAAAAATGATGTGTGGTCTGTCTAATTACTGACTCTGACATTCTGCTCACCTTTTTCATCGTTTTAAAGTATAAGACGCTCTATCTTGATTATTATGCTATGTAATGTAAAAAATGAAAAAAAAAAAATACTTAAAGGTATATTATTTGACTTTCTACATCTTTTTTAATTTCGGTATATATGTAGAAATAATACTTAGGGAAGTACTTCATTATGAAATATTATTTTTATAACATCCTTCTTATAACTATGCGTGTGTATCAACGTAGGTACACGTTTACTTAAAAACCATTTAATTATGAGAAGCAATAAAATAACTTTTAAGTTTGTGCAGTACACGGCATAAAGTAAACTTTCGGTCCGTATGGCGGTCGACTTCACGCAGCCGGTTCATAATTGACATCAATTGCTCGGAACTGGGTTGTGGCTCATTGCCTTCGATCGTGAATCTATTGAATAGAATCTAGGTAGTCCAACGAAAACTAACAAAAGAGATTTAGTAACACGTATGCACTACATGTGCGTAAAATAATAACAAACGACATCTTTTGTTTTCTTTACGCACATATAAATATATATGTGTAAGTAAATCAATTGTGCCAGCTTTTCTAGGATTACCCACACAGCGTTCCCGTAGTTGCGACCATGTGCGTGCGAGCGCTTAAAACACCAACTGGTAAAATAACCCCGCGGGGTGAGCAAACTTCTCGCGCACTGGAACTTCGGACTTCAATTTCTGTATTTTAACGTGTGAGAAAGTATTGAGGGTTATATATTACTAAAAACTATATTAAATTTGCTAAAAAGCTATCTATGTTTAAGATCATTTAGCCCAGAAACAAATACATTGCTGTTTATTAAATCTGAGGAAGTGAAAAATCTACAGTAAAACTATTTTACTGTTACAATTTGTGATTTATTTGTACTTTTAGCTATGTGCTAACATTTTACAATAAAAATTAGAAATTCCATACATTTTACATTTTTTTTACAAGACAAAAAAAAACGGAAAATCCATTAAATACACACTTAAAATGTCGAAGATGCTTTTGTGTTATTTATTTATTATATTTTAATGGCAATTCTACGACCAAACATTACCGAAATGTGCGCGGGACCGTTCGACCCGAAATGGGTCGATGACGGCAAGCGAAAAAGGGCAACGTGCCTTCATTACATTATTTCGATTCCGGGTTATGTGCGCGCCCCGTAAAACTCACGGCAAGTCCTTTACATTTAGCTAAACACAGTTCACAGCTGCACTATTATCCACGTAAAATCAATATACATTGGCACTTGACAGTTAACTTATTTATTATTTTATTCACTTTTTTTATATATTCAAAGTATCGGCCATTCTCGCGTCCTTCGGAAAACTCCTACCAAGTGAAACGAATCGTCGCTTATTTTTCACAGATTTTTTTTTGGAACATTACTAGTGATAGGAAAATGTCGATGATCTACGTTGAGTAGCACGTCTCAATGTTATTAAAACTGTCGTGCTACCAAAAGACGGAATCATCAGAGGTACATAATAATTTTGAATTCGACGCTTGTTTACAATTATGTCCCACTCTATGTACCTGAGTTGGTTCGTGTTTGTGTATTCAAGGAATATTTTATCGAAGCTTATTGTGTTATTATTACGGTTGTGTGGGTTATCTGACGGTCTGTACGATGTTATTCCGTAATGAGGGTGAAACTATGTGCAGATTGGAATTTTGTTTATACTTTATCTATTTAATCAATAATACACCAAGATATACAATATTAATACATATATCAATGTATTTAAAATACCATAGCAATCTTAAAAGAAGTTCCTCTTGACTGATTTTTGTTGCAGGAATAGCTTTGTTTTAAATTGCAGTAAGAGTTTTTAAGATCCGGTGCTCGTTAAAATTACAGAGAGAGAGAAGCGGCGCTACTCAAAGGAAAGAAAAAGACCAAAAACATTGTGAATGCTGTTTGCTTTTATATATTTATAAGAGAGTTTTTTGAAATAAATATTAATTAATTTGGAGTGAAAATGATAAATAGAATTATTAGTTGCTAGATAATTTGTTTTTCGCATCTTATGGTGTTATTTGTTTTCAAATAGTACTATGTAGAGAGAGATATTATAGCTCAAATAACAATATGTTATTATATAAAAAAATATCAGTACTTGAAATTCCATTTTTTATTTTTAGCGTTTATCGTCGTTTCTCCACGATCTATGGTAAAGATTTTTTATCATAATATTGTGTTATAAAAAACAAACGCTTGAAAACCTTGGAATTCGAGGTGTAAACTGAAACAATATTGAGAACGGGGCCTTAAATCCAAACATTACTAGTCACAGTTGACCTTTGTATGCTGACGCTACACGCTTTCATTAAAAGCAAAAGAGCAAAACGAACTCTGTCCTTGGCTCGGCTTCTGACTCGCTTTACTTGCGCCCACTGCGTTAAATAACACAATTGTGAAAATTCAGCGTTTTATTTAATGTCGATTTCTCTGAAGGTTAGGTACCTCGCACACGTTCGTTTTTTGTGAACCATATTATTAATCTATTATGGTTTCAGGTACAAAAGAAATTACGCATGACCCTTTTTGTTTGACGATTTCCTCGGCTACTACTGCGAGATTGCATAGATAATTTTATTTTAGATTTAGGCATAATTATTTATGATTTGGTGAAAAAAATGTGATTATTCATAATTTTTACAAATGTGCTCTATTCTAATGTGGGGTCCGGTGTGGACAAAGAACGCCTTAATTTTTTGATTGTGTGTCGACTTCTACAAGTCGACAAATATCCATTTTTATGTCGTTTATGTAACAATTTAAATGTAAAATAGATACCTACCTATCTAATTTCGTATTAATTTGGGAAATAGAATTAATTTGTTTTTTACCTACAATGAATATTTGAAGTAGTCCATATAGTTCTACCGTTAAGTTCTACTAGTAGTACTAAACGGAGAAAAAAACCCATTTTGAGCTACTGGTAGAAATGAACGGACAAAAAAATTAAGCAGTCCGTATAGTCCTGCCATTAAGTTCTACTAATAGTTATTATAAAGGAAAATTAATGAATACTTAACATACATGTCCCTGCCAATTCTGAATTATTAAAGGCTAAACGGAACATATAATTTGGATTTACTTATTTCTAACTTGTAATCAAATATAAGTATTTTGTATCAGCAAATGATACTGGTCAATGGCCAATTATCCACTTCACTGTTTTTACGATCTTAGAAATAAAATAAGTCATATTTATTTGTCTATCAAGTGTGTACTACCTTTTTGTGTTTTGGTCCAGTCATATTTATTATGTTTGTATTCGTATTTGTTTAGTTAAGAGTTAACCTAACTGCTCTTTCCACACATACGCATATGTGGTCGCTCTTTCGTTCATTTATCATTGTAAGAATATCAAATTTAAGTTCGATACTTTATTTCATGTAGTCTAAAAAATATTCGTACAATGCAAATAGCAGGACTTTATGTCCGTTTAGGCCTATTGAATAATCGTACAGAAATTAATAGGACTAAAAGAACTTTTTTCTCCGTTTAGTCCTACTAGGAGAACAGAACAGTAGAACTAAACGAACTACTTTGAATATTTAGCTAGTTGAGAACCGCATTTATTTCTACTTTACATCCATAGGTATATATCACAACTTCTAGAGCCGCTAGGTATTGAACTTTGTATTTACTTTCATTTGCCCTTGGTTTGGCTCACGCTGGAGCGATCATAATTATTTAATTTATATAATTATATACGTTATATCTTTACTGGATGGACTTAAGGATGGTCGATAATAAAAGTTAGCGTTTCTAACTTTCGTACAGTGAATATAATGAAGTTTAGCAAAACTTAGTATACTTAAAGGGCACTGTGTCAAAATTGGACACGGCCTTTAAAGAACGTTGAAGTTTTACTCTTGCATTTGAATATTATTATATACAAATAACTTCAAATAACGACTAACTGTAATTATTTTGAAATGTAAGAGTAAAACTCTTATCAGCAAATAGAAAATAGTTTGTTACAGAACAAAACGTCAAAGTTGTGTGTTTCGAACTCTCAAAAACATAGAGATAATAGAATAGAGTAGGCAAACCAGTCCGAAATGCGGTTCTCAAGAGAAATAGACCTCGTAGGAGTACATTGATTTATACTATGGTACAGTTATTTACCATCCTTTTTTTTCCATGTCCAACCGATGCCCAAACGTTACATACAGGGTTTTAGCTTGCCTACTCTAGTTATATTATCTGTACGCTCACAAAACCATATAAATGACTTTATGTAGGCATGGTATATGCTTTTATGTTTATTAAGTTTATGGATGTATATACATATACACACAGATTCTAGATATTTTATAGAAAAAGGCTAAACATTTAGCATGGACTATAATGTACGGCCGGTAATATCACCATTATCTACTTTATGAACGGAGACTCGTAATTAACAGGTACCAACCTAAGTGGTCCGTTGGGAATACATTTTTCATCCAATTTGTTAGGGTCGTCGGTTATGAATAGGTTTTCATAATTGTCCCACCTGGGTGGATGGATTGGGTGGTCTGTTAGAAACGTTCGTTTTTTTTGCACTTTCTAGTTTTTTTTCATCCCAAATCCGACCTAGTTGGAATAATTATTTTTAACATCAGAATGTTCTTATATGCAGCCTATATAAATTCAAATTCTATAGAATATGTAAATTACGAGTTTTTTAAGTTTTTCTGATGTCTGGTCCTTAGGATTGTATTGAAGAAAATGAAATAAAATATAAAGTGTGTGAATGTATATAGAGTTGCATTGTTAGTTTGCATGTGGAACTGGGGCTCAAGTTTCGGATGTGAGAGGGTCGCGCGGGTGTCAAACGGGCAACGTAAACCTTGGTGAAAATTGGTGTACAGTTGTTTGGATGGAACAATCGAAACGTTATATCTACGTAACGGCTAGTCGTATACAAATATTTGTCATAGACATTCAAACCGTCAAGGGAAGCAAGGTGGTCAAGGGGGTGATCGACCAGTGAGCTTTACCGCGGTTTCAAAGCTCGTCGGCATAGAAGTAGGAATCATATGCTATATTATGATAGTAAGACCAAAAAAAGCGCTGTTCAACTGGACTTTTGAACGCCTTAAGCCGCGAATGCGGGGGAACGTATACGGAAGGGTCAACACGTTCAGAGACAGTGAGTCACGGGAAGAGGAAATAGGGCGTCAGAGTTTAAAAGTCCAATTGAATAGCGCTTATTCTGTCTTTCTATTATAATATGCTTTATTCTCACTTCTATATGCCGATGAATCTTGAAACCATGGTAAAGCTCGCTGTTCGATCACCCCCTTCAGACTGACATATCGAATAGCCATATGCCGTCATTATACCAACCTTCGACTTCTAAGCCTTCGACAGGCAGATGATAGATAGCAAAGGAAAGAAGGTTATCACACAAAAGTGTAAATGAGTTTAATAAATGAAAAAAAAACGAATAGACTATTGTATTTAAATATATGCGAAGTTCGTAGACGTTTTAAATTTACATTCACCTTTAACTACTTGCGATCAATTCCAGGTGTGTCTATTTATAGGTAGATGGCAAAACTGAGCGGTTTTGCAAGGTACGGCTTGTCACGATTTGCATTGTTCATTCTGCGGTTATATTCTGTACTTATCTATTATAAAGTTACTAAAAACCCTTATGTAACTAGAGCTTGTAACTTAACTATTTGACGGATTAGTGACATGGATTTTACAAGAAACAGGGAATCTATGCAAATGCGATAAAAGTTGCAGTTTTCTTTAATCTTTTGTTGATGTATTAAAACAAATCGTCAATTGGCAACGAATTTAGTATAAATATATAAAAAAATTAAAATAAAAATCCTTGTTGTTAACAATATACTCAATGTATGCTAAAGCAGTTAATTGAAGTAAGTATTTTTTGAGGTTCCGTTCTTCAAAAGGAAAATGGGAACTCTTATAGGATCACTTTGTTGTCCATGGTAATAATAATAATAATACCTGGGATATCTCTTACAGCGCCATCTAGTCCCAAAGTAAGCAATTATTATGGGGTACCAGACAACTGGCACACATACTTAAATATTCTTTAATACTATATATACATGTATAGATATTTTTTTACACCCAGAGACAGAACAAATAGACATGTCCATGCACACAAATATTAGTTCCGGACGGGACCCTTGGCTCTGCAGTTAGGGTCTCTAACGACTCGGGCAATCCTTTTTCTCAGGAACGCGTGGACGTATCAACATTATTATTTAAGCCTACGGTCCTTTGTCCTTTTTAAGTCCTTTGGTGCTGTAAAAAAATCAATGTTCTAAGTTAATCTGTATAGACAAATAAACCTGCAGGGTGTTCCCGTTAACTAAAATTATTATTATTATTTTTTTGTTAGAATTGCTCATAAAATTATCTCGTCAGAAAAAGAGGTGATTTGAGAAGTATTCTAGTGACTAGAATGAAAATAGGCATATTGACGTAGCCATGGCTATAGAGGATGAAAGTAAGTAGGGTGACTAAAGAAATCTATAGAATGGATACGTAGGATGAAAGAGTCGGTAATGAGGTACGAGCAAGGGGTGGCTTGTGTAAAACATGTGTCTCGACATATTGACGACGTCGCAAGCAAGAAAGTGCCTAATTTTACGTATCTATTCGAAATCAACTCGCCTGCGTAAAAGATTAATAATAATAATAATGACTATAGCTGGGACATCTTATATACAGCCATCTAGTCCCAAACTAAGCAAAGCCCGTATTGTGGGTACTAGACAACTGATATACATACTCGGATATTTTTTTATCGTACATATATCAGCGGAAGCTGTTAGTTTTATTATATACTATATAGATATTTTACATTCAGACGTCGAACAAATAAACTGTCATGTCCACAAATATCTGTCCTGGTCGGGAATCGAACCGACATGTCGATAAAGTGAAAGAGGTTGTATTGACCGTACCAAATATAATATTGTAATTTACCTGACATTTCATTTATTTACATTATGCATTCATTGCACACGCACGCTCGCCAAGCTGCTTGGACTATTAATTGCACAAGAGATACCTAGCTTCGTCTACTAGCTTTATGGTTCTTGTTATAAAGCTATAGTGCGATATTAAATGTATTTTACCTACTCGTATAACTATACGAATCTTGTACAATATTGTAAATATTAAATTGTGGTTACATTATACCATAGAGTAAATTTTGTCCGCAGCGTTTGGTTTTAATAGTTATAAATGTCACTTCGCAGTATCGAAAATGTCAAACGCATCTTCTCAGAAGTGAAAACCGGCGCGCGGGAACCTTGCAGACTGAAACTCACTATTTTATACCAGCTAGCTAGAGTATGAGTCGTTAGACGGTGAACGCAAAAGAGGGCTTCCAGCCAATTTGTACTTTTATACATTGTACGGAGAATCAGCTTATGCTCCGCCATAAATTACGCCATACAAACATGCTTCTTTTGACCCTTATCCTTGTCACATTTGTGTGCCCTCCCCGCATTTGAAACGTCACATTTAAAAATAATTGTTTTATTCGCAGAACGCAGTGAGAGGCGGCGGCAGCATGTTGCAGCAGATCTTACGCGACATGTGGGTGGACCCCGAGCTGCTGGCTGAGCTCGACGATGCGCAGAAGCAGACGCTGTTCTGTAAAATGCGTGAGGAACAGGTTAATGACAGCAAACCGTATACTATAGATAGTAATCTAGAGGCCGTAGAAACTTAATCCTAGTATAAAAAATTGGTGTGGTTGGTGTTGTCTACACGGCCATATATTTTTATGTGAAAACTAATAAGAGTGGCGAGGAAAAAATATATAAACAGGCTGTGATGGACTGAGGTAGCTTGGTCATCTTTTTAGTGTTCGCCCTTTCTTGCCGATCACTATTCATATTGTTAATACCTATCATTAGTGTTTTTTACAGCTTTTAATTTTTACTAATTTAAGACTTTAGCTGGATTCTTCTCTACATACCTCTGAAATGAAACGAGGTAGCTTTCATTTTTAAATATTTGATTTGTCTTGTCCAGCACGCTTTTGTCATTATCAAAATCTGTTTAGTCTGTTGATTTTAACAATTTTTCATAGTGATTAGCAAATACGATAATAATCAGTCACAAAGTAGCTAAATGTGTTTATCACAGAGAATTGAGTAGGTCGGTTAGAGGTGCCATGTGATGGTATTTGTTCGATGATATGTGTGTCAAAAATAATTACACAATGAAAATAAATACAAATACTATGCATACGTAAATAGTTTTGTCTCGATTTGTCTAATTTTAGAAAGCGGATAAGTCGTTCATACCTACCACTTACATCTTTGGAATGAATTGTTGACCCATTTTAGAGTTTAGGTTATTACAATCTGTCTTAAGTACCTATGCAATATACTGCCTATTTGGAGAGGACCGCGTATCCGCCTACATTCCAACTCTAACCTCTGTGGTGTTTATTATTTATTATTCTTGTCTATCGTTTTGATTGGGCTTTTATTAACGCATAAACATGCAACGAAATATTTCCGATCGGTTCAGACGTGTTACCAAATATCAGAAGGAATCAGAGGTCCGTAATACGGCTTCTATCGCAGCTTGATGGTAGAACAGTAACTACAATGTTATAGAATAAAGATCTATTTTAAACATATTTTTATTTTGACAAAAACGCATGAATTTCAACGTCAGACTTCATTAATGGAGGTATAAGCACCAGGATTAGACCTCATAATACCATCTAAATCTAGAAGCCATGGTCTCATTTGCTTCAGAATGAAATAAGTACTTTTAATATTATGCAGAAGTCAAATACATATTTAAAATATTTTTTCTTCTGACGCGTTTATGAAGTATTTTAACATAAGTATTTTAATCATAATTTTTTTGAAACCCTATTAAGAATTCATATGATTTTCATGAAGCAGTCATATCTAATTACGTAAGGTAATTGAATGTATTATAGGCTTAACTTAATTATTATAGGCTTAGCTATTTTAATCTTCAGTCCCTTCCTTCTAAGTCCGAAGATTTCCGGGGTCTTAGAGCTAATAGGCTAATAAGACTTGTCACATACGTTTAACTGACAACCAGGAAACCATGGTTAATATGTGGACCACATTAAACTGACTTATTTAGTCGGGTCGGTATTTATATGATTAATATTGATACTGGTAAATTCTCTGGAAAAAATTAATAAATTTCATTCATTTCATGGTACCGGGTCTTGGTTGTTATATGTACGTGGTGTCTTCGCTTGGTACCCAAAACACAAGTTAATGCTTAGTTTGGGGCCTAGACGTTGTTGTGGTGTATACGTATGTTATATTATGAACAATATACTGAACCCTGGTTACACTAAAGCGGATTTTTGGCTTCAGATACAGATTATTTTGAAATTACTTGTTGGGCTTGAAACAAAATTATAAAATAACATTCCAAAATATCATCATTAAAAAAAATCAAATATTTTCCGAAAATGTAGAGCATTTTGTACCTTTACCTCGAAATAACTGAAAAATGAAATTTACAATATTCTTAGTTATTTTTTCCAAATAAATTTATTATTAAAATATCCATGTGACGTCATGCATCTGGAGTGCAGATGCATGACCTCTTAAACATCTGTCCAGAATCTGGACAGATGTTTAAGTATTTGCATTACCATAACATACTATACCATTAGCCCATTAATGTCCCACTGCAGGAGTTTAGACATCCTGTCGGGATGAGGATGTTTATAGTTTAATCCACCGCGCTACTCCAGTGTGGGTTGGTGGATTTCAACCAAGACCGACGGCCTAACGTGCTCTCCGAGGTACAGAGTTAGTGATAGTTATGTATGTACATTAGTTAGAATAAACTCATTGGTACGTGCCCTGGAATTCGAACCACTTTGCATTATCTTATAGACTAAATAACTAATAGGTATTTTGTTGATTGATTCATAAGTATTTTTCCTTTTTGGTTTTGTTTTTACTGGGGAAGACAACGGAATAAGCTCAATAGCTCATGACGTTAAAGGGACAATTTCAAGGTCAGTTGAATTTTCATAAATATCTTGCAAATTCGTGAATAGAAAAAAAACTGATATATTTTGAGAAGTTGTTGTGGAACCTAATTCCTTTAAATTTTGTTATCCATAAGAACAACTTTAAAATTTTGATCCAAGCCCATTATTAAACTGCTCGTTGCATATATGGAAGAAAATTTAACTAAATCGGTTTGAGATTAATATAAGGTATTTAAATGTAATAAAATGTAATGTAATATATAGATACAATCGTCTTTAACGCTACGCGTGCAACAACCACGTCGTAGTAATTTCTAATATATGATTTTTGCTCACTACGTTATTCCGTTGCGTGTTGGTGGCAGTTAACCTCCATCATCACAGAAAGTGATGATGTCGGCGGAGCTTGTGAGTTTACGTCTACGGCGGGAATCGAACCCACGACCTTTGTATCGAAGGCGGGGTGGGGTGACTTTGGTTTGATTAAATTCCGTGAAATATTGACAATACACAATAAATCCGAAAATGACAATAGTCTAATATAGTACAGACTTGAATCTGTGCTGGATTCTAAACGGCGCCGGCACCGCTGGTTGTATCAAATCGTTACTAGGCACAAAAGTAAAAAATTATGCACCTATTACTTCTGAAATATTTTTTTGGAAGAATAAAGGCTGAGATCTCTCTTTGAAGCTCTTATTAAATGTTTTAAAAGATATGCAGATTAACATTATCACGTTTTAAAAGTAAAACAGTGTTATATGCAGTCATCTAACTGACTGTCTTACCGATCGTCCGAGTGGTTAGAGACTCTAACTGCGGAGCCAAAAGTTGCGGGTTCGATTCCCTTCGTATTTGTGTGCTTGAACATGTCCATTTGTTCCGTGTGTCAGCGTAAACTATCTATACATGTATATATAATAAAGAAGATTTAAGTATGTGTATCAGTTGTCTAGTACCAATAATACAAGCATAATACTTGCTTAGTTTGGAATTAAATGGCGCCGTGTGTGACGTCCCATTATATAAAGTAAAACATAATTGGAACTTTGCACGTACAGTTAAGATTAACTCTGATTGCCTCTTGACTTTCGATACTCCGAGGTCGAGATCGAATGCCCCTTCTCCATCATTTTTACAATGGCGGTTTCGATTTTACACGCTCCGTGATCAAAGCGAGGTTGTACAAACAACTACTTTGATGTGGATTTCCTTAAGAGGTATATACGGCGTGATCGACTGAACGTCATCCAATTTTATAGAATATGAAAATTAAAAAAAGTTAAATAAGTGTTCAGATAAATTAAACATGTTTTGCTCGGTGACCGTTAGTTTGCACCATCTGCTCATTTGAGACTTTTTGTTTATTATAATTCAGTCAGCTGTACACGCTTTATAAGTTTGGACTACGTTCAGCCAATTGGTACTATATATGTTCTTACATGGTGTAGCTATTATTTTATTACTATGAGACGCACAAAACTACGTGACCCATTGCAAGGAATGAACATAAATGACAAGTTAAAAAGTACGAGTTGAAATCAAGGCTACACACATTTAGCGTGACATATGGCGTATTTCCGGTACATTACCCAATTTATGGGATTATTATGATAAGTGCAGTGAGATTAGGGACCTAAAACAATTTGTATAATAATCACCCGGAACGCAAAATTAATTAAATGGTAAATTAACTAAAAGAATTTAAATGCAAATAAGATGGTTTGTATTTCAATAAATTAACTTTGGCTTCGATGCTTAAATTAGAAATTCATTCTATTTTAATTTAGAATTACAAATATCAATATATCTATAGATTTTCTATTCAAAATTAATCGGAAGAGAACACTTGTTTTCAATAAAATAAATTATTTACCATTCTATTATTACTTGGAAGTTGGAATCCTTTTAGTTTTTATGACTTCTCATAGTCAATGGTAACACAGGACGCATATAATACCTAACCATACATGGAAAGTGGATACGAAAACTTTTTTGCTGACCCTACGAATCGGTTGTCCTTGAATAAATCTTTCAAAATGGAACAATTACGTCTTTTATTTTTTAATGCTGGAAATGCGCAAAATAAATGGAAAGACTACATTCCAAAATAAAATGACGGATAAATGCGCGAAGTTAATGAAGTACCTAAATATGAATTTACATAGAATACATTTCCGATGTTTTCAGAATATGTGCGAGTGTCTAAATTGTTAAATTTTATTTTCACTCACTATTAGCTATATTTTCTTTACTCTAGAATAGCTATTAACCCTATTTTGATGCATGTCCATACTCTTGTCCAATTTTGTAATTAATTGATGTAATATAAATTATTATGCAGCAGATTATTATGCACTAGTTTTTTTTTTTTTTTTATTTTACAAAAGTCAGACAACTCCCATGCATGTGTCCGCCGTAACCGGTCTAATATATTTTTTACACGAACTCTCGACACATACCAGCACACATACACATGTCATTGTGAATTTATAGCACGAATATAAGATATATTTAATATACTAAAACTACACATATGTACAATGTTCAGAAAACAGAAAAAGACTAGACGGTGATATTGATTGAAATGCCAAGGTTTGGTAAAACTGTGGTCTGGTGGTCCCTTGAGTGGTAGATAAGAACTTACAAAACGAATAATAAATGTATATATATATATATAGGTCTATTTTCGATTAAATGTAACAGGAATGACATAAATAATAGGAAATGGAAACCTGTCACATTTATTTTACGGTACATTGGTACAGTTACTATGAGTTCATCAAATAGATGAAAACGATGGCCTAATAAAGGGTTACTTACTAACAAAAATGTAGTTTATTCGGTTTTAATTAGACATTAAAACACACAAAAATAATTTCCGATAACCACCTTATTAAAACATTTTCAGTACAGTAACTGATGATTCTAAGATAGAAACAAACAATTTTATCTCATGAAAAAAATATTGGTGAATGATTTTTGACGTAGTTTTCTAATGTATATTACGAAAACAAAATATCATTTTATAAAAATGTATAAATCTTCATACCAATACGAGAATCAATATTACATACGTCAAAACAGATTTGTTCGTTTGCGCATTGGAAATCATAATGCACAAATAAGTTAGACTGTAATTTGTAAAATTTATTCTTCTATTCTATTACTACATAGTTTTATTTAACAAACTCTGTATGAAAAAAAATAATGAATTCCAGGTACGCCGTTGGAGAATCTGGGACGAGCAGGTTGGAGACGAGAGGCTGGACAGGCCCAAAACGAAGTCCAGCATCAAGAAACAAGTGCAGTTCCTCAAAGGGGAAGATGGAGAGCCTTGGGTTGGTAACGATTAGTACGATTTGTATTTCTATACAGATGATCTCTGTCTGATCTTTGTGATAGGTTGTAACAACGCTAATTTTATTACAACTGTAGCCTACCAGTGTAGATATAAAGTCCCTTGAAGAGTATTTCTCAAGTGAAGATAAGCACACGACAAACGACTACGAATCACAGACAAACCAAACGATACAACAACCTTTTACCAAGCTTGTAGCATTCCCGCTACAACAACGTTAAATTGTATTTCTGTTTGAAGTTTAATTCTTTCTAATCATGGCCAAGGCATATTCTTCAGGGGACTTTGTAACGTCATGACTAAATTTTAAAAATTATTCCTGACTAACTACCGTTTGAAAAACAAAAATTGTGAAATTAGTTGCTTAGTATAGCATCATGTCTTAATCTTATCACATGTTTTTGAATTGGAGTGGGCTTAACCTATTTAGATTTATCGTGTCCCCATCCCTTGAACCTACTAATAGCTTAACTTAGATACATTTTTTATGTAGTGTATGATTTGACTATTTCGTAGATCGCAGAACTCTTCCGGTTCAGGAAAGCACACCCACAGATGCTTCTTGCGTGATGCTTCTAGTGCGTCACATTCGTCGAGGATGTCTAGCATTGTCACTTCCACAACACCACATGCCCTACGCAGTGATGTCTGTCTCATGTGCTGCAAAGGCCTATTGGTGGTGAAGTGAAGTCGTTTTCTGTCTAGTGCTGCAAGTTGCTTAGTCTTCGCTGGTGTGTTCTGTTGGGAAAATTTTGGCGTGTTCTTTGAACTTTATTCCATTATTTATTTTGAGTTTCCTTTTTTGCTTATTTATTATTGTCTTAATAGTATTTGTTGAAAGTCCAATGTGTCGTTCTGTACCACATACACGGTTAGAAGATCCTTCCTTTGCTAATTCATCAGCCTTCTCGTTCCCTTCGATTACTTCGTGTTCTAGCACACAGCTCTATGTTACCTTGTTCTTTGATGCCAGTTCCTCCAGGTTTCAGGCAACAGAGTATAAATGATGAGCTCATTTTTATAGTGCTTAAGTCTTGATGGGTGCTGAAAGCCTTAATTGCATAAATACCGAGTATTTTTTTTTTATTTCTATCCAGACTTTCTCTTGCGCATATAATAATTACTTGTATCTCAGTCTGGTATACAGTTGGATATTGCCTCATGCTTTGTAATACTGCCAGATCTAAGTTTAGGCAGTATATACCAGTAGCAGTAGCACCTGAGCCTTGTTCATTCGGATATATTTCATGAACTAGAACATTCCACTCCTAAGAGCTTTCGGGGTGCCTCTCCTCCGATTATCACGATTAGAAAGCAGGACGCCGAACCTTCGGTTAAAAACAATGGTGTTTTGTACGAAGCTGCATGTATAACTACCTCCATTTCCGGAGCGGTATCACACTTTATATGTGGCGCCTCAGGCCGATCTGATTTTAGATGACCATCTTTAATGAATCTAATTATAGCAGTCTTTTTATTTTAGTACAAATAATCAATAGTGTGCGTAAGAATTTTGTTCTTTATCGGCTTTGAGTCGTCTAGTCTGCTACATTCCAAGGTCGGTAAGTGGAACCAACAGTCCGTAACGTAAACACTTTGATTTAAACTGTACACAATTTAATGAAAGCATAATGACATACGCAAGTACGCTGACGAAACGTGCGTTATGGCAAGGACGCACCAAAATTATTCGAGTCGCCGATCACGATTATTGCTTATCCGTGTCGACGTTGACCGATTACGTAGTATTGCAATTGTCATTTTACTTACGACTAATCGCACTGTACCGATAATGTGCAGTTTGGACACCTATAATAGCAGATCTTGCACACCTAACCTTTTAAATTGCAAAAGTAGGGTTACATGTTTCATATGACACGGTCATAAAACGGCGTGTCTCTAAAACTGAACTGATTTCATAACGTTCTCTTCAATCATCTGTCATAAATGTCTTTGCCCAAAATTGGCGTCTTTTTTAATATTTAGCAACCATTAACTGAACATTGTTCAATATATGACAATGTAATAAGAAAAAAAAATTTAACATAATTTACCTCTAAATTTAGTTGAGACCGAAATATAGAGAATAGAAGTTGCAGAATAACTGATTTTTCAATACATTTGCTATTAATACGGAGACATCGAAACTTTAACCGTAATGTTGTATTTTACAGTACTAGGCCTTTTTACTTTACACCAATCACAAACGAGCATTCTGTTTGCAACGCAGCATGCGTAAACCGCGAATAGCAACCCGCTCCCGCCCTTAGTTCCCGCCGTTATCACATTTGAAGTATCTATCTAATTTTAATCGCAAATGTATTGAAAACCGTCGTATGATGCTCGTACTCAGTAGTATTTAATAGTTCTCTGGACTCAGTAAACTGGCTATTATAGTCATCGGTTTATTATAAGCACTCGGCTTCGCCTCGTTCCTATAAACAACTCGACTATAATATGCAGCTTACCGTACGTGCATCATTATTTACTATGAACTATAGGTATATTTTCTTCTAGGCTTCTAATCTCTATAACTCGGTCCCGACAGAATTTAGAGGTAACATCTATTCATTTCTTGTAATACTTACAGAATATTTGAATTATATTTGCTATTTCTTGATTTCCGTGACGTTTTTGATTTGATTCCAATATTTACAATATAGGTATAAGATGAAAATAGTTAGAATAAAATGTTAAATCTGCAACATATAAAAATTTGAAATGTTTATAATATATCTAAAAATAATAATAATAATAATAAATAAAACTAATCCAATAATCCACCCTTCGTCGCCCCCGACACAAATGTGCCCATGACGCTCATCGCATTGCCGCGCTGAATTGCAATGGCAATTCTTTGCACCAGGAAGGAACCGGAACGGGAGTCGAGTCCCCTTTCTTTTAGACGACGGCCGATGCTCGCGACGAAACGTTTGGCTTCAATCCCCCAACAGCCAGCATCTTCCACCGCAAGAGGGACGAACAAGTATTTACTCTCCAGGGTAGAGTATTTGACTCGTTTTCTGGCGGCTGCAGACTCCGCAGCGGCTCCGGCCGTTCCCACGGTACGACCAAGGTGAGAGGCGGCAAATGTGCTGACACACGTGGCGTCCCAAAGTAGACACCTACCCTTCTCCCACGGCACCAAAGTCAAACCAAACCTAAGATGAAAATTAACATAACCTACCATTGGTAAACAAGGTGATTTCAACGCAATAACCAGTTGGCGATGTTTCATTCTCTCTTTTATTATTATTATTAATATTATTATTATTATTATTACGCGTATTATTATTAATATTGGCGTATCCAATATTGCGCACTTGTCCGATTAATCGGTACGTCCCTTCTAAATAACATAAATCATTTACGTGTTATGATAATTTATAATCATGTTTACAATAATTTTTTCAGGTATGGGTGATGGGCGAGCACCCTGAGGACAAATCCATCGATACCATCATTGCTGAGGAGGCGCGGCATGCGGCGCTGGCGCAAGCACGGCTCGAAGCGCAGCAACTGCGACGGTCTGTGGAAAAGGAGCTGACACACCTCATCGACTACCAGCCCATGGATAATATTAGTATTGAACAGGTAAATAAACACGAACTTCACATCTGTCTAAGAACTAATTCTGTTTTACTTTTTAGTGAAAATGATGAATGAAAGCACCTAGAGTAAAAAAGAGTCATGGAGCGAACATATCGGTCAAAAGTATATGAGTACGATATTATCCGTGATTTTGTTTAGTAATAAAGTATAGACAGAGTCGGTTGTTTTCGGAATCTACAAATATCTCAAACTCCAACCCGTAAAAATGTTAAGACTTTTATTTAATAATTGTAGGGCTTCAATTCTTTTTTACGGTCAACTAGTAGCTACAATTATCATTGGTATCTTCGTGATACGAACGGTTTGGGAGATATGATGGAAGTGAAAATGACGAATCCCATTACGGCCAGAGAAAAATGGCCACTGTGAGCAATTATTTAAATAATTCAAAGAAAACCACTGACTGTAGTAATAATAATAGTCATCTAATTAATAATTATAAATATCAGTTTCAAATTAATTGATGAAATTTTTATATTAACTTAGGATCTCGAGAAAAAGACGAATGAATTTAACCTGAATGAAGTTGTACGCGCATTAGATTCTTTTTTGGACATTAAAAATAATAATAATTAATATTATCATACTTAAGACATCCCGCACAGCGCCATCTAGTCTCAAAGTAAGCAAGAATTATGTTTGTATTATGGAGTGCTGGACAACTGATATACATACTTAAATATTCTTTATAATATATACATATATAGATATTTCACACCCAGACACGGAACGAATAGACAAGTTCATACACATAAATATTTGTCCAAAGCGGGAATTGAATCCGCGATTTTTGATTCTGCAGTTAGGGCCTATACACTCGGCTAATCGGTCAGTCATTTATTCAGTCAGTCATATCGGTCAGTCATAATACTTATCATAGATATAACTTTTTATTAATACAACAAATTATCTACTTATTGTCTCAATTTTGATTTTATCATTTCACAGAAATTCGATCTCTCTCCCAAAAGTGTGGATTCTTTGGAAGAAACGTTGGAAATTTATTGCACTGTCGACGAGTTGAAGCAGCGGATGGACGCTTTGGAACCAGATGTCGTCAAAAATCCTCCAGACAACGGAAAAACTCAGGACAAAGACTACCGGAACGGGAAAAACATGAAGATGGACATTAATAAAAATATACACTTCAACTTTATCGAAGGGCCGAGAGACGTGCTGCAGGTACAACGACCATAAATAATTTATACTCCATTTCATTTAAGACTGAATACACTAAAAAGGAATCAGCCCATTTTCATGTACACAGGTTTATGTGTGGATGGATGCCTATAAGGCTAGTTATTATAACGAATTATCAACTAGTGTACTGACGCCTAATCTCATATTTGAACACCGTCCAAAACGGTCGACGGGAGTATAGAAAAGTGATCACAAGTCTACCATTCTCGCCCTGCACGCAGCAATCGCAGCAGATAGAGTCCCCCACCTTACTGAAAGGGCCCGCACGCGCGGTTTATGTTTTGCACGAATTTAGCTGCTATTTGAAAGTGATCAAAATACATAGGTTTCAGATTTGAGCACAGGCCTCTGCACCTAATATCAATGAACTCTACTCGCTTAGCGAATATTTACTACGTAATATATTAAGCAAGCAAAAGTCGCTCGTTGAAGTGGATTTGATGAACTTTGTGCACCATATGCTCCGATTAACATGATAGATTTTGAAATTCCACGAATATCGAATATTAAAGGACAATTTGTGTAGATCTAAAAATAGGTATATCAAATTATATGTAGGCCAGTTGACTATTTTTTTAATTATTTTATACGAAATATTTTTCTAAACATATCAAAGCAGTGAAAACATTTTAAAAATAAATCATTATTGACAAAGTTTAAAATGTCCTGATAAATAGAGAGGGTAACACCGCACGGTGTACTAGCCTGTGACGTCAGGCCATTTAAAATAATGTTCAATTTCGTTTTGCAAGAAAGAGACAGAGATAAATTTTAATAGCTTATAACTTCCATATTCTTCAACCGAACATAGTTTTGTTTTTAAATTTTGTTAACGTATAAAGTATATTTACATATATGCATAAAATATTTAATATTAGTCAAATACCCTATTTTTATGGTTGTCTAAAGGATAAATATGGATGTTATACGTATAGATATACGAAATCAGAGACAGAGGAATTTTGTGGGATGACTCTTTGTTACTATAGGCATACCCTACCGTTGCAATTATTCTCATATGACACCGATCCCCACTCTGCAACAATGGCCATTGAAGAAATGGCCATTAGGTTGCGCGAAGGTTCGACTAGTCAACGCTATGCAACACGTAGTCTCACAGTATGTACTTGGCGTATACGATACGTCCATAGAGATAGCGAAACACCCCGCCGCGTCCTTACTAGAGACACGGTAGACTTTTACTGTACGAGACGAAGCGTTCAATTCAGCGGGGGATGAAATGCGTTCGCGGGTGGAAGCGTCCACGAAATTTTATACTTATACTATCGCAACGTTGCACAAAATATGCAATATTGCACGCAGTTTTCGTTGTAGGAGTTGGGCGTTGGTGGTGGCGACGTATCTGTGCGTGTAGCGGCATGGGAGCGACGCGTGGCAGCAGCACGTGCTGGCGAGATTTTACGGGGACTGCGTTTGCGACGCGCGCGTCAACATAGGGACTCCGAGTTACAAGCGCGCGATGCCGACCACGCTTGGCGGGAACAAGGTAATAATGATTTTGTGTTCTGATATCATTGATCTGAAAAGTAGAAATGCGCCTATTCAGACGTTGCTCTCAAGTGTTTAGTGTACTTACTAGAAAAACCAATCACCGAAGCCATAAACAATGCCACCTGGTAGAACTACTTGTCTTATATTTTACCAAACAATACATCTAATACCCGGACGTAATATCGCGAACTACCGATGCGCCGCCCCTAGTAAGTCACCTTGCTATATACGCACGGTCGACTTGAACATCCTTATACCATAGTAAGTCTTCATCAGCCCATTTCTACCCCACTGCAGGGGCTTAGGCCTCACCCAGGGTGAGGGGGGCTTGGAGCTTAAAGCCACTACGCTGCTCCACTGCGGGTTGGGGATTGTAACGACCACCATCTATTGACAGCGCCCGGGACCGACTGCTTAACGTGCCCCCCGAAGTGCGGAGTCAGTGATAGTTATGTACTTAAGTCAGAAAAACTTATTGGTACACGCCCGGATTCGAACAATGGCCCTTTGGCCTTATAAATTTGATACAGGTTTGTTGCGCTTTGGGCTATCACTATAGTAAGTCTATCGACCGCCTACACGCTGCGAAGTTCTATTCACACATACTTACGCGGCCGCCATTGCAGTGCTTCATTGGTAGTTCAGTGACAGGTAGTCTTGAGTTTTTATTACGTCTGTGTTTAAGACTATAATTTTATCTTCGTAGAACACCCGTTTGTGTAACCCATCTACAGTAACAAAAAATCGCTATATTGCCTGTAACATGAAGAGTGACGAAAGTAACTTATTAGAATCAATTGCAATTCAAAGTGTCCAATAAATACGTCAACGTAAGTAATACTGTGTAAAAAGATAACTGGTATCTAAGATATCTTAAACTTTAAAAGAAATAGTAAAATGGTAGAAATGCTTGAAATCAAATTGTTTTAAGGCAACGGTTTATAACATCGTCTCTTGGAGTATTCGTCTTAGAGTAGTCGCGTACGAACCTGTGAAAATAATTTTAAGATGTTTAGAAGTGACAATAGAGTATCCTTTATTTGTTACTATTTTTGCACTAAAGGTATGTTTTTGTAAGTTATTGAATAAAACACAGAACGCAAAGCGAAGGAGGCAGAGGCTGCGATGCGGGAGATAGCTCGGACTGCGCGTGAACAACACCGTCTCTCTACACACCTGGAGTCCACGCCCGAACCTTGTCCCACACAAGGTTAGTTAGTTTCGCTTGTTACCTGTTTTTTATTTCAGTTTTTACGCTCTTTGTTATAGACACAAGATTCCTTTACAGAAAACGATATAAGATTCCAGTTTGGGAAAGCCTGTACAAAAGGACAATATTCTTTCTTAGTTTTGACACAAACCAAGCACTGTGCTTGGTTTCTTTAAAAAAAACCCTGTTTTATAACGTAAACAAGTTAAACTTAAGAGTTTGGGAATACCGCTGGTGTAATCGTCGTCTGACCTTCGAATCCATAATCCTCGAATTCTTCCAATCATTTCCAAAATGATACTTGTAAAACTAGTGGGTGAAGGAAATATGTTGGAAAACTAAAGGTCTAGTACTTGCAAAACTAAAGGTCTAATGCAATCTATCTCTGTGCCAGGTTACAAAAAAATCGATTGGAAAAAAAAAACCTACAGATTTCGCGCTTTTCGCAACAATCGGAGGACATTGAAAATGAATATCAAAAATAGAAACTTATAACACATTTTTGTCTAACAATTTTATTAAATTTTTCAAAAAGATATGAACCAATTTTCGAAAATTTTATACCATACGATGCCCCGCAAGCTCCTGCATCTTTTGACACTACTGCCTTTCGTCTACCTTTATAACTTTCTTAAAAATAGCCGAATCTCACTCTTCGGGCTAACTGACCTGATAATCATTCAATGAATAGGGCACCTGCCCAGCCTACAGTATTCAACCGATTCCAAAATTTCTTTTTCCAAACGGAAGACAATCTATCTGCTTTGGGAGATTTTTTCCATTTATTGCGATATTAGTCATCGTTTTCAAAATAATCAACTTTTTGTTCGAAAAATCGGTAAAGTTCGTCTTTTTTTCAGTATTTTCGATTTTACGAAAAAAGTTTCTGACTGATTTTAGAAAAAGTATCCTACGATGCCACACAACCCCCTGCATCTTTTTACATAAAATTTTGGAAGTATAACCAAATTACACTCTCCCACGAAAACGATCTGATAAACATTTTAAATGCTAAAACGAAATCAGAGCGCGAACGGATGGACGGATGGACAAACTACCATATAAATATTATAAAATACCTCACGATACTTAATAACGTAAAGTAGTTGCTAAAAGTTGTCTCGATAGATTAGTACTGTGATAGTACCTATCACTGGCCATCGCTTTTAAAGTGATCACAGTAAGATCCATTTTATCACCTAGTTGTTCATTTTAGTCTTTTAACCACTAGAATGCTAGATGCTGGACCATCACTGTACTTCTTTGTGCTCAATAGAGTACGTTTTCTACATAACTTTACTCATAATTTATATGCATCTACAGCGGGCAAGCCACCAAGCCGTGAAGCTGTTGTGGAATGGTTTCGCAGCCGCGAACTGCCACGTGGCGCCGGCCTAGACGAGCGCGGTAACCCCGCCTCATGGTTCCATGGTAAGCATTTTTTTTTCATTTATTTATTTTTCGCGTTTAGCCGCCTCAAGCACTGAAAATAACAGTACCTATAGTACTGAACGGCGATTTTTCAATACAATATAGTACAATATAATATACCCTTATATACACAGTCACAATAGTCTCAATATAAAATAAATTACAACAATTTATAAAATGTCAGTTTTAGCCATGGTTTTAGCAATATATACTACATAGTATAGGTTTATTCTGTCATATTTGAAGTAAAATACTCTGTTGTAGAATATATTGGATTATCCAACAAGAGTTTCCTCAGTCGGCTTGTAAATACTTTATCATCAGTTATATTTTTTATGTTTACTGGGAGTTTATCGTAATACCTGGGAGCGGCTACCCGCGGGCTGTCCGCGGCTAACGCGGTGTGGCGCGGTACTGCACGCAACCGTCCTGCTACATTCAGCCGCCGTCCCGAATCGAATTGTTTGTATAAATGCAGGTTTCTTCTTGCATACCTAATCATCTCGAACACGTACAAAGAGTACATGGACAAAATTTCGTTTTGTACGAATAGCTCTCTGCACGTGTCTCGAGGTCCCACTCCAGCCATAAGCCGAAGAGCTCTTTTCTGCAGTACAAATACGCTACCAGACTCAGCAGAATTACCCCAGAGAAGGATGAATACGACATACATACGACAATATGGAATGAAAGGATGCAAAGTAACATTGCCTCAGCGATCCAACAGAAATTTGAAATTTTATTTTTCTTAATACGAATAATGCACTACCTAGTTTTTCACACAACGCTTCGATGTAATGCCTAAAAGTCAATGTATGATCAATTACAAAACCTAATGATTTACAGGTTTAACTTTCTGATATGGGCAAAGTTAGGGTCGGGCGATCATGGAACCCAGAAAACAAAACTATCTGTGATTTCGAGGAATTCAATACCATACCATTAACCGAAAACCAGTCCTTTAATGAACAATGTTAATTTTGGTATTTAGCTCCTCATAAGTTTTACCCTTCAGCACGATAGTGATGTCGTCAGCAAATTGGACAACTAGGCCTTCCGCTATATTACGGGGTAAATCATTCATGTAAATCATTCGACATATAAAAGACTATCATATGATTTTACCGATCAAACTAGACATAAACGAGTCGATTAGTTCACATATTCATTGTTGTTGTCCTTGCGCTGTCACTAGGGTTGCCAACTTTTTTTTAAAGAAAATATTAGGTTGGAGAGTAAAAATTAAATATAAAAGCATACACACAAGTCACAGACGAACACTAAATTCACGACAATATTGTAGTTAATATTAAAAATGTTAAATTGACGTTGAAAGATTCGGTCTGTTGTCCGGGCACGTTTAGAAACTCAACAACTGCATTGCATTGCAACTTACGTGGTTTGGATGATTTTAGCTTTGGACACTAGTATTTTTGAGTGAGTAGTCAAAAACAGTATTTCGAATACTTTATTTTTAGTGAACAGTAAATAGTAGCAATGGTAAAAAACAAGCATTTTTAACAGTAACAGTTTAAGCTGTTTTTAACAGTAAGTTGGTGGGCAAACCTAGCTGTCACAATGGATGCCGGATACAGCTACCAACAATTTGATTAAGTAATTTCACAGGGAAAGAGAAAATATTTCAAAACTACCTATATTTTGTGGTTCTCCCGAGCCCGCTTTAGCGATTCGAAAGATGTGCCAAATCGGTTTCAACTGATGGGTTATACCCGGCGTCGCATACACAACTGTTTCGTTATCTGTTGAATCGATAAGCTTATAGGTACTGTATCTTTTTGTATGGCTGTCGGGCCCACAGGACCAACAGCGGTTGATCGTTATATGTAACCCGATACGTGTCTTTAGAAATACAAATCCATACCAGGCCACTTATAACGATATCATTCGATATTTGGTGCGGTAGGCTTGCTGGTGTCTTCTTCTCCGTTATTTTGATTGTGATACTTTACTTTTCAGGTCTGATCACACGTTCGGAAGCTGAAGCTGAATTAGCAAATGCGACAGAGGGGTCATTTTTGGTACGCGTCTCTGAGAGGGTCTGGGGGTATGCGATCTCCTACCGTGAGGGTGTACGCTGCAAACATTACTTGGTGGACGCCGCACATCGATACCGGCTCGTTGGATCTGGCCAGCAGGAACACGCCAGCCTCGGTAAATGACGCAAATTCATTCATTGAAAGTATATTATGCCTGTACGCAAAGCTGTGTAGTATTTGAGTATACTTTCTAATCCTAATTGCACGCTTAGGTATGTTGTGGAAAGTATACCTTGCTATTAAACTAAGATCGAGTATATTTTCCAACACCGCATACAAAAATAATGTTTGGAAAATATACTACGTTATTAACGCTGCAAAATAGGCGAGTATGTTTTCCAGGTGTGCGTTTTTCCTACGCAGCTAGATACTATACTTGATTACTCTCACGCTCGCCAGTTTTGTAGATTGCTATCTCTTTCTTTTCCACAAAAGAATAGTGTTTATAATTTTTTTATATTACATAATTGTATTTTATTTATGTCCGCCAGAGGTTACTGCAAAAAAAAAATTACTCTAAAGTGTAATTCAAACCAAATGGAAAAGAATGCTTGGATATCTGTCTAGCCCTCAATTCATTCCTCTCTCTCTCACTTAACAATCAATATTTATTAAATATTCACAATAGACTAACTTTTTGTTGTTTGTTTGTTAAAAATCTTCATAAAGTATGAATATTAAAATACCTTTATAGAAAATGTGGTACAGTGTCTTATTGGAAACTTGCATACACTACTTAGTATCTGCGTATTATGATAGTAGCCTAGTATAATTTTCGAACTTCTTTATTACGTGATATTGCAGAAACAGAAAAAGTATACTGCGCTAGTGGGTGGGTGCGTATGGGTGCATACTGGCACGGTAGGTAGGTATACTTTCAATAAACACAACGCAGATACTCTGTGATAACCACAGTTAAAGAGGTAGGTAGGTACTTACCTCAACAGGCAACCAAAATAAAATAAAATTATTAAATATAAGATGTTTACACACACTCATTGAAGGTCAAAATTGATTAGGTACCGGTTCAAAAAACTAGACGGAGAGAACCGGTAAGAAACTCCTCCCTGTTTATTTCATTTAAATATATGTTTTTCTTAATTCTTTTTAAAAAATTGTAAATGCTTAGGTACAACTACAACTATGTCTATACGCACTTACGTATCATTTAAATATTCAGTAGTATAATCGTAAGCCTTTTTCATGAGTTGGAATTTAACCCGCTTTATAAATTAGGCAATTAGATCTTTATTCATGTAAATAAACTTCTCGTGCTTATAATTGGAGCAACCCTCCAACTTTTTGCCATCGTTTCCGTAGCAAGACATCAGTAGAAAATTCTAAAAATGCCAGTTTATGCCGTAGGTAGGTACCAAGTGTTATCAAAATATGTGTAATTTATTTAAAAAACACGCCAGGTTTCATACGATTTGGCAAACGTGCAAATCTATTGCTTGTATATTATATCCGTGGTCATAACTGTAGTTAGAATAGTTAGAACCTGGACGACAGAGTTTTGATAAGATACGCTAATCGTTGCCATTTTTTTTTTAAATTACTTAATTATTTTTTCAGTGGAACTGATCGGATATCACAAAACAGTCGCCATAACGGAGAGCGGCGGCGAGTTGCTGGTCACACCGTGCGTTGCCACGCAACCACCCGCCATCTTAGACGAAACCGCCATTTTGTCTGCACACGCATGACGTAAAAGTCATATACATTCCGTTTCTTCATTAATATAAGACATATTCACGTTAATTCTTTATACGTTTGCGACATTATCACTTAGTTAAGTTGAAATTTTATAGCTTAGTTCAAATGCCAGATTACCTAATGCATACCTACTGTAAAAAATATATCTGCAGATTTCTTACAATCCAAAGAAACGCATGTTTGTTGCCGATCAATGTAATCATTGTATATATTTTTTTACAAGACTAAGAAAATATTAATTTTCTCGTATTTTGGTCATGCTTCGAGGGATAGGCGAAAACAATGTCAAAGCAGCGCTTATTCCCCAGCAGCATGACAAAAATTAGTAATAGTTGCATTTGATACAAAGTTCAAAATTGCATGCAATGTGAAAAAGATTATAGATTGACCGTTTAAGGCTGACTCTTCTATCCCCACCACAAAGTGAAGAAGGAAGAGAGGGCACAAGTAGAATTAGGCAGTGCCTAGGGCGTTCTTTACGGCTTATAAGCGATAGATGGCGTTAACTAGTTTGTATATTGTCAATCCGTTAACATTAATAAAAGATGTTATTGTTTTAAAGATAGATGAGAGATTTTTCAAAATGGCGTACCTATATTATATTATGTGAAGTACCTACTGACGGTATTTAACAACACAACATATACAACGACAAATACTACACACTCACACAGCTACTACGTAGCCGTCACTGGGATCTCGGCAACGGGCCACTATACATGGACCACGCGGGGCGGAAAGGCGTTCGGAGAATCGAGCACGACTGATCGCGGCGCACACAGGAACCGGAATGTCGAATATTACTGTTATCAGAATACATTTGGAGATATTGCAAAGCATTTTCGCATCATATAGGTACATTCGTCGCGTACTTTTCCCGCCTCCTGCGGTGGGAATAGGAAAGTTGGTCATATTATAATGGTCAATCTATATTTAGTTGTATATTTATAATTCAGTCAACTATGAATCTTATTGCAATAAAGATAAAATTAATTATGAGCTGCTAAAATCTTTCCTCGCCGAGCAGCAATCGCTAGCTGAGGACCGCATACAAAGGCGTAATTAGAGACAATCTATGCCACAAAATAAAACCCTTAAGCAAGCAATAAGTATCTGTATAATAAGGTACTGTTTTTCAAATCTTGTAGATAATGATCTCGAATAGTGGCGTAGTTAGTCTGGCTTTTTTATGTTAGTAACAAGCATTTCATCGTGTACCTACCTATTATGTATAATAAGTTTTAACATAACACTATTTATTGGACGGCTTCTGTAGCAGATATCTCAAATAATTTGCAGTGTTAGTTTTATGCAGCTTTTATAAGCTTTTCATACACATATTTTGTTAGAATTTCTAATTTGGACCTATGAGAATAAATAGTGAAATATTTTATTTTTAATTGTTTAAAAATCCATGATTTCATGTAAAATTGGCTTTCACGATAAAATACCAAAGGTTAATAAAGATATAAATGCAAATTTCGGAAAGTCATTCCACAAAGGACTAATTTACACTTTATTATTCTCATTATTCTAGATGTATTTACTAAAATTTATATGCCATTTTAAGTCGATTATAATGTATAAGATACATCCTGTATACTTAGTCATTAAAACTGCCAAGAAACTAAAATAAAACAAATTTAATTTTATGTGTTTTTATCATTTCTTTACATGCTAAGTACACGCCTTTACCAGCCTTTACCTGTTTATCAGTACCTAATGAGTTTCGACGAAATTCACTATTTATCAAATTTTCATACTATATCGTGCTTTCGTTGATAGGTATTATAATATTAGGTCTTAGTGGTCTTAACCTATGAAGTTGCCATTCTTCAGTATTGGCCATTTTGCACAAAATAAAAAATTTGTTTGCTGTGAATTCTAAATTCATATAAATTTTGTCTTAAAAGCATGACATTCTTTGTACAAAGTCAGTCTTTTGTTTATTGATTAGCGTTGTGTTTTCATTACATTTGAACATTTTTCGTCAAAATGGACACTTTAAAAATTCGTGTAATTATAGAATATGAGTTCCGTCGTCCGACAAACGGCCCTTAACATCAACAACGTATACAGAGAGAAATTAACAAACAAACGCACAACCCGTTATTGATTTGCCCGCTTCCGTTCTGGAAATTATGACTTGAATAATGAACTTCGTGGTCGTCCGGACACTTACGTCAACAATGATCAATTGATGGCGATGGTGGAAGCTGATGATACTCAAACTACGGCTGAACTAGCAGCTGCTTTTTATGTTAGCATCAAAACAATATTGGACCATTTGCGACAAATTGGCAAAGTAATAAAGTTTGATAGTTGGGTGACTCGCCTCGCGTTGCTCAACAGGCACAGAAATGAAGGAATTTTGAACCGGATTGTCACCTGTGGTGAAAAATGGATTCTGTTCGACAGTCGAAAGCGCTCAGCAAGTTGGTTAGATCCTGGTTCAGCACCAAAGCAATGTGTTAAACGAAAAATAACCCTTAAAAATATGATGGTAACTGTTTGGTGGTCTAGTGCCGGTGTGATTCATCACAGCTTTTAACAAAATGGAATGATGTTTACTGCAGATGTTGTAGTGGTATTTTAATAGCAACATTAAAATACCATACATTTTTGAATTTATGTATGCTAAAAATAATAAATAATAAAAACACGGTACGCACTTGACTTGGCAAATTTTAACGGTTATAGCAACACACAAACCTGGAGAGCAACTCGTATTAACCTTAATCAACTAGTTTATTAGATTCAAAATTGCGTACACCGAGCTGGACAAGTGAGCTGCCACCGTATAGATAGAATTTTCGATGTTAGTGTGCGTAGCTGGCCAGCGGTCCCGTAAAATTCCACTAAGATTCGTTAATATTAATATCTTTGGGAAACAATTATAGTTATTACGTACCCGCCTTTAAGGGTCATTTTGGCGTGCAGTAGTCATTCAAATACCCGTTCTAGAAACTTCTGTGAAATATACTTATACTTTGTTTTATAAAAATAACGATTGCTATTGGTAGAGTGGCGTACGCGACCGAGCACAGGTGTACAACGTTTTCCGTTGGTGGGGGGAACGCCACGATCACACTCGAGCTGGGACGTCGAGAGAAAGTGGTCGACGTCCGGGTCAATTTAAATTAGTACTTGAAAAGCACCCTGGACCGTGCCTATGATTTGTAAAATAGCTAAGTAACAAGTATGGTCGCTGCTAAGTCTGCACTCGACCTGTGCGTATCCAGTGCAATAAGCAAGTGCGCTATCTCGTATAGTGTTGAATACGTACAAAATTGGTGCGTCTAGGCATTCCAGTAACAGCCTGGACTGCCGCCTTGGACTACGAGGCACTGGCACATAGGAGTGCCATATCTTTGGTCAGGCGCAGCCGCGTCAAATATAACCCTGGTTGTGATCTGGGCATCAGGTCAGCTCTTCGCAGTTTGGATATGCTATCGTTACGCCGCTACCACTCACACAAAAGGAACTGAGCAGTTTATATTTGGAACCTGGAATTATATGCACCTAGCAGTCTAGGAAGAAAAGGCCTAACGAAAACTAGATATTGGTACCAACGACGTCATTGGGGTAACTTGTAAGCGTTTATTGTTATTAGCTATAATATAGAATACCTTTTGTTGCACCATATTTATTTAGTAATTTCTTATTATCTGTCTAAATATAAATTTCTATTTGGATTGGTTTATAGGCTCATTTCTTGAAATATTTGAGACCCAATTGTCTTGAACTTGTGTTATGATTTGTGTGGTTTATTTTAAACCTATACTTGAATTAGGAGTCTAATTTGATCTAGTAAATTTGATGCTAGAATACTGGAAAACTGGACGTAGCAATTTATAATCGTATGAGGTAATTCTTAGCCATTATTTAAGTTTTGAAGCCTATCTTAACCCCTTACTTGTAATAACTGTACATCTCGTTTTAAAAATAACCTTTTACCTATATAATTTTGTAACATAGGTTTTGATTATAATATACTATTCCGTTCTGTATATCTGTGTTTCCATTGACCTACCTGGGGGTTATTTCCGAGATCTCAACTTGATGTTAGTGACCAACAGGCACTAGGCTCTACGAACCCTAAAAGCCCTGAGATATTTGTTTAGTTTTTTTATATAGCCTGGTCACTACAATGAGCCCACTTTGGGGACGCTGAGCTAGCCGTGGATTTGACATTTAGTAAGTATTAAAGTCCATAGAACTAAACTTGAATTGAACTTAACTCGAACCTTCATTTAAAATCCATTAACCCGCATTAAAATCCGTTACAATGCATTTTTAATCCGCTACAATGTGTACTGTGAAGAACTGAAAAGAATGATGGAGAAGCTCGCACGTCTGCGACCAGCTTTGGTCAATCGGTCGTCCCCGCTGCTCCTTCACGACAACGCGCGACCCCATACTGCACAACAGTCATCAAGCTGCTACAGTTGGGGTTGAAATTTCTCCCTCATCTGCCATACTCACCAGACTTTGCACTTACCGACTTTTATTTAGACAACTTTTTAACGGGAAAAAAAAATCAATTCCCGAGAGACAGTACAAAATGCCTTTGAAGAGTTTGTTGCCTCCGGTCCAGATGATTTTTATAACTAGGGCATAAATAAACTGCCACTGCGTTGGCTAAGATGCATCTATTGCACGGGTGATTACTTTGAATAACAGAAATAAAGATGTTTGAAAAAAAAATTGTTTAACTTATTTCATACAAAACGCCAACTTCATGGATTAAGAACTATTAATATAGAATCAACAAAAACAAGAATAGGGTTCAAGTACAAACACAATATAACATTCATCATTTTTATTTTCAAGTATTAAATGTAATACTATACATATATACAAATTCTTTATCTAATACGAAAAATGTTCAAAAATTTTGACATCTAGTGTAAATTCTAATACCATTTTGGCGTCACATCACTCTAACCATTTTTTTTATAATTATAAAAAACGAAACAAGCTACCTGAGTGTGTAAAAATTAAAAACAATATTCAGTAGTTTTTATTAACTATTTTAGACTGATTATTCAAACAATTAGTCGTTTATCAAATTGAATAATACAAAAAGTGTTGGGACTGTTCAATTTTATTTGAGCATATTTTCGATGATTCTCAACTACGGTGTAGACAAAACCAATTTTGTTAAACCATTTCAAAGGGACGTACCAACTGTGGCAAGTTATATTTATTTTTAAACTGATTCGATATAATAAAAAATCTTAAACACTCGATCCTCTTAATACTGCCAATACAAACAAAATTCGAATCCTCCTCATCACCCTAAACTTTCTTAAAAGTCCTTAGGTCCTACCATTACAAACGCCACTGTTTGCGTATTTAAGGTTTGTGTAAAGTACAAAAATGCCAAATTAAATGAAATTGATTCTCGAAGATCCCAAGTCCATTGTATTAACAACCTCGTGCCATCTTCGATGTAAATTGTAAATTAGATTAAATTTTAAAAATGTTGTAGATACCTCAGCCTCCGAGTTAAGAAATATATCTTTATAATAGAGTAGGAATCAGCATCGCTTGCTACCCGACCTGCGTTGTTCAGTTTTGGTTGGGGCTTAGTCATCGTTCCACCCATCACAAATTGTTTGTTACTTACTCAATGCGTACTCTATTAATATATATTTCTTAGCTCTATGGTCTGCTCAGCCATCAGAAATGTCACAAATGTCTGATATTCAAGAATCGGAGTGGCCTTGTCGGCGGCGTGATCAGGGGCAGCCGCCGGCCGTTCAGTCACATATACGGCAAGTTCGTGGGAGAACGTGTACTCAGCAAACCATTTCCGGGGCCCTAAAACGAATCTCAATTGTACTAGATGTCTTGTAAATAGTTCATCATACATAAGAAAGAGATAACTTGCGTCTGCATTCTAGAATAATAAAGGCATGACCTTAATAAAAACTTTCCCGGTTAAGAAATGTTTCGTTACACTTGAATTTCGTGGAACGTCCATCATTCAATTGTAGTGCCGCTGTCGATGTAGCTGTTACGGGCAATGTTAGAAGATTGAGTAAACCTAGGTATACCCGAGTTTACTTAGAGTTACCCAAGGATTTTGGGTAATGTCCGAATAATAATTGAACTAAATTTTTATTCGGGTTTTACCCATACTCATCTTGGTATACACAATGCTAGCTGGGTGATGTTAGGTGCTGGATAAAACAAAACAAATGAAATTTTGTACGTGTTTTTCTTGGTAATCGTTAGTTTGCGCTATCTGCTCATCTGAAACTTTTTATGCTATTTGAAACATGTTCTTTAAGTTTAGACTGTGTTCAACGAACACCAAGTATACCTATAATAAATATTGCTCTCTCTGTTAAATATAAAAGGGGGTAAATGAAAAAATTACGAGATATTTTGTTCTACGAGGACATCTTTTTTAAGGGTTTTGTAACGCGTATGTAGTAACGGACTCACGGCTCTTTCCCAGTAGTCCAGAGTCTTAACGTTTGGTTTTTTCGCTTTCTTGAAAGGTGTGTTGCTCGCTGAAATCATAAAATAAGTTTATTGGACGAAATGCTTAAATTACACAAGAATTATTTAAATATATATGTATGTGTAGAAGTTTAAATAAAGTTACGCCTAGTTAAAAACATAAATATATAAACATTATCAATTTTAACAAAAACACGTAAATAGGTGCGAATGAAGTCTGTACAAATTTAAAAATTTATTTCGATTAACTTAAAAGATTCTTAGTAGCTAGAATAATATAAAACCCTATAAACTATGGCGGATCGATCCTTAAATTAAAAAAAAAACAATTCACAAAACACCTTACCTGAATTAAATTTAGAAATAAGTTATTATATAATGAGATGTAAATAAAGTTACCAGAGCATTGTTGTCATAAATTTAATTTAATATCCATGTAATGTTTTTGTGTCTTGAAATTCTTGCTGTTAATTTTGCCATTTTCAGATTACATTATGAGACAAACATGTATGTAGTACAACAAAATGATGTAGTACTTGTAATAATAATATTTGGAACATCTTTACTATGGGTGGCTACTATATAGACAACTGATATACATAAATATGTGTTTATAATACATACATAGATATTTTACACCCAGACATGGCACATATGGACATGTTCATGCACACAAATATTTGTTCCTGGCGGGAATCGAACTTTTGGGTCAACAGTCGTCGTCTCCGACCGCTAGAGCAACCAATCGGTCAGTCAAACCATACTTCGAGTACCTAATTAGATTGGCAAGATACTCTTTCCGAGAAGGACTGAGCGACTGGACGGATTCGTTTATTATGTAGACGGCAGTTTTCAAAGTTGCTTAATAAAATTGAGTACAATTCTATTTTTAACAATATAAAGTATTATGCAACTGTTTATGAAAAAATAAAATTGTTTATAGCACCTACACTTGTAACCAATTACGGTTGCGATAAGCTCTAGGCGTAGATATTTATATCTTAATACCGCGTTGTGATAACAAAAATGTGAACAGAAAAATATAGCACAGTATGAATATACACCAGTTGATGTTTTGAAATATTCTCTGTGAAGTAGAATTTTGTGTGAACCACATGTAAAATTCGTACTTTGAAAGAAAGTAAAGATTCCGAAATTTTTCACATAGGTATAATTTAACAAAATATTTATTTATAACAACGATAATGACGCATGGTCTGTCTAATCACTTAGTCTGGTGTAAACATAGACATAGGTGTTAGACGTTAAATATTATTAAAACTCGAAACGACTTTTAGTGATTTTGGGGGAAAATTCGGAGAATGCTAGTATAAGAATGTTGTTATTGTAGGTACCTACTACCTACGTCAGTTAACCAGTTAAAATTAAATTAATTAAACTAATCTACAGTCAAAGAACTAATCTGCGATAATATGAATATTTTCGATGAGTCCGTGATTAACTGTCGGTTTCAAATTCTTGTTTGATCACCGTATTTGTATATAGTTTACAATAACACCGGATGTCAGGCGCCAGTGCGCGACAGAGTTGTCACAAAGATAATATTAGGTATAAGATATTTGTTCAGAGAACTCGCTTTACAAGTGGCACAGCTGCAAAATATACACTGAATTGCCAAGTATCGCGTATTAAATATGTTTCGAATAAAAATATTTTCACATTCCTGTTGCATAATACCTTCATTCCTGTTGTTGTATTCTGTACCTACTTACGATTATTGCTGAATGGTTATAGACCCTAACTGCGGAGCCAAAGGTCACGGGTCCGAACCCGGTCGGGAACCGATTCCCGACCGGGACAAATATTTGTGTGCATGAACATGTTTATTTCGTTCCATGGCTGGGTGTAAAATATTTATATATGTATATATTAAATATAAAGAATATTTAAGTACGTATATCAGTTGTCTAATAAGCCATAACACAAGCATAATATACTTGCTTACTTTGGGATTAAATGGGGCTGCGATGGGCGTCCGCTGTATTATTATTTGGAGCATTGTTTTGCGGAGTTCTCCAGGAAATATAGAACAATTAATGAGATAGAAATGTGAGCGATGACGCCACTGGCCCAGAAAGGAGCCGGCGTTGATAGTAACTAGGAGTAACTCAAAGGCTCGTGGGCGCTCCAGGTTCGCGCACCCTTGTGCCTCTGAAGTTACTTAGTAGGTACATCTCTAGTGTTATATACTCATGTTACTAAGTATAGTCGATAAATAAAGCACGTCACAAACGATGAATATAATAATAATAATACCTGGGACATCCCTCACTGTGCCATCTAGTCCCAAAGTATTGAGCTTGTATTAAGGGATACTAGACAACTAGTAAACACACTTAAATTTATTTTTATAATATATACATGTATACTTTTTACACCCAGACACGGAACAAATAGACATGCACACAAATATTTGTCCCGGGCGAGAATCGAACTCGTGACCCTTGGTTCCGCAATTAGGATCTCTAACCACTCGGCTTAATGTAATTGGTCAATGAATCAATTCTAACCAATCGGTCGAAAGATATTCCAATATTTTACCTTAAGGTACAGTATCGCTCTCGACACAATCCAATGGACCATATCGTACGGTGAAGACAATATATATTTCCATCTTACAGTATATTAAGACACCGCACGACATGTGACGAGCGATATGCGAAATTTATGTTAAGATACTGAGGAATGAAAACATATCGTAACATGTTTCAAACGATAAATATATCATAAAATATGTTGGAAACTTTTTAGTTGAGATATGGTCATATAGAATAACTTCGTCGCAATGTTTTCTGTATTCAGTGATTTTCTATTCAAATTGTTTTTTTTTTTTGGGATGCGCTATGGCAATTTGCATATCAAGCTTAAGTTCGGAGTCATCATCTGATGAGCTATCTAATAAATCTAATAGTGAAGCTGTGTAACTCATATTTGATCATGATCAGTCTGTATATAGGATTTCGGACAAAGAATGCGTGTGTCACCTAGGCAGACTCAGGAGAGGATCGTATAGCTTTTGTATATTAACGTAGTGATATATATATAATTGGGATACCAATAATACACGACCGTTATCGCATAAGTATTTTAATCGACTGCGAATATACCAACTACCCTACAATGCCAGCACTTCATATATCACACGTAGGTACCTTACTTAATACTTTAAAGGAATATCGTGTTTTATCTTAGGACATCTTAAGTTAAAATATTATAACATCTTCATCGTCTATGACGCCCTTAAAACAGCTTTGTGTGTCCATAATATAGTTATTAAGGCTGAGACCGCCCTCGACTTTAAAGGCTGCTAACTCAAAAGTATTTGAATGAAAAAATCTGAAAAAAAATGTTATTCTTTCATTTTTCCTGCAGTGAAATTAGTACTACTGTTAAGAAAAACAAATGCTATCATATGAAAAATTTTTAAACCCATTTTCTCATCTTTCAATGCTGATATCTTGTTATATTTTTTCCTTAAAAAGATGTTATCATTTTCTAGTGAATTTAGTAGTATCAAGTGGTTATCTTCAAAATTAAAAAAAATATATAAATAAATTAGTGCCTCCGCGACCGAAAAACGCTCGCAGCTCAGTTTCAGCTGCGAAAAATAATTCTGTTTTAATGTTGATTCAACATCATAAGCGTATTTCGTATTAAGCTCATCAAATGCGATATAGAAATATGACATTAACTTGACATTGGTGTTTTAAGTGCATTATGCTTTTATATTTGACAGACAACCATATCGCATAACTGTCAAATAAATGATACACACGAGATCCTGACGCGACATAGACTTATCAAGTCGTGAGGTGGTTTTTCTGTATTTCATTGGCGTTTTTGTACCTTTTTAATAATTACAATTATTGTAATGGCTCCTTTCGGTATCCTTATAGACTATTTAGAGCGTGCTTACGCTCAAGACATGCATTATTTGAGGAAAAAACGAAAAATGTTAAAAAGTTGTGCAATGCATTTGACTTTCCCGACAAAGGCATTCGAGGATTGATATCTCCTTATTAATCCGCTTGTGCATGATTTAATAATAATTTTACATTTATTGGCAAACGAAATCGGCTCACCACGCTGAGGGCCTGCCACGAACGGACATGATCATGGCTGGGATTCTGTCGATCCCGAAAAATATGTTTATATACATTTAATTTTCTTCTCTTCATTTCTACTGTCCACTACTTATTTCCTATTCCCTCCTTTCTTAATTTTTCAGTTCTCCGCACCCATTCCCTTGCACCTCCCTCTCCATTTTCCTCCAGTAGTTCTCTTGTTTCCCATTCTTTCTTCTACCCTACTTGTACCATCAAGTGCTCCAAACCTTCCTTTCACCCGCATATTGATTTTGATTTAATAAGCGAATTAGGACCTTTCAATGGAACCTTTATGTAGTCACGCAGAAGAGACATAATTAGTGCTCAGACAAAGGTATGTATGACAAGATAATGTAGCCTACCTAACGTATAACACACCTTATGTTTTAGTTAATTTAAGTTTTCACTGCATTAGCATTTTATGCGAGCGGTTCAGTCCTATCAGAGGATTGTCAGTGAAGGTGCACACACATCAGTAGCCCAACCTACGGTTTCTCATATCATTAGGGAAGTAACTGAGACATTAACTACTCCCGAAATCACTACATATAATAAAATAAAGTCCCCCGCCACGTCTGTCTGTATGTCTGAACGCTATAAATTCAAAGACTGTCGAACGGATTGGCATATTGTTGACACCAATGGATAGAGTGATTCAGAAGGAAGGTTTACGTGTATAATTTATTAATGTTTTGTGGAAATTCGTTGAAATATGACGTTTATTTATCCATATGACGAAATATGGTATTACAGGTAAAATTGCCTTTACCTGTAATGTTAGAGGTAAAATGTTATATATAATGTAATGCAAAAACGTTGTAGAAACAACTACAGTACAGCTAGTATAGTGATAAAGGCTATATGATTTGAGCTTCTTGAGCCTTTGTGGAGTTGCCTATATAACGTTTATACAATCGTTATACAGCTTCCTATAACTTGTGTGCTAGTTAAGTCAATTTACCTCCAGGAACGTAAGGTAAAGATACTTCGGCCGGTGGCTTGCTGCGGCTGTGTCCACGCATCGTATCCATTTCCATGTATTCAGGCTTATTGGTTCTACACAGAAATATTATAATTTTAATAATGAAACCAATCTATAGACATACTTTTTTTTATAACAACTCATGCTTACTTCTTTATGTAAGGGGTTCGTAGGTAATTCATAGGCACGGGGACTGCCTAGAACAAAAAATAAATTATTAACTATTGAGCTGATATTCTAGCCTAGCTTAGATACATTACGCGTGCTTCAACGTAGCTATAAAAAATGATGTTATGATTAATCATTTTACTTAGTAATTTCTAGTTTCATTTCTTCTTATATCAAAAGAAGATTTCATACCTCTGATAAGTATAGTTAAAAAGTCTTTTATTTTTATATACCTAGTGTTTCATTTCAAAGTCAGTGCAAATAGAGTAATAGTTATAAGCTTCGATTGAACTTTCATGGCTTGTTGTGTTAACCACCGGCCCAAAGCTGATTCAAAATAGCGAAACTGCGTTGCTGCTATCAAAAATGGTGACAGCGGACTGGGCCTCCGCTCAAAAGCTGAGACCCAGATCCTAATCCCCTAATCGATGCATTTTCTACGATATCTAAATTAATAAAAATAGTAATTCCTGGCTTTTAGTGATGCCTTGACCATTCCTCGCAAAAACTCGATGTGACGGTGGTTTTGCTAGTCATTTCTTTGTGCTTGATAGACTTTCACGTATTTTTTACGTCATAAAACAATGAACAATTATAAGCTTAAATACATTATAATATATTAAAAAAATTTATATAAAAAAATTATATTCAAATAAAAGGGGGTTTACGTGAGAGTTGTCATGCAATGTCCGCGGCAGGGTAATGGTAGGAGCGGCGTTAACGGGTGCCAGGGCGCGCGTACTGCGACCCGCCTCAATTAGAGTCTTGTGGCTGCCCTGAAATTAAATACCAACTATCTAGTTATTTATATATAACTTAGAAATAAAGATTTAAGAGACACCTAGTTCTAAAACAGTTCCTGTTAACACGACCCCGTATTTTGCGTGACACGCAGTAAACCCTGTAAACCGTGCAGCAAGATCCCTAGGGTTTCCGGGCTGAGTAAAGCGTGGTGGCGTGGAACGTGTGGCGTGACGTTTGGACACCGAAAAAACCCTACTGGGTGGAGTGGAGCGTTGAGCTGTGTGACGATACGGGGTCTCAGAAGGCACGCTACTCGCTCCGCTCACTGCGCGCTCATGCATGCTCCACATAAATGACTCCCATTGCACTCTCAACGTACGCCGCTTAGCACGCCGATACAACGCCCAACGCTCATGTCTAGCATTGCTACTATGAGTTTCAAGACACCCTATTTCAACTACCGACTGAGACTCTTAGAATAATTAAAGACCTCCATTTTACAGGCAATTAGATTATTAATTTTAAATAATTTTATTTAAAAACATATTTATTCCAAATTTTTAATTTAGTTTAGTTAATAATATCTTTTTGATATACAGTATGGATATCATCATTTGTTTGTCCCAAGCAGGTTGTACATATTGTTTTCTTGACCTTTATACAACAGGTACACGAAAAATGTCATACATGAAAAAAATAATTAATTCCCAGTCTCGTCAACCCTGTACAGCGCACGCGTAACGTAAGGTAAACCTATACCTACTAGGTACCTATGCCACGTATAGGCAGCGACTGCTTACATGCTTATTGGAGACTTACCAAAAATCCTCGGTTTTGTAAATTACACCAGGAACGATGGATGATTCATTCATAATGCTATAACCACGAAGTCACAATAATCCACAGAACACGCTATTAACATAGGTTTAATTCACAGTTATCAACGTCGTCGTTCGTATTAACTTTTCGGTGAACATTTACAAATAAAAAAGTATTTAATGGAATAAATGTTTAAGTTTTTATGACACGATAATACAAATAATTTTTTTAACATGCCGCGTGAAGTAACGAATGGCTCTTGAATTTTCTACCTACGTATGTACGTGATGTCCTTTCTACTCCCGTCACTATTTTAAGTCATTATGACTATGCAATTAGACAGTATTAAAAATACGAGCATGGAGCATCGAATAGCATGTTGAGTAACCTTGCCGATCTGCAGTGGTGTCTTCCGTTTGATAGACTATTGTTTTAATTATATCCCCGTGAAGCACGTGGCACAATTATAAACGATAAACTACATTAAGTAAGAACACGATAAATTGCAAACAGCTGATGTTAAAAACACTTGCGGTCACCGACTCGAGGCACAAACTTTACTCGGTCACGGTCTAAATGCAACTAATTAATCGCCGCGGGGTCATGTGGCGGGGTAGTGTAAAAAGTATATGCATTAATCACACCGCATATACTCTTTACACTACCCCGCCACATGACCCCGCCCCGCTGCTGACGGCAAATTTCAAACGATTTCAAGGCTGTTGCCGGCTTGTCGGCACTTGTCGGCGTATGCGCCGCGTCCGTGAATCAGGGTTGCGTGGTTAGTAACATTAAAAATTGATTTTCTCGAAAACGGCTACAAATAAAAATATAGTTTCTTTGGCGAAATTGTTATTGAATACCAGCAGATTTTAAATATAACAGAACTCTGGATGGTTGGAATTCAAATTGTATACTAGTAGATAACATGAACGTTTTCTTGACCTACTTAACTTTCATTTTATTTGGATACACAAAGTCGAAAAACATTACCCTCCTTATAAAGCAGTCGGCTCATAAACAAAATTCACCTCAGAAGGTTGTGTAGAACAGTGTTGAAAGTGGGGTTCGATTTGCGAAGACTCCAGGGGTGTCCCCGCATCTGAAATATTTATATTATTATTACACCTTATTCTGTAACGTTCGGGCAAAAGCCTATTTTGGCGGGTACCTACTTTCTTTGTTTAACTGCATTTACAATGACATAAATCTACTATTTTCTCAACGTCCATATTTATTAAATGTGTACATCATTTTGACACTGAAAACTGACGTTAATTTCAAAATGTTGACTCGACTCAACTGACTTCACTTTACAAAAGTTTCAAGTACGCAGGTGGCGCAAACTAACTGTTACCGATAAAAAAATCACAACAGGTACAACTCAAATGTTTGGAGACACAACTGCTAAGACATATAATTTCTTCTATTCTGAGACAGCTGGCCTAGCGCTAAACGCCAATTTAAAAATGAATACATGACAAAAACTCTACTAACATTCCAATTCAAAGAATAGTTGGTCATTGAGCATATCAGCTCAGATTTTTTTTTAATTTTGTGATTCTTGAGATATTCTCGCTGTGTTTTATTGAGTTTGCAAATGAAAATGTATTACTCTCATATTGTACGACTACAATAACGTGTTTATTCATAGATATAAAAAAAAAATAAGTGATTTAAACATTTTTTTCTTCTTTAAAGTCCGTCCATCCATCTGTCCTAATTCAATGGGTTATTTGACAGACTCGAACAGTTTTAACACCTTACGATTGTTTATGCTATAGTAAGGCTTGTCAAACCTAGTGTCATACTGACAAATGTGACGTCAAAGTCAAAGGTGTCACTGACGCTATGACGGTTCGCTGTACGTAACCACCATAGGGATAATATAACTAAAGTAGGCAAGCTCCATAAAGCCCTGTATGTAACGGTTGGGCATTGGTTGGGCATGGAAGAAAAAAAGGGTGAAAAATAACTGTACCACAGTATAAATCAAGGTAATCCTACGAAGTACCCTGGCTCTTTCTGTTGAGACCCGCATTTCGAACAATTCGGACTGGCTTGCCTACTCTATTCTATTATCTCTATGGTAACCACCGAGCTTTGAATTGACGCTACCATATACGTGACTTTCTTCGGCAATAATAAGCACACACTTTTATTATGCTTAGATTATTTGGCTACACTTGCACTTTACAAAAGCAGAATTAATGCGATACGTTAGTGCGGTTATATAGTACTTACTGGGCGTGTAGTTATAGTCAATGAGGGACTCCCCGGCCGCACTGCTTGTCCTAGGTCGGCTGCTGTCCTGCTAAAGAATAATATTGGCTTATTTCGAGACAAGAAAGGCAGCTCGACCGATTCATAATTACATCACATATTTAAAATAAAGAAAAAGCAAAAAGTCGTCCTAGCCATGTGCAGGCCGATTTCGAGTTCAGCTTTCTTTAAAAACGTAAAGAACCAGCTGTACACCTATCGTCTTTTTAACTGATTTTTCCCGTGCCACTTCTTTTTTACCCCATTTACCGAGTTTCATTCCCATCACTATTCCGTACGTGTCTGACAATCCGTTTTTCTTAAATTCGTACGATTTTGTACCTGATGAGAACATTCGATTAAAAGATATTCCAAAATGGATTCTAAGTTGTCTTACATTGTAAATACTGTATCTGGTGTTCGACTGAACGTAATCCAAACTTATAGAGCGTGTAGAGTTTACCGAACCAAACCAAAAGTATTAAAAAGATTCGGTTGACCCTGCAGGCCATCCCTGAAACCTCCCGCTATTTTCGAATTCAAAGCGATCGAAGATTAGAAAGCTATTTAGCTCTTCGAACTCAAATCATCGATAAATAGAATCGGTAGTGACATATTGATGTTATTCGTGACATATAAGTTTTATCGACATTATTGCGAAGTAGTTTTTTTGTTTCAATAATCTGATAGAAATTCAGATTTCTACTACAGAGCTATATAAATACAAGACCATTGTCTCCGCGAAGTGTGCGCTTATACCACGGCGCATGGATTACAATTTGGTAGGGTCCGTATATTCGGGGAGTTTGTGACTAAGAATGGTCTAGAGTTTCTAAAATCTTAATTTTTTGCATGCATGATCCTTACACGTATCATTCACGTACTTGTCGTGGTCACTCAGCCTTGCGTTATGGTACTACGCACTTTTCATTAACTAAAAATTAAAAATAAAATTGCGATTTTATTAAACTGTTTTTTTTTTGTATAATGCTAGTATTACCCAATCAATGATCTTATCAAGAATCCTAGTACCAGTATTACCAGCTTTTAAGAAATCGTTTAATGCCCCGTGCCGTGTTTCATTGTATACACCGTGTTCGGTTGAATGTAGTCCAAACTTATGGAGCATGTAGAGTTTACAACAAAAAGTTTCAAGTGAACACATGGCTCAAACTAATGGCTACCGAGAAAAACATGTTTAATTTTTTAATCACGTATTTTATTTATTTTTTGATTTTCTTTTATTAATTTGGTAAGCTCTACACACTCTATAAGTTTGGACTACGTTCAACTGAGCATCCCATATATTATATTGCACCGTTACTGACGCGCCGAACAACAAGAAATGGTCAACTGAATGGTATTATACATACTTGTTGCTTATGTGAAAATGGCACTATACAAAAATGTGGTTTTATAAAATTATTATGTTATCTATTTTAATTTTATTAACATTTGTAAGGGCGCTGCGACTTAACGCATCCATGTACCGTACTGAGCTTTGATTTAGCTCAATATAATACCTAATATAATAATACCTGGGACATTCCACACAGCGCCATGTAGTGCCAAAGTAAGCAAAGCTTGTATTATGGGTATCAGACAACTAATCATCATCATCGTCAGCCCGTGTCTCTCCACCACAGGAAATAGGCCTCTCCCAAGGCTCACCACCACACCAATTACCTACCCTTGGTTTTAGGTCATCAGTCCATCTGGCCGGGGGGCGTCCAACGCTTCGCTTCCTGGTACGTGGCCTCCATTCGAGAATTCGTCTACCCCATCCACGGAGTAGTTGGTTGTCGGTTCTACGGCAAATGTGACCAGCCCATTGCCACTTCAGCTTGCTAATAACTTCAGCTATGTCGACAACTATAGTTCTTCGACGGATTTCAGTATTCCTGATTTTGTCCATCAAATAAATACCGAGCATAACCCATTTCATAGCGCGCTGATATACATACTTAAATATCTTTTTTTTAAATAATATATACATATATAGACATTTTACACCCATAAACGAAACAAACATGGTCATGCACACAAATATTTGTCCCGGGCGGGAATCGAACCCGCGATCATTGGCTCTGCAGTTAGGGCCTCTAACCACTCGGCCAAGCGGTCGCAATAGAAGAGTAATGCTGAGCGTTTAACTATGCCTCAAATGTAGTAACAAAAGTTATCACATTTCAGCCATAGGACGAGGAAGAGAGACGGGCAGGATGCGCGTGTGCTCCACGCCATAGGAATACACTCGACAAAATTTATCGGCTGTGTGTGAGTCGTTGAATTCAGCAAGGATACGCCTTCTGACTACATTCAAGTTCGGTGATGTACTTACAGTTGACAAAAAGTACACGAATGAGCTCTGTGAGTACTATCACGTGCCAAATATTAAGATTCTTGAAACTCGTACCGAAACATTACGAAATAAAGATCTAGAACCCAGGACTGTGCACAATATCAGTCAATCGTGAAAGAATGCAATCAAACAAATAATCATCGTAAATTTTTAAATAGTGTATTAATAAATACTTACAGACACATTATTCAAAGTCCAATGCTGGCGTGGCTTAGTCGGTAGGCGTATGGCACAGCTCGCTGGCGATGACTTTAAATGAAAAATATTATTGAACTAGTTACGTTTTACTACATTAAGTTAGGGGCTACGTTAAGAAAAAATCCGACAAATTCATTTTTATTTATTTATTTTTATTCAAGCATCTAAGTAGGTAAATAGGTGCCTTATTTATTGACTTGCCGGTGGCATGGGATTCAGTTCGCAAAGCTTGAACGTGCCTATTATATTGATGAATTATTTCGTTTCAAAGTTTCTCATTAATGCCCACGTCTGTAACAATCTTTCTCTTTGTTTAATACGCCGCTCTTATAAAATTAATTTCTTCACTTTTGCCACATTCTCATCGGAAACAGTCCAAACGGGTCGCTCAATGTCTTTGACTATCTCGTGGCCTTACCATGAATAACCAAAAACATTTGACATACTCGTATATTGTCTGATTTTCGATACCGTACTTCCCTCTCCAGTTACAAAAATGACTGCTCGATGCATAATTTTGGGCATTTCACGTTTTTCTTGCGACGTGTCCATAACCAATAGACGTCAATGAGCACAGGCGAAGCTGCCCGCCGGCCGCCTCCCCACTAGACATTTATTGTACGAGACAAAGCGTTCCATTCAGCGGGGTGAGGGGCTCATAATAATCAAGCACGATAAAAACGCACGAGAATGCATAACACAACGGCCAGTATCATTTTCGAATAATCTCAAAAGAGACTGCTTTTCAGCATACCTGCGTATTAATAAATAGGAAGAAGGTAGGTGTATACACGTACATCTATTTAAGTGACCATCTATATTACTAATCTATGTGGAGCGATATTTGAATAAAATTAATGGGTGTGGTGTATGGGTAGGTACCAAGTTGATAACTTTTTATTTCAAAACTAGCGACCGCCCGCAGCTTCGCTTGCGTAGACTACAAATTCCTGTTATAGGTACTATTAACGTTCGAGATGGTTTATACGTACTTTTTGCTGGAACCAATTTTGGGCACACCCATTCAAACTTTCAATTTTCATTCCCCTTCCACCCTTTAAAAAACCGATAAAATTTTTCATCTCCCGTTTCCCACTCTTAAAATGTGAAAATCTAAAAACCCTGAAACACGTCATTATTTAAGTCCCTCCATTCCCATCCTTAAGTTTGAAATTTCTAAAAAAGCCTTTCTTAACTTTATAATGCTCACGTTATAAAATAAACTTATGTTCCAAATTTAGCTTCCTACACTTAGTACTTTCGGCTGTACATTGCTAGATCAGTGAGGACAAACGACAGACAGATAGACAGACAGACAAACACAAAAAGTAGCTTATGACACTCTTGACAACCTTCTTTCACGTCTGCAAAGTTTCATTAAAATCTGTTCAGCCGTATTAGAAATTAGCTCGAATAGATAAAATTGAATTGAATAGACGTACAGACAAACAGACGGACAAAAAGTAGCTAATGTCAAATATCTTGACAACCTCCTTTTCCGTCTGCAAAGTTTCCTTAAAATCTGTTTAGCCGTTTTGGAGATTAGCTCAAATAGACAGATACACGTACAGACAGACAGACGGACAAAAAGCAACATTTGTTAGTTTTAACGACCTTCTTTTCATATTCATTGATGTTTCATTTAAATAGGTTTAAACATATGGACGTACAGACAGACATACAAAAAGTTCTGTATGTCACATATGGAAAGGGTGTAGTCAAAAGATTACATCCTGTTATATGTGTAAAGTTTCATCAAAATCGGTTAAGCCGTTTTGGCCGAAGCCGATTTGCTCGAATAGACAGACAGTTCGTTTTCATGTATATAGCCTATAACTCTCCGCTAGAATCAGGCTATCAAAGGCAAAAAGAATTTTTCAAATCCGACTGGTAGTTTCAGAGATTAACAAATTCAAACAAACAAACAAACGAATGAACGAACGAACGAACGAACCAACCAACCAACCAACAAACAAACAATCAATCAATCAATCAATCATTCAATCAATCAATCATCAAATCAATCAGCGCGCGCGACGGAAGCTCTCAAAAGGAATTTTTTTTTCCGTTTTTGCAACATTTTTCATTGATGCTCCACTACTATTGGTCGTAGCGTGATGGAGTATAGCCTATAGCCTTCCTCGATAAATGGACTATCCAACACAAAAATAATTTTTCAATTTGAACCAGTAGTTCCTGAGATTTGCGCGTTTAAACAAACAAACGAACGAACGAACAAACGAACGAACGAACCAACCAACCAACCAACCAACCAACAAACAAACAAACAATATATCAATCAAACAATCAACCAATCCATCAATCAATCAATCAATCAAAAAATCAATCAATCAATCAATAAATCCTTCAATCAAACAATCAATCGATCAATCAATCAATCTGTCTATCAAACAAACAAACAAACAAACAAACAAACTCTATAGTTTTTAAATTTCAATAAAAACTGTTAAGATATTAATTTCAATTGTATGATGTAAAGGGCAATTATAATATGCATGAAATGCTTAAGACAACTGACGTATTTAATTTGATAAGGATTAATATCACGTTTAAAAAACATCTACGCAAATAGTACATTATGTTGAACAAATTTGGTTGTCATAAAAAAGGTTATAGTAAGTTAACCTTAAAAGATACACATATGCTGTCGCGGACTTTTGGTTAGAACTTTTAAAGGGGTACAATTCCGTAATACATGATTTTTGCTTAACATTCACCGTTTACGCAGCGCGCGCGACGGAAGCTCTCAAAAGGAATAATTTTTCCCGTTTTTGCAACATTTTTCATTGACGCTCCACTCCTATTGGTCGTAGCGTGATATAGTATAGCCTATAGCCTTCCTTGATAAATGTACTATCCAACAAAAAAATTATTTTTCAATTCGAACCAGTAGTTCCTGAGATTTGCGCGTTCAAACAAACAAACAAACAAACAAACAAACAAACTCTTCAGCTTTATAATATTAGTATAGATTTTACATAAGGTCCTATGGATTGGAGCCATATGGGTCTTTAAAAATGTGCACATAAAGTAGGTGGACCTATGAGCCTGAAACATTTATTTTTGAGTCTGGAGTCCTAAAAATAAAACACTAAATATATCATTTATGCTCACCTGCACCGTTTTCTCCAGCATCTTCTTCAGTTCGACGTTGAAACTGTCCGCGAAACCGTCCGCTGTGAAGTACCTACATAAAGATTTTTACATTAATGTAACCATATTTAATCAATATAGTAAACTTTATGTCCGTACATAGGTTGACCTAGGCGTTTATTATATTTATTTCACCATCTTGACAACTACTCCATGCTGCCAATCACCCAAAACTCTCGTACGAGTCTTTGAATAATGTCTGGATCGAGTCGGCGTCAAAAATGTAGATAAAAATATTATATCATTTAACTGTTCGACTATAATTCACGCAGACAGACTGTTTGTACATAGTATGGTGTAGCGAGGATATGCGGTCTGTTGAGTCACACACACAAGTATGTAAAAGTTGGCCTATCATTTTTGTTGACATTGAATTGCGAGGGTCCATCCAGACATTATATAATCAAAGGTACGAGTATATTTTTAAGGTCTATGCGGATACAAATAGCGCAGGGCAATTTTGTTTCAAAATAAAAGTATCTGAAGCCAAAAATCCGCTTTAATGTAACCAGCGTTTAGTATATTGTTCATAACATACGTATACATCACAACAACGTCTAGGCCCCAAACCAAGCGTTAGCTTGTGTTTTGTGTACCATGCGAAGACACCACATACATATAACAACCAAGACCCGGTACCAGTATTAATATTGTAGCGTATATAGCTGGCCACTTAAGGTACTGGCCATACACAACATGTATTAAGGTTCTAGAATGTATTTTGATATGTAAAACCTTTAATATAGATTGAATAGAATAAAGGACCGTCGGGGTTGAGAAATAAACGAAAATCTATGTACGCGAGTAGTGAGCCAAGTAATATCGAAATATTGTAATTATTAATAATCGATAACAATAAAACGTGAAAGTCAGTGAAGTCATTCTTATTATTTTACGCTCCCGATAGGAATCGATCCTACAATATTCATCATATAAATACTGACCCGACCTGGGATTAGAACCTAGGATCTCCAGCTTCGTAGGCAGGGTCGCTACCCTCTAGGCTAAGCGGTCGACTATCATAATTCACTTGCACGAATATCTAGTAATCCCTTTTTATTAGCAAAAATAACGTTTACGACAAGTTATCCTTCAATGCTAATATGACAGGGATTTTTGGTCACGCGATATTTTCACCATTAGCTCAATACCTATCGTGCAAACTTATTGCTGCGCGCACGAATAACATTCTAACATATTTTTTATTATGTATACCTTACCGTCAGCCCATTAATGCCCCACTGCAGGAACTTAGGCCTCCACTCAGAATGAGGAGGCTTGGAGCTTAATCCACCACGCTGCTCTAGTGCAGGTTGGTGGCTTTTAACCGAGACCGACGCGACGGCTTAACGTGCGCCTCGAGGCACACAGTGATAGTTACGTACGGAAGTTAGAAAAAACTCATTAGTACATAGCCTGGGAATCGAACCACGGCCTTCTAAACAGGAAGCGGGCTCGTTACCACTCGGGTATCACGATAATAGGTATACCGTGTGGATCAAAGACTAACACCAAGAATCGATTACTCCTTTTTTACCTATTAAACTACAAGGCAAAACCCAGAGTAATTTAAGCATTGTATAATCCGTGTATTAATATAGAAATTTGTCAAGTGCGCATCGAGTTTTGTATAAGGGAGGTTCTGAAGCCATGCTAACAACAAAAACTTATAAAAACCCAAAAGCTAGACATATAATATTAATTATATGACTCAAGCATTTACTTGATCGGCTATAGCTCGTGAACCAGTTGAGCGTAGATAAGCGTGATAAATTTTGGTGTAAGTTGTCACTTTGTGCTATTAATGAATTTTGTAATATTTTTTTCTACTTGTTATTGATTCTTCATAATGCCATGCAAAATATGACGTTTTTCCCCTTCTTCGTAGTTTTACTCGAATACGATTTCCAATGAACATTTTAATTAATATTCTACGAGTATATAATAATAACCTACATGGTTTCTTTCAAATTTCTAAATGCTTTCGTTTAGAAATGCCACGCTACTAGAAAAAAGTTACTTTCGAGCTGAATATTTCCGAAACAGGGGGTCGCAAAATTAATAGTTTAAAAAAAATGATGGAATAGGCTTTATTACATAAAGAGGTACGTATAACAAAATATAGACTCATTTAGCCAGACTGTCCGATTAGCCGAGTGGTTAGAGACTCTGACTATAGAACCAAAGATCGCGGGTTCGATTCCCGCCCGGGACGAACATTTTTGTGTCTGATCATGTTTATTTTTCCGTGTCTGGGTGTAAAGTATCTGTATACTATTATGTAGACGACTGCTTAGCCGACCCTGCCTACGAAGCTGGAGGTCCCGGGTTCGAATCCCAGGTCGGGTCAGTATTTATATGTATGTATATATTATTAAATACTATTTAAGTACGTATATCAATTGTCTAGTACCCTTAGTGCAAGCTCTACTTAGTTTGGGACTAGATGGCGTTGTACGGGATGTCCCAGGTATTATTATTGTTGTTCGGTTTACAAGCAAAATTTTATTCACTAACCTATATCTATAAATACGATGGTGTGACAAGACAGACGGACAGACAGACATAACTAAAGTATTTAAGATTCCGCTTTTGATTTCGGCTCCGGAATGTCAAAAATTTAATAAGAGGTCTATCTCGGTGTAAAGTTACTCTTCGCATATTAAACATTTATTATTTATTAAGGAGAGGGTCTTTTTTATCAGTTTTTCATGCCTTCACTGCTGAAGAACAGACAGACTTTCTTGAACATTGACAACTAAAGTATAACAATCCTTTTGAGATTAGCTGAAGATATAGTAAATTCACTGTTAAAAAAAAGTCGGTCATATTCTAAGCCAGGTCATTAAAAGTTAAAATAATTAAAGTTGTAAATAATTTTGATTTCAAATCTCAATTTACTGTCTTAGTGGCAGCTGCAGTCTTCGTGGAAACTATAATTTTATTACAGAAACATAAGATCTAAATTATGGTTGTAAGAGAGTCGTAAGTAAGCTACGAGCAGTACAATGGTTGTACACGTGCTATTCAACTGCAAAAAGGCGCAAGGGCCAGCCTTTGTTATAACAATTCTGTACCATATTTGCAGTAGCTACATAATTTAACCCTTTTGGAACTGTAGGTCTGGCAGGTCTGGTACAATTATCGTACCGTTCTTAGATGTTCCTCCAACTTGTGTACAACCATTGTGTTCTTAGGTGTTTCTAGAACATGTATAGTCTTGGTCAGGCTTAACTCTTTATCGATGGGAATACCACTCACTTGTGTTTAAGTAAAGCAGGGGCAGTTGGCCTCGTCCGCGGTTCTGTTCTGAGGCAAGCGGAGAGGATTTCCCGCGCCGCACCATTACCTGGCAAACCGTTAACGCATGTTCTTCTGCCTACGGAACCTCGAGACAAACGGGATACCACCTGCTGATGCCTGGGTGCCAGTTTACCTGATCACAACGAGGAAAAATAAATAAATAATTGTATGCAAGAGTGGCTTTAGATATTAAGAACAAATAAATGGTTCGTTCCGAAACTAACGGTCTATTGGGAGTTGGGATCTATCTAGCTTATTTGACGATAATTGTTATTGTGAATTGTATCAGAAGTACTCACCCAGAAGTAAAATTGTCTAAAATAGGAATATTTCCTTTTCATTTTTTATTTCTGATTTTTGTAACCTTCAATGTCATGTATAAGCATCGGGAAATACGTGGTTCGTAGGGGATTTAATATGAAACTGCCGTTCTAGCTCCTGGCCACTTGAATGAAAATAAAACCTACATGGTAAAAGAGTCCAATTTGAATTTCATTTCAAATAAAAACCGCGTTCCAGATTCAAAATCTATATAGCAATTTGGCAGGTAATTAATTACTTTCAAAAAACAGCGTCGACTGGTCAACCGATGTTCATACCATTACATAATGCTTCCTTCACGTAAGAAGCAGTTTCGACCCTACAGGACTTCCATTTAGAAACCCTCTGTTTCTCTTCGTATTCTTCGGACTTGGCCCCGCAGGCTACAATTTCTTCGTGAAGAGCCCGTGGTCCCACCGATGTAACCTACTGGAAGGAGCACGGTATGCCACCATGTATCCCTAGTTCTACTGAACTAAACCTGAGCATTATTTATATGCCTTAACAATATAAGTTATGCAGACGACCTGGTTCTGCTCAGCCCATCTATCAGTGGGTTACGAAAACTACTGAAGTTATGTGAGGACTATGCAGTGTGTCGTGGATTAAAATATAATGTAACCAAGAGCGAACTTATGGTTTTCAAAGCTCGTACTAAGTGCCCTGCTCATGTTCCTCCAATAGTTCTTAACGGAACATCACTAAAAAGGGTGTATTCTTTTAAATATTTGGGACACTTGGTGACAGAGGACCTACGGGATGATGCGGATATGGAGTGGGAGCGCAGGGCGCTGTCGGTCAGGGCGAATGTGATAGCCCACAGATTCCGAAGATGTACAGCTCAAGTTAAAATAACACTTTTTAGAGCGTACTGCACATCGCTGTACACCTGCACCCTGTGGACTGCATATGCGCGGAGATCATACAGTGCCTTGCGACTCCAGTTCAACAATGCATTTAGGGTCCTGTTGGGGTTGCCGCGTGCCTGCAGTGCGTCGGGAATGTTTGCTGATGCGCATGTAGACGGCTTCGCGGCTGTCATTCGGAAACGGTGTGCTTAGACGCTCTGCAGGCTGCGGGGTGGTACCAGCGGGATTTTATCTGTTCTATCGGAGAGGCAGGACAGTCGCTTTCTTAGGCACTGGACTGGCCTACATTTAAGTGCGTGTTCTAATGTAGTTATATAAGTTTCTCTTACTAACACATTGTGATGTGTTCACTAATATTAACTTTAGGTTTTTTAATAATTGTTACTAACAAATTATGCATTTTTGTTGTGCGAAATAAAAGATTATTATAATTATACTATTATTAAATGATTTTGAACGTGTTCGACTTCAAAGTGAATTTTATTTTAAATGAATAAAAAATTTTAGTTTCAATAGTTTACTTAATAAAAACACAGATAAATATCGATACTATTTAATCGTTCCTAGGCTAGTAGAACCACGAGTACAGAGTGGTTACCGTGGTCCTACCAGTAGGTCAAATCGGTGGGACCACCGGCCCTTCACCAATTTTTTCCGCAATTTGGACAACTTCCTTCATAGAAACAATGCAGTTCCCTAGAAACAGTAGAGAATTGAGTCCTGCTCACCAGAGTTCTAACGAAAAGGCATTCATAATCTCCCTAATGCTGTAGAGAATATGGGTTAAGTACTATTTTGATTAAATAAATATTTTTTTTTTAATAATTTCTAGTTTCATTTTTCTTATATTAAACGGCAATTCGATTCCTCCCCTATAACTATTAAGTTGTCTTAATTAAAAATATAAACGGAATAATAAAAATTTTGTTATAAAAAGATTTATATCGTATTAGAAATAACAAAAGCAATCTACGTCAAGGTTTGGTAGGTCCGGTAGTCAAAATGTACAATTACTAGCTTAACAGATGGCTTTCGTTTTTCTAGTAGGGCGAACATTTGAGGCAAACTGTCAAGGGCACATATCTTTACTTTTTAAATCAATGATTTTCTATTTATTTTGCTCATATTAAAAATGTAAAGCAGTGTTTGATTCGGAAGCGATATGATTTCCGTCTCGGGTGGCACATCGAATGCTTTGTTGTGCTTTGGGTTCATTATTTCACCCTCAACGTAAACACGCTATTTTACACCCTTGTTTGATAATCTGCTATTGAAAGTTGTCAACTTTCAATGGTCTTTGATTGATTGTTAAACACAGATAAGACTTCTTAAAGTTTTGTATCCAGAATTGTTTTGAGATACTTATTAAAAACCATAAATGAGTCCAGACCAACAGTAGCGATGATGAGATCCAGCTGGTCGATATCAGAGTCTCCAGGGAACAACGGGTCACCAGTCAGCATCTCAGCGAGCAGGCAACCCGCCGCCCAGATGTCTACTTCGGCGCCGTACCTGGGTAGCATAATGAAAAGATTAAAATATTTTGTGTTCATACCGACACTTCATCACCACTAGTTTGCTTCAGAAAGACAAGTAACTTCTTTATCATGGCCTTTATCAATGAATTTCGCGCATTAGCTAAAAAGTCTTTTGGCCTTAAGAGAATTGTGTAGTGGCGAATTTCCATACAAACGGCGTTCATGTTTGCACTCCATTAAACCTTAGCCGATTGGCGGAAAAAAATATATGGTATTCAGATCACCAAAAACTAGGTTCAAATGGTTTTATTTTTGATACATCGAAAGAAAAAAAAACTTAAATGTTGAACATGTTGTGGAAAAATAAAACAATTTCGACAAAAAAGCGGCAATCGGTTATGGTTTAATAAGGGCAACAGTCAACGCCATTTGTATGGAAATTTGTCAGTACACACTCGGGTTAAAATCTCACATTCTGCTTTTTCGTATTCACCTGTGATCAGCAACAAGTAATTCCGGAGCACGATACCATCGCGTCGCAACATATTCTGTATAGGGCTCGCCTGGTGTTGCCATCGATCTCGCGAAACCCAAGTCGCACAATTTCACTACACCGCTACTCGATATCAACACGTTCTCCGGCTTCACGTCGCGGTGGATGATCTACAAGCACCAAAAATTAAATGACAATTAAATCATCATTTAAATTATCTCTATTTATTGGTTTATTTGAAATAACAAATGTCGTTAACCAAATATTTTTGTACTGACCCTAGTAAGTTGTCAAAAATAAGAGCATAAATACTTGCTCCGTGCACCACAAGTTTTATGTCAAGTTAATATATTTCTGACCCTTAGATTCTGACCATTCTCCTCCCTAGCGCCCCAGGCGGCATACCCAAGCATGTAGCCCCCATTGAATAACACCAATTACCTACATAACTTAGAAGAAAAGGTTTGTCTACTAAAGTAACTTTAAATAAAGTCTATCTGCTTGTAAATTTTTTTAGTAACCCTACTAGCTCCAGAAAGATGTCCTACAATAGTAATTACTAAATATAACAACTCACAGAGTTCAAATGACAGTAAGCGAGTGCTTTGAGCAGTTGGTAGAGATATGCTCGTGCGGTGCGTTCGCCGAGTCCACCCGGCGACATCTCCAGAGCATCCAACAAGGTATGTTCTAAATACTCCAGCACGAGGTAAAAGCGTCTCTTGCGACGGAACACCTCGATAAGGTTCACCAAATGTTCGTGGCGGAGTTTCTGTTCACAGATAAGTACTTTTTCAAGTAGAACTGGTACTTTTTAAATTTAGATACACTAGTTAATTTTCCCATTCGTTCGCGGTCTATTATTGTAATTTTCCAAAAAAAAAATAACTTAAAACATGCCCTGATGTCAACTTTGACCTTTAGTTTTTCAAGTGCCATTTTAAACCTGATTGGCTGTTTTGGTTTTGGGATATTTTTGAAATTTGTTTTTATGACTGTTGAATTTTTACTTACCGACTAGCGGTAAGCACCTATCAAATTCTTATTTGATAAAGAGCGATTAGATTAGATTAAATATGTCATATTTATTAAGAGAAACTAATCAGTGAAAGAATTTTATTGATATCCACAAAAATGCTGAAGATACAAATTTTTAAATTAAATCGTGCTATGACATTACTCGGGCATTACTATCGGTTAACGTGGATAATTTCTTCGTAGCGGCACCGAGTGACGTCACGAGCGGGTCGTAAAAACACAAAATTTGATTTGTTATATCTCCGATAATGATCGGTGTTTTCCCGAGATTCAAAAAGTATAGTAATTAATTTGTTATACTTTAGTGTGTAAAATAGCACATGATACATAATTTTGTTGAAAAGGACGCGCTCATTGGGTTTTTTAAATGGAGCAAATGGCAGAGCATATGTAATGCTGTTACTTCAAATACGGTTTTAGGCTTCGATCGATTTATTTGTTATTTACTTACAAGTGGAGAATGCCTTCAACCACTTTATTGTAATTAAAATATTCGTATTACATAAAGGCGATGATAAACGGTTATCAATATTATTTTCTAGTTCCTGAAATATAGTTCAAGAACTAAAAATTAAGATTGATGATTTAAAATATATAGTGTATTAGGTGTGGTTTTACCTTACTGGCACATATTTACTATATCTAATGTTTCTGGATTTTCGTTGTCATGTCGTTTCGGAGATATTTTTAATGTTAAAAGTGTTCAAAAAGGAACACAATATGACACACACAAAAACACAAAAACCCTTTAAAACACAATTACTACCCATAAAAATAAAGTTTTTCTTTTGATTTCTTCGAAATTTATACAAGTTTACCAAGCAAATTTTATTTCAATCACTTTGTTTCCAAAATTATCCTCTAGCTCTGCAACTTCCAAAGACATAATGCAAAAGCGGTTGTTTGTATTTTCATGTCGGCGTCTCGTGACGCAACAACGAAACGGCGCGACTTTCGTACCAAGATAGTTGAACGGGAAATACTCTTATCCTACGGAAATTTTGTTATTGGAAAATTTTACCTGCCGGTGTAATTACACAGCATCACAGTACAGCAGGAGCATAACTTACTATTTTACGTTTAGATAGTGGGATAATCAAATGGAATGAGAATGACAATTGTTCTGAGGGAAAACATCTCATTCTCAGGAGAAAATAGAAGAGGACACTAGTGGTGACCCGGTTAAATATAAAAGAGCGCACGAATAAACCTTTATTTTACGCAAAGGACAGTTGAAAATATAAGTCGTAGTAACGTCGTCGTAATCGTCATCGTCGTAGTATCGTAAGTCGAACATTGGTAATTTGAAAATGACTATTTCTTTCGGAAAAATCGAAAGTATACGAGTGAAAATAATTATAAAAATGCAGAATGGAAAAACAAAAGTTCACGCAGGCGGCCGCGTGTGTCTTACTAATATTTAGGTCTATTAGCTTCGAGGCATATACATTAAAAAAGTACTATATATTATACATGTAGGGATCATTATCATCATCAGCCCATTTCACCCCACTGCAGGGGCTTAAACCTCCCCCAGGGTGAGCAGGGTGGTTTGTTGCTTAAATCCACCACGCTACTCCACTGCGGGTTGGGGATTGTAACGACCGCCATCTATTGGCAGCGTCCGGGACCGACTGCTTAACGTGCTCTCCGAGGCACGGAGTCAATGATAGTTAATGTACTTAAGTCAGAAAAACTCATTGATACACGCCCGGATTCGAACCATGGCTCTATGGCCTTATAAATTTGAGACAGGGTCGTTGCGCTCTGGGCTATCACGACACATGTAGGGATACTACGATTGAATCTAACCCTTCCGCTGCTGAGTTGTCACTGACTCTTTGGTCGCATGGAGTCTATTTCGAGGCCCTTTTTCGACCCCTCTCCCCTGCTCGATGATGTAAGCGAACGATAAGGTAAATGCACTAACGGGTGTAGGACACTTTGTCTATTTTCAAAATATTTACATCACTTAACGGTTCCAACCTCGATTCACATTTATAGCGACAACAAAAACTTTTCATCGCTAATTCTGGCAGGATTTTAATTTTAATGCTTTTTTAAAAACGTTTTCACGTCAAAACACAGTTAGTACGTGTGTAATACGAGGAAACCCGTCGAGAATTTGCTACGGTGCTGTAGAGCGCAATGAGGAATTATATATTGAAACAGTCAGTTTATTGTCTAATAAACTGACTGTTCTATAGTTCTAAATGTCAGGACACTAAACCACACCTGTCCTCTTTCCGCACAGTGTCTTAGTGTATGTACCTTTAGCATGCGTATCTCACGCAGGGCCATCTTTCGTACTGCAGCGTCTTCTTCGGTCTCCAGGAACTTTTTGATGGCGACGAGCTGGCCGGTGTCGCGGCGACGGCATTTCAGTACTACACCGTATGAACCTTCGCCCACCTGATTCAAGTTTAAAGTGTTTTAGGTACTGTTTAGCATTTATTAACCACACGTTTGAAAATCAACAGACTTTTGTTGAATGAGAAATACCAATTGGTCAGGGTTCCTTCGTTTGTTTAATTGTTTGCAAATTTAAAACTGTTTTATTTACTTTGTACAAGTTAAATACGTATTAATATTATTAAAATTTAATAATATTATTAATATAACATAACATGCGAGTCATACGAGTGAAAAATAATTATGTAGAAGCGATATTCACAAAAGTGTTCTTCATGAACTATGACTATCGGTAGAGCAATCGGTCATCGAGATCATCATAAATACGAGGAAACCGACTAAGAAAAACTTAATTACGTTACAGGAACCATAATTTTCGCAGACGCATATTTTTTTCCTCTTCGTATTCCTCGTTTTTATTACGGGGATCATCCATTGCTTGACTTACGATGAACACTTTTTTCAGGGTATACTAACGTCGTCGTATAGCCAAAATTCAGATAAAATTTTGTTTTTAGTTAATCCAATGAAGCTGAATACATGAGCCCTCTCTAGGTACTCTTGTGGCAGATCTTTTCGAAAATGATATTGCCAGATTACTGACCCACTTAAATCAATACAATGAAATCCATAGATGTGTTACTGGTGATCCTAACGCGGCGCACGAAAATTGAGCTAATATGGTACAACTTTGTTTCAGTCTGTCCACACAATAACACACGCGATTTTTCGAGTGAATTGTGTGAAAAATTCGTGTAAATCGATCGGGCCTGCTTCGGTTGGACTATTTGTATAGTTGAACGTGTTGCTCTAACAAATATATTTGACTAACTAACCGATCGCATTTTATAGCTGTGACTACACGGTATATGGTATATGTTGAAGGGAGCCAAATCCTTTGAAAAAATTTAATTTGACATATAGTTTATAAAACAACAGCGTATCGATTTATTAACTGTCGTGTGAGCGTATTTCGTTACAAATTCAGAAAAGTCAGGACCCTTTTTTACCGTCTCCGTCCATTCGTCTGTCACAAGGGTGTATCGTCTCAACCGTAATAGGTAGACAACTGAAATTTTCGCAAAGGGAGTGTTACTATAAGCACTATAACTAGAAATAATAAAAAGAAATTTAAATTAAAAATTAAAAGGGGGGTCTCATAAAGGAAACTTATTTTTTTCCACGTTTTTGGTGATTGGTGGTGGTGAGATCATTGCTTACACTTGAAACTTTCATGGAGTGTGTACTGCTATGGCCGCTTTAACAACAAATAATAAAAATAAAAGAAAGTTAAAGCTTATAGACAAGAAACGTGTTTTTTGTATTGTACGGAGGTACGGAACCCATCGTGTGCTAGTCCGACTCGCACTTGGCCGGGTTTTTTTTTGTAACGCAATAAGCTCGAGCCAACTAAACTACAAGTTTCAAATGCCACACCTATTACACCAAGAACAATCGTAACCTTTCATTGTAATAATTACGTGCGACTTGGGTGTCGCGCTGAATACACTCAGGTCGAACTCCACCTTTGAATATTTTTGGTGATGATATCCACACATAGTCTCTCATTCCCACTCTGTCACTTTTTTCCTGCCTACCCTTGCCTATCCTTGTCCTTTCAAAGAACTCATGTGATTGTCACAAATTTTGGCATTTTACACTTAAACTTATTTTTGTCCAGTCATTTTTGACATGATTCGAATTAAAAAACGAATAAAACGTATAAATAAATAAAAAACACACTCTTTCAGCTTTATCAGGTACTAGTGATCCGCCCTAGCTTCACACGGGTAGATAGACGGGAATATAAATTAGTATTTTAAATTAGTATAATACTATATTTGCACAAATAGAAGATAACAATTTACAAATAATATAATGTGTAACTAAAAGACTAAGCATGGAGCTATATGGCGGCATTTTGCTTTTTTGCTTTTTTGTTTCTTTTTTTTTACACCCGTCGTAATTTCTAAACGAAAGATCCGATTCGATAATTTAAAGAACATTTTACATGTGCCTACATAACCAACCGTGAATACGAATTTAGTTGGATAGGATTAATATCATGATACGAATGTTTCCATCTTTCGGTTATAGTCGTGTTGCGATTGACTGATTTGAACAAAAAACGGTTATTGTGACTTAGGTAACTATCATATAATATTTACACATATAGCTTTAGCTAGCTCATGTAAGATGGCCAGTTTTAGTCCGAGTTTCAGTGCGCGAGCGCCGCTCTTCACCCCCAAGAAATCCCCGCCAACCCCGAAAAATTGCGTAATGGCATTTCGATACTGTGAATTGACATTTATGACTCTATTAAAACCAAACGCTGCTGTCAAATTTATTTACTCTATGGCAATGATGAGAACTATAAACATGTACCTAGTACATTATTATACGTATCATCAATAGTTTTCGCAGCGTACGCTACGTATTGACTTTTATAAGCATATTTTTGATACTTTGGGTTATACAAACACACAAAAAATCAAATCTTTCCCTTATATCAGATTAGGCAGTCGGTCCCGGTTGCCATCAACAGATGGCAGTCGTTAAAATCCACAGACCCGCACTACAACAGCTTAGTGGATTAAGCTCCGAGCCTCTATACCCCTTGGGGAGGCCTAAGCCCTTGCAATGGAGAATTGAAGGGCTCATAATATAGTACGGCATTAAATCAGATGTAAAATATAAATCAAAATAATAATAATCAGCTCTTTTTAGAATAGCATCTTAAAAATTTACAAAAATCTCATCTCGAAGCTCACATACGTTCTTGCACTTTTAAAAAAAACTCCTTCAGTTAACAATGTTAAGCGAGATGTTATCTGAAACTTGCAATAACATTTATATGTGAATGTGCTTTATTTGGGCGGGAAGCTACTGTGTGAGTGCAACATTGTTTTGAACCATCGTCAACGCTGAAATTCGAGAAACACTTGTGATGTTATACTTGCAAAAGCGACCACTGTACAATGGGTAATTAAAAAACACCTTAATCGTATGTAATTTAGGTTAATTTTTCAACATCAACCCATAGGTTGATGTTGAAAATTTAAATTAAGTTAATTAAATTAAGTTTAGATATATAAAAGGGTGTAATATACATCTTACATTAGTCTTCCGGCGAGTTGTGCCTGATCACTTACTTATAATCCAAATCACTTCTATCAACTCTGGCTATACTGGTAAGCTGTATCTGTTAAGAAAGTCTGCTTTCTGTCAAAGAATACGCCATGGTTCATGTAAGTTTTGATACCAGATTACTTTTTACTCTTAATTTAAATTATTATTTAATTTAAATTTTATTACTAATTTCTGATTGTTTTATTTTATTGTGTATGAATAGATTACAATATAATTTACAAAATTTTACTATATTTTATGTTAAGACATCCTAATTATGAGCTACAACAGATATATATGAGAATAACAATTTCAATAATCTAAACAAAACTCAGTTATAAATGTCACATAACAAACGAGGCTCTTTGAATAAGGATTAATTATTAAGGATTGATGGCTTTAACACTCATCTTTTATTTTCAATTGACTTTAGTTTAGTTAAAACGATTACCGCGATATTTTCTGCGATGCGATAAAGCTTTTCGTAGCAGTGTGACTCTAAATTATTTATTTTTGCTAATCATCGTGTAAATACATTTCTTTTGAATATATTTTCAGGGCTTTGATCAGAGTTTTGTAAGAAAAAAAAATCTTGAATTATTAATCAACGAAAATTTTATAATTAATGTGAATATTCTTTGAGATGTTCTACGAAATATTTTTAATTTTAATAACATGAGGCTTTTTAGTCAAATCGTCCAAGCGCCGATATGCTCCTGTCTTCAAATTAACTATGATTTCACTCTCAAAAAACGCGTTCCTTACATTTGCGTGTGTATCAAGTATCGTAAATATCGAGTGATATTTGGAAATACATAAAAATAATACTTTATAGTTGCGACGTAGGTAATAGAGCGGATTCTCGTGTCGATTTTGATGTCAATATTTATTGTAATTTTGAATCAACAAATTCATTGAAAATGAAACTATTAAAGTCGATATCAACCCATATCATCCCATTGTGCCCCACTGCAGGGGTTTAGGCCTCCCCTCGGGATGAGGGTGGTTGGAGATTAATCCACCATGTTGCTCCACTGCGGGTTGGTCGATTTTAAGGATTGGACCAGGACCAATGGGGTTACGTACTCACCGAGGCACGGAGTCAGTGATAGTTTATATTCACTTTACTTACCATTAAGTGTAAAGGAGAGGCTTTCAAATTATAATAGAAACTTTTGTACAATTTTGTTCCCTTAAGGATTCAATTTCATAAAACTTTGAATCAGACGTATTTAATTTCTGGCTCTTATTTTACTTTACTAAAATTAAAAAGATTGAAAATTTTTAAAAATCTTAATACACGACCTTAGTTTCCGACTCAAAGCTTACTACAAATACTAATATTATTATATCAGGCCAAATAAAACTTTTCATACAATTTCACATCCCCTATATTATTACCCCGTGGGGGTGGTATTTCGAAAAAAAAAATCATAGTGAAATTTCACTATGCTGATACGCTTTAGCGGCCCTCGATAATGACGGAACGTCTTTCTAAATTTCCAACCATAAAGCTACCAATACCAAGATGCCAATGACGCATTTTCGTGCAAATCTGCATCCCAAAATCCTTTCTTAGTGGGCGCTTACGTCACCAAATAAATTTAATAAATAAATATATATATATACATGTATTGATCAATGCCAAGCCGATATATATGTGAACGAGGCAGAGGGTTGACAAAATTGTGAAAGCTGTAAATTGTAGCGAACCATCACGGCTTTCACATCACATCTACGAATTCGAAAGGGCAATGAAGGGGTGGAGTACAATATGGTATAAAAAGAAAAGAGGAGGGAGAGGGCAGAGGAGGATAAAAAAACTTATACACTTTAATAACAATAAAAACTGGGTTTGCACACGTAATAGTTTGCGCTAATAAATTTGTGTCAAACCAAATTAATACAAACGTATAGTCCACGCGGGTGTGTGGTCACTAGTTACAGGTAGCTAAGAAACAGATAAACAATTTACCACAGATAGCTGTTCGTACTTCTCCATTGTTAGAGTGTACCGCCGGCCTCCGTGTCACTTTGCGCCTGTGTGTTTGCCATCGGGTTGAATCTGGAGACAATGCAAACATTACATACACGTTTTTATACATTATATTGTCATAATAATTTTTTTTAGTAACTTTATTAAGCAGATATGTCAATAATTTGTACTGATATGAAACTGTACGGATTGAAATTTCAGTCTACTTGGGTCATATTGTTGTAAAATTATTCTATTGCAATTGACTAATTATTTATTAGAAATTAATTGATAAATTTAATTTGAGAAAACTTAATCTTAATCTAGTTTGTAGGTACATAAAAAAATATCATACCATAAATAGGTAGTCCCAGAATAATTACAATCGTCCAACATCGACTATATTCGTTTTCATCCCATATTAAAAAGGCGATAGAACAAAAGATGTCATTTAATTATTAACCGTATCACGAACTTATAAAGTTCAATTTTATTTCATTTCTTTTGATATTATATTAAAATAAAATCGCTCTGTGGTCGCATGACATAAGCGGACGGATTGCATTGCTTTAGTAAATAAATATTAGGACTTTACTTATATACATTAATATTTAAAGAAAACTAAAAAATATTTTTTTTTTTAATATTACTTATAAGTTGAATTATTTTACATGCACTGAAAATTATGTAGAGTATAGGTACAAACGAGATTATTATATGCGCAATAACTTATAAAATATCTCTCGAGTCTGTACTAGTCAAACATTTTTGAAAAAAATCCAATATTTTATGTTATGGAAGTTAAGTTAAAGAAACACGAATGTAAACAAAACCCAAACAATTATAACTCCACGATCCTTACAAACCTATGACACGGAAATAAATAAAAAATCGATATCTGTATAAAAATATAAACGCTACAACAGTTGCTTGTTTTCACACAGTCATCAACTTGTAACTATTGCCGTTCGATTCTCGACTAGTAATAATTTATGGAGACACGAGCGGGGACACGCCTCACTAATTACAAAATTGCCATATGTTTCGATCACATCCAACTATTGTTTTGAAGGGAAATTATTATAGTTTTAGCGATGTTACATTAAAGTTACATATAGATAGATACCCTTATAAATCGCAGAAAACGGGTCACGCAATACGAGACAATGGACGTCGCCCGTTAGTGTCGCTAGGATCGGCAAATGAACGACTTGTGTGTAGGACTTGCACGTACAGTGCGATGACATTATGAAAAAAATTTCATCTTTTCAGTTTTAGAGTAAATTTTCACATCGATAAAATGAATTATATATGACATATCAAAGAGCTAACGCTGAGACTTTTGCGTTCTTGTAAAAAAATATGTTTAAAATCTCGGGTATTTTATTAAAAAGTTACAAGAAAAAAATATGAATAATATAACCCTTTTAAAAACAAGCTTTTATTTCAAAGACAGATTTTAACAGCTTGAGCCTTTATTTCAAACAGAAATTCTCAAAGTAGTATTTATTAATTATGACGTTTGACAATTCAAGCTTTTGAAGTACACATTATATGTTTTTATAGCTATATTTTTGATATTTGAATGGTGATAGTTTTTTTTTAATGTAAGTTCAGTATTTTTTAAAAGAACGTTTCTTTTTAAAAAGGTTTATTCATGTAAATTTATTTTAAGCTTTTTATAAGAAATATGATTTATGTGAATATTTTAACTTATCTTTGTGTGTTTGTTTAGTGCTCTGGTACGTTAGTGGCATAGATATGTTCGCTGCCCTTAGCCATCCAGATTTTCTGTACGTATCCCACCTTGAGCTTGGGCAGTTGATTACTCGCGTTATGGTTTACATAAATACATTGGTACATATAAATGCATATATACATACATACTTACTTCCATACACATAAACGACAACGACGACCGCTTAGCCTAGTTGGTAGCGACCCAACTCCCGGGTTCGAATCTCAGATCGGGTCAGTGTTTATGTGATGAATATTTATACTGATACCGGGTCTTGGTTGTTATATGTATGTGGTGTCTTCGCTTCGTACCCATAACACGAGCTAATGCCTAATTTGAGGCCTAGACGTTGTTGTCATGTATAAGTTATTATTATAAACATGCACACGTGCATACACACGTGCATGCATGCATTGATACATAAGTATGTATGTAACCATAGCAAAATTATTTATTTAAAACAGTGATAGTAACGTATAGTCTGTTTAATCACCGAGTCTAACATTTTGGTCACGTTTTAGATCGTTTCGAAGTAGGTGACGTTCCATTTTGATAATTACTTAAATATTGCGTTGTGTTACTTTTGGTTAGAGCTTTCATATAGTGTACGTCCACGCCTATTTTATTTAGCATAGAGTAAATTAATTTGACAGCAGCGTTTGCTTTTAATAGTCATAAATGTCAATTCACAGTATCGAAGTGACGTTACGCAATTTCGCGGGGTTGAGACCGTCGCGCGGGGATATCATGGCTGTGAAGAACCGGCGCGCGCGGACTTCGCGCACTGAAACTCGAACTGAAACTCGTCATCTTACACCAGCTAGCTAGAGAATGAGTGGTTAGACGGTAAACGCAGAAGAGGACTTCTAGTTAATTCGTACCTTTATGTTATTTTGGTACCACATTAGTTGTGTATTAACGAAACGTTTCAAAACTGACGCCAAGAATTAGTAAAGCCATTTATTCAATTAAATTTGAAATAAAAATTGATATGTTTGGATATCGAACGATCCCCAGTCGATTATCGAATTAAATAAATTAACACTGTAATCGCCTTTTTGTCACACACGACACGTCAGTAGTTTCCGAATCGCGTGACGACAATTTTATCGTGACCGATCAGGTCAAGGGCGATTCTAATGACACAGTGAATATTCTATGGTGGATTATTGTTATTATGTTAACAGTTATTGTCCTGAAAAACTAATAAACTCTTATTTATGGATAACTTTATAACATATTTTATAATTATTATATTATAAAGTCATCCATAAATTTTAAAAAAAGATTGTTAGTTTCTAAATACTTAATATTCTAGGAGTGACTACAGAATTTTCCCTTTTGTAAATCATAATTTCATCATCAAAAATTTCCATTCGTCTACTTACACACCCATAGAAATATATTTTATAATGGACTTGGACCAAAATTTTTAACACATAGTTTTTAATATTTTTTTCCGAAAATATAGAAAATATAGTTCTTTTAAAATAAAATAAAGTGTGTAATTTTCTAAGTTAATGTTTCCTAAAAATTGATTAATGTAATATCACAGACAGAAATGTTCTTAGACTAAAAATAAAGTCATAATATTTTTATTGATTCATGAGGATTACAATTTCACTTGATATAGTGACCTTATCTAAATATTATATATTTAGTTCGAGCTTTGGTTTTTTACTGTAAAAAGAAGCGCAATGAATTCAGCCGCCCAGATGACGTCAATGGGACAATTTCAACGTCAAATGAATTTTCATAAATTAGTGGCAAATTCGTGAATAGAAAAGATTTATATATTGAAAGGTTATTCTAGAAATTTGGTTCAAGCCCATTCGGTGTAAGTAGAGAATTTGATATTTTTGATAACGATATGTTGAATTACAAAAGGGAAAATTCTGCAGCCACTCCTATAATTTTAATATAGCTAAAAATTGTGTTGTAAACATATTAATTGCCCATATTGTACCTGATGTTCTGTCCTTGTATTTTGTTTTGTTTTTATATTATTAATTTTATTGAGATATAAGAGATTTACAAACTTATTAATGTTTTTTAATTACCTTTGTTTTGAACGATTTGTTTTGGTACCCTATTAAATTCAGTTCTTATATTTTGTTAAATTATGCTATTAAAATCACTAAATACGTTATAATTTGATTATTTTTTAAATATACCCATAAACATGTAAACGTGCAAGTGCACAGTTGGCATAATGTTTATACTAATAAGTCATTAAAGTACGAATTGACTAGAAGCACTTTTCTGCGCTCACTGTCTAACCACTCTTCTTCTAGTTAGCTGCTGTATCGTTGGCAAGTTTCAGTCCGGTTTCAGTCCGCAAAGTCCCCGCGCGCTAGCCTTCACCCTCGAGAAATCGCGATTGACAGTTTCGATAAAGTGTCGATACTGTGAAGTGACATTCCTGACTATTAAGACTGACCGATTGGCCGAGTGGTTAGAGACTCTAACTGCGGAGCCGAGGGTCGCGGGTTCGATTTCCGCCGGGGACAAATATTTATATGCATGAACATGTGCGTTTGTTCCATATCCGGGTGTAAAAAGTATTTATATATGTATATATTATAAAAAAGAATATTTAAGTTTGTATACCAGTTGTATAGTACTCCATAATGCAAGCATAATACTTGCTTACTTTGGGGCTAGATGACGATATGTGGGATGTCCCGCTGCTGTCAAATTTATTTATTCTATGTTATAGGTGTCGTTTTTCGCTTCTGCTAAATTAAAACATATGAAACTTAGATAGGAGAACATATGTTCAATATATGAATGATGCAATTTCCATTAATTCCATGAAAGTCTTATTTATTATTGATTTCATTAAATGTCTATTTTTTTCATTTTAAAATACGCAACTCTGTCAACTACGAAACGCATCCGGTAACGCCTTGAATAGCGGTGATAATGCGTTAATTTTATAAAAATAGAAACTAATTTATTTTGGAACACATTTTTTTAAATTTTATTTGGGCTTAGAAGCAGGCACTTAGTAACGTACATCAAGTGAACAGGGAGTCTAAATACACCTGGCATAGGTATAAATAAATAACTTTTAAAGTGATTTCTATATAAACGTTTTGAGACAAACGTCTCGTACATATTGCTAAAAACGGAATGAATTGACATGATACTTTGGGGATACGGCAGTAAGGGCAGCTTTCGAAGTTATTTTCATCACATTGAATCCTTAATGTTATATGACACGGTACAGCGTCAACCGCTCTCGTTTCTTACATGAATCAGACCCTGTGAGACCAGCTGAAGTTAAAGTACTCACAAGAAAGTTAGGAATCACAAAAAAGCTTTTCCCGTACATTTTGAAGCGATATCACTTAGTTTTCATCACTCTTTCGTAGTTTATGAACAACAGGTAATGAGAGACGCTCTTTTTAACAAAATTATAAACGATTTCGTATGAATAAGTGCTTAAGATTAATATTATTGAAACAAACCGATAGGCGAGCGCTTTACACCGATGGAATTTTATCATCTACGTAGTCGGTTACTTTAAAATAAGCTTTTGCATAAAACATTCGTTTCATTGCGGTTTTAAACTCGTCAAGGGATAAATATTGAATGTCCACTGGGATCTAATTGTATGATCTGCATGTATTGTAATAGTTAATCTATATACTGAAAATTTCATATATTTAGATACTAACAAAATACAAACTGTACAATACTATATATTTAACAATAGATTACTTTTTGAACGGTAGGTAAATCAAATATATACACAAGTACTAGCATAATCTTTGGTTACAGTAGGTCAGGTACTTCGCGAAGGCAAAATATAGATCAATATGCGTAATCTCACTTCACGCGTTACACTTCCGTTCCGCATGAGTAGTCGGAACTAGCGATAAGGATTTTGATTTATTAACGTAATCTAACAACTAAGGAATTCATAATATTGGACTACAAATCATTAACTTAAATTATACATAGATACCTGGTGTTCGGCTGAACGTAGTCCAAACTCATTGAGTGTGTAAAGTTTATAAACTAAACAAAAAGTTAAAAAATAAATAAAGATTATTTTATAATAACAATATCTGGGATATCTCACACAGCGTCATCTAGTCCCAAAGTAAGCAAGTATTATGCTTGTGTTATGGGATACTAGACGATTAATATACACTATTAAATATTCGTTATATATATATTTTACACTCAGACATGGAACAAATAGCCATGTTCATGCACACAAATATTTGTCTCGGGCGGGAATCAAACCCGCAACCCTTGGCTTCGCAGTTAGGGTCTCAAACCACCCGGTATCCATGGATAAAGTCCTTCAAGTCTTTCTAGAGTCATTGTTGAGCGGAGGTACGTTTTGATAAGTTTTTACTTAGAAAACTGCATTCACCACTGGCCACAGATTGCCGCCGCCTTAAAACAAACTCCCTAGCCCGTCGTCGCCTAGTTCGCCTAAACGAACGGGTTGGCCCTAACAAAACCATAGGCACACCAGTGTTTTTTATGTTGTATGAGTCAGGTTATAAAAATATAAATTAACAAGTTTCTCGGCATATGTGTGTGTATGTAATAAATATAGTCAGAAAATATTGTTCGAAGTGTACCTTTGATAGGTTTTTACAATGAAAATATAAGTAAATACAATTGAAGTGAAAGAAAATACGAATGTAATGATTTAACTTGACGGTACTTCCATGGAGTTTACTAAACAAAATTCGTCCGTACTTTGATTCGCGTGCCGTGTGTCGCGCGGCGCACGGTACCGAATCTTTATTAAGCGATTTCTCAATAAGTATTGAACCGATCGCGATGCAAGCCTATGCTATTCGTGCGTGCGACGAATTTTTTTCCGGTAAAATAATTCTACCACCACCGATAAAGCCTTATTTTTTAGCTGTAATTTCCATTAAACGGAAACATTTTTTAACCAAAATAAAACTGAAAAAACAAAATTATTTAACCCAAATTATATGGTTATCGTAGACAACTAATTTATGAATATTAATAATAAAGCAATTCACGAACACGTATAAAACTTAATCACATAAACTTTAAATATAAAACGCAAACAATCCTTACCAAAATCCTAATTTCCTTTTATGTGGAAACGCTTCCATGTTTTCTATAATATCAAATAACAACCAAGGTTTATTTACAAAAATACATTATAACCCATAACCGATAAACCTCGTAGATGAGTTCTACGAATTACGTAGCTTAGCGTTACGGACACGCTTGTCGTAGCGGACACTACGCCATCAACTGCCTGACATAGGCTACGCGAAGTTTCGGTTACGGACGAATTGTGAGAAGCCGTATATCCATTATTTGGTATTTTACTACTCTACGAAACAAAACTACAAGCGTAGAAGATCCCAGTCTATCTATTACACCTCATTATTTTCCCAGGCAAAATATTGTTAATATAATTATATAATTTATGTAAAGTCAAAGCTCTTCTAAAGACATGGGCTTCGCGCCTATGGAAATGTGTAGTAAATAAGAAAAAAAATATATATATAATTATATATAAAATATAAATATATTAATATACATTACTAAGGGGGGTTGGTACCCTAAATTCGGTCTAAGCTATTTTTTATTAAAAGCGATAAATAATTTAATTTTTTAACAATCAAAATAACTCTTTTCCCATATACATTTTTGTACCAAAAGGTATTGCATTCTCAAAAAAGTGTAAATACCAAGATATATTCCGACACCAACAGTAGTACTAGTACTTTGTTGTTGTTCTAATGGGAAACAAAGTTTAATTTTTACCAGAAGTCTTTAATTTTTTATTATAAATTATTTATTCCGATATTTTTTTTAAATATTCTAATACTTTTATTTTTGTATATTAAAATTAATACAACGGTTTTAATTAATAAATAGCCTGGATCGCATTAAGGGTACCAACACTGCCAACCCTCCTTAGTAAGGTTTATTAACATATTTTACAGTATAAGAACATTATTTCGCCTGGGAGAAAAATGAGGGCTTTTTAAGATAGGTCGGGATGGGATCTTAAACAAAAAGTCTGGCCACACTGACGTGTAATTCTGTTGAGCAACACAATATTTACACTTAGAAAATACACATCGAGAAAATTGTTCATCATCAACAGAGCAACAGATGACGCTCATAAGAAGAATACGAATAGGAAAAAAAATTGTGTCAGAGAAAATTATGGTTCCTGACGTAATTATGCTGAAGTATAGTTTTTTGAGTTAGGCCGTCTATGCCAACTTTCCTGTCATGCCCAGTTTTGATTATTTCATACTAAATTCCTGTCATGCCAACTTATTTAACTTTACTAGGATTTAGTTCCTATAAGTCTACTTTCTTACGATGTCTACTTTTTCAAAATTCCATTTGTGTAGTTTGTATCGCCAACTTTTATAAAAATGTATTTCGCCTATTTCATAATGCCTACTATTTGTACAGTCAAATCAATTTGTACCCTAAGTATTTTTTATTGTATTTATCATTTGGGAAATATTGATGCGACAGCCTCTACTAATATATATATATATATAGAAGAACATGACAAGAAACAAGCCATAGAAGATAGTTTCTTGTCATGTTCTTCTATATATATATATATATATATATATAGAAGAACATGACAAGAAACAAGCCATAGAAGATAGTTTCTTGTCATGTTCTTCTATATATTAATATGTGAAGGAAAAGCTTTCAATCCCCTTTTAAGCATTGATACTACGCTCACGTAGGATTGTGATATTGGGTTAATGTGGAGTAGAAGTGCAGAAAACTAAAATCTATAAGTTAGAACGTCGTCGATGCCAACTTTCCTTTCAATGCCCACTTTTGATTATGTCATACTCATGAGGACACTCCTCAACGGTTAATAGCACGAACACGAAACTTTGTATATACGTTGAATTTTAATAATTAATCATGATAACCACCACGAATAGATGCTAAAGCCAAGATTGTCTCCTCATGAGGGCACTCCTCAACTGTTAGTAGCACGGATACAAAACTTTGTATTTAAGTTGAATTCTAATAGTTAACCATGATTTTCACCATGAAGTGATGACGCACGTAGAATAGTTTGCTCTCGATCGTTTTATAGGTAATTGTGAGTTCCACCTATAATTTTGTAAATTTTGATGAGAAGTACCTACTTTATAAAAATTTTAGACTACAAATTCAAAAATGAATTATAGTTTAAAAAAACACAAAAAATCAAACAGAAAAATGTTTTTTTTAGTAAAGGTATAAAGTGATTAACGAGAAAATAAATGTTATTGTGAAAAAGCTTTTATTTTATTAATAGTTGAAATAAAATTACACGTATTTTTCTGTGTATTATTTTCTTCGGTTTCTATAGTTTACCTTAAAACAATGACAGGGCTGCTGGACGCCAGAGAATAACGAAACTAATCTGCACAAAGTCTATGACCACAAATTTCTTAATTTGTATGTACCACAAATGGCAAAACAGGTTTTCTTATATCTACTTTTCTCAAAGTTGGCATAGTGTTACTCTTTATAAGAGTTAAAACGAAAGAAGGCATAAAGGAACGAAATACTAGTAAAGTTAAATAAGTTGGCATGGCAGGAATTTTAGTATGAAAAAATCAAAAGTGGGCATAAAAGGAAAGTTGGCATGGACGGCCTAACTCAGTTTTTTTCCTCGGTATCCTCGTACATATGCCCGTATATTAGCCCGGTCATCGACTGTTCTACCAATAGTTTGCCAGCATATTCTTTTATGATTTTTTTTTCAGTGCTAGCTTATTAAATGCATTGTTTACTCACATTACTATTTATTAAAAATAATAATACCTTGAACATCTAATAAGTAACCATCTGTATACGCAGCCAGTCTCAAACTGCTTGAAGAGAATGGAAATGAAAATAAGAAAGGGAATATAAAAGTGAAATCTCTAAAAAACAAATATAGCGCGAGCAAAGCTGCAATCGGGTTGCTAATACAGATATAAATATTTTATACCCAGACATGAAAGATTGAACATAATAATATGCATCATTCTAATATTTGCCCCGGCCGGGAGTCGAACCCGCTATCCGTGGCTCCGCAGTTAAGGTCTCTAACCATTCGGTCAATCGGTCAGTAATAATACAAGCAATGTCTCAGCATTATGCTGTAAATGCGCTCAGCGGTGGTGATTTCAGCCAGTACTTACCTAACTGAAGCGACGGTACACCTTAATAAAATACTGACACAATATCATTTCCTTCTGTCGAAATCTGGCAAATAAATTAATTTTCAAACTAAAGTTGCTGTATTTTATCAGACTTAGTCTAAAAGCAGCAGTATTAACAGTCATTAATAACCGAGTATTCAAAATGGCCGTCACCACTTTTACATTGGCAAAAGTAAACAGACAAAAATAAACTTGCGTGTCACCAAAATTAAACGACGGGTACGCTATAAAAGCACATCGTACCGTCCGTAACTAAAGACCTCATAAATTACTACCCAATTTTTAGGGTTTCTTACCTAAAACGTTACTGAACCCTTCCTTTACAGAAAGACTGCGTTGGTGTTTTGTCGGTTATACCGAATTTTTAAAGTTCTATTTCCCCTACCGAACTTTGAATGTAGTTAACTAGAAGGCGCATGCTTGTTAAAATCGAACGACTCACAGCTGACAAATTTTGTCAAGTACATTTATTTTATAATATTTTTAGCGGTATCTCCCCTCATTCAATAGAATGTAAATAGTTGTGACAGGTAATAGACAAAGACCTAGACACAACAAAACATCTAGGTAACCAATCGTGCAGGCCATATACACGTCCCACCCGTCTCCCTTTCTCATCCTATGATTCAAATGTGATAACTTTGGTTCTCGGAACAAACGACCAGGCTCACTCCTCTATTGAACTGATTCAAAGCTCGGTGACATCCATCCATCCATTTTCCCGAACCACACAATAAATATTTTGCTTAACTCGGAGAGAGCATATTGTAGTGAAATTATTTTCATAGATAATTACAAAGTCGTGGCGAAACTTTTAATGTTACCTTCATTTTACGCAATACGTTGAATGTTAGCAAATTGCCGTAATAATAAATTGATGCTCTAATAGTATCAAACAACTTATATAATTCAAGAAAAAATAGGCTCGCAGAAACTATACCCTATATACCTAGTGTAGCCATAAATAGTGCTACAAAAAAAGTTTTTTTTTTTTTATTGCAAATAACATTTATTAATTTTACAGTGTGTTAGATTAATACATAAATAAAAAACAATTTAAAATATAAAAAGCGTATTCGAAGTGGCCTCCATTGGCTGCAATACAGTTCTTTAAACGTTGAGGCCAGCTATCAATGGAAGCAGGCACTCCATGGGAAAATTCGTCACTGCCAACTGTATGGATTGTTTTAGGGACTCCAAATTATCATGGCGTTTAGAGCAAGCCGTACTCTCTAAAACTGACCATAAATTATAATCCAGCGGATTAAGATCGGGACTAGACGACGGCCAGTCTTTAGCTCTGATGAGGTCAGGAACGTTCGTTTCCAACCAAGACTGCGTGGACAGAGCTTTATGACCCGCCGCCGAGTCTTGCCGGAAGGTCCATACTTGGTTATTGTACAAGGTGTTGTTAAGGGGCTTAACTAACTTCCCAGGAATGGTATCTTGATACACTTGTGCCGATGTTTTGATACCTTTTTCACAAAAATATGGCTCAGGCGCTCCTTCATAGCTAACACCCCACCAAACCATCACTGATGTCGGATAATGCCCACGTTGCACTCTGTCGACTAATTGGGAAGCTTCCTTAGAGCTTTGAGCATAAATACGGTCCTTCATTTTTTTTTTTGTTAAAATGTTACTCAATTGTAAAAAATTTCTCATTCGTAAACAAAATTTTTCTGTGACCTCCTTTTGCGTACCGCTTCAGTAGTCGTTTCAATTTTACCTCCCTATTCTTTATTAAATTATCAGTTAAGAAATGACCAGTGCGCTTCTTATAGGCTGTAAGTCCTAAGTCATCTTTTAAAATACGCGACATGGTTTTAGGTGCTATCTTCATCTCTCGAGATAAAATCTTTTGCTTTCGGACAGGATTTCTTCGAATTCTTTCCCTTACTCCTTTCATCACCTTTTTTGTATGAACACTACGTGGACGGCCAGATCTTTTTCTGTCACAAACAGAGGAGGTCTCATTGTACCTATTAATAGCCCGGTACACAAGCATTCGACTAATACCAAGCGTTTAGATAGTTTTAAAAATTGTATTTGGCTCCATACCTACTTTGTGTAATGCAATCACAGCGATTCGGTTCTCTTTATCACCGCGCTCCATTTTAATATCGCAAAATATTGTACAATGTATTGGCGCCAAAATGAGAAAACACAATGAACAATCGTATAAAAATGCAGGATTGCCAATTAAAATGTAATATTTTTTTATATTTAATTGTAACAGTATTTATGGCCAGACTAGGTATATATATAAACTTGATAGTTTAAAAAGATGGCGTACCTTCGCTTTCGAAAAATGATCCGCAATGACATATATCGTAACCGTGTATTTACATAGAATATAAAACTGAGTGTGAAATGAATAACAAATGATACGGAAATCACGCTTCAAGTACGCTTAAAGTCCAGACAATGAAGGTTTTCACCTCCGATTTCGTTGAATCTCCATCGATTTTCATGAAAATTGGTGAGTAGGTGGGAAATACCTTAAGAAACAAAAGTGACATAGTGTCAACTTGCGCTTTTGCCCTGGGGGTGGATGCCGCCCCTTCTCGGGGGTGAAAATTATTTTAATAAAAATAACCACAGTAATCAATAAAGAAACAAATTCTAAGCAATATTTGTCATATAAGGTTTTTGGAATAAATCAATACTTTCTGAGTTGTTAAACACCAAAAATTGTGATTTATCGTGATAAAAATACATGTTTTAAAGCGGTTTTTCATAAATAACTCAAAAACTATGAGTTTTTACAAAAAATTTAACATTACTAAAATTGAAACTAATAAAAAAACAAACAAATAGCTGCTTTGAAAAACTTTCAAATATTAAATCAAAGTAAGCTATAGGTAATTATATATATATTTTTTTTCGGCGAGTACTTAAGTCTAAGTATTCAAACTTACATAATGAGAGACCGATTCATTTTATGACATATACTTTCTAAACACTTTTTAAAGAACTCAGAAATACCTTTCTAATGAGTATTGTAAAAAGTTAATAGCATCAAAATTGAGCAAGTTATGATAAAAATAATATGACACTTTCGATTTTTTTTTTTGAAAAACGAAAAATAAAACCTTCACCATTTCCACAAAACTTCAAATTTACCTAAAGGACTTTCTTTTTTTTAGAATAAGTGATGACCTCAAAAATTTTGCCCGGTTTAGAATGCTTATTTTTTATAGGATGAAAAATAACCGAGATAAAGACGTTTAAAGTCTAACTTTTACTGCTAGAACCATGTAACCGGGAGCTTTTAACCCTTTATCTTTTAAAAAATAAGGCTTTAAAATCTAATTTAAGACGATCTTATAGCTCTTGATAACCTTTCAAATGGTTTTTGGATGAACCTGATATCTTAAAAATGACCGGAGTTATTGTAAAAAAAAACAAAATATATTTTTTTGGAAAAATTTTTGGAGCAGATATTTGGTATGCATATATTATAGGAAAACGTGACAATAGGTTACTAAATACACATGTATGGGTGTGTATGTGTGTTTTGAAAATAGAGCCTAGAAAGTGAAAGGAACGGTAAACATCTGCTCGAAAACGTGGTGGGGCTCTCTCGAATAATGTGTCTCTATTGAATGTTTCAGTATATTTCCAAAAGTGGACTAAAATACACGTGGTATTTTTTAATAGTATAATAGGACTCTCTGAAAAACAATTAAAAATTCGTTTCATAATTAAACAAAGACATTCGTCCAGTTGACTGGGGATGGTGTCAAACTGGATTGTTCCAAACACCTGCTCCTGAAGAGCTATTAAAAATGATTTTTTGCAAAAAAGGTTCTGTGCTTCTTGTGGGTGTCGTAGGGTAGGGCCATTTTGTAATTCAACCTGCGGATCATGCAGCGGTGATAATTGCCAAAATAGCCCTCCAACAAATGAAGAAGTTGGTGAAGAGAGCTGTGATGAGCAATAATAAAAATGTATTTAAATAAAAGATGAATAAATGTTTCATATATTTTAATATCATTCGTTTCACGAGCCCTGAATTGGCAGCGAGTGCATTCCATGAAGCTATTCAAGAGGTCCCTAAAGAAGATTGTTCCAACTGCTTTTTACAATGGTTTCACCGAATGCAAAAATGTGTCAATTATTTGAAAAACAATAAATGTATCATAAGTAAAATATCAAGTCTTATTAATAGGAATCCAGAAAGTTTCAGTATGGCCCACGTATGCGTCCACAAGGCGGTACTTTATACCTTTCATTGAGATAGGAAGTCACACTCCGTGTCGTCTTTTAGGTAAAAACGCCACGAAAGTTAGGACAAGCCAAGAAGCATGTGTGTTTTTTATATCATTTCGACATTCAATTAATAAATTATTGCTTATAATTCACAAAATCACGTCTCATACGTCTTGAAACATATTACATATCGTTAAATGTATTCTCGGTAGATACTTTGAATTTCATTAGAACGAAACTGATATGAATATTATCGCTGAAAAAATAGGCGAAAACTACAATAAATTATAATGTGGCATGGCACTGCACACGCTTTATCGCGAGAATAAAATCTCAAAATATTTTATATAAATAATAAGTTTCAAAACTAAAACCCGACCACCGAAAAAGCTTAACTTCTGAATAAGTTTAACTATGATAGAAAGAAAAACTATCTTTGAATGTAATGAGTACTTATGCGCTAACAGCTTTTGTGTTGAAGCCGAAACAATATAAACTTGTAGTCCACGTGATCCAACCCGAGGGCGGTCACTACTTTAATATACTCATGAGGCGTAAAGCAAATGCGACACCATGAACATTTATGGTTTATTCCATCGATGGTTAGACCATAAACAAAACACTATGGGGCTTGCCTGGTGACGTAAGTGTCTCTACGTGGTTATTACCCTGTGTAGACACACTTGGTATCAATTCAGTCTGTACTTGTATAATGTTTTCGAAATCGAATGTTACAATACTAAAGTATCTCGTTATTGGACACCGTCTGGGTGCGAGTGCCTCATATTATTACAATCAAAGCTTGCATGGGACGCTTAACTTTTTTTTGTTGAAACAGGATTAGCATGACACTGTGACGTTGTTTTATCTGTGTGAGATACAGAGTCAACATGAATGTGATACAAATATAACTTACGTGTAAATTGTCAATAACAAACTACTGTAGTCTATCTCAGTAGAGCTTACCTTAAACCAGTCAATATTTATCTAAGAACTTTCGTAGTGGCTAGGCGACCAAACATGTTATAATTCATGAATCTAAAATATTAATGAAAAATACGTCTTTATATAATGCAATTCAATTTGCATGGGATATTATTTTGACAACTGTATAAGTGTGGCGGTTTGATTTCATTGTTCAATAGTTATTTCATTTATGATTTAATTTTATTATTGGTTATTAGGTATAAAACAAAAGGCAGGTATGATTTAACCTTTTAACTTGTCATCATTATCACTCAATTGTCACTGTCAATTAAATGGCCCGTGACTTTCAATCTCTTACTCAAACTTAATGTGTAGGGCAAAGGTTAATTAATTGGTTTTCTCTTTTTAAATAATAGGGTTTGTTCGCAAAATAGTAGATCTGCTACCAAAATGTAGCCACCAAACATAACGAAATATATATAACTCCGTAATAAATTACATATAATCATCGGGATAAAATATCAAGTACCAAATAAATTTTTTGTAATTATTATAATAAAATAATATTATTATATATATATTAGATGGCGGTCGTTACAGTTCCCAACCCGCAGTGGAGCAGCGTGGTGGACTTAAGCTCCAAGCCCACCTCCTCACCCTGGGGGAGGTCTAAGTCCCTGCAGTGGGGTAAAAATGGGCTGATGATGATGATGATGAATATTATTATAAAAAAGTTATTAAATAAATTTGCACTTATTATAATAGTATGTTCAAACTAATTGAAAACAATCATTAAAAAATGAAGTAAATGTGTGACTTAAAAAATTCATTAAGTTCCCAAAAAATTCCAGTAGTATCGTTGTCGTCGTTCCAGCCTAAATACGTCCACTGCTGGACATGGGCGACCGCTAAGAATCTTCATTTCCATAGGTAGTATAAATATATTAAAATAATACTTTCTAGTAGAATAGTAAATAGAAAAGCACAATTTATATCAAGTCACAATCATCAATATTTATTGTTAAAAATAACAATAAAACATAATCTTTAAAACAAAATTCTACATATAAGGTAACCATAGAGCGTAAATTTGGCTCCGCCCCATTGAACATTTTTTTCGTTAAATGTATAATGACCTATTAAATTGGTAACGAATATATTTTAAAAACTGAACGAAATAAGATGTAATAACTGTACTGGTGACAAAATAACAAATAAAAACAAGTCGAAACCTGTGGACGATAATCGACTGTTTGAATTATTTGACGACAGATCTACCATTCTGAGTATGAAGTTATTATTTAAGAAATAAACCTATTATTTTGAGAACGAAGTTTTTATTCATGAATGAACTACGATTTTATTGATATAACACATCTCTTATTTTAGATACATAATGAAATCAATTTAGTTATTCATAACTAGTGACGCTTTTTATTTATCTGAGAATGAAAATATTTCGTGACGATAGATATATTAATTAGATGATACAAGTTGATGACAAATATAAACAATGCTGACGAAAAATATAATTCCCAAACAAATTGTATGCATTAAAATGTTTTTTTTTTTGTTTTTTAAATAACTTATGACACTATAAACACTATAGGTGGCCTTTGTTGGTGACTTTCTTTTTTTCAACAATTTCTAGAGTAAAAAATTTTTCTTCTCTTGTAGTTTTTCCCACTTTATAATGGAAAACACATTTAGCTTCCGTAAGTAACTGCCAAAAACTTAGCATTTATAATTTTATCATGTGCAGCGGTCTGTCCGTCTGTCCAAGCGGGCTCATGACTCCGCCGTTGTATTCATTAAATTAGCACTTTTCAGTATGATTTAATACAAATTATTATATACTTGATTTGTAGTTTCCTCGTGTTATTTAAAAAATATATATTTAATAAACGTAGAAGGTTTTATTCGTTAACTAAATGTTAGAAAACTACAGTGAGTTTTTCCAAAATTAAAAATAAATGCATATTACTCACACAAATTCATGCTAAGCCTTCACTCGCAACTATGTGTCACCGTCTCATGTTACCAAGAAGTGATAAACATTGTGAATATAATAAAGGCGCCTTTGATTGGATTATTTGAAAGCTAGACTAAATATCATTTATGTAAAATATATTTGTACGAATAATAATTTTGTGTAACAAGCTAACAATGTTTTATAAAATACTAGCTGCCGTCCGCTACTCCATCCGCGTAATATATACCAGGTACCTGTGATTATATAATGTCTGGATAGTCGGCGTCAAAAAACGTAGAAAAAATATCACTCAACTGTTCGGTTATGATTGGTTTGTTAGTATGGTGTAGCGAGAGTACGTAGTCTGTTGATTCACACACATAAGTATGTGAAAATTTGGCTGACATGGTATTGCAAAGGTCCATCCAGACAATATACCGGGTGTTCAACTGAACGTAGTCCATAAACTTATAGAGCATGTAGAGCTTACCGAATAAAATAAACATATTTTTTTCGGTAACCGTTAGTTTGCGCCATCTGCTCACTTGAATTTTTTGTTTAGTTCGGTAAGTTCTAAATACTCGATAAGTTTGGATTACGTTCAGCCGAATACCCGGTATAAAAAGACCAGGTACATTGTTCTTACCGCTCTGTTTCTAAACATAGTCGGGTAAAGACCATATTAATCTTGGACGACCATTTAGTCTCTTCATATGTTGACAGATTCATCGAAATCGGTTTAATACACTGACTCAGGTAAAGTTTAATACCTGAACTTCAATTACGTTATTGGCTACAGGAGAAAATATAAACTTTTAGTGCTAAAGATAACATAACTATTGCTGACTCTGTGCCTTGGAGAGCACCTCACGCCGTCGATCCCGGTTGTCATCAATAGATGGCCAACCTGTCAGCAACCGCACTGGAGCAGCGTAGTGGATTAAGCTCCAAGCCCACTTATCTCGAGAAGAGGTCTAAGCCCCTACAGTGGGGCATTATTGGGCAGATTATATGGTATGGTGTGCCGTTATATGTCATATATTGGGGCACCGAAAAATAACTTCTTCTTCTTTACTTAACATATTAAGAATTTAAAAGTTTTTTAATATTCTGCTCCTAAAAATAATAGCGCGAATTTATACAACTGTTGAACATGTTGCAAAAATGGCTTGTTTAATTATTATGAAAATTAGGTGATACAGGTCAACGATATGAAAATATACATACATAAATATCCCCTTACGGGTCGGTACAAAGTGATAATATTTAGTAGATTTTGTCTATTTAAATTGTAACACTATGGTAAGTTGGAATCGTAGAACTTTAACTATCATAATGCCAATCATTTATTACTTATTCAATTTGTAATCAAAAACCATATCCTTTAGTTTTGAAATTACTTTGAATTTCATTCATTAAAAGCCTTCAGAATGTATTAACTAACTTATAACTAATAAAAAACAACTTTCAGTGTTTCGAATGTGTTGACATACTGACCTACACCGGGACGGAACTGACTCGGGGACCGGAAGTGTAGCAAGGCACAACACACGACTTCCCTTCAACCCGAAGCTTCCGCTATGTGTTTGTAGTCTATGATTCTATGTAAAAGACAATGTTATGTAATTTACGTTAATATTTATTCATAAAATTAACGTTACGTTAAATTAACGGAAGTTATTTACTACTACTACTCTAGACAGTAAATAAAGCAACAAAGTGAAAGAAATATGGGTAACTCAGGACATTTTTTAATTTCATACAATACATATATTTCAAGTTGTAATTGTCAACAAATTAATTGTACATTGCAGTTATAATTATGACTGTTATTCAGCGAGGTGAAATTCGTAGATGATCCTTTTGTGAGTCGTGCTGCGCAAAAGTCTGCATGACTTGCCCGTGGTACTACCAGGGTTGTACTACCAGTTGGTCCACGGAAGATTTTTTTTGCCCGTGGTCCTACTTTGCACAAATTGTTGTACAGCGGGACATTTTCTACTTGCCCGTTATACTACCACGTTCTCTTCTTTAGTTAATTAGTTGAAAATTATAACATGAAACTGGTCGTATGGCCGCAGGACATGTAATTTTATATTATGATGATGAACCTTATCTAACCTAATAGATGATGGTTAAAATTTTCAACTAACTCAAGATTTGGTAGTACCACAGCAATTAAAAAATGTCTCCTTGCAGAACCAGTTGTACAAGTAGGTCCACGGGTAGAAAAATCCCCCGTGGACCAACTGGTGGCACAACCTTTCTATTATCACGGGCAAGGCATGGTCTGTTTTAGTATTGAAAAAAAAAATATAATTGAGAATACTCTTATTAACGGTAATTGATTTAGAATTATTTTTTTCATGTTACTGTTATTCCGATAAAACAATCTCAAAGTATACTTACTCGGAATTTTTTTACTGTGCATTTACTCTGTTAAGTAAATAACATTGAATTGATTCTAAAGTAAATTGTTTGATATATACTTCGTGAGACTAAAACAAATTTTATAGATTAAATTTTACTAATAATTTTTAAGTTAAAATTTTTTCTCAAAGTTTCGCACACTAATTAAGCATTAATCACATTCTTGCCGTTCTCTATCCGGTTCCCTTCTATATTTTAATAATTGTTTTAGAAATACACCTAGCCTTAAATATTCTAAGCACCGACTTATATATTCTAAATAATTAGCGATATACGAGTATAAACAACAAAACAAATGATTTCGTTGAATTTTTGTAAAAAAAATAAACATACAAACTTGAAATCGTACCGTTGTCGTTGTAAAAAGTTAATTGAAATGGTAATTTGGTGAGATATATGATGTTATTCAATAATTATATAGCATTAATAAAAAATATTGTAGCAGAAAATCGTCAAAAACATTCAAAAGATTCAAAGGCGATCCGTCAAACTAAAACTGTCAATTTTGAAACGTCATGATTTCTAATGACGATATTATAATGTTAATCACAGAGGTCGCATTATGTCTTTTTTTTTTGTTCTTTTAAATGACTTTTCAACGTAGATCGTTTTCGTGGGGGAGTGTAATTCGGCTATATTTCCGAAATTTGTAATGATAGACGAAAGGTAGCGGATCAAAAGATGTAAGGGCTTGTGGGACATCATGTATGATACCAAATTTTCTAAAATCGGTCTGTAACATTTTCGGAAAAACAAAAAGGGTGAAAAAGACGAAATTTCCCGATTTTTCGAACAAAAAGTTGATTATTTCAAAAACGAAAGCTAATATCGCATAAATGGAAAAAGAGAAACTCCCAAGACAAATAGATTGTCTACCATTTGGAAAAAGAAATTTAAAAAAAGGCAGTAGTGTCAAAAGATGTACGGTTGCGAGAACGGAAAGATATTGTCATAGAGACGTTTCGTATGTTCACAAAAGCTTAGTCGTGGACAAAAGCTGTTAACCAATAAAGTATCTTGAATCAGTATCAATGTAACGCAACGTCATAGTGTCAGCGCGAGTCAGTCGTCGGCCCCATCAAATTGATGTTCACGCGCATTTTAATTGGAGCCAATAAGACGGAATAACACTTTTATTAACCAACCGCATACAAATACACACGATTTTAGTATATTTCGTTAGGAAATAACAGATTTTTACTATATCAACATTCGAGACGTTGCAATATGAAGTTGAACAGTTGAACTAAAATTTGTAAAAGTATTGTTTCAAATATATAGTCCAGTCAATGAAGGTTTTCAGCTCCCATTTCGTTGAATCTCCATCGATTTTCATGAAAATTGGTGAGTAGGTGGGGGATACCTTAAGAAACAAAAGTGACATAGTATCAACTTGTTCTTTTGTCCTGGGGGTGGATGCCACCCCTTCTCGGGGGTGAAAATCATTTTAATAAAAATAACCACAGGAATTAATAGAAAGACAAATTTTAAGCAATATTTGTTATATAAAGTTTTTTAAATAAATCAGTTATTAAAGATCATAGATTGCGATTTATCGTGATAAAAATACATGTTTTAAAGCGGTTTTTCATAAATAACTCAATAACTATGAGTTTTTACAAAAAATATGTCATTACCAAAATTGAAGCTAATAAAAAAACAAACAAATAACTACTTTGAAAAATCTTTTAATATTAATTCAAAGTGAGCTATAGGTAATTGTATGTATATTTTTTTTTTCGGCGAGTACTTAAATCTAAGTATTCAAACTTAAATGACGGGAAACTGATGCATTTTATGACATATATTTTCTGAACATTTTTTAAAGTACTTAAAAATACCTTTCTAAAGAGCGTTGTAAAAAGTTAATAATATTAAAATTGAGCAAGTTATGACAAAAATAAAAAATTTCGTAAATTCCATTTTCTTTTGAAAATAACTTCAAAAATACTGGATATTCGTAAAAAATGAGAAAAACGAAGTTTGAGTTCTTTTTTTAATAAAGATTTCGGTTTTTTATTTTTATTGGAAGAAAAATATTCGAGATAAAGACGTTTAAAGCCTAACTTTTACTGCTAGAACCATGTAACCTGGAGCCTTTAACCCTTTATCATTTAAAAAAATAATGGCTTTAAATAATTTTATTTAAGACGATCTTATAGCTCTTGAAATTACCTTTCAAACAGTTTTTACATGAACCTGATATCTTAAAAATTAACGGAGTTAATGTAAAAAAACAAATCATATTTTTTTGGAAAAAATTTTGGAGCAGAAATTTGGTATGCATATATTATAGGAAAACGTGTCAATAGGTACATGCTTACTAAATACAGAAGAAGAAGAAGAGAAAATTTTAATGTAATCATTTATATTAAAATTTAGTTGCTGTTTTTAGTTTCACTTATAATGTCATGTTCGCATATCTGATTGCAAATCTAGGTCAAAGTAAATTGTTTTAAGTTGTGTTAGTGCTGCATTGATTGTAATCTGTTTTGTAGATTTATTAAATAAATTTGATAATATTCAACAATCTTCATGCAAAAAAATTACTTCCATTCGTTGCTACGTTGCATCTCCGTTGTGACATGAATAAGGACAACCGTGTATAGAAACCATCACACTTTCGCATTTATAATATTAATATCGATTAATACATACATTAGATAGCTCAGATAAATAATAAGACGGAGTGTTTTCTACTTCGAAACGATCGAAAACATGAGCAAAATGTGGCGAAATGGCAGACTCGGTTATTAGACAGACTATATCATGAAGACCATGTTATAGTTAATGTTTTAAATAAAAATTAGTTAAAGAATCTTTATTTTATTTAAAGTAGGTACGAATTTGGCATGTGGTTCACACAAAATTCTACTTCACGGCGAATATTTCAAAACATTAATTGGTATATATTTGGTCTCATGGTATTTTTATTTGTACACATTTTTGTTGTTACAACGCAGGGATCTCTATGACTCTAATCGAAGTTATTTACTTTTGGTGATCTTTTGGCTCTTCGGATCGCAGATACTATTAATGTATGTGACGTGATTAATTTGATAATATTCCACTGTAGGTATTTTCTTTTATCACTGTGTTAGCTGAACTGAATAAGAGTTTAGAAAAAAATTCCGTGTGAATGATTGGCTAAACTCTACTCTGTCACTTATAAATGATCCCCATGAAATAACACATTCCCTTACCGATTGCAATAATAGTCAATGATACATACCAATGATAATATTACCATGTTGCGCCGGCTCTGTGCGAATAGTATACGACTACGACTATATTTCTGAACCTTTGTGATTCAATATAAAGCAATTTCAGAATTATTTTGTTATTCTTTATATTACAATTAATTCATAGCCGGTTAGTTTCACAAATGTTCGGCGCTGAAGTGGCTTTTTGCGTGAATTGTATGCCATTCCTTCTAATGACTGGAATCACTACTTAAAAATCTTTAAAAAATCATAATACCTATATAGGTACCTACACTTAATACCTATATACGAAATTACTAAAAAATAAGATTCCAAAATACTAGCTCATACAGCGGCGGCCTTACCCATTGCGAGGCTCCGGGCAGCAGGTCTTTGCGAGGCCCTTTGTCCTACGAAAAAGTACCTATGTGATGCGAAAGTAGGGCTGGTCGTTTAGTAGGTATTCATTATGTTCGACGAGAAATGCTAAAGTTATACAAATAAATAAAATTTGAGTTTTAAAATATTTTACTTACATTGAAAGATTTACAAAATTAACAAATACAGAGATGATAAATTTTAAAATTGATGTTTGCGACTTTTACTAAGACTAAAATCTTTAATTAAAGCGCAATAATCTAATGAATGAGCTACGTCATTTCCGATTGAAAGAATAGCAAGGGCTGAAAGCCGATCCTGTGTCATCGAATTCCTCAAATATGTTTTAATAATTTTAAGCCTCGAAAAACTCCTTTCAGTGGACGCAACCGTAACAGGTGTGGTGGCAATAATTTTCAGAACTATTACGATAGTGGCTTAAACTTCAGTATATTTTTTTTTCTATTATGTATTCAGCTTACTCAATACTTAAAATACTATAATTTACACTTTTCCAGCTCACTCAATCCTTGAAACACTGTAAAAACGTAATATTAAATATAATTAAAAGATATGTAAGGTACAGCAACGATATTGTAACTCATACTGCAAGCAAAATAAATCCAAGGTGACAAAAATTGACGAACGAAATGAAACAAGGGAATTCCTCTAGCGACGGGGATTCCCCGAGCGATAGATTATAACCTTAATAAATAATTAAGAATCAAAATCAAAGTTTGAAATAAAAAAAAATATAGTAAAAAATTTTTTTATTTTTTTAACATTTGCTTGACGCGAGGCCCCTGCAAGAGCGAGGCCCCGGGCGATTGCCCTGTTCGCCACCCCCTAAGGCCGCCGCTGAGCTCATACTACATGTACTACCTATACATGAAATTACTAAAAAAAACTATAACATTTATCTAGGACTAGTGCTCGTACCCGGCTTCGCCCGGGTGGGGTACGGAAACGTTCCTCTTCCCGTTCCACGCATTAGTACATTGAACCCGTTCGAAGACGGGGTGGATTGCTAGTCCAACCATATAGTATCATTACACTATGGTATCATCGTCATCATCCAAACAAATAAATTCTCTGGTGCGTCTAGCAACAAATTTGATTGCCATAAAATAGGTTATAGTAAGTCAACCTTAAAAGATACACATATGCTGTCGCGAACTTTTGGTTAGAACTTTTAAAGGAGAACAATTCGAAATACATGATTTTTGCTTAACATCAACCGTTTACGCAGCGCGCGTAAAAGAAGCTCTTAAAAGAAATAATTTTTCCCGTTTTTGCAACATTTTTCATTCATGCTCCATTCCTATTGGTCGTAGCGTGATGTAATTATAACCTATAGCCTTCCTCGATAAATGGACCATCGAACACAAAAAGAATTTCTTAATTCGAACCAATAGTTCCTGAGATTTGCGCGTTCAAACGAACAAACAAAATATTCAGCTTTATAATATTAGTATAGATTGACCACTTCATGACGTGCCTTCACTTTACTTCATTGACTGTTCTAAAAAATCTGAAAAAATTTATAATTCTACCACAAAGCACGAAATTATAACGACCGAAAATTCCGATAATTATAAATACCTATTTCATTAGTTATAGCCGATTACTTGATCGGTTATGTAATATATTTTATATTCGGTAAAAAAAATTCTGATTATTTTGTTACATAACACATCGATGTGATAGTCTTATAATTTGCAGCCCCAAAAGAACAAATAGGTATATTACAAATGTATAACTAAATAAACGTAAAAAATATTAAAGTCTAAATAGTTCGATACTTCTTTGAGCGTACTTTGATAAAGTGTCCGCGATGTTTACATGAAATGGGCGCGTGCGCTTCTAGGAATCCCTAACAATCAGGTCAGTGGCTATTGACCAATAAAACACAACTAATTAAAGTGAATTTTTAGACTCTATTTATGACTATACCAGGATTTCTTTTGGGCCTGCACCATGAAACAAAAAGGAATCGATCGCGGTCGATTTGTCCATGAAACCATAACAGAGTGCAGTATTGTTTGGAATACAGGAGTACGGGGTCTGAACGAAAATATTGCTCTCCTCCCGTGTCCCGGCGATCGGGCGCGCCCACATGTTCGAATAGGGACGTGTATATTCGATCAATGTTTACGAGACATGCATAAACAATTGTTTTTTTTATATATTTTTTTTATTACATTTTTCGTAAGGCTTGTCACTAATTACCTTATGAGAGAACTTTTATTGTTTATTAGTTTTGTATGTTGTGAAATTAATTTATATTCATGAAACTAAAACAAAGTGCACGCTTTAAAGTAGCGTTCTACTAGGCTGATCCCCTGAACAAAATAATGTTTCACGCGAGAACCCAACAGCATCCCCGGACCATGGACCCATCGTCTCCACGGCGAACACTAAAAATTCATATTTGTCCATTATGCCTTTATATTTAGAGCGTTTCAAACGCACGCACGGCTGACTCTGCACCGGCACCAGCTGCAGATAGCGTCCCAGACTAAAGCTCGACCACTGTATATTTTTGTACTAAAGTGACCATGAATCGAGTAACGGAATGAATTTTTTTTTCATCCGTCTACTGGAGGACCGGACGAATTAATATACCATAAAGAAATTCGGCGAGATAGGTTGATAGTCTACCATTCCGGAAATAAGTATAGTTAGGTAATGCTTGATTCAATGCTTGAGTGCGAAAAGTGATAACGGTGCGGAGTGTAGAGCCACCAAAAAGCCTTTTGAAACAAATAATTTTAACTGGATGATTAAAAATATGTTACGCTTACGCCGGACAAACAAATTCAACCTTTTTTTTGCTATTTAGTACCTAATATCATCATAATACACGCCTTCGTATTTACTCTTCTTCTTCTTACTACAAATTACAATTTGTTAAAATCATCGACAAATCAACATCCCTAGTAGTCGGTAAAGAGTCAGTCACATGCGAGACGGGCGCCCGCGCACAACGCAAACCCAATCCAAAAATATTCCCGCCGCCCGGCCCGGCACTACAAACATGTCGCGACTTGTGACATATCGAGACTTGTGACATATCGATAATATGAAATCGATGGTAACAGACTCTTTAGATCCTACGTGTTTTTCGATAAGTCACAGCAATGACAAATTAAGTGTTTTAAACTATCACCATCTTAAGTGTACACCCTCATGTGGTGATAATAGGTGATGCACCATGTCACCAGCTTTAGGCGTGGAGTTAATGTACGGCCATGAAGGATGGCCGGACTGCATCATGCCCTGGATGTATTTACCACAAGATAAGAACAAACAGGTGAGCTAAATTTAGAACGGATGAGTTTCACACTCGAGCACGCGCGTGCCATACGTTAAGATGTTCTGATTGTTTTAGCCAGCTGTCCGCTATTGCGGCGCATCATTACAGCTGATTTGTCTTTGCTTGTGCTTTATTTTCGTACTTCACTAATAAAAAAGCTCCCATTCTAAATCGATACAGATGGACACTACAAAAAATCGCATCGAGTTTCATCCTAGATTGCCCGCGCGGCCGAACCTAATCGACAAAAATTACAATTCAGTATCAACTTTATGCCGCTTAAATTCAAATTAATTAAAATTGTTTACATTGCGGAAATGATAATTTTTCAGCTACATTCGGCCACGGGTCAATCTACCAAGAAACCTGATGCGACATACGACCTTCTCGTTGTGTCCACCTGTACAGGTTTTGGGCGGGAAAGAAATAGAAAATAGAATCAAACATTTTGTCTTAATATTAGGTATCGCACTGAATTAGTGATTGCACGTAGCTCGTTCATTTACCGATCCTAACAACACTAATACAATACGAGTCAATAGACTCGCACATTTTCTGGACTCTGTATAGGATTTAACATTATCGGGTTTGTCGATTTTTAGGCTATTTGGTACTGTAAATAGAGTTTGTCTACGATATCATCATAAAGTTTTAAAAATCAATGTTCTGGCTCTGTTAGGTATAATTATGATGATAATAGCTTTTGTTTCCTTAAAATTAAAAACATTAATTCTACAATTTTTAATAATTTCATTTTCATGCTTATAAATTATTTATCTGTATCATTTACAAATTGTTAGTAATCACTAAAATATCTTGAAATCAATTTACAGTTTCATTTGTATGTAAATGATCATCAAAATAAAAGTTAATATTTAATTATATTAGTAGACAAACATTCAAAAAAATTCACTTTTAACTTAAAAGATAATAAAACTGATTGAAAACCTAATTTTCATATTAAGGATCTCTCTATGAGTAAAGGCCTCCTCTATTTTTCCTCGTAAAGTTTTAAAACTTTTACTCTAATTTACGCATGTATTTTCCATTGAGTTGCTTTGTAGGTGGATTTGCCAAAATTTCGAAGACAAATTTTGACCAGCTAGTTGTACCCACGACCGCGACACCATCATTATATCAGCTCCAACGGCAATGACTTTGGTTGATAGAACTCTCTTGTGTTGCGCCACTAGCTCCGCCTGCATGCCAGTTCATCTAGAGTTGCGTGTAGGTCAACGAGTCCTGTTTCAGCATTGGACAATAAAATTATTTATGTATTTTATTGTAAACCTTTATTTGTATCAGTGTCTTTCCTTTTAGGGTACTGTACCTTAAAAGGAAAAAACAACTCTTATAGGATCACTACATCGTCCCGTCTGTTTGTCTGTAAAATCCTTTTCATGTATCAAGTTGAAATTAATATTAAATACTTACATCTATGGTCTCTTGTTGCTGTAAAAAAATCAAGCTTCTGACATTAGGAAGTAAATATAATAGATTTGTCCATCTGTCCGTTCGTCTATCACAGACGCGTATCCTCCATCCTCTCTGTCCATTGATTTTTACGTTTCTTCAATTAATATGAACCGACATACAATTTTGTCGAAAAATACATTCATTTTAAGTACATGAAAAACTTGCAAACACATGTTTACATGTTTTTTAGATATTCGTAATTTTCAGTAACCAAAAATTTTGCTGTATTTGAAACACACTTTTACTCGAAGCCATTCAAGGTGGCCAGTCGAAAAATGCTACGAAACTAAGTACCTTCAGGACTTTATCTAATTACCTAGGTACTTTTTTTTAGTAGTGAGATTGTAAACTTGTTATAGCAGATTTTAGGAAAATCATAATTTCTTGATGCTTTCGGGTAGTTATCGTTGCTCCGCTCCGCATCGCTCCTCCATTGACGCAATTAGCACCTAACATAAGATAGTAGATTGCAAATTTTAGTGTCTATTTACAACCTATCGACAGTTAATAATCTGACGGTGACATATACACACATACGAAACGTATAGACCGTTTTTCTGATGTATTTTGTTGCGCTAAATAATATAATACGTATATTCGAAAAGCGATTCTATCATATCTGTTGAGGAACATTTGAAGTTAAGTCTGGAATAAAAAAATGGATCACATCGGACTGATATAAAGCAGCTTATGGTTTTGAGCATAGATATAGCTTTGAGGCTGCACTGCGTACGCTGCACGCGCTGTAACAACGACTTTAACTCTATTATTTCGAAAAAAATTAGATATTTGCAATGTTTCCCAAGTAAGCGCAAAATTGCGCAAAATATATTTAATAATATAATAATATGTTTTTTTAGATAGTAATGTTAATTGTGGGATACATCACGATATAGGGTTGGCCATATTTAGTAGATTTGAAATTGAAAATATTATTTACTATAATATTTTTAAGGATTTTTTCTCTCATATAATGTCACCGTGGTACGATGAAAAACCCTGATAATTCTTCATGTCCATCCGTCTGTCCGTCTGTCTGTATATCACAGCCATTTTATTCAAGCACTATTAAGACTATACTGCTAAATTTTCCCACAATAATAGGTAACTATTTGTACTTATTTGCTACATTCGTGCTTTACCTTTAATGTACATGAAAAGAGTAAAAAAAATTACATACCATCTCAAGGTACGTCTCATTGAATAGTTATTTTAAAATGAAATTAGGTTTTTAACATTTTTTATTTTCAAAATTAAGTCGCGTTTATTTACGACTCTAAAATGAGACCGGCTGATTTTGATTAAAGGTAAGTTTTATAGGAAAAAACTATTTGGTAGTTAGGTATTTTATTCTGAAGTCCTTAAACAAAACTATTCGAGTTTAAGGATCTATCGATGAGATGATGAGAGTATATAATGTGAAACATAATAGAACTTACTTGCGAAGGGGTACTAAAATTGTGTTTATCATTGTTAATTTAAAAGAAATTAGAAAATCTAAAATGCTCATTGGAAAGTTTAAAGTTAATATTAACTTTTAAAGAGTATATTACAAATAACTCTCATCGTAAGGTCCAATGGAAACTTATTCAATAAGTTTTGTATGAAGCCATTGCCTATATTTTTGAAAACCCACTGACACAGACTATTGGACATCGGTACATATAATTAGTTTTTAATAAAAAATTGCGTTTTATATGTACTTATAATAATTAATCAAAGGTCACAAAATTGTTATGGGGGCCTTATTGTTTTTTGCTTCTTTGTCCGTTCGACACAATAGATGCATAGACAAACGGCTTTAGTTTTATGACATTTTTTACGTTGTTATTTGCAACAGATGTGACAAAGTTTTATGTTATTGCATTGCGTCCATCATTCTCTTTACGTGCATTATTTTTTTTAAGTTTCGCTATAAGAAATACTGTGATGACTGTGAATGGACATGTAGTTTTGGTTGTAGTTACAGTTATACGACAGTACGGCACAAGTAGTGTAAGCAGGTGCCTAATTATTTGTATAATTCGCAGAACATGTCTACAAAACTTATTCTAGTATTAATAGATGTGGTCAGAATTCAAAATTCAAAAAGTTTTTATTCAATATATGATGTTTGCACACACTTATTGAAAGTCGTAAAATTGATAAGGTACCGGTTCAAAAACTAGGAGGAGAAGAACCGGCAAGAAACTCCTCCCTGTTTATTTAATTTAGATATATGTTTTTCTTAATTGTTTTTTTTTTTTAATTTAATGTCTTACAACTATTACAATGATGTCCATGCGCACTTATCATTTAAATACTCGGTAATACAATAGTAAGCTTTTTTCACGAGTTGGACTTTAACTCGCTTTATAAATTGATTAGAATTCAAGTCTAACATTTCTTTTGGAATTTTATTATAAAAACGGATACAATTTCCCATGAAAGAATTATTATCCTTTGAGAGCCTGAACCTGGGAATTGATAACATATGCTTGTATTTAAGTTGTGGCCATCACCCACCCTAGAGAAAACATTTAAGTTTTTATGTACATAAATTATATTTTCATAAATGTACTGACAAGGGACTGTCAAAGTGCTACTTTTTCTAAAATGAGCCTTTACACTATCTCTAGATTTTAATTTATATATAGCTCGAATAGCCCTTTTCTGCAGAACAAATATTGTTTGAATGTCAGCGGCCTTTCCCCATAGCAGAATGCCATATGACATTATGCTATGAAAGTAGCTAAAATAAACCAGCCTCGCTGTAGGCACATCGGTTAGTTTTCTTATTTGCCTAATTGCAAAAACAGCAGAGCTCAGTTTACCAGCCACCCTCATAATATGAGGACCCCATTGTAAATTTGCGTCGATAGTAATGCCCAAGAACACAGTTTCATTAACCAAACTTAATTAATCTCCTAGTCGAGTCATAGCCGAGGGGTGGCAAGCCCGCTTCTTGTTTAGAAGGTCGTGGTTCGAATCCCAGAACGCGGCATGTACTACTTTTTACTTACTTTTTCTAACTTACGCTCATAATTATCACTGACTAAGTTGTCGTCGGTCCCAGTTGCCGTCACCAGATATCAGTCGGTAAAATCCACCAACCCGCACTGGAGCAGCATGGTGGATTAAGCCAAATCCAAACACACTAATTCGGAGGCCTAAGCCCTTGCAGTTTTGTTTTTCTAACCATAATTTGTATGTAGCTCTATGGCATCTAGTTGATTATTCGTCAAAAACGAATAAATTAAAAAAATCGAGGAACTGAATATTAAATCTAAATGAAAGTACTGGGAAATGGTGTAGTTTAAGCTTTATGTGTTGCTAATATAGATTTAGAGTGTGAACAGTGTTGAATTTTATTCTTAGTATAACTGGGACTCAATCTCATGCCTAGACCAGCCAACCAACCATCATACCAACCAACTTAATAAACCCGTGCTCAAAAACCGGTCAAGTGCGTTTCGGACCACCACCGCACAGAAAAGTGTTCCGAAGTCGAAGAAATTTAAACGAAAATATTCCATACTACCTATCTCAAAAACTACACAACATGTACGGAGACGTTCAGTACCTACATGGTTAGTACATGGCGCGGCGAGAGTATAGTATATACAATCTTTGATTATTTATATGCCTAGATAGAGCCACGCGATACATCGTCAACAAAAAAGGACCACGTTTTTAATGCTTGTGGGTAAAAAACAGACCACACCCTCTCAACACGCCATACTACTGTGTATTAACCGTATCTGTGTGAGTTCCCGCACTGTTAGGTAACCGGTAACCGAACCGTTAGGTAATATTCTTATCTACGTTTTTAACGCCGAAACTTTATCTAGAAATGTATATAATCAAAGGTATACCTTCAAAATAAAAATGCGAGCTAAGTGAGATTTTCACTTAATTGACGTTAAATGAATAAAACAACTTTACTATGGTCATATATGTTTCAGCAACCATAAATTATATTCATAATAAACATCTTAGCTGATATAACGAGTTCGAATCCCAGGTCGGTTCAGTATTTATATGATGAATATTGATACTGGTACTAGATGTATGTGGTGTCTTCGCTTGGTATATACCCAAAACACAAGCTAATGCTTAGTTTGGGGCCTAGACGTTGTGGTGATGTAAACATTATTATTATTATTATTATTATTATTATTATAGCTAACGTCTTAGTTGATGAAAATCAAGATGCAAGATGATCACGTTAATAATAGTAAAAAATTTTTTTGTTTCAGGAATGTTTTTTACAATAATTAACAACTTACAAATAAAAACAATTTAGGTGATCTGTTTAGTCCATAGACGTACATATACTATCGTATCCTTTATGGTTTAGTCACGCAAACAGGCATATAAAACTTGGCCTATTTTTTTTGTTGGCATCGTTTCGCATGGCTCTATCTAGGCATGTAAATAATCAAACTGTGAAACCAATAACGTTGAGTTAATGACTTTGCGTTCTATCTCGTTGCGTTGAGTTGTCAAATTGGTATGTTAGTATCTCTATGGCTAGTCTAGTTCACATGTTCAAAAAGGTGATATTTTTAAAACTGCTCCTAAAAATATCAGCTATAGGTCTTTGGATTTGGAATGACGACGTCTAGAAACATGTATTGAAATGTTTTATTAGCACAAAAAAATATCAAAAGTTAAGAAAAAAGGCATTCACTTTGTCATTAATACCTATCTCAAAAACTAAACGAGATTCTTTCGATTTTCGAAAAAAAGTTCTTAAAGAAGAGGAAATAAAAAGGTCCCGTCTCGTAACAGCCAGAACCTTATTTTCAGCCTTAGATTATTAGTATTATTAGAGATAGAGTTTCGGGAAAAGGAACTTTTTTATTAAACATTCTCTCCTTTTTAAGAATCTTTTTTTCGGTTTTGGCTATCATTTTTAGTTTTTGAGATATTAGCGAAAAGCTTTTTTTCTATCATCTTAATTTCGTTATAAGTTTTTATGTCCTAGTAGAATATTTCAATACACTTTTCTAGACGTCATTACGTATCCATTATATGAGCTGTCGCTCATATTTATGGGAACTATTTCAAGACTTATAACAAGTTTTTGAACTTGTGAACTAGACTATGTGCTGTGTGCGACTTATTCTAAGTATGAGGTGTGTAATGCATAGGTGTGCATGGACGGGCTCTTTAGCTGTACTCAAAATGACAAATATGACCTAATTATTACGTATGATGATGAAGATTATTTTCACTGTACCACACAAACCAAATCAGAGAAGTTGTTGCACCTTACGAAATATATTTTTTTTAATAAATAATAGTATGTTTTTTGTATTTCATACAGCTCAACAGATTGTCGTATTGTAAAACTAAGAACTGAGAAATAAAATTGTGTCAACAGTCACATAGAACTACAAATATATTTTGGCAAACACAATAGTGCCGTTGACGATTCCTGATTTAGTTCAACAATTCCACTACAAACCATAATATAGTACAGCGAATTTCTTTTTTTTGTTTTATTTTTCATTGAAATTAAAACTGTGGGAATAATGAAAATACGTAGGTAGCAGAAGTTTGTAGAATTCTACGACATTCTCCATGAATATAATCTTCCCAATATTAGTCCTATTGTATATGTTCTGCTAGTAGCTTGATTTGACAGCTTTTCAACGCTTGTATATACTCGAATGTACTAACGTTCATTTACTTGCCTTCCGAGAAACTGCCATTAAATGAACCGTCGTTTGATTTGATCGTATTTTCTGCAACTAAACTGGTGATAGGGAAGTGTCAATAACGTACACTATATTTCATCTATGTATTTGAGTACTATCAGCCCATTAATGTCCCCTTGCTGGAGCTTAGATCTACTTTCGGGATGAGAGAGCTTGGAGCTTAATCCACCATGCTGCTCCAGTGCGGGTTAGTGGATTTTAATCGAGACCGACGACAGCTTAACGTGCTCTCCAAGGCACAGAGTCAGTGATAGATATGTAGGTACATTAGTTAGAAAAAATCATTGGTACATGCCCTGGGATTCGAACTACGGACTTCTAAACAACAAGCTGGCTCGCTACCACTCGACCTACTCGATTGACCTTCGTCCACATTTACTAAAGTAATACTCAACACTGATTCCTAGTCAACTCAAAATTACATCATTCATCTACATTATCCTACTGTAACACACGTTTTGTGCTTTTTACTATTACGAGATGAAAGATTAATTAGTGATTTGAACTGTCTTTGATTTAAACCTTCCGCCCCTGCGCAAACACACATAGAGCCCATGTTTACTTGTGTCACCGGAACAAGAAATTGATTCATTTAATAGCCAATCCAACCAAAGGAACCGACTCCTAATGTTATGTTACTTTTTGATGATATAATATGTAGAGCGGGAGCGTAGAGCATTGTCTGCCTATGTAATATGCTCGTTCGCAGATTTGTAAAGTGTACTGATCAGGTCAAGACCACGCTCTTCAAAGCCTTCTGTCAATCCTTTTACACTTGCAATTTGTGGGTGAGTTATACCCAAAAGGCATACAGCGCCCTGCGTGTCTAATACAAAAAGTTCGCGGAAGTGCACGTGGATTTCTTTCACACCATCATGAGCAAACGTTGTGATTCTCGCGCGGGGCCGTGACGATCGCAACGCAATCCTGGACACTATTGCTGATTGATTAGTTGTTTACTCTTTACAACTCACAAACTCACATAGCCTATTACTCCTATAAAATTATCAAATTTTTAACATTTTTATTTGTTCTAATGTTAATTATAAACCTAAATCAATTAAAAACAAATGCTTTTACTAAAAAAAACAATAAAAATACATACAAATAAAAAATATTCGTACCGTGCGGCGGTTTCCAAAAGGCTGGCGACATTTATTGCCCGGGGTAGGTAAGTGCCAGCCCTCTGGTCACCCGAGGTGTCGCATCGATAACGCCTCGATTTTTGTAAGACATAATTTAATTATATATTCATAATTTAATAAAAATTATAATATTTCCAGTGGATGCAAGGAGTATGGGGTCCTTTCCCTCAAGCTTCGCCTAATCGTCCAAGACCAGTAGTGGAACTGGACGAAGAAGCGTTCGCAGCGCAATTGGCCGCACTGTCCATACGCCGCCCCGCGCGTCCGCCACCAGAGTCTTATATCTGCAACTTGTGCTACGGAAAGGGACACTATATTGGAGACTGCCCTCAGGTACTGTCAGTATTACCTGTATTAATTATTAATCGGGCGAGTTACATGACACCTGGCTCGGAACTCAACCTTCCTCCCGCTACTCCTGCGGGCCCCGCTGTCGTCATGCGAGGCCTGTAGCGATAGCATAACTGTCAACGTTGCTTAAGTCTTTGCGTTTTAAAGTTTTCGAGTTTATTCTTTTGCTGTTATTTGTTATTGTTATGCGACACGTCATCTCTAGTAATGGATTTTGAGTGCGGAGTACGGCTTCACTAATAAGGCGGAACTACATTTTTGGACGTAGTTCCTGATGTGTTGGGGGCCGTTGGACACATTGGTTTTTTTTCCATTTTTTTTTATTTTTGACATGTGAAAATGCAATTAGTTTCTGTTACACATGTGGTGAAAAATAAAACAATTGCGAAAAAAACCCCGCGCAACTTAGTTTTATTCTTTTTTTTCTTTATTCGATGTATATGTGTATAACGTATACAAAAATTAAAAAGCTTTGAACGTAGTTTTTTGCTGATTATAATTTTTTTGCGCCAATACCTTTGTGTCGGCATGTAGTACCTACATAAACACTCGTACTTATGTATATCTATCGCTTAGAGGTATATCCGCTCGTTGCTAAGTACCACGTCTCATCACCGCCCCTCCAGTACAACGACTTCCCCTCTGCGTCTCACCCGCGACGAGACGATAGATGTTAATATTACACATGACTCATATGCGATAAAATCAATTTGAAATCAATATACTATAGTATCATTAACCCATTAAGAATTGCCCTCGTCTGCAGACAGACCAGGCTGGAGCATCAGGCTATTTATCAAATTAATGTATTTCATCTTATTTTACTTTAATAATATATAAAGTTTGTAATATTGATAGACAATCTCATACTTACATCCGAAATTGCATACTTATATGAAAGTTCGTTGTAGGTATAAGGACTGATTGATATTATAACCAATACTGAAATATTTGTTGTAATGTCACAAAATCATGTTTAGTTCAAACTTACCACGACCTAGAAATAGTCATACGGGTAGGCACCTAATATATAAAGTGCAGAAGGTTTTTTTTTAACCGAGTTCCGAGAAATGGCGTTCGATAACACTTAAAAAACAACACATAATATAGAATATTTTAAACGTAATTCATCTAAAAATAAACATTTCCTTCCATGAACATTTGTTTGTTCAAAGTCAGCACTTCAAACACGCTCAACCGAAGTGAAGCAAAAAACGCAACAATAATTCAATCACGTCTGTGCACTTCACTATAGTTTATGACCCACGCCACGCCTCGCATTTCGGGATCAAGGCCTTTCTTTAGGGGTTCAGAAAAAAAAACATTGAACCAAAAGTTCTGTGGTTCCCTGCAGTGAGAAATAAAAAATTGTGACATTTGTAATTATTTTCACCAGACACGTGTTAAAAAAAGAAGGGTTGCTAGCTGGTTTAGAATCAAATAAAATCATGACCTTAGCACGGCTACTCTACGCAAGAACGAATTAAATACTGAAATTAACAAAATCTAAATTTTTATACATTTCAATTACTACCAAAGCATACTAATACTAATCATAATAGGTAGGCCTTTTTTTATTTTCTATTCATTTACATTTTTTTTAGTTAGTTAGTAGGTTACATTTCTTAGTTAAATTATTAGTTTAGTGGTAGTTAGTTTAGGTAATTTATTTATTTATTTAAATAGATCCTTCTTGGGTGAAGTCCTCCTCCAGCTGTAGGCGTAGTTCCTTTCCATGTGGTAGAGCGTAAGATCTATCTCCTGTCTAATGCGTGATATGTTCGCGTAATACGAAATAAATTCTGTTGAGCATATTTTTAATCAGACAAAAAAAAAACTTAAAAAACCAGTTGCACAACTTTGTTGTTACATAGCATAGAAATATCTATTGTAGTCATACCAAATTGAAAAACAAATTATAAGTAATAACATTGTTTATTCATTTATTTGGTAGTATAAAGCGTGAATAAGCTGCAATTTCATAAATATTTTTTTAGGAATTTAACTATTTAAATAACTGAACAACAATGGATTATTTAATAGTTAAAAAAATTTATTTTACAAGTAATGTGACAAGTAACACAGTGTTTTGTTCAAAACTCTACTTTGTTAGAGTTTTTGCAGTTTCTTGCTCCCCCTGTTTTGTAGTCAAGCAATTAGTAAGTACCTACCTTGTTTTTCGCCAAAGCAGCCAAACAGACTGTTTACCTGCATAGTTTTTCATGAAAATATATTTGTTAAATGTGTTGTATTTCATTTTCACAGAACCGCCCAAGATGATTAATACACATTAACATGTGTATTTCTAAAATGTATTTCAAATGGCCAGTCAAAAATGCCATACGAATACGATGCCGTTTTTTTTGTTTTAAATATTCACAATCATCATGAAGTATTAATATATAAAATATCGTATCGTTTATCTCGACTTAGCTTAACATAGCTACCTACTGCTTAACTTATTTAACATATGTGCACAGGTAGTACTGAAAATCGCATTAGTGCCTAGTGTAGCTTGGAAGTGAAAGTAATCGGTTCCTTTAGCTCGAGGTCCCAAAGGTTGACCTTCTTCGGCCACCACTGACCAGTTCAGCAACCCAGTAGTTAAATGTGTACTTACAGGCCCGTCCACGCGGAGAAGGCTTGACACCATACCAGGGCAAGAAACGCTGCTTCGGCGAGTACAAATGCCCAAAATGTAAGCGTAAGTGGATGAGCGGGAACTCCTGGGCCAACAATGGTCAAGATTGCATCAAGTGCCGCATCAACGTCTACCCTCACAAGCAGGTCAATAGCACCAGTTATTACCAAACTTAACACCTAACCGCTAACCAAATCAAACCCAATCTACTAATTAAAAAAATAACGTGTGGAGTTGACTACACGATAGAAGTAAAAACTTATATAAATTATAAACTAAAAATAACTACAAATAAAATTAATCCAATAATCCACCACTCGTCACCTCCGATGCAAAGGTGCCTATGATATTGCATTGCCGCGCTGAATCGCAACTTATATAGTATACTAAATGGACAGAATTAGCCGCCTACTTTTCAAAATGTTTTTTATTTTGTTTACGTGCAAAATGATAATGAATAATTATTTGTCAAAAAATTAATAATGCTATAGATAAATTGAAAAATTAATTGCTAAAATAAAATTCGAAATGAATTCAAATTATTTAGTATCGAAATATTAGGAAAATTAAGGTAGGGGGCGGTTCATAAAAAAAGTGCATAAATATTATCAATAATTGCTACTTATACAGGTATTAAGATTTTAATAGGTTTAAACAATACGTATCAGCGTCATCGACTCGAGCATGACGCGTAACGGTTCAGTTTCTTCACTGTTTTCACTTAAAAAATTTCCGACCACTAACATTAAACTGTACCTACCTGACCTATCTACACAAAATAATTAAATACTGTATATATAACGACTATTTCAGAGGCCGCTGGAGAAACCAGACGGGTTGGATGTAAGTGACCAGAGCAAAATACATCCTCAGGCCTTGTGTGAAAAATGTCGCACCCTCGGTTACTACTGTCGGCGCCAGTGCTGAGATAACAAACTACTTTAGAATAATGAATACATATTTTACGTGGACCTTGGCATAGTACCCTGGACATCTAATTATAAGAATTTTTGAGAGCGATTGAAATATTCGAGTGGAACTAGGTATCTATGTTTGTTTATGTATAAGATGTACCTACTGGATCATATAAACGACATATGTAGATAGTGTTATGTGTGGTGGCAACACTTAAGTTACCGCCGAATGCATTACTTTGTTTTCATAAAAGTGGTAAACAGATTATCGCAAAATTCAGTAATGAAAATACTTACTAGTTTTTTTCGTACTTAGATCCATGTAGTTCAAAGGTTAACTATATAATTTTTAAGTTTAGTATATAATAAAATAATGTTATATATAACTGAATTTTTATTAAGGTTTTCTAAGAATAAACAGATTTCTATTAAATATTGGTTAAATTATAATATAAGCATAGTGTCATATTGTGCGCTTGGGAATTAGAAACACAGGTACAGACAATATCTTTGTTTTACACATCGTAATACAATAAACACCTAGTTTTTGAAAATAGCAATTTGTATCGATGTTATAATTTTAGTCATTACAATTCAAGTTGAAACTCATGTTTCTATTTGACCGTTTAAAGACATTCACTTAAATTTCTATTTGTTTTATGAAGAATCGAAGAGGACAACTTTAGAGGAATACGTATATTGAGAAAATCATTTCCTATTTATTACACGTATTTTCGTATTTTATTGCTTTTGAATAAACATGGTGAAAGAAACAATATTACTTTTTAACAGTTTTATTTCCCGTGTCAAATGTGTCTGTGATGGATATAAATAGATATAATATTATGGATAAAATTCAAAGGTTTCGTTTCATTTAAAGTTACATCAATTGCAATAAAAACTTATCACGTAGGTGACGTACCAGCTAAATTAAGATTTGATTGTTTTTGAGCTCGATGAATTTTAAATTAAACAAAAGTGAATTGTATCATGAAGCTTTCAGTCAAATATCTCCTGGAAACGCAAATCGTATGCAATATAAATCTATATTATATTCTCACTGCTTTAAATATACCTAACCATTGCTAACAACCCGTCTATTCGAAATGAGATATAATAACACGATGGATTTAATAATACAGTAGAGATGTTTTAAAAAAATTGTAATAAGCAACTTGTTTTATGGCGGCACTGCCTTATTTATCATCCTATGTTGGAGCTTAACAGAGGGACTCCCTGGGACTTCTTATATTTAGCTTAGCTATCCATAAAATGATTACATTTAGATAGTTCTCATAATTTTTCTACAAAATTGTTTGGTGGTTGATATAATGACACGTGCCATAATCTGTATCTGCATAAATTCAATCAGGACATTGGTGATGTACGTACAGGTCGAAATTATAATTTGGCTACTGAACCCTAAACAAGATTACAAGTTTTAGGACCTTTATACGTAAGAGTAAGTGTTGATTATTTTGTTTTTTGACGGTAAAGCCACCAACAGACTATTTATTTGGCGCACATTTTGCTTGAGATGTATAGGTACCTACCAAGGCCGAGCGCTGTTGGTAATCCGGATAATCGTGAATCCATAGACCTGATAGTCATCAGTGATCTACTCATTTATATGAAGTAGGAGTATTCTCTTTAGTGTTTGGTTTAGTGCATCAGTTAGTTACTTTTCTCGGATTTATTTGACTGAATTTGAAGACATTTAATAATGTCGTACTGACGATAGGATTTCAGATAATGTTTTAATTATTTCTAAGAGTTATGGATGTATATTAGAATTCTTGCCAAAATTTTATATTCCTAGTGTATTTTTATACATAAATATTAAAATACATATGTATATCGTTTGTTTGTACCTACTCCTAATGGCATCAATGTTACTTACATATATTTTTTGTACATATGAGATATAATTAATATACCTACCTATAACATTGTTTCGTTTAGGCTAACTGTATTAATATTTTCCTATGATATAGTATAGATCTATCTTGTAAACCCTTCATTCTTTTCCCAGGCCAAATATTGTTCATATACCTACTTTAATAGTACATTATGATGCAAGTACGGTAAGCTGCAGAATAGTCGAGGTGTTTATAGGCCGAGGCGAAACCGAGTGCCTATAATAAACCGATGGCTATAATAGCCAGCTTATTGAGTACGAGCATCATACGACGTTTTTCAATATTTTCGTTTTTCAAAGTTAGGTAGATACTTTAAATTTAAAAATGACGGGAGCTAAGGACGCGAGAGGGTTGTTTTTCACGGTTTACGCATCACGAAAAGAATGCTCGTTTGTGATAAATGTAAAGTAAAAAGGCCTACCTCGTATATCTACTGGAAAATACAGCATTACGGTTCAAGTTTCGATGTCATAAAGACCATATTAATAATAAATCTATGAAAGAAATATTAATAAACATTACGAAGGAGGGTTGGCACCCTAAATTCGTTCCAGGCTATTTTTAATTAGACTTGTTAAATATTTTTTTTAATAATTGAAATAATCTTTTCCCAAATACATTTTTATACCAAAAGTTATTGCAGGCTCCAAAAGGTGTAACTTCCAAGGCATATTCTGATACCTACCAACAAAAGTATTAATTATTATTATTGTTCTAATGGGAAACAAAGTTAGATTTTTACCAGAACTCGTAATTTTTTTATAATTCATTTTTATTATTCTAATATAATAATGTTTATTTTTATATGTTAAAATTAATTTAACAATTTTAATATAAAAATTACCTGGACCGAATTTTGAGTAGGTACCAAACCTTCTTATTAATGTTTATTAATATATTTTTTTCAATTAATTTGCTATTAATATGGTCTTTATGACATCGAAACTTGAACCGTAATGTTGTATTTTACAGTACTAGGCCTTTTACTTTACACCAATCACAAACGATCATCCTGTTTGTAACGTATGCGTAAACCGCGTAAAGCAGCCCCCTGGCACTCTTAGCTCCCGCCATTATTACATTTGAAGTACCTACCTAATTTTTATTGCAAATGTATTGAAAACGTCGTATGATGTAAGCTGGCTATTATAGTTATCGGTTTATTATAACACCTCGACTATAATATGCAGCTTGCCGTACTTACATTATAATGTACTTACTATTATAGTATATTAATAATATTTCGAATGAGAAAAGAATAAGGAATTCACAAGATAGGCGGGAAAGAGGCCAAACATGCTTAACTGTCCTAACAGGTCCTAACTGAGACAATGTAAAATATGCTAAAAAATATTGGCTATTTTACCTAAGACTATTTTTGGGCTAAAACGGGAAAAGCTTTCGTAAAGCGAATCTCATAAGTTAGGGAAAGTTACTTGCACAAGCAAAGTTGCGCGTACGCCTTATCTTCTTTAAAACTAGTTCTTTGACTAACAGCATTAACATTTGTTGTTGTACTTGTTTATTTTCAATCATCGCATAACTGACTAACATTAATCTTAAATTCTATTTAAGTAGACACTGCTGAATCAAAGGTGCTATATATCTAAGTAATTATTCATGGGGTCCATCCGACACAAATTCTGCAGTTAAAGTAAGAAATTAATGAACGAGTGATTTAGGCGACTAGCTATTGGAAAATGTAATTTCTACTGAATTGTGACTAGAATTTGCGAGTTTAATTGATTTTCTATTTTGGTTTGTTTTTATTGTGACAAAAGACCAGAGTTCTTATAGCAAACCTACGATATCTGCTGTTCAACACTTCCTGCCTGTAGGTATTATACATACGTCCTCTTCTTATTTTAGATCATATAAAATGTCAAATTAGAGAACCCATTTGGTTTAACTCTTGCTGCTCTAGCTCTATTATCAATTAAACATAAAAAATATATTCGCACATATTATGCACCTTTTAATCACCCCTAGGACTCTTGCGCTACTAATGTGGTTTAAACGCCGTCATATCTCGACGCGTCACAATATTTTAAGCTGCGACAATTTATTATACTCTGTTTAAAACAAAAACTGGCTTTTCAGTATAGTATAAGCAGACATTCCCAATTCCCATAGATACCTACTTCTTAATCTAAAACTATTTTGATTGGAAACGCTCGAAAACAATCGCGTTTAAAAAAAAATTACATTACCACAGATGACATGAATAGCCAGTTTTTTTTTTGAGAAATGTTTAAACTGTAATGAATTTTTATAAATCTTTTATCAATAAATTTTATATTTACAATATATTATGTGTTTTGATTAATTCACCTTTGATGTAGGTACTTCTAGCAGGTCTTATCATAATTGACTACTTACAAATCCATACTACATGGGCATTGACTATGAATGTCATTCTCACTGTAATTTAATTTATCCTGCGAATAATCTTGCCATCACTGTAGTGTCAGCGTATTGCTGGTAATCCTGTCTGCGCGCTGTAGCACATACGTTGGAACTCTTCATAACGAATTGGGCCAGAGCCTAACGCAGTGGTCTTCTACCTTTTGTCATTGAAAATGACTATCATATCCATTTCACGGGAGACACATTTTTGGCCATAACTCCGAGGGTATGGGGTCTAGCCAAGATTTTAAGGTTTTAAAAGATTAAAAATTTAGTTGTGCATTGTACGACATCAAAATTTTGGAAATCGGTTAAGTAGTTTTTGAAAAAAATTGGAAAATGAAAAAAAATCGGGATTTTTTCGGAATTTTTTTTTACTAAATCCAAAATATTTCAAGAACGGGGACCGATATCGAAAATAAAAAAAAATAGTATCTCCGCCATTAACGTAGCTACGATTTGAGACCAAGTTTTTGGAAATCGGTTGGTAATTGTTAGAGAAATTATTTCCGAAAGATGAGATTTTTTGGTCGATCGCTTGTGTTTGTGGATATAAGTTGCTATATTTCAGAGAGTATTCGTCGGAACGCTTCAAAGTGTTATACCAAAGGTTAGAAGGCGTCGGTAGCTATAGTTTGAGACCAAAATTTTGGAAATCGGTTGGAAATCGAACAAGAAATTTGACATCACGTGTTAGATTTTATGGACGTTCGGGAACCTGTTAACATTACCGTCATCGCCTTTCGGCCTGTATTCGTTCGAATGCTTAATTATCAAGTTCAGAACGTTTAAGGATATCAGAGGCTGCAGTTTAAAACCTAAATGTTTCAAATATGTTGAACTAGCGACCCGCCCCGGCTTCGCACGGGTAGCAGAGAATTTTTTCGTTGATTTATTTCTGAGTTTAAAGAGTTGAAAAGAATAGTGCCACGTTTCCGTGGCAATAAAATAAAATAATCTGTGAAAATCGGGTTTGGGTAGGTTCATTTTCATTGAAACCGATGGTTGCGGGGACTGCAATATCTGTGGATTTTTTTTACATAGGCAATATCTATCACCTGAAATTCCATGGCTGACCTACGTCTTTTTCAACATTCGAGTTGGCAACATTGTGTGACGTAGTCTGGGGCTGATGCTCGCCGCTTTTGTACCGCAACGCACAACCGCAATACAACCGCGCCTCTTGTACTTATCTCTACAAGTGGTGCAGTGCAGAGAGCGAAATGGTGTAATATTAACTCTCTCTCACATGGACTGACGGCGCACCGTCCACCACTGTTTTGTCATGCTATCATGATAGGTATATACTAATTTATTTAATGCTAATTTTAATAGTAGTTCACAATGAGAGATGCCCTGTGGGCCATCAAAAATGCTATGCGGGCCACAAGTGTAACGCGGGTCGCAGGTTTGGGTGTCGCTGGTCTAACGGGATCGGAACGAGAACCTCGTTTGTGACGTCAATCTATTCCAACTCGTACTGAAGTCTAACGTACAATGCAATGCAAATGTTATACTTTTGAATCTCTTTAATTTATTTTCACATGATAAAAGTAAATATTTTGCTCCAAAGACCGACTCAGACGCAGATGTAGAGGCGTTAAGTCTATTCGATAATCACATTCGTATTATTTGTGCCAACAATCTAGTTAACAAAGCGACGTTTATTTGAAAACAAAACACCTAATATTATATAAAAGCGTCTACTGTTTTTGAAGTTCTCATACAAGAACGTGTCTTTAAGTTTAAACGATTAATAAAAAAGAAATAAAAAAATGGCGCTCGCTGTAAAACTGACAGCTGTCTTTTTAGTAGTTTGTTTCATCGCTATGTTTGACTGTGGATCGGCAAAGAATATCGACGATCATAAGCCTGCGGAGTCCAAAGTCTTGGAGCTGAAAAGTGTTCACAAGAGATCTTTGGACCATGAAGATGGAGACGGCAACGAAGCGTTCATTGAGCCAGCTTACGAAAGTACCTTCAGCGGGCCTCATAGATTCAGGATACTTCCAGGATTCCTTCACTGATTTTTATAATCGATCATGAATTTGTGCAATTCAAATTTAATTATTTATCGTTATTTACATTATTATACATTAAACGGCTTGATCATATTTTACTTTTTTTTTGTCTGATAATGCAGATCTTCATCGCGTTGTTTACAAATTCGAGGTTCCAGGTATCTTAAACTCATCAATATTGTTACCAGTGACGTCATCTTGATCGCTCTGAACATGACGCAGCTGCGGGTATTATACGAGTTACGGGGTCTGCTGTCGCTCTCTGAAACCCATTTCAACTACTGTAACATTAAGCGCCTCAACTTCACAGCGATCGAGAAGGCTGTACGATGTATATTGATATATTATCTGAACAAATTTTAAAGCAAAATATATGAAATTGTGAAAAGGATCATTATTTTCAAAAACGAAAGAAACGTTCCCCCTTTAATAACCTATATTTTAGTTCTATTTCAGGTATCGTTCCGAGTTTATATAAATAACTTACAAAGTACAATCAGGAAAGTAATCATAAACGAATAATAATCTGTTGATTTTTAATGGCATACCTATGAAAATCTGCATAGGTAATCAGATAATCAAAAGTAAAGATATTTCGCGTAACTTTATTTTCGATGTAAATTTGCTTAAAGGACAGCCTTTTTATTTTTAAACAAACAATAAATACTGTGTGGCAATCCTGAACTTTGTTCTTCTTGGTTTTTTTTGTACAGATTTTTTTTTGATAAATCATATGATTTTATCGTTAAAAAATATAGATACGTACTTACTCTATTAATGAGTATGTGCACCTCTTGACATATTCTATCCCATACATTGAAGAAGCGACCATCAAAAGGCGTCCATTACAAGTGAGCCACTAACTGGCTCGATACGTCGACTTAAGTTTTACAGTGAATAGAGTATTAAAATATACGAATGACGTTAACATGGAATGTATCTCGTGGCGTCGTCGATTTGTATGAAGTACTTTTTAGGGTTCCATACCCAAAGGGTATCCACGGGAATCCTATGACTAAGGCTCTGTCTGTCCGTCCGTCCGTCTGTCACAGGGCTGTATCGTCTGAACCGTAATAGGTAGACACTTGCAATTGTCACAGAGTGTATATTTCTAAGGCCGCTATAACAATAATAAAAATATAATAAAGCTAAAAATTAAAGGGTGTCCCCATACAAGAAACGTATTTTATTCGACGTTTTTTGTGATTGGTGGTTGTGAGATCATTGCTTACACTTCAAATTTTTATGAAGTGTGTACCACTATAGCCACTAATAGCTACAATAATAAAAATAAAATAATGGTAATAATTAAAGGGGACCTTCTCTAATTATTAACGTTACAAACATGTATTTTTTATATATTCTACGGTGGCTTCCTGCAACCCTTCGTGTGCCTTTTTAAATCCTATTTTATCACATCAAGCCACTATGGGCAATTGTTTCCATACAAGGTCTGTACTGTCAACATTTTACTAGAACTGCACATCTGTCCTTTACACGTATTTACTCGAAGTATTATTTACAACAGCACAGATTTAATTCGTTTACACTTAATTTGAGGAAGATTATTGGTTATTTAATGCAATTATAAAATACCTGCAATAATTGTAAAAAAAAACCCTTTTGAAAATTGCACTCTTTATTAGATAACTTGTATTTAAAACTCTAGATACACGACGATGCCTAACATACAGATTAATGCCTTGTAATAAAATAGATAATATATTTAGCTTAAATTACATTACTTTAATATTGCTCCTGCATTTGGTACCATAAAGGTATTGGCATATATTTGATAAAATGCTTATGAAAATAGTTTTATAGTTTAACAAAATGCTGTCCATTTTTATTGAACATACCTAAATTATTATCCGAGTTTGTATTAAGTGATATTTTATGAGTTTTATCACAATAATGAAGCGTCGTGTTTAATTAGAATATAATATAAATTTGACTTATGCGTATTTTCAAAATCCACATTTTGCATGCATAGAACATAAAATTATAATGAGAGAAATTAATATTCGGTCTTGGGAGCTTTGTCGATGTACGCCTTGACCTGCGGTATGGACACCACATTCTTGACCACTTTTTCGATATTGGGGTACTTCTTTTCGAAGTCCGGTACACGCAGCATCACTTTGATGTAATCCAGCATACCGGCCACTACGAAGTCACCCCATGTCAGCTGAAAATATAATTTTTTTCGTTAGCACCGAATAAACTAGATTGAACTACGTGTTGGCGACGTTTCAAAGAAATCGTGAAGACGGTGAGGGCGCAAAACGGAACGCGAATGCGTGGTATTCCCTCCGCACCGGGAGCTGCACCCTCGCAGGATTAATTCCATCTCGGAAAAACAGACGGTTCCTGTGGGATAGCTATTATTCATGCTAAAATGGCTAAATGGATTTTGATGTTTAATATATAGATAGATTTCTTAGATAGTTAAGTTTCAGAATGTTTTAGAAAGTTTCACAATGTTCTAGATCGTTGCGTCCTTTTAACGGTCCCGGTAAAACTGCGTAGACCACACGAGCGAAGCCATGAACAAAAAGGTATCATAATATATATTTGCATTAACTAATGTAATACGTCTGGTACTGCATATGAATTCTATCCTATAACGTCGACTTATTAATCCATGCTGACAGGATATTGTGAAAAAGCACAAATGTGAGTTTTTTGCACCAAGACAAACCGAATGCAGTCACTAACACTCAAGGTTACATGTTTTATTAAATTACTTGTGTCGACCATATTTTTTTTCCTGTGGTGTCAACCCATTTATTGGCGAGTTGGTTCAGAATAAAATAGTACATTAGGACGCACTATGTCCCGTATATGTATATACCGTACTACGGTAAGCTGCAGATTACAGTCGAGGTGTTTATAGGTACGAGCTGAAGCTGAGTACTTATAATAAACCGATGTCTATAATACCCAGATTACTGAGTACGAGCATCATATGAAGTTTTTCAATACATTTGCGATAAAAATTAGGTAGATACTTCAAAGGTAATAATAGCGGAAGCTAAGGGCGGGAACGGGCTACTTGTCGCGGTTTACGCGGTTTATGCGTTACAAACAGATTTCTCGTTTGTGATTGGTGGAAAGTAAAAAGGCCTAGTACTGTAAAATACAACATTACGATTCAAGTTTCGATGTCATAAAGACCGTATTAATAGTAAATGTATTGAAAAAAGAATATTTACGTTGCAAGTGCAAATTTTCTAACATAAAAGTCTAAAATTATTTTTAAAATAATTTAGAAACCATAGATTAGAAACCTAGGTTGGTAAAATTGTTAGTTTTCTTATAACATGCTCGTAGATATACATTTATTGAATAATAATTATTTGTAGTTTTCTAAAAAGTCTACTGAATAGTGAATAGATGTGTGAGGAATAGAGTCCTCAGGGTAACTTCGGAAAAAATATCACAAATTTTCTGAAATTTTCAATTGTAATTAGAGTCAACATAATCTCTTATTAAGTTAAATTGAGCGCTTATGCTAAATTATATTTCCCAAAGATACCCGAGTACCTCCGTTAGCAAAAGTAACTATGCATGAAACAACTGTCTGTGATTTTATGAAGGACACATTCATATCATACTATGACTTGTAAATTTGGTAAAATGCTTGTGTGCCTTGTGAAATATTTGAAAAAAAAACCAAGGACATCTTTACCTTGCCCAATGCCAGATGGCCATTGTTCTCAGCTATTATGGAATCCAATTTCTCCAACATGGGTGGATAAACGTTAGTGATGAATTCCTTATATTTTTTTTCCTTCACAGCTTCATCTGCTTCATAGTGCACCACAGCAGCTTCTGTATTTAATATAATATATGTAAATAATTTTCGCCCACTTTTAATTTTTGTTTTTCCAAGAAACAGAGCCACAATTTATATTAGGATCGTAACTAATATCTAAGTATTGGTCGGGCCAAACATCTTGAGCGCGCCGGAATTAACGCAGATGCGATTTCGCCTCGCCGATACCCAAATTCACCTACTGCGACGCTACTCGCTTAGAGTTCATAACGATCAAAAAGTTTGGCTCGACTTACACAAAGTAACAAGACACTGTCTGAACTAGGTAGTTTTGAGATATCACCTAAAAGTTGAACCAATTGACAAAATCACACTACAGTGAATTATATATTTCTTTCAAGTAGTGTATAAAATTCTATTTCTATTTCTATTTCAAGTTAATACCAAGAGAAAACTGTCAAAACTACTTGTTGCATTTTTTAACCAAACCCCAAAATTACGACAGTAACGGGATATTGTCACTACCTACAAAATTACAAGATAGCAAGTTAGCAAAAAAACGGCACATATGTATATACATACTTTAATTATCGACTGACCAGTTGGCCGAGTGGTTAGAGACTCTACATGCGGAGCCAAATTTGGCGAGTGCGATTCCTACCCGGGACAAATATTTATGTTTATGAACATAACTATTTGTTCAGTGCCTGAGTGTAAAAAGTGTCTTATATGCATTATAGTTTGTCCATTACATTAATCCACACCCTTTGACACGTGGACACCGCATACCGACAAAAGCTCACAAAGAAAGCCGCCGGCACTTGGCGGCCGCCTCAAAGGATACCGACGCCGGCGTCTGAGGTCTAATATAACGGATAGACTTTATATGCATGTATTATAAAATAATATTTAGATATGATACAGTACCCCATAAAACAAGCATAATACTCGCTTACTTTGGGACTAGATAGCGCCGTGTGGGATGTCCCAGGTATGCTTATTAAACCATGAAAAAAAACGCGGTCAATTTGTATATAAACTTAATACGAATCGAAAAGACTTTCTCCTTAGCCTAACACATTTAATAATAATAATGTGCTATCTACTAACAAGGTTTTGTGTTTATTTATTTGTAATTCAATGCAAAAACTGCATCGTTCAGTATTAGTTTGTATTCAATTTATAGCCATTTTCATTCACGAACCGCGGCGCGGGTTCAAGACACAATTGAAATGTATGTAGGTAACACCAAATACGATAACGCGGCACTATTTTCATATATCGGTTGAAGGGCTAAAGTGGGCGCGGTAAGCCGGATGCCCAATACTTACTAGCTCTAATATCGTTGAAAAAATCCACCATCTGATCAATTACAAGGTCGTCTTCAAGTGTCTGGCCTGCGATCCCGTACTTGCGCCCAAAGTAGCGACTGATGGCGTTGCTCTGCGCGTACGCTTTGCCGTCGATCTCCAACAAGGGCATTTGGCCAAATAGGGTTTCTGAAAAATCAGAGAAAATGGGTACATTGTTAGAGAATTCAATTTTGACAAAAATACAAATTAAAGCGCCTCGTTTATATTTTACAGTAAAACGTAAACGATAAACGTATTGTCCTTTGGTCTCTCCCAAAATGACAATTCGTTTCCGGTGTATCGTAATTCTTGAAACGATGCAGTCCTTGTCGGACAGTAAACGTCTCCGACCGACTGAAGCCGAGTATACCCGATTCAGCGTTACCGACCCGAGAGCGTGACGGTCCAGTGTCGTTCGATGTTCAAAAGAGTCAAAAGAAAACTTTGCACTTCCATTCCATCAGCATTTTTTATACCCCAGTGCAGGGGCTTGGAGCTTAAATCCACCACGCTGCTCCAATGCGGGTTGGCGGATTCTAACCATCGCCATCTATTGACAGCAGCCGGGACCGACTGCTTAACGTGTTCTCCGAGGTACGGAGTCAGTGATAGTTAATGTATTTAAGATATTTTAATAATGTATGTAATATTATGCTATCGATTATGTTCTAAAAATAAAAAATATATATTTCGTTAGTTATCATAGGAACACTTATCAAATAAAAATATTAAGACTCCCTTGAGATACCAACAACTCTGTTATCAAACTTTTCTGGCAAGTTGAAATAGAGGCAAGCACGAGTGCATGAGATATCGACAATAACAAGATGACTAGCGTTTTAGTACATCATGAATTGACCTTGGCATTTGCGTCATATGTAACTATGCACAGTACAAGAAATTGACTAATGTCGGTTGTTATTTTAGGGTTTCGTATATCCATTTAAAATCACTCGAGCGATCGCCTGTCTTTAAATTACAGTTGATTTACTCGAAAACGACGCAATGCCAATTTTTTATTATTTTACGTAACGCGCATATATTTCAACAAACAATGAATATGAAATATTATTTTATATGACATGAAAGGGCTCGCTTTTAAGGTTTCAATAAAATAACCAAAGAATGCTCATCGAAGTATGGACTGCGGTACTTAGGTATGTGGCGTCAATTCTAAGTAGTTTTAAACGGTGTATAAAACTACAATTTACTATCAACATTAATAATTAGAGAAATCAAAACTGGAGTTTCGCAGTTTTATCAAAGAATTAAAGAAATCGAATGTTTACGTTTACATATGCGATGATGGCGTTACAATAGCAAGAACGTTACATTTTTTGTTTTTAATTATAATCGATAATGAATATTTTTAATTTCTGAAATAAATCTCCCATTTAAAACAAGCAGAGAAACGGCAAGACGACTTCTAAAATAATTATAATACACATGGTTTGTTGTGGTACACATGGTTTTTCAGTTGATGCATGACATACGTCAATAATTCTCCTTTAGATGAAATATTGATATATTTTCAAGTTTAGTAGACACTGAGTCCATAGACAACAGAAAACGGGCATTTACTGGGCCTTTTATGTACTGAAAAATAATTATTACATTCCTAAATCAAAGTTAACTTCGATTGTCCGTTGATGAAATGCTGGTACAGAACACCACTTGCGCGAGCGCGAACCGCTCGCTCATGGCGGGTTTTTTAACCTTGACGCTATAACTTAATACTTACCTACTTATGATAACAAAAATGCTTAAGAGATAAAAAAAACATAGAGTATGTTACCTTTTAAGTACTAGTGCGACAGAGCATGGAAACATTTTAATTATCAGTTTTAGATAACATATTATAATCGTTTATTTATTGTTAATTAAATTCAGAATAATATGCTTGAATTATCACATTGAAATTAACTTTATCACTCTTAAAATTATTTCGAGCATATTCAAATTATTTCGAGCATATTCAAATACCTATACAACATATTTCATTAGTTACGCACATCGAGGTATAGGTATGTGTCGCAGGATGATTTGTTAATTCATTTTTTTCCGAAAACCCTAAGTATATTGCGAAAACACGGATAATTAGACAGTGGCGAAAACATTTGCAAATCTTACTGGAAAAAGATAGGGTTTTTGCAAAAACGCAAGTCGCTTTAGTAACATTGAATATCCCTAACTCTGATTGGCTAGACTTTTGCTTACTGACCAAATCTTATTCTGATTGGTTCCTAGTTTTACCCTGTGAGCTTTGAAGTATTAGATCATTGAGTTATGAAGGGTTAGAAATAACAATATCGATTTATAGAAACTTTTGCACACTTTTAACCACATTTAAAACAAAAGACTGCTGAGTTGCTCTCAAAAACAAAAACAAAATAACATGCGTGAGTGATTGACATTTAAAACGTCAACCAATCAGAGGAGTCTCGATTTGGGCGCTCCGACCGGCCAATCAACATTCTTATTTCATAATAGCTAACGTTTCGTTTCGCAGTGTTACTATAGCGACTAGTGTTTTTGTGAAAACTCTAACTTTTTCCAGTAAAATTGAGAAATGTTTTCACCGTTGTCTAATTATCCCGGTTTTTGCAAAATCCCTAGGGTTTTCGCGACAATTCGAATTATCAAATCATCCCGCGACATATGCATCAATAAAGTTTCTTTTTTGTTTCCTTATAACCGCGGCAATTGGTGGCAACCATCTTGGTTTAAATAATATTACTAATGTCAAGCATGAACCTAGGAATACCCGGAAGTAGCATCTTCGACTAAATGCCGATACACGCACCCCTAGTAAGTCAGTTGGCTATATACGCACGCGTTGTATTACACACAGTCACTCATATCATAGTAAGCCTACCGACCGCCGATACGCTGCGAAGTTCCACTCATGCATATACTTATGCGGCTGCCATTGCAGTGCTTCATTGGTTGTTCAGTTAGTTCAGTGACAAGGAGTCTAGTTTTTATTGCATCTGTGCTGTCAAGTGTGTCAAATTAAGCTTGAGTTAAACTATTTCTAGTGGGAAATTTGAAAATTTTGAAAAAAGTCAATTAAGATTGTTTATATTTTATAAAATTATCATTGCCTTCTATTTGATCTTTATGATGTCGAGACAATGATTGACTTTGTATGAATATATGTAATACAGCCCATCATGTAATATCATAAATCTAAAATATTTATTTGGTTAATTCTTCAATAGAAAAATTAAATACTGAAATTAGTTTAATAAAATTACACTTGGTTTACCAAAAAAAGTATATATATATATATATAAATACTTTTTCAATACATTTGGTATTAATACGGTCTTTACGACATCGAAACTTGTACCGTAATGATGAATTTTACAGTACTAGGCCTTTTTACTTTACACCAATCACAAATGAGCATTCTGTTTGTAACGCATGCGTAAACCGCGAAAAGCAACCCGCTCGCGCCCTTATTTCCCGCCATTACTGCATTTGAAGTATCTACCTAATTTTAATTATTTACACCTACACCAATATACAAACGAAACGCTATAGGCGGTGAACTATCCATATACCGAGTGTTTGGCTGAACGTAGCACAAACAGAGCGTGTAGAGCTTACTGAACTAAACAAAATACGTTTAAAAAATGAGATAACTTATAAAAAAAGAAAAAAAATAGAACACGCAACATGTTTTTCTCAGTAACCATTAGTTTGTGCCATCTGATGATTTCAAACTTTTTGTTTAGTTCAATAAGCTCTACATACACTATAAGTTTGGATTATGTACACCCGACCGAACACCTGGTCTATAATACTATTAACAATATATTTATAAACTCAAAGAATAGCACTGTTTAAAAAAAAACAAAGTAACAACTATATGAATGAACAGTCTTGTAACATCATTCACAATAATAGACATACTGAATAGTATCTCTCAATACTCTCAACTGTATCCTTAATTAGGTACTGAATTTGGCAACTGATTACATGCTATGCCATCATCAAAAATAATCATAACAGATCAAACAAAAAAATTATTCAATAGACAAATTACTGTTTCAATTTATCCTTCAAGTTCAACTGCGTCTCATATCAATAATTTATTTTACTAAATACTGCAATACACTCCATTTAATTCTACAAACCAAGATATGAAATTATAAGTCCTGTCTATCTAAAGCAATATTAAATTCTCAGGAAAATAAAAAGAACAGTATCTATTGATGCAGTAGAATATCAAGAAAAATTGGTAATAACAGATGGATTGTTTCATTTTGGTCGCTCTGTTATCAGGTTATTTCATATCAAGTGCTTATGCAACTGGTACTCAGAAAATTTTACAATAGTTGGCTCACTGTATTGAACAAACACTTATTGTTATCAGCTCATATAGACACACGGACATATGGCTTTTGTTATTGAAGGTTATCCAAGCAACTTCCTTTGAGTGTCCATATTCAATGTTTTTACTAGACAATACATTATTCTACACTTACAAAAAATCGCATACTACCCAAATTTACGATATTTCTGTAATATGTGTTTTACTAAAATGGAGCAGTATGGTCATATATCAAACAGTAAGCGAAATGAAAAAAATGTAACAACTTTTGCAAATTTTTGATAAAAATTAAATGTTCTTATTTAGTTTTTTGGTCCTGTGCGATCTTTACGAGATAAGTTATGAAATTAATGAAAACATTTTTTACACCAACCGACTCCTTTTGTTATTAAGAATAAAACATTTTAAAAAATCTGAACATGGGAAATTTTACAGAATAATTTAAAAAAAATTATTACGATTTCCTTTTGTTTGACCTTTGTTTTCTCTAAATTCACCTGTTAAGATGGATAAAATAGAAAAGTATATAGAGATCAGGGTGGCCATGCCCCTAAAAAATTGCCATCTTAAACTCCAGATTGATGCCTTTGGACTTTTTTGTTTGGGGCTATTTAAAAGATGAAGTGTACAAAAATAGATAAGCACATTAGAAAAATTAAAAAGTTGTGTCTTGAATATTACGAACAATATTCCTCACCTGTCGCTGCCAAAAGCAAGCATGATGTAGGTACTTATTAAACATGCTCGAATGTGTATTCGGGAAAATGGGGGTCAATTTAAACACTTTCTGTAATATAATTTTTTAAGGACTGGACTGCAAAAAATGTGATAGCCGAGTCAGCCCGCTTCATGTTTATAAGGCCGTGGTTCGAATCCTAGGGCATGTACCAATGAATTTTTTTAACTTATGTACATAACTATCACTGACTTTGTGCTTCAGAGAACATGCTAAACCGTCGCTTCCGGTTGCCAACAGATGGGAGTCGTTAAAATCCACCAACCTGCATTGAAGCAGCATGGTGGATTAAGCGCCAAGCCCTCTCATTCTGAGTGGAAGCCGAAGCTCCTGCAGCGAGGCATTAATGAGCTGATGGTATAGTGGGTATGGTACTGTAATAAATAGTCTTGGAAATTTTCGCAAGTATGGCCGCTTTTATAATTCTGCATGTCTTATCGTGGACGTGGACGTCTACGATTTAACGTGGACGTCCACCGCCAATGTTACATGTGTTTTTATAATTTACTGCCGTGAACGTGATGGATGCATTTCGCGAAGGATTTCAAAGAATGTGGACGTCATGGTCTCTAGTCGCCTCTGGCTCTTATACTATATCTTATACGCTCTTATACTTATTGTATTTAAGACGCAAATGTGGTCATGGAAATGCGACCATGTCTGTGGGACAAGTCCGTAGAGGAACTTAAGAATAAAATTTTGAAACAAAATTTATAATATATAATATTAAATAAAATGCTCCTTGCAAATATTTTACTTTTAGTAGGGGATGCTACCAATATCTTTGAATTATTTGTCTTTTTTGCATCTTAAATACGAGAAGTATAAGAGCCGGAGGCGACTAGAGACCATGACGTCCACACTCTTTGAAATCTTCACGAAATACATACATCACGTTCATGGCCGTAAATTATAAAAACACATCTAACATTAGACGTGCACGTCCACATTAAATCGTAGACGTCCACGTCCACGATAACGTGACGTGCAGAATTATAAAAGCGCCCATTAGCTGAAATAAAATTCGACTTAAGAACAATGCCGATTTTTATTACCTTAAATTGTATGAAATCTTTTAATTAAAAAAAATCTTTATAATAGTAGTAAAAATCCAAACCAACTGCAGTAAATATTTTTGTGCTAAGATATATAAAAAAATAATTGCTGACCATAACAATTTAGCTAGCTTAGACAAAAGAATTTTTACTAATAATTATTATAGGCATAGGATACTTTTACTTACTAGGTTTGTAAGCAGGCCATTCCTCAGGAGAAACACGGATATCTTCGAACTCTTGTTTTCCATATGCCATCAACAAACGAGGAGCTTCACCCAAAGCTTTCACGGGGAAGTAGTGGTACACGTACTTAGGCATGATGAAGATCTGGGCAGAGATAACTTAGATATTAAATGAGGGAGATAATAAGTAATTTTGTCTTTCTGTGAACACTGGGTAAACAAGAACACATATTAAGTAATAAATATAAATTATATTATCTCCTCCTCTTAATAGTATTTAATGATTATTTTTGTCTTATGTTTGCCTTATAGATATGTAGTGTTAAGAAGGGGCAGGACGCGTGAACGCCCATACAAACGCTCATAAAATTATTACGTCGTTAATGCATTATTAATCTTAGTTTTTTTTTTTTAAATTATAGTCTCACTTGAATCAGCACTAAGTTTGTATAGATCCAAAACTTCGAAATCTCTATGAACTTCTAGTTATAGCATATATTTATATATTATATTACGAAATGTCTATAACAAGGAAGTTTATAGAAATTTCTAAGTTTTGGCTCTATACACACTTAGTTCTGACTTAGGTGAGGCTATAATTTAAAAAAAAATTAAGATTACTATGCACATTAATGACGTCATCGTTTAAGAATGGTTATATGGACGTTCACGCATCCCGCCCCTTCTTAACAAGTGATTGATAAATTGTTCTTAAAGTTAAATATTTTTGTTAAACCCAACCTATATAGTCTTTGTTGAGAAGTGTCTTTGGTCAATAAGAATATAATAATAATTGTTCTAGAGTTTTAACGTGATTTACCTACTTAACTTCATTGAATAATTATAAAATGTGTAAGCCTCTTTTCTTTGAATTATGTCATAAATGTGGAATTATTTATCAGTGGAAACTTAGAAAGGTTAATATTTAAGTTATTTAGGTTCAGGCCATATTTAAGTCAATATTGAGAATTAAAGTGATATGCAAATAGATACCTGCTAATGGTAAACATTCTTTTTTTAACTGGCAAGTAGATATTTATTTCATAGGCAAGTCATTTTAAGTGAACACAGAAAATTATATTCATAAGTAAGTACTAAAGATGAACATTCAACATTCATGGGAAAGATGATGCGATATCTTTTCTTCTTTAGTTTTTTACAAATGTGTTTTAGTGTGACCCTTCTTAGTGCAAAAATGATAAGATTGATACATACAAAAAAAGTAAAAATATGAAACATTTGGTATTTTCATTTACAAACTTTTTAAATTATTTGCTTATGTAGAGGATCCAAATTAGAAACGACCTCCACCCACATCCACTGTTTAATATATGAAAAGTATTTTATATGAAATTTTATATGTTAAAAATAGCGAGTGACATCTTTTGACCTTTCTCTTGAGTAACTCTGTCCATTGGTGACAACTAACTGTATAAAATTCCGTTTGGTAGTTTTTGAGTTCACCGCATTCAGACAGACAGGCAGACGCGGCGGGGATACAGTAATGCGCACGGATCTTTGCCGCTGTGAAGTTATTTACAGAAAGTGTCATAGAGCATAAAGGGGAAAAGAAGGGGAGGTGGGATAGCGCGCCGCTACTCGCTCGCGCGCGCAGCCACTACTACCCCTCGCTGTCCGCTCGGCAGTACCTGTGCATTAAGCATTCACAAGCAAGGGTTGGCTTCCAAAACCGCCACCCTAAATGTTAATAATAAAACAGGGGGACAAGTTGAAAAGATTAAACTAACTTTTATGATTTTTAGAAATGCAGTAATAACAAAAAAAAACTAAAATAAAAATGAGCTATACATACCTGTTACAAAGACATTTCTTAAAGTCCTTAAACTCAAAACACTTGAAACTAACACTAAATGGCCAGCCACTCTTTTAATAAGTCTCAACTATTTGGGGTGGTAATTAAGAAAATGTAAAAACAAAAAATTGAGGTCAGGTATAATATATAATTTTTCTTATAAAAAAATCAGTCAGGGTAGGTTAATTGTCCACCATTTCTAAATCAACAGGTTAGGTTAGGTTAGGTCAGCTCGTGTCAATGGGAGGAGCGACGAGCCACTATGCAGCTTTTCTATAAATTGTATCTTCGGTCAAGATGGTGGGTTGTCCACCATTTCTCAAACAATAGGTTAGATTAAGATTGCTTATCTCAATGCTAATCTGTGTGTCAATGCGATGAGCGAATGTAAGTAATGGGTAGGTATGTATTTTTTTAATTTTTGTTTTTTTACATTTCCGCGGTTCTAAAAATTCCGAAAGTTGGTTTTGTGTCCTCGTCTCAACCCCCTCTAAATCATTATTAATATTACTAGGGTGGTACTGATCGCGTCAAACTTTATGGAGAATCTGAATACAACTCTTTACGCGGGCTAGTGTAGGTACAGTCATATACCCCTCGCTCCATTGCGACGCGACTTGTGCCTATTTTCGGATCCGCCATAAAATTTGATTGTAACTGTAGATTTGGAAAGCCGTACCACTGGCAATTTACAGCGGGAAAGATCCGTGCGAAGTACTCAAGTACTGTACCTGACTGTACTATGTTTTAATATGTAGCAATGTAGGATTGTTTTCGTACTTATGATGAATAGATATAGAATAACAGTAATAAAAACAAGGGTAATGGGGGGTAACACGCATACTATATATCATACATTGTACTGTATATTAAACCTAGATTTTTGTACGAATACTTCTTTTGTAATTTTTTCATTTCAAACAAATTTATTGACACAACCTTGAAGTCTAACTATGGTCTAACCTGGTCTAACCTTGAATTTTAAAAATATTGTAATACTGAATAATCTGTGGTTGCACCTTAGGCATAGCAGTTACGTACATAAAATAATACTTACAGAAATAAACCAATCTAGCCGGTTTCACAAATTCACAGAAGTTTGCGGCAACTATCTATGGTTGGCGGCAACGACAGTAGCAAATGGTAACTAATTGTAACAAACAATAATAACACAGCATCAAATCAAACTACTGACCACTGAGTGCAACTGAGTAGTGAGTGCCACTGAGTGACCACAGACACAGAACACTGAGTGAGTGACAAGACCAAGCAAGATAAGACCCATAAAGGTATATATACTAGCGTAAGAGAGGAACACAGTGTGCGAATGACATCCAGCTCTTTGCGGAAATCCTTCATGCGAGAAAGAAACGCAACAAAATCTGTCATAAAACCTCTTTGAACACATTTAGTCTCCATTTGCGACTTGTCAAAATAAGGTTCAGCTTTGTTTTTTATTTTGTGCTTCAATCATTCTGAACTACAAAAATTAAATCTTGTGAATTACAATGATGTCGTGTTCTGTTTTAGATTGCACTGTAACATATGATAATAATCCAAATAAAGAGAGATTTCACATGTAAGTACTGCCAATAACATACTGTTATCTTAATGCTTATTTTTATAAAAAGCAATCCTAAATTTACTTGGTTATACATCAATAGTATACGGTAAATACTCTATTTTGTAAATAATTTGTTATTTAAACAATTATGTGTAAGATACAAAAATATTGTGTAAAACTACAATCAAACAATTTAGCATAGGGATTGCACAAAATCTATCGATATGTCGATATTTACAAATATAAATATTTTGTATATTTAATATTACCTAATTGCACCAGTTCCACTGGAAGGATGTCGTTAACTGTTTTTAAACATATTGGGAGGTTTATTTAGCCTTACAGCACATTATAAAGGGAAAGTGTGACATCTATACATATATACTATACATAGGATATATATAAATACAAGTAGTGCTCATATGAAAATATAAGATATATACACAAATAATTTTAATCGTTATTTATTTATGATCTACTCTTTGATTAAGAACGTCGTAAATAATTTAACTTTGAATGACGAAGTTACTGTATACAATAGTTTAACCTCATTTTCCTCCAAGAAACTGCGGTGTTAAAAAATGCTTCCTGATAATGATGACTATTTCATAATATCCAGGTTACCTGTAAACGCGGTTAGCAGAGAACAATGCAAAAAAAAATTCTAAATAGAACAGGTGGGACGCCTCGAAAACATTCTTTGGTTTGCAGTAGACATTTTACGGAAAACTGTTTTGTCTAAGTAAATCACCGACGACTTTTGGAGAAAGGATCTATACCTACTGAATTTGTGCCGTTAGGGGTTTCTTTCTTTTTCATATGTACTTACTTAATATATTAAGTAATATACTAACGCCGTAGTAAATACTTAATATCTAAAGTCAGAGCATTTATGCCAACTGTAATTTCTGTACAGGTCAATCTGAAGACCAAGCGATCGGTGTCAGCTTACGTTTATCGGGATATATCACCAGAACCTTCAACTTTAGAGCCTAAATCTTAATTTCAGCACTAATATAAAACGGATTTGAAGAAAAAAGTCCATCACAGTGAAAATATCAATTTTAAGTTAATTATCACTTTGTCTTTTACAAAAACTTTTTCCTTTATAATCAAATAAAACTTAACTATCCATTACATAAAGAAACAAAAGATATTATAGACTTGGATGAAATATAGGAATTTTATCGAAGACATAATTTGTGGTGCAGTGAGACGACGCGACACTCAATCGAGTAAGCGATGTGACGTCACGGGCAGTAAGAAGCCACCAGTCAAACCACACGAAAATACATAAATATCAATAATTTATTTCTCAGTCATTTGTTGACGAATTAAAAAAAAACTTTCACTGTTTTATTAGTTTTGGTTTATCTTTCAATTCTATCGAGTTAAATATGATATTCATCATGAAACTTCTCCATTGGAAATGTTTTTGTTTTGTACATTCTCATTTTTTTGTTTCCAAAGAGTGCTTAAAAGTTTGTTGTTATGCGTTGCAACATGACATATCTTCATTAAAAATAAAAATAGTTTATTTATATTGTTTTATTTATTACTTATCTTGTATTCAAATATAAAAATTTCCATAATGATGTTAACGCTTTCTTTACTTCTTTCTGCAAATTTTTAATTATCAACTGTTAACAAAAGAAAATGTTTATTGGTGAAAAGGAAATGGCATTTGAATTGATTGACTGATGATTTGTCATTTTAAAAAACTAAAAGTTAGGAAAAGTAAATCAAAACTAAAATTTAGTAGTACAGCAGATTCAAAATAATAAATAGGATTGCCGATTTCGACTTATGATATCGCGGTAATTTCAACGACACATTATCATGAAAGTACTACGTGCTATCGATAATAGAAAAAACATCCAAGCACATCACTAAAACTGGCTCAAACTCATGTGAATTTGCACACATACTCATTTCCGTTTCGGTCATGCGATGTTTAGATGTCAGTTGGTGTTGGAGATTGATAGATGTCAAGCGTGAGCGGTAAAACAGCGAGCCTTGACAGCTGCGACATATTATAAAAATACCCTCGAATTGGGGATTTTTGGAATACTTCACTTCACCTTTGGATTAAATTGATTGATTTGGATTGTTCATATAACTACCTTTTTGTTAATAAGTATATTAAATCAGCCAAATACAGTCCACTCTTTTATTCCCGCAAGGGGATTATAAACATGGTCCATACGAACCGTCGTTAACAAAAAACCGCCAATATATTCGTCACGTACGTGGAGGTCAAAGGTCGTCGTCGCTAAATTTGCGAAGAAAACTGGAGCATTTGCACACGAAACCCACATCCACACGACGTTTTCTGGAGGCGGCTAGCAGTGGTTTATGGGCAATCCGCCTTATCATTGATTGAACATCTGAAGATCGTCATCATCATCACACGGGTCTTCGCATCGGCAGCCTACATCATTGCATAGGTCTTTGCCACATGCAACTCGTGCCTACTAACTCGATCTACAAGGGAAACATCGGTCCCGTCTACTTGGGAACACAAACTGATGCTTACCTGCCCTCGGACTACCTACTACATCGAGCTTCGAGTCTACAGCTACAAAACACTGTGAGATCTTTCCATTTTCCTTAAATTGCCTTGCATCATCTTATTCATCCAATCCATTTATATTTTCCATTCACATTTCACGCTTACCTGCACTTAAAAATAGCTTAAATCATAGAATCAAACAATAGTCAATCAAGCATTTAATTTGTAAGAAATATTCAGCATCATTTCATTGTAATTAGCGCATGTTATCATTATTTACAAAGAATTGAGCATAGTACCAAGTGAATTATAGAATCATTGCTTAAAAACGCCTTGCATAGCTTAAAAACATTGCTAATACCTATTTATGTACAGAGTGGTTTATTTTGCAACTTAATTTACTACAAATATTTTAATTCTATTGTCATATATAAAAGTGTTGCAACATTATGTCTGATCCAAGAATTAAAGAATTAATTAAAAAACGAGCATCATGTAAAGCAAAAATCACACAATTTAATTCATATTTGAAAATATCTAAAAGTAGTGATATTTTGAGTGATTTACAGCTTTCTGAACTTAAAGTTCGTCTGGAAAAAATAGAACATTCATACAGTGAATATGATCAGTTACAGACGGAGTTGGAATCTATCGTGGACAACCCAGACGAGCAATATTCATCTCGTGAGGAATATGAACGCATTTATTATGGTTTGGTTGCGTCAGCCCGCGACTTGCTCCGAAAATATCAGCCAGCTGGCAGCGGTGTATCCGAGGTGAGCTTCCACGATGCTAGCAATGTCTCAGCACACACACCGGGCACTCAGTCCAGCATCAGATTACCTAAAATAGATTTACCACATTTTAGCGGAGCATATCAGTATTGGCTTGAGTATCGCGACACATTTACTTCATTAATTCACGAAAACATAAATATTGATGATATAAATAAATTTCACTATTTAAGAGCTTCTCTACAAGGAAGCGCTGCCTTGATCATAAAAAGTTTAGATTTTAAAACTGAAAATTATAAACATGCATGGAAATTGTTATGTAACAGGTATGATAACAAGAGATTACTTGTCAACAATCATGTGCAAGCATTGTTCAATGTAGAATCTATTCACAAAGAATCGAGTAGGGCATTACGTCGTATTGTTGACACTACAAACAAAAATCTCCGAGCATTGGCAACGCTTGACCAACCCACACATCATTGGGATACATTAGTAATACACATGATGGCAACAAAATTAGATAATGTCACTAGTAGGGAATGGGAGGAACACAGGACAATGTTGTCCGATCCACCTACCTTACAAATATTTATAAATTTTTTAACAAACAGAGCAGATTTTTTGGAAAGCCTTGAGGAAGCGAAAAACATTAAAAATAAAAGTAATTATTCAGAAACAAAAGAAAAAAGTTTTATCATATCGACTGGTAAAAATAAAATACTCTGTCCATTATGTAAACAAACACACTACCTATACGGCTGTCAGTCATTTCGCAGCCTATCAGTAGAAGAACGGATACAGAAGGCAAAACAATTTAAAGTATGTATGAATTGCCTACGTGCAGGTCACACCGACAAGGAGTGCAACCTCACCCATTGTAAATATTGTAAAAATAAACATAATACTTTATTGCATAATGTAGAACAGGACACACAGCCATCGTCTTCTCAAAACATGATTGCGCTATCTGCTAATAACATGCAGCCTGTTTTATCTCGTCATGTATTGCTTTCCACGGCACTGGTTAAAGTGATGGACAGCAAGGGGAAGCATCACACAGCCAGAATATTGCTGGACAATGCAAGTACAGCTCATTTCGTATCACGCACTTTCTGTAACAAAATTCAGGCGGTTATAAACAAAAAACATTCAAAGGTGGCAGGCATTAACAATCAAATATCGGACAGCTCCACTTCATGCTCTCTTACAATGGAGTCTTATAATGGGGGCTACACGGTGAACATTGATTGCTTCGTACTACCAAAAATAACATCATCTATACCTACTTGTTATATAAACATACACAACTTACCTTTACCAACAGAAATTGTCTTGGCCGATCCTTCATTTAATGTGCCATCTGCTATCGACATCTTGGTGGGAGCAGACATATTCTGGAGCGTTATTGGGTCACATCGTATTCCATTAGGTAAACACAAACCCGTCCTGGTTGATACCAAACTGGGCTGGGTCATAACTGGGGTCATACACCAGCCAACTAACAACACGTCCGTTTGTATGCTAAGCCAATCCACTCACACTGAGGTAGATCTTACCCGCTTCTGGGAGTTGGACACAGTTTCTTCTAAACACCATTTTACACTTGAAGAACAGGCATGTGAACATAACTTCATTACAACTACAAAACAGAACGAAGATGGTAGATTTGTGGTGAAAATACCTCTAAAAGAGTCACCAGAGGTCTTAGGTAACTCATATTACATGGCTGAGCGTCGATTCTTTGCATTAGAGCGGCGCTTAGAACAAAACCCAACTTTAAAACTTATGTACACGGATTTTATTAACGAATATCTAACCTTGGGACACATGAGTGAAAATAATGCATTATCACATGAAACTACAAACTACTATATGCCACATCATGGTGTCCTCAACGAAAATAGCTCAACAACCAAGCTGCGGGTTGTGTTTGATGCTTCGGCTAGTACAACCTCTGGAATATCTTTTAATAACATTCAAATGGTGGGCCCACGTGTCCAAGACGATTTATTCTCAATTTTGTTACGATTTCGTCAACATCAATTTGTTGTCACAGCCGACATTGAGAAAATGTACAGGCAGATACAAGTTTGTAAATCACAACGTTCATTACAACAGATCCTATGGAGATTTGATACATCACATCAGTTAAAATCTTACACATTAAATACATTAAGTTACGGAACTGCGTCTGCGCCTTATTTATCTACAAAATGTTTACATTTGTCAATGGAAACCACAGACAAGAATGCATCACGTGCTATCAGGCATGACTTTTATGTTGATGATTTTTTGTCTGGGGCTAATACGATAGAAGAGACCATAGAATTATGTCAACAGGTCATCTCTAAGTTACAGACGGCAAAGTTCAATCTTCGAAAATGGCATTCGAATAATATAGAAATTTTAGACAAAATTGCAGGTAGTAAAAACAATTTACACATCGTGAATTTGAGTGAAAATGAATTATCAAAAACGTTAGGGTTATATTGGAACTGTACTTCAGATTCACTTACATTTTCAATAAAAATTTCCTCAAATCATAAAATTATAAATAAACGCCATATTTTATCCACTATAGCCCAAGTGTTCGATCCACTTGGTTTAATATCACCTTGCATAGTGGAGGCAAAAATTTTAATGCAAAGGTTATGGTTAACTAAATGTTCATGGGATGAAGAATTACCAACAGAAATTAAAAAACAATGGATAACAATTATAGAAACTTTGTCTAATTTGAACAACATACACATACAGAGATGGATCACATGTAACTCACCTACACAATTAGAGTTTCACATATTTACAGATGCATCGGAAAAGGCTTACGGTGCGTGTGTGTACGTACGCTCGGTGGTTGACACTGGCAAAATCTTTGTTCACCTTTTAGCCTCCAAAAGTAAGGTCGCGCCGATTAAGATTACAACAATTCCACGTTTGGAGTTATGCGCTGCCTTATTGGGAGCAAGATTATGTGCGAAGGTGTTAGAGTCTGTTACTTTAACCTACAATAAATGCATATTTTGGTGCGATTCAACAATAGTGCTTGGCTGGCTTGCATCGTCATCAGCTCAGCTTGAACCCTTTGTTCGTCATCGCGTTTCTGAGATACAGGAGGTCTGTGGAAAGCATGCGTGGCGTTATGTCCCTTCCAAAGAGAATCCCGCAGACCTCGTGTCCAGAGGACAGAATGCAGAATTGCTAGTCGCATCATCCATGTGGTGGTCAGGTCCATCCTATTTACAGTCGCCCGAATCTCAATGGCCTATTATGCCAGACACTCGAAAACAATTAGATTTACTGGAAACTGTACATACATTACATATTACTACGAATACAAAAATTAATTTACTGCAGATAGATAAATATTCGAATTTAGATAAATTACAACGTATAATTGCTTATGTCTATAGGTTTATATACAATTGCCATAAAACTAATATTATAAAAAAAAATGGTTCCTTGACTTCATCGGAACTAACCAATGCACGCCATCATTTATTAAGAACATCTCAACAAGAGTCATTTTTAACCGAATACACCTTATTACAATCAGGCAAACAATTGCCACGCAAAAACAGGTTACTCTCACTCTCACCGTTCATCGATTCAGATGGTCTGCTACGGGTGGGTGGTAGATTAAGTAACTCATGTTACGATTTTAACGTAAAGCATCCAATACTTATTGATAGTAAACACCACATGTGTAAACTCATCTTCGAGACAACACACAGACAGCTCTTTCATGCTGGTCCACAGCTGCTATTATCGACGGTTAGACAAAATTACTGGGCCTTAGGTGGTAGAAATCTTGCAAGGAAAACTTATAGGGCCTGCGTGAAATGCTGCAGATTCAAAAGCAAAACAGTACAGCCTATTATGGGGAATTTGCCACAACAGCGTCTTGAATTAGAATTTCCTTTCCTCCACACGGGTGTCGACTATGCCGGGCCAATACTGATTGCTAATCGAAAAGGTAGAGGATGCCAACTAATTAAGTGCTACATTTGTGTTTTTGTGTGTTTAGCGACAAAAGGGTTGCATCTGGAGCTCGTCTCGGATTTGACAAAAGAGGCATTTTTAGCATCATTAAACCGATTTATTGCTCGCAGGGGTAAGCCACAATCTATAGTTTCCGACAATGGAACATCATTCGTGGGAACATTTAATGAATTGGCAGCCTTACTCAAAGAACTTTCTCCGCTAGCCCAAGCCGAACAAGGCATAGAGTTTTCTTTTATTCCAGCGTATACCCCACACTTCGGTGGGTTGTGGGAGTCTGCCGTAAAGGCAATCAAACATCATCTGAGGCTTGTCTACGGAAACGGAGACGGTCTGAGGAAATGTCTACGTGCTTAACTCAGATTGAAGCTATATTAAATTCAAGACCTCTCACACCTCTTTCTCCTGATCCTTTTGACCTTACTCCTCTAACTCCCGCTCATTTTCTTATTGGGAGATCTCTTATGTTTGTACCGCACAAGGACGTCACCACGGTCGCCATCTCCAGTTTGAGCCGTTTCCGACGGATCGAAAGCCTCAAGCAACACTTTTGGCAACGCTTCGCTGCTGACTATGTTGGGTGGCTCCAGCAAAAGACGAAATGGCTTCAATCAGATGGAACACTGGAAGAGGGCTCATTGGTGCTCATCCGGGACAAGACGGTGCCACCGCTCATGTGGCTCCTTGGCCGCGTGATACGGACCATTCCGGGTCAGGATGGAGTAGCCAGAGTCGCCGACATTCGCACAAAGAAAGGAGTACTACGGCGCGCCTTTCCCAACATCTGCCCCCTGCCATCGTCTTGAACGAGTTCAACGCCGGGAGTGTGTTGGAGATTGATAGATGTCAAGCGTGAGCGGTAAAACAGCGAGCCTTGACAGCTGCGACATATTATAAAAATACCCTCGAATTGGGGATTTTTGGAATACTTCACTTCACCTTTGGATTAAATTGATTGATTTGGATTGTTCATATAACTACCTTTTTGTTAATAAGTATATTAAATCAGCCAAATACAGTCCACTCTTTTATTCCCGCAAGGGGATTATAAACAGTTGGTTTCCTACGCTAGTATATGTATGTCTATGATTTTAACACGGTCACACTGGTGGCAAATCTTTGACTTCACAGATATTATCTTTATATATCACAGTGACTTTGAGTGACTTGACTGAATTAAAAAAAAAAAAAAAAGGTGACTGTCAGCAACTGTCAGTGACTTTGTACTGTGGATTGACCTGAATTGACTGTAATAATTTTGTAATTGTATCTATATCGGCAAAAAGTTTTAATCCTGATAAACCTGGTATTCAAAGAGTACAACTACCAATTAGACGGTGGAATCGTTTGCATAATCATTTATACATTGTGAAGTTTATTGATAAAATGGAAGAAGACAGGAGTAATGTACTCGAACTAGGTCAGCAGTCGCATGACACGAGTAGGAGCACAAATCAAGGGGACATCCCGTCTGATGTGACTAAGGAGTTCCAGTTCGAAATCAAGTTGGAGCCCATGGAGAATGTCGTCGATGAAACGGTCAGTTCTGCTTTGTTCAGTTCTAGTCCAATTGACCTTTGGGATAGATGACATCAATTTAATCACATGTACCTAGTATAATTAGGTCATTTTCCTCTAGGTTCCCCCTCGCCGAGTGACGAAAACGCGTCACGGAAAAAACTTCAACTCAATTTTGTTCAATACTAGTGCTGCAATTATTTTTATACTCTTATCCTTAGACTAAAAGAAACATGGTTATGGCTTCACGAACAAGAAAATAAAGCACCAAAACTTTGTTGATTTACTTTTACAGATAAACACACACATATATACACCTGTAGAGTTTTACATATGTACCCCTGGTTGTAGTTTTAGGAATAAACCATACTTATTATATACATAATATGCAATGTAATGTGAGAACTGCTGAATATCTTGCTGGCCGCGTATGGTGTAAAAACAAATTCTTGTCTACAAAAAGTCTGATTTATTTTTCCAACATCACTCCCACATTGAAAGTATGCATCAAGAATTTGTGTTTTGCGGTGCCTAGTCTAGTTAGTCGTAACATCCTTTCAAATAGAAAACTCCAATAGTGGTATTATAAAATACTTAGGGTTTTTTACTCTAAACTCAACTCTCACCATTTTAGGGGTTGATATTTGCACAGGTGTCTGGTGCTAACTTGTGAGCCTTTTAGTTTGGTAGCGCATATAGTAGTTTCTATACAAATCAGTACCATGAGTCACTAATTCGACAGACACTAGAAAAGCACCACAACAATACTGATAAAATCTCACACTAGTGATCAAGCAGTGAAGTGATCATGATTTTGAAAGTTTCTATCAAACACTAATGCAGTATCCAATCACTGGAAGAGCTCATTTGGTATGAGATATGGTATATAAAAGCACCTGAGTAAAAGCACAAGTGTCATATGGCAGTTGCAGCTGAATAAAACATTTTATGTAGTTATATTTATACTAAAACGAAGTATTTATTTATTTTCATAAACTCCTCCAGTAGTTGAAATTCAAATGCAATAGTTCTCATTTTGTATACTGTTTACAATAGTCCCAAATATTACTACCATCAGCTATAATTGTAAAACTTTGGCTATATTCGTTTTCATTACATATTAAAAGGATGAAAGAACAAAAGCTTCAATAAATTGTTATTACATATTATTATAAAATGTATAAAGAAAGAAAGAAAAAATGTATGTCGTGATAGCCGAGAGTGCAATGAACCTGTCTCAAATAAGGCCCCATAGGGCCATGGTTCAAATCCGGGCGTGTACCAATGAGTTTTTCTGACTTAAGTACACAATATCACTGACACCGTGCTTCGGAGGGCACGTTAAGCAGTCGGTCCTGGACGCTGTCAATAGATGGCGGTCGTTACAGTTCCCAACCCGCAGTGGAGCAGCGTGGTGGACTTACGCTCCAAGCCCCCCTTCCTCACCTTGGGGGAGGCCTAAGCCCCTGCAGTGGGATATAAATGGGCTGATGATGACGATGATAAAGATCAATTTTATTTCAAGGCTTCCGCTATTGAAATAAAATCACTCGGTGACATGATGTAAATGAACGAAGTGCATTGCTTTAATAAATATTAGATCTTTAAATATGTTGACTCATGGTGTGAGTATTAGCAATGTCTATTCAATGTTTGTTACTGTGCTAGCAACTACGATAAATTAATTTAATTTTTTGATAGCAACATATGGTAGCGATGCAGTACAGCTCGCACCAATCTTCTAGTTCTCCTGACCCTCTGACATACTTTTTCCTACTGCAACGTTATTCCCTTTGACTTTAAAGTGAACTAAGTATACATTTAGCTCAAACTTTGTGAAATTATTTTTGAAGCTCAACACTCTTTCAAATAAGATTACCTAACAGTTTCTGAAAACTAAGAATCATGTTTTATAACAAATCCAACTTTACAAGGATATCTGAATTTTAAGTAGGAACATTTTTAAGCACCATGCACAACAGAAAAGAAACAAAAATTATTTATGCATAGTTACCAACTGTGACTAAGACTTAGACTTATTACAGAATTTGTTCACCCATGTGAATGGGCTAGGACCTAAATTTGATATTTATCGTTTTTATATTTTTTTCTGAAAATGTACCTAGACCAGTCTACAAGTTCCTCTCGAAATGAAAAATAAATTAAGTCTGTAATTTTCTTTATACATTTTTTCCAAAATTAATTGATAAAATATTCCTGTGATGTCATTTGGACAGTGATTTGCATTATCTAAGACAATCATTGTTTTAAAAATATTTGTTGTACTCCAGCATTTTATTTCAAATTTATTTATTTATGAAACCTCCAATATTTTATTAATGTTAATTGCATATACGTCATATCTGTCGTTTTTCGTATGGAGATAGCGAAGTTCCCTGCCGCGCCCACCTAGAGACTCGGTAAGACATTTACAGCCCTTTCAGACGACACGGCAACGAGGGAAAACCGTGGTCGTAGCGCGGGCACGGAATCTGATGGCAATTCATTCATAAAGTTTGCTGTCAGACGAGACGGCCGCGCCTGCCCACGGGATTTCGCGTAAACAGCTAATGGGTGCCGGCCGTCCTTGCCAACGGAAACTGTCTCCGTGCGTAGTGAGACGAGTGGCGGTGGTTATGACCGACGACCGGTTCTGACGACACGGGAACGGGCTCGTGATTTATCATGGCGGCAAGATTCTTCTTGTTGCGCCATGACAAACCAGATGATATTAATTGAATTATTAATATCATCTGTAGAAGTTAGTTCAGGGTTGTGGGACAAAAGTCTAGATTAAATATGGTAGGTAAGTAATATTTCATTATACAGTTCCTATTAAACCTTACGGCGGCAAACCTTAACATTATACATGCACAAGTCGCGTTGCAGTAACCAGTTTTAGGTGTAGCGGGATGCAGTGGAGCGAGGGGCATATGACTGAACCTGTGTAAGCACGCTAAAGCGTTGTATTCCTATCCACCATAAAGTTTGAATGTAACTATACCTGCTAATAAATTTTTTTAGTACTTACCAATTAGATATTCTATATTTTTTTATGATATTTTTAATTTTGACTTTAATTTTATTAAAAGAATCTCATAATTTTAGTATTGACATAAAAAATTTCAGTTATCTTTGCATATAAATAAAATTGAAGTGTAAAATCGAAATTACTACACCGACACATGGGTAAAACTGTTCGTTATTCCGTACCTTCTGAACACAACTCACGGACGCGCCCGTCACGGTTTTTTCTCCGCCCCCGTGTCGTCTGAACGGGCTGTTACTGTACGAAATGGAGCGTTCCATTCAGCGGGGGTGTGAAACACGTTTGCGGATTTCATACTTACACATGAAAAGTTGCACCACTCAATGTTGTTTTTTATTTTTGGCCGATTTTTTCAACATTCCATTGCATAATTTGGCGTTTTCGTGATGAAATACTTGTTAATGGGCATTTGCCGACTAACGACCAGTGGTGGCATACACTACTAGCGGGGTGTTAAGCGGTCGCGCTGTCGATAGCGTGCTGTGGTTTATGGTCATTCTAGTGGGAAGCGGGGTGGGCGTGTTTCGCTACTTCTATGTTTTTTTGGAACATAGTGACTAATATACATTTTCAATGTTTAAATGTCTAGGATATTTTCTGTAATTTTATTTAGAAATTTCGACTATGCTAGTGCTTCCATAGAGCTTTGCCATTGTTTAATTCCGTCCTGGCTTCACCTGGACTGAATTTAAAAGTCAATGTTCAATTTCAAACACAACCCTATATGAATACTGAGTCACCTCCAGTCCTGGGGTGTATTTGATACCAACATAATTAATAATAATACATCTAGTCCCAAACTAAGCAACGCTTGTATTATGGGTACTACACAACTGATATAAATACTTAAATATTCTTTATAATTGCATTCATATTCCTGCATTCAACAATCCTGTTTCAATTACAGACCTGCACAGTGAAATATATTCACCAAAGACATAATGCATTAGAACCATTGTCACTCTATATTTGTTGTTTTGAATAATTCATGCGTCATAGGCGATAACATTCAACCACATTCAATGATAATAAGTTCACAAAGTTTTCATTTTGAATGTATTGGCAGATGGATGCAAACATGCAGAGGGATTTCATGGCTAATGGGGCTGACATCAAAAATATTTCCATCAAACAAGAGTTGAAAACAGAACCCACCATACTACAACAATATGTTCCACCCGAGCTAGACATCCATCATACTGAGGTATGTAATGCATGTAATCTACAATCTCTAAATTAGCAACTGTAAAATGAGTGTTTTAGTTGCAGGTTACTCCAATTAACAGGCCTTCAATGAAAGTGGATTTGGGGTGCAATGAGTTGCTCCGGCAGATGCTAAACAGCAGCCCTCTTCACTTGAGGGAACAGAAACCCAGTATTCAAACATCATATGAATATAATGCAAAATTTGGGCAGTCCAGCAGTTTAATTAAACACAAACCCATACATAATAGTGAGAAGCCGTTTAGTTGTGAAACATGTAATGCAAGATTTGCTCGCACCAGTAGCTTAATTCAACATAAACGTATACACACCGGTGAGAAACCATTTACTTGCGACATGTGTGATGCGAAATTTACACAGTCTAGTAATTTAATTCAACATAAACGTATGCACACCGGCGAGAAACCATTTAGTTGTGATGTGTGTAATGCAAAATTTTCTCAGTCTAGTAAATTAATTCGACATAAACGCGTACATACTGGCGAAAAACCGTATAGTTGTGACATATGTGAGGCGAAATTTACACAGTCTAGCAGTTTAACTCAACACAAACGCTTACACACTGGCGAAAAACCCTTTAGTTGTGAAACATGTGGTGCGAAATTTGCGTATTCTTGTAATTTAATTGAACATAAACGTATACATACTGGCGAAAAGCTATTTAGTTGTGGCATATGTAATGCAAAATTTACACAATCTACTAATTTAATTCAACACAAACGCATTCACACCGGTGAGAAACCATTTGCTTGTAACATGTGTGATGCAAGATTTGCAGATTTAAGTAATTTAATTCAACATAAACGCATACACACCGGTGAGAAACCATTTACCTGTGGTACGTGTAATGCAAAATTTGCTCGCTCTAGTCATTTAACTCAACATGAACGCATACACACCGGTGAGAAACCGTATAGCTGTGGCGTGTGTGACGCGAAATTTGCACACCCTAGTAATTTAAATAAACATAAACGTATACACACCGGTGAGAGACCATATACATGTGACATATGTGATGCAAAATTTGCACAGTCTAGTAAATTAAGTCGACATAAACGTATACATGCACAATAGTGAAGAACTATTTAAGTGATGCAAAACATTACAGTCAAGTAATTTAATTAAGATAACAAACATACTAGCGAGAAACAATTTACTTGTGGCAAATGGGGGCGACATTTGCATTGCATACCCTAGTCTTATAAATTGACATGAATGCACACAGACTGTTGAGAAAATGTTTCTTAAGAATACTAAGTTTACCAACTCTCATAATTTCATTCAACACAAACGCAGCATGCCGGTCAGAAACCACTTATGGAATATATGATGCAAGATTTGCATACAACCGTTTACTTACGAAATGTGTCGATTCTAATTTTATTTGAAATAAATGCATGTACCTTGTCGGGTCATAAGTTATGTCATACGTTTTTTATTCCCAATTTCAAGTACTGGCCACAAATATATATTTGTACTTGAATTTAAAATTCTTGAGTTAAAAAAGCAGGGCAATTTTATTTTTAAAAGGGTGTTAAATGACAACCTGAAACTACGGACGTATCGTTAAAAAAGCGGGACGTGTTTTCAATGCACGTCTGAATAATTGAAGGCTAGAGAGATCTCGGGTCTTTCCGTATACGAGAGGGGAAAATGGCGCCAAATTCTTTTTGTAGACAAAAATTTTTTATCATTATATTACACTAAACAGAATGAATGATAAAGTGTGCGTCCACAACAGTGAAAAAGCGAGCAAGCGTATTGCGACGGTCCAGCGTTTACTTCATCCTTCATTATTCATTGTTTGGGTTGGAATCAGGTATCCAGACCTGACCGAGGTATTTTTCTATGAAAAAGCTTTTGTCAAATAGTGTAGAACTTCTTTTTCAAACAATGTTTGAATATAGGCACTGGGTATTGCAAGAAGATTCAACGCAAGCTCATTAGGCAAACACATAAATTGGCTAATGGAATTGGCTTCATCAGGCACGAAGAATGCCCTCCTAATACAGACTTGAATCTGTTGGATTACAAAATATGGTGGTATTTAGAGGAAAAGGTCTGGGTTAAGCCCCATGGAAATTAGGGGTCTCTCAAACTGATTTAAGCAAAAGTTGCTATAGATATGAACATCGTTTATACTGCAATCGACGACTGGCGGCGCTGTTAAAAGCCTGTATTAAAAATTAAGAAGGGCATTTTGAATGAAGTTTTTTTTATATGATTACATTCTGCACTAAATAACCTATTTTATTTTTTTATATATATTTAGTTGGTAAACATCTAAATTACTAGAATTGATTTTCCAAAACAATTGTGCTGTAACTTATGACTCTACTGGGTATTGGTGAGAAAGTAGTTATTTGTGACATATGTGATGAATTATTAAAAGTAAACTTTGCAATTGAAACTACAAATGTTTACATATTGAGGGAACCGTGTTGGCGTGAAACGTAACATCTAGTTGAGTATTTAACCTTAAGCACAGATTTTTTTTGTAATTTTGTCATTTATCACAACTTAAGTTGTACAATATATGAAGCACAATGTATGCAGTTTAATAGTAGATCACTGATATTGAAAATAGTAGGGGTATAAACATGGAATTACCATTCTAGCTACTGGTTGTTTTCAATGAAAGTAAAATCCTGCATGGTGAAAATTTTAAATTTGGGACTTTTTCTAATGAAAGACACTTATAAATTCAAAACAATAATACAATTTCATAATTTCTATTTGAACGCAGTAGATATGGGTCGTAAGATCATGTTGTGTTTGGAAGAAACATGAATAATGAAAGCACATTGCGTTTTTGCTTTAGGCGCTTTCGCAGTAGAAATTTTTCAAAATGATCCAAGAGGTAAGCTAGCCACTAAATTAATAATGAAAAATTGCAAGCCATGGTGAAAGCTGATCCATATAAATGTATTGCAGAATTCGCAACATAGTATGAGGTTAGCATACCCACAACATTGATTCATTTGTGATTAATTGGTATAGTTAAAACAAATACCATATAAATGCAATGACCTGTATCAAAACGCATGCGCGCGAATAAATACTTTGTTCTCAGTAATTTCTGATTTCATTTTTTTTCTATATGAAACGGCAATTTTATATTTTAGCCTTTGATATCAAATTTCGCAAGATAATATAACTTGATATCAAAATCAAAAACTATCAATAAATAACTTTTACTATTAGTATTTATGATAGTATGTAAATCTATGGCTTCTTCCTTGTGGTCAAACTGGGTGGTCTAATTAATTTGTTCAATAGAAATTATTTTGTGTATAGTCAAACTATATGGGGTGACGAAAAATAGAGTAATTTAAAAATATAACATGATTTAATCAAAAATGAAGATGTATTTCTGTTAGTGACATATTTTTTTCAAAGCAACTAATTATATTACATTATACCTGTTGCTGGAAATTTAAATCTAAACCAATAAACACTATTACATTGTTTGTCAAGAAGAAAATGACAAATACACATTTTTTTCTGTAGTACAACTGGCATTTGATTATAAAGTCATCTCATTTGTTTGTTTCGACGCAAAGATGGTGGTACGCTATCATTTTCCGTCAGTTTTATCAATGTCGTGGTCGCCCATGCATTCATCATGCATTGTTCTTTATCTTCAATAGCTTCCCAGTTACAAACTTGACTCTCGTTAGATGGATTACATTTCTCCTTAGTCTGGAGGTATGAAGAGACAGGACTATCTATTTATTCCTTAAAGTGATGGTTCTAGTTGCGCCGTTTCCCTATTTTTGACGCTCCGCTGCTGGTGACTCATGATTCGAGTTATTGAGCTGTAATAAGCGTGATTAAATATATTCTAATTCGAGAGCTATCCTTTCAATATCAAAGTCTGAACCTCGTTTAAGTCGATATTTGTCGTATAATTGACGCCCCGTCTTTTACCAGTTCCGTGTTATTAACGTAGAGGCCGCCACCGACCTCAGGATGCACTCTCGGACTCCAGTGAATATGAATCAGTCAGACATACTAAAAGCTGGTCATACTGGTGTATGACATTTTACACATATGTCTTACTACTACTAATTTTCATTCTTTTTATAACTAATTATCACAATATATTTGTTTTAGAGTTCTAATTATAGATTTTATAGAGCCTGTGAGGGTGTGAGACATCCATGAACAAAATATGGTGTTCAAAATCAATGTATATATTTGTAGTGTCTAAAAGAGTTTGTGAAATTGGAAAATTTTGCGAATATTGAAGAGCTTACAGATCCAGTCGGTCCATCGAAGGTCCAATCCAATACTTGAGATCGTCGCTAATTAATAAACAAGTCTTGGGAGAGTATCAGTTGAGATCGATCATTCTCATCCACGACAACGTTTGTCATCTCCGAGAGTTTATATATGAGTGGATGTGACTTTTGCTGTTGTGAAATATGCATACTCGTATAGTATGCTCTACGATCAGACCAAGTTTATCCCCTGTACTAATTAGTGCGTGTCTCACTCGCACTTAGCCAGTTTTTATTGTTAGTTGCTTTTCTTAAGATTATATGTATTGAGCATATAAAACACATTTCTTGTATGGACACCCTCTTTGATTTTTTACTTTATTTTTATTTGTTTTTATAGCGGCCATAGTAATACTGTGAAAATTTTAAGTGTTCACCTATTACGGTTCAAAAGATACAGCCTTGTGATATACGAATGGACAAACAGCAGAGCCTTAGTATTGGCACCCTTTGGGTATGGAACCCTAAAAACGTGACATAATACGACAATTTATTTATTCATCACTGTACACAATAGCATAATAGGTATGACATGTAGAAAAGGAGTTCTTTATCTAATTAATTTGATCACAAGAAAGGAGCTTAATGTATTAATTTATAATTCACCTTACCCTGTTGTATAGTAAACACAAATGTATTCACCTTGATTATGTACCATTCCGTTGTGGAATATGTAATATACATGGTGTTCAGCTAATTATAATCCAAAGTTATAAAGCGTGTATAGCTTACTGAACAAAAAAAATTATGCATGTTTTTCTCGGTGAACGTTAGTTTGCGCCTTCTGCTCATTTGAAACTTTTTGTGTAATTCAGTAAGCTCTACATGCTCTATAAGTTTAGACTATGTTCACCCGAATACTTGGTAATTTGATTAAACAATGCAATGTTTTTAGACATATATGTTACTGCTGAAAAATCGGTATGTTGTGATATATTAGAACTGTATTTATAAAATTTTATATTTTACAATAAATATGGTAACTTATATTCTAGTAAGAAATCATTAATTTACCAATATTATATATTATTGTTTTAATTTAACATTGAGCGACTGTAAGCTTGATTGTCCTGTCTGCATGTGAGGCGAAAAGAAGGCATCTTCCATCTAGCAAAATTATATAATCAGGGCGTATTCTAACTTTTAGTTATATAGTGGTCGTGTAACGCTATTATTAATTCAGACAACTCATTTGATAGCATTTTGTTAGATTAAAAAGTTATGTAAGAAAATGATGCATGTTAACCTTTATAGGATTGCTACCTTACTAATTGATAATTCCCAGATTTTTTTAAGTCTGTTATATTTTTTTCGGAAGAATAGACAATTTTAAGAAACTGATTTGAAATTATTTTTTTAGATAAATATTTATATACATATATCATAGAGTAAATAAATTTCACAGCAGCGTTTGGTTTTAATAGAGTCATAAATGTCACTTCACAGTTTCAAAAATGTCAAACGCAATTTCGGGAGGGTGAAGACTGGGTGCGGGGATTTCGAAGGAGTGAAAACTGGCACGTGGGGACCCCGCGGCCTGAAACTCGCCATCTTGCAACAGCTGGCTAGAGTACGAGTGGTTAGACGGTAAACGCAGATAAGGGCTTCTAGTCAAGTAGTATTTTTATTAGATATATTGAAAAATTTTATAGCGTTACGTCATCAGATGGAATTATAAGTTGAGCCATTGCCATTGCTTATTTATAAAACAATGACACTATTACTATTGACGCTATTGACAGTTCTGAAACTGACATTGTTTTTATAAATACCTATGTAATGGCAATGGCTAAACTTATAATTCCTCCCGGTGACGTCACGTTATAAAAATTTTCAATATAATATTGAAGAGCCAAATAAATTAATAAATATAATATATCGACGTAAATACCGATCTAAAAAAAAATTTCGGATAAGTTTCTTTAAATTGCCTATTCTTTCGAAATAAAATATAACGAACCTAAGTTCGAAAAATTGGGAATGGTCAATTGACTTTAAAACGACTTCCATATGAATTGAAGTTGAATAATATGCGCCCTTTTCATACTCATTGACGATACTTGACCGAGTGGTGCCGTGGAGTAGTAGAAAAATGTCTGGTCGCCTTCATTTGAACCATAAAATGCATGCACGAACGAACAATTATTATTATATTATGTAAATCATTATTATCAAATAAATGTTCCTCTGTGAAATGTTAACCTGAGCGCACGTCATTTTTTTTTCAATTCTGGCTATTTTTTATTCCATATCACTAAGCTGGTATCAATGAACAATATAATATGTATTGGTATGTATACTGTGGTACACTAAATCTTAAAATTAGCACCTACCATATTTGCTAACCTTCCTAAAAATTTATTTATAATTAGTAATTTTCATAAATTACAATCATATTTTAGTAATATTTTAAATCACTTTTAGCTGTTAATTGAAAAAATTGTTGACACTTATATCTATGGTTGACACTCAAACGTGTTTGAATACATATATACCTTTTCTATACCTAATGAGCCTTATATGTAAAGATTTTTCTAATACATTTTAATATTGAAGTTTGGGCGCTTTATCGATATATGCCTTAACCTGTGGAATAGATACCACATTGTTGACCAGTTTCTTGATGTTGGGGTACTTTTTATCTAGATCTGGCATATGCATTAACATCTTGAGGTAGTCCAATAAGCCAGTCAATACAAAGTCAGCCCAGGTCAACTGAAAATATAAATGTAATGTATACGAAAAATACCTGGATAAAAAAAATATCGTCAGATCGGAGGTTAAAACGGCAATTTCTTTAGTATTTACCATCGATGTTTAAAGATGGGCCCATACCTTTAGTACCTTTGGAAACTGCAATGGACACAGTGCACGCCTCTTTTACACGAGGCTAAAACAGAACCAATTGGTTAAAAAAAATATTTAAATAAAAAAATACTGAATTGATACAATTTCTCAAGGCAACTTTTTTGGTTGGAAAGGCCCATCTTTAAACATCGATGGTTCCTGCCCATAATGACACTCATATATCGAATCGAGTCTAATAAAGTAAAATATCTAGGAAGCAGTAAAATATCATAGATAGGCCCTTTACATATAGAAACAGATTCTTCAAAAAGTTTGAACTTTAGTTTTAGGCTATCTGCGATATAGCAATTGGGTCTTATTTTAATACTTTTAGCGCGATTAAATTAACGGTTGTAAAGTCGTGATAGCCGTGTGGTGACGAGCCCGCCTCTTGTTAAGAAGGTCATAGTTCAAAACCCAGATACGATCATGTACCTACCAATGAGTTTTTTGTGACTTAAGTACCTACATAATTATCACGACTCCGCGCCTCGGAGAGCACGCTAAGCCGTCAGTCCCGGTTACTATCATCAGATGGCAGTCGTTTTAAAATCCACTAACCCGCACTGGAGCACCGTGGTGATTTAAGCATCCTCATCCCGAGTGGAAACCTAAGGCCATGCGGTGGAACACGATGGGCTGATATGTATATAAACAGTTTGGATAGCGCCATTGCTAATCAAACCATTCATATCTCCGTGCTAAAATCATTAAAAAAATAACCAGTCGCTATACCTATTGTAGATAGCCTCAATCTTCTGAAGCCAACTTACTACCAGCCTGATAATATCTATTATAACGTCTTAATTATTTTCGATAGAAAACTGTGACATCATTACAGTATTAGTTACTTTTACTGTTTCTCAGATTTATTACCTACGTAAAAATGATTTTTTAAAATATGCTGTATAATATTTTACCTTGCCTAAAGCAAGATGGCCATTATTTTCAGCAATGATGGCATCCAATTTCGTCAATAAAACCGGGAACAAGTTGGCGCCGTAATCTTTGTATTTTTTTTCTTTGATGGTTTCATCTTCTTCGTAATACGCCGATACCGCACCTGTTTCATTCAGCTTGTTAATTAATATGGCTTTTTAATGTTTTTTACCGAAAGTGGTTAAATGTATTATGGGACCACCTCAGTGTGTGTTTGGTCTATGAGTCGAATGACAAAAAATGCGCCTATTCCATTTATCCCTACCAGATCAGCCATACCAGCATGGAAGAATGGAATATTTTTCCACTTATCCATACTAGTAGAGATACTTTTCCACATATCCCTCCTATCGAAATGTAAGTATAACCAACTTGAAAATGTTTAAAGTGTTGTGTTATGATAAATAAGGAAACTGTATATAGGTAAGTTACTGGCTGATAGTATACATACTCATACGCACCTACTATTATTTATTTTTATTTACTTAATGGAATAGGTATGTCACTTATCAATATTCCTGTGATTTTATTTTACCAAGCGAAAATAAATAACCAAATAATAGTTGTATGTAAAATGTGTGATGAGCTAGTTTTTTTTAAAGAGGGGCCATGGAGTTGTACTGCTTAACGATGGCTATCAATATAATTCTTGAAAAAATACGCAAACGATAATGTGTATTGGAGGTGTGCTACTACAAAAACTACAAATTGTGTCGGATTCGTAACAATTTGTAGTTTTGCAGGAGAAAAACACAGAACAAACAATTTTGCCGAAGCTTGGCACTTCAACATTAATAACAAAAATAATAGAAAAAAAGTCTATCTATATGCATTATTAAAACCAAAAAAATTTATACAATGATTCTGTAGTAGAGAAAATACATGTCAATTTCAAATAATATAAAGCTGTCGAAAAAGCGAATACAAAAATATATACACCGGGAACTATTTTATTCAAAATGCGCAACTACAATTGCTAACAGAAAAAATTACTACTGGACATTTTCTAGATATGTTACGATAATTTAAGCGTGATTTTGCGGTATCAAGCCCAAAAATTTCTTCATCGATATTAATATGAGTTTTTTTTATTTGTCATCATAGTGGTAAGTAGAGACGATTTCATTTTTAGTTTCATAATATACAATTTTTTTAATGAATATGAATTTTTTATGATGGACATTTTTTAACCATAGTGTACATTAACTCGGTAGTAGATAAATGGATGTATGATTTCTATATATCCAAACTAGTATGGATAAATGGACATATAATTTCCATCTATCCGTACTAGTATGGATAAGTGGAAAAATATTCCATTCTTCCATACTGGTATGGCTGATCTGGTATGGATAAATGGAACAGGCGAAAAAAATGGTTTATTTCCAAACCCATCGTGTAGAATACAGTTGGAGACAAAAAACTTGAAGTGTCGATATACTTCGTTGAGTTTTCTGCTTAGATATTTGTTTTTGAGACTGTTAGGGGTATAAAGCATAATGGCATGAAGGGAGCAAGAAAGACGCAAAGATAAACTCGTAACAACTCATAGGTAAGTTCCATACTCTTCAACCGAATTCAAATAAATTTAGCTATCGGTTAACGTCTATTTTTATATTTTCTTGATAAATGTAATATTTCAATATTAGTCAACTACCATATTACAAAAATATTTGGATTCTTTGATGACTGTAATCCTATTTATATTACTCATAGGGTATCATACTGCAAACTTGAGTTTCACGAACGAGAGGATTAGTGTAGGGATACCACCAACTCCTTCGTTGATCGAACATAGATGGAATTGTTAACATGATATTTACTAACCGATCCTTAAATCGTTAATATAATCCACAATTTGATCAACGGCTAGCGCGTCTTCGAGCGTGTCACCGGCCAATCCAAACTTGTGGCCAAGGTAACGAGCGATAGCGAAACCCTTCGCGAACTTTCTTCCATCGATCTCCAACACTGGTAACTGGCCATAAGGAGTATCTGGAATATGAAAACAGCAATATTTAGTTTATCTATAGTTTAACAATTGTATTGACTTCATTGTTTAAGTATGTAAAACCAATATAATACCGGGACATCCCACACAGAGCCATGTAGTCCCAAAGTAAGCAAATATGCGTATGTTATGGGGGTAGACAACTTATATACATACTTAAATATTCTTTATAATTTTAATAACACTTTTACATCCAGACACGGAACAAATATAATAACAACGTATACATCACAACAACGTCTAATAGGCCACAAACTAAGCATTAGCTTGTGTTTTGAGTACCAAGCGAAGAAACCACATGTAACTACCAAGACCCGGTACCAGTATCAATATTCATCACATAAATACTGACCCGAGTTGAGATTCGAACCCGGGACCTCCAGCTTCGTCCGCTCGTTCGCTACCCACTAGGCTAAGCGGTCGTCGAATATATACATATACATACGTCGAATATATGCATGAATATAGACATATTTATGCACACAACGATTTGTCGCGGGCGGGAATCGAACCCACGAGCCTTGGCTTCGCAGTTAGAGGCTTTGACCACTCGGCCAATCGGTCAGTTAAGTTCATTCTTTCGTATTTCGCCGGTTTGTAAATTTTTATTATGCAATGAAAAGACAATATATTGTATAATTTAAATAAATGCTCTCGTGTTTCTGTCTCATGTGTTTCAACAAGCATGGTCCAATATGGGTCCAATAGCGCGGACGCAATCCCACTATTACGCATCATTTTGTGTAGGTACCAGTGGCGGTCACTCATAATAACACGATTCCTTTCGAGTTACCTTTTGAATTGACGTGATTCATAAACATTAATAATAAACTGATAATTCAAATCATTGCGCGCGGCGTGGTGCGGCGCTCTGTGTACGTAAACACGTGTGTGTGTAAACCGATGCAACGGTGTAATTACAATTATCACATTTAAAATCAGTTTCAATAATTCATAGTTAATATGAACTTTATTGCATATGTAATAAGGTACCTTTTACCTTTATAGGTAACTCCATTTGAAACAGGACGACGTTACGCGGCCAAATTAAGACGCCTTCATACACCGCTATCTTATTAAAGGCAGCACACTCCGTGATTTGAGAATATATATTTGGCTGTCGTATAGCACACAGCTGCTCATTCGTTACAAGTAACACGTCTTAAGCCTTGATTACACGCAGTGGTGGATAATATAGCATAAAGCATAATTTAAAACATGTTATTTAAACTTAACAGATTTAGCATATTACATTGGTTGACTCTTGGTGCTATTAAATAGCACGACGCGATCCCGCAGTCCCGCCTTACCAATAGGGCGATGCGATCAGTACAACAAAACACGTCCTATAACGAATGCGCTTGCGCGCCGACTGATTAGCAAGTTTAGCAATTTAGCATTAGCATGGGATTAGCGCAGCTGTCGGTCGACAGCATGTGACCGCCGCCTAACACAACGAACGATTCTCGCGCTAAGCATTCCCTCGTGTTATGCTAAAGCATAGCATATTAATAAACATGCTAAAATAAAATAGTTTATAGTCTGTAGCATGTTTTTAAAATATAGCAGATTTTTACACCACTGATTACACGTACCGAGTATATTGGCGAGACAGTACTCTCGGCCGAGTGCTCGGTACGTGTAAACATATCACCGAGTGCTCGGCCGAGCGCTCGGTCGAGACAGAGGGCGAGACAGTCACTCGACCCTAATCTTTTTACTAGACCGAGCGCCCACCCCCGCGCTTCCCCGCACTGACTCGCTCGCTCGCTCGGCATGTATAAACATGCACTCGGTCAGTGTGCACTCGCCACTCGGCACATTTAATTAATTTTTTTAAAGGTCCATGTTGTGAGCATGCTTCAAAAGTGAAATGACTCGCCTCCAAAAACTAAAATACGTGTAAACACTACTCGCACGTCGCTGCTGTCTCGGCCTAGTACAATTTCACTGTCTCTCTCGTTTACTCGGTACGTGTAATCAAGGCTTTAAACCGAGTTATTTTGGCTAATTTTCTTTGAAATATGTTCGTTCACTGATTGGTATTGAGTGAACCAGATATCAGTTATGTATTTAAGAACGAACTTAAACAATTCATAACGGCTACTGGACTGGTTGCTGGTTGACTAACGTTTACATGTGCAAATAATTGAAAATTTATTTTAATTAATGATTGCTGGTTGTTTAGTGATAAAGTGTGTGAGTTTTAGATAATTGACGTACATATTTTGAGTGGCGTTCGTAATATCTGTAAATAGTTATCTTATTTTTGCAAATAAACAAATTTTTTCTACGTAAGTACAACTTTTTTATTAAGTTAGATAGATAGGTACGTAAGTAGGTAGGTAAGTAGGTACGTAAATAACGAAATATGGCTCTTATAGCAATAGAATGTTGTTTAGTGGATTTTTTATTAAATCCTGCAACCGAATTTCCAAAATTATCTTTTAGTCAAAAACAAAGAATTTTAGAAATTGGGCGCGCTAAACCAAATTTACCGATAGATTATAAAAGGAAAGATGGTTTTACGAAGCATTTTCATTTATCAATGTACGATAAATACAATTGGCTTACCGGAAGTTGCAAGTTAAATAAACTGTATTGTTTTCCATGTTTATTATTTTCTAATTCATGCAGTGTTTGGAGTAAAACGGGGTTTACGGATATAAATAATCTTGCCAATTCCACAAAAAACATATTCATACTGAAAAACATATCCGCAGTTGTCTTAACTTGCACGAATTTGGTACGATAAGAATTGAAACTTCGCTTGTAAATTCATTTTCTGTACATAACCAAAAAGTAAAACGAAATCGCGAAATTATGAAAAGATTAATCGATACCGTTGTGCTTTTAGGTAAACAAGAATTATCCTTCCGTGGTAATGACGAAAAACAGTATTCAGACAATCGTGGTAATTATGTAGAAACATTATTGTTTTTAAAAAGTTATGATTCTATTTTAGAGACCCATTTTGATATATGTTCAGAAAGTCGTAACGGAATTTTTTCGGGCTTATCAAATCATATTCAAAATGATCTAATAGAAAGCGTCGCGGCCGTTATAAAACATGAAATAAAACGTGAAATTTCTAAAACCGATTTTATTTCAATAATGATCGACGAAACTCCAGATATTAGTCACCGCCAACAAGTTACAGTTGTTTTCAGGTATTTAACTGAAACTGGTGTAGAGGAACGATTTGTAGGGTTTCAGGATGTCAGTAGAAGTAGGGACGCGGAAATTTTAAGCAAAGTTGTTTTAGATCATACAGAAGAATATAACTGTATGCAAAAATTGATAGGTCAAACGTACGATGGCGCGTCGGTAATGACTGGTTCCGTAACTGGTGTTAAAACTAGAGTCCAAGAAAAATGCCCTATGGCAATCTTTGTTCCATGTTATGCTCACATTCTAAATCTTGTTTTATCGCGGTCAACTGAAAATATTCCGGAATGTAAAACTTTTTTCGGGGCCTTAAATAATTTGATTCGATTTTTTAATAAATCTACCAAAAGATCGTATCTTTTAAAGTGCATCGCGGAACGCCGTTTGCCTGGAGTAGCAGAAACTCGTTGGCAATATAATTCGCGTATTGTTAACGTAATTTTAAATTGCAAACCGGATATAATTAAAACTCTAGACACGATATTAGAAAATCCACAAGACTGGGATAAAGACAGTTTATTTCTCGCGGAAAATATTTTAACAAAATTGACCGAATTCGAATTTTGTTTTTTGTTGAATATTTTTTCAGAAATATTTGGACGATCAGATATTTTGTTTGCGCTCATTCAAAATAAGTAGATATTGAAATTGCTATTAAGGAAATCAAATCATTTCGGTCATGGTTATGCAATGAAATGTTAAATAAATTTGATTCGATTTACGATGAGCTGTCAAAATCCTTAGAACCGCCGCGTAAACGTCGCCGTCAAACACAAGGTATCGATACTAAAACCGCTTTTAAAAGACTTTTTCGTGAAATAATCGATAATATTAATATGCAAATTAATGACCGATATAATTCATTCGACCAATTAGAATTTTTGGATTTAGTAAACAAATCAAAATACGATAGTTACGGTACATTTCCCGATAGTAAAATCAATCTTTTAAATCGACAATTCCCTAAATTGTTTGATTACAACGCTTTAAAAAATGAGCTAAAAGTCATATATTCATCGCAATCGTTACGTCAATTAGATGTCTATGAATTATTGTTTCATCTTAAACAGCCAACTTTAAAAGATGCTTTCCAACAAACATTACAATTGTGTAAATTAATTGTGACACTGCCGTTCAGTGTTGCGTCCGCAGAACGATCTTTTTCGGCATTAAAACGCATACATACCTATTGTAGAAATACTCAGAGCGAACAAAGGTTGTCCAATTTGGCTTTAATATCTATTGAAAAACACTTGTTATTAAAACTAAAAGGTAAGGAAAATTTTTATGACAATGTATTATCACATTTTGTTCAAAAAGATAGAAGAATAGCTTTAGAATATAAATAGGCGAAAGAGATAGAGAGTAGGTTAAAAAATGTCTCTAATAGGTATGTCAAACAAAATATATACGTTTCTTCAACTAAAACACTACAAAATTTGTTGAGCATATTCCAATAGTCGCCCATGCTGCTATATTTACTATACATTACAATGTATAGTCAAAAAAGGCTTTTTTCAAAGCCGCAACTCAATCAATTGTTTCTAATGACGCTCTACGTCTTTTCTGGACCAAAGACAACCATGTCTTCGAAGAAGATGAGCTATAGGAGGCAAAGAATCATTTTCATCACGGTAAGAAATTATATTTTAAGTGTTAAATATCTTCAAATGCTATAAAACATCCCAATATGAACAACGGGTGTATGTATAATGGCCTAGATTAACGCGGCCGGCTTCCCTTGGTACAGAGGTCACCGCACGTCACTGGTAGGTACCTACTGTAATTTTGGTGTAGTTCCCAACTTGCAAAAACTTGCATTATAAAGGTTAATTAGAGTGGCGCAATTGCAGTTTGGCCGCATTTAAAAAGCACCAGACGCGTTAATTTAAATTTTTGTTAATGCGCCGTTTAGTACCACCTAAGTGCCATTAATCATCAGTACCAGTAGCTATGAAAATGAGGAGGCCTATGCAAGGTACTGTCGCTTACAGTTTTTTATCTGCGAGACAATTTTACATGGGTCGACATAGCGAGTTGAAACTTGAATTGCCCCACTTAGTTGATCAAAGATAAATAATTAAGGTAATTATGCCCCACTGCTAGGGTTTGGGCTTCCCATAGGGACGAGGGTGCTTGGAACTAATAATACATTTGACAATTATTGTCAAACGCAATTTTGCGGGGGTGAAGGCCGGTGCGCGGGCACTTCGCGGACTGAAACTCGCCATCTAGCTGCTAGAGTAGGAGTCTAGTCAATTCGTACTTTTATAAAATCATCACATGTTATTTTAAATGTGACACACTGTAAATGTCACTAAAATATAATTATGTATGGCATTTTAATGGGAAATCTTAAATATGTTGTCTATTGAACTCATTAGCAATTAAGCAACACATTTGATACCTACGTATTTTCTCTTCACGAATATTTTCGTATTCAGTGATACGTTTCAAAGATATAAGGAGGGAATGCTCTATTTTTGCATATTTTCTTTTATACCTTTTCAATTAAGTATGCATTTTAAAATTATAAAACAAATTATATATTTGTCATTTGTATCTCCAAAAATAAGCCTTTTCGTTATATATGTCACGTAATGCACTTGAGAAAACTTTTTCTAAATGTAATTTGTGCTCCAAAATCTTGTTTATTTACACTATAGCTACGTCCGTGATTGGCCTATTTAAGTATATTTACCAAATTGCAACTTTTGTCGTCAAGTGCACCTAATCGGAGAAAATAGGCTATGACAGACGTACAGACAGACACGGAAGTGATCTTAAAAGGGTTCCGTTTTTTCATTAGATGTATCTACGGAAGTCTAAAAAAATGCTCATGAACTCGACGCTGCAGCGGTTGCGCAATTGGCTCGCAACCGCCCTTATCGAATTTGAAATACACTCACGAGGCCTGTAGGCGGGCCATTCTTCACTTTGTACGCGAATATCTTCGAATTCCTGTTTTCCATAAGCGAACAGCATGCGAGGAGCTTCACCCAAAGCTTTTATGTTGAAGTAGCGGTACACGTATCTAGGCATGATGATAAAGCTGAAAGTAAGAATTTGTGCTATTATTGTTTGGGCGTGAGATATGTATGTTGAGTAACCTCACACGTGTTTGCCATAAGGGATAGGTCTCCACTTTGTACCAAACTGACCAAACACAAGTGTACTGAAATGCTGATCTCTCGAATCAGGCCAAAGTGTACCTAGGTATAACGAAGCGCGTTTTTTACGGAGTACTTTAAAAATACAGAAAATCATAAGCTATGAAATAGATATATGAGACTAAAAAATTATTCAGGGAAGGAAGTTATCAATTGAACATATTTATTTTGTTATTCGCTATTACGTAAAAAAACTAAAAGAAACTAGTTAGTATATAAACGGTAGGAAGTGTTTCATTTTCAGCAAAGTAGGAAAACCTCTCGCAAAGGTCACTTAGTACCAGACGTGCCACATTTCATCCCTCTGCTGCTGAGGGCTAGATGTGACAGCGGGTGGCGAGCCTTGGTGACAAGCCTAGACTGAAATTTAGTCTAGGCTCCTTCATCCCCGTGATCGTGTTTGAGATTTATTATCGAGTTTTACATTCTCTAGGGAACTTGAAAGGGCCGGATTGAAAAGATATTGTCTCGAAAAGGAGTAACGGCTTTGACAGACAGTAAGTAGCTCGAAGAATCCGCTCGCGCATCCGCTTGCCCTGTATAAAGTCGGACAGACGCACACCACTTGGGATCAAGCAAGATACGAGCGACGCATAGACGCTTGGTATCAAAGAAATTCGGAATTGTAATGCTTTAAACAAATCAAACTAATTTTTAAGTAGCTGGTACTTGTATATTTCCATCGTATTTTTTATTCTTTTTTGATTAAGCACAGAGCTTTCCTCCTCTAGTTTTGCAAGCACTACCATTTTGGAGCAGAGCGGAAAATCGAAGGACATCGTAAAAATTGTGCGCAGAGTGATAAAACTATGATTTTTTTACCATGCCTAAGTCGTACTACAATGATCATTTTAAGATGTGGAACCCAGCTGGATTCGATCTCAACGATATTTTAGAGGTGACATTTGATATCCCGGACCTTTATTCGGTTGTAATATAATAGGTAAAAGAGCCAATAAATGAGGAGGAGGAATCTGACATAATTGTAACATGTCCACACATAATCCCCTTTCCGATGACACCTTATTATTCAAAATCGATTCTAGCATTTACACGAGTGATTGCTAAAAGAATACGATTTGTGTCTAATAATGTATTTTTTAACTGTACCTACATACAATAAGTAAGTTTATTTCTTATTCTTATTATTCTCATTCTATTAAGGTTTCTTTCTAATGCTCAATGCGCAACTCGTCTTGTTTCAAAAGTGCAAAAACTTTAAAAATATTTTATTGCACTTTCGTTCGCAGCATTATAGAGTATGCTTCACAGATCTGGAGTTCTCGATATTTTAATTACATTTCTCGTAACGAAAACGTACAAAAGAAGTTTATCAAATTTTTATGTCGTAAGCTAGCTATCCCCTATAATACCTACTGAACTTTACCTCCAGTTATGTAAACATCATCTGCTGCCACTGCAAGGGCGACGTGATATTGCAGACATTGTCTTTTTACAGAAAATAGTCTTGGGTTTAATCGATTGATCTCTTAGCTAATGTAAAGTTAAATGTTCCCTCTAGATCCCTTAGACTTTCCCCAACTTTGTTGACACCTATCGCATCGAGTAATTATAGTCAGAATACATATCTGTGGCGAGCTTGCAATAATTTTAATAACATCTCCAAAACAGTGGATATTGATATATTTGATGGCAGGGTGGGTTGGACGCGGCGTGAATTGTCACGAGATTTCTTCGAATAAGTTTTTCTTGTTATTTATGTATGTATGTGTAATTTCTTTATCAGTTAAACTATAACTTTATAAACTAAGTGACCACGAACGTGTTTAAAATTTGTTCACTCCATCGATCTACTAATTTAATTCTATTTGTGAGGATCTGTAATTGGCTTTTTGTTTTTTATTTGTAAGTCTAGTATATAATAGTTTGCTGTTGATCTTCTTACAAAAATAAATAAAATAATGTTTTTACTATCTTGAAAATATTACATTTGAAAAATATTTAGTCGAGTAGGCACGCTATCATACGTATAAAGGAAGCGCTGCTCGCTATGCAACGCGGGAAGCTAGGTAGGTAGTTTATAGGCTGCGCAATTTATTGTACTTACCAAAATATCGCCGCTGGTTATGGATATAGCTAAATCACTACGTGTAGATCAATTGTCACGATAGCTAGTGAAGGGCCGAATTTCCATATATACAAAAACAAAGAAAGTTTATCAAAACCGCTGGTTTCCGCTTCCTACATTGTGAACTCAATATTTAGTCGTATCAACTAGGTCTGGGTTCTTGTAGAAACCAAGATGGTTGCTTTATATGAAGCTGAGTGTAGGTAGGTACATAACTACCTACCTACATGAAGACACTCTTATTATTTTTCTTTACATCTAATTGACGTTTTATCATCTACACATTTTAAGAAATGGATTACGTTAAATAGTCAAAGTAAAATATATGTGTGAATACTTACAGATGATTTACAGAAATAAATACAAGTTTTCACTAACTTTACCAATGGAGCGTGACTTATGACACGGGCGAGTCGGTGAACTAAATCTAGTGAAATATGTTACCAACAGACTTCGATAAATACGCTGAAATGTTTTTATAAAAGTTACAATGCTTTGATATTATTGAAACATGACCGAATTGTTTTATACAAGATATAAAACGATAAGGAATTACGATATGATAAGAAATGTGTAATATAGTGAGAGATTTAATCACCGCACAGGCGGCGATAGCAGGGGTTTCAACAGTTTCCATTCATGTGGCATGTCAGGCGATGTATCTAACCTACTTACCTAAAAGAGCTGATGATGAAGTAGGCATGGTTATGAAGTATGAAAGTGAACTAACTCCTCCGAAGTTAGCAGTACACGCAGTGATAATGAATGTTGAATGGTTGTGTGACTCTTGGGTAGGTAGGACTAGCCTCATAAATAGAGCGGTATACGACCACAAAGCATTAGAGTTGGTATGTAAGCGTATGTATATGTCCCCTTCAGGTATGCAGTATAACGTATATATAAAGACATATGTCATAACATAAACTCTAAAATGCGGTATTAAATTATACCAAATATGTAAGGAAAAGGGATGAACGACTTAACCGCTTTCTATGCTGAGATCCGAGATAAAACTTTTTACGTCCGCGTAGTTATTTTACCTATTTTCGTTATTATTTTCGCTAGGTACACGTGCCTCCGAACAAATACCGTCACATGACAACTCTAGCCTACTCAATTCACTGTGGGTGCGACCACACCGAGCGCCATAATTATCAGAAACTTGTGGTAGGGACCTATTAGTGCCTATTAGGTACCTACCTGCCTAATATCGTCGTCGTTCTATTCCCGTTGTGCGCGTCCACTAATATTAATTTCTTATAAATTTAACTTTCTGGATGGCAACAACGTTAGTGGACAGTCGGCATTATAAAAAATCCACAAATGTGATGAACGAATAAAACAGAAATACACACAAAACGTATACAACCAATATAGATAACCACGTAGGTATAGCGCAATCGTATAATATAATCTTGGACGGATGCATGTTTTATCGGATTTTCAGTAGGATACCTACGTATCTATGTACCTACCTAATTATTTCCCTTTACAGTATTACAGTAGATTTTTTGGGAGTTCGCTGTAACATCTAGAATTCAATCAATCGTAGCTCGGTGAACGACCTTTATACGGGCTGGTTGTTGTGCTGCTGGTGCCCTTTTATACCATATTTGTAAACTAGCTTTCCGCCCGCGGTTTCGCCCACGTGAACTACACAGTTGTACCGGCACAGCTAAATGGATGCAACGCTCCAGAATATTGTCCAGGATTTTCTAGAAAATTCTGCAACATAACCACTTAAGAAATCTCTATAGGTATCTAATTTCATCAAAATCCATTTAATCATTTTAGCATATAGAATAGCTATCCCACAAGTCGGTCCCGAAATCGATCAGCTGTTTTCGAGATAAACCGGAATAGACAGACACTACAATTACCTACCTATATTAATATAGATAAAAAATTGCTTTTCACTCCTGACAATGCCCTCTTTATGTTTGCAAAATTTTAGTAAAATCGGATCAGCCTTTTCGGCGATTAGGCCGATCAAACAGACAAACACACAGACAAAAACCAACTTACGTCACTCCTGATAACCATGTTTTTATGTTTGCAAAGATTCATAGAAATTGTTTAGTTGTTTTGGAGATTAGCCTGAAGAGGATTATGTATAGACATTAAACAAATCAGGCGTTTTATTTATGATGAAGATTTCTCATTTCAGACATTTTACTAGTATTATGATTTTTAACATCAGACGTTTTACTAGTAGGACGTCTTGCTTTTGCGTCATTAATCCCACAAAGACATTTTACTAGATTATCCTTCTGATACGGAGCGGCTCGAACCCGGGTGCCATCAACAGATGGCAGTCATAAAAATCCACCAACCCGCACTGGAGCATCGTGGTGGATTAAGCTCCAAGCCCCCTCACCCTGAGGGGAGGCCAAAGCCCCTGCAGTGGGGCATAATGGGCCGGTTGAAAAGAAATGGAATGACAGTAAGTTACAGGAGTAAAACAATGTTTAGAGGTACCTACCCAGCACATCTATCTTGAATGCAAGCAATGAGAATCTAGAAGACACGACCTAATAATTTTGATGTAAAAAATCTATACGGACTGATTTTTTTCATCACCCACAATATTATCATCATTACTGAAAATAATAAAGTATGTTTTGTCTTTTGATATCATTGAGTACTAAAATATTGAAAGATGAACCCACAAAGAGATCGTTTAAGCAGTTGCAGTCGATTTTTATTTTATTATATTCTTTAGAACACGATACCGCACCGTAACTATAAAAACGCGAGTAAAAATACGTATTTTGGCGTTTTATGTATTTTTCAGACCATTAAGTCATTATTATCCATGTCTCTCTTTCGCTCTTATGTAGTCGTTTTCGGAGTGAAAAAAAATACATGATAATAACGCAACCTTCTGTAAGCTCCGGTCTTTGGTCGTTACAAAGTATGATATTCACTTTAATAATTTTGTTTATCCAAATTATATTGTTTATACAGGATGAGGTTTTAATGACCAGCCAAATTTCAATATAATGACCTTTGATGAAAATCCGTTGGCCGTCTTGTTCCTTTTTAGTATCGTTCAATAGGAAAATATTCAGTTAAGACTAGGTAAACCTTTCCCAAAACTACCAATATACTAGTCACCCTTCACGAGAGCACCAGTGCACGTGCACGCGCTCCGCCCACATGCGCCATGCCCCGCCCTTTCGCTCTATGTATGTAGAAAGTACCCAAATTTAGTTAAAAAATATTTAGGATATAATTATTGATTATGAATATTTGATTTATATTTTTATTTACATAATGAGGTCTATTGGTGATGCCTAACATCTAGTAAAATTTTGGGTGGTTACTAAAATCTCTTCCTGTATAAATCGTGAGTGCAAAAATAAATGCAATAATTTTTTCACTAGAATACATAACCCACGATTTCTTTTTATAGTTCTGGGTGTGGACTTGAAAAAAATAATGACAACAGGCATCACATTAAAACACATCATATTTTAAAAACTAATATATTTGGTTGCATTTCATATAAAATTTTCATTTTTAGAAACAATTAGTTCCAAAAGGAGAGACAAAAAATCAACGTCCTAGGGCTACTGTTGTTTCTACCTCCATATTTATCATATAAACAATTATGACTATTATTCACTTTATTATAATAAAAATTTAAATGCACTTTTCGGCACCATAACAAAAAGTTACATTCTAACATTAAGTAATTAATTACACAAAATAATAATATCAAAAATATTTTAAAAACATTTTGTATCACAAATTTGATTTCTTAAAGCTAGTAAGTAAGAAAAACATACTTCTGTTTTCAACAACGTTCCTATGCAACTGTAACTTTCACAGAAGTTTTCGATGTTATATTTTCTACCATTGCTGTAATATTGGGGAATTTCGATGCTACATCAACACCCAGTACATTCTTGATGCGGTCCCACATACCAACAATAAGAAAGTCCGCCCAGGTCATCTGTGAAGATAAACACAATTTAATGTGCCTAATGATTATTCATGCACTGTAAGGCCTAAACACACTGACAGGCTTATGAAAAATGCAACAAGCAACCAACTGGCTGGTAGACAGAAACAGATTTTCAAATATTATGAGAAAAATGGAAGAAAACAACCGGGAGTGAAGAGCTGACGATCGAGATAAGAGCACTATCCCCTGTGCTCAGGTATAACCAATATATGAATACAACGTTGTCTAAATACGCTCCCAGTTATAAAAGCCTTTACTATTGTTATGACATGTTGATTATCAACTTTGGCGTTTATGAATTTTTTGTACTAATATCTATTAAGTAGGTAAACAAAATAGTGTACAAAACTAAAGTGTATTGCACACCCATTAATGTCAGCACTATTAAAGATAATGGCGGAATCTGTAAACCAAGTGACGCTAATCAAGTGTCACTAACGGTAAAGTAGAGGAGAGAGGGGTCTGAACAAATTTCACGTGACATTTCGCGATTTACGTAATTAAGTTCTTTGTTTTGTATAAATAGAAATGACCATGTCTTGATCCTGAATCCAATTCTGTAAAAATATAATTTTTGCGTCACAATTTAGCCAAATTTGTGGACTCCCTCTTTCACATACGCGTTCTGGTTCAATTGGGATTTGTTTGGCCACCCAGTAGTGAAATGCGATAGGTACAGAAGACTTTCAAGTCGAAATTGCAACTGCTAAAGCGACTAAATAAAAAACGCACGATGCATTATGCATTAGTCTCGTTTTCTCTAAACTCATCATTGATGTCACGAGCTGTTATTAAAAAACAATTATCTGTTTTATTGATTTTGAATTTAGAACACAGTGGATTTTATTTGAAAAAAGTCCATTCATGCAAAGTGGCCAGTAGCTAAAACGGCAATTTCATACTCAAACCCCTATTCCGTTGACCTTGGCTGTCATCGGATTTATCGTCGGACGTATCGTCTCAATCACCAAACGTCCAATGCTGGACACAGGCCTTCTTAATGGACCTCCACAACGAACGGTCTTGAGCCACCTGTATCTTTTTTTTCCAGATCGTAAATCTTCCTAGTGGGAGCCGTCCCCCGCTACGACCATCTGGTTCGTGGTCGCCATTCGGAAACATTTTCTTTCCCAGTGGTGATCAGTTCTGCAAGCGATATCGCCTACCTATTGCTATTTTTGTTTGTTACTTTTGAGAGCTACGCGGTCATTCTTGTTCTGCAGATTTCTTCTTTAGGAAATCTAAAATGGCTTTAGATATTCCTTACATGTTTCAAGCGTAAACGCATATAGTGTTTAATGTGTGATTTGCTCTATTCTTGAGTTTGGGGACTCACTTTAACGGTACTCTGTGTATATTCGTAACTATGTACACCTAAACATCCAAGCAGCATACGCACATGCGGTGATTTTAACGACCGAAATAATGTTTATTGTTATTCAACTTTGCCTTGTATTCAATTATAATAGGTATGAAAAAAACCTAATAAGGTGAATTTGACCCACTTTGCGGTGAGCCAAAATTTTGCATATCGACGAATTTGGGACAATACGTTTTAGCCCGGAATAGCAAGCGCCCAATTTGGGACGATTTTTAATACATTTTATGGGTGCTTGTGCTTCAAGCATTTTCAAATGCCAATGTCATTGTAGATGTTACAGTTACAGAGTGGATTCAATAGAAGGTATACTAAAATACTTGCCATATTAAAGAAAAAAAAAATAAAAAATATAATAGTTATTTTAGGAGGACCGTCGACATTTTTTTGAGCGAATTTTTGCGATATCTTTTTTTATTTTCTTTAAAAAAAATGTATGGAATCTTTATATTTTATGTTTTTAATAAAATAAAATATACTTGCTGATAATGTATCTTTCTATGAGTGTTTTATTTTTTAATCGGTAAAGTCGTTTTTAAGTTTATGCATAACAAAAAAAAAATCAAATCATTCTTCTTTTCAATATTAGTATAGACTACTAGTTGAGTAGTATATTTATATTTTTTTATTTGTATATCATAGAACTTATAGCTATACCATAAAAGTAGGTAGGTAATAAATACTGCAGGCTACACCGACGCATTGATAGTACGTAGTAGATTAGGGCATCAAGGTTAGGTGACGTGCGTTTTTTATTACTTATTACCTACTCTTATAGCTATACGTTACTTTGTTCAATGCAAAATGTCCTCTGTTCGCCGCTATAACTGCATCAAATTTGGCGAGGTATTCCAAGGCTTCTGCCTCACTCACGTTCGAAACTTTGTCATCGGATCCATTGTCGCGCTCTATGCTCATCAATACTGCAATAAAATAAACACGTGATTATAACATAGCGGAACAATAAGTTGAATAAATAAGAAAACTTATTTATTGTTTCTCAACGGCACACACCATAAAATCGCATTCTAATTTAAAAAATCCCAAACTATAAATGAAATTTTTTCGGATTGTTTTATTTTACTTGTGCAATAAGATCTTGCTGAATTTCATGATTCTAGGTCAATGGGAATGGGAAGTACCGTATTTTTGACTGCGTTGACTTAGAAGGTTGTTATTTTTACAGCTTTAAGATACCGTAGACTTAAGTAGTAGTAGTAATACAATAATAATTATACTTGGAACATTGCACAAAGTGCCATCTGTCCCAAATTAAACAAATATTATGTTCGCATTATGGGTTACTAGACCACTGATAAACATATGTACTTAGATATTTTTATAATATATGGCATACACATATTGATACTTTGATACACAGACACAGAACAAAATAGACATGTTCATGCACACCAATATTTATTCCTGTCGGGATTCGAACCCGTGAACTTTGGTTCTGCAGTTAGGGTCTTTAAACACTCGGACAATCGGTCAATCTGTTAAGTATTTGATATTAATTTCAACTTGATACCTCCACACGTTGCTGAGAAAAAGGATCTTGACAGAAAGACAAACGGACGCCGGACGGCGAAGTGATCCTATAAGGTTTCCTTTTTTCCTTTTGAGGTATGTAATCCTAGAATAGGCGAGTTCATTAAGGTTGTACTACATACTATTACCTACCACTCCATGTGATGCCGTTTTAAAGCCTCCTGCTCGAATTTCAATCAGTAGGTAGGTACTCTCCATACTGTTAGTTGCCTATCCATTTGGTAAACTAACTCATGCACGCCCACATTACGAACTCAACACTCAATAAGTGACCTAATGGGCAGTTGTGTATAGAAACTATAATAAGTAAATACTGTCGCGGCGACGGCGACTGACCATAGACTGACTGGCTGTTTTTAAACATGACAAAAAAGAACTTAACTTTGACAATAATCAGACAGACGATTTTTTCCATAAGGCACAACGTTAATAAATGTATCTAAAGATACATTTTCTTTGTTCATTGACGACGGAACAAATACTAATAATATAGTTTATGACACCAAAATATTTTCCGTCGTCGTATCACTTTAGTAAACATCTAGTACGATTTTCAGAAATGGAGTCTTGCCACTTGTTGGAGAGAGTTCAGAGATGGGCGACCAAACTATCACGAGCTTTAAAAAATATTGGCTATGAGAAACGACTGGAAATCCTTGAGGCAACCACATTGCATCAGAGACGTAAACGAGGTGATCTCATTGAGACTCACAAAATACAAAATTAAATTATTACAATGGGCTGCTGCTAAAGTAAAAATCACTAAACAGAAATACACGAACTTGCGTGGGCATTATACAAAGCTGCGACGAGAGCTCGCTACGTCTAACCCCTTTCAACACTATTTAGTGGTTGGAGGTACGGGTTGCCTACACAAGTCGTGAATGCTAACACCTTGAACTAATTCAAAAGCCACCTGGATAAGTACCTATTTGAGCAGCTAGTGACGAGGGAGTACTATAAGCGTGTCAGTGGAAACTGTTAGCGTATCAATAATTATCACTTTTAGTTTATTACTTAAAAATATCGCTTTTCATTATGTCAATTGGCAACTACATAATATAGATGAGTGCATTGTTTAACATTCAGTGATTATGTAAGGACAAGTGTCAGGAATAATAATTGTTCTGGAATTCAATGAATAGATGATATATATTATTTAAAAATTTGAATTTTGCATACTCACAATTTCTAAACTCATTAAAAACTTCAACAATTTGGTCTATTTCAAGATCTTCAAAAGGATCTGCACCGGATAACCCATAGCATTTTCCTAGGCATCTTAAAATTGATGTACCATGAATGCTGAGACAGTTATCAATATTTACTGCTTCTAGACCTGAAAGTGAAAGGAAACATTTTACTTTTGTCCCTGTAAATATATATTACATATCACCATCCACCAAGCATTTATTGTGTTCAGTGCTAGAGTGTAGCTCTTTCTGAACATAAACCTAAGAAGTTTGCACCATAAGCCAACCATGCTGGCCCGGTGCAGATTGGGGGCCGTTAACTTCCATCATCACAGAAGCGACGGTGTCAACAAACCTTGAGAAATTTGACTTAAGTTTTTATGAATTAAAAACTAATTTGCAAATACGCCTATGATGGAAATAGTACCCACGACTTTTATTTCAAAGGCGGGCTCCTTAGCTACACAGGCACCATAGCTTGTCCCTTAAATTTAGAAATATGTTATACTAAGACCACAGGACTAAGACTATATAGTGGAGGTCTAGGTGGGAGGCCAGTAGACAACCGGCGGCGGAAAAAGATTGACATTTAGCACTTCTATTGCTAAGGTGCATTACAAATTTTTAGTATAAACATAAACTGAGATAAATAGTCTATGATTGATTATGATTAATTACATTAACTCTGTACTTGAAATCACTTTATCGTTGCATACCAAAATTAGTACAACAGAATATATCACTTTACTGTCCAGAATATATTATGAACAGCATATCAAATTATAGTTTTAAAGGAAAAACACAAAAAATACTTTGTGTTAAAAAGACTTAATAAACATTTCATAAGTATTTCATCTATAATACATTAATAATAAATAAATTTTTGCAAGGTTATTGGAGATAGTTAAATCGCCTGAAATTATACGATAACAAATAATACTTAGAGATAACATTTATAGCCTAAATGTGCTAAGTGCATTCAATGTTGTAATAATATGTGGCAATATGTGGCAATAAGCCAATATTGTTTTATGATTTCGAGTGTTTTTTACCTTTATCAGTAGTTTCATTCTGCATATTTAATATTTTAACATCTGCTGCCTCTTTACCCAGAAATGCTAAAATCTGTTTGATACTCATATCCAGTCCTTCATAATGAATTGGACTGAAACAAAAATATAAATAGATTTAGCCATAGAGTAAGAAAACTGATGACAGCGTATGCAATAGTAGAGAATACAAAGTCATTTTTAAAGTGTGGAATGAAAGTAAACCAAAATGGCGAGTGTGAGGGCGGACGTGCGGGTATCTACGGAAGGTATTAATCTTAGAGTCGTCAGCTGTTTTATCTAGCTATGTGGTTTTCACAAAGGTATGTATGTTTAGGGTTCCCTACCTCAAAAGGAAAAAGTAACCCTTATAGACCCACTTTTTGTTCATCTGTCTGACTACCCAGTTTTTCTTAGAAACACATAAAAGTATCAAGTTGAAATTGATATCAAACACTTAGGTCTACGTTGCCTTAAAGCTGTAAAAAATCAAGCTTCTAAGTCAACTCAACCAAAATGTACAGCCATTTATGCTGCATATATTGACACTTGAAAGTATATCAAAACCTATAGGGTACTAGTAGCCATTGCCATTGTATATTTATAAGAACAATGTCAGTCTCAGAACTGTCAATAGTAATAGAGTCATTGTTTTTATAAATATGCAACGGCAACAGCTGAACTTATCATTCCTACCGGTAACGTCACATTATAAGAATTTTCAATATAGGTAGGTAATATAGAAATCGATCTAAAAAAATTTTAAAATTAGTGTCTTAAAATTGACTTTTTTTTTCAAAAAAAAAAATAACAGATTTTAGTTCAAAAGTTTGAGAAAGGTCAATTGTGAAAATCGGCAATTTTGTAAGCTATATCGCGAAAAAAAATACTATTATATATTTTTCAATTGAAATATGTGTTTATGTGGCATTCTTCATAACTATAAACACGGCAATATAAGTTTCTAACTGAAAACCTTCTGGGCGCAAGTTCTACTCGCACTTAGCCAGTTTTTTATTGATTTATTTTTATTTTCAAACATTCTTCAATATAAACAAAAAAAGTAGACAAAACAAGAAACCTTCATTTTTTATTGGTTTTAGTTTTATTTTATTTTTAAAACATTTATAGAACAATTTTAAAAATTTTGGTGTTAATTTTTAACCTACTTGTGAGTTCTGATTGTAAATAATATTTAATTTGGCACTTAAAATGCCTTTAGGGTAAACTTTCAAGATCTTTCTTCAGAAGTAAAAAATTTGTGTTTATTTAAAAATACAAAAACTGCACATTTTTCTTAATTATGTTTATAAGTTTAGAAAAAAATGAATCAATGTTGTTTAATAATTTCCACTTAAGTTACAGTACCTATAAATTTCAATTACCTACCATTTCAAATATGGAAGTGAATTACATATCACATCTGAGCACCTAAATAATATATTAATAATATAAATAGAATAATAATAGAATAAGCAATTAAAAATATTCTTTTTAATAATATTGCCTACATATTTTTGTGATGTATTTGAACAGTGAGTCAGTTAGACAAAATGACTATTATACTAAGTTTTCTTATGGTGATATGAAGGCCAAGAAAGATCAATTTAATTCACTTACAGAAATTCCGCATCGTGTTTTTCACATTTTTTGAATGGTTTAAATAATTTACTAAACGGACGTAAAGACATTGTAGTTGGCGTGAGCAATGTTATAAATCTGCCACGAGTTCACATGGTTTGACTGGCTACTACTTGATATACTGTACGAACAGGACAAGGTTAACAATTTAAAAATAGACTAAATCAATAGTTAGATAAGTACACAAGAAAAGAACCAATGCCAATGTTTATGAAACAAGGTAAAATATACACTTTTTTTAACAGGGCTATCTGGAAAACTACTAATATATCCAAATAAATAAACAAAGCTAAACATTGTAAACATTGGTGAACCAGCTGATTACAGTGATTGACAGTGATTACATGTCAGTCAATGTCAGTGCTTAATAGTTGAGGTTGACAGATTGACAAATGATTGCATTTAAAAAGATTGATGTGACGATGTATTCAAGACAGAGAAAGTAGGCAAGCCAGTTCGAAATGCAGGTCTCAACCATAAAGGTATATATACTAGCGTAAGAGAGGAACACAGTGTGCGAATGACATCCAGCTCTTTGCGGAAATCCTACATGCGAGAAAGAAATGCAAGAAAATCTGACATAAAACCTCTTTGAACACATTTAGTCTTCATTAGTCACTTGTCAAAATAAGGTCCAGCTTTGTTTTCTATTTTGTGTTATAATCGTTTTGAATTCTACAAAAATTAATTCTTGTGATAAAAATGGTGTAGTGTTCAGTTTTAAATTGCACTGTAACATATGTTAATAATCCAAATAAAGAGACATTTCACCGGTAAGTACTGCCAATAACATACTGTTAACTTAATGCTTATTTTTATAAAAAGCAATCCTAAATTTACTTCGTTATACATCAGTAGTATACGGTAAATACTTTATTTTGTAAATAATTTGTTATTTTAAACAATTATGTGTACGATACAAAAATATTGTGTAAAATTACAATCAAACAATGAAGCATAGGGATTGCACAAAATGTATCGATATGTCGATATTTTCAAATATAAATATTTTGTAAATTTGATATTACCTAATTGCACCTGTTCCACTGGAATGATGTCGTTAACTGTTTTTAAACATATTGTGAGGTTTATTTAGCCTAGCAGCACATTGTAAGGGAAAGTATGACATCTATACATATATACTACACATAGGGTATATATGTAAATACAAGACTTTTTCAAATGAAAATATAAGATATATACACAATTAATTTTAATCGTTATTTATTTATGATTTAAAATCTGATGCTCTATTTAATTTTAATCGTTATTTATTTATGATTTAAAGTCTGACGTTCTATCTGTTCTCTGATTATGAACGTCGTAAATACTTAAACTTTGAATGACAAAACTACTGTATACAATAGTTTAACCTCATTTTCCTCCAAGAAACTGCGGTGTTAAAAAATGCTTCCTGATAATGATGACTATTTCATAATATCCAGGTTTCCTGTAAACACGGTTAGCATAGAACAATGGAAAAAAATGTTAAATAGAACAGGTGGGACTCCTCGAAAACATTCTTTGGTTTGCAGTAGACATTTTACGGATAACTGTTTTGTCTAACTAAATCACCGACGACTTTTGAAGAAAGGATCTATACCTACTGAATTTGTGCCGTTAGGGGTTTCTTTTTTTTTCATATGTGCTTACTAAGTATATTAAGTAATATACTAATAATACTTAATATCTAAAGTCAGAGCATTTATGCCAACTGTAATTTCTGTACAGGTCAATCTGAAGACCAAGCGATCGGTGTCAGCGTACGTTTACCGGGATATGTCACCAGGACCTTCAACTTTAGAGCCTAAACCTTTATTTCAGCACTAATATAAAATGGATTTGAAGAAAAGTCCATCACAGTGAAAATATCAATTTTAGGCAAATTATCACTATGTCTTTTACAAAAACTTGTTCCTTTATATTCAAATAAAACTTAATTACCTATTACACAAAGAAACAAAAGATATTATAGACTAGTCCAAGGCATCCAAGGCATAATTTGTGGTGTAGTGAGACGACGCGACACTCAATCGAGTAGACAATGTGACGTCATGGGCAGTAAGAATCCACCAGTCAAACCGCACGAAAATACATAATAATAATAATAATAACGTGCACATTACAACGTCGTGGCCCCAAACTAAGCATTAGCTTGTGTTTTGCGTACCAAGCGAAGACATCACATACATATAACAACCAAGACCCGGTACCAGTATCGATATTCATCATATAAATACTGACCCGACCTGGGATTCGAACCCGGGACCTCCAGCTTCGTAGGCAGGGTCGCTACCCACTAGGCTAAGCGGTCGTCAAATTAATAAATACCAATAATTTATTTCTCAGTCATTTATTGACGAATTTGAAAAAAACTTTCACTGTTTTATTAGTTTTGGTTTATCTTTCATTTCTATCGAGTTAAATTGTATATTTTGAACATCATGAACTTCTCTATTGTAAATGTTTTTGTTTTGTACATTCTCATTTTTTTGTTTACAAAGAGTTAAAATTTTGTTGTTATGCGTTGCAACGTGACGTATTGTAATTAAAAATAAAAATCGTTTATTTATATTGTTTTATTTATTACTTGGCTTGTATTCAACTAAATATTAACATTTCCATAATGATGTTAACGCTTTCTTTACTTCTGCAAATTTTTTATTATCAACTGTTAACAAAAAAAAATATTTATTGTAGTAAAGGAAATGGCATTTGAATTGACTGATTGATGATTTGTCATTTTAAAAAACTAAAAGTTAGGAAAAGTAACTCAAAACAAAAATTATGTAATATAGCAGATTCAAAATAATAAATAGGAGTGCCGATTTCGACTTATGATATCGCGGTAATTTCAACGACACATTATCATGAAAGTACTACGTGCTATCGATAATATAAAAAACACCCATGTACATCACTAAAACTGGCTCAACCACATGTGAATTTTGCACACATACTCATTTCCGTTTCGGTCATGCGATGTTTAGATGTCAGTTGGTCTCCTACGCTAGTATATATATGTCTATGGTCTCAACAGCTCGTTCTGAGCCCATTGCCTAGTAGCCAGTCGTATGGTCGTAGCCAGAATATTTTGTGGTAGCCATTGCAATTAGACAGCGTAGCCGGCTAGCCAGGGTACTGCCAGCAGTCGCCAGTAGCGACCATGTAGCAACGATCAGCGACGATAATATTCTGTGACTGTTCTGCGGCGACGATAGTTTAAAACATGTGGTTTAAGGCAGTCAACCAACATGTCAACCAACAGTAGTCAACAAAGAAGTGATTCAAAATAAAAAAAAATTGGATCAATCAACGATCTAGCATCACAAAATCTTGCATTCTTTGGAAATATTGAAATAATTATTAATTGTATGAAGTATTGTCCAGTACAGAGTTATAATACTTAGAGTAATACACTACGTAGTACGTATAGTTAGTTAAACGTGTATTCTACTCTTTATCAAGTACCAACGAACCGAAGCGAAGATACCGAAATGAGCAGGCGTCGAGTAAACACCCTCACGCAGTCTCAAGCTGTTAATCCGGATGTAGAACTAGACGATGCTGTCAAAGAGTGCGCCCGGTATATTCTATCCAGAGAGGGTAGTAAAATACCTATCAAACGTATAGACCTGCTCAAACACCTGAGTAGCGTTTGCCAGATCTCAAATGGTGAGATAAATATGGTCGTAGCGGAAGCTAACAAAATTTTGAAAAGGGTATGTCATTGAGGTGTTTTCCATTAATTAACACTAATGTCCATACTAATAATTCAAACACTGGAACGATTCGCACACTTGATTTGATATGGGCTGGGCACAACTTAAAAAACGCAAGGTAGCGCTTTCAAAAGCGGTTATCCTAAACCATGAAACTAAGAATACCTCGGACGTAGTATCGCGAACTAACAACCGATGCACCCCTATTAAGTCAGTTGATTATTTACGCACGCGTCAACTTGTACACATATACCATGTAAGTCTACTGACTCCAGTATGCTATGAAGTTTCTCTCACAATTCTTATGTGATCGCCATTGGTTGTTTAGTGACAGGGAGTCTAGAGTTTTTTTTTATGTCTGTGCCCTAAACTTGTAAATAATAACATGGGAGAGGGCAGGGCAAAGAGGCGGTACCAACAACAAAAAATTTTTTTGTGAAAATTTGTATACCAAAAAAAATAATACTTGCTGTAAAGGCATTCTTATATAAAGGTTCTTGAGTGGGGACCACGAACCGGCAAACATAGTGTGGGAAGCCCACCGGCTCGCTGGACCGACGATATAAAGCTAGCTGCCGGTAGTGGCTGGATGAAGATAGCTGAGGATAGAGGAGTGTGGCGTGCCCTGGGAGAGCCCTATGTCTAGCAGTGGACGAATGTGGGCTGATGGATGGATGGATGGATAAAGGCATTGCTAACGGCAATGATATTAAAACAATTGAAACTAACATTAAATTACTCTTACAATATTCATCTTCTGGGTGGTTGGTCGTTCCACTTATCCCATTGACATATGCAGTTTTCCCTAATTTAAACTATCAATGTAGTAATAGTGGATCAGTATCTCCTTTCTAATAAAAAAAAAACATAATTTTTAAGTGAGTAAGAATTGGCCGAATGTGTAGAGACCATAACTACAGAGCCAAAGGTCACAGGTTCAATTTCCACCCAAGACAAATATTTGTGTGTTTATTTGTTACATGTCTGGGTGTAAAAAGTATCTATGTATACATTATAAAAATAATTATAATTATGTTTAATTGCCCATAATACAAGCATAATACTTGTTTACTTTGGGACTAGCTGGTGCTGTGTGAGATTCCCAAAATATTATTATTATAAATCTGAAAACTGCAAAATAGTCAGTTGTGCTTGTTTAAAAATAAGTATGCAATTAGGTTGCCGTGAATTTTGTTAACTAAATATAACATATCTTTTTTCAGATATATGGGTACAAACTTGTACAAGTGGATTCGAAAAGTGGAGTACAATATATTGTAGTGTTAATGAATGAGTCTCCATCGATTTTATCTAATGCCATTGACCCTCAGCACAGAAGGATATTGGTGGCTACATTGATGCACATATTTATGACTGGTGGTCCAATCAAAGATGGTATGTGTGAATTTTATATTGTATGTATTTTTAAAATGGACATGATTATGAAGTGATGACTTCAGATACTACTGCTTTGAATTCGAATTGTCATTCTGTATAATGATTTTAAATTCCTTACAATCATCTAGTTTAAGTCTGATCATGCAACAACAACCTAAAGTTTGGTTCATTTATTTTTTCAACATTACAAATAATAATAAATGTTTCAGAGGACTTGTGGAAATTTCTTGATGAAGCTGGATTATTAGAAGAAACAGACCATGCAGGAAGAAAAATATTAACACACACCTTTACAAAACAAATGTATTTGTCTTATTCAAAAGTAAGTGAGAATTTTCTGAATTAGTATTGGCACTAAACCACTAATGTTGCCCTGTGTTTTAATAAAATGACCATATAGTATAATTAAAAAGGAACCAACCTACCCAACCGACGAAATGTAGGTTTTGAGAAAATTCATTTTAATGTGTCTAATGAAAAAAATCATTTTTTGTTATATGGGTATAACTTAATTATATTTTTATACTTATTTAAGTTTCAAGGAATACACTTAATAGTTTTCATATTATTATATGTATATGAGACTGATCTTTTTTGTTTATTTATAAAGATGTAGTTATTTACACAGAAGGGTCTCATTTATTGTTAAATCATAAAATTATATCTCTTACTCTGAACATTTTTAGTTAGTTAATGACTACATTGAGTGTAAAATAAAACAAATAAACATTTTATTCTAAATCAGCTTAAAACACGACACATAGTTATTCTACAACCTACCTATTTTGTCTACTTATTAATGTAGTTTATTGTTCTTTACACTTTCAGGTAGGTGAAGGAGAATTGTTGAGGCATGTGTTTGAATGGGGCCAGAGAGCTGTTGAAGAAATACCAAAGATGTTCATGTTGAAGAAAATAGCTGAGGTAATAGTTGTAATTCTTTAACTATATGGCGATTACATACATTTATACAATACTTAATTACTCATTTATTTAAATTTTTTTCAACACTTAGGGATGGAATATCATGAAATTAGTTAACAAAAATGGTGTTGCTTAGTCAAAACAATACAGGTTAAATATTTATTTGCAATGTACCATTGAACACACCTTATTTAATGCAACAACTTTCAACTTACATATTAATTGCTTAGTAAAAACATAGGAAACAATTTGACAAAAGTTTGGCAAGAATTGTAATAAATATTATTAGACCGGCCACTGACAACAGCTCCACTTAGACGCACATTGCTTGATCAAAATATCACATATTGATCCATCTGCCATGTGCATCTGCGAAAGTGATTGGATATCTGGAGCACACCAAATGGTGTGCTCCAGACAATCTCTCCATTTGGATGAGATCTAAATAGATCTCATCCAAATGGAGAGATTGTCTTAATTAATTAATAGCACAACTGGTTAATTTTCTTCTTCAATTACAGTATAAAGTTCTTCACCAACATATATAGATTATAGTAGACCACATAACCGGTGTATCACCCTAGGTGAAGTATAAAGTAAGGGTATAGAGCAGAGCTCGGCAATCTTTTGACATGGAATAGCCAAGAGTTACAATTTACAAAATTTCCAAATTTTTAAAGAGCCACTAAAAATTTTCATTTCAATAGCATTTGCTTCTAATACTATATATTTTTATTATTATTAAAATATTTTATTATATTTTAGATTTATAATAAACTACGTTAAATATAAAACAGTGTTTATTCATACAAAAATATACAAACTTTTTAATTGACAGTATTTTAGCCAGAGTAATAAAATAATTAATCCAGTAGTACAACTACAGTTATTGAATAAGAGATAGTCCCATCAATGGGAGTATTAGTTTTGCATGCATTCTAAAAGTTTGGTAAAATCTGGCTCATAACTCGTTTTAAATTTCAAGCATTTAGCTTTTTATTCCAATTTTTATTGTATTCATGGAAAAACGCTTGAGTGGCTGAAAGATAGACCATGGTACTCACTAATGGCTCGATTGCACAATTTTTAATACAATGAATGTGAACCAAAATGGCGAGTGTGCGTGTAGGCCGACGGTCCTTCCCTTAGAACTGTTAATTGTTCCGTCTTTGGCCTGTCAACTTATTCATCGAAAAACTAGTTTAAGTGATTAGGCAGAACAACTGACATGCTATCTGTTTCAAACTGTGTGCGTCAAGGCCATAAGGGCTGGGGCACTGCCTTCTATAGTTACAAGCCATGGTATTGTAATTTTACAACGTTGCGTGAAGTCCGAGCCTTGGTATCAGTCAGGCTATTAATTGGCGTTTTCTTCCATTTAAACGTTTTGTAAACGAGATATTCATTGAAAATAATAAATCAGTGTTAAAAATTACTTGTTATATTGTGTTTATTCGTAATTAGCAAATAAGTTGATATTTTCACTATATAATCATTTTTCGTTTCACGTATCAATCTTGCCACGTTTGGTTGGGAATTACTGTAAATTTTGATCATTTTTCGAGTAGGTTCGAGGATATGGAGTCTGAAGGTTCCTGGGGAAATATACTTATATCTCTCATGGTCCTTTCAACCCCATGCTAGCCACCAGCAGATCCGGCAAGATTAATTACGTAGAACCCAGGGCGAGGACGATACTGGAAGGGAACGTACATTCCCGTAGAACATTATAAAATAAAACTAGCTTGTAAGATATAGGTAGCCTGTGATAAATACACAAAACCATAATAACACTAACCAAAATGAGATATAATTATAAATATTCATTTTATCCTATTCTATTCATAAAAGCCACTTATAACACGCGAACGAAGTCATTAGCAGGTGCTAGTATCATATACTATGTACTCTTATTTTTATTTTCTACTAAACACTATTTATAATTTCATACTTAGTTATTTAAATCCCATATTTACAATTGTTAAATCATGACATCTTGTCAGTTAACAAATTAAATCGGCCTACATGTGACAGATAATGCGACATTGCCAAATCTAATAGCATGGCTTGTAACTATAGAAGGCAGTGGCTGGGGTAATGCACTAGTTATGCGGTAACTGAGAATTGGAGTCTACACATTTTAAAATATTATTTGTAATGTTATTTTAGTTAAATGTATAATGTTATTTTATTTGTTACAGGCATTTGATAAAACTCCTGATCATTGGTATGAACAACACAAAATTGCATTGAATGAAGAAAATTCACAGGCCCTATAATTATATTTAAGCCCCTGATATAAGAAGTGTATATGTGTTTGAAAGATTGTAGGTATTACAAGAACTACGAGAACTACTGAGTATGCGTTTAAATTTTGTTTCTTAATTTTAGCAGCAGTTTTTTTTTTTAAATACTGCATTCACTTGATATAAATAATTTAAGTGTCTAAACAATTTGTTTCATTTTATTTTAAATTAACATCTTTCCTTAGTAACTACTAATCCTAAAAAAAAATTATTAAATAGCTAATAACCAAATTATGAACATTTCAGATTTCTAATTAGAGAATCATTGACAGAGAATGTAATTTAATTAAATATGAGGGAACGTCTTTATACCGCCTATCCAATTACAGAAATTCACGTACAACCTTGTTTTGAAAAGTCTACAAAAAAATCTTGACAGCTTATTATTTTTTGAAATATATTTACGATATCAGTCACCTAACTTATTAGTAATTTTTATTGTATTGATCATGAATAAATAAGAAGTTTGACTAAACATTTTTAATAGAATCTATGCAACTCCTGAATTTTCTATGGACTTGTTAATATATCGTCTTATCCCGTCTTGTCAATCAACTTTTTGAAAAATTAATAACTAAAAAACTATATTACTTACTTGAAAAAACGAAATGGTTTTTTTTTTTATATTGAACCATATTTTTGATAGAAAACGAAACAGGTATGTCGGAAAAATTAACAATTTTAGTAAACGAAGTTAAAATTATAAAAACGAGTGCAATCACACATGGTAGAAGTGAAACCTTCAAAAATGTGTGTAATAGAACTATCATTTTTCACATTTAACAACGCTTTTCGGCGTGCATGAAATTCATGAACACGTTCCGTTGAACTTTTTGCTGTCTTTTTAATCTTGTTTACACTTTTCTTTTTCTATAATCACCACAATAATCTGCATTCGTTTTCGGCATATTTGAAGAATTTTATTATGAATAATACGTACACATATACAAAACACCACGGTTGTTGTGATGCCTTTTCTCAAGCTTTGTACTACGCATGCGCACAAACACGTATTAAGGTATTAACACGTACAACGCTATAGCCCAAGCAAACTGCCACTACCATTATGCCTTGGTAAACACAAGTGGAGGGAGTACGAAGCAGAGCACATAGAGAACCACGAACATAAACACTGTATAATGCTTCCTATCTCATTTTCTCCCATGTTAGATCTTATGAATTTACTGTCGCTTTTTCGTTTTAACGACTTTCAAATCACAACGATGCTAAAGAAGTTTTCACTTCGAAAGTGGTGTTACCGAATTTGTTTTTAATTTTGAATCATATTTTCAAGAAATAAGATAAAAACGTTAGAAAAAGTGGTCATACTGAATTGTCAGTTTTCGAAAACGTCAAATCAAAAGACGTGGTTGACAGCAGATAGTTATCAGTCAGACTGAGTCAGACCAATCATAGAATTCACGGACCAATCAGAAATCAGACTATTTTCGTGATTTTAGAGGAAGTGGTCCTCGAATGAAGTGGTCTCTTGAGTGATTTTTTCCAGTTCAATTTTTCAATCTAACTTGAAATATGAAACTGTAAATTTATTGGGTTAATATTAATTGAGAATATTGATGAAGATAGTTCTATGATAATATTCTAATTTATTAAAATGTCACAAACTAATGCGGGGCCGCCGAAAGAGCGATACATTCCCAATGCATTGAAATTTGCGTTTGGTGGCCTTGCAGGGTAAGTAAACTTGTATTTATTTTTGGAGTAATGTCCTTTGGACAAGATCAATGTCATTAAAGATTGTAATGTTATAAAGCTGAATAATATCCTAGATATCTACAAGCAAAACTATCGAAAAATAAACTGAAATATGTTAGTTAGTTTATATTTTTACATCGTTATTATTGTCTTTCTTTAAAGAGCATTATGTCGACCTTGTAGCCTTTTACCACTGGAGTGTTAACAACTCAATAAATATTCATACCGTCCTATTTCCAGTAATTGCTATGTACCACAATTATGTAATTTATTGGCAAAATTACACTTGCATTGTTATTTTTGAACTTGCTATTATTATATGCAAAAAATTATAATTTTTAGTAATTTAGCCTTGCTTCAAAACTGAACAAAAAACTGTTCATTTCATCAATAGCAACTTTTAATTTTATGATGGTAAATGTTAATACAGTCAAAACCGTTTATAACGACATCGAAGGGACCGTATAGTTGCCGACGTTATATCCGATAGTCGTTTTAAGCAATACAGTCATATACGCAAGTACAGTAGTTATATGTATTATCATATGTAGTTATCTATCTAGTAAAGGTTATGTATATAAACGAGTCAGAAAAGAAATAAAAATATTTATTACGAAATAATTAGAATACAAAATGTACTTAGCTTCTTACAGTTACGGGTTATAAACCTACACTAGTTTTTAAAATACATAATCAGTAATTTTAGTCTTTTTTTTTTAGCCCAGTCTCAAATATTTTTTGCATTTTACGTTTCATACAAAGTATGAGTATCGTCAATATCAAACTGTTCGTTAAAAGCAACAAATTTTTGTAAAACTGTTACAGCGTTAAGAGCCTCGGAAATTGTTGTTGGCTGAAACTGTTCTTCAGGGTCTTGCTGGTCTTCGTTTTCTTCGCCAGTGTTACGGTTGTTACTTTCAGCTTCTGCAAGAATTTCTTCCTCAGTAGCTAAGGCGCACACGGCGACACTGTCATCTATTCCAATAAATTCCTCTATCTCAATTCTATGTTCTGTAGCAGTAGATCTTTGCAACTGGGTAACCAGCTCAGCAAGTGGTACGTTGTCATCTTCATCTGTAGATTGTATCAGTCTCGCTAGCGGAATATCATCGTCGTCCTCCACTTGTGATAGAGAGAGATCTTTGAAACCTGCATGGCGAAAGCAGTTAGCTATAGTGGTCTGTGTGACCTTTTCCCAAGCTTCCGATATCATTAGAATTGCATCCAGAACAGAAATACTTTTTGTAATATCTTTGCCGTTTTTCATTCATTTTCATCGGCTATAACGAGCGGTTGGTCGTTATAGCCGATGAATATCGATAAAGTTTCGTCGTTGTAAGCGATATGTCGCTGTATCCGATGTTGTTATAAGCGGTTTGTTTACTGAATAGTTTACTAGGAATTCGGACGGGACCATACAATCTGGCTGTAATAACCGATAGGTCGTTGTAAACGATGTCGTTATAAACGGTTTTGACTGTATCTAACAAAATAGTAGACACACTAAAGTATTACGTTAAATTTTATTAAAATGCAGTTCACAAAATAGAAAAGAGTATCTTAAGGGTATTTAATTATACATGATAACACAAAAACTAGGTTCCGGAGATCATTAAAATGTTATCAGTGTCATTGATAATAGCTGACTCTATTATATAGTTCAAAGATAAAATTTTGATTGTTTATGTAACTTGTTTGATTTTTAACCTCTTTAATTTTATATATTTTTTTTAATTTATGCATTATAGAAATACTATCATACTTTTTAAACCATTTTATAAACACCTTAGTAAAATCCTCACAATTTTTCAAGTATGTAAAGCATGTGCAAGCAATACGTGCAGCTCTGAAGTTAAACCATGTGAGAGTAACATAATGTTAGGTATATTCAAATTCAAAAAGTTTTTATTCAATATAAGATGCTTACACACACTTATTGAAAATCAAAATAAATTAATTAGGTGCCTACTGGTTCAAAAACTAAAAGGAGAAGAACCGGCAAGAAACTCCTCCCTGTTTAATTTATTTAAATATATGTTTTTCTTAATTGTTTTTTTTTTTTTTTTAATTTAATTTAGAGTGCTTACAACTATTACAGTGCACTTATCATTTAAATATAGTTCCAATCAACCTTTATGGCGGATGTGAACATAAGCACAATTCGCATCGCAGTAACCAGTTTTAGGTGTAGCGGGACACAGTGGAGCGAGGGGCATATGACTGAACCTGCGCAAGCATGCATAAAGCGTTGTATTCCGATCCGCCATAAAGTTTGATTGGAACTATACTCACTAATAAAATCACCCACCCTAGAGAAAGCATGTAAGCTTTTTTCATGAGTTGGACTTTAACTCGCTTAATAAATTGATTAGAATTCAAGTATAACATTTCTTTTGGAATTTTATTATAAAAACGGATACAATTTCCCATGAAAGAATTATTAACCTTTGAGAGCCTGAACCTGGGAATTGATAACATATGCTTATGCCTTGTATTTAAGTTGTGGCCATCACCCACCCTAGAGAAAGCATTTAAGTTTAATTATATTTTCATAAATGTACTGACGAGGGACTGTCAAAATATTACTTTCTCTAAAATGAGCCTTTACACTATCTCTAGATTTTAATTTATATATAGCTCGAATAGCCCTTTTCTGCAGAACAAATATTGTTTGAATGTCAGCGGCCTTTCTTTATAGAAGAGTTGCAGCGGGCTATATGGAGACCTGTGCAATTAGACATGCTCATTACGGCGGGAATGGCGAATGGCGGGATCCCCAAACAAGAAAAATTTTTTTTAACATACAATTAAATTGGCCAAACAATGAATCACCTGAGATTTTATTTTAACTCTCAGTTTCACCTGAGAACCAAAAACCTGTCTTGGTTGGTCCTTAGTCAATATTATACTAATTGGATTCCTAAGTTATTTATTCATATTTGAAACATATTGTACCTAACTGTTTTTCTAATTATTTTGTCATCTACATGAGAGATAATAATGTCTCAATGTTGTAAATAAATTCCTTGTTTAAATTCCTACACGCTATTTATAGTATTTGATATCGATTTTCTACATGAAATGACATGAATATTGTTGAAAGCAATCTTATGAAAGTGACCACAGAGCATTGAAGTAGATTAGAGTTGGTATGTAGGCGAATATACTGTCTTCTTCAAGTATGCAATAAAACACACTTAAGACTGATCTCACAACCTAAACTCTAAAATGTGACATCAAATCACAGAAAAAATGTCAAGAAACACAAAACGAAAGATGAGACTAAACTGTTTAGGTATGCATAATATGTTATTTACTTATTTATGTTGTGTGAGTCAACATTTTTAGAACATGAGTCTTCAAATAAATATTGTCACATGGTACTTCTAACCTACTTGGTTCTATGTGAATGTGACAGATATGTTTACCTGGGTCTTAAGTGACACCACTAGTGTCAGAATCATGCTGGTTGCCATCATCCCATAACTTTTAATTAGGCCTAGTTTAAAATATGTTATGTTTGGTCTTTTTTTCTCTAACCTAAATGTCACAATAAAAGATAAGAATCCAACATATTTTAGTTAAACCAAATAAACACTTTTGAATTAAACAGAAAGTGTTTTGTTCATTTCATGGGGATAGACCATAGCATAAACTTATATATGGTAACATAACAGTATTAAATTTTTTTATTAAACACGGTATCCACAACAAAAGTGATAATATAAATTGAGTTTTTTTATCAGGATGTCAGCAACATGTGTGGTACAACCATTAGATTTGATCAAAACGAGGATGCAGTTAAGCGGAGGTGGCAGATCCTCATTTACCGTTGCCGGTGAGATCGTAGCACGTGAAGGTTTCGTGGCACTGTATGCTGGCATCTCTGCTGGACTGTTACGACAAGCCACTTACACAACAACCAGACTTGGAGTATATAATTTGTTATTTGATTCTTATAAAGAGTAAGTATTTTGATATTCTAATATATTTATAAATTATTGATATATTATTACATGAATGCGGCATAACCCTAGTTGTGGTCATCTGGTCATCGTCGCATAATTCCATAGTCCTTTTCAGAACCTTTCTTTTTGTTTAAATGAAATTCGGTCCATACTTAGATATTACTCTTATTGATATATATATATATATATGAAGTGCTGTATATCTATGATATAAACTCATGCTTATTTCACATAAAAGGTAGGCATAGACTATGCTAGATTGCCACTTGATACCAAGCACCTTTTAAATAGGACCTCTCTAGCCTAACTGATATTCGGAACTAGACGTAATGGATGGCGAGCCTAGTTACCACAATTGAACCTACGGCTTCTTACTCCCCTAGGCCATGTATTTTTAATCTCTGATGTTGAAATTGAGATTTTTTATCAATTTGAGACCTGTGTGTATGTTTGTCTGTCTGTGACATTGTATCTTCTAAGTAGATAAACTGATTTAATGTGATGTTTTTTAATTGAAAGCTGGTTTATGTGAATAGGTTCTTAGCTACATTTATATTTGTATGTATCTTTTTGTGTTTCTGTCTAGGCATTGTGACACCTAAATGGATAAACCGATGGCGATGGGTAGGTAAATTAAGCAATCATTAACGGAACTGCAAAGTACAATGCTTAAGCATCTATATTTTGTTGTAATGTGATATAACATAATAAAAGGTAGGAAATGCAATAGTATGGTTACTTAGAAAGTAATCTATGACACCTTTAAAGATCAAAAATAATTTGAAGATTAATGAACCTCTATAATTTCTGATTTTTTAAATGTTAGATTTTTATGCTGGGGTTTATTAAATTTTATGTCTATGAGTCTTAATAAATAATATTATCCTCTAAAGTTTATAAATCTACAATTTTGTTATTATTTAGATTTAAAGTTTTACCTAATTGCAATATGGCCTCGAAACTAATGCAAAATACTATTTATAACTTTTGTGATGAGAATTACTCATTTTGCTGCCAAAAATTTAATGAATTTTTACCAAAGTGTTATAAGTAAGTACATCAATGATTTGAATACTGTAATATAAAAGTATTTAAAAGTGTTCAGATCTCCTCAACCTCACAGAAGTGATTGTGAAGTTTGTGATATTTATACAAGTTTTATATATTAAAAACTTTAAAAACCCACGGCTTTTGTACCGAAGGCGGACTGCTTATTTCCAGCGCTTTTTCTGCACACTGTAGTTTTTTGAAGTGTCAGTACATTTTTTTAAATTAATGAATATAAGTCCTTTTTCAGGACTTTTGCTTTTAAAAATGGTTTAATTTTGAAAATTCATTTGAGGATATCACCATCATTTTACATATTTCAGACGTAATAACGGTCAAGCGCCGAATTTTGGGATGAAAACGATGCTCGGTGTGGCAGCAGGCTCTGTGGGTGCATTTGTTGGTACTCCGGCAGAGGTCGCACTCATACGGATGACGGCTGACGGTAGACTGCCTGTTGACCAACGCAGGAGCTACAAAAATGTGCTCGATGCGTTATTAAGGTACTTCAACATATCTTTTGTCATAAAATTCATCTAGATAGAACTGACATATTGACATAACTAAGAAAGAACATGAATAAGATCTTGAACAAAAACCAAAGATGTTTTCTTCTCTACATATATACATGCATATATATAATTACATGTAATCAAACTGTGAAAAAATTCCTTAAATTTGTATATAGCATACGGAAAACTTTCTCCCTAACTTAATACATAACACAAATATGTACAGAACTCTCGACACGCGAGTCCAACTCGCGATTGACCCATTTTATTTACGGGATGCCTTATTACAGGATTTTTACTTGTTGCAATTGCAACAACAAACACTAAAATATATTTACCTCTATAGTGTGGATAATCTTAGATTTGTATAAAACACAGACCAGTCAACCTATAGACCACGCTTTAATAAACGTCAGTACGAAAACGAAATCGCCAAAAAGTGGCGGGGTGCGGGGAGAGGTCGGCTAGTTTTCATTGGCTCGTTCAAAATTGACAATTTAATGGCTTCCGACGTGCTTCCAACTGACCGCTCACAAGAGACGTAGTTATGAAGTGTCACTACATAGCTTTGGCGAATGCTACTCCCTGTCAAAGCGTGGTCTATAAGGTTGACTTGTCTGTGGTATAACATGACATTCGCTCAGGTCATGGCTAATGTATGGGTTAATTTAAAATATTATCTAACACAAAAGCTACATACCTTATTTTGTATGTAGATAATAATAAAAAACTAGTATTAATATAATTTATATGTCTACAGGATCATAAAGGAGGAAGGCGTATTCAAGCTGTGGCGAGGCGCGACACCCACTGTTGTGCGCGCTATGGTCGTCAATGCCGCACAGCTCAGCACATATTCGCAGGTCATTATTACTTTATTTTTATCAATTCGACCCATGTGTTTGTAGTCTTCTAAACATGTCTGCCAAATTTCAGAACTGTAGGTATGTATGTTTGTTTATCTGCGCATACCGCATATCTCACAAACTGTAAGTGGTATTGCAAAAATTCTTTTTTAGTTGGACTAGATATGGTTTAACTTAGCTATTTTCATCAAAATCAGTCCAGTAGTTTTTGAGATAGAGATCAAGTGTATCATAATCACTAGGAAAATGTGGCGTTAGCTTAACAGCATAATTGACCATTCAAAAATCTTTGAACCAAAGTCTCTCATATTTTTTTTCAAAAGAATAGGCAATATTAAGAAACTAATTTCACATACAATTTTTTTACATCGGTATTTACGTAGATATATTGAAAATTCTTATAGCGTGACATCACCAGGTGGAATTACAAGTTAAGCCACCATTGCCAGTGCATATTTATAAAAACAATGACACTATTAGCATTGGCAGTAGTTTTTATAAATATGCAATGGCAATGGCTAAACTTATAATTCCACCTGATGACATCACACTATAAGAATTTTCAATATATATGTAAATACCAATGTTAAAAAAATTTCAAATTAGTTTCCTAAAATTGTCTATTGCTTCCATTGATATAAGATTAGGAAGATGTGCGGTCCGACACGTACAAACGTCCAGAAATAATGAGTGCCATATCACGCTCGATGGCACTCATTTTACGTAGTGTTGTTTCGCCACCCGACCTAATCGGATGTAGCACAATGTCGAAATGTTCAATTCAAAAATGCAAAAATCACACATCAAACGCTAGAAAAAAAGATGGCATTTTATATTTTCGGCAAGGAAAATTAGGCCTTATTTGTATTTCATTCTGTGTTTTTTATTATAAAGTGCCAATTTAGAATAATTAATATTGTTTGTTTAAAATTATCAATAACGGTTGAGATATAAACTGACCAATTATCAAATGCACTTAATTATGACTAGGCTCGTACAATTTGTATTCCCATAATATTTGGTCGCATAAATAGTGGGTTCTGTTCTAAACTAATGGAATCACATGTTTAATATATTTATTTTATTATTTTTTGTTTAACATTATTTTTTTAGTGCTGTCAAATATTATTATGAATCATTATAATTATTTTATAGGTAATTATTTCGCCTGGAGTAAGGTAATTTTTGATATTTTTGGACTATACAGTATGATTTTTTTTGGGGTATGGGAGAAATTGTAAACCAAAGGAAATAAAGGAAACCTTTCTTAGGAACATTTTTTAAGAAACAGTTTTCGTATACCTATTTTAATTTTTAGTTAAGAGTAACTTTCTAAAAAATTGTAAAATTAACCATTTCTTTATAATTCATTCTGTTTTAGATGAGAATATATTTTATATAAAAATATCTATAAAAATAAGTATATAATATAAACTTCTATACATATGAATATTGAAGATATTGTTGTTTCCTACGTGTTCAATAACTATGACTCACGTTTTGCTGTAACAATCGTAATTAAACTGTAACATAGTGGCATACTTTTTATATTAATAAAAAACGGGCCAAGTGCGAGTTCACCTCGCGCATTAAAGGTTTTTTCTTCCAATATGATGAACTAATTGTTACTGAGTACATTATCAATAAAATCTGTTATTTAAAATCACCTTATTTAGTTTCAGAAACCGAATCCAAATTGACCAAGTTATTTTAGTAATACAAATCAAATGCAGCACCCCTTGGTGGGCACAACCGAAAAAAATACTTAAAAACTTTCTCTGAAATGATACTTAAATAATAAATAAAAACCATATCAAAAACCCAGCCGTTTTACAGAAACACAATTACTGCAGCGCCAACTGGTGCCCTTCATCCTTAAAATACTATGTGCAAATATCTGCTCTGCAGTAACACCTACATGTTAAAAAACCCGCAGCAAAATTGGTTGAGTAGTCTTTGAGAAAATTATAACAACAATCGCACACAAACACACAATAATTTAAACAAAATGGTACATGCCTGCACATTTTATATTTAAAATTGAGTCTTATGCTAGAGACAATATGGTTCAAATTACTAGACTAAAAATCTAACACTTATAAAATTTTGACTTTTTTTAGGGATATATTTCTGTTATATTTTATAGTCGAAATTGAGTCTTGTGCTCAAAGTGCTACAATTGAAATTACTAGACAGTAAATAGAACACATGTTTTCATTCTTTTGTAGCGGTTTAACTAAATAGAGATAGGATCGTATATGCCTCCTTGGACACTGTTAGCGGCGAATTTTACTAGGAACCCTCAGTCTTGATATCTTGAATTTTGAAACAACATGCCATTATGCATGTTGTTTCAAAGTTTGCAGGCAGTGAGGTTCTAGCTAAACAATCTCAATGCAAATTACAAAAAGTGGCTTTGTTGGCACTTTAAAAAGTTATGGTGTAATCGTTAGATGGCCACATAATAAAAATAGTTTCTCACTTGTATCGTAGTAAATAAAGATAGATGGAAAAAAATTTCACCTAAAACTACCCAAACAGAAAAAGAAATAATTGAGTAAACGAAAAATTCAAAAAGACATTTAAATAAACAAAAAAGTAGGTACTCATACCTAATAAATTAATTGGGTATCAAAACTAATCTATAATTTCATTTAAAACTACACATAAAAGACAAAGAAATAATTGAGTAAAGGTATTCCAAGAAAAAAAAATCAAATCAAATCAAATCAAAATATCTTTATTTCGTAGTTATGTAACATAATCTTGAAATACGTCTTAAGAGTGAATTTTATTACTTTGTGGAAAAACGTCACCACAAAGGCGCATTCAAAAATGCTGGTACCTCTCAGAAGAATACGCAAGAAACTGAGGGACGCTCTTTTTAACAAAATTATATATAAAAAAAAAAATTTTAACAATAAGTGCTTAAAGAATAATATTATTGAAACAAACTGATAGGCGAGCGGCTTACACCCATGGATTTTTATCATCTAAGTAGTCTGATACTTTATAATAAGCTTTTGCATAAAGCTTTCGTTTTATTGTAGTTTTAAACTTATTAAGGGGTAGATCTTGAATGTCAGCTGGGATCTTATTGTAAAAGCGTATACATTGCCCTTTAAAAGATTTCGTGATTTTATTGAGGCGGCTGACATGATTAGCAAGTTTATCTTTGTTTCTTGTATTAACATTATGCCGATCACTATTTTTTTTAAATAATGTAATATTTTTTTTTACGTACATAATGTTTTCAAATATGTATTGAGATGGCAATGTCATTATATTAATTTCCTTAAACTTTTCTCTAAGTGATACTTTAGATCCTAGTTTATAAATTGCTCGAACAGCTCGCTTCTGCAACACGAAGATTGTATTAACATTAGCAGCGTGTCCCCACAGCAGAATGCCATAAGTCATTAAACTATGGAACGCACTGAAATACACCAACCTCGCGGTTTCTATGTCCGAAAGGAAACGAATCCTTTTTACAGCGTAAGCTGCAGAACCGAGCCTTCTCGCCAAGTTAGTGATATGAGGATCCCATTGCAATTTCGCGTCCAATGTGATTCCTAAGAATACAGTAGAATCCACAATGTCCAATTTCTCGCTTTTAATAACAATATTGGTAGGTGCCTGTTTGACGTTCGGTAGCGAGAATCTTATGCATTTGGTTTTTTTTTCATTTAGTAATAAATTATTAGCCGTGAACCATTCGACTATTTTGGAGATAGCATTGTTTACATCGTCGTAGGTAAATTTCTTTCTATTAACTTTGAATACTAAAGAAGTATCATCAGCAAACATTACTATCTCGTGATTATTTTTTACAAGGTAAGGCAAGTCGTTAACATAAACTAAAAATAGGAATGGACCAAGAATTGAACCCTGTGGGACGCCCATCGACATTGGGGATCCTGATGACCTCTCTCCGCTTACATCAACCCTCTGAACTCTGTTACTTAAGTACGACCTCAGAAGGTCGAGCGCACGGTCTTTAACACCATAATGACACAATTTCCCGACCAATGTATCATGTTGGACACAATCAAAAGCCTTGGAAAGATCACAGAAGATACCTATAGCATCTCCAGAGCCTTCCCAGGCCTCAAAGATATGCTGAATCAGTTCAACACCAGCATCGGTTGTTGAACGGCCCCGGGTGAAACCAAACTGTTTGCGATGCATTAAATTATTCAAGTTAAAATGTGAAAGTAACTGACCCATTAATATTTTTTCGAAAATTTTACTTAACGTTGGTAGTATTGAAATAGGCCGGAAATTAGTAGGGTCAGATGTGCTACCGGCTTTAAATAAAATCAAATAAGTAGTTTCTATTACAACTGAAATAAAAAAAGGAAGAATTAAGAAAGTAATTTAAAAAAATCAAACCGACTTTAAAACTGTAATTTATGTAATTAAAAACTAAAAAAAGGAGATATAAATGTTTTTTCTTTTAAGAAAATCTAAACTAAACCCTTTGTGTGCGAGTCTGACTTAGTTGGTTTTTTTTCAATATCAGTCATCTACCCTATTAAACTGTAAGTTATGTCACCTTATTTCTTTTTAACATAGTGTGAGCCATATAAAATTTTCAGTTACCGCCAACAAATGTGTAAATATGTAAAACCTTAATTGGGCGAAACTTGTGTTACATTTATTTTTACATTTGACTTGAACACTGCTTTAATTATATGTTGACAGGCGCGTGAGGCCTTACTGGGTAAGGTACCAGACGGTATTACACTGCACTTCTGCGCTTCCATGATTTCTGGGCTTGTCACCACCATGGCGTCTATGCCTGTCGATATTATTAAGACGAGGTAAGTTTTATTCTTCATAACCCACACAAATAAAGAAACTATTTGAGCATGATGGCTATTGTATTTGTCACTCGGCGCACAAGTCATACGTGCAAATGAAAGAGAACGAATTTGTTTACACCCTGCCGCGTTTTTCCCTTTTTATCTGTATTTACCCTGATAACAGCCTTATAAATGCAAACAGCTATTTGTCAGTTTGTTTGCTCATAACACAAGAATTGTTTAATTACCATGTGGTTTTATTTTTTGATAAACTACAAAATTTTGCAAGGTTTCGAGTACTTTTTATGAAAATTAGTAAATAAAAATCTCATAAAAATTGACATTTATTCCTAATGTTCAAATTCATAAAAAAATTCCTAATAACAATAAAAATATAATTCCAAAATTGTGAACATCATTCTCATAGGCAAAGTCGAAGTGAGCTTGGATTTGAAAATCCAATATATTTTATGAGTAAAAATTCAAGTACCTCATTCTCACAAGATGGACATTGACCAAAAATGTTGACATTAGATTTGAATATTTTTTTATGAAAATATAGACAATCTGTAGTATTTCATTACTTTATTTATTGATTTTATGTATAGATTTTCAGTAATGACGCACATTAACGTTTCACGTTTTCTTTTTATATCGCGGTTATTACACCACCATAAAATAAAAATCTGTTGAATATGGACACCTGTAATTGTTAATCACAGACAAGTCAACCTTATAGACCACGCTTTGACAGGGCGTAGCATTCGCCAAGGCTATGTAATGACACTACATAACTACGTCTCTTGTGAGCGGTCAGTTGGAAGCACGTCGGAAGCCATTAAATTGTCAATTTTGAACGAGCCAATGAAAACTAGCCGACCTCTCCCCGCACCCCGCCACTTTTTGGCGATTTCGTTTTCGTACTGACGTTTATTAAAGCGTTGTCTATAGGTTGACTGGTCTGTGTTGTTAATAAATACAATAAATAAATAAATATTTTTTTTGGACATTTTGCTAAATTTTGATCAATGCCCATTAATTGAATGCTGAAACACTAATTAATCAAAATTAGCAAAATTACGTGATTCCTATTTTATTTCCTTTAAGATTTTTTTCTTTCCATCGCGTCATTTCCCAAGCACATTTTTAATATTTATTGAAACTTAAATTTTACTTAGTGACATGTTTTAACATTATTATTATTCAGATGAAAGGTGCTGTCGTTTGTAAGCACACGTGTGTTTGTGACTCAATGTCAATTAAGATTTTTTGACTTGCACTACATTTTCTGTTTGTTTTTTTACTTTTACACTGAGTAGCTTGACATTAATTAACACATCAACACCAATGTCCACCTCTCTCATATAGAAATATGTTGCAAGAATAGTATATTTGCTATAGCCAAGTTCATGCAACATAGGAAAAACGGCACTTTATAGTAGCTGCGATGTATTCATTTAAGAAATTATTTCGAAAATTACCTTTAAATAACCCTTTCCTTTTTTCAGAATTCAAAACGCAGCAAAAGGTCAAAGTCAATTATCAGTAGTGACAGATTTACTTAGAAGGGAAGGTATTTTCTCACTATGGAAAGGCTTCTTGCCATATTATGCGCGTCTCGGTCCGCACACAGTGCTCACTTTTATATTCCTGGAACAAATGAATGCTTTATATTTCAAGTATACGTAGAATAGCCGATTGATAATGATTGATGGTGATTGATGTTATTATACATTTTATTGTTTGTGCTAATTTTGTAAAATGCAATTCTTTATACACGTCGTTTTTTTATTGTTGGGCCATATTGACAGATACGTATAGAGTATTAAATAGAAAAAAAAACAAACATATGTATTTTAGGAAGTTTGCCACGACTGAAGAGTAGACTGTTTACGGTTATTATTGTCTCTATAAAGCGCGCGGCAACCGGCGCGGCAGTAATGAGCACAATGACTGCACCCACGCGATCATTGAACTTGTTTTTCACCTAGACATCTTGCGCAACTGACCAATAAGACGCTCGTTCGCTAGCTGTAATCGGGTGTAAATGACACGTATTGACAATATTTAGAGAAAAAAATAACTAACGAAAACATCTGTATAAAAACGAACTTTGTGACTATGAATGAATGAAATAATAATTTATTTAAAAAAAAATTCAATGACATGTACTTGACTTATCAAAAACCATTTTAGGTTTCTCCGATAGCCATATCATTGGCAAGCGTAAGTAAAACAATATAAAACAAATTCTTATTTACTAGATGCCCAGTTAGGTAGATAATAATTAGGTATATCTAGGTTTTACAATATAACAACAATATGACAATTCACAATATACCAGATAGAAATGAAGGTAGACACACTAGACACAAACAATGGCCGAAAAAATAGCTACTTTAGCCACAATAGTTTGTTTTTCTCTATCTATTTGTCTATGATGATATGAATCTCATTAAAAGGGCGGCGTGTATTATGCACGATCCTATGATAATAAAAAGTGACCAAGTGCCTTTGGGACACACATTAACTTATGGTTCCGTAACATATACTACAGGCCCCCAATTCATACTAAATGTTGGTAACTGAAAACTGCAGAAATCTCCTTGATTTTATATGACTTTTCATTCATATAGTTACAAGTGAGAAGGGCACATTATTAACACTTTTAGGAGCTCAAATCTCATGAAATATTTTAAATGAAAAGGTTATTTTAGAAACTTAATTGCTTTTTCAAAGACCTTTCCAGCGGTACTCATCCACTGAAGAGCGAAAAATTACGGCCCTTAATTCAATGTTTGGATAGCCACTCTTAAATAATGTAATGTAGTTTATTTTTTTCCAAACATAATTATATAGCGGATTAGAACTCGTCGACCAATGGGCACGGTCACCGTGTAGGCTATTAGTAAATAATAGCTAATAAATGGACTAATTTATATGGATTATCTCTACGACCGCTAAAAATAAGTACTAATATAGATTTCTGATTATATTTTTAAGATACATCAAGCACGTGACATCATTAATTATGTGAATTAGGTTAATCACCATCAATATTTCTTCAGCTTATTCTTTGGTTTTACCTGAAAATAAAAATATGTCACACTTAGGTTTAGTCATTGAGCTAAGAAATATGTATCTCATTGGAGTACGTATGAGCGTCGTTTACCACGAAAACTGCGTTCATTGTTAAGTTTGAAAGTCATCGTCCGTAACTTAATAGCGAATGATTGCTATTCTTTATTACCTCACTATGTTCACGATGTTACTACACAAATAAAAAACTGAAGAAGAGTGGCGCAAGAAAATTAATGTGTTAACTAAACAATTACTTATTTTTGAGAAAGTTATTTATTCACTAATTGCACAATGTGAAGTGCGTCATCTAGTGGCAAATTATAAAGTGCTAAGTCACTCTGGTCAGTATTTTAATACTCATCCAAATATTGCCTATTTTCATTTATAAATGTATTTTCTCATTGTGTTTAATATGAAAATTTTACAAATGAAGATTTTAAAAAATTCTGTCACCCATTTCCGTCGCATTCATGGAATGAATTCCATCAAATGCAGCACAGCCAGAGCTAAGATGTTTATACATCAATAAATACAAACATGTCGCTTAATACTAAGTTGGTATTTAGCTTCACATTATGCATTGTTACATGCGTGCTCTATTCAGCTGTATTTCTTAGTTCAATGGGTTTAGTGTTCCTATGCCACTATACAGTCAGGTTGTTGATAGTGTATTTTACAATTTGCTATGGAATGATTATTACACTGTTAATCGTGAGATGCTTTTTCCTATACTATTTTGGCTAAAAAATGATTGGTCTGTAAAACAGCCAAACAGGCTGCCTGTTCCTATGTATTAAACAGTTATACGTAAATAATATTTTAATATATGTCATTGGTGCCAAATTTATATATATATATATATTGTTTTCCACTATTCCATACATCTTTATAGATCAGCGTATTAATATATGCTAACAATTATGCAACAGCTATCTTAAAACTGAAGCTGTGTTTCTTGTGTCATTAAATTTTTTTTATTTGTCTAAATATTTTATGACATCTGTAATTTAAGTGTTAAATGAAATAGACATATTCGAATTTCTTATTTAGAAATTGTCTTTGTGTGCGGGAGCTTTATTTTGCAATTATTATCGTTTTAATTATTTTTTTAATGATTAGGAACAATTGGTGTAAAATAAAACTTAATACATGAACTTCACAGGAGTAATGTTTTTATTATATAATATATATTATATCTTAATATTGATTATGAATGTATACGAAACATGTTGTGAAACATGCATTGATACTTAACCATAAAAATGATAATAACCACATAGAGTTGACACGTCACAATACCGAATCCACGATCATATTTTATTATTGAATTAACCGTTCACCGTCCGTCATAGGCTTTTGGACATAAGTGTTGACTGCAGGTAGTTATTATTTACACAGATGGCTAAATTGTTCATTGCTTTGTATAGGAAAGGCATGTTTATGTCATTTAGTATAATAAATATGGTATGGACATGTTCACGCATATTCTGTATAAGTTAGTGAATTTCGGTTGCATTTTTGTAGTTATGGAATAGAATTTTTTTTTTTACTTGGATCATGATCGATGCTTTAAATACATTCTTGTTAGAGTTCAAAACTATATCTAAATATATTCTAGTGATAAACATTGTTATATTGTAACATTTTATTGTTAACGTCGATAATGCACAATATATTTTGGTAATATATATTATGTAAATAACAAATAAGTGCATAAAATATTATAAATTATTTTTGTTATATTATGAAATATATTTGTTTTCATTTTATAGTGTTCTTATTGTGTGTAGATCTACAATAATTTAAAAAAAAAACGTCCCTTGAGAGTTTTTCTTTTTTTGAACATTTTTATTATTTAGTCCTACATAATGTTGAAAACTGTTCAACACTGATAGAATTGTAAGTATAATAGCTTCTATTGTCTATACAATTGTATACCAAACTTAATCACTTACGCGACATGTTGCAGGGACATGAAACTAGGATTCTCTATATTATAAGTACCGATACAAAGAGGGTCGGTGTGCCCTACCCCAAACACCCAGACCGCATGTCGGTAAATACATCCAACATTTGCCATAATAAACTCGATCCCGAACCTTCTTTGCAGAAAGAGTGTTTGCTCACTGTATGAGGGATAGGCAACATAAATTAACTGATATATTCATTCCTTTCGAACAAAACAAATTATTACTGGCTGGTTGTAGTAACCTTTCTGTAAAATTTATTTAAAAGGAAAAAAACTGATTGTGTTTAGTTTTTAAAAGCAATATTTTTATAAATTTTGAAATGGGAAAAGAGGACAGAGTTATCGACATCCTTTTTGATAATTTTTCTTTTTGAAAATTAAATTGAAGCGGATCTCTAACAAGCTCCCCAACGTGCAATGCCAGCCTAATTTAAGTGTCGTTCCGTTAAGGAAGCGTAAGCGTAGTGTGTGTTCTAGTGTCTACCTGGCTTATTCCTACTTCTATGGCTGACCACGGACATAAAGCGTAAATAAACGAATTTTGATTTTGGGGTTAATTTTACTATTACGGAATATAGGGCTTCCTTGAAGTTTACAGGAAACCTAAACGATAAACGAATTATAATTTTTGGGGGTTAACTGTTGGGGGCAAATTGGAAAATAAAAGGGCTCGTTTTAAGAAATAAAAAAAAAATATTGTATTAAAATTCATAATTTAAAAGCTTAAACAAAAGGTGCGAAATTCGATAATTCCCCTAACTCTTTATATTCTAAATTACCGATCCCAAATTTTTCAAAAAGAAAATAATATGACATAGGTGTAGGGCCTCACACATAGTATACAGGAAAACATAAACAAAAATTGTCTTTATATTCCATCAAACGAAAAATAACGTATTTGTGAAGAGAAAATGTGTTTCATCAAGGGCTAATAAGTTCAGTGGGTTTGAACCAGAATTTTTATGTTGCGCTGATGTCCATTAAAATTAAAAGAAATAAAAGATTTAGTAAATAAAAGGTTCTAGAATAACCTCTAAATTGTTTTTTTTCTGTTTACGAATTTCCCAGATATTTATGAAAACCCATCTGATGTTGAAATTGTCGCTGTGTCGTCATTTGCGCGGTTGAGCTTATTGCGCTACTTCTACGGTAAAAAAAACCAAAGCTAAAACTAAATAAAAAATATTGAAGTAAGATAATTACGTCAAATGAAATTTGTATTCTTCGTGAATCAATAAAAGTATTATGACTTTATTTACTCTAACACAAAGCAATTAGTAACCATATGTCCAGTTGACGTCACAAGGATCTTTTATTAATAAATTTTTGGAAAAAAGTAATTAGGAAAAGTATAGACGTAACAGGTTCCCTGCCCCAGTCTCATTTGCATTTGAATAGTCTTACGTTTACTGTTTTTTGAAATACACACAAATCTAGATTTTCTTTTTACCTATATAATTGATCCATCTCAAGTGTAAAAATGTAGCGTAGTAAAAAAATGTATTATGTATCATAAATGATCAAAGACGGAGCCTATTAATTTTTTTTTAAAGAGAAAGTTTGGTCTATATTTTCGGAAAATACATAGATTAAATTAATTTGACAGCAGCGTTTGGTTTTAATAGAGTCATAAATGTCACAGTATCGAAATGACATTACGATATTTAGCGGGGTTGAAGACTGGCGCGCGATTTCACGGGAGTGCAGACCTGCGCGCGGAGACCTTACGCGCTGAAACTCGAACTGAAACTCGCCATCTTACACGAGATAGCTAGACTATGACTGGTTAGCCGGTAAACGCAGAAGAGGGCTTCTAGTCAATTCGTACTTTTATTTATTATTTCATATCAAGTAACAAGGACTCATTTGTTAGTAAAATACATTACAACATAAATATTAGTAACGTAATATAACAGTCAAAATTAAAACAAACTACAAATCAACATCAAATTGTAAAAATTAAGTAAGTCATACACAAGATGTCAATACTATATCTAACCCTATATGAAATGGCTATCCGAGAAAGAAAGTCACAACAAGTCACAATTTTCACGAAATTTAGCATGTGATGCTATTGTTTTCATGGATCCATGTCCTCTCCCAAGCGACCAGTTCACACTATATGAAGACGGCAACAGTGACCAATAAAAGGACAATCATACCTTTTTGATATCATCGCCAGGATAGTGTTGGGACTGCCATAAAATTATGGGAAAATAATATAAAAATAGAATGGTAAAAAATTTGGTCCAAGCCCATTGGTCTAGTGGTTAATATGATATGTACTTAACGGAAAGACTCGGATTCAAATTCTAGCCTAAAAATTAAAGTTAAAAAGAATATGGTAATTCGGTGGTTATTAGAACGGAACCCTCTCTACGTGAGTCCAAGTCGCACTTGATCTTTTTTTCTATTTTTTTTAATATTTACCTACTCTTGGTATACCTACTTGATTACGATGACTCAGTTAATTGTTAATCGCGCGCCCGTTCGCCCTACTTGTTCGTTGGATAATAAGCTTTACTACTTACCAATAATAATACCGCCTCCTATAACCAATCACATAACTCTATATATAAGGGCTGTACGTATACACTGAGAAATTACAAAATAAAAATATTTGCATTATATAGTTTGGTATAATATACCTACCTAATATAAAGTTAATATGCATGTTTAACATGAAAACAAATCACAAGTCAAAAGTTGGTCAGTGAAAATATGTTGGTGGATATACCTGGAATTGGACTGAACGTAGTCAAAACTTATAGAGCGTGTGGAGCTTACCGAATTAAACAAAAAGTTTGAAAAAAAAAGAAACTTTAAACATGTTGGATTGCTCCATCTGCTCATTTGAAACTTTTTGTTTTGTTTGGTAAGCTCTAAACATAAAAATTTTGGTTTACGTTCAGCCGAACAACCACTAGGTATAATACATATTTGGTGTTCAAATTATAAAGATGTTTTTCTCGGCAACCGTTAGTTTGCGCTATTTGCTCACTATAAACTTTTTGTTTAGTTTAGTTTCGGAAGGGGATTGAACCTACGATTTTTGGTTCTGTAGTCGGTATCTCCAACCACTCGACCAACCGGTCAGTCTATCTTCATACATAAAGCTCACGTCTGTACATGTTCTAGTCACTCCATTTTCTTTTATCCTTTTCGCATGTGGCCAAACAACCTTATTAACTTTAGGTTTTTACCTTCCAAAAATATACCTAATCTGGTCACGGCAAAAATTGTGACAATTCAGGACCTTTATGCACATCTGGACTTTCAGAATTTACAGGTTTAGTTATTTCACTAAACATTTAATTTTAGTTACCTAACTTTATAGGTTACGCCTTAACAATGCTTTCTGTAGGTGCGCATTGGAGACAGTAAGCTCGCACTTGTGCAGCTTCAATTTTCGTGACACACTTCTATCTTCGACCAGTCGACAAATACAATCTTGCAATTTCTATCGTTCTTATTAATATTTTATTCACAAATCTTTCTATAAATCGAAGTGATTTTAAATTAATTTACTTATAACATTTCTGTATACGATATAATCTCGCGCGTTTAAATAAAATAGTATGTTAAATTATTTACAAAAAAAAAAAAATTGTATTGGACAATTCTTAGATAATTTTCGTTTAAATTAATTTTAAATAAACGCAATCAAAAAATTAATATACCTAGCATATAATTATAAAAGCAAGATGTTCAATTTGTATCAGCACATGAAAGCCAGTGGTGAAGGGAAGGAGCAGAAAGAACCAGAAACGACAGGCCATGACCGTTTCTACCAGGAGAGACCAAGGACTTCGTATCGAAAGAAGAAACGGGCAGGTGCATGTCGTAGGGCCCAGTCCGCAGCAGAGTTAAACCCCGAATCGATCGCGGCGGCGAACAAACGAAACGCCTTTAAAATACGCTCTGTGTCCACCGATCGCGAGGATAGCGAAGGTATCCTGCTTGATTTTATGAACGTATCTAGATATGACTTTATATAATTTTAGAATGTGTAACTGTCTTTTCGTCAGATATCGTTAAAATGAGTGATACAGACATATGTAAGCGAATGCCTATAAGGGCTCTTAGCACCAAGTGCAAGGTACCAAGCAGACCTTTTCAGTCTGTGTTTCGTCCCTCCGCTTCGGGCACTAGACGTGGCTGGTGGCGAGTTTCGTATGCGTCACGACGGCTGTACAAAGTGGTACAAGGTTACCGTTTAGGATTGTAATTATGCTGTACATTTAATACCTAATTTGTACTATTTAGTACCTTTCATCAAAAAAATTGTACCTGCCTACTTTCAAAAATATTTGAGTTTTAAAGTGTCCGCCATTCTGACGTCAGGATGGCGGTACATTTTCTAAATTAGGTACTTCTATTATTTTAAATTACATTTAGAGTTATCAGATATTTAGTAACTAATTTGTACCTAAACATATATAAAATCCACATATCCAAGTCAAACCGTTAAGTAGTATTCGTCAATATAAACTTTATGGCCATTATGATGTCAGGATGGATGGTACATTATCAAACTTTGGCCCGACTAGGCGCTCTTATTATTTAAAAATATATTTAGACTAATGAGATATTTAGTACCTATTTAGTACTTAAACATATATAAAATCCACATACCCAAGCCAAACCGTTTAGTAGTATTCGTCAATTTATAGTGTACCGCCATTCTGACGCCTATGAAATTACGTAAAAATATTACGTAAATACGTAAAAGAGTACAAATGTTATTAAACAGGAATTTATTACCTAATTTGTACCTAACAAAAATATATAACTTCAGTAAGTATACAGTACTTTTATTAATATATAGACGAATAAACGATAAGTTAGACCAAGAGCCCATATACAAAAGTCTTTCGTTTTTGTGATTTTTAAAAATTTCTTTCCGTACATGATACAATGTGAAATAACGTAATTATCTTGAGCTGTTTGTCATTTGGATCTTCAGTTATCGTAGCACATCCATCCGGCGTGATAACAATGAGCTTTATAGTGTCCAATGCCTGTACTGTTGGGGGCTGTTTATTAACCTACTCACTACTCATTAACCAAATTTGGTCAGATTGAAAGTCACGAGCCATTTAATTGACAGAGACAATTGATTGATAATGCTTGATGACAAGTCAAGAGGTTAATTACATAAGAATTTTTTTACCACTTTTTGGCCCTCTTGTCCCCCCATTTAAAAAAAAAGGTTTGTTTACCCCTACAATAAGTTACCTACAGCATTTGCTTTGTTAAATTATTTGACAGCCATAATAACTTAAGAAATAATATCTATCAAAACCGCATTAATTTTTAATTTTTTAAAAGTTTTTGCATATGCAATTAATTTACCGAAAAACGATTAAACCTATGATAAAATAGCTAAGAAGCGAATTAATGACCACACATTTACCTACAAAACAAGGTCTAACTGTCGGTTGTACGAGTATTCGTTCACGATTTATAGTCGCAGCCATTGATTTAACACTTTTATAATAAGGATTTGTAGTCGGAAACCAAAAGCGAAATAAAAGCGTCTGCAACGTGCGTGGGCTGATATGGCCGCGGCCCGGCTCCGTTGTGCGCGTCAGTGCATGCAAGTACTTATTACGGGTCGGACGTGCCACACTGTTTACGGGAATGTGACGAAAATTAAATCATGATAATGTTCAAGTTAAAATTAATCGAATAATCGTCTGCAGGCATAAACTAATGTTAAATTATAATGTTTACCTACCGCAAATACGATTCTCAGCTCTTTTTTGCGTCTTTGATGAATAGTTTTACAAATTTTTCGACACAAGTCGGCATCGCGCACGTTTATTCGGCGCTAAGCCATTAAATACACCGACTTAAAGCCGGTTGGTGGACTTATTGCGGTTTGGATGACTTTTTGCGCGGACACTTTAGAACGCAGACAACCCATCCAGTTATATTATTGGTATATCAATGGTCGCAGCGCAGACGCCAATGTGCCGAAAGTCACTAAGTAATTATTTGAGTATAGTACATTTTGCACCGACATTTTGTAGGTAATATGAAAGACTATGCCTAAACAAAAAAAAATCATTATAGTTATTTAATAATCTGGTGCTTCAGCGTTTATAAGTGAGTATTTTACACATTGACACATTTAGTTATGTAGCAATGTTCCATATTAAACACACTATTAAAATTATGTTTATTATTTTCACCTATGGCACAGAACGAATCAATAATAAACTTAACGAAAATTCTAACGCAATTTATACAGGAATTTTTTTTACACTGCGCTTTAAAATTTATTTCGTACTTTAGTGAAAATAAAAAATGTAATTTTACTTATTTATCTATTTATTCAAAAATAAAAAATAAACTAATATTGATTAAATGTATCCATAAAAATGCCGCGAGTCGTGTCACCCGACTTGCACTGCCGAGAGCCGCCGCGCCCCTGCGCACCCATCCTCCGCAATCATCCTATGCGGTGTATATCCACGTTTTAAGATGAATTGTATCGGACTGGTTAAAAAAATAATGAAAAATTAAAAGTTCGATTTTTTTAAGTTAATTTGTTCTATTCAAGTTACTGAATCATATTAAAAAAAAATATGCGTAGTGATAAAAATAATATCCTGTATAAAGTATTAATTGTATAAATTTTCTATAACGATAACAGATTCGAAGCAGTTATTGTGTTTTGGAATACGATCATTAAATAAGATAAAAAGATAAATTGTTTAATAGGTACCTACAGTCTACATCACGTATAAACTCTACACGAAATGCAATAAAAATCAACTCAAATAAAGTTATTTCTGGTCTTTTTGTAATCCAGCGTTGACACATATCCCTTTACAATATTTACAATTGACTTCCCTTTGATAATGTTCTTTGCGTTATGTAGTCGAGCTACATCTGAAGTTGTTGGCAGAGCCTCAAGTGTGGTACAGTTCCAATCAACCTTTATGGCGGATGTGAACATGAGCACAAGTCGCGTCGCAGTAACCAGTTTTAGGTGTAGCGGGACGCAGTGGAGCGGGGGGCATATGACTGAACCTGCGCAAGCATGCATAAAGCGTTGTATTCATAGACATAGTTGATTCCGATCCGCCATAACGTTTGATTGGAACTATAACTCTGGAGAAAAGGACGTGGCTTGTTTCATCTGTTGTGTTTACAGGAGCTTTAATTTTGTACAGTCTAACCATGAACTTCTCTACGCCCGCGAGTGTTTCTTCGGTTAATGGGGATACTCCTAAAATAGAGAGGAGCTGTCCGTAGAGTGCATAAACTATCCTGTCAAAGTGTGCAGTGCCGGCAAATTTACTTTTTCCTTTTCATTAACATTGTTTGCAAACTCTTTAATGCGGATATACTTACTACCAGCGCTGGTTCCTGCCATCATCCACAAATATTCATACCATTCCATGAGCACATTAATGTACCAGGACCGACGGCTTAACATGCTCTCTAACGCACAGTCAGTGATAGTTATGTAGGTACATAAGTTAAAAAAAACGCGGGCTCGCCACCACTCGGCTATCAGGGCAATCCACAGATGTTAGCCGGTAAAGCGCCCCCAATGATGCAGAAGTAAGAAAGAGACACCATTGTCTCTCACAAATACAACAACACTCTCAAACTGACTGTTCACAGCGTATAATAGGTACCAGCCTCGTGTCTGCTTCTTCGTGGTTGGCTTTCAGTGAGGACACATCAATTTCTGGATTAGTCGATAATAAATGCACCCCGTTCTCAAAACCACCAGCTACAATTTCAAGAAGTTACAAACACTCACTACTGGCTGTCAATTCAATTCAATGTTACCAACCTAGCCAACATTTCGATTTGGTTTCGGTTATTCTTCTAACATAGACAATTTAATAGTGATATAAAGATTTAATTAGTTCGTTTCCAGTTTTCGTTAAAAAAATTTAATCTCCAGCAGTGGACGTCATTTGGCTCAGGTGATGATGAAGACGAAATGATGCGTATGTTTGTGATGTGTCGAGCATAGCGTAGGTAGGTACTAGAGGTACGTGGGCGGCATGGCGTCGGCGACGCGGCGTCTGCGCTTGCTGTGACCCACAGAGAAATGCTGCGACCTGTAAATCGTGAACAAATACTCGTACTACGGGCGACGGTAAGTTATGTCTTGTTTTGTAGATTAATGTACGAGAATCAATTTACTTATTGGCTATTTTATCATGGCTTCGACTATTTTTCTATAAAATTACTGCGAATGCAAAAATTTTGAATAAAATTAAAATTTTAAATGTTCGAGCCACATTATTTCTTAAGTATTTACTTAAGCCTGTCAAATAATTATAATTTGTATTTTAATGTTGCAGAGAATTTAATGTAGATTATTTTTATCATAAGTAGTTTAATTTAAAAAAAAAACTGAAAGAACTAATTCTAATTAGTCTAAAAAAATCTGGTGGTAAAAGTTTCACTAAATGCCTTTAATTGTTGAAAGCAGGACCAATTTGAGATTTTTCAGCCAGTCTAGAATCGACGCGATGGCTTCTTTGTCCCCGCGGTCGTGTTCGAGGCTCGTTGCCGTAGCTTTTCTTCTTCAGGGAATTTAAAAAGTAAAACAGTAGAAAAAAAACAGCTGTTCTAAAAAGGAGCACAATAGCTCTAGGACAGTAGTTCGTGCACCCTGTACCCGTCTACCAAGCCATACACGCATTCGTAAAGGAAATACAGTCTTAAAACTGATAAACCAGTTTGATAAACAGAACTAATCTGACAAAGCTGATAAAAACTGTTAATGATTATGCCACATTGGATGACCCAAGGAAAGCAATTGATGAGCAAACCTTCCGTTCCCTCTAAAATCGTCCTCGAGTAGTAAAATAACATCATCCAAATTTCCAAATCCTTTATAATAAGCTTTTGCATAAAGCTTTCGTTTTAGTGTAGTTTTAAACTTATTAAGGGGTAGATCTTGAATGTCAGCTGGAATCTTATTGTAAAAGCGTATACATTGCCCTTTAAAAGATTTCGTGATTTTACTGAGGCGGCTGACATGATTAGCAAGTTTATCTTTCTTTCTTGTATTAACATTATGCCGATCACTATTTTTTTTAAATAATGTAATATTTTTTTTTACGTACATAATGTTTTCAAATATATATTGAGATGGCAATGTCATTATATTAATTTCCTTAAACTTTTCTCTAAGTGATACTTTAGGTACCAGTTTATAAATTGCTCGAACAGCTCGCTTCTTTAACACGATGGTTGTATTAACATTAGCAGCGTGTCCCCACAGCAGAATGCCATAAGTCATTAAACTATGGAAACCACTGAAATACACCAACCTCGCGGTTTCTATGTCCGAAAGGAAACGAATCCTTTTTACAGCGTAAGCTGCAGAACCGAGCCTTCTCGCCAAGTTAGTGATATGAGGATCCCATTGCAATTTCGCGTCCAATGTGATTCCTAAGAATACAGTAGAATCCACAAGGTCCAATTTCTCGCTTTTAATAACAATATTGGTAGGTGCCTGTTTGACTTGAATATTGGTAGGTGCCTGTTTCGTAGGTATTGTTATCTAACGTAGGTAGGTATTTATAGCTGCTCACCACCAGATGGCACAAGCATGCATGTCCATTTGAATACACAAAAAAAAAATGCGATATATCTACACATACATATTAACCATTTTCAGATTTTTGCCTTCACTCGTGTTGTGAAACTTCCAAAATTTCGTGATTCTAGGTTAACGGGAAGTACTTTATAGGTTTTGATTTATTTGTGTCAAAATATGCGTCATAAATGGTCGGACTTTTTGATTGTGTTGACTTAGAAGCTTAATTTTTTTTACAACTTCAAGAGTTGTAGACCTCAGTAATTGATATTAATTTCAACTTGATGTCTCCATGCGCGCCCGAAAAAAAGGACTTCAAACAGACAAACGAACAACGAAGGGATCCTTGAGGGTCTCTTTTTCCTTTTCAGGTACGCAACCTTAAAAATGAAAGGACATTTTTTATAAATCTTATTATCTGAGCATTGTCTTAGTTCGTGTTTTTGACATAGAATGAAAATAACAAACAACACAAATTTTGTTTATATTCTTTTTCAGAAGAGAATTCTGAACGCACGCCACTGGTAGCACAGAAGATCGACTCTTTGGCTAAGCTGCTTTTCAACAAGTCCATCATCGGTGGGAAGGGCTCGCCATCAGAACCACAAGCATCTCCTAAGTCAGTATAAAAGGATCTCGGAAGTCTGTAGTAAACAATTTATCAGTTTACGTTAGTACCTAAAAATTTACAGTGCGGAATGAAACACAATGAGGACATAAAACCGCCCAAATCGTGTTGAACCAGACTAATTGTAGGGATTCGTCGTCAGTAGGTGGTACCTACCTACGGCTGAATCCATTATAGCATAAAACGCATTTTTTTTTCGGTTTTAGCGCTTTTTCTTGGTACTCCCGAAACTGATGTATTGAAGTTACTTACGTAGAAAGATTGAAAGTTCTCATCAATATTTTACCGCAAGATTTTTTTTCAGATTTTTATATGTTTCCTTTCGAAATTCCGGGGAAGAGACCCAGGAAAAGCTATTTTGGGGCTAAATATTTCAGAAATGGGCTATAGAATTTTTATTTAATTTTGAAAGAGTTTTTTTTTGAAAGAGAAAATTTTTCATTGAACTTAAAAGCTTATGAGTCCTATACATGCAAGGTACGTTCTACGATCTTAATACTGTTACGTGTTAGGGTTCGTCGAACTTGGAGAGAAAGACCTGCTGACTCTTTTGAAGACTTTATTCACTAACACTAGCACTACACTAACACTAACACAAAGCACTAAGTCCAAACACTAAGCACTAAGTCCAAACACTAAGCACTCGCGATGTAGTAGGTCGTAGCCAAGTCGTAGGTTTCACTTGTGTATCACTAGTTTCGCTTTGAAGTCGCTTAATCGTAGCCCAAAAAAAATAAACTGGCGCGCTTGCCTTCCCGCGGGTATTTATATGGGTCGGAACGAGTCTCGAGAAATTTCTAGATCGTACCGGACTGAACTGGAGAAAGTCTCGCGATTATTTCCTTTAACGCCATCTAGTATTGAGTAGGGGTTTTGTGTCCGTTCGTTGTAAAACCCTTCTACAAAGTGGTTTTACTGGCCGACGCTAGATGGCGGTCATTACACTGTCCGTTCGTAACAATACGAAAGCTCGGGAATTTTCGTCAATTCATCCGACATAATTAATAAAAGCACAATATTTGATAAATACATACTAATTTCAACTTGATACCTCCGCGCGTTCCGGTGAAAAAGGGTCTAGACAGACCGATAGACATACAGACGGACAATGGAGTAATCCTATAGGGGTCTCTTTATAGGGTCCCGTACATCAAAGACGAAAAAACGAACCCTAAGAACGATTATATCTCCTTATCGCCGAAACTGTAGTGTTTAAAATTATGAAAAAAATACGGAATGTAGACCTTCATTTATATTTTATACAAAAAACTAAACTATTAACAAATTTAATTATCACTTTGAGGGCGAATTACATGATTACACATTATATTGTATGTAAGTACTTTTATTTTTTTCAGGATCGGAGAGAAAACAATGGAAATGTCTGCCACTGTGGCCATCTGCACCGACTACCTGGCTCTCACCTCCAGGTACCACAATCGTAAACGTGTAAATTGTCTGATGTAATCGGATGCCTTTTTTTCATGAAATTGAGTATATATTTTTTCTAAGAATATTTATTTTTATACATTTCGCCAGCAATAGTGGAATCTGCAGGTTATTTAAAGAAATGGGGGCGGGCGCTATTATTTATTATTATTACTATATTACTATTTTTAGCTATTAGCTGCGGGCCTATTGACATGGACCCTTCACATTGTGATACAAGCATGGAACTTAGAACAAGTGTTTTGCTGGATGAAACTAATCAGATTGAGCCCGGTTCCCAGCAATTACATCCGTAGGGGGAGAGGGAGGGGAGCGCGGGGGGAGAATACGCAAATTTTGCATCCGCCGCGCCCCAAACGAAAAATTCTCACCGGTGTAGTTTTACTATTAAGACATTTTTGGTATCGTTTTCGTATAAAATTAAGCCGTAGATTTCATTTCTGTTTACAGTTTAGTACATATCAATACAAAAAAAATATTTTTTTTTGCAATATGAATCCTATCTGGTATTTTTTTCTTTAATTTTCTATAATTTTTTAAATACTAAAATTTTGCATATAAAAAAAATTATATCAGTAAGATTATTTATTGTAGTGTTTAAAAGTATATTATATGTGTACACTTAATTTTCAAAAAGTACTAGACAAAAATTCGGGAAGGTGACGCGTCGTCGGGATAGAGCACGTCTTCTGGCAGCGATTTGAGATGACGGAGCTGAAATGTAATAGAATAATGATGTGACATAAATACAATTTTAGCTAACCGTAAATTTCTGCATTTTAGACTGAATTTCAACTCAAACTTAAAAAAAAAATGGAAGTGAATTCTATTTCTGCATTTTAGACTGAATTTCAACTAAAAGTTGAAAAATAAATGTAAGTAAATTCTAATTTCTGCAATTTAAACTGAATTTCAACTCAACTTTGTAAAATAAATGGGAAGTAGATTAAAACGGTGAGGTATATCATCTCCTTCTCTTTTCCAATCCTATTTCTGGGGACTGGTTAAATTTTGTTGCGGTACCGTTAACTGGCTCCACACATACGTATACACGGTACGCAATATATACAGTACGGGCATTTGAAAATTTGAGGTCAAAAAAAACCCAATGCTAATGTTTGTGCACAGAAGTTTCTTATGATCACAAAAGTACATCCTTATGCGGTTCTCCTATTAATAAAGTCAGCAAGTTTAAGTATCTGGGCCATTGGGTCACCGATGATCTGAGTGATGATGTAGATATAGAGCGGGAGCGTAGAGCGTTGTCTGTCCGATGTAATATGCTCATTCGCAGATTTGTAAAGTGTACTAATCAGGTCAAGACCAAGCTCTTCACAGCCTTCTGTCAATCCTTTTACACTTGCAGTTTGTGGGTGAGTTATACCCAAAAGGCATACAGCGTTCTGCGTGTCCAATACAATAATGCGTTCAGGGTGCTGCTGCAGCTGCCGCGGTATTGTAGGGCGTCTGGAACGTTCGCGGAGGCGCGCATAGACGGCTTTCATGCCATCATGCGCAAACGTTGTGCCTCCATTCTGGCGCGGGTGCGTGGCGGCCGCAATACCATCCTGGACACTATCGCGGATAGAAGGGACTCTACATTTATGGCCTATTGGATACATCTGCATGTCGAATAATTAATTAATTATTTAGTTTTACTATCAGTTGTATTTATTTATTGTTATAATTTGTTAATATTTTATTTTATTGTACTGTTTAGTTTTAATACTTGATATGTAAATACTGTGTATATATGTAAAAATTACTATGGGGCTAGCACCTGAAAATAAATGATTATTATTATTAAAACTTCTGACTCCTAGGGTGTCGGCGCCCGGCGCCCCCGCCGCCCCAATTCGTATCCGTTTGCAGAGTGGTTTATAGTATTTTTTATTGTAGTAAAAAACGGTAAGGAGTTAGGTGAAAACTGCCAAGAAAATTAATATTCCTCATTAAACTACCTACCAAACGGTACTAGTTTCATACTATGTAAACCTTTTGTCATTGACATAAAGTTGTGAATATAAAAGAAAATTAAAATACTCCAATTTTTACGAATTACTCAAAAAACCGTAAAATTATTCATAAAGCCTTGAGAGTAAACGTTATTCCTCGTACGTTTGTCTACAAAATGGTATTGCATTTTCTTAATTTAACCAATTAGTAATGAAGTTACTGTTCATTATGATAATGATGATAGATATCTATTCTATTCCCGTTCACGTGTTAGAACACGTGTGCCAAGTTCCTTGATTGTGTCACGAAGTGAAGGGTTCCCATACAAGAGGTGTCAATAGGCCCCGGGCTATATGGCATGCTAACACAACGAAGCCTGTGTGGGAATTGTCTATGGCGACAATTGATCTAACACGCTGATTCGCTTAGCAATTGCGTGTGCGTCGCAGTGATATGGGAGGGGAGGGTGTGTAAAATGTTCGCTAGCATCTAAGTAAAGGCTATGCTAGTCATTCGAACATAGCATATCTAGTGCATAGTGCATCGGTGGGCCGACCTGGCGTGGCAGAAAAAGATAGACTTTGTAATAGAAATAAAGGTGGCCTGTAGGCACTTGTAGGTGAATGAATTCAGTGCCTACGTAAGTCGCGTTGTACGAACCGAATTGCACTTTATTACGTCGGGCCGAGAGTTACTATTCATATATTAATATGAAGAGTTAACCTTCTGTATCTGTATATTAAGTATTTTGTGCCTCTAGGCTCAAGAATACTCAGGATACTACTCTTTAATAATTAAAATTTAAAAATAATCTATGGTTTCACAATTTTTATAGATATGAACTGATCACGCCGCTGAACGATATCGGGTCGCGGCCCAACAAGCACTGGTTCGCCATACACGACAACTCTATCAAGACCGACCGACTCCTTACACTCGTGAGTTCGTACACATACTATATTTGTTGTGCTTACTGTTCTTTCACTATCCCTAAGCATAAACAATGGAGTGCTTAGGGTAAGATTATGATAGGCAGGCTGTGACTGCACCTATTTTTAAATTACATTAAATTATTACTTATATAAAAATAAGTTTCTGTTATTGTCTTTTCCTCATGTAATGAAAAAGATTCATTAAAACCAAAAGTGGAACTTGTTAGGTTAATTTTTAGGTAAAGCTACTCCTTTCCTACCCTATTCTAACTCTATGCACGCCACGACCTTACGAATAAATAACAATTACATACATAGAAGTAACACTGACGTCACATCTCCGTCCGATATGTACATACCCAAATGGCACGTTGTATTTTGTTTTCTGTTAAACTAACAATAATAATAATACATGGGACTTCCCACACAACGCCATCTATTCCCAAAGTAAGCAAGTATTATGCTTGTGTTATTGGTTGCTAGACAACTGATATACATATTTAAATATTCTTTTTTATATATAATATATACATATATAAATATTTTTGCGAAGACACTACATACATATAACAACCAAGACCCGGTACCAGTATCGATATTCATCATATAAATACTGGGACCTGGGATTCGAACCCGGGACCTCTAGCTTCGTAGGCAGGGTCGCTACCCACTAGGCTAAGCGGTCGTCAAAGGCGTTGGCGACAAGGCGTTGATGTATGTACTTACATTGTCCGGTGGGTGATGGTGAGGTTGAAAAGTCCAGCAGCTACTGCGGAAGCTCCTTATTGTTGGTGCGGGTTCGATATTATGAAATTGCTCGACGCCTCGTCTTGAGTTGTAGATTGAATTATAGTGATTAAGTTCACAGATTAAGTTCCACCACATGTTTTTTGAAGTGAAAAGAACGGGAATGAAGGCAAGTGAAAGTATGAATGAATGAATGATTGATTGAAGGAAAAGAACGAAGGAATATGTAAGCCGTGTTCCGATTTGACCCATGAAAAGTTGTATAAATTATTAGGCCCATGTTAATTGAATTGACGGTTGATATTGTCGTTTTTGTTTGATTACGTAGGTACGCCATCATGACAGTGTATCACGAACATAATATGAACATTATTTGTACACTGAATCCGCGAACCTTATTTTAGCATAAGCGCTCTTATTTATATCGAATCTCACTTTGACCTGAAGTGAGTTCCATCCTATACAGCGCCGCCGCATTTCTGGTGCCCTAGGCGAAACATTGGAACGGCGCCCTTATAATAAAACTTGTAACAAAATAAAATAATAATGAAAACTGATTTAAATGTGTAATTTTCAATAAAAAAAAAAGAGTATTTATTTATTTCATCACGTAGAGTGTATACACCTTCTTTGCTGTAGAATGAAAAAATAAAACTTAAAAAAAAAACTAAATAGAACGTAAAGTTTGGTAAGTTTTATTTTTCTTCCCTTAATTGTGGCAAAAATGGAAATGATCTCCTTTAAATCAATTGTTTTCGCTATTTCTTGCTCTATAGATAAAGTTGACAATCCCACAAGTCCTTCTTGAGTCATGGTCAAGTGCAGAAGTACGGTTTTAGGGTTCCTAAGCCAAATGGCAAAAAAGGAACCCTTATAGTTTCGCCATGTCCGTCCGTCTGTCTGTCTGTCCGTCTGTGGTTTTTCTCGGAAACTATTGGCAATATATAGATGAAATTTGGAAGGTAGGTGTAATCTATGACGTAATGAAAATAAGGAAATTTTTTTGGGATAGGTCGCCATACATGTAACTGAAGTACGAAAAAAACATCGTATATTAACGCAAGAGGTACCAAACCATAGGTCTTAAAAAAATAATATCAAGGTTTCAAGCAATTTTTTTTTTATTTAAGACAACAGCTGTTGAGATATGCACTCTCAAAGTCCTAATTTTTGATAGAGTCATGTGTGCCGCCCCCCCCCCTTCTACCAGCTAAACCGTTGTTTTTGGATATGTGGAAAAAATTTAGTACAGAAGATTATATTATTTTCATAGACATAAATATTATTGTAAATGTATTATTTAATGAGTAATAGATTATCTTATAAAATGTACTTTTATAAGTAAAAATTTTGTAAAAATTCCATAGAAAATGACAGATAGCGTTTAGCCAATAAGCGAAAACTAGATGCATTTTATCTTTGTGATGTTATTGTAAAAGATAATTTAAAAAAAAAATTGTGATGAAACTACGTTGTATTACTAGGTACTATAAATTTACGCTTTCCTTTGCAGAGCTTATTCTTTTCACAATCAATACTAAAAGTCAAAAGTTCACTGTAATAGAATAAATAAGAAAAATTGTCTCTAGCTATCAGTACACTCATGGTTTTACTTTTCGGATTAGCCAGAGGGTCGAGCGCCTTCTAAAAAGCTCAAGAAATAAAAATGAAATATATTTATGCAATAATTCTTAAATAACATAATAATAACAATTAATGGTTAAATTCGATTAACGTCGCGCTCGTTTTTTTATATTGTAGATATGGTGGTACGAAACCCTTCGTGTGCGAGTCCGATTTGCACTTGGCCGGTTTTCATTAGTTTAAATTTAGAGAAACTGCTCTTATTACTAGCCAGATAGTCGCCCCTCTATTGGCAGTACGAGCGCCCTAGGCCGTCGTCGCCTAGTTCGCCTATATGAACGGGCCGGCCCTGTTCTTATAACTATAACTGCATCCTTTGCATTTTAATATAATTACTAGCGACCGCCCGCAGCTTCGCTTGCGTAGACTACACATTCCTGTTTTAGGTAGTATACATTCGAAATTGTTTATACGTACTTTTTCTTGACTTCTTCATTTCACTTCATCAGCCCTATTTTACCCCACTGCAAGGGCTTAGGCCTTCCCCAGGGTGAGGAGGGGCGGGCTTGGCTTGGCCACGCTGCTCCACTGCGGGTTGGGGATTGTAACGACCGCCATCTATTGACAGCGTCCGGGACCGACTGCTTAACGTGCTCTCCGAGGCACGGAGTTAGTGATTGTTATGTACTTAAGTCAGAAAAACTCATTGGTACACGCCCGGATTCAAACCACGGGCACATGGCCTTACAGATTTGGAACAGGTTCGCTGCGCTCGGGCTATCACGGCGTCTTATTTTATGTTTGTGGGACTAACCGATGGGGCCTTATAAATTTGAGACAGATTCGTTGCGTTTTGGTCTATCACAACTTCACGTACTTTATGCTGAAACTAATATTGGGTAGGTACACCCATTCAAACTTTCAATCTTCATTCTCCCCACTCCTTCAAGAAAACCGATACTCCCATACTTTTCACCTCCCGTTTCGCACCCTTAAAATGTGGAAATCCAAAAACCCTGAAACACGTCATTATTTATTTATGTTAAAATTTTTGTTTCTAACTTTAAAGAAACGTAGAAACGTACAAAACCCTTCCATCCCTCTCTCCTTAAATTTGAAATTTCCAAATTTTCCTTTCTTAAAAAATTAATATTCATGTTATAAAATAAACCACTGTTCCGAATTTCGGCTTCTTAGACTTAGTAGTTTCGGCTTTATCTGCGCTGATAGATCAGTGAGGACAAACGACAGACAGACACAAAAGTAGCTGATGTCACTCTTGACAACCTTCTTTCACGTCTGCAAAGTTTCATTAAAATCTGTTCAGCCGTTTTGGAGATTAGCTCGAATAGACACATAGACGTACAGACAAACAGACGGACAAAAAGTAGCGTATGTCACTTTTGACCACCTTCTTTTCATACCTGTGAAATTTCATTAAAATCGGTTCAGCCGTTTTGGAGATTAGCTTGAATAGACAAATGGACGTACATACAGACATACAAAAAGTAGTGTATGTCACTTTTGACCACTTCCTTTCCATATCTGTGAAGTTTCATCAAAATCAGTTAAGCCGTTTTGAAGATTTGCTCAAATAGACAGACAGACAGATAGTATTATTTTATACATATAGCCTATAACCTTCCTCAATAAATAGACTATCCAACACAAAAAGAATTTTTCAATTCGAACCAATCGTTCCTGAGATTTGCGCGTTCAAACAAACAAACAAACAAACAAACAAACAAACAAACAAACAAACTCTTCAGCTTTATAATATTAGTATAGATGGCAGTTCGCGAGCGTGGTGTTCAAACGCCGCGGCGTATACATGAATCGACTAAAAGCGACAGCCATGTACGCTTTGTACTAAAATCTAATTAAAATTGAACGTTCCGACAAAAAAAAATGTAATATTAAAATAAAAAATGTTACCAGCATAATTTCTTGTCTTAAATCTATTTTTGATGGACCAGTTGACAAGCCTGTTGTTTGTGTGAGCTATGAACATAAAGGTCTTCGGAAGTAATTAAGGCCCCAACAGTTATATGACAGTTACTTACTGCTGTACGGATAAGGCAATCAATAAAACCTATCGCCTATCCTTCACAGGGAATAAATTATAGTTGCAATTATGACAACAAACTCAATTGTAAAAGAGATCTTTTTCGACATTCGCATTAAATGGGGCTAAGCCTCACAACCCCAGTTTGCTTCGTAGGTACTCTAGGGCTAGGGCACCGAAATAAGAAATATAACTCATTAGAGTACGCGTGTAATACCAAAGTAACATAGTAAGCTAAAAAGCTAAATGACATATTTTCAGATATATGTATTAATTTATATGTAGGTACTGTTACGGGCTATATGTCCAGATATTTAGGATGCACGATGCACGAAGAAACCGAATGAAGTTGTACTTATTTCGGAACAAAATCACAAATCACTTTTATTGTACTTATACTCGTACTTCGCACTTCACTTTCCAAGAAACTAACTGACTCATGGCACAGCGCCGGCCTTATAAGCGCCTAAATCCCCGCCCCGCAGCATCTCGAAGTTTCCCATCGTTAAACATTCCATTGTCATATTCTAATTACAATTAATTTTGGGATTATTTCATAGAGCTGGCACCTAACCTTTGAGTGTGCACGTTTCCGTCTCTAAAATATAATTTTCAAACGCGCTATCACTTTGACTAATTGTAAATGAATTTCGTCTACAATTTATTTTGATCTCGAATTCTATTCTTCTGAATTCTTCGAATTCTAGTTGCTTCTGTATTTAGTCTATGTGTTTGTGAAGTCGCGTAATCATTCGAGTATTTCTATAACACATCGACGTACTTCTATGCGTAGACGTCATAATACACTATATTGTACTAATGGGTATAATAGGGAACTGCAATTATCTGTTAACAAGCCACGGTTGCGATACGCTCTATAGTTGGCAGTGAGTGGAGCGATGACATCCTCATTCCCCAAAAAAGAACGGCACAGATTTCATTGGCAAAACGACAACTTAGTGAAATGCATTGATATATTATTACATCGATTCGGCATCATCGTCCGCTGAATTTGTAATGAGTCGTCACTTAACTCTATAATCCTAATAATATTTTTGAATTGTTTGAAATTTTGCCCATTGCCCATACCTAGCTATACGTATAGTGATATATATGGTGAAATATCTTTTTGCAGACGCCATTAACGAGTGCATGCCCGTTGGAATCAGGGGAGCGGTCTCGTACTCTTTCTATAGAGTTGTTCCGAGCGCTGCATCACCCGTACATCTACCCAGTATTGGAGCTAGATCTACGAGCTGGTCACGCGATTGTGGTGCTGCCTTACAACGCACACGGGAGCCTCAAGGACCTTTTATATAAGGTAGGTACAATTAAATCAATAGCATTTTATCAATGTATTTTTCAAAATTTTACATTGCATAGATTTTTGTGGCATCTTTAAAACAAACCTTCTCACATATTTAATACAAATGATTTTTACTTTCAAACAATAGATGTAGGTATGTGAAAAGTTATGTAAAAATTAACGTTTCTAATTAAATCTAATAATAAAAAAGATACGGCCTTTTAACGTGTATTTTGATACCAACTGCTTTGATGGAAACCTATACGATACTTCCAGTTGCCTTAGAATTTGAATGGCAAAAAAGGACCAGTAAATAAAAAATTCGAGTAGACAATTTTTAGTAAATAATTATGTTTTATTTTATTTTACTTTGGTCCGATAAACCTAGTTTGAGTCGATAACGGACTTGGTAGAACATTATAATACATCGCATAATTGATTGCATTTTTGTCTAGACTAAGGACATAATTGAGTTCAAAACTCAACTCACTACAACTCGTACCATATTATGGCATTTGAATGTGGGCCGTCTGCTTATCTGACAACCAAGATCAGACGTTAGTGATAGAAGTGTCGTGTGACTCGTGCGTAGGTATAGCATGGGTAAAGGAAGGTAGAGTAAAGTAGAGAACAGAGTAAAGATAAAAGATAAAGGAAAAGTGGAGCAATAAAGGATTATGATTATGATAATGTAATCACATATCCGAAAATAAGTTGATTAAATTTGAGCGACTCACGGTCCGGTTGTAGCCTAAGCTCTAGTAAAATTACCCACAGAGTACATGGAATGAAGAATACTTCCGTAAGTACAGTTGTCCTGGCACCGGACTTCCGACATGGCAGGTGGCGCGATTTGGACAACAGATGCTTGAGGGTTTACTATTCTTAAAGGAGAAAGGTTTCCCGCCTTTCCGACATCTGCATTCTGGGAATGTCATGGTTCAGAACGGAGTGGCTAGGTGAGTGGAATTGTGTATGTACATGATGCAGAGGGGTTCAATGAAAACTGGGTGGATATTATATATCTGATTTTTTCTTGTAGAATAATATAAAATTGTGACATCAAGCATAGGTGAAAAACAGCTAAAATAATTACTCGTCACATTAACGCATATTTCTTACATCGGTACATAAGTTTCGGTCAAACTATAGTATATATACTTTTAGACTAAACTGTTAGTTCGTTAAATACATACTAAAGTTACTTATATAAAAATGAGGGCCTATTGTAGGCCTACCAGTGGTCATAAAAAAAATTTAATTTACTCGGTTATAATTAGACAAACATTTATTTACGACTATCGTCGTAGCACAACGTGCCATTTTTGATAGTCTAGTTCGTTCACAAGTTCGAAAAGGTGTTAATTTTTCAAATCGCTCGTGAAAATATGAGCGATAGCTCATTGGATTCGGAATGACGTCTAGAAAATGTACTGAAATGTTACATTGGCACATAAAAAATTGCAAAACTTATAAATAAATTAAGATGAAAAAAAGGCATTTCGTTTTTCGCTAATATCTCAAAAACTAAAAGTGATAGCCAAAATAGGAAAAAAAGTTTTTTAAAGTAGAAACAATTTCCAATGAAAAAATCATGACTTCCGGAACTCTATCTCCATTACTTACAATTTTAAATAAACGCTGAAAATAAGGCGCCGTGTGTCCTTTACGAGATCCGAACTTTTTTATTGGATTTTTTTTGTACTTTAAGAATCTTTTTTTCGATTTTGGCTATCATTTTTAGTTTTTGTGATATTATATAACGCAAAAAACCACGTCAAGATCCTCCCAGCTGTTTTAGAGAAACATATCTATTGCAGGCATTGCATCGCCCCCCTAGTGGCCCATGACCGTAAACTTTATCTAAGAACCTGCTCTAAGGTGATATCTATATAACGCAAAAAACTGCGTAGAGATCCTCCCAGCCGTTTCAGAGACACATATGCACAAATTATTTAATTATCAACTCGTAGGTAATCCAATGTAATACAAAAAACCGTATCAAAATCTGTACATGCGTTTCGAAGATACACATCTACTGCGGCGCCCCTGGTGGTTAATTACCATAAAACTTATTTAGAAAGCAGTTTTGAGATGATAACTATCTAAATACAAAATTTCATCCAAATCGTTAGAGCCGTCTCCGAGAAAGCCGAAATATATATATACTACATATACAAGAATTGCTCATATTATTGTATAGGATGAGATATATACATATAAATATATATACGTATAATTGTATTTGCGATATGATGTTAGGACATTTTTTTTTAATTGTTTATCTTGTCTACTATAAATGTATAAAGTTAACAAACAATTCCAATATGGTCATTTCTTTTAACTTTTAAAGTTAGCTTAGGTTATATTAATGCAATTTCTAAAACACACAGGATATGTGGTCTGGAAAACACACTGGTTGGCGCGCCGAGTCGTTACTTAGATTACTATCCCGATCCAGAACCGATAGCATTTGGATACGTGCTCTATGAAATGTGCGCCTGCGCCGAATTGGACTTGTCAGCGATGCCGACCTGTTTCACACCTCTTCTGCCTGCTTACACACAAGTAACGTACCCATCCAACTAGCACACAAGCTTAAGGAACGCATAATAGAGATACAACGGTCATATGGTCATAGCTGTTGTAATTAAATACTAAAGAGCCAAAATAGTGCAATCTATGGCATTATAAAAGCTGCAGCTGCAGAAAATTGTACTTATTAATTACAGTTACTATTATACCTAATCTAACCGGTTGATAGAGTGGTCGGAGGCGCTGACTGCCCAAACCAAAGGTCGTGGGTTCAATTCCCGTCCGGGGCATTGCGTGCTGAACATATCTATTTGTTCCGCGTCCGCGTGTAAAATGTCTATATGTATATATATAAACTAAACATATTTTTTGTAATATATATATATATATATATGTGTTTAAATATGAATATCACTTGTTTAGTACCCATAGCACAGGCTCTCTTTAGTTTCGGACTAGATGACTAGGTATGTGTGAGATGTGTCAGATATTACTATTGTTATTATTATATAAACCTCTGAAGCCACGATTACATCTGAACTAAATTGTGCGCAACTTCGTCTCTAAGAACAAATATTGCTAAATTTTAATTATTTAAACATTTCAGATGTTTAAAAAAAATATTGCAAACGATATCGTAGCTTTACTGCTCTTGTGCTAGTTGGGCAGTTCATTCCATGAAATAAATTAAATAACTGATTGGCAGTTATAGGAACTGCCGACAGAAGTGAAAACTTAGAACTTTTAGTATTAAAATTTGAATTTTCATAATGTTATTAAAAGTATTAACATCAATCTGATTTTCACGTCTATTGACACTCCGAGCAATGACGCAGCTGCCAGCGACACGAAACTGAGTAACGCTCTGGCCTTACTCCCCACGCTCAGCAGTTAGTAGTGGGGATATAGGGAACAACCGGCTTCTCGTGTGATACAATCGTTCCTTATATCTCCCCCAGTTATTTTATTTAGCGTGACGCATTTTCGTGTTGTTTTAGGCTTACCCCGTGCCATAAGAAGTTTCACTTCAAAAAGAAAATAATAGAACTTTATCTCTGATCTGCGTTATGAATTGTACCGTAATAGTAAACTTACTCCAGTGTCTCCTCAATTTGTGATATGAAATAAAAACAATGACTTATTGCAGGTGGTAGAAATAATCGAGACAATATTAGGGCCGCGGACGCTGAGTCTACACGAACTGGTACTATACGAACTCTTTAGAAAAATTGATTTGCGGGAAATGAAGGGCTCCTGTTTGCCGGTACATATTTTAATGGTTTATAACTATTTATATTAATGCAATGCTTTCGATGGGAAAATCTTGAATTTATTTATAGGCTTTTACAAATTCAATGATTAACATCATATATTTCTTCTGTGTAGGTATTATGGAATTATAAATACCACTTCCATAGTAAGGTACGCAGGTATCCAGTTTGAATGACATTCTGTTCAGTTGTAACTCTATGATGGCCTCCACGAGGTCTCTCATAACTTGAAAGTTCCCAGAACCCTGGGCCGTTTCTAAATTATATAGAATCGCTCTCTTACATTCAGACCTTGACATATATGATTGTTAACCAAATGACAGAACGTTTGCCAACACTTTGATAGTACTGTATACAGCGCTGTTTTACCTCTCTTGATATTTTGATACTGGATTTTACCGTATTTTAAAGAATTTCAGCCAACGTCTAAGTCGATCGTGCTTAAGCTTATTAGCGGAGGTGTCACGACGGCAGGTACCTACACCTCCACCACGCAGACACCACGCGCCATCTACACCTGTTGAAGGCACACACCACCACAGGTGCGTTTCCAACTATTAAGCTGATCTACTTACTTCATTTGAAAATTGCGAGGGTCGCATTTGCCTGTCGGTGCCTAGTCATACGTGCGTGTAAGATTCAACGAATACAAAGCCGCCATTTTTATAATAGTTTCTCAATCCATGCGGGTAATAATACTCACGGGTTTGAGAATTTGTGAATAGTTTATTTGAGTTTTATATATGTATCTACTGGAATAAGCTCATAATCAGAATATCAGATTTTGTGGTTGTATTTTTACTAAATCTGTCTATTCAAGGCAAGTGATTATTAGTGGACAAGGATGTTTTATTGTCATGTTAATATAGGTACTTGCTGTACAAGGAGAATATAATTTTTTTAAATTAAATCCAGTCTCTCCTTTTCGCTTACAGAAAACACCAGCCGAATGATGAAGGCTATTCAAACGAGTGGCAAAACTGGTGAGGTGACCCAATCGTCGTTGACACATTCATTCAGAACTCTGAAGGATAGAAATATTGTTTTGTAAATGCTATTTGTAATAAATGTGACTTTATGTAGTTTTATTAAGTTCATTTTCATTTTTGTACATGCCTTTTTAGGATCCTGTAATGCGACAAGGAATAGTTTCTTCATGTCCATTCATTTGTCTGTCACACTCATTTTACTCCCAGACAATTTAGTGTTATAAAGCTGAAAAGCATGGTTATGCATATTTGTAATATACGTATGTAATTATAATAATAATAATACATGGGACTTCTCACACAGCGTCATCTAGTCCCAAAGTAAGCAAGTATTATGCTTGTCTTATGGGTTACTAGACAACTGATATACATACTTGAATATTCTTTATAATATATACATATATAAATATTTTTGCAAAGACGCCACACACATATAACAACCAAGACCCGGTACCAGTATCAATATTCATCATATTAATACTGACCCGACCTGGGATTCGAACCCGGAACCTCCAGCTTCGTAGACAGGGTCGCTACCCACTAGGCTAAGCGGTCGTCGAAATTAAAGCTTAAAAAATATATATCTAGGGTGCCACCGATACATACAGAATGTAAACACTTTTTTTTAACTTTAGTACCCCCCGCCCCAATGGGATATCTTTGAATTAAAATTTCAAAATAATTTTGGAATTCATTGATAGTATTTCAGGATTCGGTCCCCTTTACGAAATGTTTCCCACATTATTTGTAAGTCGTCTTCATTTAAAAAATAAATTATTTTCTTAACTCGTTTTTTTCTTTACATGTCACTTTTATTGGTCAATGGTTATAAAGTTTTAAATTTAGAAAATTAATTAGAGTTCCGTACACAAACAGAAAAAAGGAACATTATGGGAATCACCTGTGTCTCAGTCCGCCTAGGCGCCTACCACTTTAAAGAGACCGGTCAAGTGCTCGGTCTAACTCGCACCGAAGGGTACTGTACCACCGTACAGTATTAAAAAACGCGCTTTTTGAATGGGGACCCTATTAATTTTAAACTTTATTTTATTTTTATCATTTGTTATAGTGGCATAGTTTTATAGTAGTATAGTAACACACATTGAAAATTTCATGTGTCTCCCTATAACGGTTCAGACGATACAGCCTTATGACAGACGGAGGAATGGCGCGGCGGAGCTTTAGTAATAGGGTTCCTAATATAGTAATACATGTTCTATAATTTGGACTACGTTCAACCGAGCACCAGGTTTAATATTGGATAGGTACATACCATATAATCATCAACAATTGAAAAAAAACTTTATGTACTTTTTCAACACGTTTGTTTATTGAATAAACTATTGAGACCATTTTACCAGTACTAGACAATAACACAATGCAAAAAATATATACTGTAGGTACAAATATGTATCCATAGAATATATAAATGAATACTACTTTAAAGACAACAATAACAAATTGTTGCTATTTTAAGTATTTATTGTTACACGTTCATAGTCTTTATGAAGTTTAGCTTTTTATGGAAAAACATCAACATTTTTTATAAACTTCTATGTTTTCCAAACACCAAAAAAAAAATATATATTACATCTGCCACTCGATTTTCTCATTCTCAATGCAATTTATTTTTCTTTTTAAAAACAGGTACAAAAGTATCAACTAGATATACAATATCATGAAAGTTGTGAAATCATCCAATTCATAATACAAAGGTTGTATAAATTTATATATACAATTAATAAATCATATTAGAATATTTAAAATAATTAAAATAACATTGATAACATCCTTGCGCCATGCGAACATACTAAATCCTTTTAGAGCCAAGCCATTTTTCAGTGTTTTATTATTTTATGTTAATTTTATGATTACAGAACGATGAAAAAATATTATTACGGCTTATGAACAATCATTATTATTACTACTTAAAGTGTTTTGATTAACAATCATCAATTTCAATGATAGCGCTCTGGATACTGCGGCACGAAATAGCGATTTGCTGCTTTGACCAAACCATTCACTCAAGTTCTTCTAGCGGGAAGCCTTTTACCCTGAATCTTGCTTTGCATCACTAACTAGAGTATGCGTTATTTGTCGTTCCTCATGACGTGGGAAGTATTCCAGTTTCATGTCGATCTTATCATTTTAAGACTCTTGGTATATTTTTTGTGTATTTTGTGATATATAATTGTTTCCATTATTATTTCGAATGTAAAAAATCAATCATTAATTTTATTTTAATCAATTGTTTACACAGACATGTACTGTAAAATTATGCAAATAAATGACTATGACATGACCTTCACGTTTTTGGACATGTCATTAATACTTTGGTCCTTTTCATTCGATAGACCCACGAGATGCGAAGCATTAGTAGTTTAGTAGTATCTATTGAATAGATATCTATGAGAGGAATTTGAGTGGTTAACGTCGCATGATCACATCGTGAACAAATCAACGACGGAATCAGTTGTAACAACCTTCATGAAACTGAGTTTTCGCGCTGCACCCACTGGAGGTAATCTTGTCGTAAACAGAAAATATTACTTTCACGAAAATCGTTTATTGTAAGATATAATTAAAAACTTATCTATATAATAATATAAATATACGTGTATATGTAACTAAAATTGTAGGCGATTTCTATGTTGAACGTCTTAAATGACCAAAAGCTGCTCATGTTGTAAGTATTCATTAATGCATGACAATCTGGTCATTCATTATGGCATACATTGTTCTGTTGTAAAAGGATTTAGTCTGTTTCATTGACATTTTATAGACAGGTTTGATATATTTTGATTGATTTGTTTATACATAGTTTAGGTGTGAAGCACTGTGAAGTTAAAAAAATTTTAATTGGAAAATAATGATGTAGAAAACAACTATTTAGTAATTTTAAAATCTAATCGTAAACTGAGCGCAATAAGGAATTTTATAACTTAAAAAAATTAAATATATTTCAATGATGATTGGAAGACGATAGCTCACTAGTTTTAGAACGAACCTGGAGTCTAGAAACACAAACGTTCAGTTACTACTTGTATATTATTATTGCCAATGATGAATTCATATGTTGTTCAATTGTTTGTCCTTCTGTTTCGGATAGTAAAAAGGAAATGGAACAAGTTCGTTATGATGATGATACTGGAATATAAGGTTAATACAGCGCACCATAAAATAATCAACTCACACTCCGCGTCAACAGATGTAACGCTTGGGTCCGATCTAATCCATACTCGATGATAAATCCATCGTGTTTGTACGAGTAATATATGGAGATGAACTTCCATAAACTCTCCAAAGCACTCTTGGTCGATGACTTGTGAGTATTACACCAGCACACATAGAATATTTTATAATAATCTATATCTGCTGGAGCAAATATACGTCAAACGCAACGTATAGTTCTAATCATGCTTTCGTCGCAGTCACCAGTTTCAGAAGTAGCGGGACGCAGTGGAGCGAGGGGTATATGACTGTACCTGCGCAAGAACGCTTAAAGCGTTGTATTCCGATTCGCCATAAACTTTGAGGCGAACTATACGTTCGAAACAAAACACATATTTTGTATGAAGTGAATGATATCTTTTCCTTCACTATAATAAGGTATATGACTTATATCGAAAATATTGTATTTATCAACAAAATTTAAAAAAAAAAGACTTTATATGATACCAAAATTTATAAACAAAATTATATTCGGTTGAAGAATATGGAACTAATAAGGTATTAACATTTTATCTCTGTCTCGTGCAAAACTGAATGTAACATAATTTTAAATGGTCTGACGTCACACATAGGTATAGTTCGCCTCAAACTTTATGGCGGATCGGAATACAACGCTTCAAACGTTCTTGCGCAGGTACAATCATATACCCCTGGCTCCACTGCGTCCCGCTACACCTAAGACTGATTACTGCGACGCGACTTGTGCCTGTGTTCGGATCCGCCATAAAGCTTGATTGGAACTATACGCCCTGCGGTATTGCCCTATCTGTCAAACAGGACATTTTAAACATTCATAACTTTGAATGTTATTAATGTTTTTTTTTTTAATTTCTTCACTGTTATGAAATATTTAGAAAACTCTTTCAGATAAAATAATTAAAAATAAATGAATAGGCATATACCCTATTAGGTAATGGTGCAAGAAATGTTTTCAAAGGCTTTTAAAAATGATGTCACGTGGTTCTAAAGGTTTTAATGGATATTGCAAAAATCGAGCAGCATTAAATGGACTAAAAATTTAAAGTTGCTGGAAATAAATCAACCATACGCTACTTCCTCCACGATGGTCTCCCAGGAGTTCGTCGAATCTGTCTCCCAGCTTTCCGAGTTTCTTTCTTGCTCTTCTTCTTCATCATAATATATCAACTGCAAATGATTAAAAAAATATATTATTCTTTGTGTCCTTTCAATTTAGCAAAAGCGACATTTAGAAAGCAAAACTAAAGATAAAAATAGTAAATACAAGAAGTCAAACTATTAAATTATGAATTTTCTATTACTCCCAATATCTTTTGTAGACTATTATTATAAAATTGTAAATAAGAAAAAACTATAATAAAATATCTGAGTACTCATGTAATGAATTATGTAAGTACCTAATTATTTTGTAAGAAATTGAATGCTTATCCATCTCAAGCATTTAAGTTTTTGCAATACAACGAAACTTTCAAATGTTTATGACGGGCTATTTCGTAAAAGTTACAGTCATTTCACCTTTCTTTCACTTCATACTTCAAGCAAGAAAGTTTCTTGTCACACTGCATAGATATTTTGACTTTTGTAAGCTGCAGACTGAATTACTTTATTGCTTGATTATTTGAAGTTGAATTTTGTCACTGAGGACTTTTTAACCCCTGTCGCAAAAAGAGGGGTGTTATAAGTTTGACGTGTGTGTGTGTGTATCTGTGTATCTGTCCGTGGCATCGTAGCTCCCAAACAGATGAACCGATTTGGATGCGGATTTTTTTATATGAATGGTGAATTAGTCAAGAGTGTCCTTAGAGCTATGTTTGATGAAAATCAGTTCAAGACGGCCGCCATAACAAAACGGTGGATATCATATTTTTTCACTACTCCAGCAATATGGGTATCAAATGAAGGGACTTGACTATTAGAATACTATACACAATGACAAATTTCAAATCCAAGATGGCCGCCACCACAAAATGGCGGATATCATATTTTTTCACTACTCCAGCAATATGGGGACTTGCTAAATGAAGCCAAATGAAGGGACTTGACTATTAGAATACTATACACAATGACAAATTTCAAATCCAAGATGGCCACCACCACAAAATGGCGGATATCATATTTTTTCACTATTCCATCAATATGGGTATCAATGAAAGGACTTGACTAGTAGAATACTACACACTATGACAAATTTCAATTCCAAGATGGCCGCCAGCACAACATGGCGAATTACATTTTTTTAGCACAAATTCCTCAATATGGGTAGCAAATCAAAGGGCTTAACTAGTAGAATAATGTACACTATATTGAAAGGGAATGAGGAATATTAACTAAGGAAATGAAAACTAAAACCTTGAAATATTTTTTTCTGATCATGTATGAAATAGTTTAACTAAATAACTAAGTTTAAAAATTTTAAAATAAATATTTAAATTTAAAATTTAAAAAACCCCTGACACAAAAAAAAACTAACCTTTAAAAAGTGTGAAATAATAGAAGTTTTTGATCCTTAAAGGCGTCCGGGACCGCAAAGTAAACTTAAAATACCTAATAATTAGCGGTCCCAAACGCCTTAAAGGATCAAAAATCATTTGACAATGAACAAATTTGTATTATTTCACACTATTTAAAGGTTAGTTTTTTTTGTGTCGGGGTTTTTTTAAATTTTAAATTTAAATTTTTACTATGGGCAGGACACGATATAATGTTAGACAAAATTTACTTATATATTTTCCATAGATGAACTATCTTAACTTTTATTGAAAATGAATATAAGATAGTCAAGAACATATGGAAGGTCAATCATCAATGTATAAAACATGTAAATATTACAAAATGCGAAAACAATAAATAGCCAAACCGTTTCTTGATATTGGACTACAATTGGATAGTAGTAAGAAACGGTCATACTATTAAATAAAAGCATCGCCGCAAACACTATTGAATTAAACGAGCATAAAATAAGCCTAAATAAGTTTTAAATATCACTCTCGATACTGAGCTTTTTTGCCTACCGCAAAGTTCAACCACATGAATAAATATCCGTACAAAAGCCACGCTACATAGAAACGAACGGCCCGCTGTAGGTAGGTACACAGACATATAGCGCGGCGATGTGTGACCTCTCACCGACGGGTTCACGTACGCTCCGGCCGGGGTAAAAACTGGTTTGAACTAGCTCAGTCGGCGTATATATAAACGACAAGGCTGCGGCTGCGGCACACGCATTCAACGCGATTCATAAAGATTTTTCCAGTGATTTTGTTGACGAATTATGGATTTTACCACTTCAGTGTTTAAAATAAAATAAGATAATGTGACGCCTATCTACTCTCACGACGACAGTTATCGAACTCACTAGAAAAAGCGTGACACCTATCTACAATAGTACGAAAACAGGTCATCGAACTTACGAGAAAAATTCCCACAGCCATTCAATAAAACCGAAAAGTCTAGAAAAACAACTAAATTCCACAAATTTAATAATAGAAGCGCAACTTGTTCAAAGGAATATTCGCGATATTTCTAAAAATCAACGCTCATTTTTAAAGACGCCAGGCGCCGCCGGGCGGCGCTAAAATTCTGTTCCCACGGTCGGTCGAGAAATTCAAATGTAATTTATAAATTTCGAGAGATAGAATGTTCGAGACGGTGACTAGTGGAAGGGAGAGAGCTATATAAGGCGATGGTCCGCGGCGTCGAGAAGTTGATTTTTGGAAATAAGTTAAGCGCGATAATTTGCGAAGTGCGGAGTGCTTTAACCGTTTAATTAGTGTTCGATATTGTTTGCTCTTGGATTATTTTGTGATTTGGAATTTTAATAAAGTAAAGTGAACTAAAATCAGTGTTTTAGTGCATCGTCAATATTAGAACCTGTAGTCCGTAACAATAATATGGATTAGAGTAGTAAAACATAAAAAAAAAATTGTTTGGCGTTAATCATTTATACGTAATTTTATTTTAGGATGTGTCAAATTACACTAATTATTACTTCTTTAAATAAAAATTTTACTATGTACTTAGCTTATTTTATTTTTCTCGCTATTTTTTTTAACATGTAACAACCCTATGAATAAGTAGATATGAATTTTGTACGTTGTTAGAGAGCTTGGACTCTGTATGGACATCTACTCATGTGCTTCAACCCTCTAAACATTCGCAACACATGTTTTGATACAATGATTGTATTATGTTTACTCTATAGGACGCAGCGCGGGAAATCAACGCGACATTCTTATTTTCTTGTTTGGAATATTATACTCCATTCAGAAGTTCACATTATTTGTTTGACAAAGGGAAATTATACCTTGCAGCGCCATCTACATTTTTTCTCTAACAGTGGACCCACACTAACGAGTAATACCGTTAATATTATCGCATTAATTGTGTAGCTACTTGCATTTTACAGGTGCAACCAGTGGTGGCTTTGCGGGTGAAACGAAAGAGGCTGAGCCTCACTTAAATAAAGTGATCGCGCTTAACAACAACCTGATTATATTATTTTAATTCTAGAGCTTATGTTTATCAATATAAATTTTACTAAACTAAAAACTCTCAATAAGTATCACGCGATGGTAGTTATACGAGATATTGTACCGTTAGCCGCGAAATATTTGAATTTAAAAGTGAACAGGGCGCGTGTGGTTACGTAGGTAAGCCGACGACAAAATATGGAATTATATCACGGCAAGGGTTGAGTTACAACCGTTAAAACCACGTTCAAACACTGCTCATAGAGCTATATTTATACTGAGCCTACAATTATTGCGATAAATTAATAGCATTTCATGTTTGGCTACCCAAAAAACGGGCCACCCGCTAAAGCCACGAGTGGCCAGTGACTAATTACGATCCGCCGAAGTGTGTCCGAGTAATTGTGGCCATGCCGAGTGGCCCATTTGCCGGTAGCCTTAGTGTGGTCCAGCCATTACAACGAATACGAATAGCTACAATGTACTTGAAGGTGTACATCTGTCTCATGTAGTCCTCTCGCGGTGTGGATCCTGATCTGGAACATCCACGCTTGGCCCAGGAGTGCCACAGTGCCGGTGAGAAGTAGAGGCATGCTGTACCGGTACCTCCACGCCAGGCCCATCAGAAACAAGAACAGTGACCGACGATTGCCCACCATCATTACATTGTATGCCTGGAATTGAAAATATACAATGTTATCACATACAGAAATATATATACCTATTAGGCGCTAATTCGAATTAGTAATAAAATAAAAGTAATGGCGAAAATGACATGTTACTAAGTCATTGAATTATCGAGATATAAATTGTTTCCCAGATTAAAATTGATCAATGTACATATAAGTTTGATAAATAGGTACAGTATACCGACGAAAAATAAACATTTTTTTTTATGTCGCTGCAGTGACCCTAACTTCGTGATCTAGAGTATTGTTGTTTGGCGATAAATAGCATAAATAGCATAAAACTAAATAATCTCTTAAAATATTTATAAAAAATGCTAATTTTGCTGGCATAATTTCACGATTTAATGTGTTCTCAATGATATCTAATCTGTAATTTAAATACTTTGTGAGGATAGAGGCGAGACGCGTTACAATGTCGCCCCCTGAAACGGAAGTTTGGACTAGAGAAAAAAATTGGTCTTTTTTTATTCGTTTTATTTGTGCTAAGACGTCGTCAAATGTGAGCCTTTGTGTTGTTAACAAAAGTGGATGGTCAAATATATTATTGCTACTTGAGGTAATCGCGATGTAATTATTACAAGTTGTAATAGATGGCGTTAGTTATTTCTAATATGACAAGTACCTATACTTCGAGCAAAACATTTCGATCGCTCTAAAGTCAAGGCGAGTAATGTCGCAGAAGCTACAGTGGGTATTAGCAGGGCGAGAGCGGGCTCCGCACCAGCGCGAACCCACACCCGCGTCATGTTCAAAGCGATCACGATGTTTGGCCCGATTTGCATCTAATGGAGACAAATGCTCTAATGGGCAGAGACTAGTGGTAGATTTACCAGCAGGCTGAGTAGGCTGGAGCGGCCTAGGCCTACTTGGCCCCTTTGCCTAGGGCGGCAAAGGAGCCAAATTTTTTAATGTCTGGCAGAAATTAAAAAGATTAATAAGTAGGCACCTAAACGTTATTAGGTTCACACAAACAATTCATCATCTATACTAATATTATAAGTTGAAGAGTTTGTGTTTGTTTATTTGTTTGTTTAAACGCGCAAATTTAAGGAACTGCTGGTTCGAATTGAGAAATTCTTTTTCTGTTGGATAGTCCATTTATCGAGGAAGGCTATAGGCTATTATTACATTACGCTACGACCACTAGGAGCGGAGCATTAATGAAAAATTTTGTAAAAAAACAGGAAAAGTTATTCCTTTTGAGAGCTTCCGTTAAGCGCACTGCGTAAACGGTTGATGTTAAGCAAAAATCATGTATTACGTAATTGTTCCTCTTTGAAAGTTCTAACCAAAAGTCCGCGACAGCATATATGTGTATCTTTTAAGATTGACTTACTACCTTTTTTTATGGCAATCAAATTTGTTGCTAAACGCGCCAGAGAATTTCTTTGTTTGGATAATGACGATGATACCATAGTGTAATGTGTAATGATACTATATGGTTGGACTAGCGACCGACCCCGACTTCGCGCGGGTGCAATGTACTAATGCGTGGAACATGAAGAGGAACGTTTACGTAGTCCACCCCGGCGAAGCCGGGTACGACCGCTAGTGTAATAATATGTTTCACGACTTAAAAGATCTTGTAGGTACACAATTTGCATAGTCGCGTTTTGAATAGCCTACTGGCGGCAAATGTGTAAATCCACCATTGGCAGAGACCCTGGTTGCAAATAAAGGTCACAGGTTTGATCATCGTCTGGCATAAATATTTTGTATGCGTTATCATGTCCACCGCATAGCCAAGGCACAGACTCTGCCCGGTTTAGAGCTATATATAGTTCGCCTCAAACTTTATGGCGGATCGGCATATAACGCTATAAGGGTGCTTGCGCAGGTACAGTCATATACCCCTCGTTCCACTGCGTCCCGCTACACCTAAAACTGGTTACTGCGACGCGACTTGTGCCTATATTCACATCCGCCATAAAGTTTGATTGGAACTGTAATTGTGTGTGAAATGTCCCAAACATTATTATTAGACAATTAATTTGAGATTAAAGCATGTTAAATGTCATTGGTTGCAATATAAGTATCCACAGCGAATATACAGTTTGAATACCAACCGCCCAGAGTCCCGTTGTATTTAAAATCTGCTGGTATTCAATAACAATTTCGCCGAAGAAACTATATTTTTGTTTATAGCCGTTTTCCAGAAAATCAATTTTTAATACAACTTGGTTTACAAATAAACACGCAACCCTAATACCTAATAGGTATATGTTTTCGTTACGTTACGCGTGCGCTGTACAGGGTTGACGAGACTGGGAATTAATTACTTTTTTCATGTTTTTCATGTATGATATTTTTTCTTGCGCTTGTTGTCTAAAGTTCAAGAAAACAATCAGTACAGCACGCTAAATTTGGGACAAACAAATGATGATATCCGTACTGTATAATACAAAATTATTATAAAGTAACAGAATTCTGTATATTTAAATGCGAGCCTAGTACTGTGCTATTGAACTAATGGTATTAATATATTTCGATATGAGTACAAAGTCTACAAATACATTTTAAAGGACATAAAAATCTGTCACACAAACGATTCGATTTACATCACATCTATGCATTTATACTAAGACTAAAATAAATGTATAGACAAGGCGTCGCGAATACAATAATGCAACATCAAAACCTTGCCGATTTGCTGGTACAATAAGAAACACTCATACAGATACACTAATTACCTTTACGGTCGCGTATGGTTTAAAAACAATTTCAATTCGTGTTTCGCGCTGCTCGATCTAGCTGCACGAGGTGAGTATAACAGTTATCAGTTGAAACTATTTTATATTATTAAAAAAGTTTTTTTCTTTCGCTGGAAAAACTATCACTGCAACGAGGGCAAGTCAATGTAGGTATACATTTTTAGTGCTCATAATTAAGATATTAGCACTGAACACAAAATACAGTCGTAAATGTTATCTTTTTTGAGTAAATATTGATAAGGTGAAACAGTTGGACAAATATTCTTATGATTTAATTAAATAGCATATTTTTTAATCTGTAGGTAGGTATGAATTATTTTACGTCTTTATAAGTATCTTACGAGTTAAGGGCTATTAACATTATAATGTGAAAATGTGATATTAAATTAACTATACCTTTAATAATATCTATGATTATTTACACCTCTAGAAATAGATATGCGATAACAAAAAAGTTTCTATGCAGTCTACGGGTCAAACACGACGGCTAATTAACATGACTGACCGATTGGCCGAACGGTTAAGAGAGCCTAACTGCAGCACCAAAGGTCGCGGCATCGATTCCCGTGCGGGATAAATATTTGCGTGCATGAATATGTGTGTTGGTTCCGTGTTTGGATGAAAAATATTTATATCTGATATTTCTTTTTTTTTGTATAACCTATTTTATGTACCTAGGTTAAGAAGGCTGCAGATCTATGAGAAATAACATGATTTGTATTTTTGTATCGAATAAAATCAAAAACTACATTATCGGCGGGCAACATAGGCTGAATTTTATTTTCAAACTAGTTTTGCGCCCGCAACTCCATTCGCGTGGACTACACAGTTGTACCGGGACCGTTATAATTTTTTGCATATATATAGTTTATAAGCTCAAGAGCGAATGCTAATTTTTATCGCAGAAAAAAGGTCCCAATAAAAATTGTCTAGTCTACGCGAACGGAAAATAACCAAAATTGGTTCCAATAAAAAGTACCTACGTATAAACCGTTTCGCACGTTAATAGTAGGTACCTATAACAGGAACTTGTAGTGTACGCAAGTGAAACTGCGGGTGTTCGTATCTAATAAATGAATATTATAAAGAATATTTAAGTATATATATAAGTAGTCTAGTAACTCATAACAAAAGCGTAATACTTGCTTATTTTTGGATTAGATGGCGCAGTGTGGGATGTCCCACGTACCTATTATTATTTTAAATTTGCTTGTTTTAGATCGATTATAAAGAAAAATACAGCTATTGAATTATTTCACTCGTTTTAAGGGATCACCTTTTTTGATTTATTTTTTATAAACAGCCCATTAGCCAAGTTCTCAACAGTCTTCATACATTTTCTCTTCTCCATTTATTTTTACCTACATCTCTATTTTTTCTTTTTTTATTGTTATCTATCCCCTCCCACATTCTTTTTCCTTTCTCAATTTATCTATCCTATGTACCTATTCTACTGCTCTTCTTTCTCCATTTTTCTCTAATAGTTCTCCTATTTCCCTTTCTTTCTCCCACCTTACATGCTCTATCAAGTGCTCTAAATCTTCCTCTGCGGCGCTTATTTTGCATTTTCTATCCTCATGTGCCACCCAATATTTGTTCTTTTCTTCCAGATTCCCACATCTTAATCTTGCCACCGTCTTCTGACTTTCTTGTTCCTTCCATTTTTATAGATATGTTAATTTTTTATTAACCCTTAATTCTTTATATCTTCTATTATACCTTGTCTCCAATGTTCTACCATACTACCATTGTCCTTGCCTCTCTACATTGTAAGAATTTTTTCATCTTCCCGCCTTCATATATTATAATGTCTTTTATACTTAACGGTTTTTTGTCAAGGGTTTTACAAATTTTTATTTTATTTATTTACTATTTTTAAAGATTGATAAGTTCTTCAACAATGGGGTGTTTATAACCAGATGACGATGATAATTAAAAAGCCATTTTGAATTCACATGCACTGCAGCGCCCCTGCTGGCTTAGAACCTTAACCTAATCTTATAACCTACTCTAAGGCTGATACCTATGTAAGAGACAAAACTAATTTTTTTTAATCAATTCCCTGATTCAGGTCCGCTGTTTTACAGAAAGACATCTGTTGCAGCGCTCTCTGGTGGCCTATGAAGTGACACCTACATTTAAAAAAAACTGGATCAAAAGCGGACCAACTGTTTTAGAAAAACAAATCAACTGCAGTGCCCATATGGTCGTAACTGTAAAATATATTTAGGAACTTGTGCTGAAGTGATACCTACATAATACAAAGAACTGCATCGTCATCGGTCCAATAGTCTTTGAGAAAAATGGTAACATACACACACATACTTCTTCCCCCAAATATATATACTGTTTTCGTTCCGTCATAGGTAAAAAATAATTGGCCAGAGTATATATCCTTGTGTGTGATTACAATGTTCTACACTCCCGCCAGATTTACAGTCAGCACAAAATAAGTTGTTTTTCGGACAAAGGTCACTTGAAAGAGTCGCTTTATATAACTAAGATTAAGCATAAAAGTGACACTTTGTGTGCATATGCATTGCACAAGATTTTTCTTCTGCGAAATATTCTGAACTAGTAGGTACACATTATTAAACTTAAAACTCACAAAAAAAATTGTCTACTCAATTTTTTTACTGCCATCTGTCTGTTTATTTCCAGAGACATTCAACAATATGTTAGAATGGATATCGGCTTGTTAGGTCGGCACTCCTGGCTTTTCTTTTAATTTACACCAGATCAATACATGTTTAGTGTCACAAGGAAAAAGTGATTTGAACCGATTTTGCTTTAAGCCTCCGCTTTTTAAGCCTGCTCGAGATATTTACAAGACTTGATTGAAGTTTACTGGATGTTTGGCATAAGTGATGTGGATGACTAAAGCAGATGTATCATCAGCAAATGTTCCGATCATTACTCCTTTTGTGCTAGGCAGATCGTGGGTATACAGCACATACATGATAGAGCCCATGACGCTTCCTTGGAGTACTTTGGCCCTAATGTTCTGTAATATGTTCTGTATTTCTTTTTCCTTTTAACACAAAAACGACAGTCTTTTAGGTAGGATTTTGTAAATGTAAGTTTTTTTAAATAGGTACATCGTGTACATCTGAGCATTTTATAAAAACCTGTTATACCAGACATGGTCAAAGGCTTGTGAGATGTCAAGAAATACAGAAGAACAATAGATAATTTTTTTCTTCAAATATAGTATTTTTTCCACAAGTTTAAGTATGTACCTGTTTTGTAGTAGCATGCTGTGTCCTAAATGCAAATTGGCTTTTTTTCTCAATTTTAGGCATAAATCTTTTTAGGAACTGGTACTCCAGCATCTTAGACAATGCAGACAATAAGCTGATTGGGCAGTAAGAGTTAACTTAATTGGGAAACTTCCCATATTTAAGTATTATAATTATTTATGCCACTTTCTATTGTATTGGAACATAGCCACAATATATATAATACCATTGAAGAGCTAGTAAGATAAAAAAAATCTTTTATAGGTTAAGTGTTTTAAAGTTTGAACCTCCATCAAGTCATTGACTGACCGAGGGTTAGAGACCCTAACTGCGAAGTCAAGGGTCACGGGTTCGATTCCCGCCTGGGACAAATATTTGTGTACATGAACATGTATATTCGTACTGTGTCTGGGTGTACAAAGTATCTTCATATATATGTATATATACCAGTTGTATAGCATAATACAAGCATAATACTTGCTTACTTTGGGACTAGATACCGCTGTGTGGGATGTCCCATGCATTAATATTATTTTTTTCATAGCTAGGAGCTTGTCTGTTATGAACCTTCTTAATAGCAGCTTTTATTTCTTTATTAAAGAATTTGTCAACTTGAATATCTAATTTATTTATTTTGTTCAATAGTTGGTCTACCTCAGCTTCCATTCCGTGTGATTCCATTCCATCAATTGAATTGGTTGTGAATGTGTTGCTTATGTGATGTGTGAAGACTTCTACTTTTCTGTTTTCCTGTTGGCCCAAGTTCCATTTTTACTTTTAATAAGAGATTTTAATGCAATGGGACTTTTTGGTATTTTGTAGGTGTGGCTGAAGTCAGAGCTTTTTGCCATGGTACTGAACTGTTTTAGTTTGGCAATGATAAAAGTTAACATTTTCTTTTTCACCAGATGGGTTAGCTGCCATTTTTTGTGCGCTTGAATCTCTAAAGAGAGATTGTCACTGGTGCGGAATCCCAACCATAATACATAGTGAGTTATAAGGTCAATAATGCACACTAGTTTAAGATATGTCAAAAGAGATGTTTTTCGAGTTCAATCGAGCTACCAAGTGAATTCTCATGTACTGTGCTGTTAAATAATTAATTTAAAGTGCTTATAAATTGCTTTAATACTCTGTATAATATTTATCAATTATGCATAACCTTCTTCAATGCAACATAAATTATTGTTTACTCTTTTATAATATTAAGATTAGTGCTTCCCCTAAATGTTTATCTTAGCTGAAATATTTAACACAAAAATTTCTTTTTTCCTTGAGGAACTCAGTGCAATTATTAGTTTTAAGAGTATACCCAGACTTTTAGTACACTCAATGTTTGAGAATGTAATTGCGGGTCTATTGTTTAAAATAATTTAAGATTAAGGTAATTTATAAGATACCTACATTGTAAAACTATATCAAATTTTAAAGTTGTTTTATAGTGTATCTTATAAATTATAGTAATAGGGCAAAGTACCCACATAAATAAATATAATTTACCAGCTGAGGAATACTTTATCAATATAGTCACTTTTATCAGCTATTAATAGTACTGCAAGGTCAAATCGGCTCTATAGTACCTACTTGATAATATTGAAACTGTCTCTTATCTCCCAAAAAACTAGGCGTAGTTGTGAAACTACCGTCTCTTGTCCTTATTTGATAATGAGAGTAAGAGTTTATGAGCATTCCTCTTGATAAGATATACCTACTGGACTAAAAGTACTTTGAGATGTCAAGAATGTAACAAACATTTGTAATTTCTGTATATGAATGTAACTCATATTATTACTATTTTTGCTGTGATTGTGGTGAAGGTAATAATACAAAGGATATCATTAATAAAACACTTTGTTTTGTAAACATTTATTTAATATGAATTGCATTCATAAACAAGCCTAGTAAATAGAATGGATACAGTAAAAAGAACACACTACCTGAAACCGCAGTTGAGATTAGAGTTACAGTAAGCAGTTATTCGGTTTACATACATTACCCCATTCAATGCTTATTATCTAATTAGAGTTAATAGAGAGCTGGAATGTCAAACAGTTTGATCCTTTATTCCTCATCATAATAATCAAAGTGTTCAGCTTGTGAAAATTTGCCTGACATCAGCACTGTCATACATTTCTTTGCTGTATCTTCAGGTTTTAACAATATCCCTTGGTTTTTGAATGAGACAAAAACATCTTTAAGATTAACATTCACAGCTTCCCGAATGACATAATCTATCATCGCAGTTTCTACGGGTCCTGGAGAGTAGTTCAATATTTTGATATGTTTGTTTTCCTCAGCCAGGACTCTGAAGTACATCTCACGAGCTGCTTTTCCACTGCAGTAGTATGCCATGCCCCCCATAGGTTTTATGGCACACAGAGATGTTATGTTCACAATAATCATCCTCTCTTCCATTTCTTTGAATAACTTCATGAATTGAGTGTTCAAGGTGATGACATTAAACACATTTAATGTGTAGTATTGTTTCATTTCTTCTACATCTTCCATGGATCCTGACTCAATAGATAGGTCACCAATAGAACCGACATTATGAAAAATTATGAATTTTGTAAATTCATCAACATTTCTGCCTTCGATGGAATGTTTTAAAACTTCGTACATTTCACTGGCCGAAGCCTTTGCTAAATCCAAGGACTTGAATGTAACATTGACTTTGTCAGATTCACAGAGGCTAGCTGTTTTTGCCAACTCCTTTGCATTACGAGCCAATAATAACATCAAGGAGTTAGCACCAATGCATTTTGACAATTCAACAGCGAGAGCTCTACCTATACCCTGAGAAGCACCACTTAATACACAGTAAGTGGGACCAAAGTGGTCGATGTTGGAAGAAGACATGGCCATAATGTTTGGTTACTTACTAATAGTTTATTAGCAATATTAAAGCAATGCAGTTATTTTGACAGCAGTTTCTCTTGATCGGTGTCTCCAATGACAGGTTCAAGGTTGCACCCGTCTCGCATCAATCGCTCCAGGCAGTCAGCACGGTATGCTGCCAAATTTTCCACTACCTTGTTTTTAGATCGGACAGCTTTCAATTTCCTTTCTAAAAAGTACAATATTGACAGTTAGCACCAAAGTAAACATTTATGTTCAAAATTAAACATATGCTAGAATCTCACCCAAAATCGCTAAATATTCCGTAGAATCAGACAACTTCTCAAATGTAGGGTCAGGTTTGAAGTTATCTTCAAATTGTTCTATTATAATGCTTGTTTCAGTAATTTGGCCGCCCCAAGGATCCATTAAACTCTGCAAAATACAGGCTATGTAATTGTTTTGATTCTATAAGGAGTAGGTACGAAATCAGTACCAATGGGTTCTGCAAATGTAACTTACTTCAACAGATAACCATATATTGAAGATATTAGACTACCAATGTACTAACTTATCACAACTAAACCTGAACTGACCTGGTAGACTTGGGTAGACTGACTTGACTTGGTTGGACTCACAAAACAATTTTAAGATTCATCTGCTGTTCATCTGCTGCGGTGATCTGTGATAGTTGCGGATTGTGAGTGAGCAATTGATTTATTATTGATTGTGGGTGGATTGATTATTGATACTTGTCAGTACTCGCTAGACATCGATATTTTTTCATTCGATACTACTATTTTTGACATAGTATTAACCGAGTAAAGGTGCAAAAGAAAATACAAGCATCGAAGAGTACTCACAAGCAGTCGATGTGAATGGTCGTTTGGCGGCGGCGTCATTTTCGATAATCATTCAAACATAGCACAGCTCCAGCGTGACTATATGCAGTACGTTTTTACTTTTTTGCTAGATTTAAGCCTTTTAAATAACTTTATTAATAGGAAAAAATAATTTGAATTTTGTGATAGAATTTAGTCTGTATTTTTAGTCTTTTTCAAGTAAACGAAACGGTGCTGGCAACCGTTCTGTTGAAAATGCACGTCACGTGTATATAGAAAAATTAAATAAAAAGGACTATCTGAGTTTGGAACATAAAGATATTAATACAAATGACCCGAATAAACAAATTCTTATAGAGATGAAAAATTCTAATGATAAATTATTTCAGAAAAGCAATGAAAATAATGACAGCATAGACCAAAGTGTGTCTGAAAATGAAAATTAAAACACAGAGGTTACACTTCAACCTGATACGCATTCAGAAACCAAAGATCCAAAATACATGTCAGAATGCGAAATAAAGAATAATAGATCTATCAGAAATAGGAAACCCCCTATATGGACTGAAGATTACAACATATCATATTTATGTGAAAACAAAGAATATGATGAATCAAGTGAGGAATGGCAAAATGCTATAAAATAGGAAATAAAAGCTCACAAAGATGACAAAGATAATATTGTATCATGTAAAATGGTTTTAAGGGAAAAAATCGGAGCTGACGGAAAGGTAGAACGAAAAAAAGCAAGGCTAGTGGCACGAGGTTTTTCTCAAGTATATGGAGCCGACTACAACGAGACTTATGCACCTGTCACAAAATTAAAAACTTTTACTAGCAATGGCAGCTCAAGAAAATCTAAAAATAAATCAGTTGGATGTAGTGACAGCTTATTTGAATGGAGAATTTAAAGAAAAAATACAAATGGAAAAACCCAATATGTTAGAAAAATGTCTTTGCGACATTAATGGTTGATGAAAGCATAAATGGAGACCCAACAATGTACATGAAGGCACGAGACATGCTAGAAAAGTTGCGTAGACCTGGAAAACAAAAAGTATAAAAATTGGTAAAAGCATTATATGGTCTAAAGCAAGATGGTTTATTAAACTAGATAGTGTGTTAAAAGAAATAAATTTAAAAGCAATCTGAAGCAGATCCATGCATATACGTACAGATAAAAGAGGAGACAAAATGATAATTGCTATATACGTTGATGATTTGATCAGTGTCTATTCGAATGAGGCAGAATTAAACAAAGTAAAGAAAATGCTAACAAAAAAATTTGAAATGCAAGATCTCAACGATTTAAACTACTGTCTTGGAATAAAATTTGAGAGAAAAAGAAATACTAATATAGCTTCTCAAACGGAATACATAAATACCATATTAAGAAAATTTAATATGGAAAACTATAAGACCGCAGATACTCCAATGATTGTGGGGCAAAAACTGGAAAAGGTAGAAATGACAAAAGAAAGTAAGAATTTACCTTACCAAAGTTTAATTGGATCATTGATGTACATCGTAGTAGCCACACGTCCGGATATAATGTACGCGGTATGTTACATGAGTCAATTTAACAACAATTATAGTGAAGAACATTGGAAGGCCGCGAAAAAAAATATTACGCTATTTCAAAGGAACAAGAAATCTTGGCCTAACATTTAAAAAGTCCAAATTACCCGTAGAAGGTTTTGTTGATGCTGACTGGGCTGCATGCGAATTCAACAGACGCTCATTTACAGGATACTGTTTTAAATATGCTGGCGGAACAGTAAGTTGGGAATTAAGAAAGCAAAGAACAATAGTTCTTATCTACGGCTGAAGCCGAATATATGTCACTAACGGAATCAGCAAAAGAAGCCCTCCACCTGTTGCAACTTTGCGAAGATATAGATATTGAACAAAAGAAAATTGTACTATGGAATGACAATCAAGCCACCCAGGATTTAGCCAAAATCAAGTAATAAGTAGAAAATCGAAATGTATAAATATAAAGGAAGCCTTTATAAGATATGTTATTCAACAAGAAAAAATAGAAGTAAGGTACAAAAAAAGTGAAGACCTGGAGGCTGATATATTAAAAAAGGCGTTGTCAAAAGTAAAGATTACCAGTACAATACCAAAAGGATTAGTAGAGAATCAGCCGTGAGGGGGAGTGTTGAAAATGCACGTCTAAGTTTATACTTGTAGTACCTATATACAACCTACCCTAGATATTGGCAATAAAAGAAAAATATATTCTGGTGTTACTTAGCAACGTAATATTAAAAAACGATTTCTTATTTAGTGTATATGTTATAAAATAAATAATTCTATTGTCTGGTATTATCCCTTATCAATACGTTCAAACATAAAATTTTGGTTTTGAATAACTTTGTGAAACATTTATCTAGCGTGTATTTATATTTTATTAAAAATGTTTATCTTATTAAATACCTACAGATTAATAAGAAGTAACTTATAAGTACTCGTAAGTATCGTTAAAATAAGTTGTATTCTATTAGGTATCGATAAATTCTTTCAATACCAATATGCCAAGTACTTACTAGTATCGTAAATAAGGTGTAAGATGAAATAGCGAAGCCCAAGTCTCTTTATTCCTTTTCTTCTAGGGTGACAATAATTTATTTATATTTTTTTCATCTCTCATCTTAACTTTTGTTGCGAGTGCTCTATAATAAAAAGTTCACTTAAAAAGAATGAATAAACGTGAAAAGATGACACAATCTAAATAGCGGATGTGCGTGATGGAAAAGTTGGCAGGTAAAGAAAGATTTTTAAAGATTAAAGAAAGAAAAAAGTATGAGAAAAATATGAATTAAAATCAAATTGCCGACACCTTAAAAAACTGCCAAATAACGACAATTACGTGTTAAATCGCGTGGTTTCGTAGCCATACAAAGAACAAAAATTAATCACAAATTTATCAAAAAGTGCATCAAGTCAAGTCAAGTGCCTAATCCTGAAAGGAATCAGAAATCAATAACTATGATGCCACTTATGATTTTGGTTCGCCATAAGTTTTTATATATAGTATCTACGTTATCTTCTTTTATTAGGTAACTTTTTTATATTTTTCAAAACATAGTTCAAGAAAGCTAGTCACTAAAACGGCAACCCATATTATAATATGATCCATTGGTGGAGGATTATCACCTCTAAAATAAATTGTGAAGCAGTTAGTACTCTTAAGGATCAAAGCTTCAAAGGTAGATACTTTAATCACCTTTATAAATTAGCGACAGGCTCCCCTTATATACAATACCGCCTTGAATATAAATCTCCGATTCGATCACAGAAATAAAGGTACCTAGATTGTAATTAATAATTTGATGGCTGACCACCTCTACTTACAAAGTAGTTAAGTCTCACATGAGTAAGATTAAGCCAAGCACGACAAGTTATGTATTTTTGAACACTCGGGTTCCCAAGACCCATCACTTGAAAATGAAATTTTCAGCTATTGACAGCGTCCGGGACCGACTGCTTAACGTGCCCTCCGAAGCACGGTGTCAGTGATATTGTGTACTTAAGTCAGAAAAACTCATTGGTACACGCCCGGATTCGAACCATGGCCCTATGGGGCCATACAAATGCATACAAACATTGAAGTACAATAATAATTATAGGAAATTTCCTTGCGCGAAATGAAAGGAAATATCCCGTTAAAAGGATTGTGCCTAAACACGCTGCACAGAAAATTGGGAATTTTCCAAATATCAATCTTAAAACATATTTCTCATAAATTTTGTCATGCTTTACTGCCTTTTGCGAACGTGGAAACCTAAAAATATAACTTTGTACAGGTCACCCGCTCCTTTCCTTTCCAAAAGAAACCAACAATCCCAAAAATTCCCATTGATCTGGCGGATAAAAACGAATTTAAAATACTCAAGCTTCCGAAACAGTATTTCTAGGGCCAAAATGTCTAGCACTCGAGCGCTGGTGCGGGACTCAGAGATAAGAAATATTTCTTAGGTGGGAAAAGAAGTTTCGTGATAAAAAGTAGCCTATGTCACTTCTGACAACGCCCTATTCATGTCTGCAAAGTTTCATTTAAATCGGATCAACAGTTTCGGAGATTAGCCGGAACAGACAGACAGACAGACAGACACTACGATTTTATTTATATGGAAAACGGATTTGTTACTTGTCTTGCATTTAACTAAGGTAGAATATAGTTTCCGTAATGACGTTAAAACTTTTATTTTGTAAATTATAAGCAAATCGCAATTTATTATTAGAAACCTGTCAAAAACGTGTTCTTAGTTCTCTCCTCGGGACTGTTTTAAATTCCACAATGCAAGATTTATTACTGACCAGTTTTTTTTTCTATATTTGAAGTTACCTGTGAAAAAATTTGCCACAACCACCCACTGATTATCTTCCACAGTATGTTATACAACACTTTTTAACCATTTTTTAGTGGAGATAAGAAGAATATATTAAAAACTTAAACCAAAAAACCAATGCAGGAGAAATTTTCACAAACCCAGTAATTTCAATTGACAAGTTTATTTTAGCTTACTAATTAATAAAACCAAAAGTAATACTTTTCAATACTAGTACTAACGTGATAACGTTTTAGGTCACATTTGGGACGGGGAACGTTTTGATCCATCGTCATCATACGACATCAATATAATAAGACGAATTGCATACTATATATGTAACAGCCGTAATCAATTTCGTGATGGGAAACAAGTCGTACTACATGCCGTGATAGGTCGAATGATTATCGTCCTGTTTACGGTGGGTCATCTATCTATATAATGAATGTTGCTTTGTATTCTTTATTATCTATGTGTTTCTGTATCATCCTACGCTGAAACATTTGCCTACGCTGAAGTGATTCATGCTGCTGATTTTTTTCGCACTCATGTAGTTAAGACATTTTAGATTTTACGTCTGATGCTCCATTGCTATTTTTGTGCGTAAATGTTATGCTATTCTATAAAACATATTTTTTACTATATCAATATATTTTTGTTTTACACATAGTATTTTAAAGCACTACAAAAAACGGGATATTTTGAACCTAATAAATTTTTTTTTTAATTTTCATAAAAAATCCTACTAACTTATGAAAATATTATTATGGTCAGGGTATTTCATTCAATAATTTAACGCGACGCTGGCACCAATCACGAATGTGCATTCTGCTCTGATAGAATCAAAAATCAAAAATACTTGACTCTGGCGAAATTGCTTTAATTAAATGCAGAGAACGCCATAACTAAGAAGAAGAAGAAGTTAGTAATATAACGTCAAAAACTTCAATTTTGACAATACCCAAGTCAAAATTCTTCAAATTCTCGTTTTAATTGCCAGTATAAAACCATAAGACAAGAAAATTAAGACCATAGACATACATATACTAGCGTAGGAGACCAACTGACATATAAACATCGCATGACCGAAACGGAAATGAGTATGTGTGCAAAATTCACATGTGGTTGAGCCACTTTTAGTGATGTGCATGGGTGTTTTTTATATTATCGATAGCACGTAGTACTTTTATGATAATGTGTCGTTGAAATTACCGCGTTATCATAAGTCGAAATCGGCAATCCTATTTATTTTGAATCTGCTATACTACAAATTTTTTGTTTTGAGTTACTTTTCCTAACTTTTAGTTTTTTAAAATGACAAATCATCAATCAATCAATTCAAATGTCATTTCCTTTACTCCAATAAATATTTTTTTTTTGTTAACAGTTGATAATAAAAAATTTCCAGAAAGAAGTTAAGAAAGCGTTAATATAATTATGGAAACTTTTATATTTAGTTGAATACAAGCCAAGTAATAAATAAAACAATATAAATAAACCATTTTTATTTTTAATGACAATACGTCATGTTGCAACGCATAACAACAAACTTTTTAACACTTTGTAAACAAAAAAATTAGAATGTACAAAACAAAAACATTTACAATTTAGAAGTTTCATGATGAATATCATATTTAACTCGATAGAATTGAAAGATAAACCAAAACTAATAAAACCGTGAAAGTTTTTTTTTTAATTCGTCAATAAATGACTGAGAAATAAATTATTGATATTTATGTATTTTCCTGCGGTTTGACTGGTGGCTTCTTACTGCCCGTGACGTCACATTGCCTACTCGATTGAGTGTCGCGTCGTCTCACTGCACCACAAATAATATCTTTTGTTTCTTTTTGTTATAGGTAGTAAAGTTTTATTTGATTATAAAGGAACAAGTTTTTGTAAAAGGCAAAATGATAATTTGCCTAAAATTGATATTTTCACTGTGATGGACTTTTTTCTTCAAATCCGTTCTATATTAGTGCTGAAAAAAATTATCATAAAATATCATATCAATATTAAAATTCTTTAATGTTTTATATAAATATATTGAGACTTGGCCATCGCACTAAATAATTTAATTTACATGTGTTTTCAGGCGATTGAATTTACACGTGTTTTCAGGCGATGGCCAAGTCTCAATATATTTATATAAAACATTAAAGAATTTTAATATTGATATGCGTCACTATAAGATGCTGTTAATTATTACGTAACAACTTAATGCTTCGAGTACGGAGATTCCAGACACAATTGATTTTCAATTGTTATGGACCACGATCGTGGTCTTAGAGACTGGACGTATTAAGACAGAAAGTCGCTTAAATAGAGACTGAATAAATTAATAACCGACTTGGTATTACATGGATCTCACAACTTTTTACCGCAGAACAACTGAGTTGCGAGACTTGGTTTTTTTGACAAGTATTGTTTTTGATGGGATCTCATTTCTTTTTGTATTTTGTAGACAGTTCTACTTTTTTCCTTTACAATAACTGCCGTAATAAAACATCGTTACGAATAAAGCCAATATTGAAAAATTTAACTGAAGACTTGGCTATATGGGCTTCATTTTCTTTGCGGTCTTTTCTAGATTTTTTAGTTTTTCCTTGATTCATACACCAAATACTACTTATATTCCAAATTTGAAGCTTCTAGGTCTGCTAGAAGTGCCTTAGAATTTTGATGATCGGTGAGTCAGTGAGTGACAAAATTAAGAAATTTGACCCGTTATAATTTCTTAAAAATACTGGTTCGAATTGAATGAAATTTATTAATATGCTTATATAATATGCCTGCATGGTTACTGAAAATTTCAGTCTTCTAGTTTTATCCACAACGAAGGTACAGGGGGTCGAAAATGGTCTGAATTGCTTCGAGAAAAGGATGGTACGGCCGTGACGCTTTTTTGCTCGACTTGATGGGGGCACGGCCGTGCCCCCAGAACAAAGCTGGACCTTATTTTGACAAGTGACTAATGAAGACTAAATGTGTTCAAAGAGGTTTTATGACCGATTTTCTTGCATTTCTTTCTCGCATGTAGGATTTCCGCAAAGAGCTGGATGTCATTCGCACACGGTGTTCCTCTCTTACGCTAGTATATATACCTTTATGATTAAGATTTTAAATATAATTGAAATTTTTTTATAAATTTGTAAAATGTAACGTAATAACTTTCAAAAATATTATTATCAACCGAATATCAAGACATCAAAAACCAGAAGTCATAGAAAATAGATATTAGACGAGTATTCATATATATAAAAATCGATAATGAACCTACTAAATGAAATATTTTTTTCTAATGGCAAGTGTTAGAAAGGGACAAACGGACTGTCCGATAGCTATCTCCTACAAACTCATTTTGCCTCCTTGCGGCTTACCCCTTGTAGGGCCCCAAAGGGGGGCGCGCGTGCTTCTTAACCTATTTTCTGCATTTTAATGTATGAAACGTTATTGAGTGTTATATATTGCTGAAAACTAGATTAAATTTGCTGAAAAGTTATCTGTATTTCAAATCGTTTGGCCCAGAAACAAATACGCCACTGTTTGTTAAAAAAAAAATAGGCGACAAATAGGCGAAAATCGCATAAAAAAACTATAAAGAATTTTACTGTCGGAATAGTGTTATTTTTTAAGTATTAGCTATGTTTTTACATTTAAAAACATAAAACAGAAAGCAATAGAAAGTATTCACACAATTTTTTTACGTACAAGAAAAAAAAGCAATAAAAAAGTATTTCAAAAAAATGTCGACGGTCTTCCTGAAATAACTATTCAATTTTTTACATTTTTTTTTCTTTAATATGGCTAGTATTTTATCATGCCTTCTATTAAAACCATTCTGTAACATCTACAATGACATTGGCATTTCAAAATGCTTGAACCGCAAGCACCGATAAAATGTATTTGGAATCGTCCCAGATAGGGACGCTTGCTATTCCGGGCCAAAACGCCGAGGCTCAAAAAGCGACGATTGCTACTCGCAGGGACATTTAAAGTAAACCTTATGCGTAACGCAAAGGTTTCATTATTGTATTAAACAGTTCCGGGAGTGAACAGTCCTGAATCTACGTAGTAGGTTTAATACGTCCATGACTGACACAGACCATAGAGTACAGGCCGTGGATATAGCAGTACAGCAACCCGTGCTGATGCATGCTAATGCATAGCACAGATTAGATGCATAGACGTAATACTAGTGTCAGGACAGTGCACTCGGCTTTGCGAAACGAGGAGATGAAATAGCGAGGTAAACAACATTCAGAAAAGGCTGTATGGTCGCTGACCCTTGCCTGCTTTTTTCTTTAGTAAGAAAAAGCGAATAATAATAATGAAATAGCGGCTCTCTTAAGTTGGCACCCGAAAGAATTGTTTTTTAATATTTTTTTTTCTAATTTGTTTGTTCGTCGTTTGTTCGTGATTGTTCGATCAAATTCATCGTTTGTTCGTTCTTCAATTTTTTATAAAAAATATTTAAAAATTCTTACTTAAAATGGCACCCGATATAATTGTTTTTTAATATTTTTTTTTCTAATTCGTTTGTTCGTTCTTCAATTTTTTATAAAAAATATTTAAAAATTCTTACTTAAGTTGGCACCCGATAGAATTGTTTTTTAATATTTTTTTTTTCTAATTCGTTTGTTCGTCGTTTGTTCGTGATTGTTCGATCAAATTCATTGTTTGTTCGTTTTCCAATTTTTCATAAACAATATTCAAAAATTCTCTCTTAGGTCATTGGCGTTCCATTTAAATTTTTTTCTAATTCGTTTGTTTTTAATTGTTTGATCAAGTCACTGCCTTCTATAGTTTCAAGCCATGCTATTAGATTTGGCAACGTCGCATTAACTGTCACTTGTAGTCTGATTTACTTCGTCAGCTGACAAGATGTCATGATTTAATATTTAAAAATATGGGATTTAAATAACTATATGAAATTATCGATAGCATTTAACAGAAAATAGAAATAGGATTATCTATTAAATTATATTAGCACCCGCCCGCGACTTCGTTTGCGTGTCATAAGTGGATTTTCTGAATAAAATAGAATCATCAATAGAATAAAAATAATGGTTATTACATCTCATTTCGGTTAGTGTTACTATGATTTTGTGCGTTTATCACAGGCTATATCTTAAAAACTAGTTTTATTGTATAATGTTCTACGGGAATGTACCGTTCCCTTGCAGTTTATTCCTCTTCCTGGGTTCTATGTAATCTCGCCGGACCTGCTGGTGGCTAGCATGCGGTTAAATTGACCATGAAAGGTATAAGTATAGTTCTCCGATTCCATGTCTTCGAACCTATTCGAAAAATGATAAAAATTTACTGTAATTTCCACCCAAACGTGTCAAGATTGTGACGTGAAACGAAAAACGATTATGGTGAAAATATCAACTTACCTTACTAATTACGAATAAACACGATGCAAAATGTAATGTTTAACACTGATTTATTATTTTAAATCAATATCTCTGTTTACATAACGTTTAAATGGAAGAAAACGCGAATTAATGACCTGATTGATACTAAGGCTCGGATTACACGCAACGTTGCCAGATTTCAGTAGCATGGCTTGTAAACTATAGATGGAAGTGATCAAGTTCATTGATTGCTCGTTTTTAAATTTTTATACAAGTACGAGTTTTATATAAGTTGGTGTACCTACAATACTTAAAAAAATTCAAAAGTGTTGCAATCGAATGTTACCTAGGTATATATTCCTAACAGAAAATTAAAACTACAAAGAAAACATTTATAGGGTCAGGTAGGTACATGACGAGTCGGTCTCCAAAGAGGAACCTATATCGAAAGTAAGGTTTGAATATCGGCTTGATGCACCTACAAACACAATGTTATTTAGGTACAGGTCTAATCAAACTGTATGCATACCTACCTACCTAAATTTCAGGTCATTATAGTTTTAAAGTAATATTAGGCCAAATCTTTTCACGCTTAGGCGGCCCATTCATGATCACTCCATCGCATCGTTCCAAAAACGTTCACATTAGTCCAAAATCTTGCCGTGAATGTTGAAACGGTTCGATTTTTGCGTGACGTCGCGCCATGAGCGGAAATCCAATCGTTCCAAAATCCAGTGATGCCACGCCGATGCATCGCGTCGCGCCATCGCTCCAACCAACGTATCGTGAATGCGGAAACCCACGATTCGTTCGCACCGCGCCAGTCACTCCATGAACTCCATCGCGCCAAAAGATCGTGAATGTGGGAATTGTGAATGATCCAAATTTTGGATTAGTCTGTGTGAATCTGCCGTTTACATAGACATGGGTAACGCCAGCAAATTTCTTGCGTCAACGCCAAAGCGCCGACGCCAATTAAGGTACCGTGGAAGCGTATTACTTGAGACAGTTTTAAAGTTTTAGAATAAAAATCTCCACATAAACACATATAATTTACGTAAAACTTTGACAATAAACAGGTCTTGATATTCTTTAAGGATATATTTGAACGTAACTATTGTTAATAAAAGTTTGTCATGAAATTTTTTTCAAAATATTTTTGTCTCATGTTACCAATATACAGTGGTATACTTGAGAAATGGTTCAAAACACGTACTATACCAAGTTAGCCATTACTGGTTCTACTTGAGACAAAATCAAATTAAATATACTTTTAATTAAATTAAAAAAAAAATTCATATTCAAGGTAATTTTCGTAATAAAATTAAATAATAAGAAACCCTTAAATAAAAGTCTGTAGGGCGAATAAGTAACTTTTATTGGCATAATCAAAGATTGTCACAGTAGGGATCACAAGCATTTGTAATCTGATAGTGAATTATAAAGATAAAAACGAATAATTTTTCGTTAGCAAAAAAAAAATATCTGAAATTGTCGTAAAAACGTAACTAATATATTCATATAAATTTCAAGTTTTATTGTAATTAAAAACAGCTTATCAAAGTGATTACAAATCCAAAACTCTATTTAAAAAAAATAATAATAAAGTTTATCAATACGGGGCAAACTTGAGACGATTCTCATGTTATCATTCAGTCTCGAGTATGCTACACATTTTTACCTAATTTCACAGTATCAGTACAGTCTTTTAAGTCGGTCCGTTAGAATTTAAAGCGTTTATTCAAACACTTATATCAAATTGGGTTAATTTAGTTATTACAAATTAAATTTAAGTATAAAAAAAGAGTTAGAACATGTAACGGCCTCTTTTTTCCTGTATGAATCGAACACATTTTATTACGTTATGTCTCTTAATGACCATAATGTCATCTACACCAGGAAAAACATATACGTTTTTGCTTTTAATATTATTTCTTATTATTATCTTTCATAATATGAATCAAAAATGAGACAGCGATTGTAAGATGAGACATCATAAAACTTGAGACACTGATTGTAACTTGAGACACATGTCTCTAGTTACCAACAAAATACAATTATTTACAAAAAACAAAAATAATAACATGACGAAAGCACTAATATTTATGAAAAACACTTTAAACTAATCTTGATTAACTTGAAGATACGTTAATTGCAGATAGGGAAAAAAATGTTCGTAAATTTTGAATTCCCGATCTAAGTTTCAACCACCTTTTATTGTTATCTATTTGGTACCATAACATTTAGTCATAATTATAAGAAAATGCTTACGTTTATCAAATTTCTCCAGTTAAAATCTAGAACACAGCTCTAACCACTAACACATTGGACACAAACTACTACAGTGGTGCCATTGCAAATTTTAGGAAAAATATTTTTACAAACGGTTGATTATGTCTCATGTTAACATACTGTATCAAGTAATACGCTTCCACGGTATCAACGCAGCGCCGTAACGCCAACGCCAGCGCACTGAATGAATGAATATCGCCCACCACGCTGCGCCGCGACACGACATGACGACACCGCACACCGGGTTCCGTTTGGCGTTGGCGGTGGTTGACGGCGCCACGACCACAGCCACGACGCAGCGTGCAATAATAATAAGTGCAATAAAACTACCCTTAAATAAGTTTCTTTCCAATTTTACAATTACATTGTTATTTCCAAAGTTTAAGTTATCGTGTATATAGATTAGGTTACTGTATAACGAAGATCAAATATTTTTTTTGTTATTTTCATTTATTTTTTATTATATTTTATTATTTTTTACGTACATAATTTAAAATTGAAAGTTCATTAAAACCTTTTAAATCTATAAATTGGTGTTATTTATTATTTATGCCTTGGCTTCATTGGGGTGGCGAAGGGCGAACGACCGACGCAACGCATGAATACACTCGGCTCGGATAATTAGTTAGGGCTAATTAGCTAATTAATTAGGTCCATGGGTCCTGCAGTAATGGTGAGTAAAGGTCAGCTGTGATGGTCAATAACCATCAATCGGAACTGACATGATAATGAGCAGTGTTGCCAGTAACTTAACTGAATTAAATACCTACCCCAGTAGGTAATGGAAATTAAAAATCGATTATAAATCGCGAGTTGTAAGAAATTTAGCAACGAACGCTTCAGACCCGCTGTACCCCTGACCGTACCCCTGGTGGTACGGCGAGTCTTTTAAAGTAAAACGGTACCCCCAGCTAATAGTGTTGTACATCTAGTCGAAAGTACTTCAGACATTGATTTATACCTAAGGATACCTATGGTTACTGATAAGCAGGCCTAACATGTACGCCGCGACAAAATTTTGTCGACGCTATTTCTCGTCCCGAAACGAGATATCTCTGTACCATGTCTACCGGTGCTAACTTGCAAGACTCATTTCGTCCCGCTCCGTCACAATCGGAAAAATTACTCGTCCACGATAGTTTTGTCTACAAACCCTAACACGCTAACCATATTTTATTGAATTTTGACATTTTTAAGCGATATATTTCTCGTTTTCGTTTACGTTGGCGACAACAACGGTGGAAAAAATATTGGTACATAGAAAGTAATTGTTAAATTACACCTACGTTGATTAATTTTATTTAAATATGTTTTCGACACATTTGCTATTAATACGGTCTTTATGACATCGAAACTTGTACCGTAATCTTGCATTTTACAGTACTAGGTCTTTTTACTTTACCCCAATAACAAACGAGCATTCTGTTTTAAAAAATTCGTAAACCACGAAAAGCAACCCGCTCGCGCCCTTAGCTCCCGCCGTTATAACTTTTGAAGTATCTACCTAATTTTAATCGTAAATGTATCGCGATCACTTTCTGAATTTGCTCAGTAAGAAACCCTATCGCTAAATCTACATCATCGTTTGAATTTAATTCAGAAGGGATTTTGTTTAGCTCAGGCGTATCGATTTTTTGCAACGCGGACGAAACTTTTTCCCAACCAGTAATTATTTTGGGGTCCGCCGGCGGGTTTTCCGGCGAACCCAATGTCATGAGGACGGGCCGGTGATCTGAGCTCAGGGCGTGAAGCATCTCGATAGAGCTCAGTTTCAGCGCCACCTTCTTAAGAAGAACGAAATCCAGAATTTCTGGTTGGTGTGAATTAATATCGGAAAACCGTGTCGGTGTTAGGGTTCATGTTTGTGGATACACAGTTCCAGTCTGTGTGTTTACTATTAAAATCGCCGAATAAGATTACGGAATCTCCGTTTTATCTACAGTGTTACTATTTTATAACGTTTGGTTGCCGTCTTTGTGACGACGCGCCCGAGACCTTGGGAATGAATGGTGGCTAGTCATAGGTTTTTTTTGGGAAAGGTTTGTGTAGTCATAGCTCAATATTTTTCTATTGAACGATACTAAAAGGTAACAAGACGGCCATCGGTTTTTTGGAAGCGGAATTCGGAATCGCAAGAAATAAGTTCAAAAAAAACCAGCTTGCTTTAATAAAACACAAAATCTAATTTTTTTACTGTTTGTCGATTTTCGGTTTATCGGTTTGTTTGTACATTTATACGCGCTTTACGTAAAAACCACTCATTGAATACAAAATCAAAAGATATTAAATTTTTGAACCGGCCGAGATCGATACATATTGAGATTATGTATTTTCTGAGCCTATTGAGTAAATCAATAATAACATATGAGATATAATTGTAATTAGGTACATGTCCACCTAGAACCTACGTCAGCACAGCACTACGGTCAATCATGCAGGGGTACCGTTTTACTTTAAAAGACCCACCGTACCACCAGGGGTACGGACAGGGGTACAGCGGGTCTGAAGCGAGCAACGAACAAACAATGAATTTGATCGAACAATCACGAACAAATGACGAACAATTGAATTAGAAAAAAAAATATTAAAAAACAATTCTATCGGGTGCCAACTTAAGTAAGAATTTTTAAATATTTTTTATAAAAAATTGAAGAACGAACAAACGATGAATTTGATCGAACAATCACGAACAAACGAATTAGAAAAAAAAATATTAAAAAACAATTCTTTCGGGTGCCAACTTAAGAGAGCCTGAAATAGCGAGGTCCTGGGCGAGGTCCAAGTCCCTAACGCAAGCAATCTTGATACTTACATTTGACGTAATTTAAGCACTTACTAACGTTTTTTACATTGCTTGGTTAAATTCCTTATTATTTTAACTTTTTCATTTTAACACCTTATTTAATGTGGGGTCAGTTGACATAAAAGTACGCTATAATGAGTATTGGTAAAAATATATCTTTTGTATTTACTGATTCGTGTATTTTTTAGGAAGCAGCTGAACTTGTAATTCATGATATTTCCATGGAAAATTAAAAGAGTTCATGTAAACATATCATGAAAATAGAAAAAGGACATTACGAGAGGGGAATTCATCTATATGACGACATTGATGGGCTCGTAATAAATCTCTAAGATGACAGCACTAGTGAAGATACATCGAAACCCGAAAATGAGATTTATGATTTTCTCGCGGCCTCAAATCAAGATATGAATGTAGATATTTCATAAATAGAGTATTTGGAAGAATCTTCAGACGAATAATATTGTAAACATTTAATGTTCAAAACTGGTTAGCAACTTTGTATTAAAATTTACAAATCTGTTCCGTCTTTCTTTAACCACTACAACTATGTGGTAGTTTAGATATAACAGAATAAGCACCAAATTGAAATAAAAGCAGTAAACATATGAGCTTTATAATTATGATGTATACGTCAGATGATAAAAAAAAGAATGGTTTAACGAGACGGCGAAATAAACATAAGCGTACTTATAATAATATCAATATCATAAAGCGATTTTTATATTTTTCCCTAAATATATATAATTGTCAAAATTGTAGAATCCCAAGTGTCAAAAACATACCATCGTAGTATTATTGGGGTTGCAACATTCGCGATGATAGCGCCCCCATTTTTTTCTACTCTTTTTTGCCAAGCTGTAAATCATGACATCTTGTCATCTGACGATGTAAATCGGTCTACTTACATATGTCAGTTCACATGTGATACATAATGCGACGTTGCCAAATTGCTGAACAAAAAATTATTTTAAAAAAACCGACTTCAAAAACATAAACTAAAAAGTTAAAAATAAAATTTTCACTTTAAAAAAAGGAGCATTAACAGGTGGCATATAGTTAATGAAGTCGTCGGTGCCTACCATGGAACTAATATGTGTGCCTACTCACTCAGATACTTTAAATGGTGTTCTATATTCGTTGTAGTTATAAATATATCATTGCTGTAATTGTTATTACCTGGTAAGTACCCATTTAAAGTGTCTGAGTTGGCACCGACTTCATTAACTATATGCCGCCTGTTAATGCTCCTTTTTTTAAACAACTTCAAAAAAGAAGGAGGTTACTCAATTCGACCGTATATATGTTTTTTTTTTATGTGTGTTCAGGGATAACTTCGTTGTTTATGAACGGAATTGGATAATTTTTTTTTGTGGAAGGGAGATACCTCCGGAGTGGTACCATGATAAGGAAACCAGGATCTGATGATGGCATCTTAGAGAAATCGAGGGTGACCTTCGAAAATCGTATTTTAAAGTATCGTATTTTGATAAAGTACTACTACTAGTACTATTTAATGACGGTCAAGAGTCGAACTGATGATGGAGCTGAAAGACGGAATCCTCAACGATATATAGCAATTACCTGGTGTTTGGACTTGATTGATTTGTATTGATGAGATCTTTGCACCCGTATGGATTATAAGTGCCATTACAGGTCTGATGATGGAGACCATTCACAATCGAGGGAACTCCTCAACGATTTACAGCAATTACCTGGTGTTTGGACTTAATTCATTTCTATTAATGAGAACTTTGCACCCATATGGGTTATAAGTACCATTACAGGTCTGATGATGGAGATCATACACAGTCGAAGGAACTCTTTAACGATTTACAGCAATTACCTGGTGTTTGGACTTAATTCATTTCTATTGAAGAGAACTTTGCACTTATATGGGTTATAAGTGCCATTACAGGTGTGATGATCAAGACCATAAACAGTCGAGGGAATTGCTCGACGATTTACAGCAGTTACCTTTTGTTGGGTTTACTTCATGCGGTTCAATATGCCAAAATGTTCATTCGCACAAAAATAATACCTAATTAAGATTGAAGTTTTACATAGGAATATTAGGAATACCACTACCTACTAGGCATGCTGATGCGTCAATTTGACACTGAATTGAAGTTGCGTAATCGCGGCGCTGTCTCATTTGAGTAGCGCGTTTAGAAGCCCCATTTATACTAAATACAAATAAGTTACATATGCGTTCAACTAAAAATTGAAAAATAAAATAATTTTCAAAAAAATAAAGCGACTTCAAAACCGCGCTATAATTTTTTATGATTTTCGCAGCGACTTAAGTCAGTTAGAGAGTTGTCAGAGACTTCAATCGACATTTGGCAATAAAGCTCCATCTCGTTGCTCTCGTTGTATACGTAGTTCAGTGATTTTAGGCGTGGACGTAATTATCTCCATGACGATGGACGTGAAGGTAGACCAGCGACTGCGGTTACTGAATTTGATATTGATACTTACCGTACGTCAATTAGTTGAGACTGATAAAAAATTACATGTCAGTGAATTCGTACTGTATTAGGAATGGGAATGAGTCAAGTGCAAAAGCTTTTACATGTGCATCTGAAGGTACGGAAGCTTTACACTCGATGGATACCGCATGATTTGACAGAAGACCAGAAACGACTGCGTGTAGAGTGGTGTCGCAAAATGATAGCAAAGTTTAATGGAGGGCAATCATTGGCTCTCTACTATAATATCGTGACAGGTGACGAAACTTGGATGCACTGCTTTGAACCGGAAAGAAAAAGTCAATCGGCAGAATGGGTCTTTCCTTTTGAAGATTTGCCAACAAGAGTTAAGAAAAGTCGAACCGTTGTTGGCAAGAAAATGGTTGCTATTTTTTTCGGCAAATCAGGACATTACACAACAGTGTCACTTGAAGACCAAGGAACAGTACCAGCAGATTGGTATGTCAACACTTGCTTGCCCAGAGCCGTAGAAAAAGTTCGGAAAAGCGTCCTCGAAGCAAAGGCGTCCTTCACCACGATAATGCGTCCTCACACACCGCTAAAGTAACAGAAGCGTACTTGAAGGGTTCAAATGCAAAACTCATGACGGATTCGCCATACAGTCCAGACCTCGCAGCATGCGACTTCTTTTTGTTGCCGAAAATTATAGATAAACTTAGAGGCATATCTACGTTTTACGAGCCTTGAATCGGCGGCGAGTGCATTCCATGAAGCTATCTATTGAAGAGGTCCCTAAAGAAGATTGGTCCAACTGCTTTTTACATGGTTCTACCGAATGCAAAAATGTGTCAATTATGACGGCAAATACTTTGAAAAACAATAATTGTATCATAAGTAAAATATCAGGTCTTATGTTTATAGAAAGCCAGAAAGTTTCAATATGGCCCATGTATATCATCACAGTCAGTCAAGAGTATAGACAAGTACATTGGGAAATTGTTTGCATACAATATTTTTTCTCCCAAAATACTTAAATAAGTAGATACATCCTCAGAACTTTTAAAAAAATCCGAAAGATTTTAAGTACTTAATTTTTTTAAATTACTGATGCGTGTTTGATAGTATCTAATACCATACAACTAAATCTATGAAGTTGTTTATCTAACGATGATATTGTCTTTTATGATAAAAATCTTAATGGAGAATAAATCGCTCCCTTTTAAAAGTTTTACATTTCATTTGTGTCGCATTTTATAAATATATTTATAAACTAAATTTCTTAAAATACAATGTAAATCAAAGTAATTTATTGCAAATGATTATATCTACCTAATTGGCATTTTTTGTTTTTGATTAATGTTTTGGTTAGGTAGGTACCTACCTAATTTACACATTTTTACAGAGTGTGTATTTTTTTTCAGAAGTTTTTAGTGATCGGCGGTTAAGAGATCATTGTTTAGGTAGGTACACTTGAAATGTTCATAAAGTAGGTAGCAGGAATGTACTACTCTGGCGACTATCACAACAAATGATAAAAATGAAATAAAGTAAAAAATTAAAGAGGGGTCCCCACACAAGAAACGTGGTTTTTTTTCGACGTTTTTGGTGATTGGTGGTTGTGAGATTATTGCTTGAAATTTTCGCTTCAGACCCGCTGTACCCCTGTCCGTACCCCTGGTGGTACGGTGGGTCTTTTAAAGTAAAACGGTACCCCTACATGATTGACCGTAGTGCTGTGCTGACGTAGGTTCTAGGTGGACATGTACCTAATTACAATTATATCTCATATGTTATTATTGATTTACTCAATAGGCTCAGAAAATACATAATCTCAATATGTATCGATCTCGGCCGGTTCAAAAATATAATATCTTTTGATTTTGTGTTCAATGAGTGGTTTTTACGTAAAGCGCGTACAAATGTACAAACAAAGCGATAAACCTAAAATCGACAAACAGTAAAAAAATTAAAAAATTTAGATTTTGCGTTTTATTAAAGCAAGCTGGTTTTTTTTGAACTTATTTCTTGCGATTCTGAATTCCGCTTCCAAAAAACCGATGGCCGTTTTGTTACCTTTTAGTATCGTTCAATAGAAAAATATTGAGCTATGACTACACAAACCTTTCCCGAAAAAAACCTATGACTAGCCACCATTCATTCCCAAGGTCTCGGGCGCGTCGTCACAAAGACGGCAACCAAACGTTATAAAATAGTAACACTGTAGATAAAACGGAGATTCCGTAATCTTATTCGGCGATTTTAATAGTAAACACACAGACTGGAACTGTGTATCCACAAACATGAACCCCAACACCGACACGGTTCTCCGATATTAATTCACACCAACCAGAAATTCTGGATTTCGCTCTTTTTAAGAAGGTGGCGCTGAAACTGAGCTCTATCGAGACGCTTCACGCCCTGAGCTCAGATCACCGGCCCGTCCTCATGACATTGGGTTCGCCGGAAAACCCGCCGGCGGACCCCACAACAATTACTGATTGGGAAAAAGTTTCGTCCGCATTGCAAAAAATCGATACGCCCGAGCTAAACAAAATCCCTTCTGAATTAAATTCAAACGATGATGTAGATTTAGCGATAGGGTTTCTTACTGAGCAAATTCAGAAAGTGATCGCTATACATTTACGATTAAAATTAGGTAGATACTTCAAAAGTTATAACGGCGGGAGCTAAGGGCGCGAGCGGGTTGCTTTTCGTGGTTTACGAATTGTTTAAAATAGAATGCTCGTTTGTTATTGGGGTAAAGTAAAATGACCTAGTACTGTAAAATGCAAGATTACGGTACAAGTTTCGATGTCATAAAGTCCGTATTAATAGCAAATGTGTCGAAAACATATTTAAATAAGATTAATCAACGTAGGTGTAATTTAACAATTATTTTCTATGTAACAATATTTTTTCCACCGTTGTTGTCGCCAACGTCAACGAAAACGAGAAATATATCGCTTAAAAATGTCAAAATTCGATAAAAATGGTTAGCGTGTTAGGGTTTGTAGACAAAACTATCGTGGACGAGTAATTTTTCCGATTGTGACGGAGCGGGACGAAATAAGTCTTGCAAATTAGCACCGGTAGACATGGTACAGAGATATCTCGTTTCGGGACGAGAAACAGCGTCGACAAAATTTTGTCGCGGCGTACATGTTAGGTCTGCTTATCAGTAACCATAGGTATCCTTAGGTATAAATCAATGTCTGAAATACTTTCGACTAGATGTACAACACTATTAGCTGGGGGTACCGTTTTACTTTAAAAAACCCGCCGTACCACCAGGGGTACGGTCAGGGGTACAGCGGGTCTGAAGCGGAAATTTTCATGGAGTGTGTACCTACTTACACATCTACTATGGCCGCTATAACGAGAAATAGTAAAAATAAAATAAAATTAAAAATAAAAGGTGGTCCATAGAAATGGTAGACTATCAACCTATCTTGGCCGAATTTCGAATAAGTCTCAAAGCGAACACATCATGAAATGATCAATTTTCTATAATCTACATCATATCTTTTTCGCTGCGAGAAACAATATTGTTGTCAGCGGCTGCCATGTTTTCACATACATAAACAAAGCGCTTTTATAGTGCCTCTATTGGTAATTTATGTAACTATTTTACGATATGATCAAATAATCTTGACCATTTCATGAAGTAGGTAGTAGCGTTTTTAGTTGAACATATCGACAAACGAACTCTTATTTATCATTGATCTGGTCAAGGCACATCATGATGTGGCCAATAAACAATGAAATATTTCATGAAATGCGACTATTTCATGAAATTCTCGAGCATTTCATGGTGTGGGTAATTCTACGATAAGGCCACGACATATACACACCGAGAATGTATACATTCTATTTGCACATCGGCGCCCTTTTCAAAAGTTATTCCGTACTAACTTCAATGGTATTAGCTACTTTAATTATTTTAAAAATGGATAAAACAAGAGTTGCAATGGTAAAAAAACAAGAGCTGGCCTGGGGTGGGGCTGCTGTTTCCCGCATGTTCCCACTGAAGGTCATGTAGATTTCTGTGTATAGATTACGTCTTTTCGCTACCTTATTGATACTCTTTATCGGGAAGCACAAGTCAAATATTCTTCTTAAAAGTTGTACTGTACATGCATCGCAAAGTCATTAACTCTGAACAGTACCGATTTATGTTAACGAAGAGGGTTTTTAAAGTTCGACTGATCTCTGTTAAAACTCGATTTGCAGAGCGTTTATTGGAGTACCATCCATTTTTTATCCGTCTTTATTTACAACAAAATCGTTACTATTTGCGATATAAAGAACTGTACTGTGAAACAGGCAAAATCGTCGGACACACCTACGCACATATACATACCAAATTACTCAATACGTACTTACCTTTCGTCACTAATCTGTACATGCCCAGGTTGCCCGCGATACAGGCATCGACCTAGTGTGGGAAGGGAACCACTAAATTTGCTCCCTGTAGTGTTACGCATTGTTTGACTGTTTTTTACGTGGATACAATGCGTGGATACAACTATTATATTATGTCTTGATATTTCATGTTATATAGTTTTTTCATTATTTCCTTTATGTAACACTGAAGTTGAAATAAATAAATTTGTATTTGATGAATCTATAAGAAAAATATAGTAAAACATTTAAATAGAAATTGGTCATATCGGAAAATAGCTGAACATTTGGAATGTTCTTTAAAAAAAGTATTTAATGCTGTAAATCATCGTCTACTATAATATGAGCAATTCTTGTATATAATATTTATATATCGTGTTGTATTTAGTTAGGTATCATCTCAACACAGGTTCCTAAGTAAGTTTTATGGTTATTAACCACCAGGGACGTTGCAGTAGACGTCCTGTTTTAATTTTTCGTGTACGTACGTAGGTACCATATTTATAATTGTTATTTTTGTGTGTGTGTTTAAGTTGATTCGAGAATGATTTAGATTCACAATTTATCCAATAGAAAAAAAAATTTATTACCTAAGTAATTTCTTTATGTGTTGTTGATTTTTTTCGGAATATTTATATGTATAATACACTAGCTTTTGCCTACACTTCGCCACGTAATTGTAGATTTTGTAATATTTTTCGGATTCTGATAGGATCTTTTTAAAGACGAGTATTATGTATCTATATGATAATCAAACGCCATAGAACCAGTTTTGTGTAAGTCCTTATATACCCGCGCTCATTTTATTTAATGAGAATAGAACCGAAAACAAGATGGGGCCAGGTCCAATAACTGAAACGATAAAACATTTGTCTGATGGGAACGAAAACGGGAAAGGGAAGAACAGGAATGAGATAAGACTTTTAAGATTACTCAAATGCTTTCTCTAGGATGGGTGATGGCCACAACTTAAATGCAAGACATAAGCATATGTTATAAATTTCTAGGTTCAGACTCTGAAAGGTTAATAATTCTTTCATGGGAAATTGTATCCGTTTTAATAATAAAATTCCAAAAGAAATGTTGGACTTGAAGTTTAATCAATCTATAAAGGGAGTTAAAGTCCACCTCATGAAAAAAGCTTACTATTGTATTACTGAGTATTTAAATGATAAGGCATGGCCATCATTGTAATAGTTGTAAGCACTTTAGATTAAAAAAAAAACAATTAAGAAAAACATATTGAAATAAAATAAGCAGGAAGGAGTTTCTTGCCGGTTCTTCTCCTGCTAGTTTTTGAACCGGTACCTAATCAATTCATTTAGATTTTCAATAAGTGTGTGTAAACATCTTATATTGAATAAAAACTTTTTGGAATTGGTTTTGAATTTGAACTATATAAGAGACTAGCGACCGCCCGCAGCTTCGCTTGCGTAGACTACACATTCCTGTTTTAAGTAGTATTAACTTTCGAAATCAGTTTTTTCAAAATGGCGCATGTAGAATGTCGTAGTTCCATGTGGCATTTTGAAAAAACTCCATATTAACCGTACTACGTTGCCTGTTTTTATTATTTTCCAATAAAAATAGTATAACTCTCATACACTAGACATTGGCAGAATTAACATATGTTAGAACGCCATTAACCAAAAGAAGAAGAACTTTCGAAATGGTTTATACATACTTTTTGCTGAAACTAATATTGGGTACACCCATTCAAACTTTCAATCTTCATTCTCCCCACTCCTTTAGGAAAACCGATACTCCCATACTTTTCACCTCCCGTTTCCCACCCTTAAAATGTGGAAATCCAAAAACCCTGAAACACGTTATTATTTATTTTTGTTAAAATTTTTATGATTCTAACTTTAAAGAACAAAGACTCATACAAAGCCCTTTCGTCCCTCCCTCCTTAAATTCGAAATTTCCACATATTCCTTTCATAAAAAAATGATACGTTATAAAATAAACCACTGTTCCAAATTTCGGCTTCCTGGACTTAGTACCGTGGAAGCGTATTACTTGATACAGTATGTTAACATGAGACATAATCAACCGTTTGTAAAAATATTTTTCCTAAAATTTGCAATGGCACCACTGTAGTAGTTTGTGTCCCATGTGTTTGTGGTTAGAGCTGTGTTCTAGATTTTAACTGGAGAAATTTGATAAACGTAAGCATTTTCTTATAATTATGACTAAATGTTATGGTACCAAATAGATAACAATAAAAGGTGGTTGAAACTTAGATCGTGAATTCAAAATTTACGAACATTTTTTTCCCTATCTGCAATTAACGTATCTTCAAGTTAATCAAGATTAGTTTAAAGTGTTTTTCATAAATATTAGTGCTTTCGTGATGTTATTATTTTTGTTTTTTGTAAATAATTGTATTTTGTTGGTAACTAGAGACATGTGTCTCAAGTTACAATCAGTGTCTCAAGTTTTATGATGTCTCATCTTACAATCGCTGTCTCATTTTTGATTCATATTATGAAAGATAATAATAAGAAATAATATTAAAAGCAAAAACGTATATGTTTTTCCTGGTGTAGATGACATTATGGTCATTAAGAGACATAACGTAATAAAATGTGTTCGATTCATACAGGAAAAAAGAGGCCGTTACATGTTCTAACTCTTTTTTTATACTTAAATTTAATTTGTAATAACTAAATTAACCCAATTTGATATAAGTGTTTGAATAAACGCTTTAAATTCTAACGGACCGACTTAAAAGACTGTACTGATACTGTGAAATTAGGTAAAAATGTGTAGCATACTCGAGACTGAATGATAACATGAGAATCGTCTCAAGTTTGCCCCGTATTGATAAACTTTATTATTATTATTTTTTTTAAATAGAGTTTTGGATTTGTAATCACTTTGATATGCTGTTTTTAATTACAATAAAACTTGAAATTTATATGAATATATTAGTTACGTTTTTACGACAATTTCAGATATTTTTTTTGTTAACGAAAAATTATTCGCTTTTATCTTTATAATTCACTCTCAGATTACAAATGCTTGTGATCCCTACTGTGACAACCTTTGATTATGCCAATAAAAGTTACTTATTCGCCCTACAGACTTTTATTTAAGGGTTTCTTATTATTTAATTTTATTACGAAAATTACCTTGAATATGATTTTTTTTTTAATTTAATTAAAAGTATATTTAATTTGATTTTGTCTCAAGTAGAACCAGTAATGGCTAACTTGGTATAGTACGTGTTTTGAACCATTTCTCAAGTATACCACTGTATATTGGTAACATGAGACAAAAATATTTTGAAAAAAATTTCATGACAAACTTTTATTAACAATAGTTACGTTCAAATATATCCTTAAAGAATATCAAGACCTGTTTATTGTCAAAGTTTTACGTAAATTATATGTGTTTATGTGGAGATTTTTATTCTTAAACTGTAAAACTGTCTCAAGTAATACGCTTCCACGGTAGTCTCGGCTTTATCTACGTTGATAAATTTGAGACAGGTTCGTTGCGCTCTGGGCTATCACGACATATACGACGAATAAACGACATAGCTATAACGACCGAGCCCCCCTCCTCACCTTGGGGGTGGCCTAAGCCCCTGCAGTGGGGTAAAAATGGGCTGATGATGATGATGATGATCTACGATAGATCAGTGAAGATAAACGACAGACAGACACAAAAAGTAGCTGATGTCACTCTTGACAACCTTCTTTCACGGCTGCAAAGTTTCATTAAAATCTGTTGAGCCGTTTTGAAGATTAGCTTGAATAGACACATAGACGTACAGACAAACAGACGGACAAAAAGTAGCGAATGTCACTTTTGACCACCTTCTTTTCATACCCGTGAAATTTCATTAAAGTCGGTTTAACCGTTTTGGAGATTAGTTCGAATAGACAGATGGACGTACATACAGACATACATATAGTAGTGTATGTCACTTTTGACCATTTCCTTTCCATATCTGTGAAGTTTCATCAAAATCAGTTTAGCCGTATTGGAGATTTGCTCAAATGGACAGACAGACCGATAGTATTATTTTATACATATAGCCTATAGCCTTCCTCAATAAATAAACTATCGAACACAAAAAGAATTTTTCAATTCGAACCAGTAGTTCCTGAGATTTGCGCGTTCAAACAAACAAACAAACAAACAAACTCTTCAGCTTTATAATATTAGTATAAAAGATAATAAAAGTGATTCTTATGTGAAACTAATTCCACGCGAGTGACGCTGCGGCTGGGTCACTACATTGACTCGTATGCCATGGTATAAGTCTGTGATGATGACCTGTGTTTTTATACTACCTAACTGGTTTCTATAAGTTTATATTATTATTAAAAATAACTATGGTTATATGGGTTATTCTAATGTTATCTAGCCAAATGTTTTGGTCGTTGAAACCACCGTTTGAACATGATTTACATAAGTTATTAGATCGAATTATTTTAGTACACATCTCAGTTTTTATCAACCGTAATGTTTCATCATCATCATCATCATCAGCCCGTGTCTCTCCACTGCAGGATATAGGCCTCTCCCAAGGCTCGCCATTACACACGGTCCTCCGCCTTTCGCATCCAACTACCCCCGGTATGGTGCTTCAGGTCATCTGTCCACCTGGACGGGGGGCGTCCAACGCTTCGCTTTCCGGTACGTGGCCTCCATTCGAGAACTCGTCTACCCCATCGGTTATCCGTTCTACGGCAAATATGACCGGCCCATTGCCACTTCAGCTTGCTGATCGCTTCGGCTATGTCGATAACTTTAGTTCTTTGACGGATTTCAGTGTTTCTGATTTATCCATCAAAGAAACACCGAGCATAGCCCGCTCCATAGCACGCTGAGCGACTTTGAATTTATGGATCAGTCCTGCCGTGAGAGTCCACGTTTCGGCACCGTACGTCATTGTAGGTAGGACGCATTGGTTGAATGTAATGTTTATTATGTAATAAAAAAGTAGTATACCTACTCTGGACAAACATATAATGTACCTACCTACTGTATGCACGGATAGGTCGCTGTCTTATTTATAATTTGTTTATCCCTTAGGAACAAATCGACTGACGAAATAAATATTTGTATTCATAAACATGTCTATTTGTTCCATAGCTGGGCGTTACAAAGTATGTAAGTATACAATGTATGTATATATTATAAAAGAGTAATTAAGTATGTATATCAGTTGTCTAGTACCCCATAATACAAGTATATACTTGCTTACTTTGGGACTTGATGGCGTTGTGTTAGATGTCCCAGATATTATTGTTATTGTGTAAGTCAAATCTTTCGGTCGTCATCACCAACCTGTCGTCATATACTATAACCAAAACGTAATCATAATAGACGTTTTTATTGCCTTGCGAAAATTTCAGATCAGTTACATAATAGCTTTAGGTAGATTACCTAACTCTAGTAACAAAACAAGTAAATGGATCAATTTTCGAAGTAGGTGCCTACCTTTTTTTATTTCAGTGGCGTTTTTTTTTTTGGACAAACTATGAAATGAATTATTATTGATAATAACGAAAGGCACTTGAATTAGAAAAAAAAGAGGTGTATAAGTTAAAGTATCCATGTATTTATCTAGTCTTTCAATGACGATACAATAAAGCATAACTAACCGAAATATACTCCCAAATACGTATTAAGATTCTGTTTCACTGCTTTCGAATATGTATAATTCAGCTGTCTATAATAATGGATGTTCCAAGGGCGATTGCATACGATCCGTCAATGTTTTTTTTATTAAATTAAATTAGCCTTGATTTTGACAATTGAACTTCATTTATGGCCTTCTGTTTCTGCTTCACGTTCCGTATCAGAAATGAATAGGTGTTTATACGACATTGTCATGGATTAGATACAAAGAGTGGTTAGTGCACAGTTTCACTACGCATGAAGGCATTTTTGTAGTTGTGTACTGTGCGACTACCAGGTAAGCGCGCGTAAGCTTACTTTTTGTGTGAATGTGTGCTTGTATTCGTATATGTACACAAAATGAGCTTACTTTTCTTGTTATTTGTGGAGACACCACAAAGTGTGGCCGTGTCTCATCTATATATTCCTTTAACAGTGGTACAAAATAACAGATTTAAATCACGAATAATTAGAACCAGCAATAAGGTTTACTAAATAACATAATCAGCCTTAGTAACTGTGGTAAGATCATGAATGATAAGACTAAGATGGGTAACATACCTACCTATTCGTCAGTTCGATGGAAAAAAACTCCACCGAAGAACTGACGCCATCGACCTGATGAAAGAGCCGTTTTCATGTGGTCACTATTATTCTATAAAATATAAACAATAGCACAGCTAGATCATGTTCTAATTGGCTGTTATTTACAATACTTGCGATACTTTAAAATAGTATCTCTATAAACACAAACGAGTCCCATAGAACAGACGTAAAACGTGTACAAAATATATCGCATGAAAAACTCACTTGCTGGTGAAAAAGTCCTCAGATCAGAGGTCTTTTCTATACTTACAGTGATCGAAAGATATGCTATCAACTGCAACCAATAGTTATTAGCATTGTTCGCTTGCATTCTGCTTGTTATCAAAAAGTTGCAGGAGCGCGGGACAGATAGATAAGTACCTACAAAGTCTTTAAGATAAGTCTTTAAATAAATACAAGTAGGTATAAAAACTAATGATTTCATAAAAATATTGATTTATAAAAACTAACTTTTATATTCACTAGGATACGTGAACTCATTATCCCCTCATAGTAGATTTAAAGCCGATTTTTTTTACTGTAGGTACTACCTACTCGAAGTGTATTGTCATTTAGTGTAGCTGATTGTATTTTTAGTATAAATCATAAGTTTAATTTCTTGTTACAGTAAATTATTTTGACATGTTTATGAAGTTGAGACACCTAAAAAAGTAGTCTAAAAATTCACTCAAGTAAAGCCGGGAAAGGATTGAACACTCGCCACAATCAGCAGCAGGTGGGCGCACGAACCGCCAAACCAAAGTGTTCTTGCACACAGCGTCGAATGTCGATTATGCAACGAAAAGCATTACTATGACTTAAAAGTAAAAGACTAGTTATTGATATATGAACGTTATTATTATACATCATAAAGTGCTAAATTATTTTATAAACGTTTACCGATATAACGTTACGTTATTGAGCAAAGATCGGTCGCGGCTAGACTCAGCTGCCGCCCCGCACGTCCCGCTAACGTTCCTCATCACCCCGCACGCCATTCGTGGTATTGCAAAGAGTATGTATCATCTATACAAAATAGAAAAGCCTGTGTGTACACTAAAGTAAAATAGGTGAAAACGTTGTAAAAACTTCATCCCGTAATAACATTAATGACAGGGAAAAAATGATTAAGATTAAGTGTGGCAATTGTAATGGAAATAGAAAAGTATTATCAAGTTTACCCAGGTCAATTTTAGAGGATTGGGTACTTGCAAATTTCCATACTCTTAAACCTTAATCGGTTGTCAGAAAAAATTATATAAAATTCAGGTCAGTAAAAACTAGTTTGAACCGTTTCTATGTTTTATTTACATCGTAAGAAAAACAAACTTAAATGCGCGTTTTTTTTTCTGTCTAAATCGTTTTTATTTTTCACATGTCGTGGAAATACATTTAATTTCATGATGCGAAGGTGCATTGTATTATTTAATTTACCAATTATAAATTTGATATTTACTGCTAGCTGTCCGTTCGTTAAAGAAACATTCCTGATTCTGTCTTGCACTATTGAAAAATCCTGTAGAAAAATCATCAATACTTCTAAGTTGGGGTTAAAATTTCTTTGTTTTGATAAAGCTTGTTGGAAAATAATTAACGCTTTTAAGTTGAGATTAGGTTATTTTAGTTATCTGTGATACGCCCAAAGACAATATAGTTGCATCTTTTTTTAGGTAGATAGAAAAATAAGTTTGGCTAAACGTAAATAGAAAACTTGATATCTGGTGGAAAGCTATTGGTTTTTGTTAGTATTACTTTTGATAAAATTACGTTAACAAATACATTTTGACTTCTTTTTTCATTGTACGCATTTACAATAGCGTTAAACGCCACTACGCAAAAATATCAATTTAATAATGATAGTTTGTGTTTGTTTTTAATTACAAAACTATGCACCTGCAAGTTCAAGCAAAGCAAAGAGTTGACACTAATGATTTATTATAATTTAAAAAAAAAAAATAGATTTATAGAAAATTCTACAATTGGATCTTTTGATCGCAATTGGCTTTCAAATACGATTTTTGTACTAAAATTAAAACATTTATAGGGAATAATTTAAAAAAAATGAAGATGCGGATTTTAAAAAGGCTCACATCCGCGGATGTGAATGTGGATGCGGATCTGTACAAAAAAACTTAAGTGTGGGAAAAAAATAGATTCATCCTTTCTTTACTTAATAAAGTAGTAATCTATTATTAATGGAATATTGGAGCATTATATTTAGTGAAAAGTATCCCCTTTCTTTCTTGTCGCGACTCGCTGCGGATGTCTAAATCGATGCGGATGTTCGTCATATTCGGATGCGGATGCAAATATTCGCAACATCCCTGATACATGCATAGTTACATACCGTGTTACATACATACAGGTCAAAGTAATAAAAACGTGTCGAAAATGTATTAAACCCCTCAAAGTCAATAGAATATTGGGCAGTAATACTCATGAAAGGACGATTAGCATGTTCTATGGTATGGTCGGGTAGGCTAGCTCGTGCCGCCATTCTGGATATTTTGACGGGAAGGTCGGTCACGTGACCAGTTTTGGAGCGGCGCGGGTTGTGGTGCGGGGCATGCGGGTGGGTTGCGGCGCGCGGGTGTGAGGCGCGGGGCGCGGTCGGCTAGACTTTCCAGTAGCCGAGCCATCCGTCTGCTGCTTTGACTGCATTCAGTCGGCGGAATCTCCGCCCCTGTCTGACTGTATCGCATTTATTATGTGTTGATTTTTCATCCGTGTCAAGTTATTATTAGTATATCAAATCATATTTGAATGCTTTATTTAGTAAATTAAATTATGTTTGAATATTTTTTTGCTATTTTACTGAAAATATAAGCTTTAGAAACGAGTTCTGTCTAATTTTTTGCACGGTTCGCCCAGCGGCGACGGGGCGTGGAAACCAAAAATGAGAGAGCCGCGCTCGGGCTCGCAGACTGCTTCGTCGCGACGGCTTGGTCGGTACGTACAGTAGGCAGACATGGTTCGTTTGCGATAGAGGTGTGCCGTCGCGCTCAGCGCTCGGTAAGCGCCGTTCTGTGCTATCAGATTGTGATTAGAACGAGCTGACAATGGGTATCCCGCTGGCAGTTCGTTGCTGCTAAGAGCAGTTCCGTCGTGTGGTGTAAATGCGTGTGTGAATGTAGACTGTGATCGTGCAGTACGCGCAATGGAGCTGGTGACACCGCATCTCACTTCTGTACTGAAAACGTACCAACACAGTGCGACCCATAGCTTGCAGGGCCCCGGCTGCGGTCGTGCCGAGCGGGACGCCGACGAGGTTGAAGCGCCACCTCCTCCACCAGCGCCCGCTCCCGCCGCACCACTCATCCTACTTGCCTCCGACCGCGTGCTCGGGGACCGTGGTGAAACTCTGCTCGAAGGCGAACCAATCTCATGCTTCTCAGTTGGTGGCGAACGGCGGTTGTGTCTCCCGCAAATCCTCACGAGCGTTCTCACGGATTTCACCCTTGAACAGATAAACCGCGTGTGCGACGAACTGCAAATCTACTGTTCGCGGTGCACCCCCGAGCAGCTCCACGAACTGAAATCGACGAGCGTGCTGCCTCGGTCAGCACCGTCGTGCGGTCTCATTACTCAGACGGACGCAGAACGGCTGTGCGCGGCGCTGCTGCACGTGCCTGCGCCGTCGACCATCCCGCTGGCATCCGCGCCACTGGCCGGTTTTCGGGTTTACCACGAGTGTTTTGGAGGAGGACGCGGAGTTTGCGCGCCTGAGTTGGCTGCAGTACAGTGTATCGAGTGCCGGGCTCTGTTCTCTCCCCGCCGGTTCGTCTGCCACTCGCACGCAAGTGAAAACCGCACCTGCCATTGGGGCTTCGACTCCGCTCGTTGGCGGCGCTTTCTGCTTGTTGACGACTCCGAGCTGGACGCCGAAAAGTACGCCGCGTTACTGGACGAGCTGGCGGTTTGCGACGTAGCACCGCGCTCGCCTGCAGCTGCTGCCGCCGCACACCACGCGCTGCAGCGGCACCTCCATCCGCTGAAGAGAAAGCAGCAGGTCTGTAACATGTTACGTTTCCTTTATAACAAAGCAAGTTTTTGAATCAAATTAGATTCTCATTAGAGTCCAGTACGGAACCGATACAGTTGAATTTGCTTAGGTATCTACAACAGTCTGTTACATGTTTGTATTAGTGGTTTGTATACATATATCGTAACTAAACCCTTAAACAAATTAAACCATAGGTAATCGCTATAAAATGGGGTACGGAGATCCTTTTTCTTTTATTCTCCCATAGATAAAAATTATTCCTGTGAATTATTTATAGGATAAAGATATTGTAGCTATACTTATACAATTGCAGACTTTTCTGTCGGCCTTCTTTTCAAGTTACTACCTACTGTTCCGTTCTACATTATTTTGATGTATCTCATAATGTTTATTTAGTCAGCGTAGGTACCTACCTAAAGCCTTAAAAGTAAACGCAAGAAAATATTTTTTTACTAGTTTACAAAACACCGACTTTTCTCTACATTATATAAATATAATATGCTGTCGGCGCCTATCAGCTCTACTGAAGCCGACGGAGGCGACCAACAAAAGCGTTTTGTTTGGTGGACTGTATAAGTTTTGAATTACGAAGACGGGCGTTCGCACCATGCAATAAGGAAGGAAAGGAAACTGACCTTGGTTGACCGCACCTCTCCTGCAGCTTCTCGGCTTCTGGTCAGCTTCCGCGGCAGATGCACTTCACGCAGCGATTTCACCACGTATTTTTGCGTTGACACATAATAGGCGTACCACACATTTAGGTAAATGCAAGTAATTAGCGTTTAATTTGTGATTAGCGTATTTTTGGCGGCCGACACCGTTCGCGTGCCGAGCGTAGCGACGAAGTGCGGGGGAGTCAAAATTATAGGAATAGCGGGTAGGTAATTATTATACGGAATAGAAAAGAAGGGATGCATTGGCGCAAACATATGCATTATTATCTATGGTATTATATATAATACATGCATATTAGAAGAAGCAAGTTGCATGGCTTAGAAGAAGTAAGCGGAGAAACAGAAATGGATGAGGAGGGAGAACAGACGCGGAAAGCGACTTCAGAGATTATGACGACTGGCGGCGCGCGCCGCCTTAGTGCCCGTGGTCACACTACCCCTTCGACCACGAGCGTACGAAGTGTTGTTTGTAATCAAACTACACTATAAATACACACATCAAAAATATCTAAGCAACATATACAAATTTAAATTTTACAATGCATTAAATCCTTAGTATTTTCTTATTTATATAATTTTTTAATGCTTTTTTGATATTAAACAACAATTGTTTTTTATATTTATTTTATTAAATCGAGTATCATTTGTTTTTTTTTCACAAATTCAAAAGCGAATGCATTTGATCGAATTTTATAGCGTTTTCTTTGCTTATTAAAATTTAGTATTCTGTATCAATTTTATGATTTAAACAATAATTTGAAAAAGTTTTGAACAAATTTGGATTTTGAGACATTTTTTACGTCATGGGGCAACGTCATTTGAACGCAGATGAAATGCAAAGAGCTGTAGGGATGTTGCAAGCGGGAAGAAGTCAATCTCAGGTATATCGGTATTTTGCTGTCAACAGAAGCGTTATTTGCCGTCTTCATCAGCGTTACACTAACACGGGAGATCCTACTGAGCAGCACCCAGGTCGAGGAAGCTGTACAACCAGACGGCAAGATCGATACGTCATACAACTGACTGCAACACGGCAGCCGATGTTAACCGCCCGAGAGATAGGTTTAAGGCTACAAAATTCAAGTGGTGTTGTTAGCTGCCAAACTGTGCGAAATCGACTGCATGAGTATGGCCTAAATAACTAAAAATTTAATGTTATTAAGGAAAATAAGGCTTTCATATAACTAATATATGCAACTCAAACTAACTTTGAAATACATATCACTAGTACAAATTCTTAAATATTTTTTCATGTCACTAACTATAAGCATCGTAATTGCCACATGCGCCAGTTATGGTTAGTATTCTGTAAACCAAAAGATCTAACAAGATTTAACCCCCCAAATCTAACAAGAGCATTTATGACATTGTAATACAACTAGGACACACTGAGAAATGCAGCACTTTACGCTGGTCATGCTTGACGAAAGTACATGATACAATAAATATACCATTAAATGGTTCAATTATTCTAGTAGTACTCTTTGCGTAGATTTCGACTAAATAAATAACTCATTTTCATCAAAAATGTCGATTGCGTTGGTTTTGCTTAGGACGGCAGCATAGTATAACAACATAAAAATACATGATTAGATCCTAGTAGAATAAAAAGTGCAATAATAGTAGGTATATATAATTTTCTCACATCTGTTTCGCACTATCCAAATATACTTATATCGCGAGATGTGGAACCTTTAACCGCTATGTAAAGTAAAGCTCATATGTTATTAGTATTTCGTTCTCTTAGACTGCAGAGTGCTACCCTTTAACCACTATGAAGAGGCGACTTCCAACCTTTAACTCTGTATGATCTCAACCAATCATAGGGACAAGCGCTTTGAGGTATTTTTCATCCTCTTATGTTAGAACATGTGCCGGCCATTATGCCGGCGTGAACGCACTTACAAGTCTCATGAAATCTCATGAAATTTATTATACAAATCTTTATAACGCATAGGTATTGTTATATCGACAATATATTATTCGATAAATAGTATTACAGGTAAAATATAACCACAGTGGGCATCAGTTGGCATCACGTGCCCAATATACTGGATGTCATGCTTTACGGTGTTGTTACTCATAAAACCAATCACACACTCACAATTTAAGGTTCGATAATCAATATAATGAGCGTATCACAACCAAATAAAGGTAATTAATAATTTCATTATTAATATGTCTTAAGACAAGACTCACCTCATGTTAACGGTGTCGATTACGTCGTCAGGAGAAAAAAGTAGTGTTTGTAATGTTGCTATTAATAAATATTCGAAATTCCCATATGCACAATCACGATAAATCGTGACATAGGTATTACTTAGTTTTTGTTGTTAGTATGTAGGTAGTTAGTTACGATTTACGCTGAGCGACCGCCTAAACTCGCATCTCTTTTCAATCAACAGCAGGTAGGTTTAGGTGCCTAATTCGGTTCGCATTCGATAAAATCGTATCCTGTTTAAACTGAACTCGACTGTATATTCGTTTTCAATACATTTGCTATTAATACGGTCTTTATGACATCAAAACTTGAACCGTAATGTTGTATTTTACAGTACTAGGTCTTTTTACTTTACACCAATCACAAACGAGCATTACGTTTGTAACGCATGCGTAAACCGCGAAAAGCAGCCCACTCCCGCCCTTAGCTTCCGCCATTATTACATTTGAAGTATCTACTTAATTTTAATCGCAAATGTATTGATAAACATCGTATATTATGATGCTCGTACTCAGTAAGCTGGCTGTTATAGTCATCGGTATATTATAAGCACTCGGCTTCGTCTCGGGCCTATAAACACCACCACTATAATATGCAGTTTACCGTACTTGTATCATAATGTACTATTACGTATGTGATTAAAATGACTGCTTTCATCAAATACTCTACCACAATGACGATCGAAACTTGACAGTGACAATGCATGCCGAAAGCTCTATTTTGTTGACCAAGTTTCAATTCAATATTACCTATATAATTTAAGGCATATATAATGTTTTACAATAGAGTCCACTTTAAGTGCTTAACTAGTACATTTCCATAATTAAAAAAATCAAATGTTGTTATTCTGTACTCTAAAGTCAGCCGGTTTGAAAGACTTTGATTTATTTTATTATTGGTTATTTAATAAAAAAATACAAGCGACTTTTAGTTTTCATAGGGGGCCCTAAACTCGGGCCGTTTTCAAAAAAAAGAGTATCGAATTAGTAATTATGATTTCCATAATAATTTTTTTTTTGATTCGGCCAAAAACAAATACCTTAGAGAGAAACTATATACTTTGGAACTTAATGTTTCAGAAACGTGGGCTAAAATAAAAAGTAGTATTAAAGAACCTCTACAAGAGCTTCCACCTCACGTGATGGATAAGGGAAAAGAAATTTACGACAAATGAAATGTTCGCTCTATCCTTTAAATGTTTCGCAAGTACAAATATTAAAGACCACACAATACCAAAATTTCATTCAGCTATATCTGTAAATGTAGAAACTACGAGAGTAGGTATAACAGGTAGGACAGACAGATGGACCGACAGACTGACATGACCTACCTAAAGGTTACTTTTTTGTTTGTAGGTCGCGATCAAATAAAATATAGTTAGTACTTCCCGAGATAGATTCACTAGAGCCTCTTGTGATCGCACTTCCTGTTTATTGTCACTGCAGTTTTTATTTTAATATGTATGACAAGTAGAAAATACTGATACCGGAAGTCATCTGTTCGTTCATACAATATTACCCAAACAAATTTACATACATAAGATTATTGTAATGGGTGTGAGCTGTGTTGGCTCGTCCCTCTTTTATCAAGTTCTTTCAAGAAATAGAAAGTTGAGAGAAATTCTTAATGAAATTTTATTAGAAGAAATTGCGAAAATTATGCTATTACACTCACTTTTTACGGTTTCATGCCTCAAAAATTTAAAACGGAGCCTTTGTAGGATTACTTTGTTGTTCATCTCTATAATACGTCGTCCGTCTCTTATTATGACTGCTAGAACATGCATATTAAAGGGCATCTGCTGTTTATTAAAAGTTGCTTCTTGAGGAGAAAATTTTTACTTCATCATCAGTTCGTGGTGAAGATTATGTTCAATTAATAAAGTTGAATGCGTATATAAAATTTCGTTTCGGGGCTGAACCGTTGAGGAGTTCCCTCTCAAGGAGACAAAAAGCAATGCTAACTCTGTCAATTCATGAGATAATCGTTTAAATATTACAGTTGAACGCTATTCTTGTATAAAGTTTCGTATTCGGTTTGTTAACCGTTGAGGAGTTCCTTTGTGAGAATATGATCTTGGCTGCATCATCACAATAAGTCTATCAAGCAAATGCATTGTCATCAAATTTGCGCAAATATTTAACTTCGTAGGTCAAAGAGGAAGTGGCTTCAATTAGCTTGCAATCTTTCCACCCATCCGTCACATATTAATAATAATACCTGGGACATCTTACACAGCGCCTTCTACTCCTAAACTAAGCAAAGTTTGTATTATAAATTATGTCAGCACAGATATTGCTGTCTTTTAATCCTCAAAAGGACATCTTAGTGAAGTGAAGTGAGATAGAATTGAAAATCTAATATAAATCTCATCCATTTTTGTTTTCAAGTTGCTCTCAATACAGCTATAACTATTATACAGCAATTTCAGTATACATTTTATTTGGGAAGGGAACAGGACGGGTGTGTCCACATGTTGGCACCATATTTGGTTTTACTTGGTCGAAGCCAATTTATGCCAAGTTTCCGTTTACGCATTGGACATTGGATCTGATTCGGCAAAATAAAACCGACACTGGCCGAAACTATCCAAGTTTGACCAACCGTCAAATATATTCAACAAAGGTCCATTCTGTAATCAAGAATCATGAAAATTTCGTTGAAATTCAGTGAGTTTGAAAAAAAATTATATGCACAGTGCTTATCTATCTGAAGTTCAGCGTCAGATTTTCGCTTAATTTGTTTCTTTTTTATTTTATTTTTTATTCTCAAGCAATTTATAATAAATGAAACGAAGTCAGTAAACCATTAAGTGTTCCTGGTTTGTCATACCATAGCCACATAGCATATAAGTATACATGTATAATCGTACTGTGCTATTTCACTCTTACACGCACTACACTTAGTTCTGGATTCGAATCAAAAGTTTACAATAGCACTGAATACATAAATAATAAGCACTACATTATAATGAAAATCATTAAATTCGCCTCTTGGTTCTTATAGCTGTTATGCTCTTTCTAGTATGTAGCTAGCGCCAAACTTCTTTTCGTTTTGAAATCGAAGCGAATACCGTCGCAGTAGGAAAATGTGCAGACCCCGTACCTGCTCAAAATTGCACCCGCGCCTCATATTCAGACCAAATTAATTAAAACTACTCGTAATTAGAAATTCAATGTTTAAGGATAATTTCCAAAACATTTTCTCGTATCTCTTAAGCTGGTTATCGTTAAATAGACTAAATATTGTTTGACTTGATGCGTCATATACAGTGAATAATAAATATGGGTAGAGACAAGTGACTGTATGTGTGTATGTACCTACCAAGTGTGTACATAGATGGATATTTACGTATCGATAAATATTTCGTGTTTGTCTCTCGCTTGTCTTGCTTTGATCTAACATTGGCTACAATGTTTGGCTTTATTTTGAAAGCCAAGTTATGTCAAGTAGCCGCTTACACGTGAGACGTTGGACCATTTTCGGAAGAAACCTGACAACGACAGATACAGGGTCAAAGCTAGACCACTCGTTAAATGTTACGGAAATTGAGTCTGTTAATAGTTTTTTGGCCGAATTGTAGATCGGCCATTAGTCTTTTTTCTGACCAATGCTGGGCATAGGCCTTTCTAAGGTTTGCCACCGCATAGCTTTTTCCAGCCAGAATCTTGAGATCGTCTGTATACTTGGCTGGGGAGCATCCTACGCCCCGTTCTTAAAGCTCTGATGTTCATTCAAAAACTCGTCAATCCCAGAGGTAGTCAATTAGCCTTTAATCTTGAATAAATATCCAGCTTATTGAAACAGTATAAGTAGTAGCAAGTAGCAGGTAAGTGCCTGCCTATATCTGTTTGGATAACGATGTTTTTGTTCTCGTATTTCGTAATAAGCTCTGTATCGGCTAGCAAAAACATAGTCAAGTATCGGATATTATAGAGTACATAGAATTCCTGTGACATAGATGTTGTTTTCGTTCTCGTATTGCGAATCGAGCTCTTAGTTATCGTGTCGTCTCGGCTGACGGACACATTCTTCGCTTTTATTATATCGTATTACATAATTACTACAAGTTGTTAATGTTCCAACCTCGGTTTCTGATTACTGAATGTAATATAACACCGAATAATTAACGTTTAGCGAAGAATGTGTTTGTTGTTCATTTGAGTCACAATCGTGTGGGAATGTACTGTTCATATTTTTTGCAAAGGTGATTTAGGATTCCAAACAAATCTATTATAAAGTAGATGATAGAGGTGTGTGTATAGATAGGAAGATATTACGGGGAGAATTGTGATCTACCAATTATCTAATTATCCTGAACCCAAAAATTTATTGTTATTGTGTGTTTGTTTGTAGGTAAGGTTAATTTAAAAAAAAAACCACTAAAGTAATTTGGATGAAACGTTCATATTTAAATGATGTGATATTATAGTTCAATATATAGGGTACGTATTGTCATGCAGTAAGTTTTTAGAGCAGAGCAGTAAGAGCAAAAGTAATGTAATTTCACAAAAAGATCTGATTTAAATATAAAAAAAATGTATTAAAGAACAGTTTATCTCACTGTATAAGAAATAAAATTTAAAAATAAATACGAATGGACACAATCTTCCTATTGAAGTCGTACCTATGTTAGTTATTTTTATATTTTATATCAAATATCGATTGGTTCATAGGAAGAACCGGTATCATACCAGGGTTATTGTTAAAATTGTCAAATAGGTAGTCACAAAATCAAGGCCACACATTTTGGACATACCTAGTATTAGCCATGATGAATAATCTATTCGAGATCTTCAATACATTTGCGAATCAATAGTACCACAGCGAGCGGAATTTTCTGGTGAAATAACAAAGTGACAGATGAACATATAAAGCCAAAGACTGGTGGCCGCATGGACAGTGACCGCGAGATTGCTAAAGCGAAATCAAAGTGCTCAGACTACTTACTACTGTAGCAGGAAAAAATATGAAGACTTAGAACCTACCATCTGCAGGATATTGTGGCGGCAGGGATGGGTATTAAAGAATGGAATGGGCGGGATTCATTGTGATGATTATTATCCGTTCAATCAGTAAAGCTTGATGTAGGTGTTAAATGTCACAGGGCTTCGAAAATGGCGCGTGCGCAGTAAGTAAGAAAGGGCGCATACGATCCACGTTTATCGTCCGCTACAGCTATACCTACTTTGAAAACCGTTACCGTCTTATTTTGTTTCGGTAGTTTGCATTAGTTAAATTGGGTTTATTGCGTTGCCAAATATTTTAAAGGGGGTTTCGTTTATGTAATGAGAAGTTATTTCTAAAATATTATGTAACGGTCTTTCCGCCCACGTGGACAACATATTTGTACCGGGGCCGCTTACTCAGACGTGACATTGAAGGACATTGTTTTTTTATTTCCTGACTCTTTTTTGTGGCTTTCATATCAAATACTTAGGTCCACGGTCCTGTAAAGCTTTAAAAAATCAAGCCTCTAAGTCAACGTGATCAAAAAATTGTCCATGTAACATGTGCTGCATTTTTTGACACTCGTAAATAAATAAAAACTTATAGGGTACTTCCCGTAGATCTAAAATTAAAACATTTGGCAAGAAACAAGATTTCATAGCACAATTAATGAAAAAAATCAGATAATCGTTACTTTATACTTAAGTAAGTACCTCCATCACATAAAAAATATTTTTTTTAGTAAATACCCTTTTTCTCAGAAATGCGTGGAGGTATCAAGCTTTTATAATAAGATCCCAGTTGACATTCTACCCCGTAACAAGTTTAAAACTACGATAAAACGAAAGCTTTATGCAAAAGCTTATTATAAAGTATCGGACTATTTAGGTGATAAATATCCCATGGGTGTAAGCCGCCCGCCTGTCAGAATTGTTTAAAATTTTGTTAAAAGGAGCGTCCCTCAGTTTCGTGCTTATTCTTCTGAGAGCAACCAGCACTTCTTGAATGCGCCTTTGTGGTGACGTTCTCCCACAAAGTAATAAATTCACTCTTGTGACGTATTTCAAGATTACGTTACATAACTTCGTAATAAAGATATTTGACATTGGCTTTAAGTTGAAATTAATACCTAGTGCTAACGTCTACGGTCCCTTAGAGCTGTAAAATTATATAAGCCTCTAAGTTAACCAAAAGTAAATCAAACCCTGTCGGGTACTTTCTATTGACCTAGAATCAAATTTAGCAAGAAGTAAGAGCACCAGTACAGGAATAAACCGAGAAGCGTTATTTTGTAGCTATATTACATATATATATATATTTAAATTGAAGTATGCGTTTACGTGGCATTATGACGGCGACTAACGATAAACACACCAATATACGTTTATAACTGGATGGGACCCTCAGGGCGCGAATGCGACCGCACTTGAACGGTTTTTTATTACTTAATTACTTTTTGAAGATCAGTAAGCGTGTATCCAATTATATAGGCTGATGATAATGAGAAATCCGTTTTGGTGAAACTGTAGCGCCCTGTGGGGGCTTATTACTGCAAACTAGTCTCAAAACCTGCTCTAAGGTGATACCTATTAATGGAAAAACTTGCATTCAAATGAGCTCAGCCGTTTTAAAAGACAAATCAACTGCAGCGCTCCCCTGGTAGTCTATAACAGTTAAACTAGCCCAAAAAAACTAGATTAAGATTAGCCGAGCGATCTAATGCAGCTTCCCTTGCTAGTCTACAAATGTAGCCTATGATACTTCTAGAATCATACAAACCATTATATATAAAAAGATTTCATTAAAATCCATCAAATAGTTTTCTTAAAAAACCAAACTTGAACATGAATAAATCTATAGAGAACGAAGTTTTTGCATCACTGAGGTCTTAGATAGATAAAGATATTCTTACTATCATAGATCACCATGATGTTTTGAATTAAGTTCGGCAACAATGTTATAATAGCTTTTATACACTATCTATTCACTACTGGACTGACATGAATTTTTAGTGTTCGCAGTGGAGACAATGGGTCCATGGTCCGGGGATGCTGTTGCGTCTCGCGTCGAATTGGCGCAAGGCTCCGATTGGTGTCGGGTGACCCACTGAGCAAAGAAATATTTTGTTCAGAGGATCAGCTTAGCCATTCAGTGCGGGATCGCTGCTGGCGTTCTCGGCACTTTACGCTCATCATTAATAATTATTGTTTTACTTATAAGTAAAAAAATATTATTAATTATTATATTAAAATAGATTCACTACTAAGATAAACAATTATTTAGGTATAAATATGGTACCATGTAAGAAACCAGACTGCTCAGATATAAATTTTTGAGGTTGGCATTCGTCATTTGCATAGGCCACATGTCTTGATGGCACCCATATCGTTTCATATTATTCAAATGGGTAATAAATAATTTACCGAAATTACGGCCTGTTTATACATTTGGAGGTTATAAGCTATGTCAAATAATTTGTATATGATAAACAAGAACTACTCCAACAATCAGACGTAAACATGATAGCGGCGGCGCGGCGCTTCAATGATAACGAAACAATTAGACGCATATTTTGTTATTATTCTGACCAAGCTCGAGGTCAGCTACCTCTGCAGATTATTTTCAGCATTGAATTGTCGCTTCCTGTTCTCTGTCACATTCCAACGATCACATAAATGCATAAATGTCAGTATGTTTATTTCTATTATTTTTTAGAGGAAATATTCCGTTCGGTGCAATACGTACGTTTTTGGACATTCTTTTCGTCCTTCGCCATCCACTCAAACTCTACTCGTATTATTCTTCAGAAAATCATTCTTAGTCATCCTGTCTCCATATAATCCATCAAAGTTTATATTCATTGCTTTTTTAGTTCCATTACTTTCATCCCTCCTCATCACCTTAACTTTTCTGTTACTGGATCTACTTCCAGATTTCCCAATGTTTCATTCTAGTTACACCACACACAGTAGCATACGATCTTTTGGCAGGGATTTCTGAGTTAGGTCAACAAATTATGAAAAGCAATGATCAATCGTAGATGCTTTGCATGTCAGCATCATCGCTATAGGTAAATACCAAGAAAATAACGTTGCTACAGACCGCGGTCGTTCGTGTAGCGGTGTAATGATTATAGGGCTCGTGCACAAGGCAGGCTAATGGCCACCCAGTAGGTGGTAATCATAGCTCCGGACTGGATACTATCGAATGCAGTGATACCTAGCGGTGGCCCACTTTTCACTGATCTGTTTCACTTCTCTCTGTACCACTCCTCATCCGTAGAGTGTTACAAAAACCGAAGGGAACTATTCATACACTGATAGATATATCACATTTAGTATTTTACTTTTATTGAGATTAATGGTAGTTTAGCTTTAATAAAAAAAAATTACTCACTCACAAAGGGTTCCGTACCACTGTACAATATTTAAAAAAAAACATGTTTTTTGTATAGGGACTCCCTTTACATTTTTTAAAATTATTTGTTATAGCGACCATAGTAGTACACACTCCATGATTTCAAGTGTTTACGTATTACGGTTTCGACGATACAGCTCTGTGATGGATAAACGGACGGACAGACAGACGGACGGACGAACGTCCAGCGGAGCCTTAGTAATAGGGTTCCCGTTGGTAGACTTTGTGCACGGAACCCTAAAAAGTAAAGTACTAAGGATCCATCCAACGATTATAATGATAGAGTTCCTGACTAGCAAAACTTGGTATTAAATCAACGCATTGCACGTTTCTCAAGATTAAAAGGTCATATTTAAGCAAAATGAAATACGGAAACAGAAAAATAATTGATATATTAGAACTAAAAAGTCCTAAATATTTAATTATTTATCTAAAGAAAAGGTAATGAGTTTAGTCTCGTCACGTTTAATAGTGTGTCGTCCATGTGGCGAGTTGCTAGTGTGGTAGGAGTGGGCACAGCGTCACCGCGATAAAATTAGTTTTACGAGGGCGGGCGGCCGACACGACACGCAATAACAACTGCACTTGCGCTACTTCTGTTAACAACATAATCTGGGTGGTCTGCTCGTCATATCTATATGTCGTGAACGCGAAAAAAATTGTAGGCCACCCGCGCAAAATATCTACAGATTCCAAAGCCTCAGTTTACACTCTAAAATCATTTATCAAAAATTCGTGACGTAAATAACAAGATTAGCCCTTCCCTTATGGGAAGGGGGTTGTATTATTAACAAACAATATTTATATATTGTTTGTTAATAATACAACACGTCTTTGTAATCATATCAATAATGGTCAGTTAGCTGCTTATTGTCTTAGTGATATTGCTTAATATGGTGACCATCCGTTTTGGATGTTATTTTAATTCTTTGGTTGATCAAATCAAAATCAATATTATGTCCTTATAAATGGATGACATGGTATTACGTAAAAAGACACAAAAAGCATCGAAAAATTTGCCTAGATCGTCTTGTACTTGTTTACGATGTCATGTGTTTGTAATGAATTTGCAATCATTATTTCTAATTCGAGTTATTTTAACGACGTGTCATTTATATCCAAAATAGATAAAACTCATCGGGCTAGTATTCCGTTATCATCTTTATAGATCACGCAAACAAAAATAAGTAAATAAGCTAAGCAATGGCGTCATCTGTGAGTTGATATCAATATGAACGCACGCTATAGGTATAATAAGTACGCATTAACTAGTTGTTTGTTGCTGGGATAACATAATGTGCCGGTTGTATTTCATAGTAGAATCTGGATGTGGGCATGCTTTCGCCAAATTCTTTTTACAGCATAGAACAAATAATTTCAGCATATCGTCACTTGTTTCCCAGTAGAATAGGCAGATACTCTTTCGTTTCACCAATATTCGCTAATCGTTTCATACAGGTTCGTCGGTTTCGGTGCGTTATCGTACGAACGTTGTATACTCACAAATTTCCATACAAACGGTGTGCCCCGTTTTAGCGTAACCGATTTTCGCAAAAATTTATATACGGTTCAGATCAACAAAAATTAGATACAGTCGTTTTTATTAGGGTTCCGTACCCAAAGGGTACCATCGGCAGCCCTATTACTAAACCTCCGCTGGCCGTCCGTCCGTCGTCCGTCCTTCTGTCACAGGGCTGTATCGTCTGAACCGTTATAGCTAAATAGACAAATTTTCACAGTATACCTATATTACTATGGCCGCTATAAAGACAAATAATAAAATAAAATTGAAAATTAAAGGAAGTTCCTATACAAGAAACGTGTTTTTAGGGTTCCGTATCCAAAGGGTAAAAACGGGATCCTATTACTAAGACTCCGCTGTTTATATTGTACGGTGGCACGGAACCCTTCGCGTACGAGCCCGACTTGCACATGGCCAGTTTTTTTTTTTTAATAATTTTGATATAGGTACATCGAAAACAAATAAACTTAATATTCATTATGAAATTAAATGCAATTTCACAAAATAAAAAAACGCTTAGACCTAGATATCAGCATACCAAATCTATAGGTGTCAAAATAAACAATTATATAAAAGTTTGGTACTAGCAATAGTAAACGTTAACGCCCAATCACATTTCAAGAATTAAAATTTAATTGGAAAGCTGAAATTCTTCTTTTCGCACGCGCGGTGCATATAGCAAAGTATTGAAATCCTACCTAACCTACATATCCTACCTACATAAGCTCAAACCCAACAAGTACACAATCTTATTAAAATTTGCTTTTTTGAGATTTTCACAATTCGGTCGAGGGGTCGTTTTTCTAGGGCGCTTTTTACCGAACTCTACCAACGCACATACCTACGTTATAAATTCGATGTAGCACTTTACGTTCATTCATCCTATAGTCGAATCACCTCAGCATACCTTTTTCCACGCAAGTCACTACATTTTCTCATATTACTATTCTTCTATATATCTTTCAAAGATAATTTATTCACAAATTATTTACCTACTACGCAGACGTCAAATATTGTGTCAATAATTGTATGACTTTAGGTAATGTAAATTTAGACCTTCTTTTGATCGTTGGCTATTTTATAAATACGATAGTCAAAAATCACCTTTAACTTTCCGAGTTCAGACCCACTTTAGAGTTTGATATCACCAATCAGAATGAAACTTTTATTAATATAATTATAATTTATTTCATATCAAGTAACAAAGACTCATTTGTTAATAAAACACATTACAACCTAAATATTAGTAACATAATATAACAGTCAAAATTAAAACAATTTTCACAAAATTTAGTAAGTGATGCTATTCTTTTCCCATGCCCTCTCCCAAGCGATCAGTTCACTCACACTATATGAAGGCGGCAACAGCGACCAATAAAAGGACAATCGTACTTTTCTATATGTGAACAAAGTCACAGATATAGTAAAAGATTCATTCTGGTAGCTGACGACGTAATTTTGCTCGGAACCCTCCAAAACAAAACGGCCGACGGTCGAAAGGGGAAAAAGATAATGGTATGATTGTTAGAATAAAAATGGTTTTACGTGACGTAAGGTTTCATGGGATTGGATACCAGGTTTAACTGATGAGACATAAGCCAAAAGCGATGCAAATGCACACCGAATCCTATGACTGTTAGTTGACCATATCTCGTTCACGATCCCGGAAAGGAGTTGTAGAGGGTCGAGTGCATGTCGAGTGGCATCCTGTTTTTGATACAAAAGTCGTGGGTTCGATCTCCGCCGTAGGTATTCAATGTTGAAGGGATTATACACTAAAAGTGGAGGCATGAAAACAGTCTGATAAAAAAATTATTGCATTGCATTCTTACAGTTTTTATTTTAAGTATCCTTAACATTAGGATTTTAAGGTAAAAAAAAATTCTAGTATTAATAATAGGTAATCAACCTATGACAAAAGAGTATATTAATAGCATGTTACGGAGCATCGTCCGTTGCCCCCTTGACATTTACTGCAAGTGCGCTCGCACTGAGATCATTGTCACCCGCCGGTTTATCTCCTTACAGATGGCGGGAATTAATGATCTTTGCAGTTAAACTGTTTGATGTGTGTGCAGTTTAAAACAAAATCATTGCATCTTGAGATTTGTTCTTTGGTTTCCTTCCAAAGCCATTGCGTGTGCGGCTTGGCTTATGTAGAAAATAGATATATATTGTTGATAATTTGTTTTGAAATATAAGTGTAATTTTGTTTGGAAATAAAGATTATTATATATTTCTTATGGTTTCTTGGCCTTGTAATTATATAAAAAATGAAGATGTTTTATCGATGATTTTATTCCTGTGAGTTAACCATGAATTACAATACCTAGGTAACATCTACATATATTTCACGTTTTTATGAATTTGTTATTTTTAGGCTCAAAATGTCCACTGTATCAAAATGTACACTCTAAGGCCAATGTGTACGCTTTCACAATAAGATCCTAATAGACATTCAAGATCTACCCCTTAACAAGTTTAAAACTACAATAAAACGAAAGCTTTATGCAAAAGCTTTTTATAAAGTGTCAGACTATTTAGATGATAAAAATACATGGGTGTAAAGCGCTCGCCTATCAGTTTGTTTGAATAATATTAATCTTTAAACACTTATTCTTAAAACTTGTTTATGATTTTGTTAAAAAGAGCGTCCCTCAGTTTCTTGCTTATTGCTCTGAGAGGGACCAGCACTTTTCTGATTGAGACTTTGAGGTGACATTTTTCCACAAAGCAATAAATTCATTCTTGTGACGTATTTCAACATTTGTTACTTAACTACGAAATAAAGATATTTGACTTTGGCTTTGACTAAATGACCACTGTTTCAAAATGTCCACGACGACGCGCCTTGAAAATTTAATCGGTGGGTTTTACCATAAAATAATTGATATCAAAGAAACAGATAGCAAGTAGGTAAATGAGTATGTGTGCCCTGCCATATTTCCCTACTCTCATCTTGGAACCCTTTGCGCAGCAACTAGTCACCCTCTCGCCGTCATTATTTAAATGAACCATGGAAAAATAAAGGTTACCTTCCTTTTATGGAACATATATACTTATATATACTTTTTTATTGGCTTATATTTTTTTTACCTATGGTTCTAGCTTTCTAGGGTTCCGTAGCCAAATAGCAAAAAAGGAACCCTTATAGTTTCGCCATGTCCGTCTGTCTGTGTGTTGCGCCATATGCTTTTTAATTTAGCTATTTAATATGCAATGAACATTATTGTAAAGAGTAGAATGCATTATATGGTGACATATATTTTAAGTGAATTAAGTAGGTAAGATTATTTTGTACTGTCTCTCTTTGTGTCTGGAACTTTTTCTTAAACTATTGGCAATATATAGATGAAATTTGGAAGGTAGGTGTCATCTATGAACCGCTACACAATGATGTAGTGAAAGTAAGAAAATATTTTTTGGGATAGGTCGCCATACATGTAACTGAATACGAAAAAAAATTATCGTACCTATATTAAAACGAGAGGGACCAAACGATAGGTCTTAAAAAATGATGTCAACGATTCAAACAATTTTTTTCTATTTAAGTCAACTAACAAGTAAACAAGTAATTTTTTTTTTATTTAAGTTGTTGAGATATGCACATAACAACATAAAGTCCTAATTTTTGTTTGAGACATGTGTTCCCTCCCCCCCTCGCTCTATCAGCTAAACCGTTGTTTTTGGATATGTGGAAAAAATTTATGACAGGAGTATATATAACGTACTAAAAAGGAAAACTATCACAGCTAACTAGACTGTATTATTTAACGAGTAATAGATTAACTTACAAATTTTGTAAAAATTCTATTGACAATGACAGATAGCGTGTTATTTGCATTCCTTTGCAGAGCTTATTCTCTTCACAATCAATGCTAAAAGTCAAAGGTCATTGTAATAAAATAAGTAATAAAAATAGGCTCTGGCTATCAGTGCACTCGTGTTATTACTTTTCGGATTAGCCAGATAGGATCGAGCGCCTTCTAAATAACTAACGAAATAAAAATGAAATATGTTTATACAATAATTCTTAAATTACATAATAATAACGATTAATGGTTAAGTTCGATTAACGTCGCGCTCGTTTTTTTATATTGTATGGTGGTACGGAAACCTTCGTGTACGAGTCCGATTCGCACTTGGGCGGTTTTTAGTGATATATATATACTTTAAATTGTATTGGCAGACCAAATCCTGAAGTATAATATGACGTTGAATGCTAACTCGCGACGATTCTTTTTTAAACGTATTAAAAATTATTCATGTTTTCTAATTTTATAGTACTACAAGTTCTAATTAGGTACTTCTTGAGTGTGTATAATTTTTAATGAAAGTATTATTCAAATTAGGTATATGAGTTTTATTTGTGAACGTTATAGGCAGTCGGTTGAAACGTTTGCAAAAGGGTTAATTGATATTAAATGGCATTGAAAGTTCTAGCGAACATTTTACTATTTTTTAGGAACCATTTTCTTTTAGATTAATGAAAAGATAATTTAGTTATCATTTTATAATATGATAGGATCGAAATTTTTTAGTTCATTTACTATGTTTCGGCTGTGGTGCCGGTAAACAATGATTTATTTAAAATGGTATACCTACTTTAATATGATAAAAGTTGTTGATTAGTTTGGCACGTTGCGTTCGCAAGTCGACCGATAACTAATAGTTAGACTTAATTTACGATTATTTACATTGAAACATGGCACATGTAGTAAATAATCGGTATAAAGAATTTTCAGCTCAGCCATCGCTCTGTTTAGATACTTCCAGCCTCGCTTAAGACGACCTCATTAGGGCCTCAGACAAAAGGGCGAGGAGCTCTGAAACTACCACATGCATATGCCCACACACGTATCAACGCCAAAGCGGAATGACTCAGGCGGTGCACTGTAAAGGGTTTTTAATGGGTTATGTATGAGTGAGAAGAGTCGCGTGCAGCTGCAGCGGTATGGTGTGCATTGACATAAATCACGATGTTATGATACATTGACTAGAGATAAGTGGTTAGAGACCCTCACTGCGGAGCCAAGTGAAATAAGTAAAAATTATCAATATATATATATATATTATAAAAACAAAAATATTGAAGTATGTTTACCAGATTTCTAGTACCCCATAATACAAGCGTAATACTTGCTTACTTTGGGACTAGACGACGCTTTGTGGGATGTACCAGGTATTTATATTATTTTATATATTATTATTATCGGCAAGGATAAGGATGAGGAGTCAGGTAGTTCACTGGATTGGTACGTCCTTACGGCAAAACGTGCTCTTATAGATCTATGCTGTTAAAAGAATTTTCGGTTTATACTTACGTAATGAAAATTAAAAATTATGGAAATGCCGGTAAGGAGCGCCATAGAATTACTCGTATGTCGACAAAATTGGAATTGAAAGAAGAGTCGAACTTGAAACCTTAAAAATCGTCAATTGTTGAATGTTGATGAAGCGAAGAGATACGTAAAAAACAATAGGTATAGCAAGTGGATAGCTATATTATTTTTATATCTATATACCTACCTACCCGAATGTCTGTCGTTTTGTTTTTCTAGCGACGAGACGTCAGTCTCGCAGCGTTCACGCGGTGCCGAAACGAATTGATTGACATACATACATCAAGTTTGTCCCGTCGCTCTCCGTTGTCTGGTAAATACGGATTTCAGTATTAGTAACACACGCAGATGCTTCGCTATAAATAGTGGGCATGTTTGTATGCTGACGGTACGTCGCCGCATCGAACTAACATGCAAATGTACGCTCCGTCTCGACTGTGCCAATGTGTCTTACCCGGACGGTGTGAGGAGGTCACCACAAGAACTAGAAGCATATGTAGGAAAACATTTCATTTAAATTGACAGGGTAGGCCGCATAGCAACCGCTTTTGCGTGTAGTGGGCGTGTAATATGCAAGCACCGTGAAGCGGGCGACAAACCGACTATGATGTTACCGTATTACGTGTATTTATCATTGATGTACACCCTACGTATAGATTGGTTGTCACCATAGGTATGCTAGGTATGGTATGACCCCATTTAAACAAAAAAAAAGAAAGGCTAAGATAAAGACTTAAGACATGGAATTATGTGACGATTTGACACAAACATTTGCGATGATGCTGCATCCATGTAATCATAGATAGGTATGTCAACGATATTTATGTCGTAGCCCTGCAACATGAATCAGTAGATTTTATCCAACAGAGGTAGAGACTGTAACTGCAGAACCAAAGGTCGCGGGTTCGATTCCCAGCCGGGACAATAAAATGTTTATTTTTACCGTGTCTGGGTGTAATAAATATATCTATATATGTATGTATATATTATTAATAACTGTTTAAGTATTAAGTAATTTTAAATTCAGTTTTATTAAATAAAATTTTATTTTTTGCTAAATACATTTATGATTGATATCACAGAGGTTTATATACTGAAATATTCTGAACATGTTTTAACCCATTGATTGCAAGATACGATTGCATTGGGAGTGCCAACGTGTACCGACCCGACGACGACGCAAATATCGCGGGCGCATTCCTTTCTGTCACAGTGTATCCTACATCGTCTCGACGAAAACAAACATTGCAATGTAAATGCATATAAGCATATGGTTCCGTATCTGGGTGTAAAAAACATCTATAGGTATATGTATATAAAATAAAGAATATTTAAGTATGTATACAAGTTGTTTAGTCCCATAAACCAAGAATAATACTTGCTTACTTTGGGAATAGATAGCGTTGTGTGTGATGTCCCAGGCATTATTATTGTTCCATACTTCTTGTTAGTGCAATGGAGGGATCCATTTCTTCCATCTCCGCTCTTCGCTTGTCGTTTCAAAACTGAAAATCGCGCGATAAATAAATAACTCATTAAGAAAACAAAAACAATATTTTGAAATGAATGGCACACTATTCTATTTATTTGTAGAATAGATGAATATTTCCGGGTTAAATTCCGAGTCTAGATTACTCTCCGAAAAGTCCTCAATCTGCCAACAATACTAATAATATATTTATTTCGGATTCTATATCCATACAAGCGAGTACTCAATGAAATGAAGTTAATCCAAATAACGAAAAGTAAAAATGTCAATAAAAATTGATTTAAATTCTAAATAAATTTGTTAAAATTTAAATTAATAAAATAAATACAATTAAGCACACAACATATACAAATTAAAGTAATAATGAAAGTCTATGGTCTACATGGATTAATAGTAATAAGCAGATGATATTGAAGTACCAATAATAAAAGTCATTATTGCTGGCAGAGTTACAATGTTTACGTTTATACAAAATTAGTGTTTTTTTTCCGACATCGATGTAAACTTCTTCGTCACCTTGACTTGTGGTGTAGGTGTTGCATTTATTTCCCATTCGCTTTCAAATTGTGGACCTCCAATTTGTAGCACTTCTTGCTGTATGATCCTGTTAGTTATTTTTCCAATATTTAATATGCCCCTCTCTACATCACGTTAAATTATAACGAGCCAAAGGTATTGAAATAATGATTCTAGTTTCATGATTAAGATGTGAGTGCAGTTTATGGGGCGTACTGTTTGAGTGCGGTGTGGCGCGGCGCAGAGCGCGCCAATTAGCGCGATTACTAATTGTGTGAAACGCTCGTTAGACCTAATTCCGTACGCTCGCTCGCTTTATATATTATGTATAACACATTTTATTACTTTATTACCGACGAGCGAGTGCCTGCGGGGAGTTATCACCACTCCTCATCTTATATTTTTTCCGTCTTTAAATAGCTACATAAAAAATGTAGACTCGCCGACCTTTTTTAATTACGTCCGCTTTTTGGGATGTCATTTATCTTTCATACGGTCCTCGAAACGTTTTCGCGCTAAAAGTGTGACATATAGGTATCGAGGTCGCCTCGAAATGAGTGTGGCCGACCACAAATGGAATATCTGTGTTTTGTGACATTTTCGCTTGGTGCGAAAAGTTCTTTCATCTCCGGCTCGACTCGACCCGTGTTACTTAATGCCATGGCGACCGGCTGCTACTCCTTCCGACGTCCGACTCACCTTTGCTATTTACCGTCCTATTAAATATTCTTGAGTTTTAGTAGCAACATTCGCAAGTTGTAAGATAGCGGGTGTTCGACTGAACGTAATCCAAACTTATAGAGCGTGTAGAGCTTAAAAGTTTACAAAAAGTTTAAAAAAAATTTTTTTTTAATTAAAATAAATATTTTAGTGCATTTTAAACATGTTTTCTTCGGTGCCCGTTAGTAAAGCTTTTTCGGTGTTTCTACGAGTCAACAGGTGGCGCTCGTATCGCTTAGGTATTTAGGGTAGTATTTCACATAGTTTTTTCAAAAGGAAAATCCATTTGCTGTCTGTGCCATGCACAATGTTACATACAATCTGTCCCATAGTGAGGTACAGTGTAACAAAAGAAAAACTTTTTTTTTTCATTGAGCGGCACCCTCCTCTACTTTACCAATGTGTTTTTGAATATGTTTAATTTTGTATAATAATGTTATAAATATCACAGGCTAGCGAAACGCTCGCATTTAACTAAAAATTACTAGCGAATCTAATGCATTGTCTTCATAACTGGATACGCACCGAATTCTGCTCGGTTAGGTCTTTGAGAATCGAGTACCAATATGTCGCTATTTTTTATTATTTTTAAGTTAAAGAATAGTTAAAGAAATAACTTTTTTATCAGGCCTTTTGACAGTGCTAATTCTGAAACATTTCTTAAATAGGTAACTAACTATTAGCCAAGTCAGAAGATTAAAATTTTCAATTAGACAAGGAAAGCACTTGAAATAATGTTCAACTACGTTTTGCAAGAAAGACACAGGAAACATTCTTTAACGCTTATAAGCTATTTATATTATAGATGGGTAATCGATATTGATAATATTTTACGATTCTCTTACCGTTTATACTTTATTTTTAAATTCACCTATTATTATTATTATTATTATTATTTGTAACATCACCTACCCTTATAGGTCCCAAGTTTGCTAACATCAAGTTTCATAGAAGTATTTTCAATTGTTAGTAAGATGATAACATTCGTAATCCATCTGATTCTGTAAGTAGGTACATATCAGTGAAAATTGTGGAGGTCAACTGCTAAATCCACGCGTTGGGCGACTGACGGTTCGCGACAATTTTTTATTACCATTCGGGCACGCGGCACGCGCGAGCTAAAATTATTATTCCCGGGTCGCTCCCTGCGTCTGCCTCGACTCTCCTCTCTCGCGCCTGAACGGGAGGGGGTGTTAGCGCGAAAATGACGCCTGCTCTCCGTCACAGCAGCCAGATCGGGAGATGAAACGTTCTATTTGGGTCAACTAGGCTCAGTTGTGCTCGAGGGTATTCTTTTTTTCGTCAGGCGCTTCTCATCGTCTCACGTGGCCTCGACACAGCCCACTGTTTAGATGTGGACGTTTTTATATCAACTCACGTCGCGAACGTTCGAGTTGCAACAATACCTACTGTTATAGTTTGTCTACGAAATCTTAGCACTCCCCTTCACAAAACAAAATAATTTAAAATTATGCGTAAATATATTTAGGGCAATAATACTCGCAATTGGTAGGTTTTTTAAAATGTAATGGTGCTATGATCACACGAACATATACGTCGGGTTTGAGTTGTCAGTGTAAGCAATGTTCATGTAATGCGAAAAAGCGCACCTAAATTAGCCCAGCCGTTTTAGAGAAACAAATCTACTGAATCTCTGCAGTGGTCTATAACTGTGAAACATGTCTAGGAATATGTTACCTTGATCCCCCAGCATTAACCCGATGAACCACCCAACGTCGCTGTGTCGTAGAATCCACAACACGGAATGTTTACCTACCTGACGGGATTTGACCAAATGCTTCAACGTTTGAAAGAAATATTGAGTAGCTGTATATCTATACCAGATAGGTTACCACTGAGAGAGTAGAGAAGTTAATTAGGTGTATTGATTTAATTATTTTCGTAAATTCCCTAAATCGTATTTTCGCACCAGTTGCGGCCGGTGTCCGTTGGCGTTTATTTACATTTATTAAGTAAGGGCGCACCTTTACCTAATAAATGTAAATAAACAATCCATAGCTTTACTAGTTTACATTTCCATGACCAGTTTTCCTACGCGGGATGTTGTTGCCACGTGCGGCGGACAGTGTGGCGTGTGCGGTGACGTCACGCCACTAGCCGCCATGTCGTTGCGCCCGCCGCGCCGCCGTCTGCGCACGCAACGCAGGCCACAGTCACTTCTCCTCCCCTCCCCTCCTTGTACCCTCCCGCACTTCAGAAGCCCTCGTCTTACCTTCGCGGTGCCGGTGCTGCCGCGTCGTCGACCGCTGCCTCCGTCGCCGCCGCCGCCGCGCCGCCATCTAGAGAATGCCTGACCTTGTCCACTTGTCTCTTTCTGGCGCACACGCTCTTACCAGAGCGAAAGAAACGCATGAAGTCGGACAGTAGTTATCAGGAAAAAGGCTAGTTTTATGTACACGAGACGAATAACGATGCGACGGTCACGATATAGCATGAAAGGTGATTCTCGGATTAGGCTTTGTGCATCTATCCGTTACGTGTCGATTTAAAGTTCGAACAACACACCGTGATACAAAAGATGTTCTTTGATTTATGATAAACATAACGATGTATAAATTCCTATTAGATATACAGAGAAGAAATATTCGTGGTAATATCAGAAGAGGAGGAACGAAATCTAATATTGAAATGCCAATGTTCCATAGGTTCCTAATATACTCCAGGAAAATTCATAAAAAAAAAAAACACAATAATATGTTTGTAGAATTAACTATACACTATACATAAAAAAATAATTAAAAAAACAATAATAAGAACTAGACTACAAGCCCGTGGAAAAAATTAACATGTGAAATGAACCACCGTGAATAACGCTCAGAAGGCTGTTACTATATCAGAAAATAACTCTGAGCATTATGCCGTCATTTCTGAGCGGTACAGGTGAGTACGTGAGTGAATAGAATTTCTCAGGTACAAATTATGACAAATTATTAATGTACGGCTTTGTTCTAGTGTATAGATGATTAAAAATAAATGTCGAAAAATCTAGTGCCGTACTAAAGTGGTAGTGCCGGAAGTCAGTACAAATTGTTAATTCGCCGATAATTGCAGAGGCAATATAGATCATTTATTATTGTACGGCATTTGCGTAATTATTTTTGTACGCATATACAGATACTTTACCCGTAAACGCCGTACATATTTCCAGCGCAGGGGTCGAAAGCCAAGGGTCGAAACCCTTATTTCTGAGCAGATTATCCTTATCACTGACTTCCGGCACCACCACTTTAGTATACGGCACTAGGTTTTTCGACATTTATTTTTAATCATCTATACAATATAACAAAGCCGTACATTAATAATTAGTCGTAATTCCTCATTCGTACCTACCTGAGAAATTCCATTCACTCACGTACTCATCTGTACCGCTCAGAAATGACGGCATAGTGCTCAGAGTTATTTTCTGATATGGTAACAGTCTTCTAAGCGTTATTCACGTTGGTTCATTTCACAGGTTAATTTTTTCCAAGGGCTTGTAGTCTAAACGGGAACAAAAATGTTACGAAGTCAAAATCACAAAGGAGTGCACATGCAATATATTGAATGTTCCCGTACTGATATGAATATCAGTACGGGAACATTCAATGACATATAAGACACAACGAGAATAATTTAAGGCTACGATAAAAATATAAGTAACTAAAATCAGTTAGGGTGTATCTAAATCTGAGCAAGGCAAAGTCCTATACACCCCGGCAACGTTTTTTCGTTAAAATAAAAAAAAAATCTACAGGTTTTGTGGTTCTCGCAACTATTGGACGACATTGAAAATGAACACCAAAAATGAAAACTTATAACACATTTTAGTCGAAGAATTTAGATAAATTTTTCGAAAGAAGTTATCGACCAATTATTGAAAACTTGCTACCATACGATGCCCTGCAAAGTCCTACATCTTTTAACATTACTGCCTTTCGTCTACCTTTAAGTATAACTTTCTGAAATATAGCCGAATCTCACTCTCCGGGGTAACTGATATGATAAACATTCAATGAAAAAGGCAGGTGTCCACTCCACAGTTGTTGACCGATTCCAAAATTTATTTTTCTAAACGGTATAGGCCCCACAAGCCTCTGCATCTTTCGACACCACTGCCTTTCGTGTACCATCATAAATTTCGGATATGTATCCGAATTACACTCCCCTACCAAAACGATCTAATTTTCAATGTTAAATTTTTTTTGTTGACAGTCAATAGTGGCTAATGGTCGCTATATTATACTTCTAGGTAATATTTACTATGACAATTAGAAAGTGGTAAGGCAAAAGTACCTACAAGAAGTAAAGGCGGTCATTGCCCGCCTGGCGCATAGCAGCTGGATTGGCTCAGCTTTAAAGCAATCCGGACCACGCTAAATTCTGTAACTGATTTTAACACGGAAACAAAACAAATTAATTTAAACGACTAATTTCATGCTAAACGTTATTTGATATGAGCTGGTACATAAATACAAAAGTAAGGGACAAAAAAGAACCGATTTAAACGTCGTAACTGGTAAAAGTTTAATAGAAACTGACACAGTACATGGATTTTGATTTTAAAAGAAACTTTAAAATACAATAAAGTTGCGTGCAAAAATAATAATAATAATAATAATGACGTATATCACAACAACGTCTAGGCCCCAAACTAAGCATTAGCTTGTGTTTTGGGTACCAAGCGAAGACACCACATACATATAACAACCAAGATCCGGTACCAGTATCAATATTCATCATATAAATACAAAAAATGACCCTACCCAGGATTCGAACCCGGGACCTACAGCTTCGTAGACAGGGTCGCTACCCACTAGGCTAAGCGGTCGTCGTTTTTTAGCAAAATAAAAAAGCACGTTTTTTATATTGCTTCTGCTATTGTTATTCCAAAAAAAAATATTATATATTCATTCGCGTCACTATTTTTCTGCTGCTTCTGTTCACATGTTATACTACATAGCAATTAGTGGTCGTTCAGAAAGCACAAACTAGAACGATTTTGAATGATTTAAATTTTAATAAAATAAAAGAAATAAAAATATACGAAATCGAAGCAGAATCATAAAAAACAGAAAAAGAATTAAGCAGTAATTACGAAGGGTGTTCCATTGCTTCTTACCAGGAAACATGCTTCTACTGCTACTTTGCTTCTCGTTTTTTAACCGCTCTGATTCCCGTAGGTAGAGGCTCAGTTCGACGATCCCTGAAATTATTCACTGTAAGAAGTGAGCGTAATTATATATTAGGGGTGTCAAAGAGAATTATCAGTAGGTACTAAAGTTATACGAATTAATTTTTCTTAGTAAAATTCACCCTGTCATTTCTGAACTATATCTACGATAATATTTTAATTCTGTTACAAATATACGTGCTTTCTATTCGTTTTTTCCATTAGATATTACATTTAATTCAACCTTAAAAGCCTTCGAACATAATTTTGGAAATGAGAACGATTAACTTTTTTTGGCGTCTCGATCAAACGAAACGATCCATCTCGACCAGTAGAGCCCTACTATCACTCCTTTCATCAACTTCTGTTATTATTCTTTATTGCTAGATTGGCGAGGGTAAAGTGTGAGATCGGTGAATACTTAACAGAGTGCGGGGGCGTGCGGTTGTTTTGAAGCGGCGATACGGCCGCGGGGGTAGGCGCCGGGTCGTCGCTCCGCCAGCTGAGCGGGAACGGTCGCCGACCCGGCGCGGCGCAGCCTCCACGCCCGACCCGATTGCTATATTATTCCTGTTTTACCAATCATGTATATACGTAGTTAACTTACCTTGATACTCCACGAACAAAAATAAAAAATATATAATTATTATTATTAATACGTATTAATTAATCATACATAAGATGATTTTTTTCTTAAGAGGAACGTGTACCTACTGGCAAATTTCCGTACAAACGGCGTTAACGGTGCAACCCATTTAAACCTTAACCGATTGGCGCAAAAAAAAATGGTAATCAGATCATCAAAAACTAGGTTTATACGTTTTTAATTTTTGATACATCATAAGAAAAAAACTTAAATGCACAGGATTTTATTCCGAAATTGTTTCATTTTTCGCATGTTCAGCATGAAATTAATTGCATTTTCACAACATGTTATTTGTATGGAAATTTTCTAGTACACACTACTCTTAACTGAATTCATATGATTAACTACGCACACCTCATTCATTCGCTGCTCCTAGCGATACCAATCAAAACGAAAGCGAGAACTGAGAAAATAGGCGATACTCGTATTGGTTGTTTATCTAAAACGGAATTTTATAAATAATTATATCGTTTCAAAGGAGGTTATTCTAAAGTATAAAACGTCGTCGGGTCGATTAGCTATACCTACGAGAGTGGTCATTGAAAAGTTGACTCTGCAGAAAGTAGCAGAGAGTCGTGTAGGCCGTTGCCCTTCGTCCTTTTATCTACTTGGCGCGGTTCGCGCTAACCCCCATTGATTTTACGATCGTCTCGAATTGAAGGCGTAAGATACGCGGTATCACCGCCCCTTGCCTTATGACCTCATGCTCCGACTATGAAGACTTGAAATTCTACGAACTACTGCCAAATGTATATATTTTATTGTAAATACGTACATCTGAATTTCATGTATTCTGCCAAATACCTATGGCATTGACTGCTTTTGTGCAATGCTGTGTTCGATTTGCTTTTGAACATTCATATGAAATATAAAGTTTTTTTTATAATCTTTTAATTTTTTTTGTGGACATTAAGCATTACTTACTCAAAGGCTCCATTAAAAAAAAGCTCACGTGTAGTTCAAATTTTCACAATAAAATATTTTTTCTAAAATAATTATTGGTACAGTTTGTTTACTAAGACGTGGTAAATCTACGCGCGAAAAAGAGGCGGGGTATCCCATCGACGCGACGGCCGAAAAAATCATCACTCGCCCGCGCACTCCCAGGCTTAGACCATAATTTGTGGTGCCATATCTCAATAAATTGATAATGCGTGGTATTAAAAGAAAAAACACGGATTTTGTTATTGTCACTACATAATAATTTGAAAGGTAATGAAAAAATCATCGGGTCGGTAACCGTGTGTCACTTGAGGTTTGAACCGGCTGATAGTACTAAAAATATCGATAACTTCCGGTTTTCATTACCTCTTTTTTATTGCTTTACCAATTACCCTGTCCTGTGAACTAGCACCTGCTAGCTACCACCTGTCTTGTGCTTATCAACTGCCCCGTGCTATCTACTACTCTGTGCTAACTACGTCATAATATTGCAATGCACTTTCTTCTAACCGCTCTGCTCTTTTTCTTGTCAGTTTTGATTGGAAAAAGGTACCTTAATTGGATGACTTGCTTGTTCGTTTGTCTGTCTGTCAAGACCCTTTTTATCAGGAACACGTGGAGTACCAAATTGAATTAATATCAAATACTCAAGTCTACAGTCCGATAGAGCTGTAAAAAAACCTGCTTTTACATCGACACAACTTACAGCTAAAGTCAAGGAAAAATCAGAAAATCGCTTAATTCGTAATTACATCTCTTAAAAAAATATTATTTTGTATTTACAAACACACAAAAAAAAAATTTGGGTAAATACGTATGACAAATATATTGTGTGGTGGTACGAAACGCTAGACTCGCACTTGGCCGGTTTTCTTTTCAAATCTAAATCCTAAAGAATGTTTGTATTGGCCGGTGTATACATGTAATGCGCGTTTTATTGATGCCATTTAAATAAATGGGAAAATTATAGGGGTTATGGTGACATACGCACGGTAGTCCAAAGGACATGCCGATATTTATTAATAGTGTTCTTACCTATGATTCTTACAATTAAAGAGCGTTTCCAAACGTGTTTTCTTTTTTAAATATTGTACTGTGGCACGGTCCGTATGCGACTCCTCCGTGTGCGAGTCCGACTCACACATAGCCGTTTTTTTAATGCTCCTAAAACTAAGTAACCCTAAAAAGTTACATCGCAACTATATCAGTTTCTATAACTGTTCAACTACATACCACAATAATATTTAAATAGTCAGTTAAGGAGACGAATATTCTAGTGTAAATATTATCTACTTGCTGTAAAACGTAAAAGCGCAAACCAAACAATATGTAATCACCGAACCAATATGAAAGTTATGAGATGTCAGTTCAAGAATAACCCAGTTCCGGCTGGAGAACAGAGCGCGAAAACAAAACATTTCCTACCTATACAACCTTACAATAACGGAACCATTGCTCTTAGGTGATATATATTACCACTCTGGGCTATCGGTATATATCGTTAATAAGGAACGAAAACAGCATTATACTTGGAAACTAAAATTGTGGTCCATGGCTGGCGCTCTCCTACGTAGGGAATTATTTATTTACAACAAAAAGGGTACTTACTCTGCGAGGGTCGACCTTACTGCGCTTGCGGTGCACATATTGTCTGATGCTGTTTCTATGCCTAGATCAATCTCAAACATTCGATTTGATATTTTTATGTTCTTCTTACTTTGGACAGTTATAAAAAATGTACGTTAAAAATTCGTTAATGGGCCAAATCTCACACGCATATATAAGATTCCTGTTGAAGTTAGAATGATTTTTTGTGAGAAAAAATATTTTTTTTTTATGATTGGAATAAAATTCTTTCGTTTTGAATCAGTTGTATCATTAACACGAAATTACTACTATTAACAACCAAAATATGATGAAATATTAGGTTTGTTTATTATTATATCAGCGACCCGCCCCGGCTTCGCACGGGTAGCAGAGCATATAAACCGTAATGTTTTTTTTCTGTCGTAGGGTCGTATCAGCTTGTTGCATCGAATATGTGGATTGGATTTAATTAGATTTCAATGTAACGTAAATTCATCCTACGTGGAGTATTGTTAAAGTATTTTATTTCCAGTTTATAAATATTTGAAAAAGTAAAGAATAAATACATAAAAACAAACTACAATATTTCTATACAACATTGATAACCTCAGCCTTGAGCTTCAGCCTAACCACGCGTGTCCCGTCGCCCGGTATGGCCGGCAGGCGGCGCCGTGCGCGGCATCCAGCTTTTTATCGCGCGATATTTTTATTTCGCGATAGCTCTTAAGATATTAATTTAAATTGTATAGTGTAAAGGGCAATCATAATCTGCATGAAGTGCTGAAGGTAATTAACGCATTTAATTTGATAAGGATTAATACTGTATCCGTATAAATTGCTTTCCAATTACCTCATCATATGACACCTTTTTTTTTAAACATAAAAATAGGTATAGTAAGCTATCCATAAAAGATAGACATATGCCATCGTGGACTTTTCTTTAGTCCTATAAAAGAGACACAATTCCTCCATACATTATTTAGTTATATCTCAAAGGGATTAGACAGCGTTTTCGATGAAAGCTCCCAGTCGTCTTGATTTTTTTCCGACTTCTTCAACAATAATCGTCATATTTTTACTAATTTCCACAAAACAATAAATTATACCTACACCTAAACCTTCCTCTTGAATCACGTCGTCCATTGATGTCAATAATATGCCATTCCGTTCGGTAGAGTTTATCACGGTCACACAGACAGACAGACGCGGGGGTACTTTATTTTATAATATGTAGTGATAGTGATATCGAAATAAAAATCAATAATACGTCTCGTTGAGCGGTATATTCAAATTATTAATCTTTTTCATTCAAATAAATAAAATTACAAATTAGTCTGGAAATGCTACATCGCATTTATGTTAAACTCGACTTGAAGAGTTTTTATACTACACCTGTTCGGAAAGCGCTCTGATACTTTTTAAAAAAGGAGGCGGAAAATCTTTCTTTATTCCCGTGGGAGAGAAAAATGTATGAAAGTCCATTACTCCCGCTGTTTTTTCTAGTATTTCTAGTATAGTAGTATTAGAATACGAATCGTTTATATAAAAACGCAAAACGGTACTAACCACTTACTTTTTATTCTGAATAAAAATAAAAAAAAAAGCAATCTGACGTCAGAGTCGTCAAACTTCGTCAAACTATATAAAAAGCGAGCGGATTTCTTTTATAAATTGGTTAATGTACACAATATTTTTTCTAAAAATGTCCTCTAGAAGCGATAGTGACGATTTGTTGACTCCAATAGAATTAGAAGAAGCTGTTCAAGCTGTTATTGACAACTTGTTGGTACCGGGAAAAAATATTGCTTTTAGTTTTAATAATTATAGTAATTTGAATATTAACTTTAATTCATAAACATTTTATTTGTTTAGTTTTTCTCGTAGGTGTAGTATAAAATATTATATATCACTGTGATGAAAATGCGATTCCCGCTTCGTGTCTTTAAGCCCTCCGCCTGCGGCGTTGGGCTTCAAATGCAGACTCAGCGGCAATCGGTCACTTTCTTCCCTCGGTGAACAATGTACTATTATTTATTACAGATATAGCATCTAAATACCTTCTACCCACATACCATTACACATATACAAATAAATAGAAATCCATTTATTTTCAAATGGTACTCTGCTGTCAGTTTTGAACGTCGTCATGAAGCCTCGAAGCCAATGTTACGCAGATTCATACGCGACCACTCTACGAAGAACACTGCAAGAAAAACTTAAAGTAGCTTTTTTAGTGACAGCGCATGGCGCTACAAATCATCCAAGCATTTTTGTCATTCATATATTTCTTTAAACTGTAATATGCTTTAGACATAAGTTGTCGTTTTACATAATTCTTGAATTTATTTATTGACAAATCTGTAATATTGCTTGGAAGTTTATTATAAGATCTTACGTACACAATTTCTTTTAAATGAATTAGGTACTCATTTAATTAAGCCTAGTGGTTGGTACTGTGAGTGTATGTTAATTGCTAGTATAAACATTGTGTATATGGCAATTATTTTTAAATTTGGTATTATTTTTCTGAACATACAATATATTTTCATAAATATACTGACTATACACTGTCATTATATTAATTTCTTTGAATTTATCTCTAAGTGAAATAATATCTCGTGTCGTGTCTATGTACTGCTCCTAAGGCATCTTGTCACATGTTCAGGTTAAACAATCTATTCAATGATCGGTTTTCTTATTTAAATCCATTTTCCTCATTCAAGGTATGTTAATTTATCTATATTGACTGACTTTATTAGCTCTGGAAAAATATTAGTAAATTAGGAATTGTTTGTTTTTAGAGGTCGGTCATATATGAGTAGGTGCGCAGAATAAATAATCTAAATTGATAATGAGGCGCCGTCGCGTCGCTTCGCGTTTTCCAATCTCTTCGACGTTGAATCATATCACACGCTTACTTTTGATGCATGTGTTTCTGAAACGTTTCTATGTATTGCCCATATAAAAGTTCAAATTGACCAGAAGACCTCTCCTGCGTTTACCGTCTACCCACTCATACTCTAGCTAGTTGGTGTAAGATGGTGAGTTTTAGTCCGAGTTTTCAGTGCGCAAGGTCCCCGCGCGCCGCTCTTCACCCCTGAGAAATCCCCGCGCGCCGGTTTTCAACCCCGCAAAATTGTGTAAAACCAAACGCTGCTATAAATTAATTTACTCTTCTAAGGTATTGCGTATTGTCCTTACAAATAAGGGATTCGATGAGTTATTATTACTAGGAACCATATTATCATTAATATCATTCTATTTGGAATTCGAAATAGAATAGCGATGTGACCGTCGTCCGAGTTATTTAAAAAGTATGCTTTGAAAATGTTGAACATCCGGTTTTCAGCCTCTACATGTTTCTTTGTGGTGCTCTAGCTTACTCTATGTAGACACAAACCTCGAGTACCGATTTTGACGATTTTTACGATAATCGATTTGTCTTAATCTTGTGCGTGTGAAGACAATCATAGTAATCAAAACTCTATATGAGTAAATAATACACAATATTGTGGCAAAAAATTATTGTTCTGCAAAAATCATCTTTTGGTTTCTTAAAACGTTGTTCGTTTTGAATGACCATTTTAGAGCTTAAACGATTTTACGTTGGTTGGCCACATAAAAGACATCATTTAATCTTCATACAATATTGGTCCGAATTGAAAATGCCGGCCAAAAAAATTATATTTTCCTATTTATAGTATGAAAAAAACAGTAATATAAAATTCCTGTTTTTTTTTCATACTATAAATAGGTAGTAATAAACGTTATTACATAATGAAAATGTACGAAAGATACGAAGAAAAATATCACCAGTTAATCGAAATACCGATAAACATAGTCAGTCGCCCACAGCGTGTAGCAATTATTCGTGCACTGTACAACACACTTGAAATACTTGGCAAGAGAGGGGCTAGGGGGGTAGGGTACACGTTTATCAGACCATAACAATGTTTTGTTCGTTGTGCGAGCGCCGACAGATTGGCATCGCACTTTGTCCCTTTACACGAGCCGTATCTATCTCCTCGATCTGTTTGAATACCTAATATGTACGACTAGCACTTTCGAGCAATAAATACATTGAACAAAAAATAGGCAAGCGATTAGTTCTAGAGCCCAGAACGGATTTAGGCCTAAAGTTACAAGAAAACTAAACTAATTTTTACTCGAAAGAGCAATCCATAGTACTTACTTTGATCTTACTGTTACAATTTTTAACACTGAATTTTTTTACGGCTTTCAGTCGATAAACGCGGAAACATTGGATCTGTGTTTAAGAATATTGGAATGAAAGTGCATGTTTCACACTTGAATCCACTTTTCTATGGATCGGCATTTTTTACTAGAAACATTTGCATGTATATCCGCAATTTGCACTAAAAATTAAGAAATATGCTAGTGATTTTTTTTTCATCTCCTTCGGAATTGTAATGTTCTAAATGCTGAGGGCGTTACAAAGTTATGGTCTTATCGAGTGATGATTGTGTCGGTCGCCGGCCGTCGGTGGGATACCCCTCCCCGCTATAACCGGGGTCTCCCCATTTGGGAAAATATGCAATTCGTATTTAACCATTTTTTTTAGTGTTGTGTAATTTGGTATTTTGTTATATCAAACGGCAATTTCATATTTTAACCCCTAATAATATTATTAGGTACTTACACTAGCTTTTATGATTCATTCATTTTATGACTTTTAGATTAACATTTTAATTTAACATTTACATGTTACCGAAGAAATGAATGGTTATTATTATTACTTACGTTATACCTGAAGAGCATGGGGGTGGATCCACAAAATATGACAACACGGCATGACAAAAGGGGGGACGCGCAAACAACTATATAGAGCTACGTCTGAAATAAACTCTGTACCGATTAATTTTATTATTTTCAGGTTTGTATTTACGTTTTTTAATCACGTTTGGCTCCATCGAACATGATTTTCAGTACCTAGTATACGTTACCTACGTATTGTTTGAGAATATGTAAATTGATCTATTTGAACAAAATAACTTAAAAAAAACTTGTATAACGGTAAACAATTAAATTTTTAAATTTTTAAAATTGTAAAATGAGTAACCAAACGTCAAGATACGCAGGGATAAGAGGTAATAGCAATGTGGCTACTTGTGACTAGAACAAAGAGCGAGGGGTCGAAAAACCATGAAATTTGTGTGCCTTACTTCATGAGTGGGCGACTCCAAAGAATTGCTCATGCCGTGATACCCACTATGTTTGGGAAAAGGGCTTGGACCAAAATTTTAAAGTTGTGCTGATTGTTATTAAAATTTAAGGGAATAAAGTTCTATAACAACCTCTCAAAATATAAATTTTTCTTTTTACAATTTTTCCAGATATTAATGAAAATTCATCTGACGTTGAAATTGTCCCTGTGACGTAATCTGTGCATTATTGTTTATTGCGCTGCAGTAAAACAGCAAAAAACAAAGCTAAACTAAATAAAAAATATTGAGCGAAGATCACTACGTCAAAGGGAATTGTAATCCTCATGAATCAACAAAAAGTTTATGACTTTATTTCATTGAAGATAAAATAAGTAGTAAATATTTATCCAGCTGACGTCACAGGAATATTTATTCAACTTTTGGAAAAAAATTACTAAGAAAATTAAAGACATAATATTTAGGGTTCCGTAGCCAAATGGCAAAAAAGGAATCCTCATAGTTTCGCCATGTCCGCTCGTCCGTCTGTCTATGGTTTTTCTCGGAAACTATTGGCAATATATAGATGAAATTTGGAAGGTAGGTGTAATCTATAAACCGCTACACAATGACGTAGTGAAATTAAGAAAAAAAACTTTTTTAGAATAGGTCGCCATACATCTAACTGAAGTACGAAAAAAAAATCATCGTATATTAACGCGAGAGGTACAAAACGATAGGTCTTAAAAATTATATCAAGGTTTCAAACAATTTTTCTTATTTAAGTCAACAATTGTTGAGATATACACTCCTAAAGTGATAATTTTTGTTAGAGTCATGTGTCCGTCCCCTAAATCCCCCCCTATCAGCTAATTTGTTGTTTATGGATATGTGTAAAAAATTTATAACAGGAGTATATATAACGTATTTAAAAAAAGGAAAACTGTCACAGTTAACTAAACTGTATTATTTAACGAGTAATAGATTAACTTATAAAATGCACTTTTATAAGTAAAAATTTTGTAAAAATTCTATAGAAAATGACAGATAGCATTTAGCCAACAAACGAAAACAAGATGCATTTTATCTTTATGATGTTATTGTAAAAGATAATTAAAAAATATATATATATGATTAAAACTACACTGTATTACTAGGTAGGTACTATAAATTTACGCTTTCTTTTGCAGAGTTTATTCTCTTCACAATCGATACTAAAAGTCAAAGATTCACTGTAATAAAATAAGTAATAAAAATTGTCTCTAGCTATCAGTGACCTCATGTTATTACTTTTCGGATTAGCCAGAGAGGATCGAGCGCCTTCTATATAAATAACTAACGAAATAAAAATGAAATATATTAATACAAAAATTTTTAAATTACATAATAATAACGATTAATGGTTAAGTTCGAACGTCGCGCTCGTTTTTTTTTATATTGTATGGTGGTACGGAACCCTTCGTGTGTGAGTCCGATTCGCACTTGGCCGGTTTTGTTTATATATTTTAAAGGGAAGGTATAAATTGGTCAAACATTTACGGAAAAAATATTATAACTAATACTTAAAAAATTTTGGTCAAGTCCACCGACACACACTTGTGGTTTCGAGCTCTCATGAATTCCTTGGTGTCTTATTTAAACAAATACCGGATTGGTAGTAAGAACGAAACACCTATAAAATAAACAAAATGTCTGCCGGCTATATGTCTGCGAGGCGTCTTTCATGAGCCAACTATTGATACGGTCCATTTTCAAAAGATTACATTAATTCACTTTTTGTGTAGTAAAATGTAACCACACCGTTTTTTTTTAAATGTTTAACATCCGTTTTGAAATTCACCTTCGATTCAATTACCATATTTATGGTTTTTTCCCGGACGCATTAATTTCGTTATCTCTGTAACTCAATTAGATCAAATTCACGCCGAGTTCATGTGACTGTGACTGAATGATGAATGAACGGTTAACGAGTGTTCCCCCTTTCCTTCTTAACAATAATCAGTTAGTTAAGTACACGGTACACGGTAGACATTAACCCCGCACCGGGTACACTAGAGATAAAGCGAACGAGCACTCTCACTAACGAGCTGAAAACGCGGCGCCGCGCGTGGGCGGCGAAGTTTCTTACAATTTCAATGGCGTCGTGTCTAGGGGTCACCATACGTCCGGAAAATGCGGCACATGACCGGAGTTCTGGAACCTATAGTGTGACTTGTAATTTGATGCAGTGAAATGAAACCTCGTGAGTTGCCAGCTTGCATTGAATAAAAACGATTGAACTAACATTTTTTTTCTTTTTAAACAATATTACAATTAACTACACCTATTTCAATAATAAAGTAACAAGTTAAAATAAAACAGTCATATCACCGAAAAATGCGGTATATGTGCAGTATAATTCTAAGGAATTATATTTTGGTGTAATTTTAAATACTGCATTCAAGTAAAAATTATACTATATACACTTATGTATGATAGTTGTACGTTTGACGGTCCACGTATTCTGCGGTTTCACTCATCCTTATCTCGGTTTCTGTCGCATGTGAGGGTGCGCGACTAGACCGAGAAACCTGACCTTAAATGAGGCCCAATTACAAGCACCAGAAACTGACGAGCCAACATAAAACGATTGACGAATGTCGATGAAGCGAAATAGGTATGTAAGGACCCTAGCAAGTGGAGATGTGTATAGGTAGTCTTTGTCTAGCCCCCTGGGAAAAAGACGTGAGTTTATGTATGACCAATTTTGCACGCTTCGTAATGCGAAGCATTATGGATAGTGATCTAATTTCGCTATAAAACACGTCTAATTTCCTCACATTCAATCATTCCTGAACACTTTTTTGTACACAAAAAATTAATGACACACGTTAATTCGTGGCCCTGTCTTTTCCACAGTTTTTATTCAATACCTGTTTCTATAACTATTGAAAATATGGAAATAAAGTTGTTAAATGAAGAGAAGGAGCTGTAAATGTAATGTCGCGGCGTAGTTTTTCAAAAAAATTTGTTAGGGCGTCCGGTGGCACTGAATGACATGCCGTTGACTAAATATGCACCAGTTGATGTTTTGAAATATTCGCTTTGAAGTAGAATTTTGTGTGATCCACGTGTAAAATTCGTACTGGAAAAGAAAATAAAGATTTCGAAATTACATTTCATTTGTTTTTAACAAAATCTTTGTTTATAACAATGATAATGACTTATAGTCCGTCTAATCACTGAGTCTGACATGACCATTATTTGCAGTTGAAATCTTTTTGAATATTTTCTTACCTTTTTTCTGAGTTTTTCTTATCCGGCGTTTTGGTAGAACAAAATCTGTCATCCTCTAGCATCCATCTGGTAACCCTGCCATACCACATCACACGCATATTCTACACGCGTGCGAGTTAACAGATAAACGAGCGAAAGGTTATTGTGCTTCTGCTTCCTTATTTGGCAATATCTTTTTTTGTTGTGTTTGAACGTCTTTTTTTTTCCTTATGATTTACGTTTGTGAAGGCTTTCAAAATAGGCACAACTCGATAATTATTGCATAGTGCATTCTACAATTGCTCAAACTGTTATAAATTTTAAAGATTATATAGCCTGTTTTTTTTTTAAGTGATCGGTTTTTCATGTTACTGTTTTTCTTTCTTTAAATAATGTTCTTAAATAATACTCTTTTCTTGGCTCCTAAGCCAAGGCCAAGCAAAACCTACATAAGGCGGAGTCTTTTAAAGATATGTGAGCTAATTTAATCCACTACACTGTGTTTACGTTTGCACGAACTTTTTTGTGTGTTATATATTTGGAATTGACTATTTACTAACTTTTATTTGATACGAAAATTGTAATAACATTTTTTATTTTTTTTCTCTGCAGGCCATATTTAAATATTGTACCCTATATCACTCCTACAATTAAGACGAATCTAACGACACCTTATATGTTAAAATCCTGGCTATAGAGTTTGCCACAGAAATAGACAGATAAGTTCGAAAAACACCACATCTCCGCAGTCGGACAAAAGCCAGCTTTGAATAAAAAAAAACCCGCATTGAAATCGATTTATCCATTTGGAACCTACGATGCAGCAGAATAAACAGATAGTAATGTAGCTATATAAGAACTAACCCGATCAAACCAGTTTTCAAACTAAAAAAAACCGGCCAAGTACGAGTCGGACTCGCACACGAAGGGTTCCATACCACCACATAATATTAAAACTAGTAATACAATGTAGTTTTCATCATAATAATACAGTCTAATTAGCTGTGATAATTTTCCTTTTAACTACGTTGTATATACTTCTGTCATAAATTTTGTCCACATATCCAAAAACAACGGTTTAGCTGGTAGAAGAGGGGGGACACACACATGACTCTTACAACAATGAGGACTTTAGGAGTGCATATCTCAACAACTGTTGACTTAAATAAAAAAAAATTTAAAACCTTCATATCATTTTTTAAGACCTATCGTTTGGTACCTCTCGCTTTAATGTACGATGAATTTTTTTTTTTTTCGTACTTCAGAGAGATGTATGGCGACCAATTCCAAAAAAGTTTTTTTTCTTAATTTCACCACGTCGTTGCATAGCGGTTCATAGATGACACCTACCTTCCAAATTTCATTTATATATTGCCAATAGTTTCCGAGAAAAACCACAAACAGACAGACAGACAGACGGACGGACGGACATGGCGATACTATAAGGGTTCCTTGTTTGCCTATTGGCTACGAAACCCTAAAAACCCCCAACTAAATCTATTAATCTGTGAACTACGATGCCAAAGACAGACAGATACAGCTAGGACTTCATATTTGCCATACCTCGTTAATTTTATTGGAGGTTGAAGAGTAAGGTTTTTTCACTGTTACGTATGTATAAAGTCCGTTTTGGTACACACGTAGTTTAGTTACAAAATAGTCCTGCCGTGCCCCACCCCCCTAGTTTGCCACTTTATTCTTTGCAGTCCGTCGCAATGCGTCACAGGTTAGGTTAGCCTTTGACCCTGAAATTTGATAATAGAGATATTGAGCATCGTAGCGCATAAATTAATAACAATAAAATAAGATATTATTTTGAAAACATTATTGATTTCAATTACTTATATGGCGTATCAAAATAAATTTGTTTCTATTTAACTATAATATAAAAGTTTGAATTCATAAATCATGTATTTAAAGACAAGGGCCTCAAGTAGGTATTTATATTCACTACACATGCTACAAGCGAAAACTATACAAATATACATATGCGTATCTATTATATTAACCACTCTCGCATAAAGTACCATACCATATCATCAGCCTATTAATACTCCACTGCAGGGGCTTAGGGCTCCTCTCGGGATCAGGGGCTTGGAGCTTAAGCCACCACGCTGCTCCAGTGCGGGTCGGTGGATTGACGAGTTACAATAGACTACACTAAAACGTAATTCTTGAAACGATGCGCTGCTTGTTTAACTGTAAACTTCAGCAACCGACCGACTGAAGCTGAGTAGGTATACCCGATTCGCGCGTGACGGTTCAGTTTCGTCCACTGTTCAGAAAAAAAAGTTTTCACTTTAAAAGTTTTCATTTCAAACATACCTATCGACTCTTATCGATGATTCGGAAAATGACGCTATTGAGATGAAGCGCCAAGAAACTCTAGTAGGTACGTATGTATTGTTCTGAAAAGATAAAAAATGCACATACATCATACAAATGATTGTTCTGCTAGCTAAGGGGTACAATAATGCAGATGCATAATTTACATAACTTGAACTTAGCTGGTTGAACTGATTTGTGTAAATATTTTTAAATTGAAGCCGTCCTACAATTTCATATAGTACGCACGTGCTTACATTAATATTGAAATGTAAATATATATAGGTGACGTATCCATTTGTACTAGTATTTTCGCCGTGAATATCTCGAATTCTCGACGCACTAATTGCTGCGTGGGTTTCAATAGGCACAGAGCAACCTCAGTGTCTGTACTGCATAATGCGAATGTGATCCTAGGAAGGGGGAGCGAGTTATTTACTACCGGGAGCTACTCTAATAAAAGCTCGAGATTTCAGCTTAGTCCTCTACTCGGGTTTCACAATATTCCATCGATCGATATCGTAGCTGGCCGTTTGCGTAAAATATATGCCGCTGATATAAACGTTTCATTGAACCTATAACAAGTATACAGGTTTGCCTATTGGACCCAATTCTGTAGTCTGGTCTTGGAGGCTATTGGACTATTATTGGATACATTTGACGGCGGGTAAGCTTGGAAAATGCTCCCGTCGATGTCAGGTCTTATTGTTGAATTTGGTTCAATGTGTAGGCAGCTATTTAACTACATTTTTTTAATCATCCAACTAACGCCATGCATGAGGCCAGTATATGGCCTGCCTTACTGTGTGTGCTTACATTTGGAGCAATCCTGTAATATGTCACTACCACTTCCGTGACAAGATAGCAGTAGAAAATATAGAAGATTTCAATTGCGACATAATTTACTATAAAAACACTTCGAAAACAGTCGACCAAATGCATGTAGATATTTCGTTTCATCGGTACAGTTAGCGCCAAATTATTATTCGTTCTGAAGTCGGAAGCGAGTAACGTCGTCGTAGTAGAAAAAATGGGTATCATAGGATCGAGGCTGAGAGTGGAACCCGCACCTGTGCAAAACTACACCTGCGTCAACTTCAGGTAGAATGTTTGGTGTTATTTAAGTCTGACACGTTTGGTTTCCTAAGATTTCACAAGGTTGCATAATCCGATACATAAAATCCATTCCCTATATATCCGTGAATGAAATACATGATGGTTACGGATGATACCTATCTAAAGATTTTTTTGTCCGACCCATTGAATTAGGAACGCACACTTATTCTCTTTGTTTACGATTCTTCTTTCGATTTTTTTGGACCACATTGATTACAGAAATAATTAGAACTACAACACGAGCGTGGCCCTGGTGACGTTTGAATGCGATCAGAAGCATGTGTTGCAACTCTAGTGCCTTTGAGATTGTTATCACATCGAAACGCTTAGATTTGACATTTATGTCTCTACAGTTAAACTACTTCATAGCAAAAAAATACCTTATTGAGCAATAGTCATTCGAAATATATCGTAATTTGCAAACATTTACAAATTTATCCGAAGAAAACCACGACAATCGTTTCCATACAAATGTGCCAATATGACATTTCAAGCTTATTCTAAATTCACTGATATTGATCGTATTGATCAATTTGTGTTTATGTTATCTTAAATATCTGATGTTGCAGATCGTTAAGATGCACCGGCACCGTTCACTTATATTGGCTGATTGGCCGAGTGAGCCAAGGCACATGAGTCGCGGGTTCGATTCCCGCCCGGAACAAATATTTGTGTGCATGAATATGTCTATTTGTTCTGTGTCTGGGTGTAAAATATCTACGTATGTATATATTAAACATTTTTTTAAATATATACTTATGTACTTATGTATATCAGTTGTCTGGTATCCATAATAGATACAAGTTTTGCTTAGTTTGGGACTAGATGGCGCTGTGTGGGATGTCCCAGGTATTATTATTATATATTACTATCGGCACTTTGACAGTCACCAATATGGTTACTATCAGACCTAATTATTTTTATAATACGAAATTTTTATTATATTCGGACGTATACCGGTATATGTTAGTTAATTATAACACCAAGACGATTTCGTGAATCTTAAAAACACCAATTCAGAAATCATGTGAATGTGAACATTCTCCAGTTATTGTTCAGAAAGCGGGAAATTCAATTGATTAATTCTAAATTAATCAACCATTAATGTATTTTGCCTGAATTACAAAAGGTTTCTGAATGACTCGTCGTTCAAATTTCAAATTCAAATTCAAGAAATTTTTATTCGATATAAGATGTTTACACACACTTATTGAAAGTTAAAATGAATTGAGTAGGTACCGGTTCAGAAAACTAGAAGGAAAAGAACCGGCAAGAAACTCCTCCCCTGTTTATTTTATTTAAATATATGTATTTCTCAATTCTTTTTTTTTGTTAATTTAAAATGTTTACAACTTTTACAATGATGTCCGTACGCACTTATCATTTAAATACTCGGTAATACAATATTAAGATTTTTTCATGAGTCGGACTTTAACTCGCTTTATAAAATTAGAATTGAAGTCTAAAATTTCTTGTAAAATATTAATAAAAATACGGATACAATTTCTATGAAAGAATTATTAAACCTTTGAAAGTCTGAACCTTTCCTGTTTATTTATTATATTATTATTATAATTTTTAATTTTGTTTATTAATTGTGAATTTATTGTTATCATTATCTGTAAAAAAAATTAAAATTATGACGGAGCCAAGAGTTCTCAAAAATCCTATGATGAAAATAAATGAGTATGATTTGTATGTTTAATTTTTACTCCAGTATGAGTACGCCTTTACTTTTGAGTAGCATGGTGAGTCAGTATTTTCTTAGCGCGAATGGACTATTAGGGTTAAGATTGATGAATAAATAAAATTTTGATTTGGACTTATTTGGCTCAGCAAGGGTCCGTTTCCCATCAACAGCCGCTAGCCCCACGTCATAATCTTAACCCAGAAAATGCAGCAATTTGAGCTGTATATCAGATAGTTGTGAAGGATATGCAGGCCCACCACCCGTTTCTGAGGAAGTTGAGGAAATGTCTTTTAGGCTTTGTTTTTTTGTTTACTTTTCAAATGATTTCAATACTAGGGAATAGGAGAAATTCATTTTAATGATAGAATAATGTACTTACCTCTTTGACGTAATGTATAACATAAACAAGTGCGAATCGGACTCGCACAAGAAGGGTTCCGTACCACCATATAATATAAAAAAAAAACAAGCGCGACGTTAATCGAACTAAACCATTAATCGTTATTATTATGTAATTTAAGAAGTATTGTATAAATATATTTCATTTTTATTTCGTTAGTTATTTATATAGAAGGCGCTCGATCCTCTCTAGATAATCCGAAAAGTAATAACATGAGTGCATTGATAGCTAGAGACAATTTTTATTAGTTATTTTATTACAGTGAACCTCTGACTTTTAGTATCGATTGTGAAGAGAATAAGCTCTGCAAAGGAATGCAAATAACACGCTATCTGTCATTTTCTATAGAATTTTTACAAAATTTTTACTTATAAAAGTACATTTTATAAGTTAATCTATTACTCGTTAAATAATACAGTCTAGTTAGCTGTGATAATTTTCCATTCAACTACGTTATATATACCAAATATACGGTGAAATTTTTTTTCGTATTCAGTTACATGTATGGCGACCTATCCCCAAAATTATTTTTTCTTAATTTCACTAAGTACTTCATTGTGTAGCGGTTCATAAATGACACCTACCTTCCAAATTTCATCTATATATTGCCAATAGTTTCCGAACAAAATCGCATTCAGGCAGACAGACAGACGGACGGACGTACGGACGGACATGGCGAAACTATAAGGGTTTCTTTTTTGCCATTTGGCTACGGAACCCTAAAAACGTGGTAACACACAACGACTTGAAAGTCTTTCTCGCTCTGGGCATCTCCAAACGAAGGCCCTTGAAGACTAGGAATCAGTGTGAAGAGCAGAAAATATAATTTGAATACATATTTGAATATGTCGACATCTTCTTTTATATTTTAACGAAAGAAAAGGGAAGAATCAGCTAATATTTCTTGGTAACTGACTATATTGTTGAAACTTCAACGTCCGCTGAATCGTGATCCCTAGCGCTTTGGCGCGTTAGAGTCGCCGGATCGCACCTATTTGCCACGAAGTACCTACGGGTTGGCACAAGTCTTGTGCATCACAAGTATCAGAACGCACGTTTTTTCCTCTCTCACGAGTAATTGCGTACAAGAATGCGTAAAGAAATCGTCTCGGCTCAAAGCGCCCAGCGGCTTCACGCCCCGAATCGACGGTGGCAATGGCGACGGTGTCATTTGCCGTGCACAATGTTCAATATCATTGTTTAAGATGGGCTCACATATTGGCTTACGGTTGGCTTTAGTTAGACAACAAAACCAAATTAAGATAATGAACCGCTAATACATTGGATAATGGATAAATTCGCCAAAAAAAACCGATCGATTCAAATATATATGAATGATCCAACAATTTCTCACACCACGGGGAGAACTCTATAATGTGGACTCTAGACTCGAAGTTTCGATTAAAACGACAACTAATATCGTCCCGTTTTGTAACTTTTATATTAGGTATATCAACCGATGTCCTAATTTAAGGTTTTTCTTTGTTTCAGGTAAAACCCATCGATTACCTTTGTGTGAGATTTGCAACTTTCCACCAAGACATCAGAAGTGTAAACAGAACGGTGTGGTAGCAGGCCGAGAGCAATGTGGTATGCGTAACGGGCGGTGGCGTGCGGCGTAGTTTTGGCGGCGCATCGCACGTGAAGCGCGATCGATCGAGTATGTCGGCAGACGGTCGCGGCGGGGTGGCCGGCGGCGCGGCGCGTATCCGGGACGGGCGCGCCGCACCGTCAAAACATTTCGACTATTATAGTTGTATAATACGACTATATAGTAGTTCGTAGTTCACTTTGTTGGAAGTTGGAACTATAAACTATCACGCCGTCAAACACGTGGGGGTACACAGGCGAACTTCTCTCTCTATAAAGATATTTTTTTTTTTCGTGTGTCGGCCGCTGTCAAACCGTAAACCTAAGAGCTAGCTTGATTTTACAACAACGCTATCGTTTCCGTGAACGTAAACCGATTTTCGTTCGCTACAAATTCTATATCAGC